>LR990959.1:12400000-14800000 GCA_905163465.1 Craniophora ligustri | reverse complement strand
AATCTTTTGTTTTTTTGTGGATGAATTGAAATGTAATTTTATTTGTTACTGCTTACAATGAAGAGGGATACATGGATCTGCAAGGATACGATAACACTCAACAACTATTGATTGGTAAGTGTACGCAGTCGATAATGTACCTAAGCCCTTTTAATTTAAAGATAGATTTCAATTGCTTGTACGTTGGATCTTTGTGTAAAATGTTTTATAAGATCATGTTACTACTATGTTGGTTTAATTGTGATGTAATAAGTTAATAGTAATAAAAAAGTTAATATTATTTATTGTAACATAACGTATGATAAGATACAATGATGGGATTAAGAACAAAGTGTGTTTCGGTATTCCAAATCGGTTTATTTAAAGTAGAATTTTAAATTATACGTTTAGGTTTAAGGTATAAAGTTTCTATCGAAAATGTTAAATTTTTCGACCTCAATCATTCAAAACAAATTTCTACTCCTAACAACATAAACCAATAAAAATTTCATCAAAATTAGTTCAGGATAATTGGTTTAAAATTCAGTTGCAACATTTTGCGAACATACATACATATACATACCTAAATTGCAAAGCTTAAATAAAAGCTTTTAAAATACCAATATTATAAAACTCTCGACCACCTAACGAGTACTCGAGAAACAAAACACAACCGTTCACAATCACTCCAGAACAAAGCCCAAAGTCCAAACATCGGCACGCGCTACCGCACAATTGTCCTTCCCAAGTGGCTTTACACACTACCAAGAACACACGTGGTAATCACAATAAGCTCTTAAACTTCATATCTGTACATCACCATCGTAAAAACACCGCCATTTAATTCTTTACGGTCATAAAATGAATACTGAAATCACTTCAAAGAGACACTACACACTGGCGTGTAGAATGGCCAGCTTGTTAGATCGCAAAATTGCTCAAGTGACAGTACATGAAAGAGATGGCGAATTTAATATTTTATTGGGTGCATCCGCGTTTAAATTGCGCTGTGGTTGTTAAATTTGAGTGTTATTTGTTATAAAAGTATCTTTGAATATTACGGTTTTTGTATATTTATTTTAATGTGAATCTGATTTCGTCTGACACTTCCTTCATGTGGTGTGTAAGGAAGTGCTTTGTGCTATCTGATTGTGAAAGGGTTACAGATGCAACAATATGAATGTCAAAACAATCT
Source organism: Craniophora ligustri (assembly GCA_905163465.1). Taxonomy (NCBI): domain Eukaryota; kingdom Metazoa; phylum Arthropoda; class Insecta; order Lepidoptera; family Noctuidae; genus Craniophora; species Craniophora ligustri. Next base: position 14,798,826 of record LR990959.1, on the reverse strand, counting down.
GCTAATAAATGTAGTGATACGTACAAAATGCCTCAAATATATCACGGGGTACTTTTTATGGAAAATATATGATGATCAACCCATTTATTGTCCCATTGCTAGGCTACCTTCTCTCATTTGAAAGAAATTAGGGTGTAGTCCACATCGATAGTTTGGTCCACGTTGGTATAGTTGATTAGCCACCAAAAAAATGTGTCAGACCATGTTGTGTTTCCTCACACATTTTTTACTGCTTAAATAAATAAAAAAAATCAATAAATTCATATAACTTAGATAAAAAACTAATCAGGAGCAGAAAAATAAACTCTTTTATGATTTTCATTAGTATAAGTGGTATTTTTTCATAAATGCATAACTATAACACGTTATACCTGCATCAAATAAAGTTTTACAAACATTAAACTGAACTAAATATCAACGAAAGTGTGTTCACTATTCCTTACGTGCGTATCAAAGGAAATAGACTAACCGAGTAGACAATAAAATCCAATCAACTGACGGTTGTCTCAAACCGTGAAACGTGGAACATTATGAGTTAATTGGAAACATGTGTTCGCGCTCGCGGCGCAGCTTGATCAACTGTATAGCTGTGTGTACATCGCTTGATTTTATATTTCGATCGCGAAGTTATTTCATTCGTATACCTATATTTCGATTATTATAGTAAATGTTTGTGATCCCTACTATTATATTATTAATTTAGCTAATTGAAAATATACGTTTTTGTTGTTGTTGTGTCCGATAAAATGTTTATGATCTCTGTATAGTGACTGAGAGTTATTTCTTTGATAATCTCAATCAAAGCAGGCAATCAACTGTTGGAAAAAGGTCTGTGCTACCCATGATTTAGCTGGTCTTCCAACATCTGGATCTACTCAATTAGTTTAACTCGCTACATCTAAATGTGGGATTGCCCACGCTACGTCTCTCAAAACCAAGATTTTGTGAGTGAGCGATATCATTATCATCGTCAATAACCCATTACGGTTCTATGCTGGGCACGGGTCTCCTCTTTTGTCAACACGCTGGCCTACTGCGGGCTGGCAAACTTCACACGGCATCGAGAAAATCTCTCAAGCATGCAGGTTTCCTTACAGTCAAAATAAAAAAATCTAAATCAAAATATAATTTATTCAAAGTAGGCCAAATTTAATTGGTTCTTTTTAAACGTCGATAATAAAGACAGCCCCCAAAAATGCCCGCCCTTCACCGCTACCTAGTGTTTTTGCTAGGAAGAAGAAGCGGCGCAACAAACTCCCCAGCAACACAGTTCTGATAGAAGTTCAGTTCAATTAATGAAATGTATTAAATTAACAGTATTTTCCTTTACTGTTTGAGCTCTTGATAAATACGCACATAACTTCAAAAAAATAGAGCCTCGAGACCTTTGACTTATCAGTTTACTGCTTACACCGTATTCTACCAATTTTAAATAAGATCCAACACTACCTAACTGCTTCCGTTCAGAAAAGTGAGAGATATCAGTAAATTTACATACTTGATGTTGCTGAGCGGTTTGTCAAAGATAAAACCGGGAATATAAACAAAATATTTAGCGCGATTCTTCGTGTTTTTTCCCAAAATTCCCCGAAATAATTCCAAGTATTATCGTAAAACAATTTTTGTCAATTTATTACCGAAAACAACAGCGTCGTAACTGTTACTTGAATGGGAACGTTTTTTTAAGAATTCAGTTGCGTCTCACTGCGCGTCGGGAGACGTAATTGCTTACAATTTATTTACATACGTTAAAGGGTGGTTGCACTGCGGGCGATTACACTCGGAAAAAATATATTATATTTACATTTAAGTGCTTTAGAAAAAAAAATAGGAAGGAAGTGATCTTTGGTTTGTTATTGCGTAGAATCGTAGGATTAATATCGGCAAGTATTAATTATAATTTACATATTTATTGCTTGGTCAACATTTCTATCGGTTATTTATCTTATGCAAGTATATGAATACTGAACGCTTCATGCATTTATTTAAATATCGAAAGTTATTGTTACAATAATCTGTCATTTTTTATTTCAATCAATCTTAATTATCTGTTATTAAGTTATCTACTTAATAACTATCAAGATTGTAGTATTTACAATAGGTCCTACTTCGTTTATTTTCATGTGATTTTGTTATGTATTTGACGAATAAAAACCATAATATTTCATTGAAATACTTTTTACAATTTTTTTATCCGTAGTCGTAGAAAAAACGTTTTTATATCCACTAAATTTTATATTAAAAAAATTAAATTAACATTCAAACGAGCTCCCATAGTTTCCCGCCCTAATCAGTCCCGACCTTTAAAAAAAGAATTTAATGTAAACGTGAAAGTCCTTTATGTCGTTGTTGCTCTAACGAACCGGGACTGATTTATGTGTGTGCGCATTAATTAATAAGAAATGTAACACACTGTTGTACTTAATATCCGTATACACCCACACATGGCCGAGGGGGGGTGGCCCAAGTTGGACATATGGCGGGTACAAGTCACACAGGAGACCGAAATGTGATCGTGTTTTTTTTTGTACTAGTCTTCAATATGACCACAATTTTTGGATATATCGATTTTGTTCGGTGGTATAACTAATTTAGTCCTTTTGTAAGATCTTTAGTCATTTTGATATACATATGTATAACATAAAACATTTTTGAGGTACCTTTCAAGAAAGGGGGGTACTTAGAAGAAAGGGTTTCTAAATACGTCATTGCCTGTGCAAGAGTATTTAAAAAGCCTATTTAAAATCAGCAGCTAGACTAAATTAGGGCCTAGATCTGTGAAACTTATTAAAACTTTGCTTCCTTTACGCAATCTAGTGAAAAAAATATAAAAAAGAAAACCATTCGAAATTCAATTTCACATTACTCGCTAAATCTTCAACTTCGCGCCAGTCGCCATCACTGTATAAACGCTCTATTATTTCTTTTTTTAAAAAACATTGTGATTTATGCCCGCCTCGCATGTAAGGACGGTACGCCATCCACCAATGTATTTTAATTTCAATTTATAGGGTTATAGTTCTATCTGTCTCTCGAATTATTAAGTTCTCGATTAATAATTGTAAACGACTCGTTAATTGGCCTTGTAGCTGGTCTCGATGCTAGACCATAATTGTATGGTTCAGATCTGTAAATGGTTAGGTTCGATGGAATTACGATTTGAGTGTTAATCGATTATTGCTTATGATTTATCGATGCAGCGAATAGAAATCGTTTAAATAAGGAGGTTTGATTTAAATTGGTATTACCAAGCTATAAATGGAACGGAGAAGGCAGGAAATTTTATCTTTCTGTACGTATAAACTCTTTATATAATATTCAAAATCTGTTTTAAATATCCATAAGGACATTCCCAGTATGACACCATTTATTTTTACAATATTCCAATTTTAAAATTTCAAATAACACAACTGGTTATTTCAAGTAATAAACGTTTCCGTAATGGTTTTGGAAATGGAATTGGAATAAATAAGCAAAGAGGACTTTTGTGATATAAGTTTTTGTTCATATACTTTAATATTGTAGTTGAAACAGTTATTAATTGAAATATGAAAAGAGAATCAACGGAGTGTAACGAACTAATGATTAAAAACTTTAGAGTTTTTGAATTAGATAAATCCAAAGACATTGAACAAACAAATTTAATTAATAAAAAAATGCGCAAATATGACCGCTAAACATGTTCATAAAGCCATTTCTTCGTACAAATGTTATAGAATTATAATATTATCGATTTTTAATCGCAACTCATACCGATTAATTACACTTACGCGAATACTAGACATTCAAACCAAACATTTTCTATGGATTTTAACTTCAGTGGTCATCATCTGTCTGGTCTGGCCAAGGAGGTCGGGATTAAATAATATCAAAATACCGCAAGTAAAAAGTAGTTGGATTTCAATAGCAACTTATAATTTGGATTTGAACTTTGTTTATGGTAATGGTCCTCTATGGCCTTTCACACAATGGCTAACAATGGATGCATCCAATTTCGCCTTACCTTATCCATTAGGCGATAGAATATAAACCCAACCAATGCAAATCTAAATAGCCCACTTCCTCTTTCCTAAAGTGTTTAAACATGTTGTGCTCAACACGGCCCATGGTGATCAAATTTTTCATTTAACTCCATCTGTAAAATTACCATAGAATTCAAACAAGAATTGAGCATTAAATCAATAAATAAATAAATATTCTTGGATATTATGACACTGCGCCATCTAGTTCCGTGGTAAGCAACTAGGCTTGTGTTACGGATACTAGTCGGTTGATATACTATATATACATTTTTTTTGTTGTAAATACATACAAATATTATACATAGATACATCCATGACTCGGATATAAATGTTATGTTCATCACACAAACATTTGTCCCTACCGGGATTCGAACCCGGGACCCATGGCTCAGAAGGCAGTGTTAACTACCACTGGACTAATTGGGTCTTCAAGTAGTAGTAGTCGCATTGATTATTGAAAATCCTCAAAACCAAGTCCTCATAAAAATTATTCATTTAAATTATCACCAAAAAACTGCATATACCTAAAGCTTAGAAACAGATGAATTCTAAAAAAGATATCCCACACATCATGATATCCATTTCTGAAAATAATCTCACATGGTTTTGATACCCAAGTCAAATGTCTGACATGAGAAAAAATATGTCAAGTCTGCATATGATAAATGATGATGTAGTGTCTAGAAAAAACTGATCCGTAATCTTTGACATTGCGTTTAGTTTTTGCTCTAGGTCAAATATTTTTGACTCACACTTGAAGATCCTTTGAATTGATCTTCCGTTTTATTTTTATTTATTGGAATAAGCAATGCCGTATAATAAATATATTTGAATGATGAGTGTGTTTAAATATATAAATTAATTTAGTCTACTGTTCAACTGCTGCGCCCGAGTTTCCTTACTTTTGCGAGGTAGTAAGCACTGGATTAAAATAAATATTATTTTATTATTATCTTTCCTATGAGTATATCAATGCAGAAAAAAAAAGAATATATATTTCAAGATACATCGAAATTAAAAGAATTGATTCGGTATACTTCTGTGCAAAACCCCAGAGCTTCCGTATCTGAATTGAAACAAACATCAAGTAATGTACAATATTCTAAGTCATACCTTCTTCCACAGCACTGCCTGGGCGTTGGGGATCCTGGTCAGAATGGTCAGTCTGCGGAGCCGATTGCAGACAAACAAGACGAAGAGCCTGCACCGGAGACACTCCATGCTCAGGAGCTCATGCACAACACGCTGACTGCGTTGGCGACTATTGTGGAGTCCATGGTGGTAAGTAACTACTAGCACTTCTAAACTTCTACGTACTCCTGTATCGCCTTTTTCCAACTGTCATGGAGTCGGCTCCTAATGCAACTGAATGTCAGTGAATTTTTAATGAAGGTATTAACCATCAACACCTCTCCAACTTGATTGCTGACGATACATCGTTATGGCCATGTTTCGTTACGAAAGAAAATTTTCAGCTGACAGAAATAGACTTATTTACTCTTTCTCATTTATTACTTTTAGATCTACTCTTAGGATATCTAGTCCTTAAAAGTAAACTGTTTGTTAATCTTTACGCGATTCCGAATAGCACTAACGATTGTCTAGATTTTTCATATGTTAACCGGGAACGACTTTTGCGCCCTACGAGGCAGGTTGTGTCATGAATGACCATTCACACCGTGCCATTACCCAACCATAGACCAAAGACATTCATAGACTGATCTAGACTAGCGCAGCTTAACTTTACAGATCGATTGATCAGCATAGCTATTACTTGGCCACGAGTCACTTTACCATTACTATTACTACTTAGATGAATTCATATATTATTTATCTTTCTAATAAAAATATCAGATAACCTTTAGTACCGGCTGTTTACTTTTGAAAGGTAATCGAACCAAATGGGTCGTAACGTTGACCGTAACATAGTCTCCCTTGCTGTGATGCTGTATAGAAATTAATTTTATTGACACTTCAGTTGCTTCGTCCAAAATGAGCTATTAAATTACAAAATTTGTATTAAAGTAAACAAATTTTATATATTACATCGATAATATTTAACGGCACTTCATATAGCTCTTGTGACTGATACTTCTAATTTGAAATACGCACTATAATATTTTGTTTAAATGATGAAATCGTAACGGTGTATAGTTTTTATATTAATAGACAGAACTCGACACATTCTGGTGCTAATAATCTCGACATATCTCATAACGTTTCCGTATCAAAACATATTTTTTTAACGTTAATCGGGATCATATCTCATTCCATAACAGCAAAGCCACGAATAGACGCGACATGGAAACTCAGACATTTCAGCCAAAACTTTACGAGCCCATGTCAAGAGTATTACAAATTATGAAACTATCTACCATGGGACAAGTTAATTAATACTATTTCTATGAAATGCTCCAGAACCAGATGCCACACTAAATATATACTTCCTTTCCGTTCAGCCATAACTATGAAATGCTACACTGGTCGCTTCATAACAGGCTATCGGCTGTGACCTTCCAAGTTATCTAGACCTCCCTCAATTCCCCCGACTTCAGTGAAGTTAATGAGCTTAGAGGTAAAACCAAGGTGAAGGAAAGGCCAATATAAATTGGTGACGTTAAAAGATTCGAGAGATACTAAAATCGGGTAGCGTGACCATCTGGGACGTATCATATCGTCTAAATTTAGATGAGAGTGTAAATTTTTATGGTGTTCTTACGAAAAAGTTGAGGTAACATTTTATATGATAATGTCGTTGACGTAATTGGGTAGGACTAGGATTGTTTCATTCCGTTTTAGATGTTTTAATGGCTGATGAAGATAGTCAACATTCTAAAACAGACATATCCTTAACTAAAATAGAATATGAAGGTACTTCAACATTTAATTATGAACAAACCACTTAAGTCTGGTACATTGAGTAGACCACTAACATTTAATACCAAACTTTCTACAAAGTTTACAACGCTTGTATGCTGTCAGACAGACAGTATGTAACGTTAGCCATTCATAAACGTGCTCTCAACAATAGTTTGAACGTTTGGCTTTTATACACGGTAAATTAATTATGCCTAAAGTGCTAACTGTAAACATTAAATGATAATATGAGGAGTTTACATTTTAGACATGAATGACAAGCGTTGATAAAAATTGGATGCATAAATCTTAATATTTTTTCTTTTCTATGACTGTTATAAGATAAGTAGAATTCAAATCCAATGAAGAATACCTTCTACTACCTGAAAGGTGTCCTCTCAATCTTTACAGATTGTTTGCAATGACAATGTTTCTTCTTTCTTTCTTTCTTTTCAAAATATCGTTAGCATTAATTTCGAAACTATAAACGCTCAGCAATGTACAAAAGTAATAAGATTTCCACTTCTGCGTACAACAAAAAAGCCTTTAATATCATAAAGCAATATTTAACGCTCGCTAACACAGGTATTCTGGAGAAATTCTCGGCGCACTCGGCATTTGGAATATTCAGTTTCGGCTCTCTCCAATTCCAATTCCATGGTATTATTTAGTTTTAATACCTCTGCATGCGCCTTTTATTACGATTGTATAAAGAGTTTTTTCGCTTTTGTACTGTTGTTTTTACCTTTGCCGTGTAGTTCTGGAGTGTTTGTGTTTTAAAGGATATTAAGTATAAGTAGAATGAGAATATAAATAGGAGTTGTTGTTTTCATTTAACTCTACACACGATTGATTTCGTCATTGTTCGTCGTTCAAAGATATTGAGTTTTTGATCTCAAACTATATGATCAATAATTACCGTTAAGATTTTACGTCAATTTAGTTACACCCAAAGAATGTTTATCAATACATATCTTAATAGCATCAAGTAATTTGTGATTTTCATCATTTAGATAAAAAATTACATGATTACTAACAAGTTTAATGTAACCATACTTTTCAAAAGCTATGACTATTAAACACGACATTAAGGACGTTTCACACATACCTCACCCTTGGCGGTCCAAAATCAATCTCGAAATCGAAAATGATCAGTCCATATTTTGTTTATAATGGCAATAAATCATTTCCACAGGTCCCCGTTGATTCTGTTTCAATTTCCCATTTCTGTTTATCGTACGTTTTGATAAATAGCCTCAGGGTAATACCATTTTGGTTTTGTACGCGGCCTCTTCGCGAACGCTTTCGCGCCAAATAAATCCGCCATCTTGACTTTGTAAATGGTTTTTGTTTAGCGTCGCGTGGATTGATTGTTATTTATCGGGATGATCAATCTATTGTGTTCGAATTTGGAGGTTATTTTTGCAGCTGACAGAAATGGACTGTTAAATGTTCAGATACTCAATATTTTTTGTTATCCGCGATGGAAATATGGCGTGTAATATTAAGAGTTCTTATTATTATCTTTATTTTACCGACTACTGAATGAACACACAAATAAATCTATTTATAGCTAATGTAATGTAGGCCATGTAAACAATATTTCACACGAAATTTGATCTAGTAACCCAAAGACAGCCAATAGGGACGAGACTAAATTAAGTTAAACATCAAATATTTCAAACAAACACAGTACATCAGACAAGGATGTGCAGTACAATAAGCATACCGTTGCATCTGGCATGTATTTGTATTTCGTATAAACATTGCACATAACGTGATTTAGAGCAGCTCCTTTCCCCACACAATTGCTTACTACACTTGTCTGCACTGCACAATATTGTGCTACATTCAGTAATAACTAAGCCTTTACTAAATTCCATTGTTAGAGTACTATCACTTTTGTTTAACACAACTGCAGTTCCAAACTACTACCTACTTGTTTCTAGAATTTATGGTAGAGGATCCTGCAAATTATTATTTTTTAATTCTGTTTCAGAATCCATAATCCCTACTATACTACAATAAATTCAATTACTCCAAGTTTCAAGTAAAGCTTTATAATGTAGACCATCAGTAAATAGGCATGATGACTGATTTTGGAAAACTGTGATATTATGTTCGGAAGTATGTACTATTTATAAAATATATCTTTATTTTGGTAAAAATATGGGTTTTATGGAAGGAAATAGACGTTTTAATTTTATGTTCAAAATTCACGCCAAAACGCTAGCTGATGTCATGGCGTCCGCCTGTGACGTCACGCCATTGTATGTCAACACTAAACTTATGGTGCTAATACAATAATACAGTTATTTTACGTGTTTAATATGAATTATAATTCTATAAGTGGTGCGCGGTCCCTCAGTGCAATAATACGTCAATAAAAACTCCCAATAAATTATATATTTACGTTCCACACAACAAAACAATGCGAAATAAGTGGCTTAATCTCGTACGGCGAGATCCATCATTCAGTGAAGATCATTTTGACGTTAGGTTTAAAGGTTTTTACTTTATTTTGTGGATTTTAAAATGATTTGTGTCCTTACTGCAGGTTTAATCAATAAATTAATCGATTTTTAAGGTTAGATTTCATCTCTTGAATAATCACCAATGTTTATCTTAATGGGTTTCATTATTTGTATTCCAAACGATATGGCCAATTTTTTGTAGTATCGTGTGATGTAAATACACTGATAATAACAAACTTATATAGGTATAACATAACCTCTAATACTACCTCGAGATGCAGTTTTAAAATGTTTGTATAATTTGAATTATCTACTGTTTATTATTTATAATATATACACGCAAGTTTTGATATTTCTAAATTCTGCGGAACAGAAGTCTTTGTTTGAAGACAGAAATTCTCCCAACATCAACAAGTCAACTCTAGGCAAATTAGAGTTATTTATTTGCCTTGGTAAATCCTTGTTCCATGGCTAGTTTGTTTTGCGATTATAAAACTAGGATCAGTCAGATCTTTGGGGACCACAATTATCTCGATGAACGCAGGTGAAAACAATTTAAAGTGCAGAGTTAGCTCGAACGAAAAGAAATTGACGCGTAGTAGTAGTTCTAGTTACGGGGGCGTGACGTAATTCGCTCTGATTGGTGTTCGCGTCTCATGGCGGATTGCTGTATTTTATTGTTTTTATTTTATTAAATATTCATCAATGACACATTAAAAAATGAAAATAATACAGTTTTCGATAACCTTGAATCCTATTTCATTCGGGAAAATCATTATTTTAGTGATTCTAGGTTATTGTCATCATGCCTATTGCCCACATGAAAGGTGAGCTTTGAATGCTTGGAACTCGGGTGGAGCCATTCATTCGCGCTCGTTGGAGCCACTTCATTAGCCTAATTGCCACATACAAAGGGGGAAAATGGTGAAATTTTATAGCACCTTTTCATCTTTTGTTGCCTAAACATCGGAATGAAGTGTAGATTCTTCGTTTAATGTTGATGTTAGGGATTAGGGACTCGAAAGTTTAATGAAAAATGTTATGTTTATTTTCGTGTACATGGGAAATCCGAATAAGGTAGAATGTATAATTTTAGACTCATTAAGTTGCTGCTTTTTTGGTTTTAGAAGTAACAACACAGTTAACCAGGTTTTTAAATAGATAATAGTGCATAACGAAGCTTATTTTACCAAGTTTTTAAGACACTTCTAGCTTTCATTATTGTTGATTCCTCTAAAAATACTTTGTCTTTATTTATGAACTACAAACTTAACTGTTTATATTTTAGATTAGTTTTAATAATTATGGTCAGTAGTTTACTTTTTAACCGTATGTTTTTTTATTGGTTTATCAGAAATAAATACAAATATTAACAGACACACCATAGGTGCTTTTAAAACTGCATAAGCGGATCAGTAGGTATCATTTTCACTAGCAAAAGTACCGTTTAGATCTTTTTATCACCATCTAACTTTCTACTTGACAGATTTATTGAATACACGTTATTTTTTTTTTTCACAAAATCTTTTTATAGAATCTACAAATGATGGGTGTATTATTATGTTAATTTGAATGAATCTTCGTGTGAATTGAGTGTTGCTTCTTCTTGTATTGAGGACGGAACATCAATTTTCTTTAGAGAACAGTGAATTCGAGATTTTGGATTTTTTGTCATTGATAAATTTGTTGTTGGATTGTGCATAGGTTTATTTAATACATATACATATTATAAGCAGAGGGTGCGAGATTTATTATTTATTCGTACGTATATAAGATTATATTATATGAAAATATGTATACCTACCTAATTAGGATCTAGTAATAATAATCCCACTTTGATTTTACTTCAAAAGCTTCAGTTTTGAAATACGTGCCTATTGTAATATGCATTGGTTACCACTGTAATAATCTTTAAGTATTGAAAGATAATTAAAGTTATAAATAATATAATACTTTAATGAAAGTTATAAATAATATAATTCTTTAATGAACACTCAATAATCCATATAAAATTCCAACAAAATTTACGCTACAAATGTTACGTTCGAAGACAAACTTTCACAGAATTTATCATATTCCACTGCATCCAAAAACGACAAGTGCCTGTCAACCGTTGCGGTTCCGTCCAAATTAAATTAAATCGTACAAAACTTTTTAATCAAACATTAATGCATAAACAAACAACAGTAAAATCCAATTTATATGCGATGCGGCCATCATTACTGGAGGTGGGTCTCGTGAATGATTTGTTGTGATTTCGTCGAGTGAGCGCAGCGGGCGATCGCGAAATGCATTCACATATCATCCTTCTTTATCCAAGCAAATAACGGCACTATGGTAAAAGATTTTAAGTGCCACATTCACATGAGAGGTTATTGGAGAGAATTTAATTCCGCAAGCCCTCCTACCACGTTACGGGTAAAGCGACAAGGGTTTGTAAATTTCGATTGGATTCCGTATCTGGGATCTCTGCAACAGACACCGCACCGTTGGCACTGACAAATGTTTACACAGTGTACAAATTTCGAAATTAATCCGATAATCGTACGTAAATTAATTCGTGTAACGTCTCTGCGGTTTTGATTTCAACGGTGTAAGTAGCGGATGTAATGATTTATTGAATTTCAAACATCGGTCGGCTATAAACCGTGTGGGGACTTGAAACTTGTTTATGAAGGAGATTTATTGGTATGAAGTACGTTTTACTGCAGTGTTGCGCCATTGCGTACATGTGGCAACGCAAGCTTTGGACGAAGATGGACCATCGAACGGATATTTTGTATCCTGTTTACCTTCAACATGAATGTATCTGGCATTGAATTTCATATTTACCATTAGTCCTTTTGTAGATTTACTCTGCTTAAACAAAATTCAAATTAATCAAAATTGTTTAATAAAATAAACTAAATTCTGCCGAACTATAGCAAAAACTTAATGAAATAAAATTAGTAACACCAATAATTACTTTTACATAGCTACACGACAGGAAAACGTGAAAGTTACTCTATTATCTGATATCTCTTCACTCCTGAACTACTCAATTTAAAAAAAAGTGGTTAAGGAGAAATTATTTCAAACTCAAACACAAATTATTTATTTCAATTAGACCAATATTACAGGTACTTTTGAATTGATAAAAACTAGTTGAGCATTTCCCAAAAGGTAGGTCTTATAGAGAAGAACCGGCAAGAAACTCCATAGATTCTCTTTTTACTTACATTTATTATGGGGAAAGACATTGACTAAAAATAATGAAATCTGAACGCGCTAAAATTCATCGAAGACTTTTTCATGGACAATAATAGCTAGTGCAGGGCTGCCAGATTGTATCTTTTGATATCAAACTGGTATAATTGGACGATGTATTGTATCCATGTGGTATCCATGATCATTTGGTAAAATTTGATGCAAAAGCAAGACGCTCACAAAACAAGGTCATGCCAAGAAGTTGTCCGCTAAGGATTTGAGCTAAAAAAAAAAGCTCATCCGACATAGAATGGGCAGTATGGTATAATACCATCACATTTGGTATAATTGCAGATGCTAAATAGCATAACCGCGTCGTTGCTTACTGGCAGCCCTGAGTTTAGTTTTTTATCAAATCACCACTTCAACCAATCTTGTATTCAAGTATCATACGTATCTTCTAACTTCTGGTTCTACCTGTACTTCTCCTTATAATACTTTACTGCTAATACAAATAGCTTTCCAAACCATCAATATTTTAAGTTGGAAGTGATTGTAAATAATTTATTGCTTTCAAAAGAAAATAATATTGCTCGTTATATTACTAGCCATAAAATTGTTCATTCTATTCATAGAAGCCACAAGTATGTTTAAAGTTTTCGCTGAAGTTCGGATTATTGCTTTGATCTTAGAACTTTATTGTAAAAACTTATAGTATTTTCTAGAGTATAATATACCGGAACTGTTAACTTAACGTTTATTGAGGGTAAACTTGAAAATTTACTGAGCTTCATATAACATTTTCTAATACAGCCATAAACTTAACCTTACCATCTATTGTAAGCACTACAGTCAGGAATTAAAAGACATGGTTTGAATAAGCTAAAGGTATAATAAATTATATTATTATTAATTTAAGAGCTCAGCTCTTGTCGGTGGAGCAATCGCCACTGTTGTCTATCTCCTGCTTACTGTTTGACTTCTTGATACGACTCGATACCCACTTTTTCCTTCACTTGATCAACGAAACTTCGTCTAGGTCTTCCCCTTCCTCTCTTTCCTTCAATTCTACCTTCTAGTATGGTTCTAAAGAAGTCGTCGTGTCGTATCAAATGGCCAAACATCTTCCCTCTCCTATTCTCTATGGTTCTTAACAGCTGTCTTTTCTCGCCTACAATCATTAATACATATAGTATAATAAATATAGAGAGAAAAATCAAGAGAGATATAATAAGTTCCACTTTCAAACGTAAAAATAAGTCGTTAATTTTAGTTTATATGAAAAATACTCATCACATTATTGGATCCGTTACACACTATACACGTTATAGACATCTATCACAGGTAGAGAAAAATTATCGACCCGATTGATTAGCCCAGCGATAGTTAACGCTACCTTCAGTGCTTTGAGAAATGTTTTTGTATGTATATATGTATGTATTTACAACAACAAAAAGTATATATATCATAATATATGTAGTATATCAACCATCTATTATCCGTAACACAAGCCTCATTGCTTAGCACGGAACTAGATGGCACTGTGACATAATGTCCAGGAATATTTATTATTATTTATTAAAATAACGGACAATGTGCTCGTGATCATGGATCAAATAATATTAACATACGGTGATAAAATCTATTAAAAGTAATTATATTTCAATATCTAATACTCGCGTAACTGCAAAAAATCATTACCCTTATTTATTATAGTCGTACGTATCACGTATCGATATTGCCTATTAATCAGGTTACGGAGTTGTAATGGCAGTCGCTCGGCCTATATAATATTATTATTTAGCCTATGTTGGCCATCAAACAGTCCACTTGTGGGACTTGGTAGCATCGTTGCGTGCAGCAATTACACTGATCAGTATCGGTTCTAAATCGCTCGTTTGGTCACGATGTTTATTAATTTATTACATTCGGCTCGGATGCCGGCAATTCGATACACCGTTTATGTAGAATAGCTGTGTGGACGACGGGGTGTGTGCTAAGTAATATGAAATTGATGGAATTTGGAAATTGAATTTTTTGACACATAGGGCATAGCGAGATTTCTCTCTCAAATTGTGCTGCCCGACTGGGGAAGTACCTCCGCCTTACAGAAGACCGCAGTGAATCAACAATAGTTGTCTTTCTGCGAGTGAGTAAGGTTACCAGAGCTCATTGGGGGAGTGACTATTCTGACGGCATGGGAATTCCGTTTGCTGTCAGTTCAGTAACTCCCTATTTTAAGAAACCTGAACGGTTTCTAAGTGGTTTGGCAACGCATTTGCAAGCTTCTGGTGTTGCAAATGTCTATGGGCGGTGGTCATCACTTACCATCAGGTGAGCCGCCTGCTCCTTTGCCCCCTTATCATCATAAAAAAAACAATTTAATACGATTTATATAGTACAAGCTATCATCGACGATTTCTTTTTGAAGGGTTAAATGGATTCCACCGTATATTAATGTCAACCATATATAAATGTATTTAAACTATTAGTCTTCTATTTAAGGGCAATACTACAGTGAGCTTCACATTAAAGTTACACTCACAAATTAAATAATTTTGCATTAAAATATTATTATAGTTTCTTACATTAGTAGACATGTTGTGTCATTAAATGCTGTTGCATTATATTACTTAAATCCACTGCTGCAAATTATTGTCAAGTATTTGGTATCATTGTCGAGTTATACTATTAATAAATATCACAACTACATATATATAAAAAGTTACCGAAATATTTTCTTAATGTAGGTCCTGTACACTCATACGATAAAAAATGATACTCCTGAAGAAAACTAAACAAACAAAATCTCATCTGAAATAACGAATGAACCAAAATGAATGAACGAAAACAGGTAGCAACACAACACTGTAGCGCAAAACGTGGCGCTATCCAAGCTCGACATGTTTTAATTATGCGCGAGCTTTCACGATCTTAATCGCATTATCGAACGCGCGATGACTTCATTCAGAATGTTCATTCACTTCCGTAGGTACTTCAAGTTCCGCATTAGCTATTTGAGACTTTAACGACCTATTAATCCATCTAGCCATTGTGTCTTAAGCAAGCAAATACAGCAACGTATGTTTCAATTCAGTTTTAGCTGTAAAAATCAGCCATGGTGTTGTTTGTTTCAATCGCTTTAATAGCTAAACGTGCTAACTCTTCGATTCGTGCACTGTTTTTCTCAGATTCTCCTTGAGTTTCTGCGTTATTGATTTCTTCGCCGTAAATACGCTTACAAGTAAAATTTGCTTAGTATTTGTGTTCAGGTGGGATATATCATCCCCGATGCATGTTTCTGTAATATCGATTCGAATTATTAAATTAATATGTTTTTTATATTAAAATCCTACCTCTTACTGGCATCAATAATTATTACAGCTGAATATACGAGGAGGTCCCTGTCCAGGTTTACCAAATCTAATTGTTTTTTTATGAAATAGTAGCTCTGAAAGTTTAAAAAAATTTATAATATTTTAATTTGGAATTTTGCCCGATAACCGGTCAAAGACTCATATATGCATTTACATAGGACCTAATATATACCTACCGGTGGAGTATGTGATATTACAATTACACGTCTGCATAACCAACACGAGATACAAACGAGAGGATATGAGTATGATATATCACTTATAGCCACAATTTGCCATTAAAGAAAGGAAACAGGGACTTGTCTTCGTGAGAATATCATCGACAAGGAATTAGCATAATCGTTGCCACATGTCATGTTGGGGCATGACATTTTCTGAATATCAATTAGGTAGGTATATTTTTTGTTCGCATGTCCTGAATTCGGGCAACTCTTTCATTAATAATTCAGCACGTGCTGTTGACTCATTTGTCTAAATGAGTCAACAGCACGTGCTGAATTATTAATGAAAGAGTTGCCCGAATTCAGGACATGCGAACAAAAAATATACCTACCTAATTGATATTCAGAAAATGTTATTGTTATTAGAGTGACGGTTAATTTCTTGTCAGGATTTTTTTAGGTATTTTTGACTTCATGTATCGAGTTTTATTAAGGCACTGACAATCATTATCGACGCATTTGTTATCCCACTGCTGGGCACGGGTCTCTCTCATTTGAAAGATATTCAGATATAATCTACCACGCGGCCAGTGCAATCAAGAAAATGGCTCTACCATGCAGGTATCCTCACTATGTTTATCTACATCGTTTGAAAATGTGATATCTTGCAAAAAGTGACTTGTACTGAGATTTCTAACACATGCAGGTTTCCTCGCTCAGTGTCACATCTTTATCTCATTATCAGTTGTGTCATCATGTTCTTTTTTTTAAGAACGTTGCCCCACACTAGGATTTTCTCCTGTATCGTTTACAAACACAAATTTTCACATACACAAACGCCCAGACCCGGAACAACTACCTGTAGAACGTACAAATATTTGCTCCGTGCGGGAATTGAACCTGCATCCCGTAACGCACAAACCGATCGCTCAGCCACTGCGCCACTAAGTCGTCGCTTAATTTAACTTTGTAAAGTCAGTGGTGGCCTTGCAATTCGAGACATTTTACTTCAGAGTCCACTGGTCACACAGTATGGTTATATCAGCTTATTAGACATATAAAAGCCACTGATACCGATACCAAATATTGAAAGTCGCTAATTGAAATTGGAAACCAGAAATTACTCGTAAAAAATCTAATAACCAAAACACACGTACTTTTTAACATTAAAAGACATGCGAAACTACTGCTAATGTAGCTTCTCAATTAAAATAAGACGCCATATGTCCAAAAAGTTTTACTTAAATCCACATTTACAACCACTATACAAGGATCAAAAGGATCGTTAAAGACGTCCAATAACGATCTCCTTTTCACGGCATGGAATTACACGAAAAAAAAGAAGCATCGTTAAAAAATGCCGCGGGAGTCATTTTTTGAAGAACTAAGACGCATTGAAAGCGGGAACATGTAAATTTTACGATAGCTTTGCCGCTCAATGTGACATTCCAAAACCTTATGGTTAGGTTGGCTTAAAGCCATCGTGGATATTGTTAAGAATTCGTGCAGTGTAAAATGTTCTGTCTATTTCATTAGCGCTTTATATTATTATTAGGTTGAAACTGCAGCTTCGACCGAGTACGTTAGGAATAAATTGTGTATGTTATTGTAATGTATGTTTTATGTAAGAACTGTATGGTTTGATCGAAATCCGCTCAGTAGTTTTTGCGTGAATGAATAACAAACATCTTCATATCTTCTAAAATGTTTTTGCTTTGGACTTAGTTACTATTCGATAGTTTTATTACAATAATAAATAAAACTATAACTGTCCCGATTTGCAGCATGGGCAAAGTTTTTATGGAATTCTCAGTGGCCGCTTAAAGACTCCTCCAGAATTCATAATACATTAAAACGTATGTACTTGAATTGTTGATATACTATTACCTAATATTATTCTACCAAACAGATAGTGGCTTGTTATATTTATATACATATATACTTACAAAATAAACTTGAAACACCAAAAGTTTTTTAAACTCCTTCCATATACAACAAATTAAATTAATTTCTTTGGTATCATTTCATTTATCTTTATATTCGTATCATTTATTTTGCATCACTAAAAATACTAATATTAATAAAAAAACGAAGTACACTTCGCGCTATCAATGAAAATAACAGAAATAAGTTGCCGCCAACAGACATGGTCGAAGAGTGAACGAATTTGAATGAACGAAAACAAATTTATTGAATGCAGTCCAAAAGTTAAAATTTCAAACAAATTGCCTCTTATTATCAAGGCGATACCGGATACCATAATTTTTATAGTCTCAAAAGTTTATCAGTTTCTTTATAACATGATTGTTTTATAGTTTTTTTATTGGTCGTTTTGGATACCAACTTTTTTGTGCAAAGTGGGATACCGTCTTTAAAAATATTTTTTAAATTTATTCGGGCATTATGACACACCGCCATCCAGTTCCGAGCCAAGCAATGCTTGTATCACAAATACTAGATATTTTTGAAATAGGTACATATATTTTGACATAATTATAAACATCAATATTATGACTTTTATAGTTCCAAAAGTTTATTAGTTTCATAATAACTTTTATCGTTTCTTTATTGTTCGTTTTGGATACCAACTTTTTTGTGTGAAGTGGGATAGTGTTCGCTTTATAAAAGTTCGCGGGACGAACTAACTTTGTAATTTATGTTTCTTTGTTTGAAATGACGAATGTGCTCCGGGTTTCGTTTGTGGTTTTTTGAACGAACTGACAAGCTAAAGTTATGCTTTATTATTGTGACAGCGGAGGCCATTATGATTTTTATGTTTGTTGAAATTATTTTAGTTAGTAGTGAACGGAATTTTTAAAGTGAAATAAAGCTACTTTTTACGGATCTAACCGCTGTATATTGATATTATTTTAACCTGACGTTTCGGATCCTTCACAGCATTTATGGTCACGAGTAGACTATATGTGTCTACTACACCTTTTTGTTTACTATAAACAATATTGCTCCTTATGAATTTATCATATAAAACTTTTGTAGAATTTGTATTTTTAAACGTTGACCCACACTAGGAATTTCTATTCTCTCTCTCTCTCTCTCTCTGAATATGTGTAAAAATATTCACAATCCACAAACACTCAGACCCGGAAAATACTACCCGTAGAACATCCGAATATTGTTCCGTGCAGGGATCGAACCGGCGACACGCGGCGCAGGAGCCGGTCGCTCGACCACAGTACGGACCATATCGTCCTTCATATTGCAGTATATATTTTGTCTTAAAGTTAACAAGATACTGAAAATATTTTGGTATCTTTCCAAGTACAAATATATTTCGAATATATTCTTTTCTTGTGTTCTACTAAAATATCTTTCTCTTGTCAACAGTTGCTGCCCACAGCGATATACCATTATACATAGGTATTGCAGTAGCAGTAGTGGTATTCTTGGCTGGAGCTGCGGTGGTATACAAGCTCCTCCAGAGGAAAACCAGAGACCATTCCCTTTACACCATGACCAGAACTGGTAATCATTTTGTAATTCTATCTATTGTCGTTCACACTTTATTTTACTCTAATTTAAATCTATTAGGATCCCTAAAATTATACCTGAATTTTAGGGATGCTAAAGATTTAAATTTTTCTATTGTGATACCTTTGAACATTTGTTATCGATACAAAAAAAACACGCCAGCTTTATTATGAATTATTGCGTTATAAGGGTTTAATTATTCCTTACCTTTATGAACCATACTTTACGGGCATCATGAGATAAAAAGAAGTAATTATTTATTTAAACATATTAAAGGGTTTAGTATATATACGTATTATAATATTCCTTGTTGAAATTTTCAAATATCGCTTTCTAGCTCAATCTTTTTTTTTTAATAAACCTAATTTCGAAAATTCAATTCTCTCATTTATTTTGAACATGCGTAAAGGCATGTTCGAATTCGTATGAATGTAGAATATTTTAACGATAAAATAATTGCTTATTAAATTTAATTTGGTAGAATAAGCGACCTCCTTTAAAGTTTCTTGCTGATAGTAACAACCCTTTATCACAGTCGGCACATTAAACGAATTACAATCAATAAACACGACCAACAACGCCGTCAGCGACCAAATGAATTACAAGAATAGATGAATAATGATAACGTATTAATTATAAATTAATGACTTTCACGAAGTCGAGTCTATCAATCGGAAGTCCGTTTCCTAGCTGCATATTCGTTGAATTAAGTATCGGTAATTATTATCATAATTAACGGAAAATTCCTTTATAAAACTATGATTGGTAGACGAATTAGCCTTCAAGGCGGCGGCGGCGTGTTAATAGGAATAATTAATGATAAAACTAAGAAAAAGTTATGCTGTAACAAAGTTGGAATTTCTACACGAAATAGTACATTTTAATAGTATAGTACCTAGTGTATCTAATCATCATCAACCCATCAACGTCCCACTGCTGGGCACGGGTCACCTCTCATTTGTCTGCGGGTTGGCAGACTTCACATGCCATCGAGACAAATCTCTCAAGCATGCAGGTTTCCTCACGATGTTTTCCTTCACCGTTTGAGCTAGTGATAAATACGCACATAACTTACGAAAAGTCAGTGGTGCGTGCCTTGGGTTCGAACCCGAGACCTTTGACATCTCAGTCCACATATGAAATTATAATATTAATATAATTGCAAATAAGACGACCCGATTAGCGTAGTGGAATTAAATACTGCCTTCTCTAACAAGGGTCTTGAGTTCTATAAAGAAAAAGCTATGTAGTGGCCATTGATTTAATAAAAAAATAAATAATCAATGGTAGTAGATCAACGGCGCTGTGCAATAATGTCCGCGTATATTAACTTTTTTAGCAAACCTTTTCCACACACGCCTATTTCAAAGTGTTTCGGTACAACGATTAGAATATAGAATTCGTTATGATCTTGAACATAGGTTTTTCAATTTCCAATTCAAACAATGACTTTTCCTTGAAATAAAACTACTTTTTACGGATTTTATCGCGGTATATTGATATTATTTTAACCCGAAGTTTCGGATCCTTTACAGCATCCATGGTCACGGGCCGACTGAGGTGTTGGTTGTCTTGAAGTTATAATTACTAACATTAACTAGAAAACGTCGGGTTAAAATAATATCAATATATCGCGATAAAATCCGTAAAAATTGTTTTATTTCAATGTCTAATATTCGCGTAAGTGTGAGGAATCAATATTGACTTTTCCTCTTCTCCTTCAAGCAGATTTCCAACCGGAGATGTATCCGACGGTGGAGAAGCAGTCTCTATCTCTTGCGCCTGATCTGATGCAGCACCGGCCTCCGAGATACGAGCATCCGCAGCCTGACTCCCGCGCTGAGCACCATTACGATGTTCCTCATCTCACAAACAGGTAACTATGTGTTTTGTTACTAATTTTCATATTACTTAAAAGAGTATCTATAGTACGGTTTGGTATGGTGTGGTGTTTCTTGCTGGTTCTTCTCCATAAGAAGAACCGGCAGAAATGTCAAATGATAATAGCACTGCTACTGATAATTTTGTTGAAGATCCCAATGATACATTGCTCGACCTGGCAATCGAATCGTAGACTCCTTGCTCAGCAGTTGCACTTACCACCACTAGACCATCGAGGCAGTAAACGTTCAAAAAATAATATTAAATAACAAATATAGTTGTTAAAGTATTATTAGTTAATTAAGAAAAACAACAGAAATAAAAATTAAGCTTTTTGACTCATTCAAACAGAAATTTAATAACGTTTACTTAATTATTGATTGTGACATTTTTACACACAAAGAAGCTTTTAGAATAGTTTTGTTTTATTTAAAATAATTTGAAATAAAAAAGGAGTAGGTATGTTTTGAATTTTGATAATAGTTATTACTAATTTGTTTAGTAGATTCTCTTAAAACTAAATTCTAATAAGAAACTTGTAAAAAAAGTGTTGTTACCAATAAATGAGGTGATTCTATATAAATTATTCTCAATAAATGAGAAATGATTTATTGGTACTAATTGGAAAGTACCAAAACTCTAAAAAGGTTCTAAGTAGGCAAATGGAAGAACAATTTACCTTATCAAGACTGATTTATGAAAGACAAATTCTTTCAAAATAACTCACTAACTATAAAGTCTTTTATCTTTCAGCGAAGGTACGAAGAGAACGCCAGGTAACATTGTACCCTAATGGGTACAATGTTACCTGTACAGTACAGGATCTTTTTAATAGTACTGCAGTGAAATATTTGGTAAAACCTTTGGACAAAGACATGTAATAGAGTTCAAAATTATAATAATATCACATTACGGTATACATATCATTCTATATCTTCTACTAAAGAGATAAAAAAATAATTTACAAATGAAACAATTCATCATCATCATCCATTAATGTCCTACTGCTGCTCACGAGTCTCCTCTCAATTGAGAGGTATCAATGAATCAATGATTAAAAGATATTTGTACATCTCTCAAACATACACTCACGTCTTTTCAACACCTTTTATTTCTTATATTTTCAAAAAGTTTTAATAAATGAAACATCAAAAATAAAATCGCAGTTATCAATCGAGATTTAAAACATCTAGGAAGATTTTTTGGTAATCTACAATACAAGTCTATTCGAAATAAGACCTCAGGCTGTATAGAGTGGGCAATCTAGCAAATAAATTACAATTAAGATACACTAGCAATCAACTAAATGAATACACATAAATCTAACGACAACGAACGAATAAATCTCTTTGTATTTTTTGCACAATTAGTCCACATATTATGTACCTTAATTGCACAAAAAGATTGTAATCACAAAATACATAATTTAGGTATTTTAAACGGTTTAAGAACGTTGAACAAATAAGATAAGCGTTTAGATAATGGATTGATAAATCTAAGAGACAGTTTAATTGAACAAAAAATACAAGAACAAAACAGGTACAAGTTTTTTAATGAAATTTATAATGTTTTTATAACATTGATTAAATTATAAGTTTCATTCTAAGCTCACATTTAATATCAGCGTACAATATAATATGGTCAAATACTTAAACTGGGCTCAATTTAAATCATCCTTAAATATAGTGCTAGTGTAAACATATTTATAAGCTATTCCGTAATTGAGTATTCGACCGAGAGAATCGTGACATCACACGATGCTCTAATAATAAAAACAATAATGTTCATTAACTATCTAATCCTCAATGATTTAGTGGATGCAAGTTTAAATTCCAAGGCTAAGGTTCCAGATTTAGCAAAGTTTTATTGGGCATCTTTAGTATCAACTTGGGTTTTAAAATTTTGCTAGGATAATGGCAATAATATTGCAGTTTACATAATGGCATGGCTGTAGTTGTAGGTGCATTAGTACCTCGTCCTGCGTCATTGGGATCCAAAATATTTTCGTCTAGTTTCTTCAGTATTCGGTAATTACAATTAAAAAAAAACAGAACAAATTTTGGGCACATATAAAGAACCCTTAGTTCTTTTTAAATTAGGTGCGCTTGCCAGCATCTCACCTGATGGTAAATAACGATGCAGCCAAAAATGTAGCACGCAAGTTCAAATAATATCTATCCGCTTTTTATCCACTTTTCCTTGAAGTTAAATGCGTTCTACAATTTCTAGTACTAATAGACTCTTTTCTATACAGCTATGCATCTCCGGTAGACCACCAGGTGACTCCGTGTGCGTCAAGCAAGGGACAAAGCGACGACTATGATAGCAAGCCGTACAGCGAATCTGAACATTCCGCTTCAAGTTGCTTCACAAGTTGTAAGTATTCATTTACTCCTCAAACGAGTACTTTTAAGTGAACATTATAAAGTTCTTTAGCACCTACTATTTTTAATAGATCATATTTTAGAAGTTGGCGGAGACTGTACGCAATATAAATGTGATGATGATGATGATGATGATCACTTCCTGGCCTATTCCGGTAACAGTAACTGTGATTGAAGGACTTTGAGCTTATGAGTGTAGTTATTTTACCCTTTGAGGCGCTTTTGTCAGTCTTTTGGTGACTTGCGTCGAAAAACTAAGAAATTTTCACATTTTACTCTGTAATTTTTTCTAGACGAAACTAGAAGAAACAGTATTCATTAAAAATGTGAATTATTAATTCAATTTTAATAAATTTTATTAATTGGTTTCGCTTTCTTTAGAAGTGTGTGTGTGAAATTGATTACTATTTATGTAGGTAAAGTGAAAATTGATTTGACCATTTATAGCGTTTTACGGGCAATACAGTTTCCACCGCTTTCTTGAGTACTAATTAATTCCATTTTCTCTATGTGCGTCAATAGCCAGCGTGGAAATATTAGATTCTTATTTACTTTATTATAACGTTAGTTTTCCCAATAACAATGATGTTGGCACAAATCGATTAGACATATTGTATTTTCACTATAACTAATATCTTCTATCGTGTCACAATGGCATAAACACGTTCATGTTATGGTAATGCCATGGACCTTTTCATTTCAATCTCTCAGAGGAGTTTTATTTTTATATCTAGTATTTACAGCATTAGTGATTTAAGTCCATTAATTTTAAGATTGCTCTCAATATCGCTGCATCTCTTGGTCCACTACAAACTCAAAAAAAAACATTGCGGAAATAAAAATTAACTATCTTTTTGAACCCGAAAATCTAATTTTGGGATAGGTACTAGTTTGCATGTAAAACCATAAAACCACAAACAAATACGTTTCAAATTCCCCACGTAACTGCAAATCTCTAGTCTAGTCCTTACAGTATCACTAACTATAGTTTCTCTTCTAGCCGGCTCAATGTATGACGCAGCAAATGAGTCTGTGACTCTCCAACTAGCGGAACTCGTATCAAACTCGCCTACATCTCAGTCCCTCTCAGTTTCAAGTGCTGGGGCGAGATTGGCATTGCCTGCGGCTGGCGTGGCATTGTCGATCCCTGAGGCAGCCCTTAGTAGGGGCAGGAGAGAACAAATTTATGTGGCGGTGGTCAAGGATGATAGATATCGACCGAGATTGGGAAAAGGTTTGTACAATTTGTGTTGTCTTTCTTTTCTTTTAAAATGGAATACTTAAAAGTCACAATATAATTTATTCAAATTAGCCTAAATTTAATTAGCTTTTTAGAACGTCAACAATAAACACAGCCCTCAAGTTGAAAGTCGAGATTCTAAGTCTCATAATCTTAATTTGTGAGAAAAAATTGAAATTAGTATCAATATTATCGATACCTGATCTTAAGCATTTGTCTCTTTATCGTTGAGATTTTTTAATTCAAAATGAGATTGACGATTAATTCTATTAAAATGTTTAAAGCTGTTTTTATATTAATTATTTATTTTGTACTTTGTTGACGTAATACATAAATTAATTTCGATAAATATTTTGGCTGTTCCACTCTTGTATTTATTATGTCCTAAATCATCAAACTGCTATGAATATTTATGAGTCCAAACGGAACAACTTTGCCCCGGTACAAGTCTAATAAAAATAAATTGATTTTGCGATGCGATAGAGAACAATTTCAAAAGGTAATTTTAAACGATATGTAATTATGTTATGGTATCAGCGAGGTATAATTTCTGCTGAAGGAAAAAACACTAGCCTTGGGCAGACCGGGTTGGTAACATATGTATGTATGAATACAAAGTGCTCACAAGAAATTCCGCCCCGCAGGTATCACGCAGCTGAGCCCAGTAGTTAAGTGCGGCCCACCGCGTCTTCAATTAAACAAGTCAGTCATCCTACAAATCCCTCACTGCGCCAGTCTCAAACACGGCTTCTGGAATCTTTCGCTGTACGCCATCGACCACAACAGCGCCAAAACAGACAGCACACAGCCGCAGTGGAAGAAAATTGTCGGCCTCGGACAGGAAACGATCAATACACCCGTGTTCACTCAACTCGACAATGATAAAATATTCCTAGTGACCGATATGCTGTCTACGTTTGTATTAGTCGGTGAAAGTTTTAATGGAAAGGCGGTTAAGGCGCTTCAATTGGCAATATATGCGCCGGCAGTGTTGAGCGAAACTAGCCCAGATTATAGTGTAAGACTTTATGTGTTTGAAGACACGCTGTGCGCGGCGTACTACTGTCAAGAACAAGAGAAGAAACTTGGCGGCGTCCTACTTGAGCGACCCAAAACTTTGTTATTCCAGGACGGCGGTTCAAACCTCTGTTTGAATTTAGAACACGTCAGCCCTGGCTGGAAAGTTAAGCCGGGCATTGGCTACCAAGAAATTCCATTCCAACATGTTTGGGGGTCAAATTACAATGCCTTACACTGTAGTTTCGTTTTAGAGAGGACCCACGACTGCGACAATATCGATTTCAGCGTGTCAGCTTGTCAGAGAACAAATCCGTCATACAAGCAGACATTCCGAATATCCCTCGACGACGTGCGGAGCCGCTCGCCGCGGGGACGTTCACCCCGCGCTGAGTCGCAGCGCAGTTTTAACATAACAGAAAACCTTTTAGAGGCTCGTATGTGCCGCAGCGAAGACGGGAGCGATGGCAGCGTTAAAAGGAACGTAACAGTTAGCGAGGCGGGCGTCAACGAGTGCGCGGGCGAGGGGCCGTTTAAATTAAGTGCTCGAATAAAAAGGCAGTTGTGCGCTATATTGGACCCGCCGAACGCGCGCGGTAACGACTGGCGGGCGCTGGCGGCGAGGCTCGGCGTGGATCGGTACACCACGTGGTTCGCCACCAAGAGCTCGCCGACGGAGGCTATCTTGGAACTATGGGAGTGCCGCGAGCGTGGGCCGGGCGCCACCGCCGCGCTGGCCGCCGCACTCCGACAGATGGACCGCCACGACGCGGCCGACCTGCTGCACGGCAGACCCTCGTGGTTATGAATTCCTCACAGATCCCGACCCGATTGTAATTAATGATTCCAATTCTGCGGTACGTATATCTGTGCATTCTAATGAGACAATTGTGAACGATGATAAATGTGGAACTATAGGCCTATGCGAGAGAATGTATATGGACGATTGTTGGTAAACTAATGAGTAGTTTAAATGTTATGTTAGAAAAAAAAGTATAGTTTCGTAGGCCGACGGCCTAAGTTTGTAAAATCTTCGTAGTATATTTTGTATAGAATATTCTATGCTGTAGATAAGCGGTTGATGAATAAATTATATTATATTAGCAATAATAGTGCCTACAACGTCTTTTAAAGAAACATTGTCGCCTTGAGATAGTCGGCGTCGATTGGTTATTTTGTTACTTTTTGTATAGTGTTTGAGTGTTTTATTACGAGAAATATTTGCTTATTTTCATACTTTATTTGCTTGCAATAATTTAAACTTGCTTATTATAGATTTGAACTTAGTGCCAAATATGTACTGCCACAGCAAAATTTTTGGCAATAATTGAAAAGAAAAATGTTATACGTGTCTAACTCTGAGCTTAACTAGCTACTTTTTAAAGTTTATATGTAAGTACTTTTATTTGATGTTAGATGAATTTTTGATATTTACACAATCATTTTGACCACTACTCTATTTAACTTCACAAATCACTCTCAACTTATTCAACGGCAACTCTCAACAAAATACTGAGAAATTCATCTAATATTTGCTGTTACTATAAAGACTTCAACTGCATTTATAATTAAAACTAATACAATGTAAACTATGAATAAGTCAGACTTCTAAGCCCTTTCTATACGTAAAGATCTTACTGTAGGGACAATTTCATTATTATCAGGAGTTTTATCATTAATGCTATGTTGATCCTTAGTAGATTGAAGATTTTTAAAAAACGCATTTAAATCACTATGTCATCGAGAAATATACACTGCCAAAATCAAATGGTCTTAGATATTGTTGCTTATAGAAAAGAACGAAACGGTATCAACTATTTAATGGAAGAGATCTTGCATTTTCCATCTTTCTAAAACGTATTTACTGCCGAAATGAGGAACATTGAGTACTAGATTAATCTCAACCACATTGATATGAGAGGGGCTTAACCAATACAAATATTTCCTTTCTGTCAACAGTCAATGGAAATAATATGTTTCAAATTCAATGTTTTTTTTTTAAATGTAGTTTTACAATAAACGCAAATGCATTGCGATCGCTGAAACTAAAGTGTATTGTAAAATTTTTCATTCATTAAGTTTTATACTCAGAAGACGATATAAATCAATTGAAACATTTTTTATGTTCAAAATTGTTACAACTAAAACACACATTTTTAGTTTTGGACATGTAATCGTGAAAACTGAAGTAAAAAAAACAAATACAGTCTAACTACTGCTGGATTTAAAACAAACAAAAAATTTACTTTTTAATACCAGCAGATATAGGTACAGTGATGACAGGTTGATAACTCCAATTGGATGGCGGCGCCAGAGGGCATTTCAGTCCGAACAGTTTTAATTGTAATTACGATGAATACGCATCTCAATTCCATGTCAGAATTGAGTTACAGAAAAATATTAAAATCGTCATAGGATCCGACATAAAGTTGGAAATTTAATTCGATAAATTGTGAATTTAAATGAAATCTTATGAGTAGAATATATGGTTGATATATAAACAGGTAAAATAACTTTTTGTAAATTTAATTTGTTGATATTATTCTGAATTATTAATAATTAACAAAAATTTATGATAGCTCTTTTACGTCTTGGTCAGCCCATGACGTAAAAAAGATCCGAAATGGCGAGATTCAATCAATATCAGTATACATTTAAATAGATAAAACCTGTAAAAAGTAATTTTATATCAATACCTCTAAAAACCAATATCTAAACAAAAACTAAATTATTTTGACATTCGACCAAATCGAATTGATTGACAACGTTGACAATGCAAAGTTACCATATGATTGCTTGGGGAACAACAATAACAAATATTTACATAGATCTGGTATGTTCATATTAAATGTTATCTCAACTGACATATTTGACAGCTGTCAACTCTGACAGATCATGACGTAATCTGTAACGTAACCTGTCAGAAGTTGAAATACTACACTTGTTTCGACAGCATTGGCTTCAGATTGATATATTTTCTCTCTTTCTCATTTCGGCAGTTTTACGCAACACTAGGTCGTTTTCTATATTGTATATAATGTGATAGATTGTAAATATCATGTATCGCAGTTACAAATGTAGTTGATATATAACTATTGCTATGTATAAGGTGACATCACCACCATGTAGACTATATATATTTTTGTTAAAGTGATGAATATTAAAATAAATGGATCTGTGATACTTAAATAATATGAAATAAATTATGTTTAACTGTGCATATTTTGTTGTTTTATTCAAAAACCATTGGTAATATCATTGCTGATTCCATCAGAATATGAGAACTGTAAGTCATAAGTCTTGATATTTCACTTTCGGTAAGTGTCTCTGGCTTTTGAAAATCATTGTATTAACATCTGCCAAAACAGTGTTTTCATCGTGAGTAAATCTATTCACGAAATAGATTTTTACAAATAAGGTTTGTTACATACTTACCAGCCTATTGAACTGTAATTACACCTATATTGTTTAGTTATAGTGGATAGTGGATAGTATCCAATGGTGAGACAGTTTTTAGGTTAATAGGCGGATGGTGAACCTAACAAGATAACTTTTCTCAAATTTCTAGGCCGTTTTTATAGTTTGATAGAGTCTTGCAGTAGGTCAGCAGACTCCTACACTTTCGAATAAATAGCAGGATAACAGGTCAATTTACTCGACTTGGGAATTGAGCCCCAAATCACAATTTTAGCAGCTTTACTTCAAACCGGATTACTGGCAGCCAGGCTAGTGCTATAGTTGGTAAAATCTTTTTTTTTTACTTAAAATAAATAAATGAAAATATATACACAACGCCATCTAGTTGTTTTAAATACATACTCATTACAAATGGTAACCACCAAAAGTTAGGTACGGGATTTGAACCCAGGACCCTTATCACGGAAGTCAGCCTTAAAACCGCTACGCTTATCCAATCTTCTATTTGTATCAACTATGTTACGCGTGTAACAAGTTCCGTCCGTGAGTAATTAATCACATTAATGATACATATACCTATTGCATATATCCATGTTTATTAATCACTATGATTTAGTAAGCGTTTTGCTACATACAACCTATCATTATGTCATTTCTATCTGACAAAACCATTTACATCAACCACAATTTACTAACCTTAGTTACTACAATTTTGGATAAGTATGACTATAGTGGTTTTCACACACACACACTATTACCATTTTATACATAATTTTTTGTTATTGAAGAACGGGGCCTCCTACACAGGTTATTTTTTAATTAAAAAAAGAAGGTCTCTATGTAAGATTAACTGTAAAAGTTGTACACGTTTCTGCAATAAACTATTTTATTTAATGATCAAATTGATTTTTAAAATTACGTACATACACTCACATTACGCATAGAAACTACATACATAACGCCATGCACCACGGTCCTGGTAAAGCATTTGTGCTTCCTCCACATTCATACATCTTGTCATACATGCGCGCCGGTTGCGAGTACTGCACACCTGAACTTTTTGAAGAATTTCACCAATAAGGTTGGTATTGGTTTTCGTGATTTCTTGTTCTTGTCTCATGTTTAACCTTTTTTTTCGAATTGAAAATTATAATTAAACCTCTTTATGTTTAGATAAGTTTGTTTCTTATCAATTCAGCTTTTTGAAGGTATTTTTTGTTTTGATATATTAGCTCTTAAAGTTTGCGAAAAACGAGTGTTTTTATCGCTAAGTTCCGAAAATATCAAATTTCTTCAGAATGACCTCCGCGGGGTGGCGCTTGAGTGGATAAATCAATCTATCTCACAAATTCCTTTTATTTACGGAAATGATTCCTTTTATTTCTCGCTCATGGATATCTGCAACACCAGAGTAATTACATAATATAGTCATTGTCTATCATTCATTATTACATGCCCAACTCATCAAAGTATATTATTCTCAATGTTTGTCACTAGATCTTTCTATCGCATTTATGCGCGATTTTCGCTATTGAATCGCTTCTTCTATAAGTCTTAGATATTTTACAAATAATCATTTAAAACTGGAACCCCTGCATTGTTTTTATCGCTGTTTAAATATATTATAACCAAAACATTACACGCATATTCTACAAACAAGCCTTAGATTTTCTGTCACGCTTCTTGTGAAATGCTTCGTTTGAACAAGCTCTCAGCGTCAAACAAAGCTTGCCCAAGTCGAATCGACAGTACGAATGCTTAACATAAAACAAACGCGAACAAAAGGTAAGAATTCTAGCTATTTACAAAACTTAACTTAAACTAATGGAGTGACAGCCGAAGAAATTTTGAAAATAAATGGGTAAACAACAATACACCAATGAATATTTTAGAGGGTTTCCGTCAGTCACAGGGAATAACCCAGATTTTTGTGTTTTTTGGAAAAAAAATATGATGGAATAATTGTATACTACCCAGTGGAATATACCTCAAAGGATAGAGAAATAATTGGAGGAATTATTTGCAACGGCCAATTTTGATAAAAAATGACAATGAATATACAATGAAATATAAAATAATAATACATATCAATGAAAATTTTTCGGTATATCGATTTTTTTATAATATAAAAGTTGTATCATTGAATCTACTTATTACTGTATTTTATTGTTTCACCAAAATAAATGTTAACTATGCTTAGTTTATTCATATAAACTAAGCATAGTTAACATTTATTTATATCGAACAAAATATTGACTACTAACACAGACCAAATATAGAAGCACAAAAATTAAAAAAATGCAGGTTATGCCACTTGCTCAGATGTAAAACTGTCGGCTTTATTGTTGCGTTTACGCATGTAGGCAGGTGTGCGCATGCGTGGTGACGGCTCAGCGTTAAACGTCATGCGCGAGCGTCATGGTAGCGTGACCAATGGTAAGTGGTATCAGTTGCAGCGGTTTAAATACAAACTAAATTAATAGTCTCGATGCAGGACCCTATACTAGCTTGATGGGTTTTGCTACATAAATAAATGTAGCAAAACACGTTTATATTTTTTTTGTGACCTATGAATAAAATAAAGAAAATTGTAACATACTTACTACATACATATTTAGCTTCTATTTCGTGAGCCTTAACTACACCGAAACTCAGACTTGAAAATCCTAGTACCAGTACTCCACTGAAGTCGCTTCAACCATAACGTCAAAACTTAAAAGGATTACTCAATATATTACATAACTGGTTTAAACAAAACAAAATGAATTTTAAAACATTCTAAAATTCAAACTGTCAAAATGATGATAGTGGATATATAACATTAAGCAATATTAAATTTCAGAAAGGTGATTATGATTGCTCGACTACTGTCTGACATTCCTGTCATTAGTGTGGTGTGACGAAGATGAATTGATATAACTTTGTTACAGAGTATTATTTTACTAATGATTCAAATAGCATCTACTGTTACTCATGAGGTCTCTGAACCTTTGCATAATTTGGCAGTAAAAGTGAATTATTAGGTATCAAAAGATAGTAAAATATACTTATAAACAATGGAATTGATTGTATTTATGCGTAATATTTTTTTATTAATGATATCTACTTATTTGTAAACCCACTACTGGCCATATTTTTTCACTTAATTTCACATTTTACAAGTTTTACTTTACTTTACTTTTATTTCTAAAACAGTATCGCTGTCAGTGAGACCCTACACCATCACACATTTCGGGAATGCATTTAAATACATTATAATGCCCTCTATCCTAGGGGCCTATGAAAAGGCAGGTGTAGCCATAAAATAAGCATTACTCGCAAGCTACTGTCAGTTTTTTATCGAATCCCATCTAAACGTAGCGTATGTGAAAAAAAACAGTTTTTTTAACACACCCCACCCATTGTAAGTAATTTTATAGTTTTAATTTATGAAAAAGGTGCGTTGGGAATACGCTAATAGGCGGCAAATAAAATATATTAAAGAGGTTTTATTCTATTCTGCTGTAGTTTAATTGGTTTTGGTACGTTAAATTCTGCCATAGCTTATTACTTTTTTTTTACTAAAATTAAATAGGCTTCTAGTTTATAAAAAATGTGATCCTCATTGGCTGATATTGCTCTCTCTCAATCTCCGAAAGCACATTTTTTTTATGGTGGTAAGGGGGCAAACGAGCAGGCGATGGTAAGTGATGACCGCCGCCCAAAGACATTTGCAACATCAGAGGCTTGCATATGCGTTGCCGAAACTCTTAGAAACCGTTCAGGTTTCTTAAAATAGGGAGTTACTGAACTGACAGCAAACGGAATTCCCATACTGTCAGAAAGACAACTATTGTTGATTCACTGCGGTCTTCTGTAAGATTCTGTACTAAATTTGCGGGTCATTCAATACGGATTCGACTCCCACACTTGTCACTTATCCGGTCTATAGGTTCCGCATCTGTGAGTAAATGTAGCATGTAAGAAAGCATTTGTGTGCTTAAACACTCAAACAATAGACCACGTAGGGTTTCTTAAATTTGTATATAAAAAAATATAGCCAGTACCATATCTCCATTGGACAAAACCAATCAGTTCGTTAAAGTTATATATTTGGGTTTAGATCTACTTCCAAGTTAATAGATGCCAATTCATACGATCGTCTTTAGATGAAATCAAACTCCCGTTAAGTGCGTACAGAAACTGATTGGACTAAAGATCACCCTTTGAATGCAGACTGGCAAACTAAAGACACATCACTAGGCTTGATTACTAACATCAATGTACCTAATTTCAATCGTGAACCGCAAGTTACAGCCTTTATCCACGACCCTCGGCATTGGTGTGGCTTCTTCCAAGACGCCCTACGACAGAAAGGGACTGAAATGTCGACTAATCAATCGCAAAGAGCACCGTTGTAGACGGCGACAAAGGGCTGAATGTAGGGTGGGTATGGTTTGCATCGGGAATTACCCAACTCGGAAATTGTGTCCAAATTGGATGATATTTTTAATCCGTCTTTAACATGTCTGCAATTTTATATAATATGCGGGGTTTAGGAGTTACCCTTTTATAGCAAGAGGGAATTTATAGATATGCGAACGATAATTGCACAGTACAGTTATTTCAATACAAACATAATGGAAAACAGTCTTTTCATGTGTAGATACGATACATGAGAAGATATATACGCTATTTTCTACGGTGGTTATGGAAAACCATAGTAAAGTAAATGAATACCTAAGAATTTATTATTTAAGGAAGATTGGTAACCAAAAAAATACATTTTGAGTCTCATGAATACTTATTAATTCATAGAGTTAACCTATACAAGTGTATAGGTTAATTGGTAATTTAACAGGTCATTAGGTAAATTGGAATCTCGCTATCCCATGTAAACTTTCTATACGTCCATTATTTATCAACTCACACGTTATACTGCCTTTATAATAATAATAATAAATCTTTATTTTCAGACCAGAGATCCATAATATAGTAACATTAATTGGCACTTCCTAGAACTAAAACACGTAATAAAAAAATAAAAAAAATAATAATAATAATTACATAATATATCTGAGTGACGGTCTGTGTGCCGCTATCCAGTGACACATTATTTGACCATCTACCATTTATGACTGCATCTAAAATAATGGATTTATAAATGCCCGATAATCCTAACTGTGTATCTACAAACACACTACGCAGAATATCCTCACAATTTCTACCATATAGACACCCTACGTTACGGGGTGTCAATTCATCAAGTGTTGTAAGGTCATAGGCAGAAGGGTTCCAACTATTCCCTTTCAAACTAAGGGCTCTTTTTGTACGATAAATTAATTTCTCCAGTGAATGTCGCGTGTCAGAGCTAAGTAGAAAATTAATCTTTCAACGTATCAACTTATGTATAGGTAAGTAAGGTAGATATAATAAATTGCTGAAGCCTTTTCCTAATTGTCAAATCCCTATATACAGAGTTTGTAAGGTTGCTTGGAAATTGATTATAAAAGAATTTTACGATGATAGCACAGTTATAGATATTACGCTGTGGTTATTTCCCTTATTTTCATCGTGTATTCAGTGAGTTTTCTTATATTTCATCTACACATCTATGCTTTAAAAAGAATGGTAAGCGTATATTTGTCGACCTAATAAGTAGTAATTAAGTTTATCTTCTATGGTGTGAGGTTCGCGTTCGAAACCTTTTGTATGTGTATTTACGCAAAAGATAAAAGATCGTCAAGTAGCCAATTAAAAATTAAGAATTAAAATCTGCAAACGAATATAAACCAAAAACTTAACATCTATCGTTCACTAAACTCCTGGTTGCTCCAAATTGCCATAAAAAAACAAACTCTTGAACTTTAAATGAAAGCAAAACTTCAAAACGAATCCACCAAAGCAATATAAGGAAATAGAATCCTATAATACGAGTAGTACTAACGTTATTATGTAAACCAACGCACCAATCGCTGCCAATTCCTCTCGACGAGATCATAAAACGTCGTATAACAATCGCCTTCGGTAACAACAGCATTTACAAGTCAATGTGGAAGACAAACTCGGGCCAACTCCAGAGGTACCAGGTCAAGCTGGTAAAGGGAACGATTTTATCAAATGTCGCTTTCGGCTCGGTGGCCGGTCGTGACTTACCTTACACGTCAATGTGTGGGGTAAGTGATAAGTGGTAGCGAGTAGCGGGGTCGTAAGCGGAGCGATTAATGAAGAGCCTGGTCTTGATATAGATCTAAGTTTTTGTGTATATGAAAGAAAATTGTATTATAAGGAAACGTTTTGATCAGCCATTGGCCTCAAAGAGGTTTTTTGCATAGTTTTTTAGACGTCAAGATTAAAACATATACATCTCTTGATACATATGACCTGTTAAAAAAGATTTGTGGTATTGTACTTAAGATCGAGATATTAAAGTCTGATCTTTTCTAAAATATGTTGATTAAATTTTGCAAAAGAGCCAGGCATGCAGGTTTCTTCGCGCTTCCATTGAGTATGTGATAAATACTCCTATAGCTTCAAAGCCAGTGATAGAAGACAAATACGTTGACTTTACAGTCCAATATACCATTCAATAAGTATTCAGCAATACTGAGGTTT
The DNA here is from genome assembly GCA_905163465.1 of Craniophora ligustri. Taxonomy (NCBI): domain Eukaryota; kingdom Metazoa; phylum Arthropoda; class Insecta; order Lepidoptera; family Noctuidae; genus Craniophora; species Craniophora ligustri. The sequence continues at coordinate 14,762,728 of LR990959.1, read as the reverse complement.
CAAATACAGTTAGCAAATCCGATTGCTTTCAATTTCAAATTCTCTAACTAAATTCACTAACATATCATACGCCTACATTTTATCGTTCAATAGATTATTGCAATTTACATTCTGCATCCATATTCATTGCATCAACAATTTCTCAGTTTGGACCACATCCAAAAATAGCTCGGACAAAGGAGTGGGCGAAGTAAGAATGACGCGAATGCACTTACTATTGTTAAATTTAAGAATAGCGTCTTTGCTTTTAAGTTTAATGAGTCCTGATACACAGTCGTGATTGGAAACCCACTTATTGAACGTAAATCTATCTCGTGGAAGGATTAATGCTCGAAATGGACGGATAATGGCACTTTGAGTGCTATGTGACCAATTAAGTTGTTAATAAGAAATGTCTTATGTGAAGATGCTTTTGTTTGTTTCAGACACGTATCTAATTTTAGATTAAATGCTCGTGTCTTTTGTTGATATGATTGAGTGATGATGATGTCATCCTGACCGATTTCGGCCACAGCGACTATTATTAAAGGACCGGATCCTGAGTTCCTGGGTGTAGTCGTTCTACCCTTTGATGCGCTCTTTGGTGACTCGCATATCCAATCTTGTTGGAAAAGGTTCGAGCGCAGTTGGAGCACGTCAGCACCCCATTCACGTAGTTATAACTGTATGCCACTGGTGGTCGGGCTTTAAGTTCGTCTCTTTTCTGGTCGAGCTCCTTGAGGCGGTCAATTTCAAAGGCATTAACCTGTTGATGGATGAGACGTCTCCATTCAGGGCGCGCTGCTGCTTTGGCCTCCCACTGTGAGGGCTCTATTTTGCATCTTTTCATATGTCTTTTCAGAACATCCTTGTATCTCAGGTACTGGCCACCGCGCTTACGCTTACCGTACTGGAGTTCTGAAAAGAAGATACGCTTAGCTACCCTACTCTCCGCCATACGCGACACATGTCCACACCACCGCAGCTGTCGCCTTAACAGATACATCTCTATACCTCCGACCTTTGCGAGCCTCAGGACATTTGTGTTCCTGACGTGGTCTGACCATTTGATGTTCATGATGTCTCGAAGACATTTGAGATGAAATCTATCCAGTGTGCGAATATGCTTCCGATATGGAACCCATGTTTCTGAGGAGTATAAGAGACTCGGTAGCACTGCAGCCATATACACGTTGATTTTTGTGGAGAGCTTTAAATCATGTGAGTGAAATACCCTTGATCTCAGTTTACCATATGTTGCAGCAGCAGCGCCTATTCTGCTGTTAACTTCCGCGTCCAGGTCGCATTTTGATGTTATTGTACTGCCAAGGTATTTAAACTTATCCACCTGCTTCAAAACATCTCCACCAATGCAAATATTAGAAGCTAAGATGTTATTAGCTTCTATATTAATCATCACTTCAGTTTTCCTAACATTTATCCTGAGACCAAATTTAGAGCAGGCTTTATCGAGACTAGTTATTAAGTTTTGTAAACCAACTACAGAGTCCGTTACAAAACACAGGTCGTCAGCATACATTATTTCGGTCACAACAGCGTGAGAAACTCTTGTACGGGACTTGAGCTTGGAGATATCAAAAAGGCCACTATCCATGCGGAAACGAATATGGATACCTTCAGACAGGTCCTTCAAGGTTTCTCTGACAACTACACTAAAATAAAGGGCAAATAATGTAGGCGCTAAGACGCAGCCTTGTTTGACCCCACAGGTAACGGGGAAAAACTCGGACTGTTCCCCATTGACGGAGACGCAGCACTTCATGTCATCGTGTAATAGTCGGAGGAGACTCACGAATTTGTCCGGACACCCAAGTTTGCCTAGAATAACCCAAAGAGCATCGCGAGGTACACTGTCAAATGCTTTTTCCAGATCAACAAAGCAAAGAAACATTGGTTGACGTTGTTCTCTGCTCTTCTCTAGTAGTTGGCGAACTGAGAAGATGGCTTCACATGTTCCTCTGTCTGGTCTGAAGCCAAACTGGGTTTCAGGCAAAATCGTTTCTGATAAAGGCAGTAAGCGATTCAGTAGGATCCTGGCGAATATTTTTCCCGGAGTAGATAAAAGCGATATACCTCTATACGAATTACAATCGGAACGGTCTCCTTTATTTTTGTACAGCGAGCAGATCCGAGAAGTTTTAAAACATTCTGGTACAAGTTCTTCATTCCACATACGTACAAAAAGCTTCCACAAGGTGTCGTGTAGAAAATCTCCTCCGTACTTAATCATCTCCCCGCAAATACTGTCAACACCAACAGCCTTGTTGTTTTTCTGTTGTTTGATGGCAAAAATAGTCTCTTGTAGCGTCGGAGGTTCCACCAGCTCTATTTTTTGTGGTGATTCTGAAAGAGACTCTATGAAATGTAGATTTGCTGTACGATCTACGTTGAGCAAGTTACTGAAATGTTGTACCCAACGTTTCATGACATCATCTTTATTAGTCAGAAATACACCATCTTGTGACTTGATTGGTACAGAGCTACGCTTTGATGAATTTACAAGCTTCCTTAGCTCGTCGTAAAAAGCTCCTAGTTGTTTGGTGTCTGACAGCCATTGCAAATATTGAGACTTATCTTGCCACCATTTATTCTTAGCTTCTCTAGTGAGCTTCCTGATATGTGCACTGCTCTTTTTTATGCGATATAACACACCACCCTGATGGTTACGATTAGTTTCCTGTTTGAGGAGGTCTCTGTGTATACGGAAGGCATCAGCAAAGTTCGCGGCGTTCTCATCAAACCAATCTTCGCTTTTGTGAGATGTTACGCCCAAAACCTGAGCACTTAATTCGGTGATATGTGTTGAAAGCGTTTGCCAAGATGTTCCTAGATCCTTATTCACAACATCAATAGATGACAGAGCACTATCTAAAGCCTGCACATACGCTTCCCTGGATGGAATGTTTTGCAGTTTTTGTAGGTTGATGCGCAACGGTTTGACAAACTGGCGCCTACGAGGACGACGAAGGCTAATGTTGAGCTTTGTTAATACAAGTCGGTGATCAGTCCAGCAATTGGCACCTCGCATAACACGCGTTACATGCACTTGGGCAATATCCCTGCGCCGCACGATAGCGTAATCGATAAGATGCCAGTGCTTAGACCGTGGATGCATCCAGGTTGCCTTATGTTTGGTTGGGAGTCGAAAAAATGTGTTCGTTATTGATAAATCAAATTGGGCACAGAAACTGAGTAAGAGCTGCCCATTGCTATTCATATTTCCAATTCCATGTCTACCAAGAATGTTTGGCCAAGCGTCAAAGTCATGTCCAACTCTGGCGTTAAAATCACCTAACAGTAATATCTGCTCGCGAGGTCGAATTTTTGACAACGTTTGTGTCAGGTCTTCATAAAACTGGTCTTTAATGTCATCTGACTTGTCCAAGGTCGGCGCGTACACGCTAATGATGTTCAAAAAGTTATTGTGTTGTAGGTGTAGTCTCAGTGTAATAACACGATCCGAGATGTAAATGGGGCATTCCTCTAGGCGCTTGGCAAATTCAGTTTTGATAGCAAATCCTACACCCGAGCGTCTTGGTTCATGCGCAGCGGTACCTTTCCAGAAGAATGTATACCCAGCGCCATGTTCCACGATTTCTCCTTCGTCAGCAAGATGAGTTTCGCTGATAGCAGCAATATCTACATTGTAGCGGCGTAGTTCTCCTGCCACTATAGCTGTTTTACGTTCTGGGCAAGTATTAGCGTCGCGGTCTATAAGTGTGCGTACATTCCACGCACCAAAGATCAGATCAGACGTTTTTGGTTTTTTGAAAATTGATTTTGCAGTATTTCGACCACGCAGTGTGGGATGCAAAGGCAGCCGTGGTTACTACCCTCCCGTTAAAATAGGAACAAGCAATTTTTGGAGCACCTTTTCTAGCTCCCTCCAAGACTGAGCAAGGAAAGCAGTGCCACCCTAAAAAGGGCTGCTTTGTCACATGGGGTGCTGCCCAGTTTGTGCTGTTGTTCCAGTGCAACACAAAAACGACCCATCTCCCCATGCCGCCTGTGTGCAGACCTCAGACAAAGCTCGGCGTGCAAAGCCAAACCTCTCTACCTTAGTCTATCGCCACAGGGCTTTATACAAGTCTCAAGAACCAGTATCCAGAAATAGTCCGTTACGCGAGATATATTACGGTGCGTAAATGCTTGCGCAAACATAGACGCACCCTCTCCACCTAATCCCCCTTTTCCCAATGGAACGGATAGCCGCTACAATCGGAGAGAAACAAGTCGCAGTGTCTGGTTGACGATAGCAAGACCCCTATCGCCACCCTTCAGGCCATCCACTTTGCCTAGCTATCTCGCCACCGATGGTGGACTGCTATTACAACCGAGACAGACCCTGTGCACTATGCGGGGAGTAACCGCAAAGCTTGGTTGTCGGAACATTCAAGCCCCCTCGACCAGGTTTGGCCCACGAGTCGACGTGGTTACCGGGGTGTGGCCGCTGCGTGCAAACAGCTACGAGGAGCCACTGGTGAGAGTTGTGGGCATCAACGAATTTAACTAGGCGATCATCTGCCAAATGGCCGACTGGATTGATCACCGACGCTAAAAACCCACTACACCCCAATGATTGAATTGATTGAGTAATAAAGATTTAAGTGCTGTTGAGACCTTTGGATTTTTATCGGCGAAATTTATAGCTATTTCAGTACAGATAGCGCTCTTTATTGTTCCGTAGCACAGGAATGCCACCTCTAGCTATCCCTGAGTTCCTTATAAGTTGGCAAAATATTCCTTGAAAAGGATTGCGTTTCCGTGTCTATAACAATCAACTGCCACCGTGGTGAGTATGGAGAATATTTCCATTTACAGCCTATTGTAGAATACGTAAATACTATCCATTCCGTCACGCTTGTACTCCCGGAAGATGCAAGCAATATTATTATTTTATTTACAAACATGACATGACCACGAACTGTAATCATAGTTATTGTATTCAAATTTTATTTTCGTATCGAATAACTCTGTTTGAAATATAATCATTTCAAACTACACGTGTAACGATTTCTTGTTTGAAACCTGACTGATTTTCACGTCATTATGTGAAATTTGTCAGCCCACCGCATTTATAGGTCAGTGTAGTGGACTATTGAATAGCCAAATCATTTTCAACAAGGAGATTATTGCCCAGCAATGAAACAATACATGAGTTTGATAGAGATAAAAAAATACAGAAACAGATTTTATTCTTCATACTGTCATCATGTTGGCAAAAATCTATTTGTGGGTATAGAAAGCCTTTCAAACTGGTAATTCTGTTTATGGGCAGTCAAAGCGTATAATGATACAAATATCGTAAGGCAATAAAACTATTTAAATTACCTTTCAATTTTCTTATCTGTTATCGGAGTAATTAATATCACATTTAACCAACAAACTAGGTAAGTCTGGCATAATAAAATTCAGAAATCAATTCTTAAATCTAAGAGACAAGATAAAAATCCAATCGGGTGACAGTAAACGGGCCACCCACGGCCCTTAAGGGCCCTTGTTTTTGTTTCCAAACCATGTTGAGTGTCCTGTCAAGATATCGTGTAATTAATCAAGAAATCTAATCAAATAACGACCACCTACGAGTTGATACAATGTCCAGATATAACACGAGATGTATGCAGTCTGAACTGATTATAGTATACATTATGTAGGTATAATGTAAATTTTTCAAGTGCCAATGGATGGCCAAATCGTCGTGGCGATCCTAACAGTTGATGTGATGATGATGATGAATGAATAGTCAACATTTTGTTATATTAATCATCCGATAATGTCGCAAATAAAAATCAAATTCTTGAATATAATGAAACTAGCTGCCTCAGCGGCTTCGTCCGCCTTGTATATAGATAGAAAGTAGTAAATGTGTTAATCCAGGTAGTAAACTGTGTATGCTATGTATGCTAAATTTTATTCAAATCTAGTAAACGGTTTTAGCGTAAAAGAGTAACAAACATGCATTCATCAACCCATATATCCATCTATATATGTATACTTACAAATTTTTGCGTTTATAATACTAGTAGGAAGTAGGATACATATTATGAAGAAGAATTTTCAATATTCTATCATTCATATTCTATCTAGTATGGATCAAAAAAACATCGACCGTAATTCAGATGGATGACATACGATTTAAAAATAAATCTATCTGTATATATTGAGCACGCTCTCTTCAAGTAATGATCACCGCTTCAATGCGTCCCTGAGAGAGTCCAAAACCGTTTGAGTATAGACTCAAATTATTTTCGTGCACAATTTCCCGTCTCTGCGTCCCCACAATATTTCACCGGGTATATTCGCCATCTAGACGAGACGATTTCCAAAAGCCGAGTTTAATAACGCCGCGCAGAAGATTCGGTGCCAGCCCATCGATTAATTTGAGAGACGTCGACGACTTCCAATTAGTTCCAATCTACGTCCTACCAGTTAGCCCGTTTTACCTTTGACTAGCACGACCTTTGACCAGCTTTCTTTGGTTGTTTTTGGTACTGCGTGTGTAGCTGAAAGGCTTTTTGTTCTTATAAATGCAGTTATTGGCAATAACGCTGTCAAAGATAATATTATTCCGTCGAATCCACCTAACTATACTACTAATATTACTAATATAAAGAGGAAATATATGATTTTCAGTTCAACTCTTCAACTGGACTGATCTGAAATATTCTTTTACTATTAAAATGCTACACTATTCGCGATTAACATAGGCTATATAAAAAAATATAGATTATTTACTGTCCTATTTACTGTTTCACTGCTGGGCACGAGTCTCCTCTCATTTGAGAGGGATTAGGCTATAGTTAACCACTACGTGGTGCTGCGGGTTGGCAGACTTCACATATCATCGAGAAAATCTCTCAAGCGTATAGGTTTCCTCACGACGTATTGTTTCACCGTTTGTGCATGTACACACTTCTGAAAATCATGGTGGTGCGTGCTCTAGGTACGAACTTGACCTTTGACTTCACACTTCACTTTTACTTACCTTGACATTATCACTTTCCCAAAATAATAATCAACAAAAGCTACCACCAAAAAAATACCAAACTTTTCAAAGTCCGTTCTCGTATTTCATCCAATATTTCGATCATTCGATTCCTCTATTCGTCGGGTCCGATCTCATCGATTAATTCCAGTTCTGGCGCCGACGTCTGTCACTTCGGACAATACGTCTTGTGACGTCTCAGGCTTCTTTGTTCCCAGAAATAATTAAGGATGGGAGGAAAAAGTGAAGGCATCCATATATCTAAGTATTCGTAGGTATAATAAATAACCAAATGACTTGAAAGAATGTGATAATATTAACACCTATAAATCTAGATTAAAAAAATATTTAGCAATGGAATCTTCTACATAACGCTTTGTGATTTTTAATTTTAATTAATTATTATATTTTTTTTCTTAATTTCGTTTTGCATGCTATTATATTATTTTAAACAATAATGAATTTTAATAGATATGTGATTTTAATCTTAAATTGTTTAATTCTAATTTTTTTATGTAATTTATAAATACTTTAATTTGATTTTTGTGTAAAATTTTACTGATGTTTCTAAATTATTTTTATTTATTATCAGCCCAGCATGCCAGAGGCAAATGGTAAATGTTTTGTATAAAATATAATATTTAGCTAATCTTATTGTAAAAAAAAACTATATAGTTTTTTATAAGAAATAAAGTCTCTTTAAACCGATATAGGTACTTTGATGACAAAATGCAATTGATTTGTTAGTTGGAAAACAAAACTGTGTTTGAGAGCTGAACAGTACTTGTACTTACATACTGTCATGCTTGTGTTCTCAAAGGATTAAACACAGTTTTATAGTGTCATTTTTAATAAGGTGAAGGATTATAACACTGGCTACATAATATATTATATAGACACCATACTGCCAACATAAATACCATTATCTCATAAATGATGAAGGCTAAGATTCATTGAAAAGCTTTTGCCATTTTTAACGGCATTTGTAATAAAGACTTTATAATTAGTTTTATTCCCATAACTGTCAGCACCGCTGTTTTAATTTACACCCCTATTGGACTGGGGTTTTTAATAAAAACAAAAGTTGTATTGAAAGGACATAACTCTGCCGCTAATTTACGAAGTCCAAAAAAAACAAGTCACCTTAATCTAAATAAAAAGTAGGATTTAATAAGTGGAACATCACAAATCACCATTGAGACCCTCGTCATAATAAAAGTGGGAATCGTTCGATAAGGTAACTGGGCTTTTAAGAGCTGCCTGGCCTTATCTTGAGGTCTGTCCCCTCCACAGACTTTTGAAGTCGCGGGTAGGACCTTAAGGTACGAGGTATAGCGAAAATCGACATAACAGTTACATCAAAATCGGTTTAAATATTTTTGTTACTTGGATAACTTGGTTTTTATTTCAAAATTCACCTACCTCGTTGGTCTAGTGACCAAAAACGCGATCTTGCTGAGCAAGAGATTTGATTTCTAATTCTATGAAGTTCTTAGAAGCATTTAGATTTGTGCCCGATTGATGTGAACAGGCTTGCTCCCTATTACACGAAATGTGGGTGTGCATTAGTAGCCTCGGCATTATCTTTCAGGGATGTAGGCGTGATGGTATTTTACGTTCTTCTAAAAAACAAATATTGTCAAACTATATAAACTGGTTCAGCAAGTTGAAAAATTTAACCTTGTGAAAAAATTCAACATAACATCCGAAATATTCCAAAGCCCAAGCAAGTTATTTGTTTTGACCAACACTGGGTAGGGATAATTGTTTAAGATGTTTTTGAAGAGAGGGACAGAAATGCATCCCAACACAGAATTTCTTATTATTTTAATTAATTAGTAGAGCTGTTAACCCGGAACCAATACAAAGTACCTAGTCTAAAACAAATAAAAGTCTTAAAACGGTGTAGTTTTTTTATAAAAATAAACACACTATTCGTTGAAAAAGTTGCATAGGCAATGAGTAGTTCGTAGACTTTACTTCTTTTTTGGATCAAATGAAATGCACGCCTCAAACGAAACTAGTTACCGCGTACACTTATATTTAACCACTCTGAAGTTGCCTGCAAGTGCTGTACTGCAAAGAAATAAGGTATATTTTGCAGTGACAAATTGCATTTAGAATGGCCATGAAGTTGTACGCGAATTGTAAATAAATTTGAATCATTTAAGCGGTCGCAGTTTTTATCAAAGGAGGTGATCTTGCAACCAATCTACCGAAGTATCTTCAAACTAAGATTGCTATCTGTGAGTAAGATTATTTACCTGTAAGACAGGCTCGGAACTGTTGAACAGGTAATGTATCGTCACTGATATCTTGAGATAATTGCAGATTGCAGAACATTTTTGACAGTACATTTTGCAAGCAAATATTGGGAAATCTTGTCGGTATTTAGTATAAAATATTACATAACAGCTTTTGTCCGTAACATCGTCTACGTAAAAACTTCTACGCCCCTTTTTACTCTCTTGAAGGATCCTTGACTAACTTCATATCTAATTTTATCTCATTCAGTATATCGATTTAACCGTGAAGAGGTAACAAACAGATAGAAATACTTTTGCATTTATAATATTAGTCTGGATTCCACTGTAGATATATTTATACTTTTGTCCATGTAACAGCAGAGGTTTGATCCAGGAAGAACAATATTTATATATTCAGTAGCAATTACGGCCGGTACCATGTAAGTAAATAAATGGGGAGACTATGAAGGTTGGATGGAAGTTTAAAAAAGACGAGAATATGGAAGGTAAAAACAAAAACAAGAATCTCATAGCAAGTATATAATAATAAACATATTTAATCTACATTCAGTTAAACATAGTAGAAACACAAAGATGCATCTCAGACAAAAGCAAAATGAAACAAATGTAATTAAAATGTCAGCCAACGTTTAATAATGTTGCCAGCAAAAATAAAATCGTTTTAGTAGTTACAGATAATAATAAAATAATCAATCGAGAATATTTATGACTAGCAACACGATATAACAAAAGCGTTCCCGGATTTAATTGGCAATTTATGTTAAGGTTTTATTCATAACTAGTTCGATATGGATTGTATATTGAATAACATTGTTAAATACAAACTGTACAGGCTATAGACAACCAAATATGAGTCTTTGATAAAAATAACGTAGGTACAGGTGTGTGTTTTGACAAATAGTACAAAGTTGAGATTTAATTGATTTATGTTAACTGGTACATTTCGACAACTGCATTAATAGTTATTTCTGTAGAGTTTAAAGGATCTTATAATTAATCTTAATGGTTTTAGTGTTCACAATAAAATATTAAATTTAACCTGATGCTTTTCTAAAAGTTTTTATTGTAGGTATTTAATATAACAATGGACATTAAAAATTTTTTTTAACGGATTTTATTGCAGTAATTCAGGGATATTGTTTTAATCCTTAGAGCAAGTTAATGTATTTTTAATAAAAAAAGTACTGGTCCTAAATGTAATCAGATGTGATGCCACAGATATGTATCATAATTAAGATAAAAATCGGTTTAATTTCTCTAAAAGTTTAATGACTTTTACAACTTCATCTAAAACCAGAGCCGGAGCAGGCATTAAAATGAACAATTATACCAAACATGCAATTAAGCATCAATTTATTTGAATCGAAGACAATATTACTATCATAAATAAAACACGAACGGAAGCGATCAAATTGTACGATAAAGAGAGAGCTTTCGGTTCCAATACTAGTCCAGTATCTAAACTTGCTCGTAATTAAAACATAAAGAGAATATTTATGTGGTCTTAATGAACTTATTCAGACGTTGGAGATTTTATCATTATTCATCATCATTATCAACTGAATCATTGACCCACAGCTGAGTGCGTTGGCAGAATTTACCAGCTATCAAGAAAATCTCTCAGGCATGAAGGTAAGGATGTTTTCCTTTACTGTTTAAAGTATATGATAAATACGCAAACTTAGAATACTCAATGTTGCGCGCCTTGGAATCAAAGAAGATTTCTAACTCTGGTCTACCTTTTACGATTAAATTTTTACGTAGGTGGGAGAAATATTTTAATCCAAGCGAGTGCAAAATCGTAATCATCATTATGGTTTACTAATTAAAATAATCCACAAATATTTCAGTACAATTTTATCCAATGATAAGTGCCAATAAGATCGAAAATTGCTTAAAGCGTTGACTCTCGACTTCAATACTTAGATCCAGTTTAAGATCTAAAAAACACACAAAAGCCTACTGTTAATACAATTGGAAATCCGCTTTTTTATTGTTATTTTTCTTTTGCACTCAATAATAAAGTCGTGAACAACGAATTCTCGTAATATCGAAAGTAAATTCATTTTTAAAATGTGCTATAAATATTATTTTATTGCGGTCGGCGTCGTGTTTTGAATCGTATTTTATTTACCCTGGTATGTCTGTAATACGTACTCAAAAACAATGATGATAAGAGTGAAATTTGAAGAACAATTTCTGTATTAAATATCGATATAAATGGTGCTTTGAACAAACTTCATCGACTTCACACATCGCCTTTACTGCAGCTTAAAATAAGACAAATTCAATAAGTCAAATTTCCACAGTGATCTGATCGCGAGCGGTTGCATTTGCAACTACTTGACTAATGATACAGCAAAAGATAGGATCTGCCGAAAAAATCCTTTTATCGTTTATGCCGACGTTTATTTTTTTAACAAGATAAACAGTCCAGTTTTATCTTAATATTATTAAAAAATACAAATTACTTGATATGGATAAACTGTATTTTTATTTTGTACCTACAACATTTATTTTGACTTTTGTGTGTTCTCATAAAACTGTATTTTTAATGTTTCCGTTTAATAAAGTCAGGTGCTTAAGTGTTTCTCAATTAATTAAGTTATTAATGACATTCCTGAATTGGATAATGTATTGATGTTTTTAATGAAAAGGTTTGTTTTTAATGAAAAGGTTTTTTTTAACGAAATGGAAAGGTTTGTTAAAATAAACCAAAAAATAAAAATGTGCTGCAATAATAAGCAGTCACGGGCAGCCTAAGGTGTTGTTTCGTAAAAAGTAGTTTTATTTCAATATCAAGAGATGACTGCCTCGTTGGTCGAGTGGTCGTACAATGCGACTGCCGAGCAAGAGGTCCTGGCTTCGATCCCCAGGTCGAGCAAAGTGTTTTTGGGATTTTCTGTGAAATTCTCAGTAGCAGCTCTAACTTTGGAATCGTGCCCGGTTAATGTCAACAGGCTCGCCCCTTATTACATGAGACCTAAAACATACCGGTGAAAATCTGCCTAACCTTCCGGGGACGACAGGCGTGATGGTATGTATGTACATATTTAATATTGTTATGTTCCAGAAAGCAGTTAAGCTATGATAGCTAAGCTGCAATGACTTTTCGGAGTTATGCGCGTATTTATCTTAAGCTCAAACGCTGAAGGAAAACATAGTGAGGAAACCTGCATACATGAGACTTTGACTAGATTATGTGTGAAAAGTTCCAACCAGCCTAATCCTTTTCTAATGAGAGGAGACCCGTGCCCAGCAGTTGAAAAATAAATCGATTGATGATAATATTCATATCATCAATCGATTATATTAAAAATAGTTTACACAGACATAAATGCAAAAATAATTCCCGCCGTTTAATTCGTTTCTATAGACTTAAATGATATGTAAAAACGTAAATAAACCTCATTTTTATCGCGTACAAATAAAAAAAAACAAATCGCGGCCTGTGGGCGCTCCACAGACGTTTAAACTGGCCATAAATACACTACATTTTTAAATTTAGCATTAATACTCTTTTAAAAGCCTTAACAACAAACATATGCCGACATAAAGAGACAGTTTTACTTAATATAGTGTCATCGAGATAAGATTTAGACAAGTACCACTGAAATTAAGGAATTAAAGACACACATTAACGAATAAAAGTAATTAAGTGGACTTTTGTGAAATTCTATGCTCTGTTGGGGCCATATTTCTGAACGATTAGTATTGAAATAAAACTACTTTTTTACGGATTTTTTCGAAGTATATTATTTAATCCCTACGGTTTTATTTAATCACTAGCTTTCTACCCTCTTTTAGGAAATTACAGTTTCCAGATGCAAAATCCCCCCCCCCCCCTCACACTCAAACCCCCATTCAAACTTTTAAGTTATAATTTCCGGCACAAAAAATATCCTATGCCCTTCCCCGGGAATGAAACTATCGCCATACCAATTCGCATCTAAATCTCTTTAGCGGTTGAAGCGTGAAGATATTAACAGACAGACAGACATACAGACACACTTTCGCATTTATAATATTAAAATGTATGTATACTATAACGGGTAGTGTGCCAGTGACCATGGACGATGTATAAAGCTTCCGAAAAGTCACGATTTAATTATAACAATATAGGTTATATCAATGTTTAAATAACACTATTTCAAATTATTTGTTTGCAGTGGATGAAATCCTTAAAACTAATTTTCACCATATAACGTCCACATACATAAACTTCCATCAAGAATTTCCACAACGACCGGTCGTGGGCCAAAGTAGTTTTATTTCAACAAAAACACTTTGCTGGACATAGAAATTGAACCAAGAACCTCACGCTTGACACCAATAGACCAACGAAGCAGCTTAAAGGATAACAGTTACTTAATTCCAAAGTCTACTATAAAAAAGTCGAGTAACTTCATTTTCTTTCGTCCTCGGGCTGTGAAAATATTTTTATTTAATTATTTAAATGCTGCCAGTTTTTCTAAAAGATAAAGTTAAGCTTTTTGCCAGCAATGGCTACTCTAATTAAACTTAGCTGCAAAAACAACTGGAGAATTCTGCATATTGTTGAGTTTTTCTCGCTATGTATATTATTTTGTTACTTAAAAAAGTATTAAACATTTGTATCCGAGTCATGGATGTATCTATGTATAATATGTAGTTATTTACAAACAAAAATAGTATATATGTATATCAACCGACTAGTATCCATAACACAAGCCTCGTTGCTTACCACAGAACTACATGGCGCTGTGTAATAATGTCCGGAAATATTTATTGATATATATACAAATTTTATTTTAATGTCTTATTACTTCATTTATTTTGCTTAAAATGTGGTTACAAAGATGGTACATAATATTATATTAAGAACAGTCACATTTTGCCATAAAAAAATAGCATACACCTTACTGACGATCTCTGTGGTTCGAGTACCGGACTACTGATTACGAGGTCGTGGGTTCGATTCTCATGGGCACAAATATTTATGATGAATATAAGTGTTTGTGTTCGTCTGGGTGTTTCCTATGTATTATAAGTATGTATTTACAAAAAAAAGTATATAAGTATTATATCCATTGTCTAGTACAAGCTCCGCTTAGTTTGGGACTAGATGGTGCTGTATAAATTGTCGCAGAATATTTATTTACTAGCAGGTGGTCGCGATCTCTAATGTCGAATGATAAATAAATAACAAAACACACGTAACATTAATGCTAGAACTCAATTTAAATACTTAATTGCACGTAGGTGGCGGTGGTTAGTGAAGTACGCGTTAACAATGTGTATTTATTGGAGTCTTTAGCGAAGGGACGAGTGGGTTACGACTTTTTACATCGAGCAAATGGCGCTTTAACTGATAATGGGCTTCGGCTTTGCGTGATCTGCGGGCGTACCACAGCGTATTTAAGCAGTCTTATTTAGTCTGTAAAAGAGGAATCGCGCTATGCAAATTCTATAGCGCCATCCCTGTCTTAGAACCGAAATAAGACTTCGCTTGAGAAGCCCCTTCGGTCGTCTGCGAGTATTATGACGATCACTGCAGTCTTATCGCCAAAAAAGAGACGGATGAAGTATTTAATAAGCAAAGGAAGCCTAAATCACTACATTACAAGGGAAGCATAAATAGTAAATATGTACTTAAAACAATAATGGAATTTTGAAGTAGTCTACAAGAATATGTAGCCTTGTGGTGTGACCGGTGGACTGACATGCCAAAGGTCTCGAGTTCGAATACAAGGCGCGCGCCACTGACTTTTCGGAAGTTATGTGCGTATTTATCACAAGCTCAAACGGTGAAGGAAAACATCGTGAGGAACCTGCATGCTTGAGAGATTTGTCTCGATGGCATGTGAAGTCTGTCAACCCGCATTAGGCTAGCGTGGTGGACTATAGCCTAATCCCTCTCAAAGACCGAGAGGAGACCCGTGCCCAGCAGTAGAACGTTAATGGGTTGCTGATGATGATGATGATTATATAAAAAGAACTGTTAAACAAATCACAGACAAGACTACCATTAAAAAAAATCACACCGATCATATTTCATTGCGAAATTTCGCAAAAAAAATCACCACGAACGCCGCGTGCTGCGCTGCGTTTTAATTCCGGACACCGCAAGCGGATGGCACATAATACAGTTAAATTTCATACTGATACAGATTTAATAAAGCATAATTCGATTTTAATAAAAGTATTGGTCGGATGCATGCCGTAACGAAGCGATCATGGGGAATATTAATTGGTATTTTCAACGTATCTTGCGATATTCGCATGGTTTCAGGCTCGTTCGGGTTTTTTTACGATTGTGAGTTGTTTGAAATGTGTAAATATGTATCTTCTAGGTAAGTGTGTTCCATCTTAGACCACATCGTCACTTACCATCAGGTGAGATTGTGGTCAAATGCTGACCTATCTATGATAAAAAAAATATTAATGTTTGCTTCGTTTTCTTGTGCGTCTGTGGGGTTTGTATTTTGTGATTGGTTTTAGACTACAAACTGATTACTAGAGACTTTAAATTTTTTATTCGAATTATAATATAGAACGTGAAATCGTGGATATTGTAGGTTAAATCTCAATTTTCATTTTTCATAGGTAGTAAATTAACTTATAAATTCGTTAGAATAGGACCTTTTTTCATTCTTTTAAGATTCTTTAAATACTTTTTTTTAAAGTTTTGCTCCTCAGTAAGAAAATGTTATTGATGGGCAACAGTCCTGTATTGTCAGAGAGTCCAAATACTAATCCTCACATTAAATATATACTCATTCGTGTCCGTGCTTGAAGGCCTTACATGTTATAGCTCCGTACAGAAATCGAACACACGACCCGTGCCACAAGACTTGATCTCTCTGCCACTACGCGGACAGTAAAGTCAATAGTTTTTATCAGCTAGGTCATTCTACTTTTATATTACCGTAAGTCAACTGTAACTACGCCATCAAACAGTTTAAACACAAACAAAACTATTAAAGTAAAACTATAAATGCAAATACTTAACAGTGTTGTCGTAAACAGCAAAATCGCGGCGCTTTGTGAACGTTAAGATCTCTGACCACTGCATCGTAACGTAACACGTAACGAATGTAACATTATTTTTTAGTGTCCTATTAGAAGCACAGAAGTAATATATAAAAAAATGAAAAGATATTAAGTTGCTTATTACTTAGTACATATTAACAGATTTTATAAAATTTTCAATATATGGAATTCGTGTAGTTTGGCGACTTTACATAGTTAATGCATTATAAAATAATTACAGTGTAATATTTTATATTAGTAAAGAAAAGTCGGGATTACCAGTAATCTACCATTCCCATGTAAGGATATCGTGAATAGACATATTTCGTACGACCAGCAAACGTTGTGCACTTACCAAAGCAGTTGTCAAAATACTTTGAAAAAAAAAAACTTAAAGCAATCCGAAGACTTAAAAAGATGGAAGGGTTTGACTAGAAGATGACTATTTAGGGCCAAATTTTAAAGCGCACAATAAACTCTTCTTATAAACTCTTCAAATAAATAATTATATGACTCAAAACATATTCTGTCCATTTTAGTAAGTTGTATGCTTATTGTTTGATGGTACGCAATATTGGACGGTGTCCTTTAAACGGATTAAAACGGAGGTGATATTGTAAGGAGGCTTTTATACTAAAGCACCACTTGGGTCGTATGTGGTGCAGATTTGAAAGGTTTTATGAGGATACAAATTGTTACTTCTGATATCGAGTGTACTTATCGGTATTTTTATTAAATTTGGATACAAAACAGTTCGTAAAAACTGTTTAAAGAAGTTTACAATTATTTAATACCAATAAGTTTTTTTTTATTGTATTCTAGATTTATAAAAAGGATACCCGTAAGGATAAACGAGGAAAAATATATGTTATATTTTTCCTCGTAAGTTGAAATTTATAGTTCCACATGCACATGAAAATAAAACAATTTAGTCGTCGCATATATAGTGCCAAAACTACATAGTTAACAGGACGATAAAATTATGTCACAAGCTCCATGTTATTGCTTCATCATAACACCTGTATTCTTCAAAGAGGTGTACGCGTTGAATTAAAACTACTTTATACGGATTTTATCGCGGTATATTGATATTATTTTAACGGGTTTCCCGTTAAATAATATCAAATATACCGCGATAAAATTCTGACACAACAATCACAGCTACCCTACATTTTCAATTATTATTGACAATAATAATGACAATGAGAATGAATTAATTAAGACTGTGATAATTTCGGATCTTTTACAGCATCCATGGATTCAGATTTTATCGCGGTATGTTGATATTATTTTACCCCTTAAAATAATATCAAATATACCGCCATAAAATCCGTAAAACGTAGTTTTATTTCAATACCTATACCTCTTTGAAGAATACAGTTGTTATGATGAAGCAATTACACGGAGCTTGTGACATAATTTTAATATCCGTAAGAAGTAGTTTTATTTCAATGTCTAATAAGTTCACGTAAGTGTAAGAAATCAATAAGAGGTGTAGGTGTTATTCACACACAAGCTCACCTGTAATGTATCAAATCTTTTACTAGTGAGACTTTTGTATCGGCGAATTTCAACAATAACAATATCGTTGTATTGATTTTCAAGAACAACAAACGATCATGCTTGCGCAAATATCAGAATCTGACAGAATATAATAATTCATTTAAGACGAAAACCATCGTAAAACAAATTAACAATAGAGGACATCTCAATCAAGAGGCCACACGCCGCGTTATATTGCGACCAGAATTCTCAGAACGCGCGTTCCAACTAAGCTGCCAGGCGATAAATCTCGGCGCACTATAATTACACGTATGTTCATTAATAATGCATAACTCGATCAAACCAAGCAACGATTTTGAATTCGGATGTGTTCACACTCGGCGTTCAAATTTATTCCGTATACCTTATAATTATAATGGTGATATTATGTTAATTTAATGCCAGTGTTGTCAGGTATTTTGGTTTTTGAACGGAAACGATGGAACTACGATAAGTTGATAGAGGATCGGAATATAAAAGTGACAAGCAGCTGGTGTGTACGAATATACGATTTGGAAATCGAATGAATGACTAACTGATAGACAGACAGACAGGTGATAACAACTATGTATAATGTTTACGTAAAGTATTTTAGATAGTTTCTTCAACAATATCTATTGATTATTGTAAATGCTCTTTCTCATAATGCCGACTCAATTATTACAGCGGTACTTAACACTGCCTGCTGTGCTATGGGTCCCGGATTCCAATCCTGGTAGGGACAAATGTTTCTGTGATGAGCATAAACAGTTGTATCCGATTGTAAATGAATGTAAAAAAAGTATAAATATGTCGCATATCAACCAACTCGTATCCGTAACACCCCGTTGCTTAGCTTGGAACTAGGTGGCGCTGTGTCATAATTATTTATTTATTTATTTTTATAATATCTAAGTGCGTACTTTATTTCCTAGTTTTGTTTTCTCTGATAACAGTAAATATGCAGTTATAAGTACGTTGATTATAAAACTACTGTCGCAAATAAATTGTTTGTTAAATTAACTGCACTGAGTTAATTTGAGTAGGTGCCTATATGCTGTAGGTAAAATAACTAGTAGAGGTATATTACACATGACCGATGTTAAAAAAATGACTGATTTTCTTCAGCGGTTTTTGCCAAATCGGATTGTCAATAATAATAATCAAAAATGTAGGGTAGCTGTTAGTAATTATAACATCAAAACGACCAACACCTCAGTCTGTCGGTGACCATGGATACTGTAAAGGATCCGAAACGTCGGGTTAAAATAATATTAATATACCGCGATAAAATCCGTAAAAAGTAGTTTTAAATTCGGTGTTGTGTTTTAGCTCGCTTTGAAATTTATAAAATAGAACGTATAAACCTTTTATATCTGTTATCAGCCAAGTGATGTTAAACCTAAAGGTACGTAAACAACTTGAAGATTTATTATCACTAATACATTATGCACATCACCTTACAGATCGAATACGACCATGTTATTTTGTAAATTAAAATCCACCTTCGCACGCATAATCGACTGAATAAATACGAATCCCCTACTATTGAGCTTCGTAATAATAAAAAATGATATGATGTGCGGATTCCAGGATTTATTATTAATCATCATCATCATCAACACATTATTGTCCCAAAGCTGGGCAAGGGTCTCCTCTCATTTGAGAGGGATTAGGCTATAGTCCACCACGCTAGCCTACTGTTGGTAAAGGTTGGCAGACTTCACATGCCATCGAGAAAATCTGTCAAGCATGCAGGTTTCCTCACGATGTTTTCCGTCACCGTTTGAGCATGAGATAAATACGCACATAACTTCCGAAAAGTCAGTGTTGTGTGACTTGGGTTTAAACTCGACACCTCTGATCTCAGTCCACTGGTCACACCGCTAGGCTACCACAGCTATATGTGCATAATCACACGATCGATCGATTTTGAATCGAGAATAAATCGTAACGATAGCAAATTGATTCGCATTTAAAATGTTAATTCGATTCTTAACTTCGGGACACGTCGGTATTCTCGACCTTCCAAATGAACAATGGGACACCGTGCCGTCTTGTAGATTTTATCTAATAATGTGTATTGAATGTTGCCAGTATTATTAAGTATTGTTTACGACATGACTCGACATGTTAAAATTATATTTATTAACTTATTTAGATGTGTTACGATGTGTCTATTGTTTGTGGGCACTGTGTTTTTTTTTATTCTGTGGAGCTGTGTTGAACTGTTTTGTTTTTTTTTTTAGTTTTTGTATGTTGCCCTAGGATAGAATTTTCTCATTATGGGTATAAAAAGATATTATGAGAAGCAAGAATACTAAGTACTACTAATTGTATTTCTGTACCTACACCTCAAAATGAAATACTCCAAGAATCCATCGGAATGTCTTGTCATTCTCAAAAATCTTTCAATAGATAATGTGAAGGAGATTTCCCCTCAGACATTCAACCCCTATTCAATGCGACTTTAATGCTTCACGTCTTCCACGCGCGTAAAATTTCAATATTCCCAACACTATCGAATGAAGCGGAAAGGCGACAAGGAATTTTGCGTTATGAGGATATAATAGTATTGTTGTAGATCCTTTATACTTCGCTGCTTGATAATATATCGTGGTTTTGTCCAAAAAGGACGGATAATCAATCATTCAATCTCGTTCTTTGGTTGTTTTATTTTTCTGACTTCATAATCACATATAAATAAAGTTGTGATAGTCTACTGGTGTGACCAGTGGACTTTGAAGTCGAAAGTTTCAAGTTTAATCCCGAGATTCGCTTTTTTTGGAATTTAGTGCGTATTAATGGATACATCGTTTGAGTGTGTGGTATCCTGAAACGATGAAGGAAAACATCATAAGGAAGCCTGCATACCTGATGAATTTTCTCGTCTGCTAACTCACTAAGCTAGCGTAGTCGACTATAGACTATTTTTTCTCAAAAATGCAAAAGACCCATGTCCAGCAGTGGGACAATAATTGGGTTGGTGATTTTTTTTTACATTTCGTGTCACTTTGTTCGTCTGCGATAAAGTTCTAAACTAGTGAAGTAATATGAATACAACTATTCATAAGTACTGTGTGTAATTTCCAGCTTAAGAGATAGGATTTTTTCATTTTAATTTTTGGCAGTACACAAAATGAGCGAGTACTGCAGGTAAGTAAACCAATCTTCGTAATATTGCAACTGATTCAGATAATACAATTTATATGGCCAAGTATTTTTCTGCAATCTGTCTGACAGTATAACTGGCAATAGATTAAACGGTGGACTTTGGCGCATTGGACTGATGCCAAAGCCGGGTACCCGCCAAAATCTTCCTCACATCCTTCAATTGAAAAAAAAATACAAAGTGAACTTCCGATATAAATCTACTTTTTACGAATTTGATCGCGATATATTGATAACATGACTGTAATCACAACGTTTCGGATATGGGAAACTGAATCATAGATTATTAAAAGGTACTGTACAGTTTGTTGATTATTAACGTGACCATAATCCAAACTCAACTGAGAGAAAGATTTTAAGTAGCTCTTAACTTATTAAAAAATAAAAAAGCTATAATATAATATAATGTTTTATTATCAAAGTAATGATAATAGTTACAACTTTTAAACTTTCGCGTTACATTATAATACATTATAATGCACGGGAATTAACGTCAAGTCAAGCATTTAAAAGGTAAAATCGCGTTAATTCCCGTGTAATATAATGTATTAATAATAATAGTTATTAGCAAATATATATCTCAATACAATGAAGCTTTGTCTTCTAAACTAAGTAGAAAACCTTTATCTTAAGATACTGTGCCTTCCCTTATTGTTGGTTTTATATTCGGTACTTAAAAGTTTTTTAATTGCTTTCCAATGTATAAGTATAACTGGTAAAAAAAATATGATATTAAAAGTAATAGGAATACTAATAGCGGTTACTATATGTAGTGACGTAGTGTAGGACAGCCGCCGGCCAGGTGGAGCGACGACTTGCGCAAGATAGCTGGCAGTGACTGGAGGAAAAGAGCCGAAGATCGAGCTCTGTGGCGTTCACTAGGGGAGGCCTACGTCCAGCAGTGGACGAATATAGGCTGATGATGATAATGATGATGATATGTAGTGATGTGTGGTCTTAATATCAGAGTGTTTTGTGAATGATAGGCAGCTTTTCTGTATGGCGCGTATGTTCTAGTAGTTCTATGCGTGTGTGCAAAATTAACTTTTTATTTTCGCGATCAAACATACATACCTACTCTTCAGCTTTATTATATTAGTTTACATAATTATTCGTATTCACAATTCCTGTCACACCATCTCGTTTCTTATCCATCCCGTCTGCGTTTCCCTTCACCCAAAGAGGTTTTACTACCGCTTTTACATTTGCATGAAGCACTTCTGCCATTGCCTTGGCCTCATATTAAATTTCTCATGACCACTGGAGATTTGAAGTAACGCGTTCCTTAGATCGTTATGTACCTTCCAGTTGATGGCTACGATGCTTTGGTTGGACCTTCTGGGGCGAAAAGATCTTTGAATTTATATAAGTATTCGTATTTATATTTATATTAGGAGCTTTTGCCGTCGACTTCGTCTGCGTAAAATAATTAAAATAGGTTTTGAAGCGCGTCGGTATAGATGGCGTTGATATGGATGTCGTCGGTATTGATAGCGTCGGTATTGATGGCGTCGGTATGAGTGGCGTCGTTATTGGTGTCGTCAGAATTCAAAGCGGTTATTTCGTTAGGGTCAGTATTGGTAGCATCGGTATTGAAAGCGTCGATTTTGTTGGCTTCGGTATTTGTGTCGTCGTTATTTATGACGTCGAATTTGTTGGCGTTGGTATTGATGGCGTCGGTATTGATGTCGACGTTATTTATGGCGTCGATTTTAATGGCTATGGTATGAGTGGCGTTGTTATTTTTGACGTCAGTATTGATGGCGTCAGAAATAAAAGCGTCGGTATTAGTGGCGTCGATTTTGTAGGCGTCAGTTTGATGGCGTCGATTTGATGGCGTCGGTATTTGTGGCGTCAATTTGGTAGGCGTCGGTATTGATGGCGGTAGTATGGGTGGCGTCGGTATTGGTGGTGTCGATTTTGTAGGCGTCGGTTTTGAAAGCGTCGATATTGTTGGCTTCGGTATTAATGGCGTTGGTATAGGTGATGTCGTAAATTTTGGCGTTTTTCTTTTACTTTCATAAATAATACGTTTCACATCGAACTGCACCAGTCTCATATTGTTATTACATACATAAAGCATTGTAAAACAAAACCAACAATTTTGTATTTAATTTAAAAAGAGTATCTATGGAGTTTCTTGCCGGTTCTTCTCCATAAGACCTACCTTTTGGAACCGTGCAACTAAATTCAATTTAATTCGACAATTCAAAAGTACCTGTATTGGTCTAATTGAAATAAATGATTTGATTTGATTTGATTTGATCAGTATTGATGGCGTCGGTATTGGTGGTATCAGTATTGTAAGCGTCGATTTTGTTGACGTCGGTATTTGTGGCGTCGGTATCAGTGGCGTCAGTATTGATGGCGTCTATTTTGTTGGCGTCAGTGTTAATGGCATCAATTTTGTTGGCGTCGGTAACTGGGGCATGAGTATCGGTGGCATCAGTGTTAATGGCGTCGAATTTGTTTTCGCCGGTATGAGTGGCGTCGGTATTTGTGTTGTCCGTTTGGGTAGGGTCTGTTTTGGTGGCGTCAGTATTGAAAGAGTCGATTTTGTTGGCGTCGGTATTGACGGCAACGGTTTTGATGGCGTCGGTATTTTAAAAGTCGATTTTGTGGCGTCGGTATTGGTAGTGTCAGTATTGGTATCGTCGGTATTGAAAAAGCTGATTTTGTTGGCGTTGGTATTTCTTGCGTCGGTATTGGTGGCGTCGGTATTGGTGACGTCGGTATTGAAAGCTTCTATTTTGTGGCGTCAGTATATGTGGCGTCGATACAGTAGGCGTCAGATTGATGGCGTCGATTTTGTTGGCGTCCATATTTGTGGCTTCGGTATTTGTAGCGTTGGTATTGGTAGCTTCGGTATTGAGAGCGTTGGTTTTGTTTGCTTTTATATTTGTGGCGTCGTTTTTCATGGCGTCAGAATTGAAAGCGTCGTTTTTGTTGGTGTCGGTTTTTGTGGCGTCGGTATTGGTGGCGTCGGTATTGGTAGCGTCGGTATTGTAAATTCGATTTTGTTGGCGTCGGTAATTGTGGCGTCGGTATTGGTGGCGTCGGTATTGACAGCGTCAATTTTGTTATTTATGGCATCGATTTTAATGGCTATAGTAAAAGTGGCGTTGTTAATTCTGGCGTCGGTATTGATGGCGTCAGTAATGAAAGCGACGGTATTGTTGACGTAGGTATCAGTGGCTTCGGTATTGAAAGCGTCGATTTTATTTGCCTTGGTTTTCGTGGCGTCGTTATTAATGGCGGCGATTTTAATGGCTATGGTATTAGTGGCGTTGTTAATTTTGCCGTCGGTATTGATGGCTTCAGTAATGAAAGCGTCGGTATTGTTGGCGTCGGGATTAGTGGCGTCGGTATTGGTGGCGTCGGTATTTTTAGAGGCGATTTTATGGCGTTGGCATTGGTAGCGTCAGTATTGAAGCCTAGCGTCGGTATTGAAAAAGTGATTTTGTTGGCGTTGGTATTTTTGGCGTCGGTTTTGGTGGCGTCGGTATTGGTGCCGTTGGTATTGGTGGCGTCGGTACTGGTGACGTCGGTATTGAAAGCATCTATCTTGTAGGCGTTAGTATTGGTGGCGTCGATTTTGTAGGCGTCAGATTAATGGCGTCGATTTTGTTGGCGTCGGTATTTGTGGCGTCGGTATTTGTAGCGTTGGTATTGGTAGCGTCGGTATTGAAAGCGTTGATTTTGTTTTCTTCGATATTTGTGACGTCGTTATTCATGGCGTCAGAATTGAAAGCGTCGTTTTTGTTGGTTTTTGTATTTGTGGCGTCGGTATTAGTGACGTCGGTATTGGAAGCGTCGAATTTACTGGCGTCGATTTTGTAGGCGTCAGTTTGAAGGCGTCGAATTTGTTGGTGTCGGTATTTGTGGCGTCGGTATTTGTAGCGTTGGTATCGGTAGCGTTGGTATTGAAAGCGTTGATTTTGTTTGCTTCGATATTTGTGACGTCGTTATTCATGGCGTCAGAATTGAAAGCGTCGTTTTTGTTGGTGTCGGTATTGGTGGCGTCGGTATAAATGGCGTCGGTATAGATGGCGTCGGTATCCGTGGCGTTAGTATTGGTGGCGTCGGTATAGGTAGCGTCGGTATTGTAAATTCGATTTTGTTGGCGTCGGTTATTGTGGCGTCGGTATTAGTGGCGTCGGTATTAGTGGCTATAGTAAAAGTGGCGTTGTTAATTTTGGCGTCGATAGTGATGGCGTCAGTAATGAAAGCGTCGGTATTGTTGACGTAGGTATTAGTGGCGTCGGTATTGGTGACGTCAGTAATGATGGCGTCGGTATTCATGCTGTCGGTATGTGTGGCGTTGGTATGGGTACCGTCAGTATTCATGGCGTCGGTATTGAAAGAGTCGATTTCATTGGCGACAGTGTTAATGGCGTCGGTATTAATGGCGGTAGTATGGGTGGCGTCGGTATGGTTGGCGTCGGTATTGATTGCGTCTGTATTTGTGGCGTCGGTATTGTTGCCGTCGGTATGGATGGCGTCGATATTGAAATCGTCGAAGTACATGAATAAATACGTATTGATTTTTCAAAGTCCAGTTGTTGGTACCAATCAGTATAAAATAGGAAACTGTCCTCTAATTGAATTACAAGCTGTCTCTACTGAACTTAGCCTAAATTAAATTCAAGTTTAGATAAGAACTGTTAACTGTGGACTGTGATAATTCGAATTAACGATATTAAACCGATCAATATTGCGTCACCCCATTGTAAACAATTTTGAAATTGAGTTTGGTCAAAACAAAAAATGATCCTAGAGTTAGATCTGTTATTTATCCCACATACATTACACCCAGGGCCCTGTTAGAACGTTATGCATCAAATAATATATTTTACCAATTACTTCGATTTACTACAAAATACATCGAGCATAAATAATAATAGGATAGCTTATTCAAACTATTTATACAAATGAATTATTCATATTCGTATAATAACTCGTTACACACAGTGGTCACAAGCACGTTTCATTCCCATATCGTAGTATTTTGTAGTTCCTTTAAATTTTTCGATTGCAGTCTGGAGTTAGAATCAATGGTTAATGCCTATAGGCTTGCCCACTATGACATGGAACTTAAAGAAAACACCGGTGCAAGTTACAATACGTTTCTGTTTAAAGTCTGAAGCGATTTTATGCATAAAAAATATCGCATTAATATCGTATAAAAATCGATCCTCATTTAAATGTAACACATATAAAATTTGCATTTGAAACCGGGCACAAAGGTCGGGTCGGCGAGGTGGGCCATTCACTTGAATGTACCGGATTAGGTACAGTCGATAATGGCCCGTTTTAATTGTAAAAGGTTTTGGTGCTACCAATTTTGGGACAACGGGGCATTAATGGGAATATCCGAGATATAAAGGTAATAACGGCTATGGAAAATGCATTGTTAATATGGGAATTCCTGGCTATGTTAATTTAGGAACACAAAATTATATTTAATTCCTTGCCAAATATAATTTTCCTGAGTAGGTTGTACACTGGTATAGTGCATTTTTAATTTCAAACATTATGAATAGGGCTCAAGAACTACCAATCCAGAAATCCTTGAGATTACGGCGTTCACACAAACTAACTTTCCCACTTTATTATGAGTATAGATTAAGCAGAAGTGATGTTGAATGTCCATGTTGTGCCAACTCCGGTAAAGGTCGGAAGCTCTGTTGTCGAAGGTGTCAACGATTATGTTTACCTGGGACAAAATGTCCTGTTAGGAAAGTCCAACCTAGAGAAAGAGATCAACCCTCGAATTCTGTGAGGATCATCATATCAACCGTTAGACGTCCACTGCTGGACATAGGTCTCCCCCAAGGATCGCCACGACGACCGGTCCTGCGCCACCCGCATCCAGCAGATTCCAGCGACCTTAACGAGGCCATCGGTCCACCTTGCCGGGGGCCTACCCACACTGCGTCTTCCAGTACGTGCGAGAACCTTCAAGCCTCACATGATACATACATTAAAATGATTGTTTTTAAGTGACCTAAATCAGTTTTATAGGGTCGGTTCATCACCGAGGTTGCTCGTGTTGCAAACGTCTATAGGTTACGGTAACCACTTATCATCATTTTTTTGCTACCCTTGTGATATAAAAATAACGAACACCGCGTTACATAAAAATAGACACATAGTACCCTCCCATATTAACAATCAATATATCAGTATAAAGTTCAGTAGGTCAATCGGTTGAGTATAATTATAATTCTACACTTAAACAAGCCATTGTTTTATAATGTGTACTTCTTCGTCTATTGTTATTTCGTTTGTCTGTCGCCATGTTGCTTAGCATGCTGCATATAAAAAGTAAACATTACCAATCCTACTTTCTACTAATATTATAATCGCGAAAGTTTGTAAGAAGTATGGATGTTTGTTACTCTTTCAAGCAAAAACCGCTCAACAGATTTAAATGAAATTAAGCATACATATAGTTTACTACCTAGATTAACACATAGGCTACTTTTTATCCACATGCGGGCAAAGCCGCGGGAGTCAGCTAGTATCAAATAATAATAAACTTTTTACAGACACATAGACACATTTTCACATTTATAACATTGTAAAAGAAAGAATATGGAAGTATAGTGATATTATATGTGACAGCCAACTCAAAAAATATATGTGTAACTCTTTCTTCGCGTCTAAAAACTAAAAGTGAAGTGTTTATTTCTTACTTACATGTTTTTATTTAAATGTGTATTATGCATATATCTGTTATTTTTCAAAACCTTTAATTGGCCTTCTTCTTTCATATTTACTCTGTTTATAATATTAATTTAGCTGTAAGTTTGCCTAAAACTGTAAAATAAAATAAATAAAAAATAAAAATTAAAAAAAAAAAACATGGATCTTGCCACGACTTAGTAAATATTTACTAAATTTTCACGACATTTATCGCATGTGATATAAAGTCTACTACTACATCGAGAATTGGCATTTCTTGACATTCCTGGACTAACAATTCCATGCCCTCGTCTCAATAAGTCGCGGAGTCGAATGGGTCTTTTGTGATAAAATTAATTGCATTTTCCCCCAATGCATCCCGTCTGCACGTCCACATTATGCCAGCCTGACATAACATTTGATAATGAATATTGAGGCTAAGCGTAGGTTATTTTTGTACATTTTAGGCGGATTTTCGTTTAAATGTACATTTTCAAATGGTAATCGGGAGATGGAAGAAAAATAAATTCTGCCAGTATTACTTTCTGGGAGGTTTGGACAGTCATTTTATTAATATAGCAATGTGAATTTAGAAATTTATACGTCATATTATTTATTTAGATTTAAGACTGTTTTATTGCTAAAAAATAAATGAAGTATATATTAATAATGATACAATTAATAAATTTAAACTTATTCTACAAAAAAAAATAAGTGCACTTGCATTTATTATTAGAATTATTAGAATGTCTATAACTGACGTATTATTATGTTCAGCACATTTTACTGAGTTTTGTCGATTTAATTTTAAAATATTTACAGAAAGCTTTTTTTTCCAGAAATCGCATAATAAAATAAATCAAAAGAATTGTCTTTGTCTATTAAGAGTTATGCATTATAATTATAATTACAGATACACAGTTAAATAAATTAATCACATTGACGTTATTTTCATTCCTAATTCCGTAATTTTATGGTATCGTACTATGTACAGCCATAATCCACAGGGGTGTAAGTCACAATAAAACTATTATTCTCCAAAAGGAATTCCCTCTACCGATAGAAGCATTGTGATCTATTTGTTGACGGTTAGTCTCGGTAACTAGTTACGAAAAGATTAGAGTCATTATCTGACTTATGCCGTTTTAAGCTTAATGCATTGTGGCTTCGTACTTCGAGTCATTCCCATCTCAATTCCATTGGTATTTGGTTGGTGGTATCGGTAATTTATGGGTCAAATTAAAGACATAAAAATTATTGTAATTCAAAGAACCTATTTTTTAAATACCATATTATGTGCTAAGTGAGATTAGTAGAATATTATACTGCTTTTTTTTTCTTGCACAAATATTTTGATTATGGAATAAAACGTTCTTTTTACGTGGTTAGTGTCTGCTATTGTTGAAATAAGAAAAGTTTTTTTTTTTAAGTTTAATTTAATTGAAAAAAATCATTCTTTCAAGTGGAAGTTTGACGAAGAAAATCTAACTCCCTAAAAGTAAAGACTAAAATTTGAATTTATTAAATTAAAATTCATATTTACCTATCTCTTCAAAAAACAGAAGTGAAGGTACCTATATATTTGTTCGATTATGTTTTTTTGTGTGTCACTATCGTGTCTAATTTTCATACATATCATGAATACACACAAAATAAATAAAACTCAAAACTTCAATGGACAGTGTAGATGAACTCAAATAATTATGAATAACTGAAATAAAATTAGTTATATTTAAATTTCGAAACACAAATTGTTACTAACGCCCACAATAAATCTCTTTACATAGCCCTTTTAAAAAGGAGGCGGGATTTCCAATTATTTCTTAATAATTTGCCATAAAATACAACCATGTGGCAAACGTTCTTAAATTCCCATTACCCGTTTATACTTTAAGACAAAAGCATAAAGTTCAAAGTCCGCTGATAATAAAATGTATATTGCAAATGGGTTCAGAAAAAAATGCATGTGTGATGTGTGTTAATCAGAGGGAATAAGACTGATAATCGATTAATGCAGCTGTATGAGTAATTTGTAAACGTATGCTTAGTAACAGATGTTGTTATCGAGAAACGTATGAAGGGCACTAGAGAATCGATTATACATTGTATGAAGATGTGAGCCCTTAAGCGGATTTCTTTTTAATAGTTTTTCCTTTGGCTGTGTAGGGATGTCCAGTGCTCAGATATGATTGAATTTTTATATCGCCATTCTATCGGAGTAGCCATAAAGGAGTCGAGAATGAAAATAAATTACTGGCACCCCATACCAGTTGCGTGTTTTCTATTCGATTATAAGATTGGTTAGATTGACTATTCGTGGTTATATTTATATCGATAAATCTGTTTGTTGCCCGTATGCAATATGCATGTTCGCAACCATTATGACATAAAAAAGGGATCCAAAACACCCGGCTTTAAAAATACATATTAATATCATCATAATCATCATTATCAGCCTATATTCGTCCACTGCTGGACGTAGGCCTCCTCTAGTCAACGCCAGGAGCAACGACTTGCAAAAGGCAGCTGGCAGCTACTGGATGTGAAGAGCTGATGATTGAGCTCTGTGGCGTTCACTAGGGGAGACCTACATATTAAAAAACCACAATTCAATCTTCGAAGCGTAGTACAGAGTTCCGTTCTCGATACGTTAATTCGTATTAAAGAATATTTATTTATCCAAACTTTTCCTTATTAGCTGCTACATGTAATTTCACACACATTAACGACTTCACACACCAGTTTGGTACACAAATCGGACCGACAAACCTCAATATAAACAATATTAAACAACGGATGTGGTGTTAGATATAGGCCAATTTGCAACGGCAGCAATATGGCCATGTATGACGAGTATTTATTTAAATACTGAATAGTTTAATTTAAAGTGTTATATTAAACGCATTCCGATGTATTAAGAGTATATGAGAGTAGGGCATAGCGAGAATCCTCACTCAAATTGAGTTACCCGACTGGGGAAGTACCTCCGCCTTACAGAAGACCGCAGTGAAACAACAATAGTTTGTCTTTCTGCGAGTGAGTAAGGTTACCAGGGCTCGTTGGGGGAGTGACTATTCTGACAGCACGGTCATTCCGTTTGCTGTCAGTTTGGCTACGCATTTGCAAGCCTTCTGGTGCTGTAAATGTCCATGGGCTGCAGTGATCTCTTACCATCAGGTGAGCCTCCTGCCCGCTGCCTCTTATCACCATAAAAAAACCCTGGTTTTATAAACTACACAGTCATGTTTTTGCAAATAAATATATCTTAACTTTAGTGTGGAGATAGTAACTTTAAGTCCCGAAAAAGGACAAAGTATATTGTTTTTCCGGAAATCATCTCTTATCGATATCGGTATCGATAATTTCTTAAAAGAGGTTAGAATTAAGCAGATTCATTACAATTACTAATTTAACCAATAAAGTAGGTTTTCTGGATTCATTCTTAACATATTATTTTATAACATTCCGCTGGGCTTACGTGTTTTATATAAGTCTACGAATTCAAATATAGAATACTATTCGCTGTTTAAAACTATTAACTTTAGAATGTCTCATTGTGATTGGTTGTCAACACAAACAGCTGACAATAGACGCATATGCGCAACTATCCCTTCGAAATTCAATTTTGGAAACCAAATTATGAAGTGCAATACAAACAAATCTTATATGCTTTGCTTTAAAGTTTATTTTTCAGCATCTCAATTACTGTAGCAACTTGTCTTTGGATTTTTGTATTACGTTTTACATAATCCTTATTCCAATGAAGCAGAGTTGGATTTTGATTGTTTCATCTTTAATTTATGAGTTCTAAAAATAAATTTAAAAATGTTATGTTTATTCAAAATACTATTTTCGTTTGGTTCCCTTTTGATGTGACACGTGACATTGTTTATTTAGTATTTAAATGCGTTTAAAATATCGTCAGTTATAGTTGTCGCGACATTTGGGAAACAATATTAAATAGTGTTGTTTTGATTTACGAAACTGAACTAAAACCCTAAGGGATAGGTATACAGTACGTATCAAAATGTTAAATTATTTCAGAATACTTACAGAAATATATAGGTATCGTTAATAGTACAAACTGACAAAATATTATATTCAAAATCATCATATCAACCGTTAGACGTCCACTTCTGGACATAGGTCTACCCCATGAGACTTTCAGTAAACTTTGAGGGTCACAACACGAAATGTTTCATTGAAAATACCACAGCTAATATTTTGGAAACTAAAAGCATTACGTATCATTTGCCTTTAATCTACCATTAAAAAGCATATACGCTAAGTTCATTATTATTTCGTTATAAAAATAGCACATAACGTTACGTTTTTAGCGTTATCGTTTTCAGTGACCTTAATGTAACAATATACGTAGTTTACTGTTTTCTGGGTGAATGACGTCATTCGACTCTTCATAACTCCGCAGAACATCGCAATCAATGGAGATATCTATATAAAAATATTCGGGTCACAGCGAATCGGGGGATGTCGATAATAATCCATCCGATATTCGCAACATACGGTTGCGTTTTGTTTTCTTGAACGTCCGATCTGAGATGCGATTAGGTGTTTTTGTAAAATATTTTCTTGTAATTAACTTAAAAGTTAATTTAAATAATTTTTGATCTACAATATAATTTCTATGATGATTCTATATATATTATATATGACAATATATTATAATGATTGGGGGTGTCTTTCTAAATAAACTTTTTCGTATTGTAGAAGTCACATATTTTTTTAGAAAAGGACAAACGAATCGGATAAAGAAAAAAATAAACACGGGGCGTCCGCATGTCTTGGCTTCTAAATAAAGTTACTGCAATTTATAATAGTGTCGTCCTTGTAGATGAAAAATCCTAGCAAAAGAGTCGTAAATCGAAATCATAATATTCTTCAGTCTCAAATTGTAGTATACAAAATATTTGATATTTTCTAGGGTAGGTATCCCAAAGACAGCCGAACTATCAACCATGTGTCTGGCCTATTTTTATTATACCATCAAGTATTTTCGTGAAGTTCATACCAGCTCAATAGACGCAACGGTCCCGTCCCGAACACAGTCCCCTATGTTTCCATCATCGTTCCCTATAATTTTGCCAAATCCCCAATAATTCGTTTAAGCTACGTTCACTTAATCCAATCTGACTGACTTAATGCGAAATTAATTAAGTTTTATTAATGAACCTGTTCCTTGGAGGCTCGACAGATTTGTTAGTAACTTGAACGAACATATAACAAAAATCCATAATTTTACGTACTTTTTAGTAGGTATATAAACATATAACCGTTAAAACAGTTAACCATCTGATTAAAAAATCAAACTGAATGAACTATCTGCATCATAACATCACGTCCGTACCATAGAGGTTAGGTAGAAGAGTAGGTACGAGCTCGCATGTATATTTTTGGGGCCCCACAAAATGGGGGGCGAAATTATTACCATTCTTTAATAAGGATCGAAGGAAGCAATAACTGTACATAAGCCGCTTTACTGTATTCTTTAGATACGTGTAGGTATTGTCCAACATCTGGATTACAAAGTTTTGACGGCAGTACTTCTGGGTAAATTCTCATCTGGATAAAAATTCACATTTTAACCCTTCTGGGTATACTTGAAGCTAACTTTAATATAGTTTTTATGATAGTAAATAAATAAATAAATATTTCCGGACATTATTACACAGCGCCATCTAGTTCCGTGGTAAGCAACGATGCCTGTGTTACGGATACTAGATGGTTGATACACTACATAATTATATAATTATATTTTTTGGAAATACATACATATAATACATAGATACATCCATGACTCGGATAAAAATGTTTATGCTCATCACACAAACATTTGTCCCTACTGGGATTCGAACCCGGGGCACATAGCACAGCAGGCAGCGTCAACTACCGCTGAGCTAAACGGGTCGTCAAAAACGTAGTGAGTCAAGCTATGTGCCTTACAGCTATACATGCTACACAATCTATAAATTAACCTCAGCAGACATAAATGTAGGTTAATTTATCAAAAATAGTTGCGACGGCAATAAAACCTTTCTGGGTGTATAGGTCATTGAGAGTCAAACTCCCATAGGCATTACTGTATGATACCTTTGCCTTATGACTCAGGGCTACTGTATCAGCCAGCTGTCGCCATACATCCTCACGCCGGCGCAGCGAGGAGCCAGCCAGTAAATAAAGTAAGCTCGCCCTTTGTTATCACTGCTAGATAGTTCGCTACCACATATCAAATTTATGAAAATGGCGTACGTGGTAAGAGATAGCGGATAATTGTTGTAAAAATAAATTATGTAATATTAATAATACTAAAGTTAATTATAAAAAAAAGAGGTTTGTTTGATTCAGTTCTTTCTGATTCTATTTACAGTCAAAAACTATTTTTAACCGAATTCAAAAAGGAGGAGGTTCTTAATTTGTCGGCATCTTTTTTTTTATGTATGATCACGAATTACTTAAAAACGCCTGGACCGATATGTAAATTTTTTTTTTCTTTAAAAGAGTAGACTTCCCAGATGGTCCCATTGTGACCACATTGTGATCTGATGATGGAATCCCAGGGAAATCGAGGGCAGCCCTGAAATTTTATAGGTAAAAATCACGTTTTAATATATTTACTAAAATTGTTCTAGTATTTGCGTCTGATAATCGTCATTTGATGTTGGTGTGCTGATGATGGAAGGTAGAACTCCTCAACAGCTATACGAAAAACCTTTATTTATATAGATAGCCTAAAGATGGTAGTTTTCAGGTAATTACTTAATAGTGATAAGGATATAAAGGTATGATAAAATCATACACCACACAAGTACTGCAACCAATTTATGACCTGATAACTAATAGTAGTATTATCGCGACAAAAATAAGAGTATTTACCACGAAATATATATATTAAAATACTGCTGCCTCTTTCACTTTGCGGGCAAGCGATAAAGACAACACTACTTAATTGAATAGTATTCAAGTTTTGCGCTTAAAACTTGGACCATTAACTCTATCATGTTTTTCTTTCATTTCATAGCGAACACGGCACTTTATTTTATATTTTTTTCTGTACAACATCTAATAAGTTATCAAGAACGATATAACAGAAATGTAGTTGTAAGGATGAAATATATTATTATTAAAACAATATTTTTTATTAAATAGCTTGTTAATTTTGATGATGAATTTTTTTTATTATTCACTTCCATAGAGTACTTCTTTCCGTTCCTCAAAAAATATTCTTCAAATTAAACAAAGGATTTATTACAGTAAGTAATAAAATAAATATTGTCGTAACGTAACATAAGAGTCATTCAGTTTCGTAATTTTAGCGTTATTTAGCGCTATAGAGAGATAAATATATACGATAAGTAGCTCGTATGATAATCTACTATATAAAAATAAGTCGTGTTTTCCTTCCTAACGCTATAACTCCAGAACGCACGAACCGATTTCCACGGTTTTGCATTCGTTGGAAAGGCCCCGTGAGGTTTATAGCTAAGAAAATTCAGGAAATTTTCAAAAAAAAAAATTTCTTCATCTTTTAATCACCAAACGAAATGTTACATAAAACGAAGCCATCTGGTGGCGAAACGGAGTTCGCCGGGTTTGCTAGTAGAGTATAATTATATATTAACGTTATTTTGCCTGAAACTTCTTTCAGGTAGCTTATAGCGATATAATATAATTATAGAATTTTTGCGGCAAGAAGTAGCGCGATCCTTTCAAAAACTACAGAAAATCTTTGATATGCTTTTTTTTTCAAACAAATACTCAGTGCGAAGTCTATAATTTGAATATGACAAATCAATACAAAAAATACGAATACTAACACAGCTTTTTATACAAAAAAAAACTGTTAAGTTAGATTTATTATATTAACATAACGTAACATACCATCACGCCTGTCGTCCCCGAAAGGTAAGGCAGAGGTGTACTAATGTACACCCACGTTTCACCGGTTTGTTTTCGGTCCCATGTTATAGGGGGCGAGCCTATTGCCATTAACCGGGCACAAATCGAAACTCCGAGCTGCTACTGAGAATTTCATAGAAAAACCCAATAACACTTTGCTCGACCTGGGAATCGAACCCAAGACCTCTTGCTCGCAGTCGCACTGTACGACCACTAGACTAACGAGGCAGCAGAGGAAATATAAATATATTTTAGATTATATATAGATTTATTTATATACATATTTAGATTATATATATAAATATAATCTATTCTATAACGGTATCCCACAACAAATACCGAAGTTTCCCAACAATGGATGTCACTTCGCGTCTAACCGGACGTTTTCGACAATGGCCGCTACCACGGAAGGCATGTAGCAGCTATTGTGCGATCCTGTCATATTTCCACAACGCCTGTATTTGAGATATTTTCTTGGCAAGTCGAGATATTTGCACAGATAATATTTATGATTTTCTCTCTGTACAGAGTCCTGCTAAATAGGTCAGCGTGGGTGTTGTCGTTGATGACAGCAATATACACAATAAAGTATTGCGAAATAAGCAATTGGTTCTATTAAATCATTTTTGCTATAAGTTAACTTTAGTTTTGTTTGTAACTAATCGTAAAATTTTGAGATGGATTTTAAATCTCACCTTCGACAAAAACAAAATCCTTTTTTTAACTGTTCTTTATGTACAGTCGTTCTTACAAAAATGATTAGGTCGGTACTTATCTTCAATTACCAAAAACTCTCCTAAGCACCGCGGCCAAAGCTTACTGTGAGCGTTTTAGGTTTGATTCAAAGATAGGTAAAGTATTCGAGACAGCCGTGATAATAATGAACTAGCGTAAATCAAAATTAAATTTAAGTTTGTAGAGATAAGCGATGACATAGCCCTTAATTCAAAACTCTATTATCATTATCAGTACTATCTCATTAACGCCTAACTGGCTACATCACCGCAAACACACCTTCACGCTAACCACGTTGGGGAGTAATCAGAGTGTAAACTCGTAGTTATGGGTAATCAGATGGCTTTTGAACAAACTGTAGAGTGGGGATACTGTGACAACCCGACGTCCCGATTATTAGCACACAGTATTAATGGCTACTTTTTGTAGTAAAGGCCCTGTATTCAAATCCCAGTGAGGCAAATGTTTGTATGATGAGGATGGACTTTTGTAACGAGATGAAATTATGAGTCATGGATGTTTTTATTCATGTTTATATTATACTTAAATGCCAAAATGTGTCTGTCTGTCTATCTTTATATACCTCTTTATACTTAAACCGCTAGACCGTTTTAAATGTTGTATGGAGATTGAGACTCAGGAAAGGGCATAAAATAGAGTTTTCGTGCCGAAAATCATAGTTTATAAAGGCGAAAGCCAGGGTGCAAGTTTACATGCGAAATCAATAATTTCTTAAAAGAGGAACATTATATGTACATAAATAAGCAGATTGATAAAAGAGTAGTTCAGATATCATCACTAATTTTATTCTTTTATACAGATGAAAGTGCGTGCAAAAGCTAGTTTTTTTTATTAAAAAAAAACAGTTCTCCGTGTAAAAGCCAAGTAAAATGAATAAGAGATACGCGTATTCCGAAACACATGAATGCTTTAAAGGGTAATGTCACTTATTTTTGACATAAAATAGTAATACCGTTTATTTATTTTTCGCATTGTGCGTCCATTAACCGTATGTCGTTTGTAAATGGACGAAACGTGTTGGCCTCCCTGGATTAATGAATGACGTTATAGCCAAAATATCGATGGATTTATCTTGGATTTATCCTTATTAACTATACTATGACCTATTTTGGGTATCCATATTCCATATTAATACTATAAATGCGAAAGTGTGTCAATCTGTCTGTCTGTTACCTTCACGCGTTAACCGCTAAACCAATTTAAATTAATTTTGGAACAGGATAGATTTTTGCACGGAAACCAGCCCGGTATAGGAAAACATTGAGAGGAAACCTCCATGCTTGGGAGAGGTTCTCTATGGAGTGTGAAGTCTGATAAGCTTCACTGCTACTCCGTATGGTTAACCGACTTCAAAAAGGACGAGTTTCTCCATTCAGATGTCGCTATTTTTTATGTTTGTTAACCGATTACTCCAAGACGGCCAAGCCAATTTTTATGATTCTTTTTTTGTTTGAAAGGGAGTTTTACTTTTAGTGTGGAAAATAGTGAGGATCTGATGATCCTTGGGAAATTAAGGGAATCCCTAAAATTTTCTACGTACATGATGCGTTTATTGTTCAGTTGTTACAGACACTAAAAAGTAATAAATAAAATAAAAAAATGCGTTTAAAAAAACCGATTTCAAAAAATAAAATAGCAAATAATTACTGAATACAGTTTTAACTTATGTATTTTTATTTTTAAAGGTATGAAGTTGGTGCCAAGCCACAATCTAAAGGTATGTACACTCATCAGTTCATCACGAGCTAACTTTAAAGGGGTGGTTTCAAACCAATCATCGACACCGAATTTTTTTTATCACTATTATTCAATATTTTTATTTTTATCACTGTTATATTTCCTATTATTCATGTCTCCTCCTCAATATAGTAGGTAGTTGGTACAGTGAGTAAATTCTACGGTAAGAACACAGCTGTTTTCACTCAGAGCAGTATAATTTTCCGTGTTATTGAGCTAGTAAGGCTCGCAATGGTAGTGTTTACACAGTATTCTATGCGGGAGAAGGAATCGTCGAGCTTGTTCAGTCGATAATCAGTTTTATTTTAATGGTATAAGTCTACTTTTTGCTCTTCAATATCGAAGCTTTTCTAGTTCTTGAAATTAGACGTCATTTTCTAGAAATCCATGAAAGACATAAAATATAATTAAAGCAAAAAATATCTAATACTAATTCCGCTACAGTTCAACCGATAACTATTTTATTTTTCTTTCTTATAACGACTATGTGTCCTAAATATTCCATTAAAAAATATTTTCTAAAACATTATTGCCTTCTGTTTAGTTTCTTAAAGTTTCGTGTTTAGATGTTCATGAAATGTTCTGAATAGCTATTTGTGCACTTCTGTCTGCCCCTGACGGATACAGGGACGATAATTATACAAAACAAAGACTTAATGGAGTGAGTATGGTCAAGAATAATGTGTATCAAATTGAGAAGCGGAAGTTTAAGCATAATTGATTACAGCCTAATCCTTCTAACGAAGTTCCTAGTCACAGTAGTGAGAATAGTAATAAGTTCTCTAATATTTAACGCTTAAGTGTCATAATCAATTATCTATACCAGTGCAAGTCTTATTCCGTATGTTTTCGTAGAAGTGATGACCGGTTTTATTCCGCTTATTTCCGGCACTCTGTTCGGAAACGCTGGCTAGATGCCGCCCAGAAATTTCCTGACCAAAGTCGACGCTGCAATTTGACCAGTCTTCAAAGTCCACTAGCTTTGAATTAATAATGTTCAAGACTGTCCTCAAATTAATTTTGGCTTCGCAAACCCTCAGAGCGCTCAATTAAATTTTGATGATGTGGTCAAAGTTTTACTAAAGAGAATTTTAAGTTGATTTAGTAAAGGAATATGGAATTGGCAATCATAGGGTTCAATAAAAGGAATGAGACGAAACACAAACTTAAAGCAACTGACACAATGATAAAATGTCATT
This sequence comes from Craniophora ligustri, assembly GCA_905163465.1. Taxonomy (NCBI): domain Eukaryota; kingdom Metazoa; phylum Arthropoda; class Insecta; order Lepidoptera; family Noctuidae; genus Craniophora; species Craniophora ligustri. Next base: position 14,723,480 of record LR990959.1, on the reverse strand, counting down.
TTTCATATTTTATCACGGTATTGATATTATTCTAATCCTGACGTTTTGGATACTTTACAGCACCCATTAAAGGCGAACCCTGCCGAGTCAAGAATGGAAAATATATTGCCGACCACACATTTACTAAGACATTTAATAAAATCATTTGACATATTATCATGTAATAGATTAATAAAATTCATGTAAAATTGTGAACTTATCAAAGAATTGTACACCATCTTATATGGTAGGACATAGCGTACTTATAACATAGCCGTAAGAACTGTATACTAACCTATGTTCCACAAATAAAGTAATTATTATTATTATTATTATTACACTGTTATAATACAGGTCGGCAGACTTAACAGGCCGTTGACAAAATCCTTCCTACTTAGATAGTTCCCACAATATTCTCATTAACAGCTTCACACATGAATTAAATTAAACTTTTCATTGCGTTATATTGATATTATTTCAATCCCGATCGGTGTTTGGACTCTTTACATTATCCATAGTCACGGACAGACAGATGTGTGGAGTGTCTTGATCATATAATAAGTTTTATTCCTATGTCAAACATTGACGTAAGTTAAAGTTATTGATGCTTACATATTTCTTCTTTCTCCACGTATATTTCAGTTACATCCTTCTGAACTTATGTTAACAATTCTTATTGACCTTTAAAGAAATAGAGAGATCGAAGACAAACATGACAAACAATTATTGGCTCGACAATAACTCAATAACGCTTGCAGCTAATATCGGATATAAAGGATTGCAATTCACTGAGCAGCTTTGAACCTTGTCGCAATTTCTCAATTCCAGTATTGCGATTTTGGATTTTCGCCGCTTCAGTCTTTGTCAACCGTATAATGTTATCGTATAAGCTCTTAAAAGGAGGTGATTGTCCCTTTAGTTTTGAGGTCCTAGATTGCCTAAATTGAGCACCTTGTGTGCGGTGACACTTATTTTTTTTAATGAAAATTTCTTATAGATCATCCACTGTCTGGTGAAACGGCTCCTTCTAATCTTCGGAGCAATGAGACATACAAGATTTACTCTTCAAATATCATAACTTCATTTGTGTACCCAGTATATTAGTAATTTAAGTAAATAATAATTATAAATAATATTTCCGGACATTATTACACAACGCCATCTAGTTCCGTGGTAAGCAACGAGTGCTTAAGATACGCTTGTGTTACGGATACTAGTAAGTTGATATACTACATAATTATATACTTTTTTTGTAAATATATACCTACATATAATACGTAGATACATCAATGATTCAGAAACAAATGTTGCTCTACACAAAAACATTTGTCTCTACCTGGATTCGAACTCGGGACTCATAGCACAGCAGGCAGCGTTAACTACTGCTGAGCTAAACGGGTCGTCTTAGTAACTTATTCTATACTTAATAATAATGTCTTTAAATCCTTCTGTTTATTAAGATAGTATTGATTCTCCCAAACTTACCCCCCCTCCCCCTCTTTTAATCCCCTTAAGGGATAATTTCCGTGATAAAAACTATTCTTCACACAAATTTCTTTCCAGAGACTCAAACTACCTCCATACGAAAACATTTCATTCAAATCCGTTTAACGGTTTAATTGTGAAGATGTATCATAAATACAGACATACTTTCTCATTTAGAATATTAGTAATGGATACATCTATTCTTCTTCGCATCAAGTGTCGACAAGTGCCAAGAAACATTGTAAACAACCTGTCCTCAAACCGAAGAAACTTCAATTATTTTATGTTGCATTCACTACAGCCATGGACTTCTAAACTTAATAGGTTCCGCTAACAATTAAACAACGCGACTCACAAACAAAAGTGTTGATTCTAACAAAGACTGAAGTTAATGCCACTAAACCGTTGGCGTACGATGTGAAATTCTAATGAGAGATTCGTCATAGAAACTATAATATTAGTTAGACTACAGTAACTGTGAACTAAGTATATTTTTTTGGATACGGGTGAAAGTTTATATAATATAGTGTGACAATCCGATTGATGCAGCAGTAATAAAGTAAGTACTTCTGAGGTAGGGGGTTAGAATCCCGCTAGGGTGTAATATTTGTGTGATTAGCATTACGTGACGACCACTGGACGCAGCGTGGGCTGGCCCCCGGCAAGGTGGACTGACGACCTGGTAAAGGTCGCTGGAATCCGCTGGCTGCGGGCGGCGCATGACCGGTCGTCGGGCCATCCTTGGGGGAGACCTATGTCCAACAGTGGACGTCTAACGGTTGATGTGATTAGCATTAACATGGATATTTATATGTATAATATGTATGGATTTGCGAAATAAAATGTGTCTAAGTATTGTATCAACTGGCTAAGTAAGAAATTTAATCTCTGCAGCAAGCAAATAGATATTTGGCACAACATTCCAACGATTTAAGAACCAGATCCATAATCATACGATCGACTAACCATCTTCTAATGTAGTGTCCTATTTACAATATATATAACAATATATGTAGTAACTATTCTGTAAGTTTTGTTACAATTGCTTTCTCGCTTTTTATCTAACTTTAACTAAATTATTATTATTAATAATTATAATTACGCATGTGGTATTTACCTACATACGTTGTGCATTCAGATAAAGTATAATATTATTTATAATAAAATGTTTTAGTGTAATAACTGCTGGTAAACCAATAAATAAATAAACTATCCGTGAGACAAGCCCTAGCAGGGTAGTGCTTTTTATTTTATTATTTTATGGACAAGCATCCCAATGACAAAGTTAATTTTCTCCTAAGTTACCACAAACACTGGTCACAGCAAAACTGTATGTTTAACCACTTCCTCAATAGTTCGCGGAACAGTTAAAATCTCTGGTTACGTACGAACCGTGCAGTTCTACCAATAACATAATGAATAACTTCACAATACAAGTTTTCTTGACTAACATTTATTAGTTTCGATGTGTTATGGTTTTAATAGTCAATATGACTTTGAAGTCAATCTCGTAAACTTAAAAAAAAAGCTATTATAGCTATATTATATTATAAGAGCTGTGGTAGCCTAGCGGTGTGACCAGTGGACTGAGATGTCAGAGGTCTAGACTTTTCGGAAGTTATGTGCGTATTTATCACATGCTCAAACGTCGAAGGAAAACATCGTGAGGAAACCTGCATGCTTGAGAGAATTCTCGATGTCATGTGAAGTCTGCCAACCCGCAGTAGGCTAGCGTGGTGGACTATAGCCTAATCCCTCTCAATTGAGAGGAGACCCGTGCCCAGCAGTGGGACATTAATGGGTTGATGATGATGATAGCTATATTAAGGTGGCCTCTTATTACTCAAACATTATTTAGCCACGGACATGATAAGAAGAAAAAGAATAGACTGTAAAGTCAATGGTCTCGAGTTCGACTCCAATATTATAAATACGAAAATGTGTGCAGGCATCTGTCTGTCTGTTACCGTAAAATTTGGAGCCTATGGATATAGTTTGAGTCCCAGGGAAGGAAGTAGGACTTAATAGTGTCTGGTCTGGAAATCATTGCGAAAAAAGGGGTGCAAGTTTGTTTGCAGTATCTATCGATATTTATTTAAAAGAGTGTAGAAAAGTCGCAGGTCAATGCTAGTGCTAGTTATACTAGATTATATTTCAGCGATATTCATCTATATAAAGGCCTCATTGTCCTACTGTTATATTCCGACTATTTATCTGATGTTGCCAGCATTTTTTGTCTGTGAACTAAACAGGACAAAACGAAACCTATGATATCGATTCCTGTTGCACGAACATTCAACCCTATTTGAAATGTGTCTCCAATGACAAATAGATAAACTATCCCATACTGTGAGAGTACAAATGGACGTTAAGATATCTAAGTAATTTTTAAGTGATTTTTGAAGAGGCACTTAATATTTTAACACTTCATAGTTTTAATGTTGTTCACACGACACTTTCCTTGTTGTTAAAAGATAACTTATAATCTATGTTGCTTTGTTTCTCAAGAACACACGCTGAAAACATTAAAACCCTTATTTATTCTACCCCTATTCATAATTATTGACTCAGTTATTGCCCACTTCTGGGCACGGGTCTCCTGTCATTTGAGAAGGATAAGGCTATAGTCTGGTGGGCCATAGCTTAATCTCGGCTAGCTTCATGTGGATTAACAGACTTCACACGTCATCGAGAATACATATGCCTCAAGCGTACAGGTTCATTCACCGTTTGAGCATGTGATAAATACGCATACCTATAACTTCTGAAAAGTCTGTAATGCATGCTTCAATATTAAACTTTGATCTGAATTTTGACCATGATCATGGCGACTAGGCTATCACAACAGTACCCACATTAATGGTTTTTAAATTATCTTATTAACTGACCAAGCACATTTTTATTACAAAATTTTATTATTTCTATACTTACTTATCTTCAAAGCGTAATAAAATGTGAAATAAGCTGTTCAAAAATGAGAAAATATTATGACGTTATTTTAATTCCCGAATACACACGCCGCTTAATTTACAGCTCATTTCGATATTCAAATAATTTAGATAATCGCGTATTTTATAACCACTAAATATTCAAGTGCTTTATTAAGAAAAAATAAACATGCCAGCCTTAATCTGTGGTAATAAACGGCAAATAAAACAGCTGACAGGCGGTGCGCGTAAAATTTTAATGTCTTCTTTATACTACATGAAGAGGGAAACAAAAGGTCCACTTTATAATATTGCAGTCAGCCAGATAGTTAGGTCTTAACTCCTACCACCAGTTTGGAATCTAATCACAACTCTATTGCATGAAAATGTAAGTCCAAAGAATACTGTAAATCGTCCTGCATAAATCGGATTGTCAATAATTGACAAAATCTAGGGTGTGTAAATCAATCGATTGATTAATATGATCGATAAATTATTTAGTCGCTACATGTTGAATCCTTTCAATCAAACAATATATGTACGTAAACGTATTTAAGTAGGTACCTACAAGAAATCAATATGTTCACAAATCAATTTCCAGAATTGGTTTTTCACTGCATCGTTCTTCAATCGGACCTTCTGTATAATTCGTTTTAGATGAACTTCCTAAGGTTTCGGTTATCGATACCCAGTCTCGATTATAGGTATCGAATTGCGACCAGTTAACGAGGAAAATTATATTCGACACTGGCCGGTGGTGTCGCGTGACAGGAATTAGAAAAAAATATAATCCGTAATGTATACTTGTCTTGTTGTGTACTGTTTTGTGGGCTGTGGTGCAAGTCATGAGCAAAGAGTGGAAAAAAAAGAAAGAAATGCGGTTCCTGTTAGCTTTGAAATAAATCAATAAAAATAATGAAAAGATTTATAATGAGACGATTGTTCTGGGCGTTTGTGTATCGTGAGATATTTTTGTTATTAAATAAGTTTATAAAATAGGGGATTTTTTTTTTTAAATAGAAGATTATGCTAGCAGCAGTTTTACTAATGTACACACATTGTGTGATACGTGTTAGGTCCTAACAGAAGTGTTTTGGTACACACTAGTGGTAGCATTAACGGTTTGACTTATGAACTCATATAAAATATATCATATTTAAAACAGAAGCATCCTTTAACATATATCACGCTTCTGAGAAAACACTTATGAAGTTCAGTCACCATAATATTTTACGTAACTAATGTAATTATTATAAACCTAGACTAGAGCGATGGTGAAAAAAAATAAATAAATGCAATTATCAGGCTAATCAAAAAGTCATACGTTACTCAATTTTAAATAACCCTCAAAAACACTTAAAATTGCTATTGCTATTGCTATTTATATCCCAGTCATTGAATAGTTATATTAGTTCGTCAAATAGAATAATTATACCTGAAAATATCCCTGTAATAATTGACGACCCAGTTAGTCCAGCGGTAGTTAACACTGCCTTCTGTGCTATGGGTCCCGGGTTCGAATCCCGGTAGGGACAAATGTTTGTGTGATAAGCATGAACATTAATATCCGAGTCATGGATGTATCTATCTATAATATGTATGTATTTACAAAAAAAAAAGTATATATGTAGTATATCAACCAGCTAGTATCCGTAACACAAGCCTCGTTGCTTAGCACGGAACTAGATGGCGCTGTGTGCCATAATGTCGAAGGAATATTTATTATTATTATTATTTATAATTATTCATTTTCCACTCAACGCTTATCATTTGTACCACAAGCTTTTTCTATGAGTCGTTCAGACACGGTGTCAGATGTTGGATGGATCCACCGAATTATAGTTGCGTCTTACTTATTTTTTGTTGTAAGCAAATACTCAAGGCTCTGTTACACTTAACACAGTAGTGCAAAAAACTTATAATATGGCTGAAACAGACTGATAGTTGTAGACCCCTTTTCGCAAAACTCAACTTACTTACTCTTCCATGCATCTACATTCTAGAAGTTGTGGTATTTGTCAGGAAGAATATGAGCATGTTTGAAAAATTAAGTAGCAAAAGGCACAATCTGAAAATACGGTTTCCAACGAATAAAAGCACGCTATTTAACAACAGCGTATTTTGTATGATCCCACGATTATATAATAATCTACCAAATTCAGTACTGGAAACATCTAATATTCAAGTGTTTAAGAATAAAGTTAAAAAAATATTGTTAACGAAGATGTACTACTCTATCAAAGAATATTTATCCGATAAATTATTTTAATAGAACTCATGATGTATGTAAGTTTAGTATTAAATTGACATTATTGTGATTTATTGTTTATTAGTTATTCTTTGAATTGACATTAGATCAACAGCTGACATGTTAAATATTTTAGAATTAATTTATCTATCTAATGTATACGGAACATTATTACTTTTTGCATGCTATGTAGCAGACTATGGTGATACTTAATTTATTGAATGTAACAACTCATGTACCCATATTCGCAAAATAAATGATTTGATTTGATTTGATTTGATTTGAATATTATATTGTCCAAATTGGGCCCTCTACTTTTTTTAGTATTTATTAATGATCTGTTGGATATCATAACTTGTGACTGTTTAGCATATGCTGATGATTTAAAAATCTATTGTAGTGTAGTGTATCAAAGTGACTGTATAAAACTTCAGAACGACCTCAACGTTATTTATCAGTGGTGCTGTCAAAATAATATGACACTTAATATAAAGAAATGCCAATACATCACATTCACGAATAAGGCAAATTTTTTTGATTTCGCATATTGCATTAAGGAAGAGCCCTTAGCCAGAGTCTCGATTATTCGGGACCTGGGAGTCTATTTTGATTCGTCCTTGTGCTTTCGACACCATATTGAAAAAGTAGTAACCAAAGCTAATAAATTGCTTGGATTTATTATACGCTTATCTAAGCCGTTTCGTAACATCAATAGCCTTGCCTTATTATATAATTCTTTGGTTAGGAGCTGCTTGGAATATTGTTCCACTATATGGTCTCCTTATTATATTAAACATGTAGATATCATAGAATCTGTGCAAAAACGTTACGTGAGATATATGTGCATAAAAAATGGAACACGTAAGGTTATTCCGGAATATAGCGACAGATTAACTTATTTTAAAATGATAAGTCTTAAAGATAGACGTACGAATTCTGATCTTCTATTGCTTCATAAAATTATAAATGGTGCCATAGATGCTCAATTAATAAATCATATTAATTTTAGGATTAGTAACCGCACTCAACGTCACTCACGAGTATTTGATATACCAATCTCCACTCTGAATACTACGTATAATAGCCCCCTCTCGCGTATGGCTAGGATGTACGACATAAGAGAGGTCGATATAGATATTTTTTCTATGAAATTTATATCTTACAGACGCTCCCTGTTAAACATTGATAATTATTAATTTACACATGGGCCTTGTTAATATTAATGGATTTTGTTTTTCAAAATACATTCTGTTTACTTATGTAGTTGTATCATAAAAACTTTTAGATTTAGATTGACTTGGGCATCGCAATATACAAACTTATTTAATACTCGCTGCCTCCTGCGGCTTTGCCCGCATGGTATATAGATAAAAAGTAGCCTAAGTGTTAATCCAAGTAATAAACAATATGTATGCTAAATTTCATTCAAATGTGTTAAGCGGTTTTTGCGTGAAAAAGTAACAAAGATCCATCCATTCATCCATCCATTCGTACTTACAAACTTTCATGTTTATAATATTAGTAAGGATAATATGTAGCACTTGTGAGATACTTTGTGTTTCCATGCGATGCCCAAGTCAATCTAAATCCAAAAGTAGGGACTGAATAAATTAACCGACTTGGTATTACTTGGATCTCACAACTTTTTACGGTAGGAGAACTGAATTGCGCGACTTGGGTTTTTTACAAGTATGTTTTTGATGGCATCTCATTTCTTTTTGTAGATAGTCCTACTATTATTTCTTTCCGCCCATCTTATTAAAGCCCACTCTCTGTAAGTTTTTCTTTTTTTAACCGACTTCCAAAAGGAGGAGTTAATCAATTCGACTGTATTTTTTTATTTTTTTATGTTTGTTACCTCATAACTGTGGATTGGGTGAACCGATTTTAAAAATTCTATTTTTATATGAAAACTGATGCTTCCCGTGTGGTTCCATAAAAATGGTGAGGATCTGATGAGTAGATCCTGGGGAAATCGAGACAAACCCTCATATTTTATACGCAGATGACGCGTTTATTGTTCAACCTCTTACATACTATCACGCCTGTTGTCCCCGAAAGTTGAGGCAGAGGTGTACTAATGTACACCCACGTTTCACCGGTATGTTTTAGGTCCCATGTAATAGGTGGCGAGCCTATTGCCATTAACCGGGCACGAATCCAAACTTCGAGCTGCTACTGAGAATTTCACAGAAAAACCCAATAACACTTTGCTCGACCTGGGAATCGAACCTGTTACCTTTAACCTTAAAACGAACATGAACAAGACGAAAGTGATGTTGAATATCCATGTTGTATTGGCTAGAACTCCGCTGAAGGTCGGTAGTTCTGTCCTCGAAGTTGTTGACGATTGCGTTTACGTGGTAGGTAAGTCCAACTTCTTAGAAAGAGTTCAATCGTCGGACCCATCTCATAGCACAGTGTCTATAGAAGACAGTGTTTGACGAGTGTGTGTTACCAGTAATGAGTTACGGCACCGAGACGTGGCCGCTAACAATGGGCCTTTTATGAAAGCTGATAGTCATTCATAGAGCGGTGGAGAAGGCTATGTCAGGAGTTTCACTACGCGATCGTATCAGAAATGAGAAGATCCGTAGAAATACCCGGGTCACTGACCTAGCCCAAAAGAAACGCCAAACTCAAGTGGCAGTGGGCAGGGCACATTGCTCCGAAGAACTGAAGGCCGGTAGGGCTCGAAGTTTCTAAAGTGGCAACTGCGATCAGGAAGTCACATTATCTAGGCCTCCGGCAAGGTGGACCGACAACCTGGTAAAGGTCGCTGGAATCCGCTGGATGCGGGTGGCGCAGGACCGGTCATCGAGGAATTCCTCAAGGGAGGCTTATGTCCAGCGGTGGACGTGATTTAGCTGAAATTATGATGATTATTAAACATAATTATATCTAGGTACCTATCTACACTTATAATTACGATTCATTCTAAATGCAACGCAAATGTAACTTTGTATTCTTATATATTTATATAGGAATACAAAGTTATTTATGCAGTTGGTGAAACTAAAAAACTGGACTGAAATCGCAAGATATTTTAGTTTTCCCTTTATTCGTACACTAAACACTCATTATATTCTAAATGTGAAGCTTCTATGTCTGCTAGAAGTACCTTAGAGTTTTGATGATCGGTCAGTCAGTGAGTGACAAAATTAAACAAAATTAAGAGTGTTTGACTAGTTATTATTCCTAAACTACTGGTTCAAATTGAATGAAATTTTAAATATGCCGTATTCACACAATGCGTGCTTGAGTGATAAAAATTCAAGCTTGTAATTTAATCCACAACGAAGTTATAGGGGGTCTAAAATGGCCTGAATTGGTTCGAGAAAAGATAGTACGGCCGTGCCGCTTTTTTTTTTGCTCGACTTGGCGTGGGGCACTGCCGTGCCCCCAGATAATCATGTAGGTATTGTATTTCTCAGAAACAAGTGAAGGGAGAAACCATGCTATGAATATTTTACACGATAATTACACTCACGGATTCGTGTATCTGTAAATTGAATTATATTAAATATATAAAGTAAAATAAATGAATTTATCTACACTTCATGATATCCAGTTTTGAGCTGAGTTACGAGGAAATTATAATAAGAGTGAACGATTAATAATATTATTTTTAAATTCTGTATGTAAATTATTGCTTACAATATAACAACTTCTGAGATATTTGCATAATGAACAAAATAATGTATTCCTTTAACCCTAAATTAATACCCCATAATAACAACCAAACAAAAGCCTTAACCCTTCAACCGCAAACAGCGAACAGGTTACTTTTCCAATCAATAACAAAAGAAAACTTCGCAAGAACCCCACACCTGACCCTCCAATTCAAATAACAAAGCGGACAACGGGTTAAAAGATTAAACCCGGTTAAAGCCGCTTAAAGCTGGTTCGAACTGGACCGAACCGGGTCTAAATCAATGACGTTGGCTAACAGTGCATGGTCCGACCGCAGCGACATTCGTCCCTCGTTCGCGTAACATTTATTGGAAAAGTTCCACTTTAAAATTATGTGCCAAGCTATGAACGGATAAATTATTATTGTATTAATAAAGTACCCTTAATTTTTTACCTCTGTCAAATCATAAATTATAATATTTATGTATTTTTAGAATTATTCTATTCTTTATGAATTTTTTAAACAACCTGCAACCACTGCACTACAGCGTGATTGAGCAATATTATTTAATTTTTAAGAGAAGGTTGCAGCTATTTACCGGGTAAAGCACCGTCTCCCTCTTACAACCTGAATCAAGAAAGTCTGAATAATGAACAAAAGAAGAAGAAAAGGAAAGAAAATGTATTTCCAGCGATAGAAAAAGAGCGGTGAAAGGTGAAGATGATCAAATATGAAATACAATTTGAGTCGTTAGTCTTAAAAACGATAACGCAGAAACATTACAGTAGTAGCAAACATATAAAAAAACATATAAATGCTATTTTGCCATCACACCACATAGACAAATACCCTGTAGTAGTGTAAAATTTTGATTAAACCGCTCCACTCACAACTTGGGCCATCTGCAGAAAACGCAAGGAATGCATCTCATCCACTGTGAAGACCGAACACATTATTTGACCACTACTGACATTGGATGGTGTTTTAACCATTTACTAGCCCCCAGCCCCCCTCGGCCCCCCCAGGTCCCCACACCTTCCCCAGGTAATAGAGGTTGGTGCTTGAAATAAAAAATCGTTTTACTCAGTAGCAATGGAGTCTTCATCTTGTCATGAAGATGCTTTTTTTTTTTATTTAGATAAACTCTACAATTACAATAGATTGTTATATAATTTACTAGAAAAATACAATTTGTTTTTATCGTGTGGTGTATGCAAGACGCAAGGGATAGTGTATTCTATTAGTATAATTGACAAACTTTAAAAAACTGACCAAAAAACAAAAATCAATTTTTACGTCCCATTTTTTCATTTACCTGGTTCTATACAAATAAAATTAATATGTATGGGTGCTATTAAAATCGTTTCCTCATTGACAAATATCTCAGGTAACATACACAATTGAAAACCTTCTTTGATGAAGTTGGTTTAAAGATAAGATGATTTTTAAATTCATCAATAAATAAGGATATTAATAATCAACTTTTATTCAAATATCCAAAATGCGTATCGCATTTAGACCTTTGCCATTTTGTATCTACATCATTGTCACAATAAACAAACAGATTTTTCACATAATTAAAATTTTTTGTAACGCGAAAAATTATCTTCGAACCGCTCACATAAAAATCAGTAGCCGCTTCCAAAGTTAAATATATAAGTTTGCACGTTAATTAAAGTACGATGTGAAACTTCTATCAAACGAAATCTGTGAGGTTTTATTCGGATCTACAAGAACTTTTTAATTAAGTGTTCTCACGTTGGGCTATAAGTTTCTGGAGACTTTCTCATAGGTGGCACAGGCCTTTGTTGTGTAATACCGTCCTACCCAAGTATTTGTTCTGTGTCTGGAGATAAGTTTTTAATTATTTGTTTTAGATAAGTCTGCGAATCATCTTAGCAGGATTTATTTAAGTCAATATATGATGGCACGACAATTAATTATGATTAATTAAGAGTATAATATAGAGCTGTGATAGCCTAGTGATATGACCAGAGGACTGTGAAGTCAAAGATACTCTGTTCGATGCCTAGTCCCCACAAGTTACTTGCATAATTATTTATCGCATGCTCAAACGACGAAGGGAAACATCGTGAAGAAATCTAAAGCCATGTGAAGTCTGCCAATCTGCACTAGGCTAGCGAGGGGAATAATATTTACCCCTCTCATCTTAAGAACAATATACATTGGAACCGTAAAAGATTAATTTCGACAGTTCCAGGCCCAATCTCACTGAAGAAACTGAATCCAAATTGAATATAACTAATTTGATTGGCATTGATCGTTACTGGTTGGCTCGGAAGGCAGACCTTCTTAAAGTGTTTTTTCTCGAAACTTCTAATATGCTTGAAGAATATGTTATTATATCCAGAAACTAGTTTTCTTCCTTGCAATATACGGTGCACGACAAATACACTAAATTTTAAACTTCCTCCGAATCATGAGGGAAATAAAGTCTCCCGCGATACTGTTACATCTTTTAAAATATTCAACCGACCGCGCATAGGCACAGTGTCGATATTTCACTTAGAACAAAGTCGTTACAATAATGCACGCTACCCCAGTTGGAAAACGGCCAAAGACTGTCACACAAGGTGGTTATCACGAGAACGATATTAAAACGGCGTCGTCCGGTATTTCACACAATATACACTTCCCGGACACTATAATATCCTTGTGCAATCGTCGTAAAATTTCCGCAATTGCACATGCACTTATGGTTGGTAGTTAATGCATTAATACGTCTTATATTACGATTTGGTTTTATTGCTTATGCTTTAACACTAGTGGGGGGTCCAAAATTAATAAAATATTCCATTCAGGGATGTTATAGGATACGTTGAATAAATCCCCGTTAATTCATAGCTTTAAATAGAATTTGCTGTCTGTACTAATACACGGAATATTACTGTACATATTTCAGTTTAATGAATGGTAAAATCTGTTGAGCTCGACGAACTTTTTACAGTATAAAGTAACTGTTTCAGTCCATTAATATCCCTTATCTAGGCAGAGAGCTTTAACCATATTGAAAGAGAATTAATTATGGCACATAATAGTAAATTCATATATAATTCTTAAAAAGCTTTAGCGAGATATTTTCCTTTAAAGTTAAAGTGAAAAGTGAAAATCGATGGTGCAAGCTTTAGATTTGAATGAGCTAATCGATTAGACCAAATTTGAATATTTATATAGCTTTAATTGACAATGGACAATACATGAAATTATAAAGGCATCTATCTACGCAAGCATAGCTACTTGTCCTACACATTCAACTGTTAATGTAGCTATTATTATAATATGTATAGTTATAGGGAATACGACAACTATCAGTGTGTTTATTTATAATAATACTGCATATAAAAAACTCATAGAGAGCAGTAATTACTACTTGCACAGCCATTATGATAAAAATATGAAATCCAACATACTCATAAAATAAAAAATAAAAATAACCGGGCATTATTACACAGCGCTATCCAGTTTCGAGATCTTCAACGAGGCTTGTATTTAATTTTTTGTAATTACGTATTTTAATAAAAATATCCTTGACTCAGGTACAAAGGTCCATGTTCATTTCACAAACAATTACCTATCTCTAACGGGACTCGAATTCTTAACATAAAATTCAGGCTTAATTACTCAATAATCGAGATGTATCTAAGATATCATACTATTTTTCTAAAATGTCATCATCATCATCATATCAAATATAATTCATACTAATATTATAAATTCGAAAGTATATCTGTCTGTATATTATAGCTTCACGCTTTAACCGAAGAATCTATTTAGATGAAATGTAGTATGGAGATAGTTTGATCCCCGGGGAACAACTAAGGTTAGTTTGTGCTTTAAGAAATCGAAAAGGATGATTCAAGTTTATATATAGACGGATTCGCGGACAAACGCTAGTAGGTAATATTTTTTAAATTATTTAAATATTTTCATATGATTTTATTTTGTTATATAATGTATATGGACTATGACTGCAATAAATGAATTCATAATAATAATATATTCGTGAACACAGTCTGTACAGGAAAAATAAAATTGAGACCTAGCTTGTTTAAAACATTTTAAAAGTACAGAAGCTTTACGTCTATAAAAAAATCCCCAGTCCTTCAGTTAAGTGTGAGAAATAGCTTTTCTCGTTGCCCTCAATACCCACCCAGCACTTCTCCTCGACACGAACTTTCCAAATCAATTAAAAATTAATTAAATGGCCTTGTTAGCGTCCTAGTTCGAGCAGTTTTGGCACTCATCGGGAATTCATGCCGCACCTGGCGTTATTTCCCGCACGATGGTACATTTTATTTTATGTATTGGGAAAATATATGGGAAGGTAAAAACATATTTTGAAGTGTTTCGATTAAGCCTTTCAGACTTATTGGATTTTTACGATGAACATTTTTTTCTTTTGATGTTCCTAAGATCTCATTGGTGTAGAGGTTGCAACCGAGACGTCTATGTATGAGACCATATCATCGACTCCCGTATGATGCAAAGCGTTCTTGAGTTTTTCTTTGAAATTCTTGATACTATATCAGAGTTTGGATTTGTGCCAAGCTATTACACGAGGCTCAAAATGTATTGGCTAATTGAAGGCGTATATCATCAATAGAGTTTTACCTGGTTTGTCATATACATACAGGCGTAATGACACCATGTTCGTTCCAGATGTATTTTTTAAGTGTTTTTTTTTTGTGAGTTTATTTTATAATACTCGATGGCGTCGTTTTTTCTATTTGGTTTTAACTTAAAACATGAGGAGAAACACCGTAACTAAATCGGAAAATTATGGTCTCTTTTATATACCAGAAATAATAGCTCCCCAAATATTCAAGTGTCAAAAAGTCTGAAAAAAAAAAACTAGCACAGTTCATTTTTTACTACCATAAAACTCAATAAAACTATGTGCGGCAAATCTAAGCTCGAACACTTGCGTGCCATTACAACGGCCAGCGGTGCCATTATGTGCACGTATAGCAGTTTTGTTGTCCCCAAGTGTACGGAACGCCATTCAAATGATATATACCGAGGTATCACAAGCATTTATGTACAATGTTGGCCAAACAATGAGTGCTTCTTTCTGTAATATTGTGTATCTTGGTGTTTTATGTAAACTATGTTATAGTTTTAGTAATATACAGATGAAAATAAAAAGAAAGAAAAAAAGACCGGTGAGTCCCACCACACAACAATACCAATGTTGAGGTCAGCAAGACAATTGACACATACGGTTTTACAGATACTGAAAACTGCTATTAATTTTTTTTTAACTTATGAAAATTAAATTCACCCAATGCAGATACGACCTTTCGCAAATCCACCTCATTTCAACTCTTCCCATAAAGTGAAAACAGTTTTCGAACGCAACAATGTTTTGTTTCTACTTAATAATCTGTGGATGCAACACCAAACTGCTTGTTAACATAGCGCCGGGCTAGTTGCTAAGAATGTAACGTCAACTTTGTTAGTCGCAAGTTTGTATACAACATGTTTTGTGGAACTATGTTTAAGCTTTAACGTTTTAGACTCCTGTTTTGGAAACTACTTGAATACTAATTGGAATTATTAAGATTTATTTATAATTACTGTTTTTTTATGTTGTTTTAATTACATATATGATTGAGGAAAACAGCGTAAGGAAATCAAAATGTCTGAGGGTTTTTTTAGGGGCATAGGATGGCTACCAACCCGAAACAGGTCAGCTTGGTGGACAATATATGTACAACGTTCATTATGTTGTAAGTTGGTTTAAAATAGCTTGAACACTTTTTCCACTGTAAGCAAGTGCGGTGATACAAAGCTTGTAAAAAGGCACGTAAGTAAAAACACATGCATGCCAAATTATGAATAATATCTCGATAGAAATCGGCTTACCTCCCTAGAAATAATCATTTTGGATACTAACTGGTCCTGTTATTGACAGTTTGTCAATAGCAAGCTAGTCATGTTTGAAAAAACATGATGCACCAATGCTGCGGTATTTTTTCAGTTACTCGTTTGACAGGAATAATATATGTCATGTTAAGTTCTGATTTAAATGCGAGTAAGTGTTACTAACTATTGGACCAATGTTGTCAAAAAAAGATAAATTGACTGACGCGAGTATTAGACATTGAACTTTTTTTTTTAATTTTTATCGCGGTGTGTTGATATTGGTTTAATTTCAACGGTTTCAAATCTTTTATAGCATACATCATCATCATCATATCAACCGTTAGACGCCCACTGCTGGACATAGGTCACCATTCATTGAGGACTTTTTTTAAAAGGTGTCTAGAGGAACGCCTTGAGTTCAAATTTGCACGCTATATATTTCTTGGCTGAACCTAACTGTACATGTGTCAGGTTTGAAGGTTCTCCGAAAATGAACCATCAATTTCCAACTTTAAAATTACTTTTCCGTTGTCGTAACTCAACCGCGTTTTAAAGCAAGAACATTTCGGTTATCAATCATCTCGCAAGCCGACGACAGGGACCCTCAAGTTTTAGAAGTTCAGTCGTTCTCAGTTCCTTCAGAGTTACCTACAGATCGAACGGAATTGGTAACTAGAAGTTTTGGTGAAGGGAAGCCGTTTATTGTCCAACGGCTTTAATTCGTTAATTGATGGGTTGAAGTTTTTGGGCTTTGAAGGCATTTATGTATATCGACTGTCTAAGATTGATAACTTCTTTTTTGGAATTATGAAGTTATCTTGATTTGAGTTATGGCTAAAATAAGTTACAAGTAAAAGTAAATAAGTATATTAAAAGAACCACTGATTTAATTGGATTGTAGGGGTATAAAATTATTGAATTTTAGAAAAGGGTATTCATAAATATTTTTTAATGATCAACCCATTATTACTGAAGTTTTAGTAGTTACTTTGAATTTATAACTATATGATGTACTGAAAAAGTGTTGAATAAATGAATTTGAATTAGAATTATTGTCCCATTGCATGGCAGAAATCTCCTATTATTTTAAAGGGATTAGGCCATATGATAGTCCACCACGCTAACCTACTGCGGGTTGGCAGACCTCACACGCAATCCACAAAATCTCTCAAACATGCAGGTTTCCTCACGATGTTCTCCTTCATCCTTTGAGCATGTGATAAATACGCACATCATTTATGATAAGTCAGTTAGCTTTGTCTACTGGTCTTCTGGTCGCATCAGGCTATCTCAGCTTAAATAATTTCTTCTTACATATTATATCCTAAATATACCACATACCTAAATACAGTACAACTTCCTAGCTACCAAGATGTCGGGGCAGCGACATTACTATGCATTCCTATGAGTTACAATCCCCAAACTCGTGACGTATTCAATGTACTGCGAATAATAAATTAACATCTACGTTTATCTTAATGTACCTATTTCCTTGCCAACTTGTAGACTACGTGGGGTGGTTACCGCTTCACACTGTTATGGTTTTACAGTGTGATTTGTGTGATATGACCGATGTTGTTGTTTTGAGTCTGGCAGGGCTATATTTGCCTATACTTGAACGTGTTTCTTTTTGCAACTGTTTTGGGTTTCGAAAACGAGTGAGTGTTTTTAGATCAATATATTGATATTATTTCAGGTCTTTCAGACTTTTAGAGCATCAATAGTCTCGAGCAATTGCGAGAAAATCTGAAAAAGTATTTTTATTTAACATCTTCTGTATTTAAAAGAAATCAATATAGGTATGCATTATTAAGAATATCAAAGATTGTTTCGGATTCCTCCAATCTGTACAGGCCATGGCACATCTCGCTTATCAATCAATCAATCAACTCAGCCATATGTATCGATATGCTTCAATTCCACCATCAAATTTCGTCACCAATTCCCGTTTAAATCTGTATATTTAATTCTATACGTGAAATTATTTACTCAAATCTAGCTAGATTTATTTACAGATCTACCTGAGATTGATTTATAGATTTATGATTTATGATGAGATTTATTTATAGATTTATTTTCAGTAGCTTGGTAGCTACCAAGCTACTGAAAACACAGACTGCTCATAAAACATTAATATTCCACGAATACCCGCATTACAAGCTCCCGTAATTAACTAAAAATAGAGCAGTGACCGCTCAAAACACTCAAATCTGAAGTTAGTAACGTTTAAACCATACTTCTAGTTCCCAACATCAAATAAAAATATGTAATAAACCCCTTTTTATTTCACCGTAAATGAGTTCCGCAGCCCGCCTCGCTGACGCGGGATTAAGAGGGCCCTACTACATATTCTAGAACACTAGAGGCACAGCCGAATCGAAATCACGTTACTCAATATATTATGATTGTTACCCGAGGCATTTGTGGTTAACCCCGCTGATCATTTGATGTGTAAACTTAGGTAATTAGGTATTTCATTTTTAACATATCACGGTACCTCCGTGCCTCGGAGAAAACGTTATTCCCTAGTTAAGTCCTAGTTGTCATATGAATATATTTTCTCTGTCGTTAGTGGTAGAGAAAATAGCAAAAACAATTGGCGCAGAGGAGCGGAGTTCGCTGCCCAACCAGCAAACTTGTAGCTTTTCCACTAGATCCTGCACTTTATCGTATCTAATCATGGATGTGTTCACAAATCCAATAAGCCACTTTTTCAACGGCGACCGATCCTTGAAAATATATGAAAATTTCTACATCATAAAAAATTACATTGATAATACATGATGCAATCACTTAACACTAGCACCTTTTTAAAAAAATCTGTAGGCTTTTGAGAAAGCTGTGACTTTTACAGTTAGTAGTGGCCCATAAAAACTGCAACGTTGCTTGATGGGCAAAGTCTTTTTGCTCCCATCGTAAAGGTGATTTAGCGCAGAAATTAATAAGAACCTGCCTTTGAGATTGATTAGGAGTGAAAATTACAACTTCTTGTTTCGATTCGGCAGCTTCTTGTTGGAACTTATAAGCGAGGAGTGTTTACACAATTTCTAATGAATCTTATTAGTTATTAGTAGTGCAAAAACCGGTATTATTACAATCTAAAGAGAGGAGAAGTTTGGAATCGTACCCGGTTAATGGCAATAGGCTCACCTCCTATTATTTGGCACCTAAAACATTTTGCACCGGCGAAACGTGGGTGTAGATTAGCACACCTGTACCTAACCTTTCGGCGACAACAAGCGTGATTGTATTTTATGTTATAGGGTAACAAATAAATGGGTGTTAAAAGCACTTGACCCGCTTTTAAATCAAAGGTTCTTCCACAATAGAGGAACACCAGCAATTTATTGCTCTCCGCTTTGTATCGAGTGGTTTCAAAATAAGTGGTTTTGTTTTAACTTGTACCTCTTGTACGTACAATCTGCGGTTTTCCCTTTGATTTTCTGTGCTGGGCGTTTGGCCCTTGTGTTTATTTTCGATTTGCGGTTTTGTCAGACTTGAGGAGATCGTTATATCGTTGTTGTTCTTGCAATACGTTGTAATAAGTGTTTATAAAAATATTGGAATGTTATTTTAAAATCTCAAAAAGACTTTATATTCGGGAAAAAATAAATTGAATAGGCATTTGTTATAAACTGTCAACATTAAAAATGTAAGCACTGTATATTTTTTTAAATAACTTTAAAATCTTCTTACATACCTAGTCACAATACTCTAGCAGCTAGAATATAGTAGACTATAGAGAAGAGTAGAACTAGAGTATAGTAGCGAAACATCGGGTTAAAATAATTTCCTTATAAATACCGCGATAACATCAGTAAAAAGTGGTATTATTTCAACGTACGACCTCTAGACTAACGATACTGCCTCTTTAGTCTAGCGGTCATACAGTGCGACTGCCGAGCAAGAGGTCTTGGGTTCGATTCCAAGGTCGAGCAAAGCGTTATTGGGTTTTTCTATGAAATTCTCAGTAGCAGCTCGGAGTTTGGATTTGTGCCTGGTTAATGGCAACAGGCGGCGAATCGTCGGTGTACATTAGTACACCTCTGCCTAACCCTACGGGGACGACAGGTGTTATGGTATGTTATGTATGTTATTTCAACGTCTATTTAAGAAATCTATTGACTATTTTTTTATATATATTTTTTACTATGTTCGTCATATAAGTTAATAATATAATAGCAGTATTACAAGTTAAACTTTTACTACAGTATATTTTGCGAAGCTTAGCAATTTTTCCTAAATTTTATACCGGCTGGCGTAACATGAGCAGTACATACTGAAAGCAAAGATGTAATAAACTTTGAAAATATACGTGCGTGTGAAATTAATCCGAGACGCATCGTGTGTGGTGCTCAATATTGTTTACAGCTGTGTCGGTATATTATTTTGAATGTAGACTTAATTTACCTAGCATGCTTATAGACACAAAATGTTTCAATGTGGATATACTATTCATGAAATACCTTCCTTTACACTCTTACAAAGACTGTTCTCTTACATTTTAGAGTAAATGCCAGCTAGGTGGTATTTTCAGGTATATAATAGAAAACCCCAGTAACTTTTTACTCGACCTCAGAATAAAAGCCAATAACTCTTGCTAAACAATCGCACTTTTGCACCACTAAAACAGCAAGCCAGGTACAATTAATTTATTCAATTAAGTTTTAATTATTTCAGATTTCATTTGTTATACGTTTTAGACGTTCAGTCTGCAATTTTCCCCCGTATGTCCCTACCCAGTTGGCGCACAACTTATTGGAGTGTTTTCCTTTAAATTTAGGGCACAGAACGTGACCTAAAGGGGACGGTTGTCGACGAATTACGAGCTAACTTTACAGGCCGCTCGGTGTATGCGAACTTGCGAAGTTAGTATAATATGACGTAGTACGGGACTCGGGGCCATTGCTTGCTCGTTTGTCATATATTTGTGACCCAAAGGGTGAACTTTATTAATATGTATTGGAAGATCGATTTTATACGTATGAATATTTTAGTGAAATTAGTATTTTATTCTTCTTCTTCGTGTCGATGGAACATGAATGTCGTCAAATTTAATACCCAAAATTTAAATAAATATGGCCATTAAATCTGACGAGCCCAGAATGATGCCACATTTACGGCACCTTCAGTGGCAAACCAAAGGTCTCTCGACGTGCAGGTGTTGGGGCACGAAGAGCATGAAAGTAGGTGCGACATGGTTTGGGGGCCAATACCACATCGACAGGCCATCCCTGTTTCGTCAATGTAACCCCACCTGTTCATGTCATATTTACTTCTACCCACTTGAGTCCGGAGTCGGTTTAGTGACTTCCATGTGGGCCAGGGAAGATCGAAACCAGAAGGAAGCTTTTCTTCAGGGTGTATGGTGTTAGCTGGAGGGGGGAACCTTTTTTTCCAAAGTGAACGCCGGGCTTCATCTGGACAACCCGACACGGCCTCCGTCGCTTTGAGGAAGCTATGTCGGCTTTTTAGACGTTGTGTCGGCAGGTGGACACCATACATGTATTTTATTAGTATTAGTATTTTATTGTACTCGTGTTGTTTAATGTAGAGACAGGGTAAGGTGCTTTTGCTATAACCAAAGTGGTAAGCATTGGTGGCCTAGTGGACCTGAGGATTGACATGTCAAAGGTTTCGAGTTCAAACCCAGGCACGCACCACTGACTTTTTGGAAGTTATGTGCGTATTTATCGCATGCTCAAACGGTGACTGAAAAACATCGCGTCGTGAGGAAACCTGCATGCTTGAGAGATTTGTCTCGATGGCATGTGAAGTCTGCCAACCCGCAGTAGGCTAGCGTGGTGGACTATAGCCTAATCCCTCTCAAATGAGAGAAGACCCGTGCCCAGCAGTGGGACGTTAATGGGTTGATGATGATGATGATGATGACTGTCTCACAGCTGGGAACGACTCTCCTCTCATTTGAGAGTGCGGATCGGCAGACGTCACATGCCTTTAAAAAAAACTGTCGGTCAAGCAGGTTTTCTCACGATGTTTTCCTTCACCGTTTGAACATGTAATAAATCTCAGTCATGTTTAGACGAAACTAACTAAGCTAAGGACTTAATAGGGTCGATATAATTATAATGTATATAATAGGCTAAAGTTAGGTTTCAAATTTAAGTAATTTGTATTAGAACTGTGCGGAAACTTGATAATATCACTCTCAAGGGGCTTTAAATCCAAGTTAGACGTATTTGTCGTATGACTATGTATAAGGATTTTCGAGGATTTATGGGTGTCGATTTTGTTTTGAACGTTTTAGCCCGTACCTACTATAACTTTTTCCTGTATCGTGGTTACAATGAAAGGTACGAAAGAATTCACAAAAACACCCTTAATTATATTATTTTGTACCACAAATGTGGGAAACTAACTTACGTACAGTTATTTCTTAATATAGTTATCTATAATGACTGATCCACTTTTCGCGCTAACATTTAAGATAGGTTTTTTTAGTAAGTACTTTCAAAATTTACTTTCACCGCATTTAAACAGTTTAAATTCAAAAATCAAAATCGAACCTTTTACAACATTCATATTTACGAACAGGTTTAAAAAGAGACGCTCCTTAAAAAAAAATTTCATTTCAATATCTAATATTAGCGCAAGTGTAAGAATAAAATACAAAAGTAACTTATTACAATACCCATCGCACAGAAAAGTATGACTCAAAAATATTTCATGTCTGGCCAAAGCAAATAGCATTAACGAATTTGTCCACGACCGAGGTGGAATTATTCTGGGAATCCTAATAAATTGGGAGCAATTTTAGGTAAATGAGTTCCGCCCAACGAGATCGGCATCGAAAAGGGCGGATATCCTTCGTCTTTAATTTGTATTAGGCTTTGCACACAGCTGACACTCGTGATTTTTATTCATTTCAGTTGAAATCGAGAAATGTCAACTTCGATTGAACATCTTACCGGATAATTTGTTTAGACCCTAGACGAAAGTACTTATGGAAAGGGTGAATGATAAGCGATTGACGAAAGGAATTTATAAGGCGGATGTCAGTAGAAACGCCGGAAGGGGGCGCCCTAGAAGGACATACACCGACCTAATTGGTGAACTCCTTCAAAAAGGTCAGGTGCGCAGTACTTGTAACCGGCGCGCGTGTACGACGAGATGTATGAATGTGGACGAGGCAAAAGTGGTATGCAGGGACCGTAGCGCGTGGCATTCTGTAGTTTATGCCTACCCCCATGGAAAAAAGGCGTGAATGTATGAACAAAAGTATTACATTTATGAATAGCTCCGAATATGGTAGTATTCGGACCTATTTAAGTAATTTCTAAGTTCTTGAATTAAATCCCAATACCGCTGACTTTTCTAAATTATATGCACATTTTTTATATCTTATACTCAAACGGTAAAGAAAAACATCGTGAGAAAACCTGAAATCGTGAAAATATCTGCCAACTCACACTAGGTACACAATAAAGTGGATTGACTTAAAAAAGAGTATGCTGTGCCAATTGATGCTGTAAGCAACAGATACATAATTTTGGGGGCAATAAAGTTTATGGTAATTCCTTGGGGTTTGTAATTGATAAAATGGTTAAATTTAGGTTAATGCAAAGGAATGGTTCAATTAAGATTAATTATGAAATATAAGTTAGTTTTCTGAATGGTTTATCTACATAGATAGCTCGTTACACGTAGAATACTTACGTAACTTTAGTTTATTTATTTATTATAGACCTTCACCACAGGATACACACATACATGATAATAAGAGTACAATGTTTTATAAAAAGGTGTGCCCCTCCAAATAAAGTAACATAAAGTCTAAAATGCCTCGCTACGAGGCTATAAATAGCGTCAATTGTAATATTAGAAGTGTGAAGTATTCAATCAATACCTCTATCTTCATTCATTGAATGCACTTACTGTGTCAGTAACAGGAGGCGTTTAATACAAACTGCAAAGCACTAGAACTTCTTTCTCTAGCAATCCATATTTTCAGCAGCAATTCAATGTTTGAATATCATCATCATCGTCATCATCACATCAACCGTTAGACGTCCACTGCTGGACATAGGTCTCGGTCATATGTTTGCATATGTGCTCGGTTAAATGAAAATCCACATACCGCTGAAATTCGAGATCGAATACATCAGTATTTACCTGCATACTCTTTCGGTTATATTGGTATGATTGTATGTATGTGTGTATTGTATAAAATTCCAGCAAAATGACTGTCGAGTAGCTCAGCTGCTGTGAACAAGTCTTAATTCGTTTAATTCGGCTTAATAAACGTTTGACGAGGCCTGTGTAGGTTTTCGCATACCGCCGCCGTTCAACGCCAGAATCGTGAGCAATACAATATGTATGAACCCATAAAATATCTGCCGATAAAACGAACGCTTTCAGTTTTTGCCCGTGTAATATCCAAAAATACAGAAATGGATTTTGATGAAAATCCGGATGACTACAGATAAGTCTGTTTTTTTTTGGGAGAATTTGATTTAATCAATCAAATCAATATTGTATGTTTTTTAAGCTCTGATATCCTTTTACTGTGACCAATGGTCAAGTCAAAGGTTTCAAGATTAAACCCAAGGCACGCACCACGGATTTTTTTTTAACTTTTTGTCACATGCTCAAAAAGTGTGCTACGACTGCCATGATCACTATGATCACTATGAACACAGACGTGACGTAACCATGAACTGCCATTTCATTGATGTTAAGTTGCAGTCCAATCGCATTTACCTCTAGCATTTCGGATAATAAATGTATTCAATCAACCCCTGTAAAACCTTAGTCCCTACATATGTATATTCACCAAATACAAACAGGTCAAAATGTATTTAACCCGCAACCCGTGACGCACAGCCACTAAGTTAATAAATAAATATTTCAGGACATTATGACACGGCGCCATCTAGTCCCGTGATAAGCTACGAGGATTGTGTTACGGATACTAGTTGATTGATATATTACACATATACTTTGTTTTTGTAAATATCTACATATTAAACATAGATACATCCATGACTCGGATACAAATATTTATGCTGGAGGAATATTTATAGATTCGAACCCCATGGGTCCCATAGCACAGAAGGTTGTGTTAACGACCGTTGGGCTAATCGGGTCGTCGTTAATGAAGTGGTCGTATTCCCATAATGGAAAAAAAAACAGTATCATAAAAGGAATCATGACAGGTACGTTGTTGCGAGACCGACTTAGTAAGTAAAATACCTTCTCCCCAAACTTCAGAAGACAAAACAAGCCATCGAAGTCTGCCTGTCTAACTTATAAAGTCCTCCTTATGTCCCACGGTAGGTAGTTGTAACATAAAACTGAAGAAGTAATGAGAACCCTTGCTTGGCGATCACGTAGTAAAGAAATAACCTCAAACAACATTAAAACTTGAGCAAAACACGTGTACCTTCAGGTAGGATTGAACAAATATAATTACGTATGTAGAAAATTTTGTCATCAACCCCTATTTTCAACGCAATAAGGATGGTAATTGTATAGCCGGTCGTGTAAGAAAACGCAACGCTATTGTTATGCGTTTCAGACAAGTCTTGGAATGGTGACATACGGTCGTCTAAAAAGGCCAGACAATCCTTCTTTTGAAATCATTTAGGCCATAAGATAAATCATTTTAAAATTATTGGAAAAAATCTACAATACAAACCTAACGAACCGAAAAGTATCTTCGCTAAAAAACTTGTATCAATTTATTGTATTATACAACTCTGAAAATGTTTAAATAAGGTTTAATTTCTGATATTTAATAGTAAATTATTATAGTTTAATTTAAATATTTAATTTTAAATGAAACCAACGTTGATGAATAACAGCCACCCTTATTTTAATACTGACCCAACAAGCTCTGTATCCTACTGCTCCGTGTGTATCCAAGACACGCCTAATTTGGCTTTATGAGTGCGGCTTAAGGCAAGCCTCCGAGTAATGTACGAGTAAACTAACCTACCCCGGCAATATACATACGTTACAGTTTACGATGCTCTGCCGCCGAGACGATGTACGGCTACCCCTGTATTTTTGTGTTAGTTTCATCCGAAAGAAAAAACTAACGGCAAAATTTCGAATATTAAGCAGGGAACTGAACAGTAAACAACGTAGTAAGCTGTAGACTGTGAAGTCATAAGTCCCAAAGTTACCGAATTTTCGAAGTCACGTGCGTACCCATCACATGCTCAAACGGTGAAGGGAAACATTGTGAGGAAGCCACTCGAGCCAGTATGCCTGAGAAATTGTCTCGATGGTGTGTACAATATGCTAATATGCCCTAGGCTAGTGTGGGGGACTATAGACAGTCCTGGGCACACGTCTCATTTCAATTGAGAGGGGTAGATTATAGTCCATTCAACTGAAATACCAACTTAGATATTCTCTCAAGCATACAGGTTTCAACACAATTTTTTTCATTGACTTTCATTATTCATATTTGGTCGTTCGGTTTTCAAAGGCTTTCAAATTATTAGTTGCGGTTTTATAAAAAATAAAACAAATTTATCATACCTTTTAGGGGTACGTATCTACATACGTGGTTCCTTTAGCACCTGATCTCGCCACATATGAAATTTACGACGAAACTCATTTAACCCGAGAAGCACGACGGGTTGTCACCCTACACGTCAGTGTCAAGTATGAGAAAACCGACGACGTAGGGTGTATACGCTGTCACCGCGAAGATAGATAAGTCCTCTTGTTTCGTGTTTGTGGTAACTGTGACGTGTTAAAATTATGCACAATTCATTCCGAACCGTATCCCTAATATTATTCCGAAATGCTTGTGAACGTACCTACGTATATCTAATGACGTAACATACCATCACGACTATAAACAATCAGATTAGGCAGAGATGTACCGATGTACACCTACCAGTTCATTGAGATAGTTATATTTAAGTATTATTTTGTTAAAGATAAATTACTAAATTTTCTATTAAATCTTGTACCAAATCTAACAAGGTTCGGTTATTAAGACATTTTATAATGTTTTGTTTTAGTCGTGTAAAGTTGTTTTATTTCAATAACTAGTATGTGGGTAAGGGTAAAAAAAATGTTCTATAAAGGTAGTCTTATCTCAAGACACTATTTTCCGTTAATAACGTCAACCGCTCCCACAAAACAAAGGGGAATTATTTTCACGAAGAAAATTTCCAACATCATAAGCTCCACAATTTTAATTTGCATATTAAACAGCGAAGCTTCCTTACTCTATAATTGTAGAGACAGTGTAAATGAGATGTAGAGCAAACGACATTGATAAAGTGGAGACTTTGTGGAGACTCGGTGGAAAACGTCCAGTGGATACAAAGAACTATCCCTGAACTCTGTGTATTTAATTGTTTAAATAAAGATGCTTTTGTACTATGTCGGAATGTTTATTTATTTATTTATTTATTTATTTATTTATTTATTTCACAACTTATACTAACATTACAGGTTACCAATTCGTTAGTATAGTAACTTAAATACCAATCTAATTTAAAAACAATCATTAAATAAAAATGAATATAATCTATACATGGCTATTGTGAACTCCTTCAGTGAACAAGAAAACAGATCTAGTTGGTCCGCCACCGTATTGAGCGCCCGCAGCGCTCGCGTCAATGGCGCGCGCTGTGTTAGGTTGGTGCGTGCGCAAGGTACAAGTAATAGCGGCGGTCGTCGCCGTCGCTCTCTATAGTCATTGGGAACGCATAGTCGGACCTCCTGAAGGATGGCTGGATTGTGTATTTTACCACGCAGCACTTTGAAAATATAAGTAGCACAAGCTACCTCTCTCCTGACTTCTAATTTGCTGCAGCCTACCATCCCCAGTACGAATAAGGTAGGATAGAGTAGTGGATATCCTGGGTATACGCCATATAGCTTTAAATACAAAAAACGATTGAATTTATTTTGGATTTTTTCTAACATAGATATGTGTTTAGAGTCGTGTGGTGACCAAACGATAGAATTATGTTCTAGATGTGACCGTACTAGCGCCTGGTATAGTGCCTTTAACGCATTAATGTTAGTAAATCGGCCGGCCTCACGCAGCACCAAACCTAGACCTCGAAATGATTTTTTACATACTTCAGTGATATGTGTTCTAAAGTTCAAATTGGAATTAAAGCGTATACCCAGGTCCTTGATCTCAGTGATACGTTGCAGCGGCTCGTTGCCTATATGGTACTGGTATTGATACGGTGCGCGTGCTCGGCTGAATGATACCACTGAGCACTTGGCTATATTAAAATACAACCTATTTTCTTCGCTCCACTTAGCGACCCTATAGATACCCTGTTAACGATAGACTTGCATTAGATTTTTTTTTTAATTTAATTTAATAATGTTCGCTTGCCAAACGGACTGCGGGCAAAAGCTTCTACAAATTGACTCTTTGAGAGGTTTAAAACAAACTCAAAGAAATATGGCCTCTTTAAAAGTCCAGACAATAAATAAATCCCTGGACAGTATGACACAGCGCCATCTAGTCCCGAGCTAAGCAACGAGGCTTGTGTTACGGATACTAGTTGGTTGATATACTACATATATACTTTTTTTTTTGTAAATACATACATATTATACATAGATACATCCATGACTCGGATACAAATGTTTATGCTCATCAGTATCTTATATGCAAGTATCAATGAAGGATAACGTCTAAAATAGCCTTTTGAAGACAGCACTGTAACATTTTTCATAATCATAATCGTTTCGCTCAACTTTAATGTAGGGCAAGAGGTAGGGCAAAGCGAGATTTCTCTTTAAATTGAGCTACCAGACTAAGAAAGAACCCTTTGCCTCACAGAAGACCGCGAAAAAACAGCAATAGTCGTATTTCTGTGTTAGTAAGGCTGCCAGAGCTCGTAAGGAGAGTGACTATTCTGACAGCATGGGAATTCCGTTTGCTGTCAGTGTAGTAACTCGCCTAGTTTATGAAACAGAAAACGGTCGACACCTCTGGTGTTGCAGCCATCCATAGGCTACGGTAACTGTATACCATCAAGTGTACTGAAACCTTTTTTGCATCCTTATGGTATAAAAAAAAACAAATAAAAAATAATTCTAGACATAGGAGCATCTTATATGGGAGTGTCAAAATATAAGGTTATGTCTAAATTCAGACAGCGCCAGAACAATTTAAGCATACTTGAGTGCTAATTTAACGGTATATAAGCATAATCGTGAAGCTCAACTTTAACACGCTCAACGATAGCTCAAGACCAAACAACACCATTTATAATAAAAATTGAAACGTTTCCAGCAGTTATAATAAAAAGCGTATTAATACGAAAGCCCATTGTTTTTATCAAGTATTAGTGTGCATTGAAACAAAGCTCCGTCGAACTGAAAAAAACACGTTCCGCCAGTCTCGTACTGAGAACTGAAATATTCAGTTGTTATTGACCAGTTTGTTTTATTTGTATTTCTGTCTGGTTTGCATGTCTCGATTTTACAGTAGAATGAAATGCAGTTTGAGCTTGTCAGATGAAAATAGAGAAATTTAAAATACAAAGATTGATTTCGAAATGTTGTATTGACATAATTATGTCTTTTTGACGTGGCTTTGACAATATATAGACACAAAAAAAAGCATTGACCCACACTAGGATTTTCTCTCGTGTCGTAGGACGATTACAAACACAAATTTTCCCAAAATACGTACACCAACCCCCAGACCCGGAAAAACTACCCGTAGATCGTACAAATATTTGCTCTATGCGGGAATCGAACCCACAACCCATGACGCACGAGCCAATCCCTCAACCCCTCCGCCAACAGAGTCGTCAAAATATTGAAACAAATAAACTACAACTTTATCGCGATACATTGATATTATTTTAATCTCAACGTTTCAGATCGTTTACATCTTCCATGTGCATTAGCTGGGCTGAGGAGTTGGGTTTCTTGGTGTTTTAATTACTAACAGCTACCCTACATTTTGTTTATTATTGCTAAACTAAAACTAGCTTGCCGTATCCAGAATGCAGAATTTACGATAGGGTTCGAAGCAGGTAGAAGCACCTAGTTTAATTCTTCATAAGTGTAAGAAATGAGTATTGTGCCAAATAGTCAAACTGATGGAAAAGTATTTTACGGTTACACGTCATAAACCTTTTCCCACACGATTTAATCCACGCTTCAAAACAAACGCTCAAAAAGCGTTCCTTCCTCCATTATTCTCTATAAATTGCCCGTAACAAAATCCCTTTGAGTTCAGGTAAAAATCACAAGAGCCTAAGTCACTTCACTTTCAGTAAATTATGACATCTAATTACGTAAGCATTGTCGAATTTCAACGCTGCATTTAATTTTATTTGTACTGGCTATCTGGCGGCGGTGTAAAGTATAAGCGAGAGCGGAGAATCTGAATCTATGATTTAATTTGATATCATCAAAGGACTTGATATTAAGATGAGGTGTAATGTAAAACGTTTAAATATAGTTATGATTTACTCATGCATACTAAAGGACAAAAAAAATCTCTTCCTAGGTGTACAATTAGGTCTTCTTTACCGTAAAATATGCATTGTCATTGGAATCATTGGGATAGGTCTCAAAGAACAAAATCATTAAAGATACTTTACAAATTCAAGTTATAGTCCTAATCAATGAAATCCCAAAATGTTGTATTCAAAACAATGGTTTAACTTATTTTCTCTCTTTTGGAGCCACTTACATCTATTGAGTAATGTGATATTTTAATTATATAAAATCAGTAATAATGACCTTGTTTTAAGTAGGTATCAGAAATTTAAATCTTCTTTAAGTTCATTGGAAGAAAAAAGTAAGCAATTACCAACACAATACATGAGTAGGCAACATCCTTGGTGGAGACCTATGTCCAGCTGTGGGCGTCTTACGGATGATATGATGGTGATGATGATGATGAAGTAGGCGACATCTACCTTTGCCATTTCACCCTATATCAATATTCACTTGTCGCTAGCTCCCGTGACTTGTACCATACGTCAAATGTCATTTAATTTTACACGAGAGCATTGGAGTGTGCGCTGATAAATTCGTCCTCTCACCTCGCCTTGCGATAATGTCGGGTTGGAGACCAAATTAATTTTAAATATACCCCTGTTATTGTCGTTTAATTAAAACACGGGCATCACACAAGAACTTCAGATTAATTATGTTGACGAAATAATTAAGGTTTTTCATGTGTTTATTTTTTTTGGAAAAAAGGTTTTGGTGACAGTTTGAAGTCATTGTTGCTTATTATGTTATTGGTTGTGAATGAGGCCAATAGCCTATCACAAACACAATTAAACTACACGACATTGTGAGAAATTTTCTTGGCATGTGGCAGAGGATATGAAGTCGTCTGCCAGTCCCAGACGTAGTGCGGATGCCGTGAAGGACTTATAAAGTACACTAAACTGAACTAGACTTAATTTTCAGAGGGAACCAGAACACAGCTGTGGGACCGAACACAGGATGGCAAATACAAAAAACCTATTTTTCAAATAAAGAGCATTATATTTAAAACAAACTATTTATCTGAAGCACAATACATTCCCAAAGGAATTCCCATCTTTAACTTAAACTAAACTTCCATTTAACACAACAGAAAAGGGAAGAAAATGTCTAAAACTATTCAATTCTTTAACAAAGAGCAAGTAACTAATCGCTCTCAGTAGACTGACTTAAATAAAACTACTCCAAGTAAAGAGTTCAACTTAATAAAGCTGGTTAAGACGGATAGGGCAGAAGTAGTGGGAGGGGGGAGAGGTCGCACCAAAAACAGCGAGCTTTGTGAAGCACCTGAGACATAGCGATAATGAAACTAATTTACTAGATTTAGCCTAGCCACGTGGATGAAGGCATGGAAAAAATGTAGAGGCGTTATTTTAATTTCCACGTTTGTGGAAGAAAGGTTCAAAATTCTTGTTTAAAGAACGGACTAGTATATATTATTACTCGATGATTTATGTGACGTCTGTTAGAATTAATAATTATAATTAAAACACCAGTTTAACAAATTTAACAATCCAGTATAGTATTTCTAATAATTATATTAACTACTTACATAAAATATTGGCTCTACTTATCACCTAGTTGGAGCATTAAACCTCTTTAAGCATTTTTGAAGTTATTTTTATTAAACCTTTTTGTCTAAGTCTTCATTAAAACATCTGAGATTAAAACCTCTTTTTGCATTTTCTTTAGCAAAAAATCTCAGGTTAATAAAACCTCATTTTGCATATTTGATTTCTTTTTCTAAATCCTATCTTAGTCATAATGTTGGCTTAGAACCTCTTTTTGAATTTTAAATTATTTTTCTAAACCTTGTGTCTTCATTAAAATATGAGGTTAAAACCTCTTTTTGCAGCATAGAATATTTTCTTTTTAATCATTATTTTCTATTCTTCACTAAAACGTCTGAGGTTATAACCTCTATATGCACTTTTTGAAAAAAAAAATATTGTACCAAGTATGTTCATGTGATTCGTACATGAATGTTTGAGTGAAAACTCCACAGTCCCGTTGGATTAAATTTTCCCAGCCGATGAATGCAGCTGAGATATCGTTCAAACTGCATTATTAAACTTGGACCCATTATGTACAGTCCTCATACTACTATTTTCAAACTAAATAATGAATTTCATTATCCACCTTGACGATTTTTCTTCACGTTTGAGTTTTCTTATGAATTTTAAGTCGGTGGAAGTTTAGATTTAAAAGATTTGATAAAACTCACTTTTTTTTAAAGAGTCTTTGTTCGTTATTTAAATGGTATTCACTAAGTTTTATTAGCATTTTCTTTAGAAACAGTTGATTGTTTGTTTTTATAAGTTTTTGTCTATACTTTTCTGTACATAAATAGTTGTTGCATGTAGTCACCAATACCTAAGTGTAGGGTATTATAATTATTGTAAAATTTATCAAACCAAAACCATTTTAAATTAATCTTTCAAAGTAGCCATTATTTCGTATTTATATTTTAAATTATCCTGAAAACGCCATCAACTGGTGGAAATAATAAATATTAATTATTTTTCCTACTACAAAGAATAAAAATCAATATAGGATCTACATTGGTTTGCTACAGTCATCATCCCATTTACTGTTCCATATCATATAAGTTGAAGTTCTCTCTCATTTGAAAGGGATTCTACATTGCAGATTATAGCCCACTAGTGTGGGTCCACAATATTCATACGCCGCTGAAAAAATCTCTCAGCTTACCTTTACCGTTTAAAAAAGTAATAATAATATGCACGTGGAAATGTTTTATTCAGTCTTGAAACCTTTAATTTTCTCATTCTCACTTCAACTTACATTATAACCTTGCAAGTGTAACATAAAAAAATCCTCAAAACAAAATACGCTCACCAATAATTTCCCGCTCATTATAACTTGTCTATAAATCATAACATATTAACAAGAGTCGGCGCACTGTCCAATTATTTGAGTACACAGTGGTTAATGTAAGCAAAAACAATTTGTTGACTGTACGCAAAACTAAAGTTTACCGAAACAGGGGACGCATTGCACCGTACACGTCAATGCAAATAAAAGTGCACAGTGTGCGGGCGGCTAGTTAAAATTTCACGAGTCAGTCCAACGCTTGGACGCACAGTTATTCCGAGTTCGAATTTCGTGTCGTTTTCGAACACCATTTTCGAATATTTCTGTTGGCTTTAAATATTTCTTCTTTATTTATGGAGCTTCATTTTTTGATTAATTATTATTTTATTCGTTAATACTTCCTTCGCCGTGTGAGCATTTGATAATAAATAAATAATATTCTGCGACATTTTACACATCGCCATCTAGTCCCAAACTAAGCAGAGCTTGTACTATGGGTACTAGACAATGGATATAAATACTTATATATATATATATTTTTTGTAAATACATACTTATAATACATAGGAAACACCCAGACGAACACAAACACTTATATTCATCACATAAATATTTGTGTCCCGTGGGAATCGAACCCACGCCCTCGTGATCAGCAGTCTGGTACTCGAACCACTAGACCACAGAGGTCGTCAATCGTCAATAATTAAATTAGCATGTAGTTTTGAAATATCGTTGGTGTGTACTTTAGGATGGAAATTTGATATTTAGATATTATAGTCCACTGGTCACACCACTGGGCTATTACTAAGTGCTCGTCAACTTGATGCACGTCAATGCCAGTTCGGTGGAACGTTAATAAGGCCTTTAACTTCAATTTATCATTTTTAAAATATTATTATTGTATCTACAACACAGATTCCACACAACACAGATATTCCTAAACCAAAAACAAAACACTAACCACAGACAAATTTAAACATAAATAAATTAACAAATATTTGGTCTAATGAAATTCTTCCCATATCCACAATTTACATGACAATGATATCGGTAGAATTTATTATGTATTATTGTATACGAAACTCATTGGTCCGACATGGGCTGAGTGCACACCGCGCAAATTTATTTGATTTTAAACAATACATAGCGGGAACAAAGGTTGGGCCCATCGACAGTCTCATGTGCCATTCAGTTATTGGGCCCTTAAATGACAAATAATTTCCTATGTTTAATCCCAAAGGATTTTCAATTATTTTCGGGGTGTTTGTAAATTCTATTGTCTGTACGTGTTGTAGTTGTCTGCACGGCCATTCAACAGGAGACATTCTTTTATATGCTAGAGTTATAATTATATGCATATCGACGGTATCCCCCGTGAGGGTAGGCAGAAGAGTAGACACTATTTTTGTCAGAATTATAATTATGGCTGAGCCTATTGCCACCGAAAAACTATTTTTACTTCAGAATATCCTATTTTTTTCAAATCCCTAGGAAATGAAATCAAATAACAAGTCTTATTCTTGTTTAGTTTTATAACGGTTTTTGGTTATAACCATTAGATAGAAGTTGCTATAAGAGAATTCAATAACAACCATTCGGTATTTGACAATATCTATTTATTTTTAGGAGTTATATATATTCCACATTCTACTTTTTTTTAAACATACCTAATTCGACCATCTGCTACCAGATTATCTCTGTACCCAACAAAGAATCAGACCGTGAAGATACGTAGCCCTACTAACCCAAAAGGCACACAAAACTTTTCATTTTTCCATCTAACTAGCGAATCAAAAGCGATGATAAAAATTTAATTCACTTACATTTCGTAATCTACACCGTCGTATTGTTCAACCGTCAGTGTATGACAGGCGATGGACACAAAGCAACATGATAACGTCACTCACAGTATCCAGGGGTAAACAACGTTGGGTAGACGTTTTGTAAATTTTCCCGCTTCCCCGTACTCCGATGGGAAGATTAAAAATCTTTTGTTTGTTTTCGGAGGGAATAAATATTATTAAATTCTGATAGATTTCCAAACATATTTTGTTTAAACAATGTTGTTCAACATATCTTGCTTGTTTTACTTCGAGCGAAAAGTTAAACATTTTCATATTTTTTGTTTGTTACGATGGACCTATTTTAGTACGATTTAATCATATCTAAGTGAAATTGAATTGTCCCCGGTAAATGGTAATCATATCATGATGCCTAGTGGTGTGACCTACTGGACTGTAACGTTTCGAGTTTCAAGTTCAATCCTAATGAATATAACAACACTGACTTTTTAAAGTTACGTGCATATTTATCATATGAGCCAACGGTAAAGGAAAAGATCGTGAGGAAATCCACATGTCTTAAAGATTTTCTTGAGCGGTGCGTGTGAAGTCTACGAACCCATACTAGGCTAGCGTGGTGGACTATAGCCTAATCTCGCTGAAATGAAAAGAGACCCGAGCCCAGTAGTGGGAAAGGAATGGTAGTAAGCTCACACCTTGTGATATAGGACTTAGAAACATACTGGTGAACTGGTTTAACTCTGCTTATCCTTTCAACGATACAGGCGTGGGTATTTGAATGTAAAATAAATAAAATAATAATAATAAATATTCCTGGACATTATGACACAGCGCCATCTAGCTCCGAGCTAAGCAACGAGGCTTGTGTTACGGATACTAGTTGGTTGATATACAACATATATACTTTTTTTTGTAAATGCATACATTTTATACATAGATGCATCCATGACTCGGATACAAATGTTTTTGCTCATCACACAAACATTTGTCCCTACCGGGATTCGAACCCAGGACCCATAGAACAGAAGGCAGTGTTAACTACCGCTGGACTACAT
This sequence comes from Craniophora ligustri, assembly GCA_905163465.1. Lineage (NCBI taxonomy): Eukaryota > Metazoa > Arthropoda > Insecta > Lepidoptera > Noctuidae > Craniophora > Craniophora ligustri. Next base: position 14,687,154 of record LR990959.1, on the reverse strand, counting down.
GGGTCGTCGAAATATGTTAAGTATATTTCCCCTGGGCTATGAAACCTTGTAGTAAAATGAAATGGCACGCAATGCCATAATATGCGAAATCCGCGGCCCGCAAGCGTAACAAGCGCTTATTGCCTTAAACGGTAATTTATGTCGCAACCACAACCAACTTTCACCTGTGGCACAGAGTAAAATATTAATGCAGATACGACATTGGTTTTTCAAATTGGGTATATCTCTATAACTTTACTAAATTCCTGCATTGCATTTAAGTATAATGCAAATGCAAACTAGCTTTTTTATTTTAATAACAACTGACTTAAGACTGTACAATAGCTGGGTAGAATTGATTCCTACAGTACATTGATTGGTAGATGTAAAAATAATAAAATGTTCTATATTACAAGAAGCGTTCTAAAACTTGGATAAGAATATAATATTGCAATAAATTAGTAAGAACAGTATTTTTTTATTCTTTACTAGAAACTAAAGAATATTAATATTATTAATATTTATTTATATATTTCTGTCAATTCATAATACATTTCAGTCACTATATGTCATTGTAATATAACACGTAACGAAGACTAAAACTGATCTTAAACATGAAAGTGAATGTACGAGACGAATCAAAAGAGAATTCTTCCAAGCAACTCGTCTACACCAGCGTGACGTGCCGAGACAATATTTTTTATTCTTAGTTGTCCTTCTATAGGCAGAAATACAAAGCAAGAACTGCGGCGTATCTGTTATGTTACTCTTTGCCTGAAATCTTACAGGAGCGCGTAAACCATCGACGCGGTGCGCCAAGAGATTGATGCTTTAATTTCGGTAATGGCTGCTTATTAGGAAAAGGGGGATTGTTGTGTGAATGGATTGTATACACATACAAGTATATATATGAATGCCTATCTTATGTTATTTATATTAAGATCGATATTTGTATGGAATTGAAAATAATGGTAGGAAAGCGACTTTTTACGATTTTTGTTACGGTACGTTTAAGTAATCCCGATGTTAAATCCTTAACAGTATTCATGGTGTTATTTCAGAAATTTCGGGTTTATCATAAAGCGTAAAAACCGTAAAAAGTCGTTTAATTTCAACGTCTAGTATTCGTATAAATGTAAGAAATCAGTATACGTTTATCGTTCAGTATAAGTTCGTCTAAATACACAATAGTTATAATAAGCAACAATGTTTTTTTTCATTAATGGACAAAGTGATACTGATTTTCACTTTGTCCATTAATGAAAAAAATAGGTGTACAACTGCTTCAAATTTCATCACTCTCAACCCATTTACTGCCCCACTGCTAGGCCCCACCCATTTTTAAAGGATTATCAGTAAGACTTTAGTAACTACTAATAAGCTAAGGATAATAGTAAGATCACGTTTCAGATTTATATATAGCTAATAAAATTTTAGTTACCTGTGTAGCTCCAGTTTCTGATAGATTAAAACTAAGGAACCTAGATTTCCCAAAGGAAGGTCATACGGATACTCTATCGTATTAAATACCTAAAGCTAGCATTTATTTACGGACTAGACTCACATGCGGGTACTGTGAAATCCATCACAATATACTCAGGTATTCCGGCAAACTGTAATCCTAGACGAGCAATTTAGTGAAGTGCTCTAAACATCGATGTTTTGTATCGATGAACGATAGCTATCGACAAAAATATGTCGTTCTTAAAGTAGATTCGCTTAATATAGATTCAATTAATGCAATTAAAATATTTTCATGTATTGTTATATTTTAATTTACACATCGCCAATGTATAAATCTTTAAAGTATTTTTGTGTTTTCCTTTATTGCAAATTTTCATTGTCATTTGAATTTAGTATACCAACTTTATGTTTAAGTTTTATCCTATTTATCAATACACAGACAAAATTACTAAGTTTAGGAATTTGGTACATAGTGGTTAATTTAAAAAAGAGGATTTTAATATTTCAAGGAAAAAGGTTGAAGTGGCCTCGGCGGTACTTCGCCAATATAGTAATAATATATACCTATGTATAAAATATAATAATGATTCCATGTATCATTCATTTATAGGATTAACAAAACTTTAAAAGGAAATTAATCTTATGTAAGTTTAACTGTTAGGTAAACAGTTAAACTTACAATGTTCTATTTATGAAAAAAAAAATAGCAGTAAGAAACAAATCTCCAATATTATTTAGCCTTCATTTGCTTTGATCTTCCAAATATAAAGTATCGATATGTCACACAACACTAAGAAAATCGATAATGCATCGAATTTCCCGGTGGGCTGAAAAATGAAAGCCAATCAACAAAGATGGGTCTGATCTAAGAAGGCTCGGAAACCTTATCTTCATCATATTTTATAGTAAAATTGGTAGCACATGTTTGACTTTGTCAGGTAAATAATGTTTCTGAGGAGATTTATTGCAATTATGTTGTACATGTATATTTACGCAGTTTTAAAAACAGTATACCTATATACATACCTAAGTGTGATTATTATTGATATGCGATTAATGTAGCGGTAATAAGTGGCTGCCTTCTATTATATGAGTCCTGGGTTCGAATCCCGGTAGAGGAAAATGTATGTGATGGGCATAAACATTTGAACTCACTCATGGATGTTTCTACGTATAATATGTATTTACAAAAAAAAAACAAAAGAAAACTTTTTTGCTAAACTACATACTTTGGTTTTTTTTATGGTTTTTAAATCCATCACAATTATTATTTCGGGACTTAAGAGGGAAAGAGAATATCCACTAATTAAGTATGTTTCTTTGTTTTCGATTTTCTAAATCTGTGCCAATCTCTAAATTGTCATAGTGTAATTTTGTTTATTCAGAAGTGCTTGCATTCATTGCGTTACCTCCATCAGTTATTGCTTTCAAAACTTTTGAGTGAAATGAAAAATTCTAGCGTCGCTAGGCCTTTGACGTCCATTTGCAATGTAAATCTAGGCGGAGCTGGTCAATGCATTTGCTTAATGGACTCCACTCTAAAATACACACTGCTTTAATCAATTGTTTCTGTCATGCATCAAGTTTTTGGTAAGAGCATTGATGATTCATGTTTATTTACAGACAAAAATCCATACTAATAATATAAATGCGAAAATGTGTTTATGTCTATCTGTCTTTTAATTTCAAGCAAGTACTAGCATTTTCTCTATTGAAATTTGGCTGCTTTTTAATTTTAGTCATCTGTCTGACAAACTATCCTAGGCAGGGATCGGATTTCTTTTCCAAAGACTTGTAGTTTTTCCATTACCAGTATTTGAGTTAACAACTTATTTGATAATAATTAAATTCAACTTGAGATAAAGGTTCTTGACAGACAGATGACCAGGATAACCAAGGCATTCCATAAAAGTTCCGTTTTCCCTATAAAGGTAAAAGTACCCTAAAATAGGTACCTAAAATAATGTCGAAAAATAAAACACTGAAACATTAATAATTATTGCAAAAAAAAATAAGATCGCATAAATATTGTTTTAATGTTTTTTTATATATTTTTAAAACCATATTTAAAGTTTATATAATATGTAAAGATGCATAGATTGGCCTTGGATTCCAAGGTACAAATCTTACGGCCCTCCATTTATAGTTTTAGTTATCCTTACTATTTCTGTAGGATTCACAATAAATCTGCATAATTTAGCGGCAGACATGAATGGGGCCCATACAACAATGACGTTACATGTAAACTGACGGCCATACGTAACTTTGATTAACGATGTCACACTGTCAACCTTCCGGCTGCTAAATCACACTGAATCTGACTGGAGCTTGTGTTGTCTCGAAAAGCCCTATTGTTTGATTTCTAGAATAATTCCGAAGATACATACCTAATGGATTTTCCCAAATTTCTGTAAAATATAAAGAAATAATTTGTAGGAGGTCAAGCATAGCGAGATTTCTCGCTCAAATTGAGCTACTCAACTGGGGAAGTACCTCCGCCTTACAGAAGACCGCAGTGAATCAACAATAGTTGTCTTTCTGCGAGTGAGTAAGGTTACCAGAGCTCATTGGGGGAGTGACTATTCTGACAGTATGAGAATTCCATTTGCTGTCAGTTCTAGTTCAGTTATTTTAAACCTAAACGTTTCTATAGGGTTTGGCAACATATTTCCAAGCCTTCTGGTGTTGCAAAAGTCCATGGGCGGCAGTGATCACTTACCATCATGTGTACTGTACTGTACGACCACTAGATCAACGAGACAGTTATGTAATGCGATGAGGCAGTAATATTAAAAGTATGGATGTGAAACAATACAATATATTAAATAAATTTTTATAATAGGTTGTGTGAAAATCGAGGTAGGTAACTAAATATAATAGAAAAATGAATTTAGCGACAATTAAACACAAGCGAATATAGCATTCAGTGCTGTACAGAGCAGTATATGCTATTTTAAGTACGAACCGAGCATATAATTAAGAATTCTCGTATCTATAACATATATTCAGTTTTCTACTACTATGTGCCTATTTGTAATATGCCAATAAAGTAAACTTTTTATTTGATTGTATTTGATAACATTAAATTAGAAAGTTGTTTTATTTTGCCTATGTGGAAAACGGGCTTGGAACTCAACTAATAAGCCTTTACAACGTAATTATCATAAAACACAGACATAAAACTATGTCGTTTACACACCAGGGGAGCAGAAATAATGAGCGGCGTTATTGAGGTCGCGTCATAGTCGGGCATGTGGCTTATATACACATATTGTATGTATATGTGTATGAGTTTGTTTAATGAATGATAAGAAGCCCTATAAAAATGATATGAGAATACAAAATAGGGTGTGCAGTATACAGTATGTTTCGGAGGTAGGGCATAGCGAGATTCCTCGCTCAATTTGAGCTGCCCGACTGGGGAAGTACCTCCACCTTACAGAATACCGCAGTGAATTAACAATAGTTGTCTTTCTGTGAGTGAGTAAGGTTACTAGAGCTCGTTGGGGAGTGACTATTCTGACAGCATGGGCATTCCATTTGCTGTCAGTTTAGTAATTCCCTATTTTAAGAAACCAAAACGGTTTCTGCAGGGCATTATGCATACAGGGCATATGTGCAACGCATTTACAAGCCTTCAGGTGTTGCAAATGTTCATGGGCGTCGGTGAAGGGTGTGACGCACCCTTAGAATGTAATTGACCGAATAGAATAAAAGTGACCAAAGTCAAAAAATAGATCGGTCTCTTTTTCTCCACAGGGTTTTAGTGCCTAGTCTTATTAAGGTCTCGAGACCACTGACATCTCAGTCCACTGGTCACACCGCTCGGCTACCACAGCTCTCTGCGGGCCACTAGTTATTACTTAAATTTTAAGTCAAGACAAGAAGCAAAGAAGATATTTTACTCTCCCAGCTAGCTTCTCCAAACAATACTCACGTAACTCACGATGGAGGTGCAACATTGTTATTTTATGCACCCCAAGACTTTTTACTCGCGAATAAAAAGTATAAAGGAATGGGCCATCGCTTCCGTTTTAATAATAGATGTGAATACTTCTCTGTAACAGTGTTATGCAGTTGAGGGGTAGGGAAGAGAGGAGAGGGGGAAGGGAGGTTCTCTTTTGTAACAGTCATGAAAATACACGACCTCTGTTGTCTAATGGTTTGAGTACCGGACTGCTGATCACGAGTTTTTGTGTGTTCGATTCCCACGGGACAAATATTTATGTGATGAATAAAAGTGTTTTTGTGCGTCTGGGTGTTTCCTATGTATTATAAGTATGTATTTACAAAAACAAAGCATATAAGTATTACATCCATTGTATAGTACCCATAGTACAAGCTATGCTTAGATTGGGACTAGATGGTGCTGTGTAAATTGTCGCAGAATATTTATTTTATTCATTATAAAATTTTATTGTAGATTTTTTAAATATACTCCTAATGATGATTAGATAGCTATGTATTAAGTATATTACCGTTAACTACATAATAAGACATGTCTTAATTTCAATCGATGTTTGAAGTATGGAGTCCATACTTTAAACTTTTATCAATCACTAGACTTTTCCAATCTGTTTTTTCAATGTCCCACCTCGTTTTGCGCCCCTTTATGGAATGATTTTAGAACTATTTTTACTGTCGTCAGCAATGAAATTTGCCCAGCCAATTTTTGACACCCTTGATTACTTTATTGTAATTTTCGTAGAAATCTCAAATAACATAAAATAAATACCTAGCCTCCTACCTCGCTGATAATGTATCGTTTTATAAATGAAAAGAAACACGGTTTATAGTTAATACATTACAAACAAACACAAAACAAATCATTTTTTTTTCATCACATTTATTCAAATATCATAAGTAGGTTCGTTTTTTCTTAACCCGCACAAAAATAACAAAACAAAACGACAATACGCGCTTAATTCAATATTATTAATAAAACCCTCATCTATTTATATGTGTGAATAACAACAGATAATGATAATTTAATGGAACAATCATTAATCTATGTCACACTAGCTCCGGTCAAAATTTGTATGGAATTGATAAAAATTGGACATAATTAGCGTCTTGTAATTGGGACAAATGTTGTGATCATTGACGTCATGTCGTGATCTTTAGTATATTATATAACATCAAGTTTGTGGTAATTTACGAGATTAAAAACATCCTGTAGCTGTGGACTCGGAAGTTAAAGGTCTTTTGAGGTTTTTGAGGCTTTTGAGGCTATGTGCGTATTTATCACATGCTCAAACGATGAAGGAAAATGTCATGAAGGATCCTATATGCCTAGATTTAACGATGGCGCGTAAATGTGCCAACCCGCATAAGGTTGCACCAACCACGGGTAGGGTTGGTTAACAATAATTGGGTTGACGATTACCTTTTTTTTTTTTTAAGTGCGCAAAAATCCTTTACGGACCGTCCCATCGCCTGGGGAGGCGACGGGGTGTGTCGGACTCCGCTTAAGCGTTTACCGACTAAAAAACCGCACCCGTCAACGCCACTAACCCTATTGCCGGGGCCATGGGATTCGCAAAAGCATGCACCACAATCCTGGCGGGCTTCGGTCCAGCTCTGGTCGCTGGACCCCGGCTAGGAGCGAGGCATAGCTCGCCTCGCATCCTCCGCGCAGGCGCACGTGTGACGAACACGCGCGCCGCCTACTTGGGGCCATTACCAGTTCGGGCGGCGGACTCCCCTAGTCGCGCCCACCCGCTGGCCACAGCTTATGGAGGCCGGAGGTCTGTTTGCGCCCTCCGGCGCCCGGTGCGTCTACTGCGGATCGGGAGAGAGGTTGTGATTTCTCTCTCCCTTTCCGCCGCCTCTTTTGCGCGCATAACTTGCTCGCAGTAAGAGGCGGCGGCATCCCACGCGTTCTCGCTCCCGACCATGGATAGGATCACGGCCGGAAGCGAGAGGTCACCGCCGACTGCCGCTATGAGTTCACGGCGCTGCTCTGTCTAGGCCGGGCAGGCCTGAAGTGCTGCGCCGTGTCCTCGGGGCAACCTACGCAATGGTGACAACCGGGCGATGGCTCCCGGCCTATGCGACACAGGTACTTGCCAAAGCACCCATGCCCAGACAAGACCTGCGTCAGCCGGAAGCTGAGGGCGCCGTGGCGCCTCTCAAGCCAATCCTCCATGATGGGTCTTACCGCCACTATCGTGGCGTGCCCTGGGTTGACGATTACCTAATATTATAATAATTGCTCTCCATAAAGACACTTGAATTAAAATTTACAAAAAATTACACAAGCCGATAGATATACATAATTATGTAGTTACACATCGATAGCGCCATCTAGCTAGCAACTAAGCAACGAGGCTTATTTTATGAATATGGTTTATACAGAACATATTTCTATTACAAACTTTAAAGTTACAACATCCCTATGTTTCGTCTTTACACGTATATTATAAGTCATACTTGCTATCAAACACAAATGATGCAGAAAGCACACACTATAAGTCTAGACTATAGATTAGTTTAGCCTCATACGTTCCACTGACTTACCCACTGAAGCTAGTAATTAAACTGTTATGACATCACTAATATCAGGCTCAACTGAGTATTATGTGCTCAATTATCGTCATGCTCGCCTTTGCGTGGAGACAAGGTATTGTGTTGATGCCTGACAATGGTGCTTATCTAGTCATTAGGATGTCCAACTAAACTAATCTAAGACTATGCAGATGTGTATATGGGAGCATCAAAAATGGTAATAATAGTTATAGTAAACTAGCTGCCTCCCGCGGCTTTGCCCACATGGTATATAGATAAAAAGTAGCCTATGTGTTAATCCAGGTAATAAACTGTATGTATGTTAAATTTCATACAAATCTGTTAAGCGGTTTTTGCGTGAAAGAGTAACAAACATCCATACAAACTTTCACATTTATAATATTGTTCAGTCAAAATATTATTATATATTTATTCAAGGTAGGCCGAATTTAATTGACTCTTTTTGAACATCGAATCCATTTTTTGGGGCCGAAAAAAATGCGATGCAACAAACTCCCCAGCAATATAGGTAGATTGTAGGAGTAAAGTGTCTTAAAATGACGATCAGGACAATGTTATGTGACGCATTCATTCCCAGACCAGATCTCGCATAAATTTGCATCTTCGATTCTGTACTAGTGAGTTTTGGCCCTTTAGAAGCTATGTTATACGAGCCTGGAATTTGCATAAATGCTCTATTACCTACGTCTATAAGTCTTAAACTCAAACTTAGTTATAATATTATTTATTCAAAGTCGACCGAAATGAATTGGATATTTTAAATCATCATCATCATCATCATCATCAGCCCATATTCGTCCACTGCTGGACTTAAGGCTCCCCAAATGAACGCCACAGAGCTCGATCTTTGTTCGATCAATCGATCGATATTTTAAATAAATCGACAATAATGACACAGCCCCAAAAACGTCTGCCCTTTACTGGATCCTCGTATAATTCCTTAGACATTTCTGTTTATTTGGTAAAAAAATATACTATAAACCTATATCCTAAAAACTTACGCTCAAAATAATATCTGCTACAACAGCAACATAATTTAAAACGGTTCTGCATGATTATGAAAGTAAAACTAACCACGAATACTAACGACAAATGCCGCAAAAATATTTGAAAAGTCAAGTATAAACCGCTTTAACCCCGGAAACAAACCACCCCTTTCATCCCCAAAACGTTGCTGTAACTACAAATAAATATATAGCATATAACAATACATTAGATCGTTATTGTCTCCCCCTACATCCGTAGGGCGATCACAATGGCTCAGATATTGACATTCCAAGCCTCCAATGCCGCCATTGTGGGGCTAATGATGAGCCACTGAAATCTGTGCGCAATGATTATTGATTTTGTGATATATTAATAGTGAGAGCGGGAGATAGAGCTAATCGTTCTCTTGTGATGAGTCATGTGGAGGAATCGGCTGATAAGCGATAACTGTTTGTAAAAGGTATTTATACTTCAATAAAATTACACGATCAAAGCAAATCAAATCAAATCATTTATTTCAATTAGACCAATACAGGTGCTTTTGAATTGTCATATTTAATTGAATTTAGTTGCACGGTTCCAAAAGGTAGGTCTTATGGAGAAGAACCGGCATGAAACTCCATAGATACTCTTTTAAATTAAATACAAAATTGTATGTTTTGTTTTACAAAGATTTATGTATGTAATGTAATATCAATATGAGACTGGTGCAGTATGATGTGAAACGTTTGACGATCTAGACCCGTTGTCTATAATAATTCAAAGGTTTGTACTAGTCGGCTTATCAGTCATTGAAATCAAACTACATTTTACGGATTTTATGGCGGGATATTGATAAGATTTAACTCGACGTTTCAGATTCTTTACAACATTCATATTTCAGGCTTCCCATGATCAAATATGCTGTAAAGGTTTCGAACATGTTACGGCTTGTCTTTTAGATGTCTAGTTCGTATTCCAATACGAATTTGTAGTCGAACAAAGTTATTATCGATTTTTCTATGATACTCTTAGTAACAGTTTGGAATTTGAACATCCATTTTACATTATATGTCAAATGGATAAGGTGAGTTCATTGCTAAGGCTGTACAATTATACACCTTTGCCTGAATTCCCAAGTTTACGATGATGATATCTTATGTCATATGAGTTTTCAGCGCGTTCTTCTAATTTTGTATACTTATTTCTCAATGACTCATATACGAACATATACACTTCGAATGACCTGCCTCTGTGCTTACCATAGTTTTATACGAGCTACTTAATAATAAAATACTCTTCTCCCGATGGTGATCAAACTGTCATAAAATATGACAACAAAACATTTTTACTACGCAATTCCATTTTTATGGTGTTTTTAGAACAACTCATCATTTCTACCATAAACTTATTTTAATAGATTCATGAAATATCGACCCTGTGAACCTCGGTAGAGTTTTTATTGACTGTTTCACTGTTTATAAAGTTTATGGGGGATATTTTCTTCGGATTTAAATATTCTAATAGAGTCATAAAATTATTGTTGACTCATTTTGGTGGTTTGATAATGACATGATTTTATATTAATTGTCTTTTAGCCTAATAAAGATTCATCAGAGATTTTACTTTGGAACAGATTTCTAACGGACAAAATTATCAGAAACGTTATCAGGTTTTATAAAATAGGACCTAAAACACGGAAACGGACCCAAAAACGGTCTTGCATTATTCCCTTGTTATTGATTGGACCCTATTGTACGTATACGTATAGATATATTAATAGCTGTAACAGAACATAAATAGCTGAAGTAAATACAAACTTCCACTTAACCGACGCTTCAAAATTGGATTACAGTACTTTAAATAACAGTGCTCGCACCTTGAAACAAACTACAACCACGATTACAACTAAGAACTATCGAAAGGAGTAATTTGCAGCGAACACAACATTAACTCGATATTAAGTTGAGCGTTAGTTGTTCAAACTCAATAGCGGGCGCATTGCGCGGTGACAAATCATGGAAGCTTGAGTAACTCCTACAGAATCGGCAATGGAGGACGAAGTTTGGCGAATGCAAATGGGTCGCAAGTTTGCGGTGATTAAAGGACGTGACGGTGTTACCGCGCTTGATATTACACGGTGGTGTTATGTATAAGTTTGTTGTGTGTCATGTTTACATACTCGTAGGTATTATAATTATTGATATTTTGTCGCAGGAGAATCACAAGAAACAACTGAAGTTCGATTTTGAATAGAGACGTGTCTTGTTCGAGCTAGTCCAATTTTTCAGTGGAAAATACAACCCCTATTTATAATTTTAATATCACTATATTAAGACTAGTCTTAAACTGACTACACCCTGTATTTAAATAACCCTGATGCCTACGATCTTTCTATAAAATATAAACGTAAACATTCATCAATTATTGTCAATTTTGGTCCAAGTCAAGATCAAGACGACCCGATTAACCCAGTGGTGGTAAACACTGTTCATAGGGGTCCCGGGTTCGAATCCCGGTAGGGACAAATGTTTGAGTGATAGATGTATTTATGTATAATATGTATCTATTTACAAAAAAATATCAACCTTCTAGTATCTGTAACACAAGCCTTTGCTTACCACGGAACTAGGGGGCGCTGTGTCATAATGTCCAGAGATATTTTATTTATTTAAAAGAGATTTTTAGTTGTTTCTCCATAATCCCCTTATAAATTATGGTAGCTTGGTACACAAGTAGCGTCGAGACACGTCAAGCGAATATAATACTTACCGTCTTTACTTTAACGGTAAACTTACTTAATCTGAAGTTGTTGGAGCGTTGTCAGAACTCCAGCATACATCGCATTACAGTTACGAATATACTTTAATTACTCTCTGCATAAAGACGGTTTTGGAACTTTCGCCTATTGTAATTCCGGGACTTCATAAAGTTTTTGAAGTCTGCCAATAAAGGTGTTTAAGGTCTGGTACCTAATATGCAGCAGGACAGAGTGTTATGGATAAGTCCAGCAGTGGACTGTGATAAGTTGAGTTGATTAATCGAACCGGTATCAGGCTAGTGACCGGTTTCTGTTCCATGGAGCAGTTTGATCTTCGATCAGGACAATTTTTTTATTTCAATAAGACCATTATTCCAGAGAGGCAAAAGTGGTATGCAGGGACTGTAGCGTGTGGCATACTGCAGTTTCTGCCTACCCCCATGGAAAAGGCAGGAGTGTATGTATGTATGTACCAATATTCCAGGTAGAAATAGGTAAGTCTTGCATAATCAAGTGTTCAAAAATGTGTTTTTATACTCATCTACTGTACAAAAGATGATCTTACGTGAGTTATATTATCTAGATAGTACTATAATATACTATACTTTTTCTAAAGGAAAGTTTTCTTGTTTTTTTCCCTTCTTCCATCATCAATCGAATCATTGTTCCACTGTTGGGCACGGGTCTCCACTCATTTGAGAGAGATTAGGCTACTATAGCGCAGTCTCTTAAAAGAGTGAAGCCCACCACGCCAGCCTAGTGCGAGTTGAATACATACTATCGAAGGAATCTCTCAGGCATGCAGGTTTCCTCAAGAGCTTTTCCTACCTTGTTTCGGTGATATTTTGTCTTCAGTATTGTTATTTAGACACTACCAGAGCTCATTGTTTGATTCCGTTTACTGTAAGTTTAGTAACACCCTAATTTTATGAAACCTAGACGGTTTCTACAGGGTAGGCAACGCGCGAGCGACACTTTTGGTGTTGCAAACGTCTATAGGCTACGGTAACCGCTTACCATGATGCGAGCCGTATGTTTGTTTGCCATCCTTAAGACATAAGAAAAACTACATCTAGCAACGCGTCTTTCCGTAACATGTTACACAAACTTTCTTCCAGGAACTGAACCTTGAGAATGTCAATCACCGCTCCGCCATCCCCCGAGTAGACGCGAAACAACAAATTCAAAATAACCTATCATGTTTCGCGATCGAGTTTCATAATATTGTCGCAACAAGACCTTTTGAATGGGATGTAAATTGAAAATCTCTCTATTTCAACATCAAACAGTCCTGGGCCTTTGTGGATTTTCCATAAGCGCGTACATTTCTGTACCGAGTAACAATATTCGGGTATAACGTTCAAGATATATTATAACGCTTGTGAAGGGTCGCAAATCGCAATCTATTTTTTTATTTTATTCTAGCAAGCTGTTGACAATCGCTTATGTTAAATGGAAATACACAATTTGAATTCATAATTATTTACCTGCTTCTTACCGCTAGTGGTCCAAAACGCGGCTGCTGAGCTAGAGGTTCGATTCCCCGGTCAAGCAGAGAAATGATATTCTCTATAACATACTCAGAACAGCTTGGGATTTGCATTTGTTACGATCAATGGCAATAAGCTATATAGAACCAAAATACATCTTGTAAGAGTTGAATTCTGCCTGATCTTTAATGGGTTATAGGCGTTATGGTATATGGTCCAATTATTACATGAACCGAGACAAAAAGTAAGTACATAGCTTAGGCATTTTTTTCATTTTGAATTCAAACATAGAATCACGGTTCTATTATAATAAATCACCTCTCAAAACAAACGCCCACCAATTCAATCAAACTTATTCCATTTTCAAACACTTGTAAATTGTTTTGCTCAAATCACAAACGTCAATTCGGCAAAAATAATTATGACGAATAATATTTTTTTATTTCTTTTTCGTACCAAAAAATCAGTAGGTATTGCTGTTGACAGATTGTTAAGCTGCGTGATACGGGCTGGATCGAGAAAAAAATTGGAAACGGGCACCTTATTTACCAATCAGCATTCAGTGGGGCGATTGATTGAATGAACTGCGTAAAACAAATATACAGTGCTTCGTACTACATCACTAGTTAGATCACGACAGCATTTCTCAAGCGTATCCATTACTCGTAATGTTTAAACGTCTTATGAAAATTGCGGAGCGAACACGGCAATGGATGTGGCGTGAAGTGAAGTGGTCGTGTATTTAGATTCTTGTTTTATGATTTGGTGGCAGCATCGATGTTGTTTAAAGCTATCAAACTTGCATAGGACGTTACTAGTTTGCGATAGTAATTTAAACTTGTGATCGCCAGTAAAAAAAAATACTCGATACCGGACGATCGAATCGTCAGTTTGATGACGGTAGAACATTTCTTTTATATTTTGCGCTTTTTTATGAAATTCGCAGAATCGTTTCCATTTGGTATCGATATGTTTTCAACTCGTTGATGTGTATTCGTTCTCTGTTGCCAGTATTTTGTGTTTAAAAACGAAGTATTGCTCTGTTTCATTTAAAATGTGAACTGAACTCAACTTACAATATTGCTTTTATTTTGCTTTTTATTCTAAATATCCTCATGTACAACGAGACTTATGATTACAGGCAGGTAAGTACTAAGATAATTGTTACCCTACATCTATTTTAGTTTTTTTTAAATCGATACATACATATCTGCCAGTTCTTTGCTATGATTTGAACATGAAACCCATACGAATAGTCTTAATACCGCTAGGATAATAAGGTCAAAATACTCGTACATAAACTTAATGGCACGAGTGAAAATGTATACGATTTTTATGTACCTATTCGTTATTTTTACTAAATTATCTTTCAGATTAATCTTTTTTCTACACACACCATCTATTTTGGTTTTAAATAAAGAACAGAAAAGGAAAAAGAAGAAAATTCACTCGTCGTTCCTAATTTAATTTCAAAATTTTGAATATGGAATATTTAAAACGATAGAGTTCATTACCAACCTTTTTACAATGTAATACAGCAAATTAACATACACCGTATGTCACCACTAAGCTCAGCATCCATAGACATAAACTGAGACAGAAGACAAATCTATCAGATGCAAATGTATACATACATCAAACTTTATAACTTCATTCAACTGGTCCTGCCAGAGTATAAATAACACCCACGTGGTTCACTCATTCGCGATTCAGTTATAGTGATGACCATTGAAAACTTAAAAACGCCGGGATAATTTGGATTTGCAGTACAATGTAGTTGAATTGTATAAAAATGAAAAGGTTTGAAGTTGTGAAGGATGGTTCTGGAGGGTGTCTTAATTGTCAACGTTCATAAAGAGGCAAATTAAGTTTGGCCTACTTTGAATGAATTATATTTTGTGTATGACTCTGAGTCTTTGCTACATACACTAATTGTGTAGCACGCACTAAAAAACTTCATTTGTAATCACATATTTTATATTTGGGTTTGAATAAAGTGCGAGAAAAAAATTGTCAATTTCAAAGTAAACGGTAGGTTCTGAAATAAAATTCTAACACAAACTTAATTCTATAAAACTCGTCAAAAACAAAAACCAACTAAAAAGCAGAGCAAACTTAATCGAATCGAAACTCGCACTCTCGATAAAAATCGATTCCTCTACGTGTAATGTTTACTGAAAGCAGAAATAAATTTCGAAAGTATCATGTACCGCTTTGTATGACCTAGTTCAAACTTAGTAAGTACATTACAAACTAGTACCTATATATTTTTGCACCAATGCACACACAGCGAGACGGCGGGCGTTTAGCACACCACCTATTTTTTCTCCAAAGCGGTTAAATGTAGTAAAACAAGTAATGCGATAGAAATTAATTGAAAGTTTAAGTTTTAATTAAGGGTACCCAAATCCATTTTTTTTTGTTATTAATGTCAATGTTTATATACCTATCTGTGGAGGCTTGTTGTTAGCTACTGGTTTATCTAGTTTTGAATGTTAAATGTAAAATTTTATATTAGTCTGTAAGCTTTCCTAAAAATAAATAAATAAATATATATATTACTAGTACAGACTGAACATTTATATCTAAACGTTTTCTCGATAATATGTCTTTAATTTTCAAGTTGAAATACCAACCTATTTTTCCGTTTGCAGGTACTACTCACCTGGCCTTTTTGAAGAAGTTCACCAATAAGGTTGGTACAATTCCTTCTTGGGCGTCCTCTCCCGATGTTTTCACTAAAATCTACCATATAAATTCCTTTTGTTAATCGTCTATCATTCATACTCACACCTAGGACATTTTTCTCAATTTTAGTCAATACATCTTCTTTTAAACCACAAAATTGCCTGCTATCTATTACGGATATTAGATTATTGAATGGATTGTTTTCATTTGGAGTATTAATCTGAAAATCGCTGAAAAAATGAAGAAAAACAAACGAAATCTGCATGGCTGATTGAATAGAGCTTATCTGCACCGTGTGAAGTCTGCCAACCCGCATCGGCCATCGTGGTAGACTTAAGCCTAACTTCATTTCATCCTGCAAAGAGCGTGCCTAGCAGTCGAACTGTCCAAGAGTTGAAAGTATCGAATATTGATATACGGTTTAAAAAAAAAACTACTTTTGAAGGATTTATCGCGGTATAGTCGGTCTGTATATATATGCGGTCCATAGTCATAAACAGATTCATATAAATGTCACGTAAAATGTAGTTTTATTTCAATGTCGAATACATTGAAATAAAACTAAATTTTACGTGAAAGAAAGAAGAAAACTTAGAAATCAGTACCTACGTGTACATTTAGTTTTATTTATATTCATAATGAAACTTTTGCAATAATAAAAAAAAGCAAAACCAACTTCAAAAACTAAAAAGCAAAAAATAACTTCATACAGTTTTACCTTTTTTTTAGTTTTAAAGGTATGAAGTCGGTGCCAAGCCAAACGTAATAGTAAGTACACTCACCGCGAGTGACCTTGAGCGGGGTGGTTAACCACATCATCGGCACCGACTTCATACCTTTAAAACTAAAAAAAAGGTAAAACTGTATGAAGTTATTTTTTGCTTTTTAGTTTTTGAAGTTGGTTTTGCTTTATTTTTAAAAGTTAATTTATTTTTTTCTTTTTAGTGTTGTATATATATATATATTAAACTTTTCATATCAGGTCAATCTAATAGCCTGAAAGAATACAACTATCGATCCATATATACTTATAATTATGAAAGATTTTCCCTTCAACTCCTAACCGTTGAGGAGTTGTACCTTCCATCATCAGATCATTACATGAGAAGTTGATTTTCAGATGCAAATACTTGAACAGCTTTGAAGAATACATGTAAATGTAATAAATGCTTATAACTGAAATAATTTTCTTTTAAATCTTAACTGTTGAGGAGTTCTACCTTCCATCATCAGCTCATCAACCTCAAATGATGATTATCAGACACAAATACTGGAACAATTTTAGTAAATATATTCAAAACGTGATAATTGCCTATAAAATTTGAGGGTTGCCCTCGATTTCCCTGGGATCCCATCATCAGATCGTGATGTGGTTACAATGGGACCATCTGTGAAGTATACCCTTTTAAACAAAAAAAAATTTTGCAAATCGGTCCAGGCGTTTTGAAGTAATTCGTGAACATACATAAAAAAAAGATTCCGACGAATTGAGAACCTCCTCCTTTTTGAAGTCGGTTAAAAAATTATATGGACAGAATTTTATTGCTTGTTCGGTAATTCGGTAAATCCCGGGATCCGGGTCCACAAAAGTCCGGGACACCTGACAACACTAGGGGTACCTCAACATGTTATGATTCACAATAAGGGGCGTAGCATACATTATCATACTAATGCGAAATGTGTAGTGTGAACAATTATAATGTCGCTTTTAATATTGTAGGCGGTTTTGTTGTTAATTGCTGTGTCGCTATGGTTCGCAGAACAACAATTGTTCTCTCAAATAGAATCTTCTTAGAGTAAAAGAGAAATATGCTGAAAATTTCTGCATTGTTTATGAATTTTGATAAACCATTAAAAAAGTGATGTTAGCTTGCCAAAGTCCGATGCACTGAATAAATGAGAAACTTATTTTTTTCTGATTGTCATTTTATGCGTGTTTTAATTCTTTCGTTGGCTTGAGCTGAAAGAACATAGCCTGAACTTTTATTATTATGTTCCTCATAACATTTGAATAAAATATTCAAATTCAGTTTAAAGTTTTGTTCAGATCAGCAAACTTTAAGCTATCAATACTCTTTGACTAAACCTTCATAGACGCAGGCGTTTTTCGTAATGTAAATTCCAGATAATATTAATTGAAGTTAAAGTAAAAAAAAGTTAACACGACAATAATTACAGATTTCAGATAACTTCACAATGTAGTCTCAAAGTATATAGCAAAAAAATGTTTATATTACACACCTCTAAGACAAAAGTCTCAAACAGAAAATAAAATTATACACGTCTAAACTGAACTTTTTAACGCCATCAGATCCGATTTACCACGTACTAAGAACGCTCAGAACTGACATTTCCTTGTCTCCAAGGACCAGCTGTCCCAACAAAGAGATTAAATTAAACGTATAAAAACAAAAGGAATGATGTAAAAAGATGTGTCTTGCAAAAATGAGACAAAAGCACTCCCGACTTGGTTCAACAATGAGATGAATCTTGATTGCTTCGTCTTGTCTGAGTTTCGTCGAGTGCTTAATTAGATAATGATTACTAATTATGTGCTTTTAGTGAAAGAGAAGATAACGTAGCAGTGTCGTGTGACTTTTAGTTAACGTTGAAGGAAAATGTGTGTATTGCGTAATTTGTTTCTTAATCTAATTATGTTGCTAATATACTTCTCTGAAGAAAAACCTTTAATGTTTAGCCTTTACGTTGATCCGAGTCAGTGCAAGCTTTTGATTCTATTCATACTACTTACATACCATCACGCCAGTGGTCCCCTATGGGTTAGATAGAGGTGTACTTATATATTGTTAATTTCGCCGGTATGTTTTAAGTCTTGTGTTACGGAAACTAGATGGTCGATATACTACATAGATTTATTTTTATGTAAATACTTATTATACTGACGACCCGTTTAGCTCAGCGGTAGTTAACGCTGCCTGCTGTGCTATGGGTCCCGGGTTCCAATCCCGGTAGGGACAAATGTTTGTGTGATGAGCATCAACATTTGTTTCCGAGTCATGGATGTATCTATGTATAATATGTATGAATTTACAAAAAAAATTGTATATATGTAGTATATCAAACAACTAGTATCCGTAACACAAGCCTCGTTGCTTACCACGGAACTAGATGGCGCTGTGTAATAATGTCCAGGAATATTTATTTATATGTATTTATTTACTTACATATTATACATACAGATATCCATGACTCAGGTCAAATGTCCACGCTCATCACACAAACATTCGCTGCCTACCGGGATTCGAACCCCTACCAAAGAAAGCAGTTTCAAATACCACTCAGCTAAGCGCGTCGCCTCATATGTATGTACTGGGATTCGAACCCTGCACCCTTACCTTAGAAGACAGCGTTTAATACCGCTGCGCCGGGTCGTCAAATATGTCCAAATCTAACCCTAAAATAGTTGGCAATCCCATCAGGAACCAACCTATTGGTGGGATAACTAAGGTACAAATCTCCAGGCTCATCACACAAACATTTGTTGCTAACCGGGATTCGAACCCTTACCAAATAAGGCAGTTTCAATTACCACTCAGCTAAGCGCATCGTCTCATATGTATATAAATCGTCTTATATATGTATATACTTATTTAATATGAAACTCATTAAATTCATATCGCGAACTTTGGAGTTCAACTGTAATATTATACTTACAAAGTAAAGCTGTTAGTATCTTGAAAGACGAAGCGATTACCGCTACAAATACTTGTCTTGTTAAAAGAGAAAAAAGACTCGAGAAATAGATATGTGTTTTAAATTAAATTGATATTTTTATCTCGACTATAACGATCCATTGATGATATTTATATAGGTTCAATTTTGTACTATCTATATAAATATCATCATCATCATCAATATTTAATAATGTATCTTAAAAAAACACTTTTCTAATACATACATACATACACTCACGCCTTTTTCCCATGGGGGTAGGCAGAAACTACAGAATGCCATGTGCTACTTTCCCTGCATACCACTTTTGCCTCGTCAACATTCATACATCTCGTCCTTTTTCTAATGTTTTCTGATTTTAACTCTAAGCTTAAGCTTTTCTTAAATGAAATGGTAATTTTAAGTCACTTTCGAAACAAAATACCGTAATTAAAGGAAATAGCAATTCGTCGCAGAGCTGTGAGCCCTTTCAAGTACATGCACAAAATTGAACACGTACAGGTACTGGCACGAGTCGTGAGCACAAACTTCACTTGCGCATTCCATAAATTTTCGGTCTATTTGGCGGAATGATAGTGGTGAGGGGCGCCGAGGCTGCACACGATAGTTTCTGACCGGTAAACCCATACTGAACAAATTTGGCCGAAAGCGTACATGCGTAAAATGGCTTTAACTACTAAAAGACTCGTGCCGACAAATATACCTTTGTGTGACGCCCGCGCCGATAGCCAACTAGGGAAGTGATTCGATCAAATTTGCGACAACCACTAACGATTGTCATAAACGAGAACCGAGTTTGATGGATTGGAGTACAGTTCGGGGCATGTTGGTGTGGCTATAATGTTTATAATAATTTGTGGTAGAAGCTGTGGTAGACTAGTGGTGTGACACGGGGACTGTGAAGACAAAGGTATTGATTCCTAGGCACCACTGTTTATATTTCACACGTGTTCAAACGGTAAAAGAAATAATAATAATAAATATCTCTGGACATTATGACAGAGCGCCATCTAGTTCCGAGGTAAGAATCGAGGCTTATGTTACGGATACTAGTTGGTTGATATACTAAATATATACTTTATTTTGTAAATACATACATGTTATACGTAGACACATCCATGACTTGGATACAAATGTTTATGTTCATCACACAACCCGGGACCCGTAGCACAGAAGGCAGCGTTAACTACCGCTGGGCTAATCGGATCATAATCATAATCATAATCATATAATCATATATTTATTGCATTCATGTAGTAGAAAGGTGTTACAAAATATAAATGTTTCATACATGACCCTGCTAGGGCACAACAATATGTACTTATTTATAATCTTTAATTTACAACATTAATTATTTCGTTCATTATATTATATATTTGGTATATTATCTAATTATGGCATTCTTATAGTATGATGATCTCATATTATTTAATTATGGCATTATTGTTTTATATATCTAATAACATTATATAATTTTCCATTCATTCCATAACATTATATTATATATATATACCTACTGGTGACATAAGTAGTAGTAGGTATATAGTATGTAGTAGTATGTAGGTATATAGTGCTGTGTATGTAAGTAGTACTTATAAGTATATTTAGTTTAGTATACTATATTTCGAATATATGAATTGCATTATTCCGACTATTTATTTATCATCAAAGAATTCCTTTAGGTTGTAGTATGGCTTAGAAATAAGATATTTTTGTAGATTATTTTTAAATTTATTTTCATATTCCGTATTTTTTATTGAGTCCGGAAGCTTGTTATATATTTTAACACACATGGCTAGGGGTCCGGAATGGAACATGGTCAATTTTGAGCTAGGTAAGGCTAATCTATTTGGGTTTCTAATACTACGTTGTTGCGGTCGTTGGTCTTTTGATAGTGGGAACAGAGATGGGTGTTTTCTTCGTGAATCGTCTTCGTGAAGAAACCTACATGCCTGAAAGATTTCTTTGATGTCAGGTGAATACTATTAATCTGAACTAGGTTATCGTGGTGGACTATAGATCTGATCCGCCTCAAAATGAGAGGCGTTGTGTTTTTGCGAGTGAGTGACATTGCTTGTTAGGCGAGTAACTATTCTGACAGCATGCAAATTTCTTTTTTACAGGGGCGGCAATGCGCGGGGTCCGTAACGTTATTGCGAAAGTCATATTTATTTTCATATTCATATTTATTCATTGCATTCCATAATGTACAAAAATATATAAAACAGATGGTAGGCTTAAATCTAGGAATCAATTATGGACCCTGTTGGGCACAGCACAGCTTAGTAGGAGAGAGGGAGACGTGTCTATATATTATATAATTTTGTTCTATTTATATTTTCCAATATTTTTTATTATTTTATTTATTATATTTACATATTATTTACGATTTTAATTATAATATTTTATTGCACTATTTATTTTTTATTTTATCACAATGAGTAGGTAAAGTACGGTTAAGTGTATCAATTTATTTTCTAACCACCTCTATTAGGCATATATTTTTATTTTTTTATTATGTCTCATTCATTATCTAATTAGTACAATTAGTGACAATTTATTTCACTGAATATATGATCGATTAACGAAAAGTCGACTGAACGTTTGTTCGAATGCACTTTACTGCGAAGCAAACTCTCATCGTCAAACGCTTATTATTACTAGCTAGTAATTATATAAAAACTTTCAAGATCTGCAACAAACCGCTAACAGCTTCCGTTCCTCACAATACTTCACCTTACACGAAAGACGTGAGGGTTGAAAGATTAATTACCCAGCAGACGCTTCTTTGAGATATAAAGACTGCTTTATAAGATATTTCCGAGGTCTTAAGGTTTCTTTGAAGGAACTTTAATTTATTGTTTGGTCTTTTGTTGCTCTAGTTGTTATAGATAATAATAATGGATATAGAATTTAATGTAATGTTATAATTACTGCTAGTGCTTTTTTTTAAGTTATATTCTGATGCAGATCCATGATCTAACTTTCTATGAAGGTGCTATCGTATGGTTTCCTCGACTAAAATTTCTCACATGAATTGCATACAACAAGGGCTTTATCATATGAAGAAATAGAAAATGGTGGCGTTCGTCAAACTATCTAGTAAAATGGATAAAGTAAATAATTATGAAATATATAAGTGTCTAAAGTTGTAATCATATTTTTTACGTTGACAACGAGAATTTTCCAATGTTGAAAATATTTTTATCGCCACTATAACCGTTCCTATGTTATAATTTTTATTTAGTTCTACAACTTCAGTAAATTCAATCAACCAACAAATCGACTTGCTCTCTCCAGTCTCTAAAAATACATATAAAAACAAAAAATCCCAAATATTTCGAGCACTAACAAACAGTAAATCCGCACTAAACCGCATTTCACCCGTGTAACCGGGGTGTTCCAGTTCGCGCCGCCCCGATCCGGCCCGAACCAGTTCAAACCAGCTGTAACACAATAAAGGGCAATTGCGCGCGCGATTCGTGTCACGTCGGACCACCCAGTCCAGACTTTGAATAGAAATTAGGCCATTGCGACACTGAAATTCAGGAAATAGAGGTTGCTGGCTGAATTGCTTTTTGTCTTGCTCCGTTTGTTTTTAAGATTGTAATCTAGTTGATAAGAAGATAATTGAGGTTGTTGAAGGAATTCAGTGTTATTCTTGTCGACTTTGTCTTTTTATTGGTGTCGCTTTGTTATTGGAAAACAAAATAATGCTATTGTTCTGGAAGTTTTTCTAGAGTGTTTTGAATTGAATTACGAAAAAGCTGACAAACCTACCTACCAAAAGTTAGCCTAAGATAAAGCCTCCATAGATTTATAGTAGATTATACCTTTGCATAAATTTACATACCTAATTATAGTAAAATAATTATAATTCCAAAATAATTATTATTTATAACTTAAAATTAATCACAGATTAAAGAAAAAATAATTGGAAACATTTTTTACAAGATGGCGCTACATCGTTTAACCGCTAATGAAAGACAACGACTGCCAGTTTAACATAGAAAATTTGGTGGTGACTGGTGTTCAAACACCTTCTGACGGATACAAAACATTACCCGACGTTTTGGTTCTTTAATAAACATTCTAAATTAGTATAAGTTGCTTAAACTTTTAACCGATTTCTTAATGTGTTTAAATCGTACTCGATCTTATATTGTCTTTCTTTTTTCTGCAATCCTAATAAAATCACCGCTCTAACTGCGACGTCATATTTTCCGTTATCCTTCGACCATAAATCTACAAAACTTATTTATATCTGCAAACTCCGAGCTCTCTCAGCGGTTATTCTAGATCCGACTTCAAAGTCGGAAAATACGGCAACGTAAACATCGCATTGGAAATCGGAGAGTTACATGTAAACATGCTTAAGTATAGTTCTGAGAAGGGAAATTTTAAAATAGGTCGGCGTCTACAGTTTCAGTCCCCTGCGGCGCCTTCTAACCGTAGAACGTAGAATATTTTTAGAAGAAGAATCGTCTGTAAGTGTTCATAATAGAAATGTATTGGCAACATTTCTGGATGTTATAATGATTTGAGCTGCGATATCCTAGTGGTGTGACTAGTGGACTGTGAAAGTGGAAAGTCTCGATTTCGAATTCAAGGCACGCACCATTGTCTTTTCGGAAGTTATGTGCATATTTATCGTATGCTCAAACGGTGAAGAGATTTTCTCGATGGCGTGTCTCGTCTGCCAACCCGTAGTACGCTAGCGTGGTGGCCTAATGTCTCTAATACAATAATGGATTGGTGATAATGATAATGATTTTAACATAAACTTTCGTTGGTTGTGCGATGATTTCTAGTAAGCAGCTGGAAGTGACTGCAAGTTCTCCACATTTAAAATTAAACTACAATGGAAATGTAGGCTGATGATAGTGAATTCTAAACATACCACCACGTCTGTCATCCACGAAGAGTTTGAGCAGAGGTGTACTAAGAATTTCTCAACCTCAGCTCGGAGTTTGGATGCGTGCCCGGTTGATGGCAAAAGGCTCGTCGCGTGGTACCTAAAATATACCACCGGCCAAATATGGGTCTACACTAGTACACCTCTGCCTAACCCTTCCGGGACGACAGGCGTGATGTTACGTATGTTACAAATACAGTCTTTTATAATCCTTCATTGCCTCCTCCAGCCCATCTTACTCGTAGCAGTTCTCACGTTTCCATTCCGCTTATCTGCCTCGGATCTGAACGCATTTCTTCCTTGCGATGCTTGCTTATTTTTATTCGCTTTCGTTCTGTTTGTTGGTCTGTCACGGTTTAATGAAGTATTCCGTTAATTATGTTTGTTCAACCAGAAATTGCTCTGGTATGTTTATTTATTGAAATGTATATATATTATCTAAAATTGTGTACCAAATATGCACCATATTTCGTTATTGTAATGGGTTATTATTGCATGTGTAAGGAGGTACTCTGTTTATTCTATGAATAGAACATAACATAAAATTATAAATATCACCATGCTTGTACCCCTGCGGGGCTTAACAGAGGTTCGCTTATTCGGGTGGTAGGCACACTTATCACGCTGCACTATCACAACAAAAAACCTCGATAGTGCAAGTTAACATACGATGTCTTAAATTTAAACATCAGATAAACACACAAAAATCCTTTGAATTCCACGATCATATACAACTTTCCTTTCCATTGTTACCGGATCGTACACAAAATATCACAATACTTACCACACATCACGTTCACGATATAACACACAAGCCGTCCGTTAAGCCCGCACTTTCAATTCTAGGACACCAAATCCAAAGCACAAATAATTTCTTCTTAAAATCGATTTAAAAATAAACTTGTCAATTTCTTAGCAGGCCAACTAGAAACTGCTAGATAAGTAAATCCCGAACGCGGATCGAGAACCGGTAGCGAGCGGGATACGATTCGGGGACCTTCACTTATTGATCCGACGTTAATACCTTATAATCCACTTATGCAGTGTTCGGCTGTAAGCATGAGTGGCAGGGATTATATTATTACTGCAGCGTTACTGTGAAAGTTGTGTATGAAGTTGTTGTGTGTCATATCTTTTTAGAAAAAACAAAATGGACGAGTTGAATTTTTAGAGCGAACACAAAGAATAACTAGTAATAAACACTATAGGCGCCAAGTACTCGAAATTCAATATAAAATCTTTAAGTATTTTATTCAAAACTGTAATACTCCACAATAACTACTAAATAATAACGACTTAAATTACTTTCATCATTGTTATTTATTTCTGTATCATTGTCATTTAAATGCTTCGGGCTTCGGGAGGGCGGATGACGTGGCTTCGAAAACCTGATGATATTACGTCAACCTTCAGTGTTATTTCTTGGTTAAAAGCCCGTTAGGGCTGCTTGGCATCAAACAATGATGAGCATGGATATGGTACCTGAAGAATGGATGTTTCTATGCATGTATTTACAAAAAAAAACGGTGACTCACCCGGTTTTTTTGTCATCTGTCTGTAACACAAGCCTCGTTGCTTAAATTAGAACGAGATGGCGCTGTGTAGGTAATAATATCCGTATATTTATTTAAAAGAGTTTAAGTACAATCAGCATGCAGAGAAGAAAACGACAATCCACTGTTTTATCTTTGCCTATTTATTTTATAGAATATCCCTACAGATCGGCCACTCTTCATATCTTACAGTCAGAAACCTTAAGGTTCTTGAAGCTCGTTGAGTAGTTTATCGCCTCACAAAGAAATTTACGATTCTCCACGCACGTACCTATACTTGAAAGATCCTTCAGTACCGAATATTTTCTATTGAGTACCTGGGGTGGAGTGAATATTATTTTCTAAGCCACAGAATAAATATTACTTATGTATAATATATACAAAGTCGCTATTGTCTGTATTTCGCTGAGATATAAAATGAGTGAAACGAACTCCAAAACACATTTTATGTATATTATTTACTCAAGATTTATCAGTCAAAGTCAAAGTCAAAAATCAAATCAATTATTTCAATTAGACCAATACAGGTGCATATAGAACATAAATTCGCCAATTCAAAAAAATGGCGAATTTATGTTCGAATTTCTTATGGAGAAGAACCGGCAAGAAACTCCATAGATACCCTTTTAAACAATATAAAAATTACATAATTAAAATACTTAATTAAAAAAACAATATAAAAATTAAAATAAGGAACGGATCTATTGTTCTTAAAGACGAAATAAACTAATAGTCTCCACGCTAGTATGACGTGGGTTGTCAAAAAAAAATGAGCATATTTTAAATACGCTTCAAAACGTTAGTGGCTGCTAGGCTACCACAATTCATACAAATACATTATCATATACTGAATTTTATTAAAGTAAAATAAGATACATATAATAAACAGAATCATATAATAAACTAATAGAAAGAACTTTGTTGCTGGGGAGTTAGTTGCGCTGCTTCTTCTTCCCAGCAAAAACACTAGGATGCGATGAAGTTTTTGGGGTCTATCTTTATTGTCGACGTTGAAGCCAATTAAATTGGGCCTACTTTGAATAAATGATATTTTGATTTGATTTGATTTTGATCATTAATTGCATTTGTGTAACGCCGAACATACAATTTAGTTTCAATTCAGACAACAAGCGTTTAAATATTAAAAAGCCCATGCAGTTGTAACATCCATCACAAAACACTAAACCCGCAAAACCGCACGTTTTACATACAGAATCGGATACACAATGAATTATTGAATGGATTCAATCGCGTATATGACAATGCGAACTGACAGATGGACGTACAATTAGCAAATGGACTTGACTGTACATACATACATACAAAAATACGTGTAGTCGTGTTGTATGGAAGCCCACCTTTAGGAGATATTTTAGAAGCGATATCGGACTGGATGGATTGAAGAGAAGGGAGGAAAATGTTTGTGAACCCTTTGAGCTGGAATATTTGAGCGGTTCTATAAACAGACACTCAAGATTTTTTTACTTCAGATTTAGTAGACTGAGTATTAAAGAGAGGGAAATTCATTATTATGTAGTGCTGTATTGGCAAGAGGCCAGTTGGGCACTAGTTAATGATATCATTACAATTGGTAGTTGAAACTTTGGGTGTTCATTAGTAGACATCAGGCATGATGGGACACTTTTTTTTAATAGTTGATCTGGAACACACAATGCTGAATATCTTACGGACTGAAAATCTGCGATGCATAATGTTTTGTGACACAATACAATAGCTAAAACACTGGGAAGCAGTGAAATTAAGCGTATTGGCAGAGCCTCATACGGTCTTTTTTAAATAAATTATTAGCGTTTATTTCAAGAAAAGAAACAAATACATTTGTGCACGAGTACAACCTAAATGTAATAACCACATTAACCCATCATAACCGTTCCAAAATGGCGTCTCCTCACGCCGTATCCGAACATACATGCTTTTAAAAGCCCAAAACCCTATTTATTTATAATCTAATCTCGGGGAACCGGTCTGGGGCCATCAATAATTCATGCAGCTATATGAATTATGGCCACGACGATCCACGAGGATTTCCTCTCGCTTTCCGTTGAAATCCTCCGTCTACCCGCCATTGTGTGAAAATACTGTTACTTTCGAGAACCTTTGTGGAAATTTCATACCAGCAAATGAATGGTGGCAATTGAATATGCGCATAGGTATTACTGGAATATTTGCTGTAATGAAGAAGAGGGTTCGTTTATAAGAGAAATATAAGCTTCATGAGTACGCGATTTAATGAGAAATTTGCATTAAAATCTCGATTCAAAAGAAAACTCTAAACGTATATATGTATTTTTGCAAGTTTTTTTTTTGGAAAAATATTTCTTATCAATGCGTTGTAGGGTGGTTCCTTATTATTAAAAAAAAAGTATTTTTTTTATTGAAAACGAACTAAAACCATTCCAGCAAAGTATAGGTGTAAACGAGTATACGGCCTATACATTCCTGAATACAAGTATAGTACAAGTTATATTAAACGTTTTACGCAAATAGCGCCATATAAAAGGTTGTATATTTTTATCCCAATTTTAACTCCTTGGCAAAAAAATCCTTACATCCTTCTTGTACACAACCTCAAACCCACTAAGATAAAGTAATTCACTACGACAGCGTCCACGGGTACTCGTTAAAGACCCTTTTCACACCTTATAATAGTAGCTTGAGGTGTTATCCCCGCAGGACCGACGATAACACCCATAAGGTGCCCGTAAATATTTAATAGGACAGGGCTTTCTATACATTTATAACAATGCGAAGGTCGGCGCAAAATCGGCCATGTACATACAAGTGAATAAGTTATACTTCTCTGATGTATTTGGGTTGAGTCCCTTTTTTCGTTTACTCTTGTATAATTCATATCGCGCCTGCCCTTATTATCAATGTAAATCTTTAGTCACTCAGAGAGCGATGGAGAGGGCTATGTTAGGAGTTTCACTACGTGATTGAATCAGAACTGAGGAGATCCGTAGAAGAACCCGGGTCGCTGAAATAGCCCGAAGAATCGCCAAACTCAAGTGGCAGTGGGCAGGGCACATCGCTCGAAGAACGGACAGCCGATGGGGCCTGAAGGTTCTAGAGTGGCGACCACGTACTGGAAGACGCAGTGTGGGCAGGCCCCCGACAAGGTGGACTGACGACTTGGTAAAGGTCACTGGAATCCACTGGATGCGGGCGGCATATGACCGGTCATCGTGGCGATCCTTGGGGGAGACCTATGTCCAGCAGTGGACGTCTAACGGTTGAAATTATGAAATTTATAGTTTTCAAATGTACATAAGAATAGCCTATATTTCGGTCAGAGAATTGGCATTGCCATCTAACGGACTCATTCGTCAACTCGCGCGCGTGAAACTCGCGCGCGCGCGTGAGTCAGCACCTTCCAATTTTACCTACTTTGTTTCGTCGTCAACTCGCGCGCACTGTTAAAGTACAGTCAAATAAAAATGGATTAAAACCAAAAATCTTTAAATAACTTACTATACCCGCGACTTTGCCCACAGTGGCTGATTCGGTGAAGTACGGTATAGATGAACACGTTACCTTCACCATTAACAAATTTATTTAACTAGTTTAGTTTTCAATTGTAATGTTTGTTATAAAAATAATTTACAACAAACCCTGATCTGAGATTTTTACAGTTCCTTAGAATGATTAATTTAAATAGTAAGTCAGTATCCAAATTCTATACTTGTTGTTCATTACAATTTTCAGATTTAATATTTCACTCACATTATATGTATTGATTTTATTTTTTGTTTTATTTGCTTACCTACTTTAGAAATTTTTACTTATAATATTTAAGTTTTATTACCATATATCCATATTTTTATTTAACTCATTGTGATTTATTAGGGAAATAAGCAGTTTTATACTTTTTAGTATTGTTTTATTTTATACAACTAGGTATCACAAAAACTATTATCATCAACCATATTAGCCTACTGCAGATTAGTAGACTGTATATACCATTGAGAAAATCTCACCACTAGCCTACTACAGCTCTTCTCACAAAAACAAGTTTTATTTTAAACTCAAATCGTATAAAGTGTCTTATTCATATTGAATTTTTTTAAACGTTTCTGTAGCTGACTGTCCATAAATACGTAAAATTTTATGAGCAAGCGAGTTGACGACAAGAAAAAAGGGAGGTGCCAACTCGCGCGCGCGCGCGAGTTTCACGCGCGCTAGTTGACGAATGAGTCATCTAACGTGGTGTGTGATTGCTTGTTTTTTTAATGCACCCATAGGATTACATAATATTTTATTTCATACAACTCGCATTTAATATTCCTAGCCCTACTGGGTTACAGTATTATAAAGTAAAGGAAATTCATAAAACATAATATTTAAACTATTCCTTTTCAAATTAAACCTAACAATCTCCTGAAGTACGCGCCATTGATCTTCATAACTTGTATAACAGGAATCCTATTCCGCTTTTCTTCATCGCTTAGTTCTCCATTTTCAGAATCCAAATGATCACCGTCAGGTTCAGGCTCTCTCAGCAAATTCAGAGCTTCATGAGAATCTATCATAACTTTTGGTTTTTGCTGATCATTTTGGGTACTAGGTTCCTGCATCATTTTTGCCTCTTCTTCCTGTTCCTCTTTTGCTGTTACTTGGGTCTGTTGTTGAGCTTTTTTATTCCTCTGTTTTTGAATCTGTGCATGCACCATTGCCTGTGCCTCTGCTTCAAAATGTGCTATCTGTTGAGTATCAACATATCTTGATCCTTGATATTGCGCATCTGTTTTCGAAGAATTGAGTCTATCTGAATTTGGCTTCCTGCAAAATGAAAACAGTGATCACTCTTAATGAATTTAAACTCATCGAGATGGCCCAAGCGAAAGGCAGCTGGCAGTAACTGAATCAGGAGAGCTGAAGATCGCAATCTGCGTTCACTAGAGGAGCTCTGCGTCTAGCAGTAGACGAACGATGATGATGACGATAATCATGATGAAGATGAAGTAGCATGCTGATAACATATGTAGAGCAACGTGATAAACATCAAAGCAGTGGATGGCTGGTGGGTACGTTGATCTAAGCTTGCAGGTTAGTTTTAAATAATGTTATATAAAATACGCTTCGTACGATTGCATTAACAAAATTTAGTCTTTCATTTAAAATCGTCTTATAAAATGTTGATTATAAGTTTTTGGCCCATATAACTAAATTGGAATTTAATGTACTTTAAAATAGAAGCCAAATTTAACTGATAGTTATATTACAAACGTACCTATTTATGTTTTTACTTAATTCCAAAGCAAGGACTTGTTTTTGATTTCTCATTTCTTTTACAAAATGCTGGGCAGCTTTCGATGCAAAATTTTTAGCTAACGTTTTTATGTAATCGTCAGACATGACATTATCAAAGGTGTCTTTTATCTGTTCTTGGGTCAATTGCGACATAACTGCTTTACTTGCTTGCTCTGCTATACAGCAAAATGAAAAATATATACAAAATCTTCTTAACATTATTTGTTTTCTTGACTGTTTCTTTATACCACGAAGATTTGAAATTTATTGCTACTCATAAAATCATAGTCGATTTAATCTTCGATTGAACGATTCTAGGTACCTATACGATTTTTTATTTTGTTTTATAAAAAATGTGATTGTGAAATTCTTATTTTACAAGATTTATTTCTTATATAACAAGCTGTTATACATATGTATAAAAAATCAATCTTGCTATAGCCAAGTGGCGTGTTGAAACTCAAAAAACTGTGAAAGTCAATGTTCTGGAGTGCGAACCCAAGGTACGCACCACTGACTTCTCGGAAGTTATGTGTGTATTTATCACATGCTCAAACGGTGAATGAAAACATCGTGAATGTTGTCAAATCCTATTTATCGTGCAGGCATATTGTTTTTCCAACCCTTACATCTTTAAAAACAAGAATAATTTTAGTTAACTTTGAATGTAACTGGAATGTTGTTCTTAAGGAAAGTAACTCATAATTGATATTAAATAGAATATAATTATACATGCATACACTTTTATGTACAAATTTCATCCGGTGGCTGTTAAAATAAAAACACATTTTCTTTATCTCACCAGAAACAGAATGAACACTACATACCATTATAGTCATGTACGTTAGTACAGCAATAAATAAATAAATCATAAATTAGATACTAGTGTTCCATGTAAAAGTCGTCATACTTTACTGATGGGCCGTCGGTCCCCATAATCCATAGCTGTCCCGTTCAATTATTTAACTCGGAGCCGGTTCAGTTAGAGTTACATTATTAACAGGCTACGCCAAACTGACGGTTTATTAGTGTTTTTATTTATTTACGACGTTCGTTTCCGTTGTGATTGGAGGTATGTTGGGATGTTGGGCGGAAATTCATGGATAATATGAAAGGCCTACTAGAGAAAATACTATTGCAAACACGCTGCCTTCTTTGGTCTTGGATGCGAATCCCGGTAGAGACAAACGATTGTGTGATGAGCGTCAACATTTCTGTCCGAGTCATGGATGTATATTTTTATAATATGTTTCTATTTACAACAACAAAAGTATATTGACCTCCTAGTATCCGTAACACAAGCCTCGCTGCTTAGCTCGGAACTAGATCGCGCTGTGTCAAAATGTCCGGAAATATTTATTATTTATTTATGTATTCAAATTTAAAGGCAAAATAATGCAGTAGGTACAGTCGCCAGCAGGTCAACCTATCCAAAACTTTCAAATTTTCCCAACTGAACATGAACCTTATTAGTTTGTCATAAAGTTGGAAATCTATCAAAGAAATTTGACAGATTGTTGTCGCTTGATGAGCTGGCCACCGTATAACAAATAACTGACACGCAAATCACAACATTGTAGGTACGTAGAAGGAAGCAACTTGGCAGAATAAACATCTTTTATTTTTATTAGTCGTTATAGAGTAAATGTGTTACATTGTTACAAAATGGCCGCTGAATAAAATGTTTATGTGTGCAATAGAGGGTTGTATGCCATGGTATTAAAGTTACAGTTAGAGCTTAAGTACTAATAATGTTAAATTGAGCTAGTTAACATTTATTAATAGGTAATATACTGATTGCTTACATTTATGCGAACACCAGATATTGAAATCAAACTGTTTTTACCCGATTGCGTCAGAAGGAGGGTTATGATTTTCAATTGTATGTATGTATGTTTCTTTGGCACTCCCTACAGCCTAAACGGCATAATGGGTTTTAACATATGGGGTGTTGTTAGATTCATTTTGACTGCGGGAGTGAAAGCCTATAAAAAATGAAAAATTGACCGATTTTGGACGACATAATGTGAAAAAAAATATTAAAATCGACAAACTATATCAAGTGGAATATTGAATAGGTATTTGAAACTTCTTTTTAAGTTACTGACACCATATAAAAAGAGTCAAATAAATAAATTTATATAAAAATAAGTATTATCGCGGTTTACTGATATTACTTAATGTTGGACGTAGTAGTAATAACGGATGGATTGTCAACAATTAGCAAAAATACGTAAACTAATACTACAGATGTGCGTGTTATAAAGTGCATCGGACACAAACTAGCGTCGCCACTTATAAAAGAGCTTGTCACTTGTCGTGCAATTTTGTGATTAATGAAACCTGGCGGTTGAAACGTTCATATCCAAGCTGTATCATTTCACGCTCTTCTTTGAAATAAGAGACCTATAATCGTGGGTTTGGGATAAATATCATTATTATATTTTATCTCAAGTGCAGTTTTTTTCTTCTTTTCAATCCTATGACCCAAACCATACGACAACCGATATATGAAATGATACTTATATTGTATGTAAAAAGATCTTTAAAGAGACATTTGCAAGTGAATGATTAGGTGATTTTATCCTAAGTTATTTTATTCTAAATTAGATTTTATTTTAAATCCTAAATGACGATGTCTAAAATCTACGCAGAAATTAGCTCAAAAAAAATGGTCTGAAAGTGAGTGAAGAGTGTATAAATGTAGGATCGTGCTTTAGAAATTGTTTGTGACATAATTTGTTAAAGCACGAAGTTAGAGAAATTATTGCGTTAGTACTCAAATAAATTTCCTTCGAAACGGTAATAGGAGATTATTATAACTGAAATGCACCTAATTGCGTTATTTTCTACGGAGGAAAGCGTTTCTATTTCGTAATTAATAAGACATGACATGACACCGAGTGTCATAGCGTCTCGCGGTCGACTGTACCCACTCATATTAATTATTAACCGTATAATATCTCATGCCATTTGCTTCATATACGATTTTTAGAAGAGAAGATACAGAGAAAGAAAGATTATAAAATATTATTTCTAAATGACTCGTGCTTCAAAACTGATTGGCATTAAATAAAAAACTAGATAACTAATATTTTATTTGTAGGTTTTTATACAAAACTACATATATGTTTTACTTTTATAACTCGTCTCTTAAAGATAGCACCTATTATGCTCTAAAGTGCACTGTTGTACACTAAATAGTTATTCGTGCTGCACTAGCAACAAAACAAGACATTATTTAATTTAATACTTCATAATGAACAAGTACGCATTAACTGTATAGAAGCAAAAACTGCATAAAATAAGTAAGAGTATTCAGACCGTTCCGTTATGGAACCATAGAATTTAGCAAACTTCACTCATCTAAAATCTTTCACAAAAAAACAATTATATGGTATTTACCCTTAGTATAGATTTGCTAACATATATTTTCTACTAAGGCATGACCTTCTATTGGACAACTCATGCCATCATAGCAGTTATTGCTATACTCTCTTTGAAATTGCAAAACATCATTTTTCATGCCGAAGATATCGCACTCACACAACTCATCCATTCATACCACCTCAAGCCCGTTACCACACTAAAAATGTATTAGTCTCACCCATCAATTTTCTAATTCGGCCATAAATAGTTCGTCAATAAAGGAGGTGGGTTGTAAATAAGCAATATAAAGGAGCAACAAGGACGTGTGGAATTTGATTCGACTATCACAGCACCAATAAAAAGTTATGCGTTGTCTGTAACATGCACCACGAAATTTGATAGTGTGTGTTGGTTAATGCATTGTGTGCATTGGCCGGACGATACGATATTGAAGATAGTCTTTTCCTAACTTTTAAGTCGGATTTGAGCTACATCAAGCTTCCCTTTTTTGGCTTCTGGGACTTCTTTGGAATTATGAGTCTGATATTTCGATTGAAGACGAAGAAGAAAGATGTGAAGAGACGATTTTTATAGTTAGAAAAAAGGCAGAGTTACAAGTCGACCAAATTCTACTCGTCAGATGTTTTAAAGTTATTCTTCAAACCGGTTTAAGGGACCTAAACATATACTGGTACCGGTGCAGTTTGCCAGTATCATTTTCGTATCAGCCAGTACACCTGTACTTACCATATGGAATTCAATCGTATCTTCAAAATGTAGGAAGAAACTATTGAAGAAATGGAAACTTATACCAACCTGGAAATATTTTTATACTTTTTTGAAATACCTATCTTAATAAATAATGGAGTGTACATCCTATAAGACACGGTGTAGTGGATATTACTTCACGGGATACTAAAGCGAGTATATTGCACCTCAAAACAGTCACATCAAGTAACTGCCATCATGCATCGGTGACAATGCTAGTAAACTTGAACCTTAGTCTTTGAACTTCCCGGAACGGCTGTCATTTATGGTCACCAACGAAGGTTTATCGTATTCTGCGAAGCACAAAGGTATTTCAAAGGTTGTGTGGCAAGTGACAGCATCAATTTCAAAATGGCAAGTGAGGTTTAAGCTTATAGAGATATTGGTCACTATATAAGCTTATAGGTATACCTATTGGTTGGTATATTAGGTGTAATGGATATATTTTATTAGTTACTTACGATAAATGTTATTTATTTTTTTATTTAGATCTTTTGAAAACACTTTTATCAGTAATTTTGTTTTATTCTTCTATTTCTGATTTGATAATAATCATTTAAAAGGTACGCTCAGATTCTTCTTCTTCGTGTCGATGGAACATGAATGTCGTCAAATTTAATACCCACATTTAAGTAAATTTGGCCATTTGTTAAATCTGACGAGCCCAGAATGATGCCACATTTACGGCACCTTCAGTGGCAAACCAAAGGTCTCTCGACGTGCAGGTGTTGGGGCACGAAGGGCATGAAAGTAGGTGCGACATGGTTTGGGGGCCAATACCACATCGACAGGCCATCCCTGTTTCGTCAATGTAACCCCACCTGTTCATGTCATATTTACTTCTACCCACTTGAGTCCGGAGTCGGTTTAGTGACTTCCATGTGGGCCAGGGATGATCGAAACCAGAAGCAAACTTTTCTTCAGGGTGTATGGTATTAGCTGGAGGGGGGAACCTTTTTTTTTCAAAGTGAACACCGGGCTGCATCTGGACAACCCGACACGGCCTCCGTCGCTTTGAGGTACGCTCAGATGCTCACGCTAAATATGCGAAAGCTTTTCAACTACCAGCTATAATTGACAAAAGTTTTGACAATTCATCGTTGCTATAGGTTTTTAATTCGGACATCAACACCTGTTCTAACTGACGGCAAACATGCATAATTTATGGCGAACATTAACTATTATTTTTTAGGAATTATTGAAATATTTAGGATCGTCCAACGATGATACTAAAACTCTTTGCTCGATCTTGGGACTCAACCAATCCGCGGACCTTATTCATTATTTCACTTCATCATCACCGACCCAATTACAGTCACACTGCTGGTCACGGGTCTTCTCTCATTTGAGGCAGTTCAGTTTTAGTTCACCCCGCTAATGCAGGCAGATTGCACGTGCAATTGAGAGAATCTCTCAATCATGCAAGTTTCCTGCAGTGGTAGGTGCTATAGAATGGAACTCAGGCCTTGTGATTTTACAGTCCACTAGGTTATTTTGCAAATAACGACTTAAATATCGCCGAACAACGTACACGTACGTAGAGTGTCGATCTGAGGTCTCATCGTGGTGCCAATAAAAGTTAATGAGCTGCCTCATAGCCGGGCACGCGGCGACATGTGTCCGAACACCGCTCGACACAGATCCACACCAACGACATAATGCCACATTGCATTTTAGCACTTACTCCTGAGTAAAAACAGATGGTAATCAAGTGTAGCATTCGGTAATTGGTTTGCGTCTGCCACGTTTTGGACCTTTAATGAGTGATAATGGAGTTATTAAATTTTTTCTGTATTGATTTTAATTGAAGTTGATATGAAGATTATGATACGTATGCGCGCAGTATGTAAGGTTTGATTTAGATTGTATTCATCAATCCATTTTGTGCATTTCAAGAAAGTTTAGTCGTTAAGTTATTACGATTTCATGATAAACATCATCGTCTTTCATTTCACTTTTACCTTTAAATGGTAATTATTCATGGTCATGGTTTGGTACGTTACTAGATATGTCAATTAAATAAACTTGGGTGGGTGACCAGTCGAGCGCTATATGACGGTAACGCCTAAACACCTGAACGCATTTTGATGAAATTAGGCCAGGATAGATTTAAAGACAATGCCATGAAGGGATATAGTTTGAGTGCGGAGGGTAAGGCAAAGTACTTGCATGTCATTTTCATCAAAAATAAAATAAATCATTTATTTTCTTAATATGTAGAATAGTGCAACAACATTGGCAATCAATTGTATGGTTCTCCAGTGTTATTAGACAGGACGAATGTAAGCAGAAATTCAGTTGAGTTTCTCTCACATAAGCCCGGGTCTCCGTGTAGACTATACGAGAACACCTGGTACCTACATGTGATGTCTTGAAACTCGTAATAACATAGTCGGAGTCAGCCAAGCGTCACACCTTCGAAACTGACGTTCAGTATAGAAAAAGTTTATATGGTATTTTGAATACGCAACTTGAGTTAAAAAGTTCATGGGATTGTCTTTGAAATACAAATGAAAATTATTTTTAGAACGTCAGTGGCCGAAAATAATGAAACTTTTTTTCGAGTGAGATTTTTTCGATGACGTGTAAAGTCTGCCAAACCGCAGTAGGCTAGCGTGCTGGACTTTAGCTAAATTCCTCTCAAAACAGAGAAGACTCGTACAGCAATGAGAAACAACGATGAAACAAATTCGTATTGTCTGTTTAAAGCGTGAGCTATTTACTACAAACTTTTTTTTTAACTTTACGATAGTAAAACATAGAGAAAGGCTTAAAATTAAGTGCAAACCGAGTCCAAACGAGTGTTTTCCGACATCCCGCTAACCCCCGCATGCCGAATGCGTTCCACAGTGCAGTGCAGACGCACGCCTCGTCGCCTCGAATTCAAACGGTTGACGTTCCAAATTGGAATTGTTTTTCATTTTTCGACTGTTAAGCGGCCGTTGTCTGCGGCCAGTGATTTCGAACTTCGAATAGCGCGGCGGGATTAAAATTGGTACTTTGGAATTTTCGGGGTGTTCAATATTCTCGGTTTTTAAAGTTCAATTTGGGTTCAACTGTGGGTGCGTGGTATGTTCAATTTACCAATACTGGGAGAAAAATTCAATGGCTTTGGTTACAATTTGGTATTTCTCCGTTTTAGATATACAAATGCACAGTACAGTTTCTTAAAAAACTTTAGCATATAATTAATTGACACATGTATTTTTTTCATTAGGTTGATATTGTTAAAAATAATTCCTACTTTCAGTGATAATATATTTAAAAATCTATTTAAGCATTAAGAAGTCCTTTTATGCACCATAGAGACTAATGATACCAATTTACAAAAAACAATTTGAAATAATATATTCAAAATGTAAAAACATTTTTTCTAAATTTCATTTTAACAGAAAATAATAATATTTTTTATTATTAAATTTCGTGCTTAAATGTAATAAAACGGATCCTCGTCAAAAACCTCGGAGCATTCGAATTACAAAATTTAATTCCAAATTTAATTTTACAACGCTTTCATAGAACATTTAACGCATACCGCGAAGGGTGCGTCAGTACTTATGAGATGAAATAAAAGAATTAATTTTTATTTTTATGATTCTCAAGAGACCGACCTTCATTCGCAGTGTTAACTTCATTTATTTTTTATATTTTAGTTTTTAAAACCGTTGGCTGCGGGATCTGGGATTCGTAAATGCGAGATTCCAAAATCAAAAGCCCACTACAAAACAGTTTTCTTTGTTTTAATTGATCATAATTAACAGAAAAAAATTTGTTCGGCAAGTTAATTAATTAGGTTCACATGTTTTTTTTAATTAAGTACCTATATCAACGCCATTCAGTTCCCAGCTAAGCAACGAGACTTCTTCATTATCAACATCAACCCATTATTCCTCTCATTCTGCGGGCTGGCAGACTTCACAGGCCATTGAGAGGATCTCTCAGTCATGAAGGTTTCCTTCCACCATTTGGGCATGTGATAAATATCCACATATCTTTGATAAGTCAGTTGGTGCGTACCTTGGAATCGAACCCGGGACCTTTGACTTCAAAGTCTACTTACTGGTTTTACCACTAGGCTATCACAGTTCTTCATATAGGTATGTAACAGCTACGCTTTGTATTGCCACTCTTAAAAACGGTAACGTGACTTATATTACAAAAATAAAATACAGTCGAATTGATGAACTCCTTTTTTGAAGTCGGTTAAAAAATTCTCTAAAAATGTAGTGGGAAGTTTATGTAATATTTAAAATTCCGGCGGAATTTAACGAGGTTTAGATACGAGCCTCCAAATTATGTGGGCTTACGTTCCGTTGTTTTAATTCCGCCGCAAAAAATACGCCTCGCGAAGATTATGTCAGCGGGCGTCCGAGTCCTCGGCTTTTTAATCCGACTTACTGAGTTAAATGAAAAGTGGAAATTTAATATGAGGTCAGCTGTTCCCGGAACGTAGTGATTACCAGGAATTATGAGAAACTTGTTTTTTCCCGCGACCTCGTCTGCGTGGAATTTGTAATTTACCCAATCTGCGTTTTCATCAATCTGTTTATTTATTTCTACCCTTTTTAAAGAAATTATCGATTCCGTATACATACTTCCACCCCCCTTTTTGCACTTCTAAGGGATGATTATTGGCATAAAAATCCTATGTCCTTCCCCGGGGCAAATTTCATCTCAATCGGTTCAGCGGTTATAGCTTGGAGAGGGAACAGACAGACAGACACACTTTTGCATTTATAATATTAAGCATGGATAATAGTAACTATAATAGTATGGAAGTAAGTATAGATGTAGGTATAAAAAATCTGTCTTGCGTCATAGGTGTGTGTAGGTTCAAACTAGATAGGATTCCAACATTTCATAAGTTTACTCTTTTCTAATAGATCTTGCCCAATAGTTTAAATGTATAACTTGGTTGTCGTTAATTCACGGGTAAATAGGTTACTTCTAGGTAAGCGCTCTTCATCGTAGATCGCAGTGCAACTTCAGAAGAAATGGCGGTCAAGCGTAAACCCATCAATAATAAAAAAAATCCTAGAAAAATCTAGAACATATGACAGGTTTGATATTATCAAAATGCGAACAAAACAAGAACTGGAACACGCGCGCTATCATCTGATTCTCGAAATTCATTTAGGCAAGCCGTCGGGGTAGGTATTATTTAAAAAAAAAACAGTGAGCCGTCACGGGACGCCTGGCAGATGTGAAATATCCACATTATTTTGTAAAAGTAATATGCAGAAAAGAACATATTGTGATATTCACTCTCTAAATTATCACGTTCAGACATTTTATTATCAGAAAAATAATTTGTTTTGAAGTAAAACACAGGTTATGTTTTCCCTGTATCGTTTTTAGCGTTCTTTTTTATTATTATTTACTCTAAAAAAATATATAAGTGTTAAAAGAAACATATTAACACAAACTCAAAGAGGTTTAATACAATTCACAATTCGAAAAAAAAAGGTAAACTTGAAAATAGAATTAAAATCAAATTTATATTTCGTGGCGACGCTTTCGCCCAGAAATCGGTTTTACGTGCGGCTATAGATGTTTCACATCAATAACCGTTGCAAAATTCAAAACAGCACTTAAACATAATAACATAATAAACCGAATGCACTTTTTATTATTTGTAGTGTAATTTCACTCTCACAAATGAACAGAGCTCTTGTACTTCAGAAGATGGCCATGAACTAGGTGTATAAAAACAACTTATTCCACATAATATATTCATGACGTTTTCATAATTCTTATTCAGTGATGTTAATGAAGCGACGGACAAAAAGTTTCGCAAAAACTAATTGATTCCCCGTCATTCTTCTCCCCTACTTGTGGTGTGGTACAAGTTACAGAAGAATTTTTTTTATATAATTAATTGTACAAAAGTATTTTTTTATTTTATTTTGTTAACAATTTCATTTATATATATAATTATTGATAGGAAACTACTTTGTACGTAATCTTTAATATTTTCTTTTTTGTTTTTTGTTTTAAGCCTAATTGTCTACAAGATAAAAAAAAAATATAGCTTATTTAAAACATATTATGATGCCTAAGTTTCTTAAAATGTTTAATAAAGGTGTTCTGCTACATATCTCAACCAGCCCTTCTTAGGTCCTAACTATTACTATAAACCGGGCACCAAAGAAATCTCAGAGAATATTATTCATTTCCAAACGCCCTACATAAAGATATTCTCGTCATATATACAAATGAATGCCTATAAACCTGCAACAATCACCACAATGTACTAAGCTAAAGTTTAGGTTAGACTATAGAGGTCTCTAGGTCTGACAATTAACCTAGACACAGTACATAAACAGTTGGAACTCTTTTAATATTTGTTGCATACGGGGATTGTCAACGCGTAAAAACATAAGCAG
This sequence comes from Craniophora ligustri, assembly GCA_905163465.1. Lineage (NCBI taxonomy): Eukaryota > Metazoa > Arthropoda > Insecta > Lepidoptera > Noctuidae > Craniophora > Craniophora ligustri. The sequence continues at coordinate 14,645,323 of LR990959.1, read as the reverse complement.
ATCGCCCATTTATATGCCGATTGTATCATCAATTAAAAGTACACCAATATAAAAGTGAATTATAGAACATTTCCGCCACTTTCCCGTAACTTGCACCGTTCCTATCTTCCAGTGCGGAAGAAAAATGCTCCTCCTCGCATTTAAGACATAAGAAAGCACTCAGTACACGGCGTTAAGTTATTAATGGATGAATATAAAACTTGATGATGAACTGCCTTTATTCTTTTGAAAACTTCGGTCTACTTGTTATATATGAAATATTCTGCACAAAGAATTATAGAAATGTAACCAAAAAGCTTAGGATTGTTTTTTTTTTCAAAATTGATACAACCGAGGAAATAAACTCAGAGTCCAGTGGTTAAGTAAAACAATGAATAACTAAATATTACGCAAAAATACACAGAGTTGTCGAAATATGTACTAGTACATAAAAATACCTGGCACGGGCTGGCAAATAAATATCACACTAGGCTAGTGTGGTGAACAATAACATACTAGCTCTCAAATGAAAGGAGACCCGTGTCCAGCAGTGGGACAGTAATGGGTTGATGATGAAGTATATTGTGATACTATCCAATCTTCAGTAGCCGGTATTAAAAAAAATTGAATAGATTTTCACAAAGCGTCGACATAACGCAACTACTGGCCGTTACAGCCATATTGGAATGAGTCAATAATTTAAATTTTGAATTCATAAATAGAACGACCTTACAATACCCTTATTACTACTATATAATATAATGAATTCCTCCTACCTCAGCCAGCTCAATGGTAAATAAAAAAGCGCTTTTCGCGCTGCAAAGAAAAAACCGGGACCTTGTTTGCACAAATCTATTTGAGCGTGAAGCGCTGCATCTGGAAAAGCTCTTAGCTGATCAACTGCAATTGGTAGTCTTTGTCGGTTGGAATTTTATTTTTATTTTCAATATATAAATTTTGTTATGCAGGTGTTGATAATTTTATTTATTTATGTATCTCCTTATTATTTCATACATTACGTTTAATTTGTACCTTCTTATACATTTCATTTTACGTATAAATGGTATACATATACTATTTTTTTTTTAAGGGTCATTGTCACTGTAAATAATATATATGTACTTAGATTTTTTTTAATACATACCTACTACCTACTACTATTATAAACACATCTATGACTCAGGTCCATGCTTATCACACAATTATTTGCCCTTACAGGGATTCGGACCCGCGGCCCTTGCAACAGAAAGAACCTAAAGGATTCTTTCCGTATATACCGCTGCGCTAATTGGGTCATCATCAATCAATTTACATAAACTCATACAGTAAATAAATAACTAAACATACAGAGGAAATAATTTTACTCACACAACTAGGTATAATACCACCCATTATTTAACGTAATAATGAGAAGAACTGACCTCCACACAACTAATAAAAAACTATGCTTTTAGTAAAACCTCATTTTGTAAAAGCACTAACAATGATTGAGGAAAATCCCAAATATACGAATTTTATAATGGCATGCACAATAACCCTAAGAAAACACTTAAAGGTACCATTATAGGAAATTAAAAATATACCCTAAGCAGGAATTTCCTGTAGGCTCCCCCATCGTGACGTCACAACACATTATCGACGAACAAAAGAGAATCGCGACTGACGTCACACGTCACTGACACACACATCCCAACACAAACTGACTATCGCTTCAAAACGAAAACTGTTGCTAATACTGACTTTATATCGTTGGGTTAAGGTTCATCTTCATATCGAGAAACAATATCAGTCAGGAAATGAAGGGAAAAATAGGAATATCGATTGTATTGAAATCTTAGATGTCTTTGTCAAGGGAGTTTTGTAAACATAACAGAAAGAAAATATTCTGCGGAATCTTTCTTATTACAAAGTTTACATTTACATACATCAAATTAAAAGTACGCGAACACCTCCGTAACTCGTTGACATAGCTACTGTCAGTTTGTCATTCATGTATTCGTTATATTAAGTATGTATGTATTTATGTATGTGTTTATGTGTGTATATATGTATGTATCTATGTATGTATTTATGTATGTATTTATGTATGTATGCTTATTATCTTTGTTAGTAAGTACAGGTATGATTTATTACTTTTTACAATCAGGGTGCACCTACCATGTTATATCTCTACATCACCCTAAGGTAGACTGGTAGAAAATGCCTATGGCATTAAGTCCGCCTTTGTACAATTTATTTTTTGTGCATAAAGAATAAATTTAAAAAAATATATATGCATAGTATGTATGTATGTAAATGCCTTTATCCCAATAAGCTAGGCAGAAACTACAGAAAAGTAAAGTACATATTATGTTAATTAAAAATAAGAATTTCTATCATCTACGCAAATATTAGACGGTGAAATAAAATACAGAACATTGCTGGGTTTGTGCCTGCTGGGAACCTCATCCAACCACACTAATATAAATGCAATGGTGTGTCTGTCTGTCCGTCTTAAAGCATGAAGAGGTAAGCTCTTCTTGCTTTGACCGCTGAACGTGGTATGGAGACTTTGTCCCGGAAATCATCCCTTAAAAGGGCAAAAAGGGTTGAGTAGTTAGATATACCTCCCCTTTTTTGTGAAGTTGATTAAAAATTATAAAAAAATTGACGTTACCGTCGGCTATATTTTTTAAACTATAATCTATTTTTTAAAGTTCTGTGGTAGCCTAGTGGTGTGACTCGTGGACTGAGATGTCAAAGGTCTCGAGTTCGAACCCAAGGCACGCACCACTGACTTTTCGGAAGTTATGTGCGTATTTATCACAAGCTCAAACGGTGAAGGGAAACATCGTGAGGAAACCTGCATGCTTGAGAGATTTGTCTCGATGCCATGTGAAGTCTGCCAACCCGCAGTGGGCTAGCGTGGTGGACTATAGCCTAATCCCTCTCAAATGAGTGGAGACCCGTGCCCAGCAGTGGGACGTCGATGGGTTGATGATGAATCTATTCTTTATAAAAAAAAAATGATCCAAAAATTCACAATTCATGCAATCCTGAACGTTATCAAAAAGCTTGAACAAACGATTGAATCCTTCGCAATCTTCCTATATGTTAATAGGTTTACGAAAACAGTACTTAAAATGTTCAGGAGTTTCCTAAGCGTTTCTGAATCAGCGGATTTCGCCCCCAAGTTCAACTAAGTAGGGAAACTTTACACTTAAATTGTCTACCAGATGATTTCCTTTTTATGTAATGTTTCAGGGGTATTTTGGGAAAGGATATTTTTGGGCGATAAGGTTTTTGAGAGGAAAATTGGAATTCAAACTTTCTTGTATCGTGTCGAAGAATGTTTGGAAATTTTGTGCTAAAGTATGTAGGTAAAATTTAAGGGGTGGTATTTAATACTTTAACTGTAAATCCCCTTTTTTCAATCAAAATTACCACCAAAAATACTGAATTGCACACTAAATTTTCTCATCAAATAAATCAATTATACTATACTGTTAGATCTTTAAAGCTTAATAGGACCGATTCGGTTCTAGCGTTGTGGTCACAGTTCTAACTTAAACCAATAATTATAAATAGGACCGATTAGGTAATCAAATAGTTAATTTGTAGTTCAGTCATTTATTAGATATGCAGAAGGTTATTAGTGGAGAAATTTTGTTTGCTTAAATATCTAAATAGAGGTGCAGTTAAAAATTCCCCAAATTTAAGTACCGAATAAATAATTTTCATATTGAAATTATATTGTCACGCTCAATGCATATTAAAGAGTAAATACTACCTAGACTTGGCAGAGGGTGAAGCTGAGGTGTACTGATATACACCTACATTTTGCCGGTATGATTTAGGTGTCGTGTAACTTCAGGTTGGGCCAATTGCCATCAACCATCCACAAATCTAAACTCCGAGCTGCTACTGAGATTTCCATATAAAAACTCACTAACACTTTACTCGACCTCAGAATAAAACCCAAGACCTTGCTCAGCACTCGAACTTACCACAAGGCAGAGACAGTTATTCCAAAACCAAAAAAATATATTTTGACTGACGTAAATATGCTAGGGTGGTGGACTATAGCCTGAAGTCCCGCTCAAAATGAGAGGATACCCGTGCCCAGCAGTGGGACAATAATGGGTTGATGATGATGATAACTTAAATATGAGTAACATGACGAGCCTTATATCTTCCAGCTTATAGAGCTGCCTTTAAGCTGTGTACAGTAACTTGTTGCGTTGAGTTTAATATCGCACCTGGCTGGTCGCTTATTGAGTGTTCGCGTTGCGCACTCGCCTGACAAATTGGCTATGTCGCTTGAACGTGACGTCACATGCTGTAATACAGTCCTCCAGTACCAAGAGTTTGTTTACCAAGGATGGAGAGATTATAATTTGTTAAGGATGCGATGGTATTACCGGTGTTGAGTTTCACATTGACGTAATTTGTCACTTGTACGTAGACTCGCGTGATATAACATTTATTTTTTTATTTTAATTGAAATAATAACGTTGCCCCACACTAAGATTTTCTCCTGTATCGTGGATGCGTTTACAAGTTTAGAGTCCGTTCACGCAAAAAGATCTTAAAAAAATGATTTATTATTAATCTAGGAATTCAAAGATCATGAAGAGATACAATTTAATATTATTATTAAGAGCTGAAACTTTAGGGGTAGGCAGGAACCACAGAGTGCAACACGCTACGATCCCTGCATAAAACTTGCTTCGTCCAAATTCATGCATCTTGTCATGCATGCGCGCCGATTATTCAAATTCAAAACAATTATTTCAAGTAAAACAGTATAACAGATGCTTTTGAATCGTCAAACTAGTTGCACGGTTTCAAAAAGTAGGTCTATGGAGAAGAACCGGCAAGAAACTTCAAAGATACTCTTTTAAATAAATACAAATTACAATATAGGAAGTCAATTCCATTACAATGTTTATATGTAACATGAATATGAGAATAATGCAGTTTGATGTGAAATGTATGAACTATTTACCCAAGACAAAATAAAACGAATTCAGAATGGCATAGCATGTGTGAGTACGACTAGCCTCCACCGATAGCATCCGTTCACGAGTATGACGTGTATATCAGCGTTGCTCTACGCAACCATGTTGTAGGGAATAAAAAGACCCGACACACAACGCCGCATCGGCAGGACATTTTAGTGAGCATGACAAGCTCAAATGATTCTAAGCACCTGAGCTTTTTGAAGTAGTTCACCAATAAGGTCGGTATATTATGTCTTTCTAGAGCGGCCCTTCCCGACTGATGATGAACTAAACTGATGTTGGGTATCCTCCTTTTAGCGAGAATGGTAAATGACCATGGGATAGTGTAGATTTTGCAGGCATACTCAAGCATTCACACGCTGTAGTCAAAATATCTCAAGAAGGCAGGTTTTCTTTCTTCGCTAGATACACCATGCTACGCAGGGACCATACTTCCCCATTCTAGCAAGTAAATGTTGGCTCATAAAGTTCTTATAATTAATTCCTTATACCAATAATCACTCCTTTAAATTTTATTCGAAACCCTTCTCACTCTTTGAAGAGGTCCCCGTTTTTAATTGCTTCGTCTAAAAAATAAAAGAATATCCGTTCATGCTTAACGGTATGGTCTCAGTGATAGCGGACGGCGATTGGATAGGTTACTATACCCTATCTAATCGCCGTCCGCTCGTGCATTTTACAAATCATATTGTTAAATATTATTTGTAAAATGATCTCGCGCTATATTTAGGCCGAAGAAGGCTTGATAAACGTTGTAAATAAATAAATCTTATTATCTATATATACCTTTTATGTATTTAACAAATAGAGAAGCAGTGACTTAATGTTTATGAACGTAATTCAATCATTTAAAATGAAACATAATACGTACTTAAAAAGCAGTATTATTTTCACGCGTATCTGTTAATAAAAGTAACGACTGTCAAACTTAGAGTATAATCGGTTTCAAAATAATAATACCTAACTATCAATACGAAAACGAATGCCGTTTGATTAAAAAAAGGGTATGGTGATGCTTGAGCTTCGTCATACCTTTTTTAAATCATACCATACCATTTTTATTATCTTAAAAATCTTGTATTTAAAGAAGCTTAACACTGCGTTTGTTAGAGTAGTAGAGCCACGCAAATCTTTCTTCTCTGGTATTTTTCCGCCGTCTATGTGACCTGTCCTTACCCAGTAGATAATGATGCCTCGGCTGCACCCTAACGAGTTTTATATTATTTAGAGCCGGCCCTTTCCTTGTTTAATTAATTGACGAGAAACGCGTTTTTAATTTTGACTTATTCCCTCTTTTAGTAAAGTAGGTTACCTCGAGATTGACTTATCTAAGTTAACGTATTTTTTTTTTTCAGATTGTCTATTTGCAAAGAGGGGTGATAGATCTTCCACAGTCCTTATTCATACTCAAAACTCAAATGTTTTATTTCAATTACAGAGATTTTTTAATTGCTAAAACTAGATGTACGCTTCCAAAAAATATTTTTTATGGAGAAGGGACGGCAAGAAACTCTTAAAAATAAATTGTACGTTATAATACAATATCATTTTCATAATTATTTCTCCTAATTTTTTACAGTATCATCTGTCATCTCCTTTCATTAATCTGCTCTAGTGCAAACATATATAATTTATTAGGGTAACCTTATTAATAAGGAACCAAGGTTCAATTTCCCACAGGACCCAACACACTCTCCAAACAAATATGCACAAGAAAATCTATCACATATCACCTACTTTACACAAAACATAGTTACAGTAAATACTTGATTCTGAAATGTTTCCTTGCGAATGCTTCTCTAGATATATATTTAAAGGGTTGGCCCATCCCGGGAATTCAGGGAATCCCGCCGGGATCGGGGACGATGCAACTTATTCCTGGTAAATACGTCGCACGTGAAATATAAGTAGTGGTGGAACTGGTGGGAATTGCTTGATATTTCCGGGATCGTATCTAAGTTATTTTATAGTGTTGTAGACAAATGAAATTCGAATTATTTCGTGGGATTTTTGTCATCGCATCTGTACCTACTATCCATTCTAATATTATAAATGCGAAAGTATCTATCTGTCTGCTATTTTTTCACACTTAGAACGCTGAATCAACTGAGATAAAAAAATATTTGTTGTAGGTATATATTTATTGTACCTACCTATTTACAATAAATAAATAATAAATAAATAAATATCCCTGGACATTATGACACAGCGCCATCTAGTCCCGAGCTAAGCAACGAGGCTTGTGTTACGGATACTAGTTGGTTGATATACTACATATATACTTTTTTATTTGTAAATACATACATATTATAGATACATACATGCATGACTCGAATACAAATGTTTATGCTCATCACACAAACATCTGTCCCTACCGGGATTCGAACCCGGGACCCATAGCACAGAAGGCAGTGTTAACTACCGCTGGACTAATTGGGTCGTCAGATCTAAAATTATAAATTACTTATATAGTTACAACAATAAAAACAAATAAAAAATATATAATGACGCAGAATCAACACAATTACTTACTGCCTTACTTACTGCCAGCAATAAAATAATAAAAATAATCCTTCTAAAATGACGGATTACGCAACCACTTATTATTACTTATAATAGTATAAGTAATAATAAGTGGTTGCGTAATCCGTGACGTGACTCCATTACGAGTAGTAGATAGCTACTACTCGTAATGGAGTCACGTCAGATGCTCATCAGATAGACCAAATTTAATTGGCTCTTTTTGAACGTCGACAATAAAGACAGCCCAAAAATACCCTTCACCGCTTCCTAGTATCTTAGAAATAACCATACCGAGGTTAGTTTTCATTTACATACACGTTGTTTCATCCGGATCAGTTGACAATCGATACTCGTCGATATAATATCTGGGGGTTCTAGAATCGGGTCCCAGATAATATCGCGCACTGGACCGACTCATCCGCTAACAATTTTGATGCACCGTGCACGGTACGTCCCTACGGATATCCTACGCACACATAAGTAATCTCGTCTGAGAATGAAATTGGTCTGGGGCTGAGGGTGGACTAAGGATTTCATGGTCCAAGGATTAAAAAGGGAATTTCATTTTTTATATGTATATACAGATATCATATGGTAAATAATAGACATTGAAATGAAACTCCTTTTTACGGATTTTGCGTGGTATATTGATAATATTTAATCCCGATTTTGTCGGATCCTCTATATAATCTCATCACAGATCACAGGCAGACTGGATCCGATTTATTTAAATGGGAAATTGCTTATAAGAAACTGCTAAAACTAAATCAGCCTAGTTAGTTAAAATAAGTGAAAAAGACAATTTCGTCAGAAAGAGTACAGTCAGAAATATTCAGAAGCATTTTCAATTCTAAAGAGTTTTAATTAATGTTGGTGACAGTCCTCGGTAGTTTTGTTAGCAATACTGACAGGAGTATTAAGGTGAAGAACGCAGGTTTTTATTATTATTATCAATTCATATTTAAAGGCGAAAAACTAAAAGACTTAGGTACCGAACTCTATTGAAATACATATATTAACAATATTTAATCCCTACGTTTTGATTCCTTTGGGTCCATAGCTTCAATTAAATATGGGCCTTTGCAAATCTAAAATCATCCGTAGATAACAGAACGGCCATTTTGTCGTACCATCAGCAACACGAATGACATCGTTAACCACCCGTAATATCTAATAGATAAACACAATTACATGGACAAAACACACGCACACAAGCGGACACGGTGCGTCTTACAGAAGTCAGTCCTTTAGTCCAGTGGTCCTTTACGGCTGACGACACAAGTTGTGCACAATACCGGACCGTTCTGGACCGTAAACATGGCGGAATGGATGGTCAGCGTACAAAGAGGTACTATCCTCTGATACAGACATCGATCTGTTTGTCCCTCAATTTCGTCGCCGCATAATCTTCTTGTACAGTCAGCAAAAGTGATACATGTGCACCTACTCGGCAAAAAGCTATATTTCCGATTTGGTATATTTTGTAATTGAGCATATTTTTGTGTTTGAAGTGCACACTGATGAAATTTGAGATATTTCTTAAAAAAATAATACAGAAAAATAAATAACGGTTGTGTTAGTTTGTCGTATTTTTAGTTGCATTGTTACAAAGCTGTTCATAGTAATATGTATATAAAACAATATATAACAATAATTCATATAATTTTTCTGGGATAACAAGGACAGCTATTCTACACAAAACATAAAAATTTTGTACATTTTGCAAAAAGCGTGGTTTGCTCAGGTTTTTTTTTCCAGCTCAACAATAATCTCTATGATGATAATAATACGAGTACATTTCAATTGAAATTAACTTTATTTAATTTAACTGTTTTGCTGTGTGTACATAAATTTGATCCCCACATAATCTCCTACGTTTAACTAAAGTTGATGATGTGAGTTATCAATGGGAAGTTTGGATCTAATCATGTTTTGGAAATGCTTGTGGAACGTCTTAGAAAGCATTAGATGAATACGATCGGGTAGCAACATATAACTTTGAAATTAATTGATTTTACGTACTCGAGTGTGGGTTATTGAAGTTTAAAAGGAAAAAAAGTTGCATTTTGAGCAGTCTAGATCCAAACCTTGATTTAGACTGCAGTAGATAAATGAAATAATTTGATTCAACTGTTTCAATCAAATCGTTAAATGTGATATTGATTTGATCTGCCTTAATAATGACGGTTTAATATACTTTAATATACAGTATATTTTTAAGGTGTATACTATAGTTTTGACATTTTAAGTAATTTAATAAGCTTATTTGCAATGTTAAGTGGTTATAATTGATATATTTAGTGCTACTAAATATACCACTTAAAACTACTTTAACGACGAAATAATGAACAATGCGCTTATTCTCGCAATACTAAAACTTCCTAGAAATTCGGTCAAAGAAATATCTGACGGTCCCTTGACGTAAAGACCATTTGTAAGGTCGTTATTAGTAAGCAATTACCACTGCCAAGTTTATATTATTTTTTTGCAATAATTTTAATTGTGTTCAGTTCATATTTGTGCCTCGTTTCCGTAACCCTCGTTCCCACAATATTTTGACATTGCAACATTGTACGAAAAATGAGGCAGACATTTTTAATACAGCAACACTACCATTATTTCTGCTACCCAAAATTACTTCGCCAGTGTTAATTTCTGAAATGAAAAAAAATACAAATTACAACGACCGGCTTTCCATTCCACTAACACTAGAATACCAGCTTTGTGCCGTTTCATTATTGCCCACAATGCCTATTCAACAGGCATAATACGAAAAACAAAGTGTTGCCATGTATAAATTAAAAAAAGTCCCGAGTACCCACTGCGAGCAATTTCATTCTCTCTCTGAAGCGAAATAATAAAATCTGGGTCAGGAAGGGTTGCAGGTACAAGTTAGTTTACCGGGTGGGCAGACATAGTGAAGACTAGATGTGACGTAATCTATGAACCTAACTTAAGGCTGAGAGTCTAAGGGACCGATACCCAAAAATCTCGACTAAAATCATATTGCAGATTCATGGCAATCGTGACAGAAACTATTAGTTACTAACTAATAATGAAAAAAACAACACACAAAGAAAACTTTCTCAGTCGTCTAGCGGTTAGGAGTTACTGCTGAGCATGAGATACTGGGTTCGATTCTCAGGTCGAGCAGTGTTATTGAGTTTTTTGCTTAGACTTCGAATTTGTAGACATGTAACATAGAAAGAAAAAATAGAAAAAAGAAAAGAAAAATCTTTTTAAACTACCACTACTACTTTATGAACAAGTATTCGTTGTTAGATTGAGATGTTTTTTTTATCTTATCAATTTTGTCAAGTCTAGAATATTCCAAGTCCAAGAATTATGAATATGGGCTAGACGGGGACGATGTATTCTGATGCAACGTCACGGCTTGTGTAACTTGAACTTATTTTATTTAGTACTTTGCTTTTAGATGCATGATACAACGGCGTAAGCTAAAAATATTAGAATTGATGCAATTTAAATATTTAAATGTACACTCCGCTTATTTATTCATAAGTTTGAGTAGGTAATCTGCTTGGAGTAATATCAGATCTAAAATAGAAATACTACTGCTTTGTATAATATTTTTTGTTCTAATAATATTTAATTTCGGGCAGTCTTTAGCTTCGTAAGAAGTACTAAAATAAAATAATAGCTATTTGATTTGATTATAAAGAATATGTTCGTTTCGCTTTCATATAAAAAATATCATCAACAAACAACTAATTTGTGCAGTAGCTGAGCAGTCAGCTTCAGCATTGTCGCTGTCGCAGGTTCAATCCCCACACGGAACAAATATGTAGTTAGTTGTACAGCTTACAGGTTCTTGAAACAATTCCAAAACTTGTCTCAGACAAGTCTGGGAATTGTTTTATATAGAAATTTCTGGACACGACGCCAACGTCAATATACAATTTTTAAACTAAAAAATAATTCATAATATACATATCGTACCATCACGCCTGCCGTTTCCGAAGGGTTTGACAGAGGTGTGCTATTTTACATCCACATTTTGCTGGTATGTTTTAGGTCTCATCGAATAGCGAGACGAGCCTATTGCCATCAACCAGGCACGAATCCAGAATCCGAGCTGCTACTGAGAATTTCATATAAAAACACCCAATAAGAAGAACCCAATTACACTTTACTTGACCTGAAAATCGAACAGGTCCAAGGCCCTTAACAGTTGCACTTACGACCAATGAAGCTGTCAAACTAATTCAACAAATGTTTTATTTATAAATGTCGTTACCATATAGCTAGCTTCTGAAGCACGTATTTCTCAAAATTAAACCCCTACACCATGGTGCCTTTTGAAAGGCTTTACAGGCATGATGAACAGCTTTCATCGAACCGCGGGGTTTCGACTTATAAATAAGTTGAGGGCGGATTTATGGCAGGCCATAGTCTTTATATTAAATTCCAATAAGATTTATGTACAGTTGCCTACACTCGCGTTATATGAAACGGCGTAACGTCGGAATGTTTCATGCTTAAAGTGTTGCATTATTGAAGCCTGGAAATCAAAATTGGAAATTATCTGTGGCGTTTTATTTTATTGTTATGACAATTGATATTGGGTTATGTCAATAGATCCTTTGAACACACTTTTGGAATGCAATGTTTTTCAATTAAAACTGGACTTCGGTTTATTACTTAGAACGATTTTTTTTTCTTGTCTTTCCGAATCTATAGTAATTATTACCTAAGTTACTAGTTAAGTTTCTAGTTACTTTTTACTAGTCAGCGAAAAGTAAATGATTCTAAACTTCGGCAATAGCTTAACCCCGATAACATCCGTATAAAGTTGTTTTATTTCAATGTCTAGTATTTTCATAAGTGTAAAAACACCGTATCATTTAAAAAAATCTGGTATTAGTATACGAGCTAGTCCATTACAGCCCACGAACGTTATTTCGACTTGAAAAAAAAAAGAAATTGATACATTGTCACAATACCACAGACAAAACCAACCATTAGCAACACAATGGATCGCCATCTCCGCTCGTCAAATAAAAACAAATGTGCAAAGAGGTCTCAAACTGGTACGTGCCATTAGTGGTGGGGGTGGGGATAGAGACTACAGTTTTCAATATCACTCATCCCCTAAACGGCGATGACAGGAGGGTCAGACCCTCGAGTCATTAGCTGCATTCAGCGGCGCTGGACATGGCAAGTTTGTTGCAAGATTTAGGCAGGGAGATAAGAATGTTTTGTTCTTCGAAATGGAATGGGCATTTGGAAAAAATGTGGCTACGTATGTTAATTTCGTAAGTTATTCATGCACATATTTATGATGCACAATCTAGATAGGTATTCATTTCAAAAGGTAAATGTGAAAGCCACTATTTATTTTGTCCAGACTTAAGAATACAATAATAACTAAGAGATGTATAAGTCTTTTGATCATGTTCAAATTTTTTATTTACATAGTTAGCAACATCATCATCATCATATCAACCGTTAGACGTCCTCTGCTAGACGTAAGTCTCCCAAGGATCCCAAGAATCGCCACGACGACTGGTCCTACGCCACAGTAGCAGCAATATAACATGTAATTTTACCAAATGACTATAAAACTGCAAATAATTATTTGGCCAAAATTTACTTAGGTATATGTTGATTATTTTAGCATAAAACAATAATGGCATAATGCGGCTTATTTCCGGCAGTGGGCACGCCATCTAGCTTATGATGATGATAATTATGGAACAATAATATACCCAATAAATATAAAAATATTTATTACAGATAACTCTCTCACTCTCTCCTAGACTAAATGCATCGACTAATCTCCCTCCACCCTCGCATGATTTGAGTTTAATATCCTTGTTGAGTGGCGCATTCTTTCGCGGGGGAAGTGCGTCCGTACTGGGGGTTCCGTTACACTGTCTGCCAATCTTTGACTGTCAAATAAGACTGTACAAATACACGGTGAGTAACTCCAGTTTGTTGTTGGTAGAAATTAACGGTAAGAGAAGGACTGAGGGGCTTCCCTGAACAATTCGTTTTAATTCGATTTTATTTTTTGATCTTTGTAGCATAATTACATAATAATATATTATATGGAATTTCTTTCCAGATTATTTTTCAAAATTACGTGCGTATCTATCACACTGATAGAAAACATTGTGAGGAAAGAATTTTCTCAATGGCTTATGAAGCCTGCTAACGCGCACTAGACTAGTATACTAATACTATAGACTACTTTCTTCTCAAATGAGAGAAGACCCGTGCCCAGCAGTGAGACGCTTGATGCTGATAATATATACTACAGCTAAAAGTCTATTAAGTAACTACAGTATTGTGTAGCCGAGATCTTCAAATGTTCTGTTTTCTCTCCTAGGACTCTAGTCCATAGAAGAAAGAAAGAAAGAAAGAAAAAATATTTATTTGTGACTCGCACAGGTAGTAAACACACATAAGTACACAAGAGAAAAGTTAAAAGCCTGTACGAGACCAAAAAGGCCCCTATCTCAGCATAATGCTACGACATTGAATGTCGCAGCGCTGGTATTGTGATAGGGCCGACAGAGACCATCTACTGATTATATATCCATATCCCTATGTGATAAGTATCCAGCAGAATATCAGCCTCAGGATATTACATCCTGGCACATGCTGAGCTGGACTCCTGTTTGGTGTGAATGGACACACACACTTAAATATGTATAATTACTTCTATTTATTTCTAATCTTGTACGTGTGTGTATTTCTTTTGCGTCAAATAAATGTTTTTCCTTTCTTTCTTTCTTTGATTGTGTAATATAAGAAATTACTGATAATATCACCTATCATTTATATTTCATTAGATGTAATCCTCTTGGTATACAGTAAACAATATTCTACATAATATCAAAAGAATATTTGACTTCGACTTACATGAATAAATGACTTTCTACTTCATCATTATTTACAAGTCAAAAAGTACAAAGAGAGAGTCTCCCCCATTTTCTTACATTTCCACTTCACTACGGAAATCACAGTAGCAAATGCGATTACGATGCAACTGCACTACTAGTTTCTACTTAGTCACAGCGCAGTGGGGTGCCTCGGCCGCTCTAATAGGCCGTGACGTCATAAATTGTGATGCGCGTGACGTCACTGTTTAGACCGCCCACGAGTCTGCTTTGGACGCGAATATGGTAATTTTTGATAAGTCGTTTTAGACATTGAAATAACTACTTTATACGGAACTAACAGTACCTCCCGGCTTTGCACGGGTATGCTCCTGTTGGTCGTAGCGTCATTTTAAAAGCCTATAAACTTCCTCGAGTAATGGACTATCTCACACAAAAATATTTTTTCAAATTCATCCAGTAGTTCCTGAGATTAGCGCGTTTAAACAAACAAACAAAAAAAGAAACTCTTCAGCTTTATATGATTAGTATAGATTTATCGCGATATATATAACGATATTATTTTGTGTCGGATCCTTTACACATCGAAGTCTTCAATGACAAGTTACTTCAAGCCGCTGAAGAAAATTAGACAGTTTTTACCATCTGCTAAGAGAAAAATACCTCTACAAGATGCAAGTGTATGGTTTTATAATGTTAGGTTTCATCATAATTATATATTCTATTAAATCTACATCCAAGCATCAAATGCAAGACCAAATGTTACTGTAAGTTTTTTTATTCTTTTATACTCATAACATCAAAATACCCAATACCCCAGTCTAGCCTTAACCATGGATCATTCGAAGCAATTCAAAACGTTGGAACATGTAACAGCCTCCTTTTTGAAGTCGGTTAAAAACAATATGAATATACAGCGATAAAATCCGCTAAAAATAATTTTATTTCTATGTTCAACATTTAGTTAATCCTAATACAAGAATACAACAACTGAGTCACCATCCACTGATATCCAACCTTGTGTATACCTACGGCATCATCCCCTGTTCTCGCAATTTATACCGTCACGGGCTATTAGTGCAGCGAAACGAACCCCTATAACGGTATGCGAAAACTTTTCTCGAATATTCAGAGGGAGCGAACATTTATTTTGTGCTTTCTGATTTAGGTAGGAAGATATTCTTACGTCGTTGTTGTCTATTCCTGTAGTAAAGTATACGTTATTTTGTTGGTAAAATCTTCCAGCGACTAGTGGTGGGGAGAAACTGTGTTCAAAAATTTAATAATTGATCATAGATTAATAGTATTCATTCATTTGGCGTTCAGCAGGGGAGGCCTACGTCCAGCAGTGGACGAATATGGCCTGATGATGATGATGACGAAATAGTATTCGAACGGCAGTCCGGAACCCAAAGAAATTAACTCCTAAAAAAATGATATTTGCCCGGTTAATGGCAACAGGCTTGCACCCTAGAGTATGAAAATTAAAACATTCGCGGGCTGACTGTCTTAGTGCATCAATAACCGAAAGCCGCTAAATTTATGTCACTAAGGCTAGGCACATTTTGACACAATTGCCAATTACTTATGGAGATCAGTAAGTACATAATTACAACTCAGTTACGATTTTTTTATTAATCTAGACTAGATTAAAACAATCGGCATATATTTGAACATCAGACATCGTCACCGTTACATATAAATTAATTAATATAATTGAATTCACCAATCCATCTCAACCTAATATACCAGGCAAACATGACTGCGAGTAGCTCTCAACTATCATAACACTAACAGAACATCCACATGTCGGTACATAAATTAAACATCAATATTTATCCACGCCAATTACACCCAACGTGAGAGACGGTAACAAACAATAAACGCCGACTTTGTTAATGAGTTCGTTAACATTAATTAAAGCACCTTTGCTTCTAATTACTCGTGTGTACATGATGGAGGATTATTTGCTGTCAAATTTTAATGTTGGGGGGTAATTTTCGAAAGCTGGCGTACATATAAGTTTTGATATTACATCATTCTGTTATGCTAAAATGAAGGGATGGAATTTTAAAAACATCTTGTATTATGAAAGAAAGCAATTGATGTAGCTGATACTTTAATGTATTAGAACACATGAAAATTTGGACTTAAAACAAGACTGAAACAATCACTCCATCTGTTTTAGTGCTATAAATTATATTGCTACGCACTCCGCATCCAGACAGACCTTTTCAAAACCCCAGCTGGCGGACGAACCTACTGTTCATTTTCTAGTAAGTACGGATTCCTTTCTAGGTCAGATCTGTTTTAAATTCAGCCCATCAGCCGTTCAACAGACCAATTCACTGCTACTTCAGCTTTCTTATAACAAATAGCAGTAAATAAGACCCTATTGTATACTCCTTAAAGACGATAAACCAGAAATTTTGTAGACAAAGCCGTCTGCCCTGACATCTAAAAACCAGCAGACAAACTCTTTAAAAGACCATTGAACGAAATACTAAAACCGAATCTTCGAAAGTACCTGTAGATCTACGAAGTGGCTTAAAAATCCAATGTTTTCCAATGAGTTATTATGTTGAAGAGAATGCAGCACAGTCAGGTAAGTAGCTTCGTTAGTTCTTGAGTATGCTTTGCTCGACCAAAATTGGGCTTAAAATCTGACGTTTAGCAGGCGGACTTCGATCCGCTAGACCAGTCCCTTAAAACTCATTTCCTGAGTTATGTGCTTCTCAAAAGTTGATATTTTCTAAAGAATATTACTTGTGATTTCTATCACCCATAATTAACGGACACCAACTACGTAAGTCACAGGAACGAAAGGTATGTAATATACTGTGCATGTGCGTGTACATGTCTGGAAGAAATTGCTTTTGGCGATAAGACCGCCAATTGTACTTTATACTTTCTGTATATTCCATAGTGTTGTATTTTTGGTGTATGTACAATAAAAAATACTCTATCTCTCTATATATACTCGTAGAATACCCAATAATGTTCTTCTATGGTATTATTTCACGTGGATGATCTAGTACGACATACCTCAATGGCGATATCTAAGAGTCCTTTGTTCGAATCGAAACAAGTTAAGACGTCCAATGCACATCGATTTTCTAGTTTAAAATTGTTGCGCTGGAAGTTCTTTCCAATTGTATTGGAGTCTTGTCCGATGATTTTTAGTGGCCACTGCTTTTATTTATTGGATACATTTTATGGGCCATTGTGTTTCATTTGGTCTGTTCTCTTATAAATTGATGGCTTCCAGTAAGTTGGGTGTGGAGGTACTTAGTCTGTCAAATATTGTATTGTTGTTGCTTTGAAGTGTGAAGAATTGAAGATACTATTGATGATAACTAATTTATAAAATCTTCCGATTATTATTAGCTTAGGGTAGACAGGTAATATTTTTGCGTATACCTAGTTCACGATAATATATATTTTCATATAAAAAAATATATTTATTGTGCTAAATATAACTGTGCTACGAACTCATCATTTTCTTGAAAGCGTGACTAATAATACATTAAGGTTGTATTACAGTTTTTATTCAAAACAAGGAGCCTACCAGACTGCTCTCCCATAATTGTACAATTATGATAATGCAGAAATAAGAAAAGTTACATTTCGTGTTACCCTTTCTATACAAAGGGTGACAATTTTACAAAGACGTTTTTCAAAACACAGGCCCCGTCTCTTTTGGTCAGCCTGTTATTATCACTAGAATTGAAACTTGCTACTATTTAGAGTAGAGATATTTTGTTGTAATTTTAATTAAGGAATAGTTTCAACCTTTCATCCCCTATTTTATCCCCTTGAGGGTAGAATTAATCGAAATCCTTTCTTACCGGATGCCTATGTCATAACATCTACCTGCATGCCAAATTTCAGCGCGATCCTTCCAGTGGTTTGGGCTGTGCGTTGATAGATCACTATGTCAGTCAGTCAGTCACCTTTGAGTTATTTATATTTAGATATTGTTCTCGTCACACGTTTCATCATCAACTCCTTTAATGTCCCACTGCTGGGCACGAACCACCTCTCATTAAGGCTATAGATAGATTACTTTACTCTAGACTAGACTATCGTAGACTTCACACATAATTGGGAAAATGTCTCTAGTAAATAGGTTTCCTCACGATGCTTTCCTTCATATATTTATAGATATTGTTCTCTTCACACGCTTAAAGTGTGATTAATACGCACATCACTTCAGAAAGTCAATGACCTTGAAATCGAATTCGATACCTTAAACTCTACAGTCCACTGGTCATACCAATAAACATTGATAAACAGAAGATAAATCATACAATGGTCTAATATGATTTAGAAAATGAAATAGAGAAAACTACCTCCATAAAATAACCTTTCAGGCTATAGCTCTTACGAGGACACTACGCGACACAGTAGCCTAACTAGCCTGACGGAGATCATTACGGCCTATCGCCAACGCGTGCCGGAATACGTTGACTTATATACGTACAACACGCGCCTTATTGTAGCGGAAAGAAAATGTTCTATTCTCATAATCCATATCTCACAATCAATGGTCAACAAAATCGTTTATATAGTACTACCTTTTGCCCGCGACTTCATCGGCGTAAAATATTTTTTAGGGTTCCGCACCCAAATGATAAAAACGGGACCCTATTACTAAGACTTCGCTGTCTGTCCATCCGTCTGTCTGCCACCAGGCTCTATCTCAAGAACCGCGATAGCTATCCAGTTGAAATTTTCACAAATTATTTATTTCTGGGAGCTGTGGTAGCCTAGTGGTGTGACCAGTGGACTTAGATGTCAGAGGTCTCGAGTTCAAATCCAAGGCACTTACCACTGACTTTTCGGAAGTTATGTGCGTATTTATCACATGCTCTAACGGTGAAGGAAAACCTCGTGAGGAAACCTGCATGCTTGAGAGATTTGTCTCGATAGCATGTGAAGTCTGCCAACCCGCAGTAGGCTAGCGTGGTGGACTATAGCCTAATCCCTCTCAAATGAGAGGACACCCGTGCCCAGCAGTGGGACAATAATGATGGGTTAATGATGAATGATGATGATGTATTTCTGTTGCCGCTAGAAAAACAAATACTTAAAGCAAAATAAAATATATTTAAGGGTGCCCCCCATACAAAAAACGCAATTTTTGCCTAATTTTGAACGGAACCCTACGTGCGCGAGTCCGACTCGCTCTTGGCCGGTTTGTTTTTATCAATCAGCTTAATTATTTTTTACCCACATCTTTTAAGAAAATATTGATTCCGCATACAAACTTCCACCCCCCCTTTTTGCCTTTTTGAGGGATGATTCTCGAGACAAACTATTGTACGTCCTTTTTCGGGACTCTAATTATCTCCAAACCAAATTTCATCTTAATCGGTTCAGTGGTAAAGCGTGAAGAGATAACAGACAGACAGATAAACATACTGTCGCATTTATAATATTAGTATGGATTATATTTCTATCAAGTAGACTGCACCTGTTTAATTCAGTTCCTATTCCAATATTTAGCAGGTTTATACAGCTCTATATTATAAATTTATTGGCTCGGAACAAATAATCGCGACAGTAGCCCGTTCAATAACAATAACTTACAACAAGATCTGGTCGTAGTAAAACTATTTATGCCTTACTATATAAAGCACAATGTGTTATACATTTATTATTTCTCATTGACCCATTTTATGTTTCACTGTTGGGCATTGATCTAATCCCATTTGCAAAAGCATTTTCTCAGGCATGTAGATTTAATCATGAAGTTTAAGTACGCACATTCGATAACTTAGTGATGGATCTTGTGATCTTTGACTTCCGAAGATATTGGTTACGCCAATGGGCTAAAATATGCGAATCTCAACTACAAGTAAATAATAATAAATAAATATTCCTGGACATTATGACACAGCGCCATCTAGTTCCGAGCTAAGCAACGAGGCTTGAGTTACGGATACTAGTTGGTTGATATACTACATATATACTTTTTTTTTGTAAATACGTACATATTATACATAGATACATCCATGACTCAAATAATACATATATATGGGATACAAATGTTTATGCTCATCACACAAACATTTGTCCCTACCGGGATACGAACCCGAAGAAGCCAGAAGGCAGTGTCAACTACCGCTGGACTAATTGGGTCGTCAAGTCTATCGATATCACTGATGAAGATAGCTTGCACCAGTGATTCACATACAACAGTCCAACCTACTTGCAATACAGTGTAGAATAATGTGCTAATGAATGACAGTCATATGTATTCGATAATTTGAAATCGGTTCAGATAGTTTAACTTGTTCTTCGAGTCACGTATATTTACATCAACGGAGTCTGCCAGTATTTTTTTATAGACACCTCTAGTGTTGCAAACATTTATAAGCCACGGTAACCGCTTACCTTCAGGCGGCAGGCGTAATGTTCTTTGCCACTCGTGTGATATAAAAAAAAATACTGTTATAGCTTTGTATTATCAGAAATCTCAGCTGGCGTTTTGACAGACAACAATAACAAAACATGCCTTCACATTTGGCGGGCACTTTACGACGTCAAAATATACTGAAGTACCTGTTACAATTTTACGTGACACATGCAGAACACCTGATTAGAAATGGTTATTGCAAAAACTTCAGCTATGACTGAAGAGATAGTAAACTTTATTAAATTTTAGATGTAGGTAGAGCGGTTACTTTGTCATAAATCTGGACCAATACTACAACGCGTTTAAGCTGTCTTATTTAGGTCGTATGAAAGGAATGGCGCTTCAAAGGATGAATATCGCTATCCCTCTTTTACAACTTAAATACGACTGTGTTATCACTGGATTGCCAGCCGTCATACAAAAATGTGTTTACATAGTAAGTAAGGTGAGTTGATAACAAGTCTGATTAACGTCAAATTATAATTTTAGTAAATGTTATTTTAAGGTAGAATAAGATTACATACATATGAAAATAATTATGTCAAATAAACATATTTTGTCACCAAAATGAAAATCAGGATAGCGGGATACTAAAAACTTAGTAAAGATTCTCTAATCCAAATTACAATTTATTATCTAAGCGTTTGAACCGCCTTTTTCAGTCGTAAGTGTTCTCAGACGGACTTACAACTATGGCTAAACTATTACCTCAGTACTACTAAACCATAGTTAACATAACCAAAGTTAGCCACGAACTTGCTCCTACTTTTATCTTTAAGCAAGTTGCAACTGATGCTAACGGTACTTTTACAGATTTAGATTAAAGAAATTAAACTCAATAAAGACTTGCGAAGAAACTGGCTGAAATTGAACTAAAACTAGAGGAAAAATAATATATATTTAGATACACAGTTTTTAAATTATTGAAAGGGATGGGTCCAATTTTAGGTATTCGGGGAAAAGTTTCAAAATAAACCTATAAAGTAAAAGTCAAAATATGATTTATTCAAAGTAGGCCAAATATAATTGGCTCTATTTCATCATCATCATCATCATCATTTCAACCGTTAGACGTCCACTGCTGGACATAGGTCTCCCCCAAGGATCGCCACGACGACCGGTCATATGCCGCCCGCATCCAGTGGATTCCAGCGACCTTCACCAGGTCGTCAGTCCACCTTGCCCGGGGCCTGCCCACACTGCGTCCCATTGGCTCTATTTGAACGTCGATAATAATAACAGCTCCCGCCGCTTCTAGGAAGAAGAAGCGACGAATCAAACTCCCCAGTAACATATTTGTACCTAAATAAATGGTTCTATATAAGTATTTTTTTCTTGCTCATATTCCACAGCTTTAAACAGGTAGAGCGATTTAAGAACGAGATTTCTCGCTCAAATTAAGCTGCTCAAGTGAGAAGTAACTCCGGCTTACTTAAGACCGCGGTGAAACAAAAGTAGTTGTGTTTCTGCCTGTGAGTAAGGTTACTAGAGCTCGTTAGGGAAGTGATTATTGTGACAGCATGGAAATTCCGTTTGCTGTTCGTGTCCGTGTAGTGACTCCCCTATTTTAAGAAACCTAAAACTTCCTATTTCGTGGGGTTCTTAGAAATAGGGAGTGAAAATGTTTGTGCAGTGTCGGCAACGTATGAGCGATATCCTTGGTCCTGCAATCATCCATAGGGTACGGTAACCGCTTACCATCAGGTGGTACCGTAAATTTAGTTACATTCAGTTCATACGATAACCCTAGATGGTAAACTGAAATATACAAATGGTACTAAATAAAGGCCAAAATATTCAGCATTTTGATGACTTCGCAAAAAAATATGACGATAAGCAACAGTCAACAATAGAGAGTCCTCGGTCCTTACAGAGTCTATTTGCAAGCCCCGCAAGGGTAAACACAAAACGAGATGAAGATAGAAGTCCATTCCTTGGCAAAGGGTTTTTGTCCTAAATACGTTTCGTCAAAGGGCCGGTGACAAACGGATTCCTGCCCGGGGCGCGGTTGTGGGCATACAGAAACATACGGACAGGCTACTTTAGACGGGCACGCTTGACGCTTGTAGACTTCTGATCTTGTAGCATTTGAGCTGATGAAGACTTTGATTACGACACGATTCTATGAAAGTTGTGCTTTTTTGGAGATCTCAAAGCGGGTCGTTTAGAAAGAAAGAAAGAAAGAAAGAAAATATCGTTTATTTAAAACAAACACAATCCACACACACACAAATATAAAATATAGCAACCTATTTTACCTATTAAACATATATATATATACATAGTTATGTCCGCTAAGTAATCACGCGATCCCGGCCGCCGCGCACAGACCCCATCGCCCCGCCATATTTAGTTTAGGTTCTTGATCTAAAAAAAAGCAGCTGAGAAAGGGAAGAATTCGTTGATAGATTAACAAACTCTATTCAAAACATAATGTTTATTTTGTTTATCTATCTCATGTTTTTTCTTCGTTATTTTTTCTGCTTTGAAATATGACTGAAAAATTCTGCGAACGGGGGCGGTGACTGCCTTTTACCATATTACTGGAAAACAAATCTTCTTTTAATACGAGTGGCCCAAAATATTATAAAGCACACTTATATATCTTACAAATCTGAAAAGTTCTTAAAACAACCATAATACGCAAAAAAATCAAGACAGTATAATCGAAATGCCATTGTTTTTATATGTTGTTTATAGTATTGGTGTAACGGAACCGTTGCAATTCGTGCACCGTAGATTTATACGCAAAATCCTCAAATATTCACGGCACTTTCGGTCAAGAATGGAATTCTGGCACTCTTCTTTGAACACTATTATTGCCACTAACGAGGTTTGCCGCTCGTTCGCAAGGAAAATAGACTCAAGACCCTTGAGAAAATTAAGTTAAAAGATTCGTCTCGATTTCGAACAAAGACGGGAAGATAAACATAATATCCACTCTACGTAAACAAGAAAATTCATAACAAATATTATGCTATTACAGTGCAAGAAGCATTCGGACCACGGACTGAGTTTTTGAGTCACGCATGTAACTATTCGAAGTCGTTGTCTGGTATGGTTTTGACTATGAGAAAGAAGACTATGACTGATGCATGCATGCCATTACTTACGATGCTGAAGAACCCTGCGCACAATGATACCAGACTAGTATGATATGCTTAGGTAGTAATTAGAAATGCCCAAAACTGTTAGAGACAATTCTAGCTTTAACAAAATCGGCTTAAATTCTATATCATAAGACGTAGTTTACTACTAAAGTGGAATAAAACAATAAAACAAATAAAAGCGAATTAATCTCCATCTACCAAAACAAAAGATTTTGACCAATGAATTCCAGTCAAATAAAGCTAAAATATTTTCATAAAATACATTCAAAACCATATAATTCACAGGACAGGATCCCTCCCAAATGTTCGTAGCGTAATTAAAAGGACTTTTTAGGCATGATTCACAGTTACACATGTACGATAAAAACAGAGATATATCATTACTCCGAAGAGGGAGGGGTGGCCCTAAATAGTCATTTTAAAACGGTTGTTATGAACGCCTAAATATTGTAAAGGGCGTCCATTAACGAATTTGTTTTAGCGAAATTAAAATTTTGGTTTGGATTTTGCACACTGTGATAGCCCCGTATTAAAGAGACTGTATTTAATTTACTACAGTTTGAACTTTAAGTTAAGTTACTTAAGTTATCAATCAGATCGTGCATGGGCTCATGATCCATTCACTGTCCCACTGCTGGCATTTGAGAGAGTTTAAGCAATAGTTCAGCATGCTAGTCTTGTCCGGATTAGCAGACATCACACGCTGTAGTGTATGTGGGTAGATGCATAAGTATTTTCTCGAGCGCATACGTCACAAGGTGTGGGCTGACGGGCTGAGTGGGCAGTCTGTGTCCGACCGTCAGCTGGGAAGCACGTGGCGGTACGTAGGCGAGCCAAATACATATAGTGTTATAAGCAAATTGCGTAGATACTACACATGTCATCAAGAAAATCTCTCAAATAGGTATGCAATATTCCGCACAATGTTTTTCTTCACCGCTTTAGCATGTGATAAATACGCACATAACTTCGAAAAGTCATTGGATTAAACTGGAGACCTTTGACATAAGGGTCCACTGGCCACATCACTGGGCTATCGCAGTTGAGCTCGAGATTATTAAATAACTTAGCAGATCAATTGTTCTACAGTTAAACAAAGAAAGTGTCATAGACAAATAGACAAACTGAATGGCAAAATCTCTCTACACGATGGTAAAGACCGCAAAACTCAACTTCCGTTCATACGTTCGTCTCAATGATGTAATCTGTTGGATCAGTCTATGCCTGGACCGAGCCATCACTAAACTTCAACTATCTCCACTAATATTAAATCCTAGTTCAAAACAGTGATAATACTAACTGGCTAGAACTTTGCCAATACCCGTCAGGATTAGAAATTGTAGGAATAACTTTCAAGGACTTTATCAGTGTTGATGAATTTCGGTGTAGATGTAGAAATGGTGAGTTATAATTGTTCAAGTGGAATCATTTTACAAAAGAACGATCGAATCGAAGATGGATATATAGAAACACAAGCAGAAGCTAAGTAAAGCTCCTAATAGGCATACTAATTAAGTAATTTATCGGTCAAGAATCTCTACCTTTGCCAAAAAGAAACAACGGACCATACAAGTTAGCAGTTAGCGCAGTCTATGGAGGCTACATTAACTGCATACCATCAGGTTTGCTGTGAGCTGTGTCACCCTAGTGATATAAAGAAATAAGCAAAGATATAAAATAGAAGCAAAACAGATTCAGAAAGGTATATCTGTTGCAAATGTACTTTACGCTCTTATTTACCCAATTTTTTATATTACAAATTATTATAATCTTGTCTATTATTAGATATCAAAAACTGCGAGCAAACAAACAACTTTATATTAACTTGGATGGTATTGACATTGTCAAGTGTGTATGTGTTTACGGCTTGTTTTATATGTTGTTTTATGAGCGGTACGTGACGACAGCGGCGTCGAGATCACTTGTCAGTAATAACAAACTTAATTCTTATTCACAACTGACGAGCAATTTCTGAGAAAAATTAACAATATAGTAAACATGAAAATAAAATCTCTAAAAACTATCAGATTTATATTGCCGCACACTATGATTTTTTCTGTGTCCGTGGGTGCGTTTACAAGCACAAAATTACACATACACAAACGCCCAGACCCGGAACAACTACCTGTAGATTGTACCAATATTGCCTCCGTGCGGGAATCGAACGAGCAACCCGTGACTCACAAGCTGACCGCTCAGACATTGCTTCAATAGAGTCAAATTTGACCATTTTCGAAAATATATAATTTATATTTAGGTATTGTTAAACAATAATTCTGCATGTCACCATTAAATAAATATTGTAGATGTGTTATTATTTTTATAGCAACTCTTTAAAAAAATTATAATATTTTCGCCCGTGATAACATGCAAAAGCATATTTTTAATATATATTTACGGCCAAAAGCCAGGGTGCCTAAACCTGACGCAAAAAAAATACGCTCAAACGTTACACACCCACGCTGGAAAATTATAACACCTACAAAGCACTGTATAAATTTATTGACTCCACTGGATGGATAATTTAACCGATCGGGACAATTGAGAGAATGATATGACCCTGATTATATGATTATACAAAATAAACTATTAAGACAAGAAAATACACGGATATGATCCCAGATGAATATGAATACCGAAGACGTGGCTTCGGCCTAAAATAAAGATGAAGCTCGACTAAGACTTCATAAGACGAGGCTTCAGCCTTACTTACTTTTGAAAAAGAAAAATAACATACTGAAGACTAGGCGGTATGGTCTAAGACCTTAGCCAGCCCGAAGAGGGCGAAGAAAATAAAACCATACTCACGCGTTCACAGTTTACCTACACAACAGCATTATTATAGCTTCTCTTTCTTCCCCATCACATTATATCTTAGTTTCCCCAAAAAATATTTAATAGCATTACTCTAAGTTTGGCCTTGCCAAAAAGTATCGTAGCTATAAAACCATCTCGCGTAAAACCTCGTCGCGAGCATCCTCACAGTTCGTAAACTTTATGACATTTCACGTTACGCACACATGTATAGTATAATATATGAATATTTAAAATATGGTGTTTATTGTACCTTCCTTTTGTTCGAGATGTTTATTTAATAGCTATGCCTATTAAATCCGTTTGTACGTAAGATCAACATTTGGTCCATTTATTTACCAACTCCTACTAGTTAAGTAGAATATAAAACGTTACAATTTTTTTACACTGAATTTACTGACTGGAAACTCCGTTTGAAGGATCAGATCGGAATCTTTACAGCAGCTATAGTCAAAGGTATGATGCCCTTTGCTGTAAAGGACCGAAACGTTGAGATTAAAATTAAATAATATCCATGAAAAGAAGTTTTATTACAAAATGGTTTTTATGTTTTTTTTTTTATTTGTACGTTATAATTTTTAAGGTGATTAAGTAATTGAGGATGGAATAAAAAATTGATGATTTGAGAAAACATCTAACAATTAAGGAGTATTCTCACCAATATATCACCTTAGAATCCATGCAAAAACATATTTTATTTTTAACACACACGCTGTACATCTAAAATTCACGTCAAGACATTATCCGTTCGTAGTCAGTCATGTGTTTTATGACGTCAGTTGACGTTTACACCGAAATATATGACTATGGGGTTATAAACTGGTGTTAACGTCTGCATAGTAATAAAATGGTGACGAAGTTGTGAAGTATGTAATATTTTTTCATTATTTTCTGTTGGTCGTTAAATATTTTAAAGACTTTATAGCGTCTGTCTACGAAAGATATTAAGAACTTTTTTGAGGTTTTACTTTTTTTCTGGTATGATATAAAATGTTCAATGTTCCTTTTTTTTTGATGGTTTAAGTCTGAATTAATTCAGGATAATCCGAGTGGATGTACTGAGTAAGTTTGAATTTTTTAGTCTTAATGCTGTGTCGTTTTTGATTTTTTAAATGAATTTCTGGAAAAAAAACAAAATGGCGGCTCCGTTTATCGCACTAACATTCGAAATGGTAATTTTAAATATATGTATAGCATTTTATCAATGGAAAATACTAGTAGCTTTTTACCACTTTAAGAGCAAAATATATATATTTTTTTAAATGCCGTACTGTATGTTATTATACGTTTAAGCTTGATTGGCATCGTGATACCCCTTATACAAACTCTATTTATCATCGCCACGATATTACACGTCAGTTGGACAAAAAGCACCCAGTAATTATCCTTTCCACGGCGCAAATTAAAACAACCGCAGTTAATAACTTCACCACAGAATATTAAAATAACAACGCTGAGAAATTGTTATATATTTTTTTACATTACACTGAAGGAGGTTGTGGTCTTGTCTTGTATTTTTTTTACTTTTAATTAATAAGTCAATGTAAATTAAAAAGTAGTTGCATCCTAAGTACAGGACACGTATAACCTTGAAGAGTGATTGTAGAAGTATCTTAGTGAACATTTTATTTAAAAGAATGTCTGTGAAGTTTCTTGCCGGTTTCTTCTCCATGAGATCAACTTCTTGGAACCTTGCAACTAGAATCTTAAGGTTGCTAAATGCTTGAAAAAGTTTATTTGAAATAAAAAACCATCTGATTTTATTTATTTTATTATTATAATGATAATAATAATTTATTTGCATCAAGTTTTACATTTTCCATTAGATACATGGTAGTAAATACATTTAAAGTAAATTAACAATATCGTGGCGACACCAGCACCCTTGCTAAGTTGCCGAGACAACTAGTGTTAAAGATGCTGGATGGAATAAAACAAAACGAAATTTTTTGTAAGTGGAGTAGTGTAGTGTGTGTACGGGTATGTGTGTGTGTGTGTTTGTGTGTGTGTTAAAAAAACCATGATTTGATTTGCATGTTTTAGATATAGCGAGCCTATTTAAAGCACCAGATAAGGCATGCAGATTTCCACACTATGTTTCCCTGCATGTGATAAATACGCAGGTAAATTTGAAGTCAGTATTTACCACTGACTTTTCCTGACCTGGAATCTAACTTACGACCTTAACTTAAAATCTAAGGAGATTTTACAATCCGCTGGTCACAATACTAAGCTATCACAGCCAATATAAGATTGGTACATATTATATGTACCTAAATAAATTTATGTAGGTATATTATTGCAGTAACAGATAGCTAGAATAAAATCTTTTTACCGAATAAGCGTTACCATAAAAAAGGTTTTCAGTGAACAAGTGAATCATAATTTATGAATTCCGGTGTCTGGGCCGCGAGGAGATTTACGTGGGGTCATTGTGTCGACGGGTACGCATCGCTTAGCGAGAGATAGATAGGCAGAACAGTTAATTTCTATTGGTGGAGAAAGTTTTCGGAACATTTTCCTTAGAAACATTTTGTACAAAACTCAAACCGGTTGATCGCCTGCGAAGAAATGATTGAGAGTGAGTCAGTCGCACTTTGTCATCTGTTATCTGTTCGTGTCAGAATTATTATCGATAGTCAAATATCAAATAACGAATAATCAATTAATTTCATGAAAATATTTAGGTATATCAATGAACATTTCACACGAAAACGGCTATGATAGCCTAGCGGCGTCACCACTGAACTGAGAAAAGAAGCTGTGAAGTTCTAGGCTCGATACCAAAGCATGCACGACGAAATTCTATTCTATAGTTTCTGCCTACCCCCATGGGAAAAGGACGTGTATGAAGTTTGTTTGTATGTAATCATAATTTATACTTTAAAACTATTTTAATTGAATTATCTAATAGGTAAATTATTTATATCTTTGATCATGTAAAACATAGAACACAGATCCTAACACCATCTAAACCTTTCCCGCTCTATGACACACAGTCGTTAATGAAACATAAGGGGGTGCATCCCCTCACATCCCGCGACTCATCCGCCGCGGGGGGCAGGGTAAATACAGATACAGCCCGCTAATCGCGATACTAAGCCGGCCTATATACACTCAAGCGAAAATCAACTCTACCACCCCTGAAATAAACTATTCGTTACATTTTCATTCATAAGCCGTTAATTAATATTTTATGGAGCGAAAATTCTTAAATAATACGTATAAATAACACAATTATTACGAATTTAATGGTTATTGTTATATTTTTATGTGGCGTATCGGTTTTGGTACTGTTATGTCGGTTATTTTGATACTCGTGTATAGACTGCGAAATATTACAATATAAATGAATATCAGCAACCCAATCGTTGTCCCACTGCTAAGGACGGGTCTCCTCTTATATGAGAATGATAAGGCTGTAGTCAACCACGCTAGTTTTGTGCAGGGTAGCAGATTTCACACGCCATTGAGAAAAATCTCAGGCATGCAGGTTTCCTCACGATGTTTTCCTTTTCACCGTTTCAGCGTTTAATAATGTGTTAAATATGTACGTAATTCAGTGTGACTTGGGCCTGAACTTGAGACCTTCGACCACAGCTCTCGCAATATAATATGAATAAAAAAATATAATGCTAAGTCTATCTTAGGTGCTTCTCCATAAGACTTACATTTTGGAACCGTGCAACTAGTTTTTGACAATTCAAAAGTATCTGTAATATTGGTCTAATGGAAATAAATCATGTGAGTTTTAGTTTATCTAAACATGACAGAAAACTTTTACAACGAACGGATAATTTGTTCAACCATCGGTCTTCCATTTTCAAATATTTACTTGATAGCTTCTGCTATCGAGTAAATATTTCTCGCGCCACGCGTCTGGCTGTGCGGTGAGCGAACGCTTTCTTTATTTTTTTAAATATATTATAGACAATAATAAGGCAAAGATACACGGATATTAAGTTAGTACTATGTACCAGGTAGCATTCACGTAGATTTTTTAAATGTAATTTCAATGTTATCTTTGCGTCATTCTAAGTATTATCAATTAGAATTACGATTTTTGTTTTGTAGCATATGGTTTTAGTACCTACTTGGTAGAATTCAAGTTGGTTAGTCAAATTGGTAAAAAGATAGTGGGATCAAAACGTATACTTAGATATTTTAATTAAGTATATTTTACATTAAAATTTAAAACATATATTTACTGCGACATATGTATTCTTTGTAAACCCGTTCCTAAAAATAAAAGGCCATTAACATCAGCCCAACACGAAAGAACTCTTCACGTGCAGATATTTTTTTAAATACAGCCCTCAGTGATATTACACAGTGTGCACAATGCTTGTCTGAGATGACAGGCCATTTCGCCGTGTGACAACCCTAGACGTTTCCTTCATGTGTACGTACATTATAAGTATATTCGAAAATGGAATGAAAGTATTCTTTCTTTTTTCAAATAATCGATGCTCGATTTTTTTTCTCTGGCTCTAAGTGGCTTTTTAAAGGTTAGTGGTTGCTAGTAATGTTTTTATCTCTCTCCAAAAAGTATTACTATGTTCATCATTGCGGTACGGGTTTAAAGTCTATTTTAACTAGCTTGCGTAACTGAAGCTATCCAGACTTCACGTGCGTTTGAAAACTTTAGGAGTCCTTTTAAATGAGTAAGGTAGTAGTAACACTACTACTATTATTGAAGGCCTATTTTTTATATGCCTTTACCTGGTTTTGCGCATTTTTATTGACATCCATAGGTATTGTAATCGTTAGGCGCCCTCTACTCAGATATATTTACCTACCCACAGATAATTGCAGACTAATCAATGTTCTTGTAATCGATGAAACTAAATTCAAAATAAGCTCAAATATGTATCTTCATAATCGTATTCTATTCTAAATAAAGCTTCATGCTACAAAACTATTAGACTGATGACTCAATTAAATTCATACTTTTATTGCGTTCATGTACATTTAATATTTAATTCAAGTCATAGTATTCTGGCGATCATTTATTAATTGTAAATAATATGCGTATATTGAATAACATATTGTAATTTTTATTAAGTTGGTATTAGTATTGTTGCTAAGAGTCTAAATGTTAGTGCCCGCGAGATGCAGTATGTTTAATCGCGTAAAATTACCAATGACTAGAGGAATTATAAATAATAAATATTTCTAGACATTATGACACAGCGCCAACTTGTACATACATGCATAAATACATCCATGACTCGGATACAAATATTTATGCTCGCCACACAAACATTTGTCCCTAACGGGGTTCGAACCCGGGACCCATAGCACAGAAGGCAGTGTTAACTACCTCTGGACTAATTGGGTCGTCTAAATTGCAAATATTAAAGATTTCCTTCAGTAAAATACTTTAAAGATTCCATATCAGTACCAGATGCTCGTGTCCAATGTATGTACGAGTCTTTCCTTCGAAGGTAAAAGCACTTGTCGCTCGACAGCGACAATGGATGGGGAGGCGCGACAAAAGAGTGGCCTCGCCAATACAATCCCACCTTCATATACCATATGTATTGAGGTACACCAGAACTGAAAACTGTGCTAGCCTAGTGAACGGGACCAGAGGCTGACGAAGCTTAGCAGTAGATAGTTGAATTCCGACATATATGAGATTATCGTCAAGCTAATTATTGTCCCGCTGCTGATCACGGGTCTCATTTAAGAGGGAATAGGCTATAGTCCACCACAAGACCTTTGATTTCACTCTATCTACCATAATATTAGAAACTGTGATTGCCTACTGATGTGACCAATATGCTATCATAGCTTCATAGCTATATCATATGAAAATGTAGGTATTTCCTTTAGTGCTAACAAGAACTATTTCCCCCTAGAAATTATGTTTGAAGGAAACCCCAATCAAGTGGCATATGTTTTAAAACCACATTTATATTCTGCAGTTCATTTTTCAGTTCATATTGAGATGCAACGCGCGCTCTCCTTCGGGTGTAAAAACTGGACGTGACGTCACAAGAACACCTGTCACATTCAAAATGAGAACGATGTTAGTGAGAAGTTTTAAAATTATATTAAAAAGATTGAGGTTTTACTTGAGGATATAATTTGAGAAATTACTTCAAACGTCAAATGTCAAAATTGGTCAGTTATTACTTATTATAATAACCAGCCAGTTACAATAAATAACAATCATTGTATCTATTGAAATAAAAAAAAAATTACGGGTTCATCACGGTTTATTGATAATAATAATAATAATTAATTCTGAAGTTTTGGTTCATTAGCAGTATTCATGGTCAAGGGTAGACCATCTGTCCGGCAGTCTGTATGTTTTGTTGTAATATTTTTTTTAATGGAGTGTATGCGTAGAAATTGCATGATAATTAATGTCTTACGAGAATCATCATCATCCTTGTTTTATCCCAATCATTTAAAAAATGATAATCCTACTAAAGAGCAAAGTTGCTAGAAAATTAGAAAAAAAAATGCTTTTAATGTTTAAAAGTTTAAGTCTCAAGCTCATCAAGTATATCTTTATAGTAGATATATTTGTTTCAAGCAAAAAAGGTAATAAAAATGTGATAGCTCTAATTATATCAATTAATCTTACAAACCTAAATACCTACTTTCAATACTTAACGATTACAAAATACTTCACTAAGACAACCCTTTATTAAGCTCTGTCAAGCAAAAATGTACCTTAAGTATAATCCGCATCCGCCTAATACAAACATGGCCGACTTAGTCTACCAAACTCGTAAGCTCATAAGACTCAAACTAAGTTAGCTGAGCATCATAAAGGACACGTTACACGACACACGTGGCTCTCAGGAACTAATGAAAGGTGACTTAAGCTGTTCAGTGGCGAAATTAACATGAGGTAATCTTGATAAGGTAACTGTTTTGGACACCTCGGCTTAAATTCAATTAATTAATGTTCTATGCGCTATAGTCTCATAAGTATTAAGTGAAATCTTGTTTATACAATTTAGGTATCGATTATTTGTGCTAGTTAATCGATTGTAATCGAGCGCCGATAATGAAATTCGATTGTATCTGCGAGTCGTCGTAAGCTGTTTTTATTACATATTTAATATTTATTATTGAAATGATAAAGTTTATGATCGGACTAGGTGTCAAAACGGCATAGTATGCAACTAGTATAAAGCCAGTTAGATTAATGTTGTCCTACTGGCCAGCAGAAAAAATAATATAAAACAATTCAAATTTCGAACAGCACGTGCAGTCCAAGCGCATTTTCCCTCCATTAAACGATACTTCATTCTCTGTTCATCCCATTCCGTCAAGAAAGTGAGAGGGTTGCAAGGATATAACCGATTTACGGAATTAAATTTGAGTACTGTCGGTACTTCTATACAGACCGCTTCCCTTTTCGGCAATTAAAACGAGATCATGGAGGCTCCATGTTTTATTTTTCCTTTGCCTTTTTTTTCTTTTCTGCACTAGAAAGCTGCAATAAAGATAAATTATGGTTTTTAATTTTGTTGGCTCGGTTGGTTAATGACAAAGCTTAGTGACGTTTTTGGTCGTTTATTTTTAGATTTGATTTGTGGAGACGAATTCTTTTTACATTTAAGAACACCGTCATATTAATTGTTTATATTAAACGCGTAAAGCTGCAATTTATAAAATACTCCCAGTGACAATTGAAGCGGCAAAAAATAAAACATTTTACTAATTATTTTGTGGAAAACTAAACAATTTTTGAGCTTTTAAGCTCAAGAATAGTTAAGAACAAAAAACGGTTGTCAAACACAGAAGAGAAAGGTACTGATTGAATACTTGCTCTTTTATAGACACAGATTATAATTTGAGAAATAGTTATAAAAGCGATACAACATATGATTCCAAATAAAAAAATGTGCGGTATGAATGTAAATTGACACTCAATTCAAACTTCACATTCAAAATATTTTCAAACATAAAACGCCATCAAAATCCGATTCGGTCTTTTTCGATTACAAAAAAAAATATGCAATGCCATAGAGTATAGAAAAGTAAATAAAGGTTCAGACGCCTCTATTGGTTCTGACTACACAAAACACCACTCTAACAGCCACTAGTTTAAAAAAATAGTTACTATTGATACGTTCATAGACACCGGTGTGTGAAATTCGGTGTATCCACGAACAGAAAAAGAAGAGATGAAGTGAATATAAAACCCATCCGATGTTCGGTTGGAACTATTTTAAAAATAAACGCCATTTTGTTGTACACTTGTACAGAATAGTAACGAGTTTCTTAAATTATAATAAAATGTTTACTAGGTATATAGTAGATTATTTAATTGTATTTAACATGTTTTTGTTTAGTTGCAATTAACAATTTTGCAAATAGGATACTTGTTTTCCCTGAATTAACGTTACATTGGTAACCACGTGTGCTACCAGTGTGGCTATCAAAGTTTAGGCAAAGAACTAAAAAACTAATGAAAACTAAAAAACTTTAAAAATTATACCGAAGTGCCCTCATTTCATTCGTTAATATGAAAATGTGTCACAGGTTCTACCAAAACTAACATGCTTGTATAATCTGTGGAAAAGCAATTAGAAATTTCGAGTTTTCTGTCAAAAATACATACATATTAAAAAAATACACTATAAATAACTATTAAAATACACCGTAGAATTTAAAATTTAAACGATAACCGCTAGATTATAGATATTTGCGGTTATTTGACAAGTAGCCGCGTCGGTGGAGTGATATTTATATGAATTTTGTGAAACCCGCCGCCCGCCGCTCGCCGCCTGCCGCCGCGTCAAGCGCGCGGTCGGAAATACCACAGCGGCGGGCGCAGTGACGTGATGCCCGCGAAATTGTGTATAGGTATGTACTAGATATATGAAGTATATGGAAAATAACATAGTGTAACCTCAATATAACAATTTCCGCGAATTAACATTTTTTTTTCGGAATACCCACCAACAAACCAACTAACCAACCAACTCCGAATGTAATATTTATATAGAATATTTTCTAAATCCCTTCGTGATATGTTATACCGAGGTTGCACTGTAATAACCTTTTTACTATTTTATTTTTAGAACTGTGCGTTAGTTGTAGTTTGGATACAATAGCTTGCTCATCTTATATTTCAACTTAAAATTATCATTCTATGTAAACTTTTGGTTATTTCTTCGATATATCTGTATCGATCGATGTCTCAGGTTTTTTGAGTGTAGGTAGATATAGCTATAATAATGTTTAATAAACTATAAATAATTATCAAAATCGGAGTACTATATAAAAAGTTATGCGTTGTTATGCATAAAAAAATATAGGAGTTGACTTGAGAACCTCCTCCTTCCGAGAGAGAACCTTTTTCATCGGTTAAAACACAGTTATAACACGGAACAGCTACAGTACCCCCCGCTCTATTGACTAACAACATTGGAATCGCTACAAAAACTTCTCCACCGAACAATTTAAGACACCGCACAAAAAAAAATCCCCAATCATTAATAGAGATCTATATCAACTCCTTAAAGAAGCTACCACTAAGCACAACGCGAATACTAAAAGATAAATTATCCTGTGATAACCCTAACGAGTGGCATACCGTCGTCTTAATCACCACTGCACTTTTCAACATAGATTGATGACGTTTTGATTTATCACCATCGCAGCGACAGGGTTAATGGGGTGACGCTGTCAGATAAAGATGCAACTGTTGGCAATGAACAATAATTAACATGTTTCTGGAGTGTTTATAACATGTTTTATGATCTATTTTGTTGTTTCGTGACTGAAAATATTTGTTTTATGAGTTACTATCGATATTTCTAATCACCAAACGTCTATATTATAAATACGTGATACGAAATACATGGAACCATATTTTACAATCATCATCAACGTCAAAATAGGTACGTACATTCACGCCTATTGTCCATGCATGCATAGTTTAGCTTCATACATCTTGTCATACATGCCAGTGGTATGTACTATGCACGTGACGTTTGCAAAGAATATGTCAGTCAGTTAATTTACTAATGATCTATGAACTTCCTTGAAAAGTGCCCCAACAATTAAGGTTTAAAAATCTCATTCCCAAAATATAGGGGTGTGGTGTATCGATCAAGTTACTCACAACATTTTACTGATTATAAACCACAAACCACCCCTCAAACTTACCCCCAAGATGACGCATGCAAATTCACCCCCTCCCGTCACCCCCTATTTCTTTTTATTGAAGCAAAGTTTTTGATGGATTGGCGTTTTAGCGTTGGGTTGGTACGAAAACGGAAAGATTTCGAAGTCAAATCTGTTTATTGATAACTGTCAGATTGTCGGTTTCATGCATTAGCAATTTCGTGGACGATAAATGTTTGTGTTTTCTTTCCGTAGCGCCACAGCCTAACAAAAGCGATGTTTAAGTAAATACTCTGTCGTAAGTGAGTAGCACTCACTACCGAATGTATCAAATCTCACCATAGTGTTAATGAAAGTGAAATAAATAATAATATTTGTTTTTTGTGATACATTTGGTTGCAATCGAGTGAACTGGATCAAGAGCCACATTAATTACGTACCAAAAACTGCATGATGCACATATTATAATCCGACATCGTCATCGTAATTAGACAAAATTATATATATTTCTGTTCATCATTATCAACCCATTATTGTCCCACTGCTGGGCACGGGCCTCCTCTCAATTCAGAGGGATAAGGCTATAAGTCCACCACGCTAGCCTACTGCGGGTTGGCAGACTTCACATGCCATCGATCATTCTCTCAAGCATGCAGGTTTCCTCACGATGTTTTCCTTCACCGTTTGAGCTTGTGATAAATACGCACATAACTTCCGAAAAGTCAGTGGTGCGTGCCTTGGGTTCGAACTCGAGAACTCTGACATCTCAGTCCACTGATGACACCGGTCGGCTACCACAGCTTTTATATTATTTTTATTGCTAATACACTAAAGCCATAGATAATTAAAATATAAATTCCTAAAAATGTAGATATTTAATTGCTAAATTAAATTTTAACCATTATTAATAAGACTATTTTTACTGACTCTTTCAATTGCGACCATAGCCCTCCAAATAGAGTTAGTTTTTTTTTTTCAGAAATCATAAGTCGAGTTTTTTACGACACGTAAGCACAAATGTATCAAAACCTCTTTTAAATGTATTACTACAACGTTCACAAACTCTTGTAGCTCATAGAAAATGTTGTACGTATATATTTTAAACTACCTTCATCCATTTACCTAATGAACACCACATTACACGACTATCTCATTTCAACAACAACGCGACACTCAAAACCGCATAAT
Organism: Craniophora ligustri; assembly: GCA_905163465.1. Lineage (NCBI taxonomy): Eukaryota > Metazoa > Arthropoda > Insecta > Lepidoptera > Noctuidae > Craniophora > Craniophora ligustri. The sequence continues at coordinate 14,607,318 of LR990959.1, read as the reverse complement.
TAAACCCCCCAACTACACGTGAAGTAATTGCTAAAAGGCTTCATGAAGCGCATATCATATAACTCAAAGTACCTATAACAATTTTAAATGACTGTGGAAAGGGTAATTACTGTGAAAACCGGACCCTAATAGTATTTAAACGTCAACCAGTACAAGTTAAGATGTCATAGTGGCGCTGCTTGCAGAGAAAACAGTCAATGTACTGTCAAAATTTGTACACTTAAAATTAGTTCACCTCACACAAGTTGTCTCATTGGTCTAGTGGTCGTCAGGGATATTGCTGAGCAAGATGCCTTGAGTTCGATTCTCAAGTATGGCAAAGTGATATTGGGTTTTTCTATGAAATTCTCAGTAGCAGCTCGGAGTTTGTTTGTAGTCCTGGTTCATGGCAATCAACTTACTAGTCCCATGTAATCATGGTACCTGAAACACATCGGAGAAATGGGGGTGTGGATAAGTACTCCTTTGCCTAGCCTAACTGATTTTTCTAGGAGGTAGGGCATAGCGAGATTTCTCGCTCAAATTGAGCTGCCCGACTGGGGAAGTACCTCCGCCTTACAGAAGACTGCAGTGAATCAACAATAGTTGTCTTTCTGCAAGTGAGTAAGGTTACCAGAGCTCATTGGGGGAGTGACTATTCTGACAGCATTGGATTTCCGTTTGCTGTCAGTTCAGTAACTCCCTATTTTAAGAAACGTGAACGGTTTCAATGGGATTAGGCAACGCATTTGCGAGCCTCTAGTGTTGCAAATGTCCATGGGCGACGGTCATCACTTACCATCAGGTGAGCCGCCTGCTCGTTTGCCCCCTTATCACCATAAAAAAACCCTTCGGGGACGATAAGCATAATGGTATGGATACGATGATGATTAAAATTTGGTTTTGTTTTTTGTTACGTGTCAGGATATATTTGTCATTTTATATGTAATCGCGTGCTAATGAGTAGTAAAAGTAATTGTAGGGTGACACTGTTCTATTGTTTTTAATAGAGCTTGAAATTGTCGCTCATATTTGTTTTAAGTGATTATGGGGTGGTTAGTTTTGGTAAAGAATGGGGGACATTATGGCACCAAGCACGGGTAATTATCTTGTATGTAATTGTATACCTTCGTTTATTATTACACAATTTTTTAGCTTATTTTAAGCTAAGATTTTTAATTTTTTATTAAGAAAGAAAAAATCAAAAAAATCACTTATTAAGAAAGAGAATTCTGGGTTGGACAGAATTGTCGCCATAAGACATAAGTAACATAAAAAAGGCAAAATTCAACACGTCAGGCGGATACCTCGGTGGCTCAGTTGGCAGAGCGTCTAGAGTACTTATCCAGAAGACGCGGGTTCGAGTCCCGCCTGAGGTTGAATTTTTCTTTCTTAATAAAAAATATTATTACACGGTCAAGTAAGATTATTTTATACAGGAACCTACCTATTTCCTTTTGTTTACGAACTAAACAATCAAGAGAAAAAATCGTTTTTTGAAGAAATTTATATTTGGAATATTTTCACACTACTGTACATTATTATATGGTTAAATAATATTCTTAAACCTACCTCTTTTTATTTACGCTGTGTAATGTTACAACACAAAAACGAAATTATTAAAAACAAATCGTCTTTGGGTATTTTCACACGCAGTTCCAAATCGAAAGAGTCGAATTAAGTAATGTCACATTCGGTAAGTACAATTTAAATCTGAAAAACAAAACACCGGCGCATAAACATGTGGCATATTCCTTTAACATGTCCTCAACAGCCAATATGTTTTGTTGAGCTGTCTGTGAAGAGAAAGTAGGTGTTTGGTTCAATGTCAAATGTTTGACCATAAGTATTCTTTAGCCTCCGATGCATGGATTAAGTGACCATGAATCAATGGTTAGATTGGTTACCAAATTAGGATTATCCGATATCGATGTTTGGGTGTCGTAGTTGATGTTTATAATCAGACTATTTATAAAACTACTAGGCACCGCGGTGGTGGTATTATCTGCATGGCAGTATTAGGTTTAAGTACTGTTTTCGTCTATCAATATTGGGCAGGGCGAGGTACGGGGACGAAAATAGTACATACTATGATATTATGCCGATATAAGCTTATGTTAGGCACACAAGATTCTCAACATTTTACTATAGTGCTTAAATGAACTAATATATGTAAGAACATTGAAATTTATTGAGCCTGCTTTGTAATTGTTTACTTTCCAGCTCTTTAAACTGATTTAATATAATTATAACTAACATACTAGACATGTACCTTTTATCTAAAAGATCGTTTACAGAAGATGCAATCTATAATTTTTCAGTTTATTTATACATGAACATGTAATTGACAACAAATATAAACGTTTAAATAAAATCATCAAGTTTACTTAATATAATCATAATCTATATTTCACATGTCACTATTAAGAAGAATTTAATCTGACCATGTGTCCACAATAGCCTGCAACGCGACACAGAGAAAGTCCCGTCCTTTTACGGTGTTGCTTTCTCGGGAGTAATTTTGCTCCATAATGGTACAAGAGGATACAATTATAGCGGCAACTGATGAACCCCATTGTAATTTTGTTCCTAATAATGATTTTATACTCTGTGCTCTTGTAATATCATGTTCCGGACATGTTATGACGCTCATTATGGACTCAATTTGAGTGTAGAATTTGTGTAAATGAAAATACATGACGTAAGTATTTGTGTTCAAATATTGTGTACCGTACGTAAATAACAAATTATAAACTATATTTAGGTATAGCTTGATGAATATATAAGTACGACTTTGCAAAGATACGTGTGTATTTATCACATGCTTAATCGGTGAAGGAAAACATCGTGAGGAAAACACCTTCATGTTTGTGAGATTTTCTCAATGAAATGTGAAGTCTGCCAAACCGCACTAGGCTAGCGTGATGAACTGTAGCCGTATCCCTCTCAAATGAGAGATTATCTCATTCTCAGGACAATAAATGCATTGATATAATTAATGGTATAAAAATTCCGAGTCACGTTGTTTGACTTCTTAACTAATGAACCGATTTTAATTAACTTTTTAAATTAAATTAACTTCGTACAGTACATAGAACAGTTTTACTCTTAGTCTTTACGCAGACGAAGTTATGACCACAGCTGGTAAATAATTAATTATAATAATGACGTCTATAAATATTATTATATGTTAGAGAGACCTGTGGGCACGACACAAATCAAATGTTGTTTGGGGTTAAGCTGTACCGCTAAGGTCAGTCGATGTATAGACTAATTAACATATTGAAACGGCACCATGCTACGGAGAGTAGGTACCTTGAACTATTGGGCCCAGTTACCATACATATTACAATCGTTAATGGTAGTCATAATCCCCTAAAAACTAGTACTTAATATGATTGAGGAGGTTTCATGGCAGATGTCCAGGGGGGGATCACTTACCATCAGGTGAGCCTCCTGCCCGTTTGCCCCCTTATTACCATAAAAAACGCATCGTGAAAAATACTGAAAATCAGCCGTATCTCGTAAATAACAAGCCGTTGGGAGATATATATAGATAGATGAATAAATTGCGGGTAATAGCGAAGTAATGTGACTAAACAGCTAACAACAAAGGCATTAACATATTTATCGAAGTATTAATCGTCCTCAAATTTCATTTCACAACAAATTAACATTGCTCACAAAATTAGCTCACGAGGTATCGAAGCGTGGACCTATTAGCGAAAACAAAATACCACTAAATTGGATAACAACTTAACCGTGGCCTCTCTTAATAAAATTACTCGGTTCGAACAACAAAATTTCCCTACAAAATCATTGAACTTTCAACTAAACTTAATATAAGCTGGCTACAAGCTGTTGCGTTTGAAAATTCAATTTGTAAACAAGTTAGCGACTCGTTAAAATTCTTTGGGTGTAATAAGGTGGTTCGCTTGTAGGCATTTGTTGAATTCGGATCTTGGGCGGTTACCGGCGAAACTCGGAGCATTCTCGGCGCTGCCTCGCACGATAATAATGTTCGGAGATTGGTTTTCGAGTTGCTAATAGATTTTCTTGGTGTTTTGTTGCGTGCGACGTAACATGGGAAGGTAATAACTTTCTCATTTTTCGCCTTTTTGCGATAATCTCGAAAAGAGATTGCATCAAGCGGCTTATTAAAAAGTTTTTGTAAATTCTTTTCATCTTGTGTTATTGAAGTTATTACAGACAATACCCTCATTGAATAGCCCAAGTTATTTCTTCCTACCGACAAGTAGACATGCTACCTTTTTACAAGCAAACTCTTTGAAACAAAAAATTGTGTGTTTTATGTGTCCATCGATAATATGTGCTTAATTAGAATTTTTACTTAAGAAAACCCCGTTTTTCTTACATTATTTAGAACAATACTTACCTATACTCTTAATACACACATAATTATATTCCAGAAGCAGAAAAAAACTATTATTATTAAGAAAAAACCTGTAGGTAGGTACTTTAAATTCTGTAAGGAGTTATATCAATAGAAATACGTAACGATGGGACAAAAACGAATGCCAGTTGATAAATGCGTGAACTTTATCCGCCCAACCATATTAGTAGTTGTATAACAAATCATACTTATGTAAATTGAACATAAAGTAATAGAGATTTACATAATTTACTGACTAGCCAATTACCCCGAGTAACGGGCCACCGCTGTGTGATTTACACAAATTATCATCCATCATTTATGTATAGTTTATATTGTTTCGCGTTAAGTGAAAATTATTGTCATAGGTATCTAGTAAAGATTTTGTACCTATACTAGATTCACGGATGAAAGAAAATGGTCTGCCAAAATAGAACATGATTAACCAAAAATATGATATCCCTATGTACATATGTTACGCTATATTTAAGCTACATTGAGAAAATGAATGATAGGCGATTGACGAAAGGAATTTATAAGGCGGATTTCAATGAAAACGCCGGGAGGGGGAGCTCTAGAAGGACATACACTTACGTAATTGGTGAACTCCTTCAAAAATATCAGGTGCGCAGTACTCGTAACCTCAACGTGTCGGATACTTTACAGCATTGTTGGTATCGAGCACTTACAGTTGTCGCTTAGACCACGGACGGATCATAATAATTATGTAGCATATTATAAATCAAGAGTGTTTGACTTTTCAAAATCTTGAGCGCAATGATGGCGCGCTTAAACAGTCAATAAAAATATAAAATTTTCTAAATTGATAATGGGTTAATGATGATGAAAGCTTAGTGATCAAAGCCCCGAATGTAACAGTGTTACCAATTTTAAGTAACATCAAATTTGATAGTCCAAGCAAGACAGTAATACTAGGTACAGTAATCCCACACTAAAAGCCAAAATAAAAGAAGCTATTGAACATTTATATCTTCTCTATAGGGGTCGATTCTACTAATGCAATACTATACCAGAATGTTTTGACTTGTTTTACACCTAGAAAACTTTAATTTCGTTTTTTGGTTACAAAGATAAATTAACTAATATTGTTTTTTTTTTATAAACCTTGCCCCACACTAAGCGTTTATCGGGTGGCCTGAGTGCAACAACACATACAGATTCTGATATTTGTTCTATGCGGATATATCGAACCTGTGACAAGCAGCACAGCAGCTAATCACAGGATCACTGGACCGACTGTGCGCTTTTTTTACGCTTGACCGCCATCGCGCCAGTTTGCCTGAAGTTTAGTGACACTGCAATCTAAGATAGAATCATAATCATGGGCGTATTAATGATTCCCTTAAGTGGTAAATAAGAGGCTTCAAAGGCATTTTCTCAACGACGCGACCGTGTATTAGATCTGCTAACTCGTATCAGAGCAGTGTCGTGGGTTAACCCCTTTCAACATAGAGACAGTTGATTCATGGACACGAAAAAATATCTTACTCTAGACAAAATACTAGTAGTTACTTTATCCGCAAGATCTACGAATTTAGTCGAATCAGCCCTAAACCACATAGCGCTGCCGAGATAAAACACAAAGCTGAGATCAATATAGGTAGCAACACGCTCCCCTTATTTATATTGGAGGTTGCGCTCTCCAGTATAAATCCTCCAAAGGTAAGTTTTAGTGCCAGCAAAGAGGTGGAACAATAAAAATAAATTAGCTACCTACTACGTAAGTGCCTGTGCTAATGAAATGGGTGAAAAAAATAATGAATAAATACTTTTTGGTGGACGGGGGTGAAATATGAGTATTGTAATATAGCTTCTGTGTTATAAGAATTACTATAACGTTAGATGTTGAACGCGAAAAGGCAGACTGAATAAAATAATAGAAAAGCCTGCCTGGTGACCGTTTATACTATTAAGGATTTGAAACCAGACTAAAATATAATATAACGCGATAATATTATACCTGTATACCTCGTAAGGTAAATATTAAAAAAAGGTGAGCACATATCTGTCATGACCGATGGATTATGAAGTCAATTATAAATACTTCGACCAGTCTTCTCTCAATTGAGAAGCTTTAGGCTATAGTCCACCACGCGCGCTTAATAAGGGAAATCTCTCACACATGCAGATATTTCTAGGGCAGATTTCTATACGTTTTCCTTCACCATTTGAGCATATTATCATAATAAATACGCATATATTTCCAAAGAGACGCAGTGTGGGCAGGCCCCCGGCAAGGTGGACTGACGACTCGGTAAAGGTCGCTGGAATCCACTGGATGCGGGCGGCATATGACCGGTCGTAGTGGCAATCCTTGGGGAGACCTATGTCCAGCAGTGGACGTCAAACGGTTGAAATGATGATATTTCCAAAAACCTTAGAATCAATTTCGAGTTTCAAAAACTACTTCCCAGCATCTCTAAGCTATCAAAGCCCATCTATTCGTCATAACAGCATGCAATTCCTTGAAAAGCTACTGTAAAATTTTCCGCATCCAAATTCCCCTATACTTAAAATACAGTAACAAAAAAGTTAAAACCTCTTTAGATTCGTAAAGGCGCATTCACACGCACGCAGCGGTAATCAGCGCACGCATTGTGGAGAGTCGACCGCAGTTGTTAAGGGTGCTTCAGACGAGGGCACTCCAACATCTGTCGCGTGGTGTCGTGAGGGGCTCGTGTTTTACGGGAAGAGGAGGATTTTTGTATTACGAACAGTATGAGAGGGAAGGTTTTAAGCGATTTTCGATGCGGTATGCGATATATTATATTTTTCTTCAATAGGTTTTATATCTTCACTTTTCTACGGCTATTCGATAAAGCTGTTTCAAATCGACGCAGCAATGATCACTGCGTACATATACCTATTACAAACAGTATAAACAGTATAATTACATGTGTTTGAGTCCTGAAATTTACAGTGAATTGTCCATATGAAACATCATTATAAAACATCAATTAAATAAAGTACTATTTACTATAGTACGTACTATAACATAATTTTGTCGTGTTTTTTTTTTCACAGATCCAAACTCCAAGCTGCTAATGTACGAAAATGGACCCCAAGACCTCCTGATTAGCAATTGCACTTTACGATCACTAGACCAATGAGTTATCAACCTTACTTTGGCTTTTGGACACGGAACTACTCTAGAGCAAGACTGCAGTCTTCAAAAGCTGAATCCCTCAGCCATGTAAGTCTCTACTGTAAATGTTCCTTTAATGATGCAAATCATAATTATTATGACATACTCACTTCACCTTTCGAAAATTCAGAAGTACGTTGGCTTCAAACAAGAGATCTATAATTTGTCAGTCTTTTGTCAAATCACTTTAGGCTATCATTGCTTACGGAGCACCTACGTGCATTTACTTAAAATATATACCAACCACAAATACACTTAATACATTCTGTTATACACGAACATATATTACAGTTAAAACCACAAGCCAGGAGCTTCCATTAAAATCCCATAATCACCTACTCATTCATTTAAATTATCAAACATGCTGTGTTTGCATTGCCGCTTTCGGCGAGTACAGTCACTAGCTCCATTAATCGAGAGAGCGGAAGTGACACGGCACGGTCATTTTTACAAACAAAAAAGTAACACGTACATGTGTGTCGAGTCCACGATAATTTACTATTATTGTGCTACAAAATTATGGAGTCGGTAATGTATTGAGTGAGAAATAAATATATTATGTTGGAGGGATTTTTTTCTTTGACTTTAACTGGCGTGTCACCCGAGTTTAAATTTATATATTGGGCATAGATGAATGAGGAAGGCACAGGACGGCAGAGGATAAAGTATTATGGCGCAGTTTGGGAGAGGCCTTATGTCCAGCAGTGGACTGCGATAGGCTGAGTTGCTTGAATGATTTATTTATTTTATATAAATTGATATTATTAATCTGTGATATAGCATTATTTTACCTCAAATGTAAATTATTACAATAACTATTGATACTATATTGTGTTAATTCAATGTGATTTAATAATAAGTACATAATTATTATGTTTCTGGAAAAAGTAACAAAATAAATATGGTCTGTAACTCAGGACTTAAACTATTTCGTTTCTTCGTCACTCTACTAGTTAGTCACCAAAACAGTTAAACAAAAACTAATCACATCGTAAATCAGAATTCAGTCAAATTTATTTACTTACTTGAGTTTGAATTTGAGCACGATGCTATTAAAATATCTCGGAAATACATTTCTCATACCAAACGCCAATACATCTTACAGATAACAATCTACATAACATTAGCCCGCTAAATACCACGTCCATTATTTCTAACGTCCATTCTTGTTCAGATCGTGTGAATTAACCTCGTTTGTGCGACGGCACCTTATAAGGCGAGTGGAAAGCGCACTCGCCTTATTAAACGAAGCACAATGCTTGTCTAATGTACCAGTGTATGTACAAAAATACACAAAAGGTACTCACGGCCTAATTTGACGACAAGCGGATTCGATACGCAAGACATAGGTGTTTGGAATGAACTACTTATGGCAAATGAGTCATATGTAGCGACATCTATCTCGCCACATAAGGACTACGAACTCAGCGCGATGACGCAAGTAATCCTACATCGCGCAAGTGACATTTGCACGCGAGATTGCATATATACAACCACCCAACATCAACCGTGGGGCAGTAGCCCGCCAGGCACAACACCCCGCCTGGTCGGAGGATCCTCCTTTTCCAGTGGAGAGATCACCACCTCCTTCCCTCCATACTGGTGACCCCGAGCTGAACATCAACGCAACCTTCGATGACCAGCAGCTTCGCCATCATCACTCCTCACAGCACTCTCCAGCGCATCAACCTGCCAGCCAGCAACCCTCCGGCTTCAACCCTGACCATACGCCTGTAGCGGACGCACATGCCTGGTCAGGACCTTCAGCCAGCATCAGCAACTTGGCACAGCACACTGCACTTCGGCCGGTCATCTAGCAGAGCCACTCTCTCCTGGTCGACGCAGCAGCCAGCCACTACGCATCACTGCACCACCTCGACTCACTGAGGCATTCGCAGCATCACAGTCCCTACTCACCGTGGACTCACCGCAACACAGTCCCGACTCACTGCGGACTACGCGGCAACCTGTTCCGACTCACTGGAACATCACACCTGGCACTGGCAACAACCAAACAACGCCGACTCCATCATCTTCATCAGAAGAATATCGACCTCCGGTCTCGGAGGGGAGTGATGTAGCGACATCTATCTCGCCACATAAGAACTACGAACTCAGCGCGATGACGCAAGTAATCCTACATCGCGCAAGTGACATTTGCACGCGAGATTGCATATATACAACCACCCAACATCAACCGTGGGGCAGTAGCCCGCCAGGCACAACACCCCGCCTGGTCGGAGGATCCTCCTTTTCCAATGGAGGGATTCACACCTCCTTCCCTCCATATCATATGTTACCAAGAACTTCTACTTGCTTCTTATTCTCACCTACTGTAAAGAAAAAAAAATAGATTTGTTTGTGTAACAATTCAACATATCGAGGTGTTGTCTTACAAAAGTTGAGCGATTTACCGAAATTTGCATCTTATGTCAACAGCATAAAAGTCGTGTGACACTCTTTCCTAAGATATTATAATTTGCTCTAATAAACCACGCTCTGTCATACTCCGGACACTCCATAAAAAAATCCAAACTGATACATATGGAATGACGTTTGTACACTTACAAATGTGTGAGTGAAGTGCCTTAGGTTCTTTACAAAATCTTAGCTCAGATACTTAGATTTCACAATGTGGCAACGCTAGGACATCATATGGCTTTTTGCCAATTACATACGACATAAAAACATATACATAGCGAAGAATGAAAAGTAGATACAGTACTTCTCTGCCTATCCTTCCGAAGTGCTTGATTGTGTATTCCCAAATGCTTGATTGTATTTCATTATAATTTTAAGATTCTTAAGCAACCACAATGTAAGCACCACCAACCTAAATAGAAACAGCAATTTACTTCCCAAACGCTTGACAAATAAACAATGGCGCAGCTTCCATACATCTTAATCCACTTAAATTCCCATTGAATCGAATGCATTCCCGAATTATGGCGAATCACGACATCTCGAGAGAAATGAGACGAACAGTAATCGAGTTACCCACCCCTTACGGAATGAAATAGTTTCGTGTTGCTACCACAAAAGCTAGATTGAAAAGTGATGTATTTTCTTGGAAATCTTCGCTTGAAAGCATTCGATTTTGAACTTTAGTTTAAGAGCAGATGGTCCAGATTTGAAATAGTTGTTGTGATAATTAATTTTATTCTTCGTTCGCTATTTTCTTGAGGGAGGTTGCCTTAATATTGGTGGAAATCTGGTATAAATGCGAATTTTAATCTATGATTATACATTTTGGTAACAAATAAAATATTTTCTATCTATGACGAAAACAGATGTTACCTACTCACTTCTTACACTTACGTGAAATTAGACATATATTTATGAATAGAAAATGTGAATGAAACAGCTAATTTCACCCCCACTTAACCCCTGAAAAGCGCGCCAAAAATGACAAAATGTCTGTGCACTGCGCTACAGTAGATACTATATAGTGCGTCGTAAACGCGACGCATGCGTTCCAGGGCCATACTTGACAAACACGTCACGAGATTTACGACAGGGCTGTCGCGAACATAAGTGAAAAAAGGGGAGGTGGGGGGATTTAAAATGCGCAATTTTATTGTTTAAAGGCATTTGAAGGCATACATAATTCTTTTAATGCATGATGCGAATGAAGTGTGTTCCAGTGATATGAAATTGTGTTTTTAATGGTATTCCTAAAAACAGTAAAGTAACAATAATTCAGTAGCTCTACTATCAGTTCAGTGCAGAATAAACGGTAATGGGTTTGGTAATAGGTTTTATACTTTTCTTTTAGTGTTTTTTTTACTGTCGACTCAATCACTTAAATTGGCTTACAAAGAGATAATGCTAACTATAATTTAGTAGAACAACATAAACTAATACAGTAAGGTCATAGATTTATTTACGCTACCCACGCATTTTTAATTATATTGAACCACAATCTCATCTGATGGTAAGTGTACTTATTAAAAATTGACCTGAAAGATATTGACTTTGATAATGAATTAATTCTTGTGAAACGAAACTGTATGTTTATATAACTCCAACCTACGCATTATATTTATATTTACACTAAACAATTCAACAACAAGATAAGCCTATTATTTCTTACAAAATCATCAAACGTTGCCAAACTAATTTGTCGAGCTAAGTAGATCGTCGGTTGTTCATAAACAATTGGTTATTAGGATACTCGATCTAGCCTGCCACACAATTCTTAGCAAAAACTTTTGGCCGACGACACGAAAATACGAATTGATTCGCCTGAGTTATCGCCAGCCCTGATTTATTGCGTTCAGGCGCAACCCTGCGCGCGACTCGCACACTTTTGATATATGTATTTTTAGGGTTGCCATTCAGAAATAGTTTTACTACACGGTACGGAGTACACCTCTGCCTAACCCGAGGACGACAGGCGTGATTTTATGTTAGTATTACTAAAATCACCCGATGAAGATATTATAGTCTTAATTGAGAAGTAAGCAAAGTCCTCTTCTCCATTCAATCGCACACCAAAAGGAAATGATTAACGAGCAGCCATGACGGCTGTCTGAACGCTTTGACGCAACTCGATACTGTTGGTCGAAGTCGAAGTCAAAGTGAGACTGGGTTTCACAAATCACAACCCTTTGATGAGGTACACTTGTGTGATATGCTTTCTTACAAAGTTACTTTATTATTTTATTGTTAAACGGTCGGTAATTCAATTTGTAGATTAAGTTGTCGGATAGCAAGTTCTAATCATATTAGTCTGATTAACGTATCATTAACACTCGTATTTAAAGCTAGGGAGAAAGTGAAAGAATATATTTCCTGCACCGGATTGACATTCTCTAAAGATTCAGTCAGCGATATTTAAAAAATCCATTACTAAAGTACAACACATCATCACACATACATTTACCCCTACCGGGGTTCAACCCGGGAACCTCACTACGGGACGGGCGCTGGTCGAGTAATTTCACAAAACATACAAGTTTTCTCTATAGTTTCATCATCATCATCATTAGCAACATTTTTAGTGTTTCACTGCTGGGCAAGGCTTTCCACTTATGTGTGCCATAGTTCATTACGCTAGCTAAGTTTGGGGTTTGCATACTTCTCCCGTAATCGAGAAAATCTTTCTCAAGCATGCAGGGTCGACAACGCGCTAACGACAACTCTGGTGTTGCAAACTTCTATTGGTTAGCGTAACCACGTACCAGGTGGTGACTGGGGAAGTACTTCCGCCTTAGAAAATACCGCAGTGAATCAACAATAGTTTTATTTCTGCGAGTGAATAGGGTTACCAGAGCTCGTTGGGGGAGTAACTATTCTGCCAGCATGGGAATTCTGTTTGCTGTCAGTTTAGTAATTCCCGTTAAGAAACCAAAACAAGGTTTGGGAACGCATATGCAAGCCTTCTGGTGTTATTGTGGCCTAATGGAGGTCCCGGGTACTCTTAAGAAACCAGAACCCCGTAATTTTGCAGTTGGTGCTCATAAGTACTCATAACACTGAAGTATCACTGCTTCTATACATCAGTAGGCAGTTCCATAAATAATGCACGGCTCATAATACCGTCGGCGTGGCGCAGTGATATACGACGCAGTGTAGACGCCCCGCCGCGCGCGGTGACGCGGGCGCGGGCGGCGCGCTCTGATTCACTGACCTATCATTACGTGTAATTAGAACGATTTTATCATATGACCCCGATAATCACAAGTGTTTGTAACTATTTATTTTTAGAAAATAATATATAGAATAATAAATATCCGGTTAGGTAAGTCCAACTTAGAGAAAGAGGTCAATCGTCGAATCCAACTCGGCTGGGCAGCGTTCGGGAAGCTACGCCAAATCTTTTCGTCCCAGATAGCGCAGTGTCTAAAGACGAAAGTCTTTGACCAGTGTGTGTTGCCAGTAATGATTTACGGCACCGAGACGTGGCCGCTTACAGTGGGCCTTATAAGTAAGCTCACAGTCACTCAGAGAGCGATGGAGAGGGCTATGTTAGGAGTTTCACTACGTGATCGAATCAGAAACGAGGAGATCCGTAGAAGAACCCGGGTCACTGACATAGCCCGAAGAATCGCCAAACTCAAGTGGCAGTGGGCAGGGCACATTGCTCGAAGAACAAGATGGCCGTTGGGGCCTGAAGGTTCTCGAGTGGCGACCGCGAACTGGAAGACGCAGCGTGGGTAGGCCTCCGGCAAGGTGGACCGACGACCTGGTAAAGGTCGCTGGAACCAGCTGGATGCAGGTGGCCCAAGACCGGTCGTTGTGGAAATCTTTGGGGGAGGCTTATGTCCAGCAGTGGACGTCCTCCAGCTGATATGATGATGATATAGAAATAAATATTAATAGAATTATGATAGTTTTAATTTTAGCATTTACATAAACCTTGAAGACCCAATTAGTCCAACGGTAGTTAACACTGCCTTCTGTGCTAAGGGTCCCGGGTTCGAATCCCGGTAGGGACAAATGTTAGTGTGATGAACATAAATATTTGTATCAGAGTCATGGATGTATCTATGTATAATATGTATGTATTTACAAAAAAAAAGTATATTTTTATGTAGTATATTAACCAACTAGTATCCGTAACACAAGCCTTGTTGCTTAGCTCGGAACTAGATGGCGCTGGGTGTCATAATGTCCAGGAATATTTATTTTTTATTTATTTATAAGGACGTACACCGTAGGGATGGACGATATACATCGATGTATTTTAAACACTCGATGTATAGTAACGATGCATCGTATTGAACCGATGTATCGTTAATACTTCAGAATCGAATATACATCGATGTTTTTCATTCGATGCATCGAACACTCGACACTGACTGACGACTGCAGTGACTTCACGACGTTTCGTGAAACAAAACGTTAATATCAGTGCTGCCAATATCATCCATGTTTAGGCGATCCACACACTGCTCCGCATCATGCAGCGTAGCGCGTGATTTTACGTGGCTCGTAAGTACCTGTGTTTGTATAGAAAATACACAGTAAGTACTATCACTACCGCAAGTTGCTGTGTAATGACGCTTCTAGGCCACCGCATGACTATACTGCAGCCCCGCACGTCAACCATGCGTGGCTCCGTCGCTACGCATCCCGGAGCGTAGCGCGGAGCATTGTTTGGATCGCCTTATTGGCTTGGGTGAATTGGTTAGGTTTCCTTTGGCGCTGAGCAAAATTAAAACCAAAACAATAATATGGCCGACCAAGTTCCTGCTGTGTAAATGTCTTGCTTTTTTGTATATTATTTAGTATATTATACATTTTTCCTTGTACTTACCTAATTTTCTTTAAGGCCTAAACATGTCATTGCTAAAACAATCGAAGTTTTAGAAACATCGATGTATTTCTCAATACATCGTATTAACATCGATGCAACCGATCGATGCATTACATCGGAAAAAACATCGATGTATATTTTAAATGTCCATCCCTAGTACACCGATCTAATTGATGGACTTCAAAAAGGTCAGGTGCGCAGTACTCGTAACTGGCGCTCATGTATGAATGTGGACGAGGCAAAAGTGATATGCAGGGATCGTAGCGCGTAGCATTCTGTAGTTTCTGGCTACCCCGATGGAAAAACGTGTGAGTGTATGTATGTACCGTTACTAGTTTACTATTACTAGTAACTAGCTTCTTAGCAGTTCAAGGGATTTCTAATTAGGACAATGAATATATCACACATTCTTCCTCTTGCGTCCTTCTAAAAAGTAGAATTCATTGATCTCAATTAGTAAAAGAGTTACCTGCCGAAGTTTTAACAAAATACTACTACATGGTGTTCTTCAAAAAAGGAAAGGTGAAAGGGGCAGAGTTCTAATTACTCCGAAGATTAACTTAGTAAACTAACCTAACTCCTGGCATAACTGCTTATGTATCAGGCCGTTAATTTCATGCCGCTTTAGCCGCCGTATACATGCCGTATAATAGTCGGACCGCACGAAATTCGTAAGAAAGTACCAAACGACGATTATCTTAGAGTTATAGCTAAGTCAATAGAGACACCAAACGTTCATAAACTTCAACTGCTGAATATGGGCCTTTCACTTTTTTAAAATAAATTATAAATAATAAATATTTCTGGACATTATGACACAGCACCATCTAGTTCCGCAGCTAAGCGACGAAGCTTGTGTTACGGATACTAGTTGGTTGATATACTACATATATACTTTTTTTTGTAAATACATACATATCATACATAAATACATCCATGACTCGGATACAAATGTTTATGCTCATCACACAAACATTTGTCCCTACCGGGATTCGAACTATAGCACAGAAGGCAATGTTAACTACCGTTGGACTAATTGGGTCGTCAAATAATATACAAGTGTTTTAAAAGTCAACGAAACCAAGCACGCATCCAGCTTAGCTGTCGTTCTGAAATGTAAGGCCATTGAAAAACAGTTTCACTGTGTGATCGAGTCGATTTGTGTATTTGACAATCAGGGCCTGAAAAGGTACCTACTGAAAGGAAGTACATAAATTGCGTGCTCGTCAAGATTTATTATGAAAAAAAATGCCCCATTTTCTCATGACGTTTCGTGACAAAACAACTACCTGTAGATCATAAAAATATTTGCTCCGTATATGGCGATCCTTGGCGGAGACCTATGTCCAGCAGTGGACGTCTAACGGTTGAAATGATGCTGATGATGATATGGATCGATCGAATCCGCCACCCGTAACGCCCGTCGATCGCTCAGCTACAGGGCCAATCGAGTCATCAAAATTATGTATATTATTTACATACAGACTTATTAAAGACCTCCTTCTTCGTATAAGACAAAAAAGGATAAGATCATCAAAGAAAATAATCTAATATTTCTTGTATCTTTTATTTGTACATAAGAAAGTCTCTTAAAAGATTAGGTGAAAGCATTTTAAGAAAAATATTAATATTAATCTAATCTGATCCTTATGAACATACAAGAAGTACCCTTAATGCCAGTTTGTAATACCGATACGATTTTCATATATTTTTTATGAACTAGAAGTACAATATTATGAATTAATGAAATAAAACGCCTTTTGAATTAATGAATTCAAAATTCAAATTAATTAACACCATGTGTCCCATTGGACACATGGTGTTAATTAATTTAAAAATCTGTTATTTATAATGAATAATTACATGATATTACATATAATTTAACACAAAATATGTATATTACAGTAATAATTTTATTTACTTGCGTCATTCCTCAACAACTGACTCGGCAACCTGAACACGCCCCCTTTTTGAATCATACAGCGGGTTTCTAAACGCTGTGCTACCTCTAGAAGTACCACTGATCACTGAATCCCTTCTCGTCAAACTCACCACACTGTCCGACCTCCTTTCGAATCGGGAAAATATATTCCCAGGGCCAGGCCTACCAAGTATCGGGAATCTCAGATCTGGTATCTGATAATAGTATACGTACAATGCCCCCAGAGTTAAAGTTACGGCGAAAAACATGGACACAAAGATTTTGGCGCCCAATCCCGACTTGTACAAAGGACTGCCGCTTATCTGCGCAACTTTGTCCCCTTTCACCCAATGATCGTGAAGCGCATAGCTAATAGAAGTGATGATTTCCGCACTAGACCCTTCGTATTCACCTTTATCGACAACCACGACCTGTATTCTTCTGAATACAATTTCGGGAGAAAAGCCAACATAATATTCAACACGTTTATCACCATAGCTATTGACAGTACTTTCAACCAGCTCTCCGAAAGATTTCATATCGAATCCTTCATCCGCATCGAATAATAAGTATCCACCACATATTTCACAACAGAACCCGAGTGGCTTAATAGGATCCACGCAAGTAGGCTTTGGACAGAACTTCGCTGAGCAGTCTATTGACATCGGAAAGTTTTGGCAGGCACATCCGAACTGCGAACAGTGCATAGTTTCGCCAATTTTAAGACCTGTTGACATATAGTCATTTAACACGAATTGTTGTAAGTCGTTTGATTGATCTAAGATTCTAGAGGTCAATTCCGGTCTTGTATAACTTTTGTTTCCAATTTTAAGTTCCTTGATATACTGTGGCATTTGCGGCAGGTTCACAGTAAATTTAGCATTAGCTGGAAACTCCACTATATCGTTGAAACATGGTACTCTGTCAGAGTCCGGAGTCGCTTTGTTGAATTTCGGGGAACTCCACACATCTGCTTGATTCCAGGACGACGTTGTTTTGTCTATGTAATAAGCGTTCCCGTCTGTGCAGTTAGTGTCCGCGGGATTGTTGCCAAAAGTTAACAAACCATCTAAGATGAGCTCTCCATCTTCTGGTAGAATGAACCCCGCAACTTCAGTGCCGGATGCAATTTTGATTGAACCACTAATTGTTTGTGGGAACACCACTGTTTGTTTAGAGCACGGAACTTTTCCGTCTTTGAAGTTCTCTGGTAACTTGAAGCTTGAGTTTGGAAGCCACTTGACGGTTGAAGCTGATATAAAAGTACTGAATATGGCGACACAATATAGGACTACAATTAGTGACATGTTGGGACCGACGTATGTTAATGAATGACAATTTTGTTCGGCGGGAGTGTAATGTGACACTAAACGATGTCTGGTCGTTTATTATCTGCTCTGTTTGATGTTCATGACACATGCAATCACAAATCAACGTTATTCGAGTGTTGATTTACACTTTGAATCATGTTTAATAAGCTAGATGTGAAGTGTATGTAAGTTCCTTTATATTATATAGTATGAATGCTCTCTTATATCGACAGCTCATATTATTGCCTACGTAGCATTAAGTATACTTGTGTAATGATGTATGTCTTTTAAGTTTTTTCAATATATTATAATTATGGCAACCAACTCGAACAGTCTTATTTAATCGACCCCTACACCTTCGAACATCTCATGGCGACCCTGCCTTGGGCTATCATCAGCCGTTCATTGTGCGTCAGTTTAAATATTTAAAGGAAAACACATATATCGCGATGTGTCAGTCAAAGGTAGAAAAGGATCAAGTTTTCGTCACCCAGAACACCGCCGGGAACAATGAGGCAGTTTTGAAGGGCGTTGGTGAACACGTGCATAACATGAACATCGCCGTATTTGTAATGCTGGCCATCCTCGCAATTGCTGTCTGTTACTTCGTGGTACGTTTATATAGAAGATGCCATCGTCAGTGGATTCAGGACGAGATCGGTCTCCACACTCTGCAGCGTATCCGAGCATCACTTCGGGGGCGACAGAATGCAGACCCATCAATGTAAATTAACAGTGAGTAAAAAAAAAACGTGGTGTAACTTTAGAAAATCGTAACAATCAGTGTCTTAGTGCCGAAATAATTACCGCGAGTGAAATATGGTTAATCATAGATAAAGGACGTTTATAAATTCTTAAGTCTAAAAATAGAAGGGGCATGATTATTATTATGTTATTACGTATTAAGTTAAATTGTCTAGAATCGTGCACAAACATTCATGTAATCTAATACCCTGCCGCGAATATGACAACGCGTGCCATTCTTTCGCCGCTGGGAAGTAATTTTACACTTTTGTTTTTATGTAGTTTATAGAATAACAAAATTATTGCATCATAAAACTATTTTTAGATTATGATTGGAACATTACTTGAAAATTATGATTTATTAAAGGAAATACGGAAATATTTAGTTAAGAAGGGTAAATCTAGATATCAAGGTAAAACTATTGAAACCAAGTTAAGTGAGGCAAAAAACATTGTTATTAAATGCAGAGAAATAATTTCAATATCGGAAACAAAACAAGATTCCAAGGTTATTGCTTCGGCGACAGATATTTATCAAAATATAAAACAAATTTACCAGGAAATTATTAGTTTATGTACAGTTCCGAAAACTAAGATTGACAAAATGGAATTCGATTTAAAAACAGCGTGTAGTTTATTACCTGTTATGGATGACACCGAGAATGTAACGAAACGATTGATTGATGGTATAGAAATGTATTCGGACATGATTAACTCAACGGATAGCGGTTTGCTAATAAAATTTATTTTGAAAAACAGACTTTCAGAAAATGCTAAATTACGGCTAGCTATAAATTATACGTCTATTTCTGAACTTGTCAAGGACATGCGTACTCATCTCTTGACCAAAAAGTCATTTACAGCAATACTATCGCGTCTTCAAAATATTTCTCAAGGGTGGAAAAATATAGACGAGTACGGTTCTGAAGTAGAGCAGCTTTTAGCAGACTTGACAATTTCTCAAGCAGAAGGTGACTCGGTTAAATATGAGGTTTTTAAACCAGTTAATGAAAAATTAGCTATAAGAAAATTTTCAGATGGTTTAAAAAATACTAGGCTCAGCACTATAGTTACCGCTCGTAACTATAGTTCACTGAAGGATGCAATACAGGCAGCTAAGGATGAGGAGTGTTTATCATCATCAACTACAGGTAATGTCATGCATTATACTAATACGATATCTTATAATAGAGGACGTAGAGGCTACTACGTCAATTCCAATCGTCGAGGTTATCAAGGACAGAGAGGAAGAGGCTCACAAGGAAGAGGACACTCATCAAATCACTATGTAAGTACTACTAATTATAACGAAAATCGTGGTAATAAACATTCACGAGGTTATCACAGACTAAGAGGTGAAAATTCTTTTAGAGGCAGAAATTTAGGAAACGGTTATAGTGACAATAGGCGTAGAGTTTATACGGCCCAAATAACGGACTCAACTGATAACAATGTACAAGAGATAGAACAGCCAGATCTCACAAATTTTTTTCGTGAATAAAAATGAAATTTTTGCTTTTAGTGGATCCACAAAATTAATAAAGTTTAATTTAGATAATAATAACCCGTATTATTGGTTATTGGATACAGGGGCTTCTTTATCAATAATACGAAAAGAGTGTTTACCTCAAGGTATCGCGATTTATAAAAATGATGTGTTAGTTGATGGTATAGGTGGACAAATTAGCTCACTAGGCCATGTATATCTTACATTAACATTAAGTGACGGAATTACAGTCCAACATAAGTTTCATATATTTAGCAATTTGCCTTTGAAGGCCGATGGCATTATCGGTTTAGATTTTTTGAGTACCTACACGTCTAAAATTGATTTAGAATCAAACGTTCTTACTATTAATCTACTAGGAAAAGAAATAACAACGCGAATATTTGACAGATCAGAATGTGAAACAGATTTTTTGACTATACCAGCCCGAAGTGAATCAATACACTATGTGGACTTAAATACTAATTTAGACGAAGATAGTGTTGTATTAGCAACTGAATTAGGTGAGAATTTATTTTTAGCAGGTACCATTGTTAAAGTGAATAACAGCAAGGTACCCATTAAAATTTTAAATGTAAATGAAAAAGAGATTCGTATACCAAATTTTACTCCAGTAGTACAACCGTTATCTCAATATGAGTGCTATAAGTTCGATAAACTTAAAGCTAACGCGCAAAGAGCTGAAACTTTAAGAACACTTTTGAAATTAGACCATCTTAATTCTGTAGAAAAACAAGCTATTGAGGACATATGCAAAAAATATTCAGATGTTTTTCATTTGCCAAACGACAAATTAACGAAAACCAATATCTATGAGCAATCTATTACATTGAAACCAAATACTAATCCTATTTACACTAAACCCTATAGACTACCACAAACTTTAAAACAAGAACTAAACAAACAAATAAAAAATATGCTTAAAGATGATATAATAGAAGAAGCACAAAGTGAATGGTCTAGTCCAATACTACTGGTACCGAAGAAAAGTGCAACAAATAATGAGAAAAAATGGCGTTTGGTAGTAGATTACCGAAAACTTAATGAAAAAATTCAAGATGACAAATTTCCCTTACCAAACATCATCGAAATCTTAGATTCTCTCTCGGGGGCTATTTTATTTAGCCATCTTGACTTACACTCAGGCTATTACCAAGTTTCATTGGACCCTTCTAGCAGGAAATGTACAGCATTTAGTACAAACTCAGGTCAGTTTCAGATGAAACGTTTACCGATGGGACTTAAAATTTCTCCAAGTGCTTTTAGTAGAGTAATGACAGTAGCTATGTCTGGTTTAACTTTTGAAAAGTGTTTTGTTTATTTAGATGATCTTATTGTTTTCGGTCGCAATTTAGAGTCTCATAATCATAATCTAATGGACATATTTGAAAGGCTGAGAAAAGTCAATTTAAAATTAAATCCTACTAAATGTCAATTTTTAAAAAAGGAACTATTATATCTTGGTCATGTGGTATCTGCGCAAGGTGTTTTGCCAGACCCTGAAAAAATTAAAGTCTTACTAAATTACCCAGTACCACAAAACTCGGACGAAGTGAAGCGTTTTGTTGCCTTTTGCAATTATTATAGAAAGTTCATTCATTCTTTTGCTGGAATAACTATCCCACTAAATAAGCTGTGTAGGAAAAGCGAACCCTTTATTTGGTCTCAGGATTGTCAAAAATCTTTTGAAAAATTAAAATATCTTATGACAAACCCACCAATTTTAGAATATCCCGATTTCTCAGACAATAGTAAATTTATCTTGAAAACTGATGCTTCAGGAGTAGCTATTGGATCAGTTTTGTGTAATAAAAATATGAAACCAGTAGCATTTGCAAGTCGACCATTAAATAAGGCTGAGAGAAACTACCCAACAATCCAAAAAGAATTGTTAGCAATTGTTTGGTCAGTAAAGTATTTTAGACCATATCTATACGGTAAACATTTCGTTATCGAATCAGATCATAAACCCTTAATTTACTTATTTGGGATGAAAGATCCTTCAAGTCGTTTGTTAAAATTTAGGTTAACACTAGAAGAATATGACTATGAGATAGTATATGTGAAAGGTAAAGATAATGTAGCTGCAGATGCATTATCGAGGATAGTAATAACTTCGGATGAATTTAAGTGTATGTCTAAAGACGTAGTTAATGTATTAACAAGAGCTCAGAAAAAGCAAATATTAGATAAAGAAAATGAACACGATACAGATTTCTTTAGTAGACCCGCTAGCACAAGGTCTGATCAACCAAGAGTTGCGGAGATATTAAAGAAACCTAATGATTCAGTTGAAATGATTTTAATAAAAGGAGAAGATTTAAAGAAATTAATAAAAAAGAATAGGATATCCTTGCAAAAAGAATGTTTTGCTTATGAAGAAAAAAGAAAGATATTATATGTAAATCTCGACTTTAAGTCATTTTTTACGCGAGTCGAATTTATGTCGAAGTTGAGTGATTTATGTATTAAGCTAAAAATAAAAGAGATTTGTATAATTAAAGACAAAGATAATGCAAATTTTCTTAAAGATTTAAGCAAAGAAATAAATACAAAGAAAACTTGGCCCGGGCCCCAAGTACATATTTTAAGAGGAATTACAAGAATTACGAACGATGAAGACATTAAATTCATTTTACATGACTATCATTTACTACCAACTAGTGGTCATGCAGGTATGCGTAGAATGATAAATAACATTAAGAGACAATTTTACTGGCCAGGTCTTGAAAAAGATGTACAAGATTTTGTATCGAAATGCGACAAATGTCAAAAGAATAAGCACGGTAAACACATTAAAGAACCTATGTGCATAACGACTACAGCGTCGTATGCATTTGAAAAAATATACTTAGATCTTGTAGGACCGTTACCACAAGATTATGAAGGTAATGTTTATATTTTAAGTCTACAATGCGAGCTCAGTAAGTTTGTGGAGGCATACCCACTTAAAGCTAAGGACACCGTAACCGTAAGTAAAGCCTTAGTAGATAATTTTATTTTAAGATATGGATTACCAAAAACAATTGCAACTGACAGAGGTGCAGAATTTATGTCATCAACAATGGAACAGGTTTGTAACCTTCTAGAAATAGAAAAAATTGCATCGACTGCGTATCATCATCAATCAATCGGATCGTTAGAAAATTCACATAAAAATTTAGGAGCGTTTCTTAGAATTCAGTGCAATAACAACCCACAGTCTTGGTCTCAGTGGTTAACCTATTGGTGTTTTAGTTATAATACTACAGTTCATTCATCGACAAAATACCAACCATTTGAACTTGTTTTTGGTAAACCTTGTAATGTTCCTTCAAGATTATGTAATGAAGTTGAACCATTATATAATCCCGAAAATTATTGTAGTAATCTTAGATATAAGCTTCAAGTAGCAAATAGAGATGCTAAGAATAATTTACTTTCAAGTAAATGTAATCGTAAAGATAATTATTATGATAAGAACTTGAACCCGATTAAATATAACAAAAATGATTTAATACTGATTAAAAATGAAACTGGTGGTAAATTAAATCAATTATATGATGGACCATACACTGTATTAGAAGATTTAGGATGCAATGTTAAAATAAGAAAAGATAACAAGATTGACATTGTACACAAGAACAGAACCAAATTATTCTTGTCATAACATGCGAGCAATGAAAAAAAAAAAACATAAGAATTTTTTTTTTTCTCTTACATGTCGGAGGTGAAGTGTATGTAAGTTCCTTTATATTATATAGTATGAATGCTCTCTTATATCGACAGCTCATATTATTGCCTACGTAGCATTAAGTATACTTGTGTAATGATGTATGTCTTTTAAGTTTTTTCAATATATTATAATTATGGCAACCAACTCGAACAGTCTTATTTAATCGACCCCTACACCTTCGAACATCTCAGATGTATTGTTGTGTTTTTTTTTTTTTCCATCAATAACAAGATTATATTCACTGTTTCGGCTACCAGACCTTCCTGTTTCACTATTAATAATATTCCAAGTCATTTTAATTACATTACTACTGTTTCTAATTTTCGAGCTTATATACCGAGACTTTGCTAGACAACAAACCCTCTTAAATAGTTTGGAGTAGTTTTTGACATAGGAATTAAACTCCGGGGTAGTTATATAAGTACGTTCATTGTATAGCTCATAAAGTCTCTTCCTACTTTTATGGATACCAACAGTAGCCCATTCGCTGAAGGATGTAGTTCCATCAACTGTGATCCTCCTGGGTATAAAAGTCGAATTAAACTCTGTACAATACATATTAAAAAAATCATTATAGAGTTTATTAGGATTACTGTTATAGGATAGTAAATGTAATTTATTATTAATCTTATTTTTAAATGCCTCCAAGCGACCACATGTTTTTGGAATAATTGTGATATGCTTCTTAACTACTTTATTCTTTCCACTATGTATACTAATAAGCTGTCCACAGTGATCAGAGTCCAGTAAGTTAATAATTCTCTTATAATTTGGAATGATATTAGTGTTAATATGTTAATTACAACTATAATTTGGGGAATGTCCGCACTATTATCCGAAAGGTTTTATGCTCCAATACAGATTTAAATAAATGCAGTTCAAATAGGGATTTTGTAAAAAATACAAAAGACTTACAAAATATGGGATTTTCTTTCATAAGTCGATATCAAAAAAATATGACAAGTATAAATACCAAACAAACAATTTAATACCGACGAAATGAATAAAATGTTGATAAAACGATTCCAGACAGGTTTTATTACATTTCTCGCTCCAAAGAATTCTTATAACAGACGCGAAAACAATCCATCAGTGCCGCGAGAATCTCATTTAAATTACCTACCACAGCAAACGGCAATATATTATACCTACAACCCAAAACCGCGACGAATTAGCCACGTTAATATCATAATATTTTCTCAAAAAAGAATACGTATAAACAAAAGATTAGGGGTAATCCTAACGCGTCGAGGATCCCAAGACCCGAGGATTACGGGCATCTTGGAGGAGCAATAAAAGTCATCGCCAGCCACGCACGGCCATTACACTTGATACCTTATGATTTATCGCGAGATAACATGGGTAGGTGGTTAAATACAAACCATTAATGACTTTTCGAGGGGCTGGAAATTTAATAAGACGCCGCTCCCGTGCCAAGGAGCGTAGTTATGCAAATTTTATTGCAGGGAAGCCATCAGGTGGAATTTACGGGGAGACGTTGCGGCCGATGTCGCTCTTGAAGCGGCTAGGAGTTTGAGTGCCAACTAATTTATTGTTTAACACGTAAGTAGGCAGGCACACAAATCATCGATAATCGTGAATAGGTAGGTATACAATGGTAATATTAATGTTTTGAATTGAAGAAATTCCTTTAAAAGACTTAAAAAATCTTCTAAGTAATAAGTAATCACTCATAATTTCTGAGACTAAACTTTTTGAAGTCAATAAAGTAACAAAGTATTATTAGTATCATTAATCAAGTTACTACTATTTCATGTGAGAACATTCTGCAAACCTTACCACAACTCACCGCTACAGAGCCGCTTTTTATTATTCTTTTCTTTTCTATATGAATTTTAATTAAAACAACACTTTACTGACGGTGGCGGCGACGTAACCGCTCAAAATATTGGCCTGTATATTTCACCAGTACTTTAGCCCGCGTAACAAGCCGCCAAAACGCACAATATGCTAGATGGGTAGATAACAGCGACCTCTAAGTGTTTGGGCTTTACGGTTCTATATAAAACTGGCATTCTGAACGTTTACTAAGGGATATAAAACCTTAGAGTACGCGCACATTGGGGAAAATCGTGCCATAAACTGTGACGTTTACTTTGTACAGAGTAGTTTAATGATTCTTATACGTCATTTGTCTCACTGCATACGTAATATTTTAGAAGAATTAAATAGATTGCAAATTTGTTCTAGTGATAGATGATAGCACTTGAAGGCTTGAAGCTTAGGTTGAGCGAAATGTTATAGGCTTTTTGTCTATAAAATTGTCCGTAGCAGCTAGGAGATTAGATTTGTGCCGTTTAGCGGCATTTGTCAAATCTTTGATGCGTACATCAATACCAGACTGTATATCTTCGGGGTATTCAGGTGACCAGATCGATCAAGAGGAGCAAATAATAGATTTACTTGATAGCCACTCTTGAATCGCATCGTCAGAAGAATCGAATGAAATACCAGAACCTGCATAGTCGCAAGTGTACGGTTAACCTTATCATGGATGTGTTCGGCTTTAATATCAAATGTCGTGAAGGTTTTTTTTATATCTACGACTTTTTGTGTTGATATGTGTGAAGGTCAAGGTTAAACAAAGTTGTCTGTCACCTTAAACAAAAAATATTATATCGGTTATCAAACTCGGGTGCAGGTGTTTTGTCCTACTTGGGTTTATAACGTCAAAAAATAGACACTTTCGAATTGAGAACCTCCTCCGTTTAGATGTCGGTTTTTTTTTAATTACAAAAATAAATAAATAAAATTCAAAGTAAAGTAAAACTGTGAATCGTCAAAATTAAATCAACTTTAAACGACTGTTATCCCGATATTTTGATATTATTTGATCCCAATATTTGGGATCGTTCACAGCATCCAGTCACAGGCATACTGAGCTGTCGGTTGTCTTGGTGTTATAATTACTAACAGCTACCTTACATTTTTGTCACATAATTATTATTAATAATCCAAATTACATAGAAACAAGCTCATTTCAGAACTTTTAAACTATAAAACTAAACGGAAAAAAACTTAATATAAAAATAAACCACAGGTATAAATACACCTCTTATTTGTACATTAACCTTGAACTATTCGAACAAAGGGACCATATAACCCATCACCACTAGTAAAACATAATTTAATTTGAAATAACACCCCCGAGGACTATAAAACCCCAAGATCAGTGCAATATTAATGTGGAACTCGTTGGCACAATTTTCAGCTTTATCTGTGAAAGAAAAGCTGCTATAATTGCTTAATACACATGAGTTTTTAGTCAGTCGTACATATTATGATAGTAGTGATTGTAGTGTAGAAATATATAAACTTTAAAATTTACACAGTATTAGATCTCCTGAGTTTTGTTGTAAACATCTGTTCTTGTGCCAATGGCATTTATATTCTATCGCCCGCTTGATATGTATAAAACAGATACTTTTTCTTACTCCTCCTAAATATTTAATTTCGTGAATAAATTAATTGCAGGTTCTAAGACAGTTTCAATTATTCTCATGAGACACGTCAGGTCCTTCATTGTTTTGAAGATTTTCTAGATGGTAGCTCTATTTTTAATCCTGGATTACAGATGTTGTAATCGTAGAAACATGCATAGGTACTAATAAGTGTATATATTTCTTAACAACATAAAAAATTGTAAACGTAATTTTTATGTTTGAAGCTAAAAGTTTTAATTTCTAAGTCCTCACTGGCAGTTTTTTTGTTCCATTGTCGTTTTAGGTAATAATGTTACGTACGTTCTTTATTTGAATAAAAAACCTTTATTTACGTTTCAGAAATGAACAATCACATTTGAGTACAGAGTAGAGAGAGACACAACAAACAATGTTTGTGCCAATCGTCTGTAACTGTGTATTTTTCTTTCACTCTCAAGCCCGTATGTATATGAGTCGTTACGTTTCACAAATGTTTGAATGAACCAGACTCTTAATTAACAGGTTTAATCCTTACATTATTACTTTTTCCTTACTATAAATTATTGTATCAAGATTTCTATTTTACGATTTCAATTACAGACTGAGAAACCTCTGACTTTTCGGGGAAAATTCAAATAAAAATGCACGATTTTTTTTTTTAAAGAGCCGCTTTGCTTAGTGATTTTCCGATGTAATGTCCACTAACCCAACCCATGGTGGTCTAGTGCAGGCGTACTTGATGGAACTTGCTTCCCTTACAGCTACAACCTTATCCTTTTTACCTGATAGGAGTCCCGTGCTAGATCATATGGCAGTAAACGAGTAGATTGATACAGATGATACGGTCTTAACAAATAGACAGAATCTGGAAAGTTTCACGAACAAGTTGAAAACAAACTACTGGACAGTCAACAATAATTGTATTGCGGATTAAATGTACCTAAAATGAACGCTAACATGTTTGAAACATGTTAGGGCAACAAATAAGCATGTTTGAGATACCAGCTAATACGGAGTCCTCAATTAAGCGACGTCTACGACAGCCCATCACATAAGCCTATCGTCATAAAACACACTTGACTCATAATTTATTCGACTTCTCTCATGCGTGCAATAAAATCTATTCAGCCGCTAAAAGGTTCTGTAGGGACCACAGAGCAAGAAAAATGGAATGTCAGCATTCTTTCATTTTATAAATGAGATCTGTGGAGGAAAAAAGTTGCCGAAAATTTTAATCAAACTGACATCGTCAAAATATCAGAACATAGCATGTGGAAATCCTTAGTAAAAGGGACTTATGATCATAGAATCCCCTAGATATGATTAATACCATACGAGGCTAAATGAAGTTTCTTAGGAAGGAAGGAATTTTTATTTAAGCCGACTGATCCTAAAACTAACGATGAAAATCTTTGTTTACAATCGGTAGCCTACTGTTACGAACACATAATTATATCATCTACGCTTAAATTCATTATTATTTGAATTTAAATGCTTTGTTTTTAATTGGTGTATCGTAGAAATTAAAAACATCTTCATTTACTGTATTATACTATTAATCATAGTGGTATACACAAAAAGAAGATATCATCATCATCATATCAACCGTTAGACGTCCACTGCTGGACATAGGTCTCCCCCAAGGATCGCCACGACGACCGGTCGTGAAGAAGAAAGAGAAAAAGAGGAAGAAGATATATATCAGGAAATATACTTGTTTATTTGACTATATTTTAGTACTATAACATTACTTACGGTGAGTGTCTAGACGTTTGTTTTGTATTATCGCTTCGCAGTCTTCGTACTCCATTTCTTCATACTCCACGTTGTGAAAAGAGAGCAATAAAATAATCTCAACACTCTGTTGGTTTCTTATAGCAATGTTTATGATATAATTGGCCATTAGACACGTATTTGGTTTATTGCTATGGCTATTGACATACGATCGCTAGATTTTTATTGTGGTCCGTTACACTGTTAATAACTCCACCAATAAACAGTAGTAGGCTTACATATAATGAGGCCAACTAAATAAGAGAAATAGTTCTTCAAGTGTCACTAAAAAGCAACTTTCGAAGTGAAATTACGCGTATGCTACACGTTGATATTAAAAAACTATTTACAAATATTATTATTTCATTATTTATTTATTTATGACCACCCAGAAAAAATATACACATTTAAGGGTGGTTTTGGAAATTAAATAAAAATGCAACAGTAATATTGCATTTACAAATCTAATTTGATTACGTTAGTGATTCATCCATCATCATTATAATTATTATAAAATATCATCCTTAATAGTTTCGTCTCAAACCGTGTCTTTTTGTCTCTTTGTATCAAACTCTCTGTAAGGGTCACCTCAGTAACTAAAGACATCATATAAAAAGAGCCAAAAACGCTAGCTACAATCGTCCATCAAACATTTAAATCAATGTTCTGCTACGAGAATTGTATGTAGGTACTGTAACTACACTGCAGGCAATTAATCATGAAACGCTTTCTTTGTATTGACAATTGTAAATCAGTTCGTATTAAGTACCAGTTGTAAGATGCAAATTGGAGAAATTGCTAACCGTAATTGTTCATTTATAATGAATTAATGAGCGAGAATGTCTTAGATGGAGAGCTTCTATAGGCCCTAGGAATTTACGTTTTGGATAGAATAGAATTTCATTGCGTTATTGGCCGACCAGACGTATGTTTTTAAGGAAACAATTACTTTATAGGTATATTTCAATGTTTAAAGTATTCATGAGTAAAAACTCTACTACAATATTATTTAATGACTAACTTAGCACCATGCGGCCAGACCTGCTAGTTCATTTATGATATTTCAATAATACTGTGCGTTCTTCTCATCACAATTCAGAAGATACAAAATCCAACCAACCTAAAAAACTCAACCGTACATGACAATGACGTCATAAATTAAAAAGATTTATAGTCTCGAAGTCTCTGTGTACCCTTTCAAGGAGTCCGCAAAGTGTCACTACTCGTACTTAACTATTTTTATATGATTTAGAAGTTGCCGGGCTAAGTTCCAACCGTCGCGTTTCGGATTCACCCGGGTATGTTAAACTTTGCCGGGCGATGTTCGATTTTTATACAACTTTCTATTGGTTTCTTTGCAGCATTTTGTTGTGAATTTAGTTTGACTTTTGGGACCATTTTTTTTTGTTTTTGTTCGTTCTGAATCCGGTGGTGTTTGGTATCAGTATTTTTATAATGGAATTAGCAGTACACTGCATCGTTTCACTATGGCACATTTTGGTAAAAGACGAAAATAATCTATGAAGTAGGTAGTATCATCATCAACCCATTTAATGTCCCACTGCTGGGCACGGTTCGATCCTCTCATTAGAGAGGGAATAAGCTATAGTCCACTACGTAAGCCAAGTGTAGGCTTTCAGACTTCACATCAATCAAAAAGTTTTTCAGGCGTGTAGGTTTCCTCACAATGTTTACCTTCACCGTTTAAGCATGTGATTGATACGCACATATAATTGTAAAGTTACTGGGAAAAATCCTTAGGATCGAACTCGAGACAATTGGGCTCACAGTACACTAGGCTATCACATATAGCTGAGCCAAAAATCTTCTTATTTCACATAACTGCCAACTCACCCATTTCTTAGTACTTGGCAAGCGCTAAGCTAAATATAATTTACCAAGGAATTCGCTTAAAGCGCTACATGTGTAGCGAAGATTAATGTTGCCAGGATTGTCTAATATTTTGTAGGGTGACTGGATTTATTACCGGCGGCCGCTATTTGGTCCAGGTCGCTACATTTCAAATCCTATTTGCGGCTAATTGCTTTATGCAGATTATCTGTATGTATGTTTGTGCTACAAACATAGCATAGCATTTGTAGCATGATACGAATATCATCACGCATCTCACGCGTAAGGGACAGTCTAGGAGTACCTAATGTATAATTTAATTTCATAGTGTACAATAAAGCATATTCTATCTATATTCTATCTACCTACCATGCCTTGTGCGAGCTGACTTTACATGTCGTCGCAAAAAGCACTCTGGCATGCAAGTAGAAATTTATGCTCGATATCGATATTCCTATCAATTAATAAATAATAATACATCAGAATATTATTACACACCGCAATCTAATTCTAATTTAAGCAACGAGGCTATATATCGGTAACTAAATGATTGATAGACGTACGTTACATAGAGAATTATTTATTAGTGTATACATATTATAGAATACTTATGGAAAAATCTATGACTAAGAAACTAATGGCTATACGCATCACACTAACATACCGCTATCGGGATACGAACCAAAGCGAGTTGAAACGATGAAAGAAAAAAATATCGTGAGGAAACCTACAAGTATGCCTATAAATACATATGCTCAATGGCGTTTGAATATGACAACACACTCAAGGCTAGCGTGACGGACTTTAGCCTAATCTCTCACAAATTAAAAGAGAACCGTGCCCAGCTGTGGGACAATAGGGTTGATGATGATACACTCTATAGTTAATTCAATAAACTTGCATTTCATACGCAGAGATGGATGCAGTATTTATGTAAATTTCTAGCATGTTGCAGGCGGGAATTGAGAAGTTAAATGGCATATGAATGAAATGCGGCTTTGGGTATTTATATATATGTATGTATATCTGTATCCATATATCATATGTGAAACATGCATAAATGTATAAATATTTATAACTAGCTGATGCTCGCAGCTTCGCCCGCGCTATTTAATACTAATTTCTCCTCCTCATTTCACCCCCGTTTCCATAGATGATCCACTATGTATATAGCTACGTCTAGTCGCTATATAGTAACAACGTACATACATAGCAACGGAGAAGCTATCAAAACTGACATGACACATCGAACGCGATAAAGAGCTGTGAGCCTAGTGTGATGATTTTTTTACGATTACTCCTAAAATATTCGTTTATATTGTATAATAAGTGGCCTATGTGTTAATCCAGGTAATAAACTATTTGTATGCTAAATTTTATTCAAATCTGTTGAGCGGTTTTTGCGTGAAAGAGTAACAAACATCCATACATACATCCATACTTACAAACTTTCACGTTTATGATATTAGTAGAATATTAGGATTAAATTTGTTACAGATTCGCGAATATAACAATTGAAATAAAACTACTTTTCACAGGTTATATACCGGTATATTGAAATTTCCGGAAACTTTACAGTATCCAATGTCGCAGAGACATTCGCAAGGCATGCCTAGCGTCAGCTTGTGAGAAAACATCGCGAGGAAGCCTGCATGCTTGAGAAGTTTTCTCGATGGCATGTGAAGTCTGCCAACCCGCAGTAGGCTACTGCTAGTCTACGCTAGCCTACTGCTAGTCTCCTCTCATTTGAGAGGAATTAGGCTATAGCCTAATTCCTCCGAGTCCGAGACCTGTGCCGAGCAGTGGGACAATAATGGGTTGATGATGATGACAAGTCCAAACTCCAAGTTATTTATATTGTTGCTTTGGATGTGTGACAGATTAAAAGACCTAAAAACCTGAGACCACCAAACTGTAGGTGTTCATTACTATCAAAACCCCTGCCGAACCCTTCTTAGAAGCATCATTATATGTTATGTTATATACTTATGTAGCAGAACTTCCCCGACTCAATGAAGATTAACTTTTTAATTCCGTCAGTACGATGGGGGTTCAAATGGCACCTGTCTCCCTCCCGATAGGCCGATAGCCTGACCTTTCAACGTGCCGCCGCGGCCGACGAGATAAATTGATTTCTTTGTCACAAGTCTCCACTGGCTTCAGCCCCTATTGATGACTAGCAAATGGATTGGACGATGAGTGATTGTTGGTTAACAATAACGAAAACAAATATAAATATAATAGGACTAGAAAAAATAAATACTTAGGGCAAAGAAAGACTTATAAATACAGAAAATGTTTGCCAGCCCTGGTTATAGGTTTCTTAGTTGTTCCAAAAATATGGTATTAATTTTATATAAAATTATATATATTTATATATATGTATAATTTTATAAGGAAAAAAACTTGGAGAGAACACAGTACATTATTTTAATTTGTTTTTTGAGGTCAACGCAAAAGTGTATCGCGTGGGTTCTGTCCAGTATAAATGTGTAACCTTTCACAGTTGATTTGATTTCATATTTATTTAAGACTGACAGAGGGACGCTGTTAAGGGTGAAAACTAAGATAATGTATCATGAGTTGCCTTTTTATCTTAGAGTGAAGCTTCAGTTTTATTTCAAACTAGCTGATTCTTGCGACCTCGTCCGTATCTCAAATATTTCTATTTCAATATTTAACACTCACGTCAGTGTAAGAAATTAATAAACTTGAATAGTAACGTGGTAGCTAATAATTTGACCATTAACTACTGTCATAAGTCTCGGGTTCAAATCTTAGGCATCCTAGGACAGATAAAATGGTATACTAGACATACAACCGACTATTCAGTATTCACTTTAAAAAACTTAAATCAAAACTATTTTTAATCACAACTGTAACACTAAAATCGAAATAAATAAAAGCCGGCACTACTTCGCTATCTACTTTATTGTCATAACGAATTAGTAAACCAAAATGTACCAAAACACATAATAAATCAAGTCCTTGTTACGTAGATATATGTATCTCTGAGCCGTCACGGCGCGTCAACCTCCTTACAAAACACAAACAACCAAAGATTAAAATAGAATAAATTATTAACCCTTGTCTGAACATCGAAAAATTATTATACGGAACAAAGATGTTACTCGGCTGCATTTAATACAGAATAACGTAACACAAAGAAATTTAAACTTTATTTATCTAGTGTTAAAGTCTATATTGTTTGATTTTATACAATTCATTATCGTCTCCTTAATTGTAACAGCAACAGCGTTTAGTTTCGTTTGTTTTGCGATTCGGTACGTGTGTATGTTTATTCGACAATGTGACTTAGGATTTGGTTATTAAAGTTGAATTCGGTTTATATGAGGTTAAGTTGGACGGTAATGCAGTTTTCGGCCGCCCGCTGAGCGCAGTCGAGGCGATCATAACAAATCATCAAGTTGTTACTTAAAGGGCAGACATATTTTGGAATTGTATTTTAATATTTTTCTTTTCCTTTTTATTAATCCTGGCCTTTTCTTATCATTTATGTATCCTATGCATATAAAAATCACATTAATATTAAACCCCCCAACTAGGTAGTTAAGATAGAGAAATAAGCTCTTATAAGACACTTGACAAAGACTACAGAAAATAGTTGAAATACCTATATAAAACGAAGAGTAGCATAGAAACCAAAAAGTAACCTTTAAAACATTACTATAGGCAAACTTGATTTGGAAACTAGTAACACGCTACTCTGTAGATATTATTTTCCCACTGCTGGGCACGGGTCTCCTTGCATTTGAGAAGGATTAGACCACCACGCTAGCCTACCGCAGGTTGGCAGACTTCACGTGCTATTTAGAAAATCTCGCAAGCATACAGGTTTCCCTACGATGTTTTCCTTCACCGTTTGAGCGTGTGATAAATACGCACATAGCTTCCGAAAAGTCAGTGGTGCGTGCTTTGGGTTTCAACTCGAGACCTTTGCCATCTCAGTCCACTGGTCACACCACTAGGCTACCAGAGCTCTTTTAGTATTTATACCGACTATTAAAATCCTTAAGCCACCGTGTTCTCGAGTGCACAGGTCTTTAAACAAACGAAGCAGACTTGGGGCTAATGTATCGATACCGGCTCCGATTTGAATTGTGCGCCGCGTGGGGTGACACACATAATTTAATAGCTCCACGCAGAACATTATAGGCTATGACGTCATCGAGCGCATCTTGACTAAGATAACTATAATAGAGGTGAAGGAAAACACCGTGAGAAAACCTGCATGTCTAAAGAATTAAGAAAGAAGAATAATGACTACTTAATTGGTACAGTATGGCTGAGCGATCGGATTGTGTATTTTACATTTCGTTTGTACGTACATGTGGACCTTATAACCATTCTTATATTATACTAGCTTCCGCGCGCGGCTCCGCCTACGTGGTAGGTTGATAAAAAGGAGCCTATATCCTTCTCCAAGGCTCCGTCTTTATCAATACCAAAATTAATAAACCTCTGCCGAACCCTTCGGGGACTAGGGGCTTGATGGTTTGCTACAATAGCTACTGTAATATCGAAAACAATAAATATCATTCAATTCTATTCTTATATATCTGACTATATTTTTACGAAAATTTAATTGAATTTACCATTTTCTTACGTCTACATGAATATTAGACATTAAAAAAACTACTCTTAACGGAATTCATCGCTTTTTATTGATATTATGTTGTAGTCTATTCATGACCAGGAATGCTCTAGTTTAAGAAGAAAAATAGTTTTATATGTCAAAGTAAATGCTCCCCCTATGGAAACAACACTTGTTGTCTGAAAAATGACTAAAAAGGTTTTAAATTTATTAAAAAGATTAAAATACCATCACATTACCGGTATGACCTATTTAAACAGCTTAACATTATACACCATTTAAATATGTATGTACAATTGTACATATGTGCTGACTGAAGGCATATACACATATATACACATAATACTAAATCTTGTACACCGTGCAGCATGGGGCCCACAATTCCATGGTTATGTTTAGCATTAGCGGATTGTAGCAACGTGTGGGCTCCCTTCTTATTTATGGCGTTTAGCGCTTATGATATTGAGGTATGAAATACCATCGTATTTCGTATCGCAGCCAAGATATTTTGCTTCAAGTGAACGTCATGAATACATTTTATTTCTAACCGACTTCAAAAAAGGAGGAGGTTATCAATTTGACAGTTTTTTTTTATGTTTGTTTCCTCATAACTTTCGACTGGGTGAACGAACTTGAAAGCTGGTGCTTCGCGTGTGGTCCCATTTCTAGAATTTGGTCCAGTTCTGACATTGAAGTCGTTTTTTTTCGAGAGAATTATTAGAAAACTTATTATCGAATTTTCTCAAGTGCATAGGTACGTAAGTGTTTCAAATATTTTTTTGAAGTGAAACTTCTTTATCGGGGTTGGAAAAAAAATTAGTGTAAAATTTTTGCGTTACGCGCCATCTTTATTTGAATAGGTAACCATAGCAACATGATGTTTGTTTGACAACTGAAAACTATACCTTTTCCAATACACCAAGACCATTTGTTTTTCTATTGAGAACTTGCTATTGGTTGTGACATCGACGTTTTGATAAATAGAAGATTATGATTGGTTCCCACTATTATTTGGAACTGACAGAGCTACAAATTGAAGACTATTAATTCAAACGCTCTTTTTAAATTCAATGTTATTCGAGTAGATACCATCATTATATCAATAATCATAAAATACAGTTGGAAAACAATTAGTTTAACCAATGCATGTCTATGATAATAAAAGCCTTTTGCATAAACTTTATCTAATTTAGCTTTATTCAACCAATTTCTGTGAAGTTGTAAATAGCAGTTTCACTTCTTACGTGTGTACACTAATACACACAATTTTTTTATACCACTAAGTTGGCAAACAAGTTTACGGCCTGCCTGATGGTAACCAGTTACCATTGCCTATGGGCATTTGCAAAAGCAGAGGCGTCGCTCGAGAGTTGACGACCCTATAAAATATTTTTGCTCCTTTTCCAAAGAACCCCATGATGCAGACTTTTAGGAAAACTTCGGCAGATAGTACATTCAGTGCAGTCATGCAGTTTTGTAATCGTCCACAACAGTTGTTTTGATTTATGCCGAGTTATTTAGAATTACACCTTTACCATCCCTTGTTTATTTAAATAGAATGATTGAATGGTGATCAATGACTGCGCAGAAATGAGAAACAAGTCCCAATTCTGCGTTACTCTATACACAGACATAATAACATAATACCTCAATGATTCATGTTACGATTATGCGTATACAGTAAATATAAATGAGAAGTTCAATGTTACGTATGTAATTTAACATGTTTTCCGTATACAAATCTCTTGAGGAGCTCGTGGCTAAGTTATAACCACGCTCATTAATCGATCTGTAAAGTTAAGCTGCGGCTGACGAGGTCAGTATGTGGATGGGAGATCATCATAACACATCGAAACCCGTTCGTGTCTCGGAAAGCACGACATGAAATCGACATCGGCTATCATACGAAGAGTTAGGGTAAATCTTGACAACCAAATCACCCACATTATATCAATATTCCCTAGTTATGTTTGGTCTGATGGTTGGTGGAAAACACTGGTAGTCAGACGGAAACCGATCCCACCATCGTCAACCCAACTACTGACCTACTGCTGGGGACGGGTTTAATCTCTATATAGAGACATTAGGCCACAGTCCACCGCTCTAGCCTAGTTCGTGTTGGCAGACTTCACACGCCATCAAGAACATCTTTCAGATATGCAGGTTTCCTCACGATGCTTTTCTTCTCCGTTAGAGAATGTGATAAATACGCACGTAACTTTAAAAAATCAGGGGTTTCGGCCTTGATATTTCGGCTTTTGACTTCGGCTGGCTTTGACTGGCCAACGAAGAAAAAATTTTGAAGTTTGAGAACAAACATAAAAAATAGACACATCCGAATTGAGAACCTCCTCCTTTTTGAAGTCGGTTAAAAAATAATGCCTATTCTCGTGGGTGTAATCAAAAACTTGAGGCAAAGAAATGCCCTACTTAAGTTTTATCTCAGAAGTTTTTAATTGATGTATGTGTGTGCTGATTCCCAAAGGTGAATCAATTAATTTGAAACTTCACCCTTGATTAAGGGTGAAGTTGGTTCAAATGTCTAATAATTAGATTTAATTATTAGACATTTGAACCAAGAGGGTATTTCTACTAGTTTTCATTTGATAAATCAATGTTATTTTTTCTGTAAATATGTGTTTTGAGGAAATTTTTACAGATATATTTAAGATATTTCTAGAACCAAGATGGTTTCGGCATTTTCTAAGTAACCTCTGAGATGAAAAGAAAAAGATTTATATTATCATCATCGACCCATTCACCGATCCAAAACATAGTAAGTAGTGCAAAGTAATATTCTGTAACATAAAAATACAGTGTAAAATAAATAAAAGTTTAAAACCATTTTCAGACCTTACTGCCCTACACCGTCTGTAGTTGACAATTTATAAAACAAAAATGACCCCTAAACCACTCATGGTCTTAATGAAGAATATTTCGTAAGTACCCATTATTCCATACTTATCCCATGCATATTCTCCTAATGAGGGTACAAATAATTAAATTACCACGTGACCCACTCGGAAACGCGAGAGTCTCCTCAAAAACGTGAAGAGATTTCGAGTTCTGTTCTAAAAAGCAATTACAATAATGAATCTCAAGGACGTGATAAACCAATTTATACTGACCTATATTTTACCACTTGAAACTTTATTTTAGAGGTCAAACTATACTGGTTTTTTAGTATTATGTTTCGTTATTGTATATTCCAGTTTACGTTGACCTGCCTGTGATATCGCTGAGTTTCGTTTTTGGGGTCATTTTATAGTGGTTTGTTATAACGTTCTGTGCTTTGACAGTGCTTACATTTTTCATGTTCGCAATCTGTTAAATGCTTTGGAGTGGCCTTTGTTGAGTGTTTACGTAATTTATTTTGGGGGTGATTCCTTGGACAGGTGTCGAGCCCTTGTGCCCTGAAGAACCTTTTGTTGTTCAAATCTTTTAATGATAACGGAGAGGGAGATGAAAGT
The DNA here is from genome assembly GCA_905163465.1 of Craniophora ligustri. NCBI lineage: Eukaryota > Metazoa > Arthropoda > Insecta > Lepidoptera > Noctuidae > Craniophora > Craniophora ligustri. The sequence continues at coordinate 14,568,170 of LR990959.1, read as the reverse complement.
CGTTTAAATTTCCTGTTATCTCTTTCTTACAAACGTGGAATCATTTATTAACGTGGATGTCTTAATGTGTATTGTAGGTGTTTTTACAAACACTAATTGACAAATACATAAACACCTGAGTCCGGAAGAACCACCTATAGTCTGTACAAGTATTTATTCCGTGCAGGAATCGAATCCGCGATCGCTCAACGACTGCGCCAAATGGGCCGTCAAAACTTGCCGGGGTTAGTTTATAATTTATGTTTTATTTTTATAAAAAAATATTATATTGTTATTCACTATTCTCAAATTAAGTTGTAGAAACCTAGTAGTATCACCAGTGAACTAAGATGTCAGAGGTCTTCAGTTCAAACCCAAGGCACGCACCACGGACTTTTCGGAAGTTATGTGCGTATTTATCACATGCTTAAATGGTGAAGGAAAAACATCGTGAGGAAACCTGGCTCAGTTTGTTTCAGAGATTTTCTCGATGACGTGTGAAGTCTGCCAACCTGCAGTAGGCTAGCGCAGTGGACTATAACCTAATCCCTCTCAAATGAGACGAGACCAGTGCCCAGCAGTGGGACAATAATGGGTTGATGTTTTTATTCTCAATATAATCAAATGATTTATCTATCTATACTTGATTCTTCAACGACTGAGTTTAAAAAACGACTATGAGACCTAATTGACAAATGGTCCTATTATAAATTCACGCCCTATCTACCCTCGATAAGTTCAAAATTAAAAAGCTTTCTGGTCTACTTGAAATAGAAGGTGCAGCGAAACGATTTTCCAATTAAATTGTAACCAATACTTTACACAGTTACGATTCAAATGATATTACACTTTAATTGTGGGAGGATAAAGTTCAGATTTACTTTCGAGTTTTGTCCTAGATCTGTATATCATTACTGGAAATGACATGATTTTTAAGTATACAATTTCTTTTTTAATGATTTATTATTTTATTTTAGCGCGTATTTAATGGAGCGACACTATTAATCCATTGACTAGCTTCTTTTCAACGAGTAGCTGGTTTCGACCTAATGTTTGTTTTACAAAAACCTAGTAATAGATTTTTTATTCTAAGAGCTTCTCTATTGTTTGTAAATGCACCCATGATGCATAAGAAAAACCTATTTGTAAAAGATTGTAGTAAAATCATAGACTCAACGCTATTTCTTCCATTTAAAATAAAGTCAAAATAATTATATTAAGAGTACTTAACATCCACTTAATAAGTGGATTACATACATATTATATACATAGGCTTTGACTGACTCAGTGTGTTTAGTTACGCTGTTAAAGTCATGCATACAAACTACTTAAATCTCTGACGCTTCCAGTCACCTCTACATCCGCGCTAGTGCTCAAAGTTACTTTTACGCGAACCAATTAGGGGAAGAATTGATGGCCAATAAGCGATGGAGTGTCCCGCACAGTGCGACGAAACGGGAAACAATTTTCACCAATTCCCATTCCCATCTCACTTTTGGGAACAAAAAGTTTGGCTACGCTCTCTAAAAGAATAGTGGAGGTTATTTGCATGACAAATAGTATTTTTACTATAGTTTTTTAAACAGTGCACTACGTTCAAATGCCTTACTTTTCTCTGCTCACAAAATATTATATTAATTCAGTTCCAACTTCGTTAATAAGGCCATGATGACCTTTCATGGTGTATAAGAAAATTTCTGTATTAAAGCAATCGTTTTAGATAAACCGTCCATAGTAAGAATTAAATTAACTGTATCCCTATTCTTCGGCGTTCACCGATTTAGCAGCCCCCTTCACTCACACCTCTAAACACCATCCAAAAATCTGAGCACCTGAAAAGCACTCAAGATCAACGCAGCATACAAAGCACCGCATTCTACCTGAACGTATTTCAGCCCCGTCGGGGGTGGGCGTTACATCTCAGTTAAATCAGGACAACCCCGCCAAATCCAGGAGGTCATAAATTGACACAATTGTTCCCTGCGGCCGGGGCTTCACGAGTTATTAGCATAAATACCCGCTTACTAAGCTAAACGGGACATGACGCGGCGTGATGACTCCCCCCATCTCGTGAACGCAAAATATTGTTTTACTTAAAAAGTTTAAGAGATTTCTTGGTTTATTCTTGGGAGGATTGAATGCGTGACGGCGGTTATTTAAAAAAATGTATAACATTTAAAACTTTAATTAAATTTAATGAGAGCTTTCTATAGAAACCTGTAGACGGTATGACGGTATCAATAGATACATTGTAGTATTATTTGGATTCAAGTAATATAACTATATCTGCATTTTAACAAGATTATTTTTACCGAAATACTGTACCAAATTGGACACCAAATAATTGATTGAATGTTATTATAATGTACACTGTATGTAAACTACACAAATATTTTATAATGTGAAAAGTCGTAAGCTTTATTTCCAAGATAAAAAGCGCTCAAGTATTTGGCGTTACGGGGGATTTTAATGGAAAGGAAGGAAAGTAAGAAAGTTATATACTATAAGTTATATTTTGTTAAGAGCCAGAAAAGAAATCATGTTAGCATCTACATTTGTAAATTACATAGGTACTAACTACTTGACTATAAATATTACCTATTTGACTAACCAAAAAACCATTATGATTATTTCAAAATCGTAGTTTACAAGTATATAAAATTATCCTAAAAGTATCGTTGGAAGTTTACAAGGCAGCAAGGAGTTTCAATTCAAGTGCACTTTCTGTAACAAGCTAGGAATTTTTCATCTTCAGAGAGAATTGCTACCGTTTCCTATTTCCCTACAGTATTACCTGATTTTTCATTCATTCGCTCCTTCAATCGATTTAGGTTCATTAGTATGGTTACCAGATTACTTGAGACTTAAGAAGTGCTGACAGCTAGTTAGTGAGTGATTGGTTAAAAAAGTGACTCAGAAGATAATAGGGTGTTACGTCTTTTTGGAAAGTGGTTTAAATAAAACCTAAGGTGAAAAATAGCTTAAAATTTTTGTTTCTATTTTATTACACTGATTATTCGAAAAATTACCATTTACCATTTCGAATTTGAACCCGAAAACAGAAACTGCCATTTGAGCAGGGCAACAGAAAAATATTATACTAAAATAAACTAAACGAACGGTATGTAGGTAATATAAAAGATTACATGATACATTATTATTAAACACTAATACATTATTCATATTCAAAGAACAAATTGCGATGAAAAAAGTTACCTCAAGTTACCCATTTTTTTTAAGCTAAAATCTTTTATTTTATGTAATAACAAACAGACAAACATGTGAGAAACAGGTTTCGTTGACTATTATTTTCTAGATATATTTTCAAAGTACAGAAACTCCACGTCTCTAGATATAATATTCCAGAGCTTTTTGTCGAATTCTCCATTTCAATTTCTTCGAAGAAGTATAAGTCCAAGTATAAAAACATAATGTACAAACAAATTAAAAAACATTGTTATAAGTTAGCCGCCGTTCCTAACTTCAGAAAAAATCCGTATGTGAAAAGGCTAAAAGCAATTCATATAAGGGTGGCGTGCGGTGCGTTTTATTTCGGCGTCTACTGCGGCGAAATCCGGCGGCATATATTCCCGGTAAGCCCGGCCCTGATTACTCAGCGGTATTTAAAGCTGATTTGATCGCTTTAAGCGGATCCATTGCGGACGGCCATTGTCCCGCCAGCGTTTGGCGGATCCTTAGGTACCTATAAGTATATAGGTAATAAATGTTTAGGGAAAACTCGTGAAGGTGTGTCGCTAATCTTGATTGTTTTGTGTTTGATTTCTTACAATTACGCGAATATTATATATTGAAATAAAACGGCTTGTTGTGGATTTCATAGGTCGGTATTGTTATTATTTTATCCCGACGTTTCGAAACCATTACTGCATTCATGATGATTGTTTTATGATTTGTTTTGTAAGTGCTTTATTTTTTTACAATATCTTAACATTTTTTTTTGATGGCATTTGCAATAGGTTATAATTTACTTCTTATAAACAAAAATAAGTACAAAAGAATGGATAATTTTGACTACTAATTTTAAACAAATTAACTGAATAGGTGTAAACCTGTACCTTATCTGTGTATTGCAATAAGTTCTCCACACAACAATTGCAATTTCATACCAGGACGGATTTCAGTGAGGTCGTGACGTAAATCAGCTGCTTTTATTTTTTATTTCGTCTAAATAAAATTGCATTTTAACCACAAAAATCTCAAAACAATAAGACTTACAAACAATAGGAACTATTTTAGCGCGATTTATTAATCATATTACTGTAGGGTTGTCCCTATAACAGTGTCCTCATGTAACTGAGAAATCACACCGTCTTCAACACACGGGACTGACACACCTATATACAGGACCTCTTCCGCTAGCCGCTCTTTCCGTACCGTCATCACAATTCGGCTCATTTCCTACGCCTATCTCTCCCGGCACCTGCTCGTCTGCACGCGAAACACCCATATTTCCCTATCAATACCTCTTTCTTAACAACCCTCTCGTTGAAAATACAACCCTGGCACCTTCAGGACAAGGTAGGAATTCAATCGGCGAGGGCCAGTCATGAAAATTGATGGTATTAGTTACATATGGTGCGGAATGAGTTTTTGCATGTACAGGTATAATTCCGCGGGTTCTCATTAGCAGTGTAGGAGTAAATTCAGGTTTATTGTTGTTTATTTGCACTAAATATTCTTCCTTGCTCGTGACCTTTTGTGAATACTAATTAAAAGCGCAATGAACCTGTGTTTTTTCGCATAATATGGATATTACTGTCAAATTTACACGGACAGATAATAATCATACCTACTGATTTGTTACATACATACCATCACGCTTGTAGTCCCCGAAGAGTTAGGCAGAGGTGTACTAATATTCACCAATATTTAGGGGGCGTATTGCCATCACGAACCTAAACTCCGAGCTGCTACTGAGAATTTCATAGTAAAACCAATAACACTTTGCTCGACCTGGAAATCGAACCCAGGGCCTCTTATTCCGCAGTCGCACTGTACGACCACTCGTCCAACGAGGCAGTTAATTGATTTGTTAAACTTACACAGATATTGAAATAAAACTACTTTTTTATAGATTTTATCGCGGTGTATTTATATTATTTTAATCCTAATTATATCATCAAGATACCCAAAACCTCATTATATCCATGAATGCGAAACCTGTGGATTATAATGTATTAATAACCAGGACAAAAACATATTTCCTATTAGAAGTTAGGTTTATAAGGAAAGCAATAGAATTCCTTTCTGCCTCCATCTTTGTTCTATTATTATAGTACTAGCTTCTAGTATAAGAAAATATAATTTACAAATACATAGATTAAATTTTCGTAAAGAATTGCCACGAATTATAGACGAATTGAACAATTGCTCAATGTAGCATAAACTTGCAACCCCGTTAGTTTTGAGATTAGGTAACTACAACTCAATGTCTGTCTTGTCAGTTGTACCTGAAATAGGTGGGCAGGTTAAAAAAGGTTAAAGCTACTCGTAATAAATATTTTAAGTCTAGTAGACGTAAATACATGCTTAAAAATTCCGTAATTTTTAGGCATGTATTTGACAAACTATGGAATTATAAGACCGTTCTTAATTCCATAGTTTGTCAAATACATTTTTTTTGTGACAGTACTCGTAACCGCGTATGAATGTGGACGAGGCAAAAGTGGTATGCAGGGATCGTAGTGCGTGGCATTATGTAGATTCTGCCTATCCCTACAGGAAAAAGGCGTAAGTATGTAATATGTATGTACATTTTAGTTTATTTTTATTTCAGTAATATTTATGTTGTTATTTATGGTAAAATATGATTATTTGTTACTGACTGGTTTGTTAAAGACTATTTCCAAAGTAGTTACTCATAACCGTTACTAATAACGCGCGGTCGTGACGTAACTGATCACATTAGTACACGTATGACGTAATAAATCGTCACGAAGCGCAGTGCTCTCTGCATAGCGGCAAAATCATCTGATTCGACGCCGGACGGACGCAGGCATGTGAAAACTGCACTGTAACTGCTAAAACTTACCTGAAATTTTATAAAGAATTGTTATATCTAATATATAAAATTCTCGTGTCACAGTTTTCATTGCCATACTCCTCCGAAACGGCTTGACCGATTTTGATGAAATTTTTTGTGCTTATCCGGTATCTATGAGAATCGGCCAACATCTATTTTTCATCCCCCTAAAAGTTAGGGGTAGTCCACCAACCCCTATAATGTGGCAAAACAACGTTTGCTGGGTCAGCTAGTTACTTATAAAAATATATCATGTATTGTGTTGTGTGTATCCTGAGTACAAGGTTCATAAAAAATAAACGACTACACATTATAATATAGGTACTAAGCAATGGAACAAAGCGTGGAAATATCGATTCTCTGAAATCGATATTCGACAGAGGCAGAAGCGATTCTATTATTAAAACATTCACAATTTTATAAGTTATATTTTACAGTTTTTGGATCTAGTGAGAAGAAATGCCGAAACAAACTCAAAAAAAGTGGTCTCTTTTCAGCTGCAGACATTTTTCTCCGGGAACCTAGAATTCTAAGACCTTTAAAACATTTATTTCCTAATATACCAACTATTACTTACACTACTAATAATAACACTGTCCATCAAACATAATACACCAAACCACGGTAAGTCAACAACAATTTAATATTTATGTTACAAATCAATTCTGTTTGATGCGAGAGAACTCGAATAAAATCAGGCAACTCAAAATCGATGCAAGTATCGAATAAAATTCCGTCGCGTCACTATTCCGCCGCGTCACTATTCCTAAGTGAATGTTATAGACTCTAGTAACGCCACTATCGATCTAAAGTGCTGAACATTAAACTAATGTCCGCGTTTCGTCCACGTCCGCGGGAATACTCGACTGTGGCACTAAAGGTACCAGCGATGCAGCGGTGTTCAACCTTTTGTTGGAAGTTAGCCGTAGTGTTAGTAATTGTTCAAGCGGTTTAATTAACGTGTGGCCATTTCAATGGCAAACCATTGAAGAAGCCACATACTATGTATATATGCTTCAGTATATTCCATAATTAACAAGTATAAAGAGTTATTGTCAGCTTATGAAGTGACTTAGTTTTTAACAAAGTTTTTTTTTTACTAATTTGATTTCAATCTTAGATAAATATTATTAGCTAGAGTTGGCATTTGAGATTTTTTTACTAATCTAAATGTATTTGCCAACAAGTTAAGGTTTAAATTGACAATGGCTTTACTCAGTTAGTTTTAATAAAGATTTATTTATTTATTTATTTATTTATTTATTTATTTATTTCACAACTTATACTAACATTACAGGTTACCAATTCGTTAGTATAGTAACTTAAATACCAATCTAATTTAAAAACAATCATTAAATAAAAATGAATATAATCTATACATGGCTATTGTGAACTCCTTCAGTGAACAAGAAAACAGATCTAGTTGGTCCGCCACCGTATTGAGCGCCCGCAGCGCTCGCGTCAATGGCGCGCGCTGTGTTAGGTTGGTGCGTGCGCAAGGTACAAGTAATAGCGGCGGTCGTCGCCGTCGCTCTCTATAGTCATTGGGAACGCATAGTCGGACCTCCTGAAGGATGGCTGGATTGTGTATTTTACCACGCAGCACTTTGAAAATATAAGTAGCACAAGCTACCTCTCTCCTGACTTCTAATTTGCTGCAGCCTACCATCCCCAGTACGAATAAGGTAGGATAGAGTAGTGGATATCCTGGGTATACGCCATATAGCTTTAAATACAAAAAACGATTGAATTTATTTTGGATTTTTTCTAACATAGATATGTGTTTAGAGTCGTGTGGTGACCAAACGATAGAATTATGTTCTAGATGTGACCGTACTAGCGCCTGGTATAGTGCCTTTAACGCATTAATGTTAGTAAATCGGCCGGCCTCACGCAGCACCAAACCTAGACCTCGAAATGATTTTTTACATACTTCAGTGATATGTGTTCTAAAGTTCAAATTGGAATTAAAGCGTATACCCAGGTCCTTGATCTCAGTGATACGTTGCAGCGGCTCGTTGCCTATATGGTACTGGTATTGATACGGTGCGCGTGCTCGGCTGAATGATACCACTGAGCACTTGGCTATATTAAAATACAACCTATTTTCTTCGCTCCACTTAGCGACCCTATAGATGTCCTGTTGCAGTAGGTGGCACTCCTCACTTTGTCGTACTTCCTGAACCAATTTTAAGTCATCAGCAAACAGCAGGCATGTGGAGTCATTCACTACTTCTGGAAGGTCGTTTATGGTTAATATAAACAGAAGAGGACCCAAATTACTTCCTTGACTGACGCCGGATCTCGTAAAATAAGGTTCAGAAAGGTGTCCGCCACAGTCGACATACTGACATCTATCTCGCAGATAACTGGCAAAAAACTTGAGCGTGTGTGGCGTGCACCCTACGCTGGCCAGCTTTGTAAGAAGGATGTCATTGTCAACTGTATCAAACGCTTTCCTAAAATCAAAGTAGGCCACGTCCACCTGTAAGCCAGCATCCACTGATGGAATTAATTTCGTCATCAAGTGCAGTAAGTTCCCCGTTGTCCCCCGCCCAGGACGGAACCCGTGCTGCGCATCAGACAACTGGGCACCCACCTGCACATAAAGATTGCTGTGGATGGCCGACTCGAACACCTTTGCTGGCGTGCTTAGGATCGCAACCGGTCGATAATTGCTAGGTTCCGGACCCCCCTTGCCTTTAGGCACCGGCACCACCCGAGTAAGTTTCCATCGGTCAGGAAATGTAGCCGATGTAATGCAAACATTAAATAAATGTCGTAATGGCTCCACTAATACCATGCGAGCGTCCTTAAAAATAAACGGCGGTATACCGTCCGGCCCCACGGAGCGCTTCGGCGGTAAGCGGGCGAGCGCGCGCCTCACGTCGCTGGCGCTCAGGCACCCGATGTGCGCCCACGCGCCCGCCGGCGTCTGCGCCGCCGCCGCGGTCGCCGCCGTCACACTCAGTGCGGCCGGGTCTGGGTTGTACACAGAGTAAAAAAACTCAGCAAACTCCTGAGCGCATTCACTCTCCGATAAAGCTCGACCATTCTTTACCAATGTTTGCTTATTGGAGTTACCCTTTCTAGATCGAATATATCCCCAAAATGCTCGCGGATCAGTTGCTAGGTGGTCTTGCACACGATTTCGATACTGATTATGAGCTATCCCCGTCTCAATTATATTTACAATTATAATTACATACTAGTTTACGTTTACTTTCTACTCCTGAAGTATCCCTGAAATATATTGTACTACTACTACTATTCTCCTACAAAGTAAATCAAACAGCACAATATTTTATGACTTCATACAATCGAATAGCGATATTCGATTGCAAGTGCACTAAACGTTTATAGTCCCTGCCTTAATTTTCGTATGCAGCTCAGTAAGTCCCAACATTACGTGAAGAACTTAATTTCTCGACCGAGCTATTTACTTACATTCCCATACTTTAATATTATAAATGCAAAAGTGTGTCTGTCTGTTTTTTACCTCTTCACGCTTAAACCGCTCGACCGATTTAGGTGAAATTTTGTATAGAGATAATTTGAGTCTTGGGAGAGGACATAAGATCGTTATGTATGCATAGGATAGGCTAATAAAAGCTTTTATTTATTTCTATTCCAGTTACCGTTACGATTATAAAATAAATTAGTCCCCATAATGATCAAAACCGTGACCTACAAACCCATAACCCAATATCGTAGCAAGGCAAAAACTCATAAAATAAATACACAACTTATCACTCGTGACATACGTCATCATAGCGCGACCATCACGTTCGTGTCCTCGTCACAAGGAGGTGACGTGACGTCATTAGTCATTTTCCTTTACACAGGGGGTATAAAATGAATGTATACACGTTTTCGGTTAATCACTCTTGAGACCATTATTCGTCATCATCACCATTCACATTATATGTATGTTATAGTGAATATGATCACAGGAAACCTTTATTATTTTTAAAAGGCATGAACTTACTAATACCTAATTTCTGGTCCCTAACTGAACTGTCGTTGCTATCTTTACTTTAAACTGAAGAAAAAGGAACGAAAGAGGCTAGCGTAGACTAGATCCTATGCATTTTTTTTTAATGCACTATCATTTGACTATCTTTGACGACCCAATTAGTCCAACGGTAGTTAACATTGCCTTCTGTGCTATGGGTCCCGGGTTCGAATCTCGGTAGGGACAAATGTTTGTGTGATGAGCGTAAACATTTGTATAAATAAATAATTGCCTCGTTGCTTACCACGGAACTAAATGGCGCTGCGTAATAACGTCCAGATATATTTATTTATTTGTTAACATGCGTATATTAGCACTCTATGTACTAAATTTACTACCTTATTGACCTAAATTATAATTACATTACAATATTTTTTTAAGAAATCTACTACAACGTTCATTTGAGAGATATCGCTTTGCTAAATAAGTAACTTAAGTTTTAGGAAATTGTTGAGATTAATCGTATTATGTATGTATTGCATACATTAAGTTTAAATAAGATTCTATTTTACATTTCATAAGAACAACACAACATTTTTTTAATCATTTACCATTATTATCGTGAGCAGTTGAGGCGGTATCGTCATTACTCGCGAATTTTGCGATATATCAAATGTGACCTCAACCATACAGGCTTAAGAGGATACAGCTGACATAATATTCTCTGTATTTTCTGATATCACTTTTTTTGAAAGTTCTATAGAAAAAAAAAGAGGAAATTTTACATTGATTTTACATAATATTTAATATAAAATGGTATGAATTTATAGCCTGTCTGTGTTCTAGAATAACTTTCTAAGATTTGTCCACAATTTACACTGTAAAAAATGATTTAAAACTGGATAGCCAAGTGTGGTTTAACCAGTGGACTATGAAAAAGTCTAAAGTCCCGAGTTCAATTCCAAACTTCGCACTGACTTTTCGAAATTACATGCGTATTTATCACAGGCTCAAACAGTGATAAAAATCATCACCGAGAAGGAACCTGCATGTCAAAGAGCATTTTTCGATGGCTTGTGAAGAGTTAGCGGTACAGGTTAGCGTGGTGGACTATAACCTAGATCTTCTTAAATGAAAGGAAACCTGTGTCCAGTATTGGGACAGTGGACGCGTTTTATTTCACTTGCTCTCTTTTTTTATAAAAACATATTGCTTGAGGTCAAACACTAGAAACATTGCGGTTAAGCTAAAATTATTGCTAAAATATTTCTACATACTGTACCATCGTAATCAGTAACATATCCAAACCATACCAACCACACATAAAATCCCAAGGAATCCTCAAAATCGCCTTACAAGCCAATAAGCGTCAACAAAACGGTTGAACAATAAATTAAGGTTAGATAGAAATCGTTATAAAACAAAAGAGTGACAATGTCCATTTCGTCCAATTAAAACGCGCGGAGATGGTACGTGGTATCAGCGCTGATGATCATCACGCGAGCTGCGCGGTGGTCTGCGTGGGAGCAGCTTGTTATTTATAGCTTCTAAAGCTTAAGCTAGGCTTTGGGGCAAGACCTTTACTTGGTTGAGAGGACTGGAGAACGATGGTTAGTCTTGATGTGTAGTTAACATTGAAAATTTGTGACTGACACGTGAATGAAATTAATAGTCTGACATACTAATTTCTAACTTCTTATAATTATGCGGATTTTAGATACTGAAATAAAAAGTTTTTTTATGAATTTTGTCGCGATATATTGATATTTTGATCAGGGGCAGACAAAGGCCGGTAACCATGGATGCTGCAAAGGATCCGAAACATTATCATTTGTTTTAATTGTCTTAGAAGTAAAACTTTATCTAAGTTGTAGCCTAGTGTTATGATTTATGGATTGTGAAATCAACGGCGCCGGTTCGGTGTCAGGCTCACTAACTTTTCAATTAGGTTTTTTTAATAGCTCAAACGGAGATAGTAAACATCATGAGGAAACTCACATGCCTGGGAGATTTTATCGATAGCGTGTGAAGTCTGCCAAACCTAGACTAGCGTATAATATAGAGCTATTACCAAGTCCTTCTCAAATGAGTGGAGACCCATTCCCAGCAATGGGATGATGATGTTACTACATTTAATTTTACTGAGTCTCTTGAAATTTAATTTCTTCAAATATTGTAACTATAATTAAAATGGAAGTAAATCGATATGTCATTAATTTAATAAAATAGATTTATATTGAATACAATTTGACGACCCAGTTAGTCCAGCGGTAGTTAACACTGCCTTCTGTGCTAAGGGTCCCGGGTTCGAATCCCGGTAGGGACAAATGTTTGTGTGATGAGCATAAACATTTGTATCCGAGTCATGGATGTATCTATGTATAATATGTATGTATTTACAAAAAAAAAGTATATATGTAGTATATCAACCAACTAGTATCCGTAACACAAGCCTCGTTGCTTAGCTCGGGACTAGATGGCGCTGTGTGTCATAATGTCCAGGAATATTTATTTATTTATTTATTAATGTTAAAATAAAACAACATAAAATAACTTAGTAAAATAACAAAGAGTGATAATTAACTACAAACCATTTCCGTGAAATCAATCAAACTTAACTAATACAGAAGTTTCTCGTAAAAACAACATTGTAATATCAGCGGCAAGTTTAATATCAAATCGTGGATTGATATCAAAACATCTGTTCCACAGTAATTGCTCAAGTTTCTAACAGTTTTGACTATACATATAGAAAACGGTAGGGTTAACCATCGGATTTTAATCATTCGCACAATTTAAGCGCGTGTTCAATTAATTTTCAGTCTTATTTAAGGCAAAGTAAGTGCGAAATTTGAATTTTGAGTATTTGGGGCAATTCATATTGATATAACATACCATTGTACCTGTAACCCCAAAGGGTTGGGTAGAAAAGTATTTACTAATGTACACCTACATTTCAACATACTTAATACTTTTTAGGTTTTATGTTATAGCAGGCGGGTTTATTTTCATTAGCCGGGCATTTATCTGAACTCCTGAATTTTTTCGAACTGAGAAACGAACCACACGATTTTGGGTAAATATATTAATAGTTTGGTTACATAAGAACCCACAAAAGACCAACCTTCCAAGTTAAAAATCGTAAATCACAGAAAAAGAACCACAAATCCAAAAGGGAATGTCATGTCGAGTTCCCGCAACCGCCCGCGGCAACCGTTCACTTCAACCGATTTGTTGTTCGAATGTAAAATTCAAGTACTCCTTGTACCTACAAAATTCTTATAACAAAAGCTACATAAACTGTACAAGTATCAACCCTACCGGCGCTATAAATGTGGCGAATGATAGCCTGAGGCGCGCGGCCGACCGAACGCTTCGCACGGATTTTGTAGGTAAAACACGGATTGACAATGTTGACAAGGAGGTTTGAGGGTAGAAGAGTACCTATTTATTTTTTTAAGGTCGTAATAAAATAGGTACTGGCTTTAAGGAGGCTTTTGTTTCATTACTGTTGATGTTCTCAACAGTAATGAAACAAAAGCTGCTTAATAAACGTTGTGATACAAATGAATAAGAATGATTGCCTTTATTTATGCCATAAAGTACCGAAATACCGATTTTAATGATTTTTGCATATCGCGTGTAAGTAGATTGGTCTTACATGAGAATTATGATAGGATTTACATAAACCAAGTTGCGCAAACGACAGCTAGTATTATTATAAGCTTTAAACAAAATTACATAACAATACATTTGTTATGTAAAAGCCGATGGAAAGCCCCCTCATTTATCTTAATAGACTTCGCGAATAACTTTCAACAGTAATTTTTCGTCAGACCAAACAGAAAAACAAATTGCTTTGGCCATATGATATTTATCAGTCGGAAGAACTATGTATGAATCATTTTGGTGAAACTCAATCAGAAGTTTCTTCACCTAAGGAACGGAGAATAGTACAGATTAGCGGCATTTGATGGGCCAAGTTACTAAAATAATGTTCAATCTTTTGGTAGTAGACATAATAAAACCCAATGATCACTACCGGCCGTCAGTCGTCTCGAAGAAAAATATCCCATTTTTACATCGAGGTACTAGTATAAAAGTACTAACGCAAGCAAATCGAATAAGAGCGCCCTGAAAATAGTCGATGTTAATGTCATCACACTGACCCAAACCTTTGCTTCCTTTTGAAGTGGAATGGTTTTTAACAATATATTTCATTTATAATTTCTTCTCGTCGTGTAAGAGCTAGATTTAATTAAAGGAACTTATTGTATTAAAAAACCTATTCTTCTGACTTATCGTCATTTGACTCTTACTCTTCAATATCGTTCCAAAAACCCACAAATAACAGTTATTTATACATATTTACATACATATGTTTCAAATTTAATCGTTCCTCCGGTACAAAATTGAGTCGTAGTCGTAGCACATATCATAAACTCGCTAAAGCTTTACTCTAAGGTCTCGTCTCGAGTACATACTACCTCAATGATTACTTACGCATTTATTGTTTCATCCCCCGATTCGAACTTGGATGAAATAGATAAAACTATAATGTCGTGGTGACTTCGGAAGTTTTATACGCGGTCGTATGTGTGCGTGTGTGTATTCTGCATAAAGACGAATATACGGATTATTTAAATTTTTTATTGTATGATTATATTTTTACAAATCATTGTGTATCATCGTCAACCCAATTATTGTCCCACTACTGTGTATGGGCCTCCTCTCTTTTAAGAGATATTAGGCTTTAATCTACCACTTTAGCTTACTTCAGGTTGGCAGACTTCACACGCCATCAAGAAAGTCTCTCAAGCATGCGTTTCCTCCCGATATTTTCCTTCAGCGTTAACATGTGATAAATACACGTGTAACTTTGAAAAGTCAGTGGTGTGTGCCTTGGGGTAGAACTCAGGACCTTTGAATTCACATTCCACCGTTCACACCACTAGGCCACAACTTAATGTTTGTAATGTTTTTGCGAATTGATCTTTACAACCTTACGTAATAAAGATAATTACTAAAAACAATAAATGACATCACTGTCGAAATTCAAAAGCTTTTAAATAATTACCGAATAAACAATTCAAAAACATTAATATTCCAATTATTAAAATTAAATTTTATTTGTGCCGTACCATCCCGCTGCATCCCGGGAGACCGGGGCATTACTCGCAAATCATTTACGAATAAAACGTCCGGGTTGAAATAATATGACGCGTTATACGAGCGGTATTGTCAAGGGGCACATTCCGGGATTGCCCGGGCGTGTCCCAACACTCTTTTGTTACTCTCTCTATTCAACATTAACGTCACGAATTTGTAAATTGTATTGTTGTTTAATTGATTTATTTTTCGGTTTGTTTTAAATAGTTTCCTGTGTTTTGTTTTTGTCTCCATTTTCATTATTGAATGGTAGAATTAATGAGGTAATTAAAATTTGGTAGAAAATAGCATTTATTATATGGGTAATGTTAGTTTTATTGAAATGAAATTATTGAAATTCGAATTAATCAACGTGTGCACGTGCCAATTTATTAATCAATTTATAATTTATATTATAATACATTTTCATATAAAAAAGCGCAATTGCCTTGTTTTTACGGGATTTTCACGGGCGAACTTTCACTGATATTTTCAATTAATTTTTCAGCAATAGCTCAGAGCTAGTTTCCAGTAATGATAATAGGTCCGCCCCCGTATTATATGGAAACTAAAATTATATCGGCAAATTGTGCACCATTCTAATGCTTGCAGAAATACGAACATAATATATTTATCATGTATTTTGTACTAACTAAACTCAAACTCTTGGTAGCACCGCGAAATTTTGGATTGGGCTAAATTATTAGCAATATATATCCTCCTATATAGATAGGAGAATATATAGATATTTGGCGTGCCCATTATATAGATAGGTGTATATCAATACTCATCTGCCCACCACTGCGGAGAAACAGGCGTGATGTTACAATTATATAGGTGTGTAGGTTGCTCAACCAAACTTGGCCATCCGAAATGGATTTCAATACGGTCCCACCTCATATCCTAAGTAGGTTCCTGTACATAAATTATTACCGCTACAAAAGGGACATAGTGTGTAAATTAATAATTAAGATCCGGGATCCACGCGTGGATAATCCCGGGAACTCGCTAATTCCCAAACTATGTCGAACCACGTAAACTGTTCAGATACTGTTTGCAGTAGGGATACCATGCCTAAAAACATGGAAGGACAAATGTAGTGAAAATTAAATACTTAAATCCACTTCTTTTCCCTATTGTTAGTGGGTGTAAGTGAGTCTATTATCTACCATTTTTGTCCCACTGCTGGGCACGGGTCTCCTCTGTTTTGAGAGGGATTAGGCTATAGTCCACCACGCTAGCCTACTGCGGGTTGGCAAACTTCACATGCCATCGAGAAAGTCTCTCAAGCATGCAGGTTTCCTCCCGATATTTTCCTTCAGCGTTAACATGTGATAAATACACGTGTTACTTTGAAAAGTCAGTGGTGTGTGCCTTGGGGTAGAACTCAGGACCTTTGACATATCAATCCACTGGTCACATTCACTTGGCTACCACAGCTCTTATATATATATATATATATATATATAGGTTATAAGTGAGTGAGAGTGCAGAAAACTCCAGAACCTCGTTTCGCTCTGTCCACTTTCATAGAATTTATCCAATAAAGCGTGTCCAGGCGGGTTAGTTCAGTTGATCGATACTATGCCACATACAATATACCATCCAACAACAACAATTAAAGTAGTTCATGTTCTTCTAGAGCTTCCACTGGATCATTAATCAACAATATGCACATAACTTCGAAAAGAAAATAAAGAATTATATTAAAATAATACAACGTCAGATAGTTTCCATTCATTCATTATATTTTTATAAGTATTCTTAAAAAAATTACCTGTATATCAAAATTAAAAGCACACTAAGCAGCACGCATGAAGAGAACAGGATGAATTCTTTATCGCCTGTCGATGTCAATGGCAAAAATGGCGCTATAGAACATGCATCCAAGTTTAATACTCAAAAAGACAGTCTCCAAATCCACAATCTCGTGGACACTTGAAATAATGCTACAAACCTACTTACAGCCGTACGGCCTCACATTGGCACGGCGCGGTTTGTCACGGACAGAGCCGAGACAATGGATGGAGGCCCTTTGTGAGCCACTGAGCGGTGGCCGCCTCTCCTCGATAAATCAAAACCATTATACGCCGGATTGAACGTACATCTACACCAGACGGCGCGAGCGGGCGGTATAATTATTTCAATTTGTTTACGCTGTAAAGTCATGGATCATCGGTTATATCTTTATTTTTGTCTAGCTTCATCCTGCGACTTCGTTCGCGCAGTAGGTAAAAATTCCCACCTCAAACCTATGTCAATCTAGGAAATAAATAATTAGTGTGCTAATTTCATGCAAACCGGTTTAATGTTTTTGACATGTCTGGACAACAGAATACACTATAATATAGAAAATGTAGTCATTCACAATAAACGGGCTACCCAATAAAACAAAATAAACATTGGAACAAACAAAATAGACATCTAACTACATATATAGTTAATATCAGTAGTATCAGCAGATATCCATTAACTTTGAAGAAAAGCTATCAAATTCTCGTGTAGCAGGATTAAGATATTGTAGAATATATATTATATTGTAAATTAATTATAAATGAAAGTTTTTAGGGTACAAAAAATTACAAATTTACTCTCATAACCTATCTAATATTTAAAACTAACTACGTAATAACCTACTAAGTATTAAAAACGTTCCATTTTCCCTCATCCCTTGCGGAACAAACCTGAGTATCAGCTATTTAGCTCGCAGCGAGTGTGACAGTTCACAGCTTTTCCTTTTATTCTCGTCAAAAGAATAATTATGTCGGTTAATTTAATTAATGAGCCCATTGTGGGACTCCAAGTCGCAACTGGCTTATTTGATTTGTTGCAAATTCAATTTGTTAAAAAATCAACGTCACGGAAAAATTACGGAGATTTTTCTGTGAAATTCTTTGGGTTTTGTGATATAAAATGTAATTTGGTTAAAAAAATTATATACATAAAATAAAATTTGGTTAATCGTAACCACGTCGAATTTTATTGACACGAAAGGCATCACAGCCTATTTCTCCATCGCGCAAATGCAAATTGTGTTCAATAAAAAATATTGTTAACGACCAAATTATGATTTGTTACCATCCATTACCATACCAACCATCTTTTATTTATTACTAAAATCAAATAAATGCTCATCCTCCATATAGGATAATAGCATATACAAAAGAACATAGCATTGTCTTCAGAGAAATAAAAAAAAGTATTCAAATTCTCCCAAGCGTTTAATTTGCTTACGACGTTAGTAGGTACTCATATTATTATAACTTTAACAAATGATAAAGCAAATTTTATAGGCACTCCGTAAGACCACAGTAATTATTCACAAATGTTCACGAGGACGGGCGATCTGTTAATATTTAAAATGTTGCCACAATATTCAGTCACTCCCGCACCCAACAATATTTTTCGCTCCCAACAATATTTTTCGCTCCCAACCATCACTGTCAAATTATGCGGTGCAATTTCAAACATTTTAATAATAATGTATTTTAAGTTAAACTGGCGAATATTACGCAGTCCGGGCGTGACGGGCACCCGTATTCTTCTTGAAATATTACGTCTCAAACACAAAGGGAAAACATATTTTTTTCCTCTGGCAACAAAATGTAAGCTCCGTGTTATAATTTTTCACAGGGGACCTTTCGCGACAATGTTTTTTATAAATGGAACGCGCGCTTTTATTTTGGAATAGAGCTTGTTTTTTTTATAATTCTAGACGTGGTGGTAATATTGTATGTCATAAGGATTATTTAAAAATATTGAAATTTTGTTCGATTTTCTTGTTCGGATTTGACGCGATTCAGAAGCTTCGTAAAAAATACCACAACGCATTTAGACAAAAGCCTTCAACCAGTATATGGTACCTACCAGTGATGTCTTATATCACATAGATATAGACTCACATAATATTAGCCTCGGCCTACGTCCAGCAGTGGACGAATATAGGATGATGATGATGATGATAAAGAAAGCTCAAATTCACTCGGCAAGGTATGAAGAGAGCTGTATTTAATATTTCTTTATGAAATCGTATCGGAGCTGAGGAAATCCGCAGAGGAATAAAAGTTGCCGACGTAGCTAAAAGGATTGACCTAAAGTGGCAGTGGCCGAGGCAGATAGCTCGATTCGATATGACTGATGACCACTGAGGCTGAAGAGTTCTTGAGTAAAATACAAGCTCTGGAAGACGCATTATTAGACGGCCTCTAATGAGATCGACATACATACCTGAACGCGTTAGTCGCGGGTGGTATTTTACGGACCTTTGAACAATCTATGGGAAAAATGTTTGATCAACTTCACTCATATGATTTGATGAAGATTTGATTTGAAAATAAAAAGGTTCCAAATTTAGGTATAAACTTAGTTCATGTCTTAAATTCTGAGTCCTTTTAACTTTGTAAAAGAAAATGTACTCCACTTCTATTCTCCATATTCTCGGTTACGATCACAATCTATAAGATTAAAGCAGTTTTAAGTTAAACTGCTTCTCGAAGATCAGCGGTGTTATAAATTTGATGCAATCGAGACGATTCGATTCGAGATAATGTCGGTAATGCCAAAAGTTTGGGGGGACTTTGTCGTGCAGTGTCTAGTCACGGCCAAAAAGGTTCATAGAATACCTAACCGTATTTCTACGATAGCTGAAGATAATCTTGTTCTTAGTTAGATCGCAGACATTTAGACGTAGTTTAGTGCAACGGGAATCGAGATAGCGCAATTGATATTCATATATTTAAACTAGCTGAACCAGCAAACGTTGATTTGCCACATTATGGAACTAGATGGCGCTGTGTGTCATAATGTCCAGGAATATTATATTATATTATATTATTATTATTATAGGGGTTGTTGGTAGAAGCGTAAAAATTTAGGGTTATATGTTTTTTAATGCCAAATCATAAGAAAATACAAAAAAAAAATTAAAAAACTAGGGGTGTTAAATATAGCCTACGACCGATTCTCAAACTTACCAAATATACATACAAAATTTAATAATAATCCGTGAACCGTTTCGGAGTTCAGCGACAAACAGTGTGACACGATATTTTTATATATTTATAATCTGAATAAAGTTTCACTACCTACTTCTTTTTTATTCATTTTTATTTTACGGACCATTGCGGTTTTATTTAATTGTGATGCATGTGGGCCTATTAAAAATATATAAGTACACCTTAGTCACAATCTTGGAAAGTAGGTACGTAAGTAAACTTCACCTGCTTGCTGTGGCACCGGCTTCCAAACAACGAGTCTGCCGGCCATCACATCAGAACCGCCACCGCAACCACAATACAGGTTTTAAAAATATTCAACACTAGCTTTTTCCCGCGACTTTGTCTGCATAAAATTTGTATTTTTATCAGCATACAAACGTCCACCCCCCTTTTCGCCTTTTTAAATATCTTGCGTCCTTCCCCGGGACTCAAACTGTATCTATACCAAATTTCATCTAAATCAGTTCAGTGGTTATAGCATCAGAGGTAACAGACAGACAGACACACTTTCGTATTTAAAATATTAAGTACGGATATCAATGGAAATAGACTAATTAGGTAGGTATATTAATGCGATCTGGAAATATTATTTCCAGGTTTGAGCGTTGGTATGTAAAAATATTTATACTACACCCAAGTTATAGTAGAAAAGCCTTGTTTTTTTATAAACAATCAATGCAAAGAAGTAAAACATACATACATAAAAGCCAGTAATCAAAACTTATTTTTCAAATTCTTTATAGCGGCCACGAAGGATTTATGCATTATTACACATACATAATCTGTACCACGTAAACAGGGGTAGGTACTTAATGGAAAGCCAATCAATATCAATACAATAGCCCATTAATTAATGATCGTAACAATCAATCAGCTGATTACAAACAGCTTGTATAATTTACAGCTATTTGTCAAATAACATCAAGGAGCCAATTAATTATATGCATACACTAATAAATTAATGATATCCATTGATTATAATTAATAACAATTTGTTTGTTGTTGTGCATACGTTGTAATTAACGACCAGAACTCTCTGCCAAGTAACGTTTTTCCTGTAAACTATTATTATGATCTTTTCAAGTCGAGAGACAAAAGGCACTAGGATAGTAGGCAAGATACATCTCCGACGT
The DNA here is from genome assembly GCA_905163465.1 of Craniophora ligustri. NCBI lineage: Eukaryota > Metazoa > Arthropoda > Insecta > Lepidoptera > Noctuidae > Craniophora > Craniophora ligustri. The sequence continues at coordinate 14,546,915 of LR990959.1, read as the reverse complement.
CATCGTTACCTCTCTATCTGGTATCATCATCAATCCATTATTGTCTGACTGCTGGGTACGGGGTCCCTCTCATTTTTTTAAGAGGGCTTAGGCTATAGGTAATGCTAGGTAACGGACTTCACACGGAATCGAGAAAATCTCCCAAGCATAAAGGTTTCCTCACGATGTTTTCAATCACCGTTTGAGCATGTGCTAACTAACTATCAGGTATAATTGCGGTTTAATGCCCGCCTAATATATATTAAAATACAAAGTGTAAAAATAAGTTAGTTTATACATAGATAACACAAATCGACATTAACCTCTATTAATATCGCGATTTTAACGTCTATAAACACATCCATATTTAATTCAGGCAAAAAGAAATATAAATACTTTTGCTTAAACGTCCAACTAAAGTTCGGTAGCATTCGGTAACTACGTCAAGGTGTCTTATTGTTCCCTCGTCAGTTGTAACTGGGCATGACGCGTGCCCGCGTTTGCCCGTTAACGCCGCGAAGCGATGGCACCGCGACGTTGACGTGAGAATGCCTGCCTCACAGGAATGCTGATGTACGCTCACATTGTTTGGGTAAACGGAACATTGGTACTGATACAATGCAATAATGACGATAATGTTGGTGAATATAAACTATCACGCCTCTATCTCCAAAAGATCACACAGAGGTGGACTGAAATCTACATTTTGTTTATTTTTTACAAAAACTTCATGACACTCTTCTTGACCTGGATATTTAACCAAAAACCAAACGCTTAGCAGTGGTGCCTATGACCATTAAAAACTTTACTGAGAAGAGAGCAATAATTATGGAAATAATATCTATCTCTATCTATCTAAATAATATAGTCATATATTTTATTTAAAAGAGTATCTATGGATTTTCGAATTCAACTAGTTTTTATAATTATATTCTAATAGTAGCTATATACAGTATAACAATTTAAAATAAAATAGTAAACGTTGATTTTAAAAAAATCGCTCCTTTATAAAATTCGCTTGATATAAAAAACGTAAGGAATTCAAAACAGTTACCCTCCCCTTCAATAAACTTACGTCCATTCCTATTTACGCAAACCATTGAGACCATAAAACGCCCAGCAGTCCAGGAAAGACATCTTAATCTAAACAAATGTACATATAAATATATATGAAACCCGAATTTAAAACACATTGCACCCCCGGTATAAACAAGCATGTCGTGAATATAAACCGACTTAGATGACGGCGGATTCTTCAAGAACAGGGGTGACAAACCATTGGGTCATGTTAGACTCACATGGGGCGACAAATTTCACGCTTCATAGATATTTTTACAACGACTGGCTTTTGCACATGTTTTTTTCAAATGGAGATCTATCTTATTAGAACTTACCGAGGAAAAGACTGAAGTAATAAAAAGAAGGAACCTTTGATTTCTAATTTTATATATTTCCGTTTGGCCAGGTTTGTACACACTCGTATTTGGACAAAGATAAGATAGGAATAAAAATACACGACATGATAATTTATCGTCAGTAAAGTAGATTTTTCACTGTCAAAATACTCGCATTAACTGACAGTAGATGTCAAAATATTAGTACTTTTGTCATCACTTTAGATATCCATTATTTATCTTCTACATTATTATACAAAACTGAAAACATTCATTTTTGAATAAAAAAACGGATAAATGATGGTTACTGAATACATTTTTATCGGCAAATAATTTTAAAATGTTTGCGAACCCTGTTTTGAACGCTGTTAAGGACATAATCAAATATACATTTAGGGGTATTAGGGCCGGGTCCAGACGCGCTGAGATGTCGCCTTGTCCTTGAATATGTATGACGAAGGGATACTTGGACCGCAGTTACTACAGCATTTTAGGGTTCTGGACGATGAAAGATTGTCTTGGTTGGATGTTTTTTTATTATATCTGTTTATGATGTGATGGCTTAAAATGTAAAATGACTAGGCAGCAAAAAAATTGGTGAGGTAAAAGCCATTGTAGCTGCCAACATGTAGAACCAGGTTATGTTTGCCATAAAATACAACAAAGCGCCCGCGCAGTGTGGAAACCTGCATGCCCGGAAGATTTTCTCGATGGCATATGAAATCTGCCAACTCGCGCTACACTAGCTAAGGATCCGAAACGACGGGATGAAATAATATCGATAATCGCGTTGAAATCAGAAATACATCTTTGCAACAAACAAGTTTACAGACCGCCTGATCGTTTACTGTAGCCTATGGTCGTTTGCAATACCAGAGGTGTTGCTCACGGGTTGCCGACATTGTAAGAACAGTTTTAGGTTTATTAAAATAGGGGAGTTGCTAAACTGACAATCTAACGATCTCTAGAAACCTTACTCGCAGAAACCTAACAATTATAATAATAATAAAATAAATAAATATTCCTGGACATTATGACACAGCGCCATCTAGTTCCGTGGTAAGCAACGAGGCTTGTGTTACGGATACTAGTTGGTTGATATACTACATATATACTTTTTTTTTTGTAAATACATACATATTATACATAGATACATCCATGACTCGGAAACAAATGTTGATGCTCATCACACAAACATTTGTCCCTACCGGGATTCGAACCCGGGACCCGTAGCACAGCAGGCAGCGTTACCTACCGCTGAGCTAAACGGGTCGTCAAATTGTTGATTCATTGCGGTTTTCTGTAAGGTACATAGTTCTGCAATCAGGCAGCTCAATTTAAATGAGAAATCTCACGTGCCCTACCTCTCTGATAGTAAATGGTTTGATGAGACTGAAATAAGATTGTATTATTATAAAAAAAGTTTGTATTTGATGGTACCCCGTTGCAGCGTTTCGAACGAGTAAGTAGGTCGAAGCGGGCGACGCGATCGCCTCCAACTCTGACGTTATTGTGTTTCTTAGCAAACTCACTAAACTGACTCGTCGTGTTTATTTTTAGTGTTGGACATTCGATTTTTTATTTCTTGTTTTTGTTTTGAAACAGAGATTTTCGGGGCACGGGTGTTATTTATCTGAACTGAACAATACGATTTCGCTACAGTCTTGGTGTTTTTCAAATCGGTTCTCATAAGAATATGATCAGACACTATACAGCACTGTTAAATTTCCATGAAGGGTTTGGAAATGGTGTAGATGTAGATACCACAAAATGGGTATTTAAAATGAAAACAAAACTACATCATGCTGACTTCTGAAATTTTCATAGTGAATCCGAATAAGTCTGTCTGACTTGGAAATCGCGCCCAATCAAAATTTGATTCCTAGAAAGTGATTCGACAGTAAAAATCCACGTAATGACTTATGTAATTAGACACTTAAGGAAAAACTGACTGTGCATTACTTCTTATTAGGTATTTTATGATGCGGGAAGCTAAACAGACTATACTTATATATACCTACTACAAAAACGTCCTTACTCTCCCTTGCATAATATAGAATCATCTATTAAAATCCCAACAATATTCTAATCCAATCAAACGATCCTTTGTCTAATCTTGAGCTTAAAAAGATAATTCTTTGAAACGAACACAAGCGCGCCACTTTAAACATCATTTGTGCTACAATGAATTCAATTAGCAAAGTAAACAGGGGCTTTTTGTGTGAGCGTCCCTTTATGGGCGGTTCATGTTGTTTACAGAGCCGGGACAACGGCGGAGATTAAAATGTGTCTGTCTACCGCTAAAATATGAGTGTGAATACATTAAGTATATTACATACTTACATAACATTTACCTACAACGTAGGTCGTAGCGGTGTATTAGGTGAGGGACTATTTTTAATACATCGAGTCCCACTGTCTTTTCATTGTCATCATCATCAACCCATTAATGTCCCACTGCTGGGCACGGGTCTCCTCTCAATTGGGAAGGATTAGGCTATAGTCTATCACGCTAGCCTACTGCGGGTTGGCAGACTTCACATGCCATCGAGAATTCTCTCAAGCATGCAGGTTTCCTCACGATATTTTCCTTCACCATTTGAGCTTGTGATAAATACGCACATAACTTCCGAAAAGTCAGTGGTGCGTGCCATGGGTTCGAACTCGAGACCTGTGACATCTTAGTCCAATGAGCTCAATAACATAGTTTAACATGCTCTATGCCTTTTAGAGCATGTTAAACCATTGAATCCGTACGATACCATCATGACACTTATTGTCCTCGAAGGGTTAGGCAAAGATGTTCTAATGTACACCCACATTTCGCCGGTATGTTTTAGGTGCCATTTAACAGGCAGCGATTTGGTTCAGGTTATCATACAATTATGCAATTCGAGTGACCCTTGATTCCGGTTATCATACAATCCTTAATGGTAGTCGGAAAACCGAAAGACAACCAATTTATTCTTAGGATATCTATATTACCTAATAGATAATTGAGTGACGGATGTCTGATGGCTTCGGATAATATTCCTCACTATCTAGTCACAGTCACAGACAACCATCATCTCAGTCTGCCCTCGATAGTGAATTCTGTGAAGGTTATTTCAATGTACTGATTTGAATTGACCTCCAAAAGTCCAGGAAAATTATAATAACGTCGCCACTAGGAACCAGTGCTTGCAGCCCGCTCAGGGGTTATTTGAACGCGGTTAGTCGACGTTTCGCAAACCGCGTGACAAATAAACTCGTTTCACAGTTCCGTGCGGGTCATCAGTGGCCTTTCGAGCGTTGAGATGGCTGCGGTGGACCGTGCAACCAGCCTAATAGTTAGTAAACCCAGGGGCGAAACAGGGCTTGAGCTAGATTTAGGTCGAACAGAAAATACTCTTTTTAGTTAGAATTGTCGAGTAACAGCTATTATGACTATGTGACTTAAAAACTGGATTCGCTGTTATTACAAACGTACAGAAGAAACTAGCTGACCCAGCAAACGTTGTTTTGCCATATTTTAGGAGTTGGTAGTAAAACATTTTGAATTATAAGTATTTTTTATGCCAAATCATAAAAAAAAATACAAATAAATAGTTTGTCAATAAAAAGAGAAAAAAAACTGGTGAGGGACATCCTTATCACCTAGGGGTATAAAAAATAGCCTACAACCGATTCTCAGAGCTACCAAATATACATACAAAGTTTCATAATGATCCGTCCAGCCGTTTCAGAGGAGTTCAGCGACAAACACAGTCACACGAGTTTTTATATATAAGATTTAGCGCGTTTAACAGCATCTGACCTGATGGTAAGTGACGATGCATCCGAAGATGTAGCTCGAAAGCTCAAATAATGTCTATTCACTCTCGCATTGAAGATTCCTAAGTTATAATATGAATCGGAAAACATCATTTCATGTCTTTTATAAACTTCTTGATTATAATAAATAATCTTCCGTTTTAAGAACATAAACCCAAACACCATTTATAAATAGCATAAGGGGTCGTTTTAAAGGGTCGGTATTATTTGTTCAACGCAAATGATACTTATTAACTCGCAATAAACAGTATGTGTCAGTTTTATACCAACTGATATTTTGCGTATTTTATGAGATGTAATAATGTAATTTTTACAACATCGTTTCTAGTGTCCTCACGCTGTGATTTTCTCTAGTATCGTGGGTTACAAATTTTTGCATACACTTACGTCCAAGCCAGAACATGACCTACCTATAAATGGTAAAAATGTTTGCCCTGCCGCGGCGTAAAAGCTGATTCTAAGTTCGAGTCGTTCTCAATCATTATACACATACATCTTTGCTCAATTATTACTTAAATTAATTTTCAAATAACGGGACTTCGAATTTAATATTAAGACTCAAGATAACTGTTAAACCTGTGTTCCAAAAATTTCTTTTAGTATGTGTTCTTATCCTGAAATAAATACCGCGTCCCTTACCCACCTCACGACCTATTTACGTCTTAACAATTTGTTATTTGAGATTCTCGGAGGCTAAGTAACGTACTCTCCCGAATACGCCAGAGATAAGTTTATTTCCCAATCACATTGGCTCGAGAAGTATCAATTTCCGCCAAAGCCATTAATCATGATAGTGGATACGAGGAAAAGTAGCCGTTATCAATCACCAAGATATCGGCCGATTAATTGTTAAGAGAAACTGCAACGTGTACCAATACTTAGTAGTTATAGGAAAATATCCATTTATTAATCCATCAGCAAAGTAATTACACATACGAACATCAATAAATATAATAAAAAGTCAATTTATTTTTTGTCATTCACACCTGCAGGTCTACTCTTAATGCTAATGCCGGCAGGGTTGAAGGCATGAATGATTTCATTTTAATGAAATATTTCATTACCTATTTATTATTCAAAAATGAACTTACAGCTGTTGGTAGGAAATTTCAGATTTTTTCCTAATTGTCAAAGAGAAAAAGTCGGTAGTCAGAAGCGTCAACGTCTATCCTGAGGATAAACTAGTTCATCTTTGTCGTTCAGTTCTTGAGTAGTGAAAGTCTGATAGCCGAAATTTTCTAAAGAATCGGTAAATAGATATTTCCTTTTAATGAAAATAATATTGTATCTCCATGTTCATGAATTGTCAAAACAAGTTGCATGATTTCAAGAAGTAGGTTTTAAATAGAAGAGCTGGCAAGACCTTCCATAAAAAAAACAAGCTGTATATATATAGTAACACGTAGCTAAGATAATCGCAGTATAACCGAACTCAAAGCGTATGTACGCAATATATTTGAAACAACTCAAAGAGTTCTTCTACGCTTCGAAAACTTTGCGATTCTTCGCATATTCAACGTGTTTGAGATCCAAAACTTCCTCATGTTGTTTTCGTGAACGATTTTGAAATGGATACAGATATTTTATTTGCCGAACTGAAGACTAATATAATCAACCATGCTGATCAAATGATCTATAACGGTATGCTGGTCCTACCTAGGTCAAGCATGAAGAGGAATGACCACGACTAACATTAAAATAAAATATTTAATCAATAAAAATAACAAGACATCGCCGGCAAATCCTGTTTTAGACCCTAAGCACTTTCCTTTCCTAAGCAGTGCCTATCAAAAAGTTGGTTTCTAACAACTGCTAACGATTGTTGAAGTGAGACAATCGATACCAATACCAATGTTTCAGTATTCTCTGAAGTTCTCGATATATTAAAAATGGTTATCCAATATTCATCCTTAAATTGACCTCGCCTGGCGCAGCGTAACTTTACAGACCGATTGATTAGCGTGGTTATTACTTCACGTGTCACGAGTCACGTGCCTGTGTATATGCCTACATATTACATATATACAATTATAAATATATATATTTCCCCACGAAAATCCTCAAACACCGTCAAGTCGTTTACACGGTTCCGAAGTTTCGTTCTTGTCAAGTTTTGTGGCCTGTCCATTGAGGTATTTGTACGGTCGTACTAGAACAGCAACTTCAAACAAATTAGATATTCATTAACTCAGTTTCTTTTTATATATTTTTTGTGTTTTATATGCTCACTAAAATATTTTTAGTGTGGGTAACTATCAATATCCTTACTTTTCTTTCTACACTGATGAATTTAATCATTCTTGTAACGATGAATTACCAGTGATAACCTGGTGGCCAGGGGACTGAGTAGTCAATGGTCTCGGTAACAGATATATGTATGCCTGAGTAGTTTTCTCTATGTCTGCACTAGCTAGCGTGGTAGACTATAGCCTAATCCTTCTCAAATGAGAAGAAACCCGTTCTAGCAGTGGGTCAGTAAAAATGGATATATGAGAGAACCTCAAAATGACTGTCATAAATATGCGACTCATTAAATGAATTGTGACACTTACTCCACAAGTTATAGAGAAACATCATGCGTGAGACTGCTCTGGCATAGGTACATGTTATACCTCAATGGACCTACCCCGTTTGTTTGTTGGTTCACAGGTGCAACTCGAAACCCCACTCGTTTCCTCCGGTTTCTTTGATAGCGTGTTTATTTACCTGAGTTAGGAAAGTGGGCTTTTTCCGTGTTATTTATATTTCGCCCGTATTATCAAAGTTTTGGAGTTGAAGTTGTTTAACTTTTTTCGGGGATCGGGATTTTTGTTGAACGATTGAAATAGTCATAGCAAGGATCAACTTTGTTGACTTAAAAGATCATGGAACTTTTAAATTTTCAGTGCGCTTCCAAACTGAACATATAAAATGAGATGTCCCCATAAGCGACACGGTAAAATATACCCTGTATTTATACCCGTAACCTTAAATTCTTAGAAAATACATTTAAAACATGAAATTTTAGAAATTTATGATTTCTAAAATAAAATTTTGTAATTGTGTATAGATCGTCAAAGCCGGTAGACGTGTCAGATTAAGTATGTCTTCCTGATTTTCTACTGAATACCGCACTTACCTTTTCGTAAAAATCGTCGTTTTCCCTCTCAGCACAGATTATTTTGTTGCTTTGACACATTGTTCGTGCCTTTAACCTACCCCCTCAGCTTACCCTGCAATCAACACTCACCGTATTATCAATTCCGCACAATATTTCTCCGCCTTTGACAATGTAATGAACATTGCCAGAGGCAGACATTGCTCAACCTATAAAATATTGAAACGGCTGACTGAGGTAGCTAGGAACGAGTGACGTCACGCGATCCGTTCGCCTACAAATCTGCAATCGACACTTTATATTAAAAATAGTCACTAGATATTGCCCACGGTGCATATTACCGATCTCTATAAATATTGCGCCTGACTGTGGTAGCTAACTAGGAACCAGTGACGTCACGCGTCCCCCAGGCGTCCACTGACATGTTTACTGAACAAGCGGTTCATTTAAGCTGCGCCACACAAAGTTGTATCCACACTAATATTATAAATGCGAGAGTGTGTCTGTCTGTTAGCTCTTCACGCTTGAATCACTGAACCGATTTGGATGAAATTTATTATGGAGATACTTTGAAAAAGTTCCCTGGAAAAGGACATAGGATAGTCTTTGTCGCGGAAATTATCACTTAAAAGGATGAAAAGGGTGATGGTTTATATGCGGAATTGATAATTTTTGTTTATTATCGATGTACAATAGTATTTAAGTATTTGTATAACGATTGTTGTAATACTCTATTCTACGGAGAATATTGCTGTCCAAAATAGCTGCAGTAAACAGGAAGCTATTGAAATCACGCAACCCTGAGGCACTGAAGGCGTTAACTGTGAAGGCCTACGCACTTTCGTCTTGCAACAGCTCTGAGCTAAGGACATACAAGTTTTACCTACATAACATTACGCCTATCGTCCCCGAACGGTAAGTCAGAGGTGTAATAATGTACACCCACTTTTCACCAGCATGTTTTAGGTCCTATGTAAAAGGGAGCGATCCCTATTGACCATCAACCTGAGACGAATCCAAATTCTGAGCTGCTACTGAGAATTTCATAAAAAAACCCAATAAATTTTCAAATAATCGGACCCGAGACCTCTTTTTCATAAGTAACACTTACGATCACTAGACTGTAGGTATGACAGACAGTAAGTACAAGTTTACCTTAAACCCATACACTGACAATAACATAATTTGCTCGTTGGCTGTCACCAGGTAGTCGCCAGCCGTCGCAGACACGCGAGCCTCGAGCGTCATCGCGACATATTTACTTGACAGTTACATGCCATATACATATTCTTCACGCTTGCAATTTGACACGTGAGTTCAGCAATATATAAACAACAGAAGAAAGGAATATGTACATAGAATTGGATAGTGATTTTAAGCCTAAGTAATAGTAATATATGGTCCTAATACCGACATAAATATTGTGCATTAAAAATTTTTTTTTGTGAAATTAATTGGTGATACGCTCTTTCCTTAGAAGTAACTTGCCAGTACCAACACAACATTTCAAAATGAATGTCTTCCGTACATTATTAAAAAATAATTAAGCGGAAGAATATTTTTCTTTAAGCAAAAATATCCTTTAATATGATATAAACAATGGTGGTATCATAAGTTAAATAAATGAGATACCACATTGGTACCTACCTCAAAAGACGATTAAATAAGTATTTAATACAATAACTTTTAAAGTATCTCCAGAAGATATATTTACGGAAATAAATATCAATGTAGAAATTTCTTCTCAGTAGAACTTTTATTAATACACCAAGCACAAGCACACATTCAACTATTGTTGCTAGAAGCGTCGGCAAGTGGTCGTAATAAATTCCCGGCGATATGTCGCGACGTGACCGCATTACCGTCACAACTCACACAGAATACGCTACGTGTGTGCACTTGTTTTTGTCACATCCAGGTTAAAAAAATTATACCCACGTTAATCAATACTAATTTTATAAATGCGAAAATGTCGAGTCGATTTAGACGAAATATGGTATGGATATATCATCATCATCATCATCAGCCCATATTCGTCCACTGCTGGACGTAGGCCTCCCCTAGTGAACGCCACAGAGCTCGATCTTCGGCTCTTCTCATGGATATGGATATACATATGTAGTTTTAATCCCGAAAATCATTCCTTACAGGTGCGAACAGGGGGTGGAATTTGAATAGGGATTCGATGATTGCTTATAAAAGGACAATAAGACATTTATGATTTATGATGAGGCTCAGACTAAGTCGCGAACGACTGTTCAGTTATAGTATATAATAATAATAAATATTTCAGACCAGAGATCCATAATATAGTAACATTAATTGGCACTACCTAGAACTAAAACTCGTTGAAAACAAATAAAATTAAAAAAAATAAAATTACATAATATATCTGAGTGACGGTCTGTGTGCCGCCATCCAGTGACACATTATTTGGCCATCCACTCTGCCGGCTACAGAAGCCACGAGACTGTTGGGGCTGTCACGCACCCGACGCGCTATTGACGCGATTCGCGCACGCAACAACGAGCCGAAATCCGGGACGCGTGCTTCCGCGAACATCCCCGACGCGCTACAGAAGCGCGTATATGTTCTCTCAAGTATATGTTTCCTCCAAAATATTCATAAATTTCACTTGTCCACATCTGGATTTTAACCCACGGACCTTGTTGATAGCAGTAGGCCTGCACGTAAATTAGTCACCATAAAAAAAAATTCACACTAAAATCTTTTTTTAACCGAACTCAATTAAACCTCTGACACTCCAATTATAAAACGTATTTTTTTACTATGTAGGTACCTACGTGAATTTTGGCAACGTAATATTTTTTAAAGCGACTACTATTTATTTTTTAAAGTTGCAACACCGGGGACTGGCTGGTGACAAAAATATGAATTTCATTTCATTCTCTACGTACCTACAGTGTGACAATAAATAATATTTAGATATATTTACTGTAGGTACTTATTACGGTCAAAATACTTGAACTATAGAAACCTATAATATGAGTAGGTATATCTCACTATTTCTAGTTAAATATCTGATTGATCCCAATAATAACATCACCATAGGTACAATAATCGTTATAACAGGACCATCGTTATCACTCCAGTTATTGTCCCACTGCTGGGCACGAGTCTCCTCTCATTTGGGAGAGATTAGGCTATAGTCCACCATGCTAGTCTACTGAGACTTGGCAGTCTTCATGTACAGTCGAGAGAATATGCGTGTGATAAATTCGCTCGTAACTTCGAAAAGTTAGTCTCAGTCCTCACAACACTAGGCTAGGATATACAACTACATACATTATATGCATAACGGTTTGTTCGTAAACTGTCTTTATCTGCAAAATCCGTTTTTAAACTTGAAAATTCTAAGTAAAGGTGTATCTGAATTGGACGTCAGTTTGGCAGGTGGAGAGGTGGGTAGTTTTAGAAAAATATCGGCACGCGTCACGCTGAGCTGTCACGTGCATCCTACGTGCTGCTGCGAACGGGACACATTGCGAGAAAAGCTGGCCAACAAGCCTGTTAAACTAGGATAGAATAAGGCTGATTTTCTCGTGGTCTCTCATTTGGTTTTATATAACTATGTGTAGGTATGTGAATTTGTTGATCATATGTAGATCAAATATGAACGTAGAATAAATTGATATGAGATCGATTTTACTCTTAATAAATAGGTTTTACTTTGTAAGTGTTTATATAAAGGTTTTCATACATACATACACTCACGCCTTTTTCCCTTGGGGGATTCTTAGGGGGGGTTTCCTTGGCAAAAACTACAGAATGCCACGCGCTACAGTTTTCGTTCTGTCTTATATGTAAAAAGCTTCGTCTGTTTTACCAAAAGCAATAAATATTAAAATACATTTAAAACAACTTTTCAAAAAGTGGTTTTATTTTTATACATGACTTTCATTACAAATAATTTTCTATTGTATGTGCAATTGCGGGATTTAATAGACAATTTAATTAATAGGTACATTAAAAACACAACATATTTCACTAGACAACATCTACCCAGATTATTTACTAAATGTAACGTATAAGGAAAAACAAACTGTAAGTTATTTCTAATAGGGTGTATCTTATCGTCGTGCTTAGCCGCTCGTGTGTCCGGCATGGACCGGCGCGTTTCCGACATCGGTCCGGCAGACAGTTTGACAAGCATGTTTTTCACTCCACCGGCAGCGCTTAGGGAGATAACACACTGGGGAATGCAATTACGACGCATCTGCATCTAACAACATTGTCCCAAACGATTGCAAATGGGTTTCTGAAGTGAGCTTTAATCAATTGCAATTATTTTTCAATCGTCGAAGCGATTTGTTGCAGAATGGACGTAAAGCGATAAAGATTGTTAACCGACTGGTATTTTGTAGACATACCAATGTCGCCTTTATACGTATATAATGCTTCATATATTGTGCAAATATCATTTAATTAAACACACTCATAACTTGAAACATAATTTGAAATGTTGTTTTTTAGTATACATAACATTCAAAATTAAAACAGAAATGTTGATTTGAAATTATCAGGAGGTAAAACAAGTCCATTACTTCGTTCTAAGTACTTTCTTTTTATTAGATATATTATTTGAAATACATACCTACGTACCATCACGCCAGTCGTTTCCTAAGGGTTTAGCAGAGGTGTACTATGTACACCCACATTTCACCGGTTTGTAATAGGAGGCGAGACTATTGCCACCTTGATATAAATAAATATTCCTGGACATTATGACACAGCGCCATCTAGTTCCGAGCTAAGCAACGAGGCTTGTGTTACGGATACTAGTCGGTTGATATACTACATATATACAATTTTTTTGTAAATACATAAATATTATACATAGATACATCCATGACTCGGATACAAATGTTTATGCTCATCAAACAAACATTTGTCCCTATCGGGATTCGAACCCGGGACCCATAGCACAGCAGGCCGTGTTAACTACCGTTGGACTAATTGGGTCGTCGAAAATTTATTTGAAATAAGAACGATCAAAGCCTATAAAAAGAACAAAATAGAATTAAAACCTGCATGCTAGTTACATTCTGACTGCATTCCAAATACGCATCGTGCTCCGTGATCACGTTTCACCCGCGTCGCTAATCCTTGTGTGCGTTCCCCCTAAAACACACAGCGCTCAGTGCCGCCACCTGGCGGCCGCGAGCTGTGATTAGTTCCCGTCTGGTTTCAGATCAGATATCGCGTCCGTCGTTTGTCAAAATGATGCAGCTTACAGTTCTAGCCATTAGTCTGGTGCTAATGTCTGCATTTTTATCTGCACGACGAGGAACGCTGGATTGGGAGCACCTTTCAAGGTGGGTGCTCTCATTCCTTACAAAACTATTCTGAAGAACATTGTTCTATCAAACTAGGTAATTCATATGCTGAAACTGGATTGATAATATCATAATATGTACTATATGTGCATCGCAAGTTATTCTAAATTTACTTATTTATTTATGTTATTACTAAACATCAGGATTCGTAGTAGGTAGGGCATAGCGAAATTTCTCGCTCAAATTGAGCTGCCCGACTAGGGAAGTACCTCCGCCTTACAGAAGACCGCAGTGAATCAACAATAGTTGTCTTTCTGCGTGAGTAAGGTTACCAGCTTACCAGAGCTCATTGGGAAAGTGACTATTCTGACAGCATAGGAATTCCGTTTGCTGTCAGTTCAGTTACTCCCAATTTTCAGAAACCTGTACGGTTTCTAAGGGGTTAGGCAGCGTATTTGCAAGACTCTGGTGTTGCATGGGCGGCGGTCATCACTTACCATCAGGTGAGCCGCCTGCTCGTTTGCCACCTTATCACCATAAAAAAAAAACATCAATTAAATTGCTTTTATTCTAGGGCTTACTTTTTTGTTTGCGGTTTTTAAATTTTACGAATTCAAACATAAATCACACGCAAATTCGCTTAACATGTTTGTATTACAAATGTTTCAAGCCAATACAACTAAAGTTATCAGTTAATAAGATAGAAATTATAACCTAGAATAATGATATCCCTTCCTTGGCTATGGCCACTCTTTTCCACGGCACGGAGTAGCGCATTCAATAGAATAATACTCAAAAGCTATTGAAAACCTATAAAATTTCACAGCACCATTTCGAATTTCAACAAATAACCAACTTTTCTCCAATCTAGCTCCGCAGTAATGTTAGCTATTTCTTAGTAGGTAGTGCCAAAGTCGAAACATTCCGACTTTCCGACTTTTCGTTGGTTTTATTTCAGTACTTTACGCGATCGCCTCTGGTCTAACGACCAACGTTTTAAGTATACACGAAGCATATTCCATTGAGTTGGGCAGAATTTATTATATCCAACAAATTCTGGTTCTTTCTAGTACTCAGTTATTTATATGTCCGCATTGCTGCGAGTAAAATAAAGAGTATGTTGGTATAAAAGTTGTACAACATTGGCAGACTGTCAACGCGCAGTTAGTGTGTCGTATGGTGGCTTTATATTTGTTTCGATGAGAATTTCTTGGGCGGAAAACTTGAAAGTCCAACGTTTATGGCTTGTATGTGTATACACACAACGTGAGAATTGTTTAGGACGCACGATTTCTAGGAATTTAGTAACTTTATAACATTCAAGTATTACGGAGGAGTGTGTCTTAGAAACTATAATAGTATTTGAGTTAATACTATATTATATTACGTTATTGACTTGACACTCCTCTTAGTTCCTTGTTTAAAATATTAGGGCTCAATAAAATCGTTTTTCTGCGACTGCAAAGCTCTGTAAAACTTTCTCTTCTATAAATTTCAATTGGTATTAGTTATCATTGAATAATGGGATTAGTTATGTATAAAAAAATGTCTTTGTCGACTCCAAAATTATAACCAAATTCTCAAGTTGAGGAAAATAAGTCAATTCAAATACCTACTTTAACGTAAATCAATTTCAATTAAGTCTTTATCAATCATCAATCAATTAGTTTTGTTGCTAGCTCACCACTTTACCTATTAAGAACCTTCCTGCCAAACATTCAATTTTATACTCGTAGTTCATATTTAATTATTCATATTTTTTCATGATCAAGTTTCTTCTGTATCTTAGATATGTTTAAGAAAAAGATCCAAGTTTTCCAAAAATTGTTCCAAGCAAGTATCGAACCCGTGATGCAGAAACCAATCGTTCACCTACTGCGCCATTCTCCGTATTTAAGTACCATCCATACATACCGTACATTAATAAAATAGACTTACTATACTTACCAAATACCAACACTGTAAGACCCAAACAGCTTTCATACAATACGTTTAAGTTAATAACAGTCTACAGTTACCTAATTATGCAAAAACTTAGACAGAGCTGCTCATACTACTTGTCTGTTTATACGTAATAATATCTCAATTGTCTCCACACTGCTTGCTCTCTTAGTTACAAGATTGATGAGAAACTTTGTATGCATGTGTTTAACTTTTTAATAACGGTGAAGGAAATATCATGAAGATTCCGGTAGTTTTAGAATATTATTATGAACTGCAATTAAATAGGCGTATTCACTAAGATATTATATTCGGCATCGACTATGTTAAGAAGCTCTTAACAGGATGGACGTATTATAGCATTAAACTTTTAATTGCATATTAGTGCACTATATAATTATGAGTTATAAAATGTCTAAGCATAGCATTTATATTTTTAAGTTACGAAATAAGGCCATATAGGTACATTTGAGAAACAAATATTCACTATGCTTACTCGGATACTAGACATTGAAAATTGAAATAAAACTTCTTTGTATAGAAATTATCGCGACATATTTATATTATTTAATCTCTACGATTCCTTTATAGCACCCATGGACTGTCCATCAGTTGATGATGGCTGGTAGTTTTATTTCAAATATTTAGAACTGATACTTGTAATAAAATTATTTAGTCTTGAACCTGTTGCATATCATATTTTTTTAACGTTACACCACTCTATCGTTAACATAGATTAATCCAAGGATTGTTTAAAGCCAAGATATTCATATCTCTTATTTCTAAGACATTCAACCTGAGAATAACCTGTTTGGACGAAGTACACCTTATTCTTTTTCTTGGAAAGTGACGGACTGTTTCATTATTCTAATTTTCTGACCAAAAAATCACCACAGTAATAACAATAGATTACATAGAACGCGAAATTAATGAGTGTCGTCGCCTTGATTGGCCACAATCAATCGCCGAAAGGAAACGTTTGAGAGGAGGCCGGGGCAAAAAATTAATGATGGGAAATCGGGGGGAGATAAGGAAAAGTGATCAGTCTCCGATGGGGAGGCGCGGGTAATATTGATACTAAATTCAGCGGATAAGACACAGGAAAAAGGGGAGCTATGGGCTTTGAACTCGGCGGATTCTATGTAACTTTTTTAATGAGAGCTGTCCTATTTTACTTTATCTCCTTAAATGCTGGCGCGCAGAAAAAAATCGGTCATAATTTCAGTAGAGCCTATCTAACCATGTATACATATTTTTGACATTAACACAAGAAAACCACTACAGTTTTTTTTTTATTGCGGTAAGGTGACCATTTATGAAGGTACATATAAAAGGAAAAAACAAAACATACTATGATTACGGGTTTCAAAACGTTTCCATGTTCCTCATTATGTTCGTCACAGACAATAGACTTAGGACAAAGAGCTATTGCTTAGTTTGAGAGTCAGCGAGTACCATTTGTGAAATAAACATATTTAATAGGCCTACAGACTAGCATTCTCTCCGGGAATGTTCCTTCACCAAATATCGGTTTTAAGATTAAATAAAGTAAATACTTTTACAAGTAAAAGCGCTTAAAGCGTAGGTAGCTAGTATTTGGTGTAGGTAGTGGCTCGGAGCCTAACATTCTAGGAACATTTACTGCAGTATTTAGTGTTACTATTCCCATTGGCTTTCCAATGAATCTGTCAAAGTTATATTAAATGATTGGCTGGTTATATTCGGTATTCGTATATTTATTTGCTAGTTGTTTACATAACATAACATTGTCATGTCTATATCCCCTGAGGAATATTAATGTATCCCAATATTTCAACAGAGATCGCTGGTTGAGTGAATATTCTGTGACAGTATGGGAATGCCGTTTGCTGTCAGTTTAGTAACTCTACTATAGTGTCGGCAACGCGCAAGCAACATCTCTGGTGTTGCATACATCTAAAGGTTGTTTGTCAGCCTTGTGACATAAAAAAAGGTCATATTTCAGGCCACATGTAATAAGGAGCGCGCCTATAGCCAACACATCGCGCACACATCCAATTCAACCTGCTACAAAAGAAAATACACTTAATAAGATTTAGCTTGAACTGGGACTCGGAACCAAGGAGTCAAAATATTTATTGCAAACCAAGTGTACATGAGTTCTTAAAGATAGTGGGTAGGTCAATGATATAAAAAACTATAGATACATACGTTACCCGCCCTCTAAAATGGCAACAAGAAATCAAGGCAATTGCCGGGATCGCGCTTAGTGACGCACCAACCAGCGTTGCGAGGGTGCGTTCCGTAAAAATAATTCGTGCTTAATAGTTTTATACTTCCTGAGAACAAGATGCCTTCATGTGTTTACAAATTGTACTACAACAGTGAAAGATAAAAATGTCTTTCACTTTCTTTGCACAAATTAGTCGCTGTCGCCATTGTGCATAGCCGTAATGTTCGGCATGACGTGTCTATATAATAATATGTCATTGGGGTAGGTACTTTTTACTCGGTGGCCTTGTCAGGCTTATAAAATTTATAGGCTTAATACCTATTTTGAGGACCTCATGTTATGTAGTCGTTTTCACAACTACTAGACTAATGAGGTTTATGATTTACTAACTAGTAAATTATCTACTGACGACCCAAATAGTCCAGCGGTAGTTAACACTGCCTTCTGTGCTATGGGTCCCGGGTTCGAATCCCAGTAGAGACAAATGTTTGTGTGATGAGCATGAACATTTGTATCCGAGTCATGGATGTATCTATGTATAATATGTATGTATTTACAAAAAAAAAAGTATATATGTAGTATATCAACCAACTAGTATCCGTAACACAAGCCTCGTTGCTTAGCTCGGAACTAGATGGCGCTGTATCATAATGTCCAGAAATATTTATTTATTTAACTATTTACATAGGCGAAAAATACAATGCGTCTTTTACGCGTTCGTCTGTATTGATCTACTTTATTATCGTTTACATGATGTGGTTACGATACATACATACATACCATCACGCCTGTCGTCCCCGAAGGATTAAGCAGAGGTGTACTAATATACACCCACATTTCGCCGGTATGTTTTAGGTCCCATGTAATAGGGGGCGTGCCTATTGCCATTAACCGGGCATAAATCCAAACTCCGAGCTGCTACTGAGAATTCAATATTATAAAGAATACTAAAACCAGACAAAACTACTATTTAAATATATTTCTTTATTTTAAGGGTCCACATGAAACATTCAATCTCTCCCACAAATGCATAAAACAGAAAAACAGCCCGCACCGGAAGATGGGCCCAAGATTAATTGTGACGTCAGCGGCGGAAGGTGCGGGGGAGCGGAAGCGGGGAGGGGGGGCGCAGACCGGATGTCCGGCTGACGCGGCGGGCTGTTTGCCGGCGGTCCTAGGACAGCAAGAATGTGTGCGTCTGAATGCCAGACATTTAGTGTGGGTAAGCTTCAGATTATAATAATTTTAGAGGAAAATATGATTTACGGGGAAATAAGCTTGATAATTCGTGTAATAATAATTACATTCTTCTCATCTAGATGTCCGGCTTATGTGCCACGTGTATTCAAAGTCAAAGTCAAAATATCATTTATTCAAAGTAGGCCAAATTTAAATGGCTCTTTTTGAACGTCGACAATAAAGACAGCCCCCAAAAACGCCCGCCCTTCACCGCTTCCTAGTGTTTTTGCTGGGAAGAAGAAGCGGCGCAACAAACTCCCCAGCACACATTTCTGTCTGTTTATTTAATAAGTGATTCTATAAAATACTATAATCAGTATACAATATAGAGTGCAATCATTACCTATGGTTATGTGAGCTAGCATATACCAATCCATTTTACCAAGCCGAGATATAAAAACTACTGATATAGAAATACAGAACAACCGATGATAATATTAACACACTCTTGGCCTCCATTTCTCTGTATGTGCCCGCTCACACTTACACATCTCAACAATTACATTTTACAAATTAGACTGCTATCTTGGACTAATCCGGCGACCATCTATTGTTATCACTAAAATAGTCACACAAATTATAATAAGCCTTCTTAATAAGGCAATTTTTTACTTTACTTTTGAATACGTCAGTCGGTAGATCCAAGATATCAGTAGGTATTCTGTTATAAATACGTATACCAACCCCCTCAAACGCATTATGTACCTTATATAAACGGTGACGGTGTATTCGTTTCGATTCCCGCTCGTATCAAATATTTGTAAAGCCTCGATATACGCGTAACCGTGTTCCAAATCTAGCTAGCCCAGAGAAAATCTTACTATGCAATAACATAAGAAATAAATTATAATTAAGACACAAATTAATTCTAAACCTTGCCTATAAATTCAAATATTATGTACTTCCTATATTTATTTTACATTCTTTGTAACAAAAACTATTTAACGGTAAATTTACCCATCTCAGTTATTTGAGCGTTCACCCTACATTGTTTGTGAAGCTTAGTCATACCGAGTACGCTACGCATTCCGAAGCGCTGTGAGATCGCGTAGCGCTGTGTAGCGTAATCGTAGCACCTCGTAGCTAATTAGGCTACGAAGAAAATCACGATGGCTGTGTGTAAACGAACTAGTGTTGTTTTATTTTATGCTAGTTGACCCACGAGAGAGAGATGGTCCGTTCCTATTTGGTTAGTTTACATTTAATATTTTTAGGGTTCCGTTTTTACCCTTTGGGTACGGAACCCTAAAAATTACTAATTATTAATTATTACTAAGACTTCGCTGTCTGCCCGTCCGTCTGTCTGTCACCAGGCTGTATCTCAAGAACGGCGATAGCTAGACAGTTGAAATTTTCACAGATTATGTATTTCTGTTGCCTCTATAACAACAAATACTAAAAACATAATAAAATAAATATTTAAGGGACATACAAAAAACTACTTTTTTTGCCTAATTTTGTACGGAACCATTCGTGCGCAACGCCGTTTTTTCTCGTTTTATCAACATTTTTCATTTATACTCCGCTCCTATTGATCTTAGCGTGATGTTATATCGCCTATAATCCTTTTTCAATAAATGAACTAGGTACCTAATACAAAAAGTTGTTTTTTTTTCAATTCTAACCAGTAGTTCCTGAGATTAGCTCGTTCAAACAAACAAACAAACTCTTCAGCTTTATAAAATGAGTATAGTTTAGTATAGATTTACATTTAGAATTTTATTTATTTCCTATTACGTATACATTTTAATCCAAATAGTAAGCTTCGAGTCAACGTTATTAACAGACGCTTACCGTTACTTATCCTAAGGTATAACGCCCGCTTTCACCATTCTTTATCAAGAATCATCACTAAATATTTAAACTTAAATGTTTTATTTATATTAGTATAGACATATTTATATTATACTAGCTGCCTCCCGCGGCATTACCCGCATGGTATATGAATAAAAAGTAGCCTATGTGTTAATCCAGGTAATAAACTATATGTATGCTAAAATTCATTCAAATCTGTTAAGCGGTTCTTGCGTGAAAGCGTAACAAACATCCATCCATACATCCATACTTACAAACTTTCGCGTTTATAATATTAGTAGGATTAGATAGGATAGAATGTCTTATTTATATTAAATAGTCAAAACTACACACACACAATTCCAAAGAGTAGGTCTTATAGAGAAAAGACTTTCATATATTCATTCGAATTTATCTTCGTATACAACTAAATCGTAAAAATCTACTGAATAGACAAGTGTGCGCTGACTTCAATAGGACGGGCAATAGCGCCACAAAGTCTGGAAGTGACATCAATCGTGTGTAACGAGCGCGGCTGGTAATGATCCGGCATTCAGACCGAAGCAACAACAAAACTCATAAAAGCCGGTGTACGTGTAACTCTCTACTTTAAAATTACAAACAGTCGGGCAAGTTTTAGAAAACTCATCCCTTTGCTGTAAACACGGACATGCGGTTGCTAGATGTTGCCGTACTGAGCGTACCTGTCAAAAAGCCATGTGCATGCATGACCAGGTATTTATATCAGCTGCAATTATGAAGTATTTATCCGGATAGCGGACCGGTAATTAGCGGCCTGTGGTAATAGTCCCGGGATCGAATTCCGGTAGTGGCCAATAATTCATGCTCATTTCTGTGTCATAAATAATTACATGCATAATATTTGTGTATTTAGAAAAATAATATAATCTGTATCAGTAAAAATAAAAATACAGTGTTTATCCAAGTACGTATAATACTTTTAAGTAAATTTGGATATTCTGCTCTAATAATACTTATATTTAGGTTATTATTAAAATACACTTTGTTTATCTATTCAAACAACAAAACTTACGGTGGCCGCAGAATATTAATAAAAGATTTTTTTTATCTCAATTCACATCTACATATTTTATAAAAGATGCCATTTCCAGTACAAGCTAATTCTTTATTCTTAGCATTTGTATCTCTTCATGTGCTGAACTAAACTTCGTCGTGCTAGAACGAAACGGCAGATGAGCAAATAATAACGTGTGTATGTGAATTTTATTCATTATTTACACTTGAGCTCGTAATAATTGTGCACCTCTTGCTAACTTTGCTCTTACTATGTAAGTGTTTATATTATTTAGAGAGAAAGAGAAAATAAACTGAAGTTGTTTTTCAGTTCTTTGTTTTATTTTGTATGATCGTTGTTTTTACCATGTAACATCAAGAAGTGATTAGGATTTTGCAGGGTCGGCAACGCGCAAGCGACACCTCTGGTGTTGCAAACGTTCATAGGCTACGGTAACCGCTTCCCATCAGGCGGGTCGTAAACTTGTTTGCCACTCGTGTGTACAAAAAAAACATGATACGTAAACATGTTACCTTATAACATGTTTGAGCCACATGTTACATGTGGCAGTGCGTCGAAAAATTAGGACTTGCCAATGTATAATAAAATCTAGGTCGTTTTTTTTCAAGGATCAAGTTACTTTTATAGACAGAATTCGTTTTACGAGTTGATAGAATATTATTCTACTGTTGAGTTCGTCTACGATAGTAGGTAGCATTTGCCAAATATTCTGCAGTTGAGCAGAAATGTCATAAATCTTCATCATAGACCCATAAAATACAAATATGTTACTCACCAGTTCCGTTTTATTATGTCGTAGATACAGGTACCGAGTAAACATTATTCTATTCTATATCAATTTGAAAACCAGCAATAATGTAACATGCTTATGGCTACAAATGATTATGGACTTTAAACCAGTTACCATAAAGAGCAGTAAAGGCACCTATGTTTATTTTAAGTTTCCAGTTTAAGCTCCGACTTACGATTTCCGTGTGATCACAGAACGTGTTTCAATAAAATTGCATACATTATGCTACTTATACTGGGGATATTTGCAAGCTAGTCTTGCATGTAAGTAGGTAAAAGCCTACATCTGGTCTCGTGCAATTTGCATTGACAGTCAGCCTCCAGTCAATGACACTAAATCCTCAAACTCGTGACAGGATCTCTAACGGCAGTAGATCTTTGTTGCTAATTTAATATTGTACTATATAAAAATATTTATCAAAAGTTGTTAATCATTTTCTTTTTGCTTCAGTTCTAGGAATAATGCTTAATGGAATATCTCAAGATGGAGGCCATACTTTCTTCCTTGGATTCAGTTGCCACTTACCCTTAAACGGCCGGTATGATCACATCAGGGTCATGGTGAATTCAAGACGAATATACGAACGCACGTAGTCGGCAGATGGAATCTGACAAAACCGACCCTCGATCTATAATGATCCAAGAGAATTTTCCTCACAATCTAGAAAGCAGGCCGTGTATGCTTGTCTGAGATCGTAGTAGTACTACGAATAAGTAACTGTTAGTATGTACCGTCATATTCGAACCCAATTGAGGTTGCCGTTTATCGTACTGAATAAAAAAGAGAATAAACATTTGTACAGTCTGCCTCATATGAAAATCCCACTTTAATAACACATAACCTACCAAGTAATTCTTTAAAAAAATACCCCCAGTACAACAAGCAATTCTCCGACCAAACCCAGGCTAACTTATAAACCTATTTGCACAAACGCAACAGCAAAACGATCATCTACTTATACTCAAACAAAAACATTAGACCGCAGTTATTTTAACTGGAAAACTTTCATAATACTGTATAAAAGTGTGAGGTAAATTGAAAAACACGCCATAAAAAACGGCATTGTAGCGGGGCTCGTCTTCATTACCATTTATATGGGGGAACTTGGCTGGCTAGGTAACTTATAGGGAAACTTGCTAATACATAGATTACAAGCATTGAGAACTGTGCGATTAACATAATACCCGCACAAGTGTGTTTACCGTGCACCGAGCCGTTGTTGATTTAAGCGATGGTTCTGATAAAATACAACTGGTGTTTGTTGGAAGTCATACCAGGATATGTGGTTGGCTGTTGGTTGCCACTTCATTTCTTAATGTCCTTCAGTCACATCTGTTTCTTTAAGATTGGTGCGAAGATGTAAAAAAATATATTTGGATTTGGTATTTATATTGTCAAACTAAGTTTACTTATTTACAAGAGGTAAGGCATTGGAGAATTGAGCTGCCTGACTGGGGAAGTAGTACTAAATTTAAGTTTTTGTACAATACTAGGAAGGAAGCACAATAGAACAGGGTATACATTAATACACCTCTGCCTAACCCTTCGGTAAACATAGTATGGCATGATATAGTATTATGTTATAGAACAAAAGAAAAACTAACTACAAATAACTTAAAACTCGCCCAAAAACACAAAAGGCCGGTTTAACAACGAAGTACAAAACTTGATGTATTACTCACAATCATTAAAGGGTTACAAATTGCTTTCAACAGCTAATTTATACAGTTTTAACTCCGTATCAATGGGTGGTGCGAAACGCGATCATTCCTGCGAAGCACTTCGTTTATCACGACCAAATGAAAATGCGAACACTGTCTCTATTCCAACCTCCTTCGCGTGTGACACGAAACATAGCGTGACGTATCTGCGAAAGCCACGTTTTCCAACTAACACCACTGTGCACGATCTTGCACGCCTTAGTTGCACAGAACGCGCATAAAACGACACACTAGTTTGTGTGCCCGTGTCGTTAATAAGAAGGAAGAATCGAAAGTAATACCCTGATGCACAATGCCTTAATATTTTATATTGTGATATAATAAGGAGATTATGGGATTGCCATTTCGCGGAGGCATTAGGGTTGTTTATTTATTGTGATGGCTTTATGAACAAATATTACGATTAACGAATATTTTACCAAATATTGTTGGATTTCTACTATTGGTTTGAAATTTTTATAGTATACCTCTCTATATTTTTTGTTTTAGTTTTAGTAAACTTATAAAAATCTGTTTTGGAAAATTAGGTAACCAATTATAATACTCAAAAATATCACTTGGACTGTTTTCAGTGAGTGTATTTTTGATCCAGAAAGGTCAGGAAAGAGTGGCTCCCGATGACACTAGCTCATCAATCAATCATAGATCAACGAGACGAGATCCTTATGTATCGGTTAACAGTTTCTATGGACTGTTCAGAGTGTGCCATAGGTCCCACGTGTTTCACTGCTGGGCACGGGTCTCCTCTCATTTGAGAGGGATTAGGCAATAGTCCACCACGCTAGCCTACTGCGGGTTGGCATACTTCAGATGCCATCCTCACGACGTTTTCCTTCACCGTTTGAGCATATGATAAATACGGACATAACTTCCGAAAAGTCAGTAGCGTGCCTTGGGATTGAATTCGAGACCTTTGACATCGCAATCCACTGGTCACACCACTAGGCTACCACTGTACGTCGTACGATACTGAAGTATCGTTTAACAGTTCCTATGGACCGTCCAGAGAGTGCCATAGTGCCCACGTATACAGCGCTATCTCGGCCTGTTTTAATAACCGGTGCGATAACACTTTGAGCTCATCTGATTTATATCGCTCCCGGTTCTTGCAAGCCACTGGATTATAAGATACGGCGCAAGGTTATATTATAGCGATATTGCATGCGGGTATATTGTAGCGTTGCTGTCGTGGGTTCGATCCTCATACGAAAGAAATTTATTTTATTTACATAACATACCAACACGACTGTCGTACCCGAACGGTTAGGCGGAGGTGTACTAATGTTCACTGATACCTATGTTTTAGCTCTGATTCGATATGTAATGGGCCTATTGCCAGCTACGCATCACGGAATTTGATAGAAATACCCACACTGTTCAACCTGTTCAAACACAAAAGATTTTTATTAGTCTCTACCTATAAATTTATTTCAAGAGAATTTGGTTTTACTAATATGATAATAAGTAGTTGGATGTGAAAGTAACTTAAATTATGTAATTTAAAATATAAATAATTTAAAAACAAAAATCAATCTATAACTGCAGTCAACAAATTCACTAGAGGGCGCGGCGCGGGCGTCTCGGCGGTTGCAGCCCAGCGCATAAATCCACACAAATTGACAAGTCTCCGTAGCAACGAGCATGTTATGCGGATGCCTGCCAAGTTTTCAACGGATTACATTTTACAAGTATTCTGATTAACATTACTGTGGTAGCCTGGTGGTGTGACCACTTGACTAAGATGACATAAGTTTCGAGTTCAAACCCAAGGCACGGACCACCGACTTCACGGAAGTTATGTGCGCTTTTATCACATGCTTAAACGGTGAAGGATAACATTAAACATCTTGAGGCAACCTGCATGCTTGAGAGATTTTCTCGATGGCGTGGGATGTCTGCCAATCCGCAGTAGGAGTAGCGTGGTGGACAATAGCCTAATCCCTATCAAATAGGAGGAGACCCGTGCCCAACAATGGGATGGATCGGTGATTAGGGGGTAAATGAGCAGGAGGCTCTTCTTATGGTAAGTGATCACCTCCGCCCATGGACAATTGCAGTACCAGAGGGTTGCAAATGCGGTGCCAATCCCTGTAGAAACCGTTTAGGTTTCCTATTAACTTTAAAAAAAAAGTAAAACCAACTTCAAAAACTAAAAAGCAAAAAATAACTTCATACAGTTTTACCTTTTTTTTAGTTTTAAAGGTATGAAGTCGGTGCAAAGCCAAACTCACCGCGAGTGACCTTGAGCGGGTGGTTAAACCCACCACATCATCGGCACCGACTTCATACCTTTAAAACTAAAAAAAAGGTAAAACTGTATGAAGTTATTTTTTGCTTTTTAGTTTTTGAAGTTGGTTTTACTTTTTTTTTAAAGTTAATTTATTTTTTTCTTTTTAGTGTTGTATATATTAAACTTTTCATATCAGGTCAATCTAATAGCCTGAAAGAATACAACTATCGATCCATATATACTTATAATTATGAAAGATTTTCCCTTCAACTCCTAACCGTTGAGGAGTTGTACTTTCCATCATCAGAACATTACATGAGATGGTGATTTTCAAATGCAAATACTTGAACAGCTTTGGAGAATACATGTAAATGTAATAAATGCCTATAACTGAAAGAATTTTCTTTTAAGTCCTAACTGTTGAGGAGTTGTACCTTCCATCATCAGATCATCAACATCAAATGATGATTATCAGACGCAAATACTGGAACAATTTTAGTAAATATATCATAAACGTGATAATTGCCTATAAAATTTGAGGGTTGCCCTCGATTTCCCTGGGATTCCATCATCAGATCCTGATGTGGTTACAATGGGACCATCTGTGAAGTATACCCTTTTAAACAAAAAAAGAATTTTGCAAATCGGTCCAGGCGTTTTGAAGTAATTCGTGAACATACATAAAAAAAAAAAAAAGATTCCGACGAATTGAGAACCTCCTCCTTTTTGAAGTCGGTTAAAAATAGTGAGTTGCTAAACTGACAGCAAATGGAATGCCCATGCTGTCAGAATAGTCACTACCCTAACGAGCTTTGATCACTTTACTCACTCGCAGAAATATAAACTGTTGTTATTTCACTGCGGTTTTCTGTAAGGCGGAGGTACTTCCCCAATCGGACAGCTCAATTTGAGCGAGGAATCTCGCTAGGCCCTGCCTCTCAAAATAATAATAATGTACGTAGGTGAGGTCACCTATGAGCATTATCTTAAAAACCACAGTAGAATCTCTTCTTTGAGAGTATCTATATAATATACATAGTAATGGATTATATTTTGGACTATGTTGAACAAATACTAATCATAATAATACTTCATATTAAAATCTGTCATCTGTGTGACATACTCGTCTCTTATAAAAAGTCTAATAAGACACGCAAAATGCTGAGTTACATTCTAAACATTTTGCATTCTGTACATTAGAGTAAATATAAATAAATAGTCAAATCTGACATACTACTTAAATATAAATTTAAAAAAGCTCCATCTAGATTGTACTAGTGGAACTGTTCTAAAGTTGAGATGTTCGGAGAATGATGCCGAGTTTATCCCTACACTGCTACGACCATCTTTCTTTCATTGTTAAGTGTCAAATGTTATCGATAGATAGCGTTGTTAACATACGCTTAACTAAAATAACTCTACAAAATAACATTCGTTAGTAATATTCATATTATCGCTATTTTTTATTAGGAATAGTTATAAAATAAATAGTATCTACGTAGTTTTCTTTGGAAATCGTTAACCTACTTCTTTAAACAAATTTGTTAATACAATTTTAACTTAAACGATTTTAAGAATTAAGATAGAGACACAAATATTTATTACATACATATGTGTACAAGGATAAGGACTGTTTCCTGTCAAATATCTACTTTCATTTTATTTTTAGCTTTATAATGGTCAATATTTTATAAAGGTCTTGAATTCATTACAATGGCACTTCATGATTAAAGTATGCGACTTATTAATTTATATTCACTCGTACTTTTCAACAAAATAAATTTAATTATAGCAGTAAACTGAGAATTACATCTCTTGGGATGAGAGCTATATTCAAACTGATCACACTCATCATGCGTGTAGCAATCTAGAAATTCTGAGGGGACGGCGCGTACGCAGTCCCCACTATCAAAAATTACGCATCCGAGTTATCCACATTAGGGATAATCGCAGGGGTCAACCCATCCGCAGTGCAATGGATAGGCCTCGCCCTGGGGGAACCGCCTTCATGATCACGGTATCCCCTATGCCAGGTAAGTATGAATTCTCTACAGTACGGCGCGAGGGTCGTTCAACGACGGAGAATCTTAACACCGCGATTCAGAAAAGTGACGTCACGGCACAGTGGCATCTAGTGAGTAAATTGTGAACAATATTGCGTGGCGTACTATCCGCCATCCAACGGTATCTAACCATGTAACATTGGTAGTGTGTGTTTTATTCTAGTTGTATTCTTTCAACTTCACAACCCAAAGGGTATTATGATTGTCAAATCAAATCAAATCATTTATTTGCTGAAATATGGTGGATACATGAGATGTTAAATCGAGTTACAGCGCAGGACATATTTCACCCTCATTGTGGGTATACAAAATATTAGTTAATGTACTAATTATAATAAAATTACAACTATTCGAGCAATTAGACAACTACAATTAATATGAATGGCACTATATTATGTATAAAGGATATTTAAATTACAATTATTTGAAGGCTTAGTCATGATAAATAAGTGGAAGACCCAGAATCTTAGTGGGCACCAAATCAGCATGTGCTTTTATTAAAAAAATCTTTAAGGCTATAGAAACTTTCCTGGATCAACCATTTTCGCAAGGCACAACAGAACCTTTTGTATGGCAGTTCAGACATTTCTTTTGGCAAAGACTTATATATTAAAGGTGCCATATAGGCGCAGTTATTTCTAAACAGTTCGAGCTTAGGCACCGGCATTTTTAAGGGTAGATGGTTAATTTTCCGTTTAAATGTATTGTCGTTAGTGGTAAAAAGATGACTATGGTATTTAACGAATTTAGATAAATGTAAATGCAGGGAACAGTTAGAAGGCCCTTAGATTTAAAGACCGCCTGCAATTTAAAGATCTGTATAAAAATACATCTCATAAAACACATAAACTATACGGGTTAGCCTCGGACCATCTGCTGCTAACACCGAAAGCGACTAATAGCTGTATTATTATTATTTTACTGAAATAGGCATAAAGATAAAGTAACTTAAATAAAATAAAACAATCAACATATAAAAAGGGGAATCCTTAGAAATATACCACGCGGCCGCGGTGGGTGAGGATCACGTCGGAAAGTAACTTCTGATAGATATAATAAATATAATAATACATAATTAATATGTATTTATTAAGAACTAATTTTAATATGTCAATCATAATAAAACAATAATTAATATTTGAAATATGAAATCACCACGGCTGAGGAGGGTTAAGTCCAATAATTTCTTTGCTGAAACGAAAGAAAATAAAAATAAAAAAATATACCAACTATTCGCAATAATACTCATAATTAATTAAATTAAAAAAAACGTATTTTATGCTGAATCCTACAGAATTCAGCCAAAATTAATTTTATATTTTTAATGGTTTTGTGCTTTCATGAATGTGCCCTAGCTATACTTCCATGGTTCCGAGTATAGAGAATGGGATGACAAAATATGATACCTTTAGTCGCTACGAGTTCTGTTTACTCTTCTGACGATGTGCCCCAGTTCCTTAAGCGGCTGATAACCCTCGATTATTGATGTTCGTTTTAATTAATTAACGATGTCAACAATTTTAAGCCGTAGGTACACTGTTGCACTAGATTTTTTTTTTTTGTTTAGACACAACGTTCTCTATAGCTCTTTTGACGCTGGCTCAGATAGCCAATGAAAAAAAAAATATTGAATTGAACCCTTGAAGATTTCCCATACTATAATAATCTAATTTTTATAGCGTGCTTACTATGTATTTTATATTAGGTCACTATATTAGGTACTCTCAATATGAATGTCCAAAAAGCATGTCAAATCAGATCAAATTAAAAGTGCCTAACAATTGAAATAATTATACCGTCCCGCATAATCAGAGATAAAGCTAATGATGAGTTAATTAAATATAGCAATTTGCTGTCCCCTGCGTGTCTATTGGATAATGTAATGGACTATTGGATAATGCATTGCATTTGTGGCAGGATGAGTCTATCAAGGTGGAGCCCGAAAGGCGAGATGAAGGAAGTATTCGTTCATTGCATATACATATATTAGGTATAAACTATGCTAGTATTGCTGTGTACATGAGGTTGAAGTTAGAGGAGAATTCTGAAGATTCGAGAATGACTTGAATTTGATGTTGTGTGTGTGTTTGCCAAATCGCTAGATGCGGGTGGCGCTGGACCGGTCCTCAGCATCGTGGCGATCCTTGGGGGGACCTTTAATTTAATTTTTTAATTTAATTTAGTTGCACGGTTCCAAGTTGGAACCTTTTTTAATTTAATTTAGTTGCACGGTTCCAAGTTGGAACCGTGCAACTAAATTAAATTAAATTTGACAATTCAAAAGCACCTGTATTAGTCTAATTGAAATAAATGATTTGATTTGATATATATAATTTCGACGGTATTTTCTCGATTCTCAACAAATTTAATAAACACATAGTAATAAATATCTCCAACGCCTATAACAACAATCATATTTTATACAAGTACAACCCTTCTCGATGCAATAACAAGACGAGCCACTAGATATTAATATTAAAATGTATCGTTAAAAACAATTTGCTGAGAGGGTCACCACTCACTCGCCTTGCGCTCTCTTAGTTATTGCATCCGGCGAGGTATACCTATAGTAATGGACCGACTGTCTGTTTGTTCAATGGTTTCACTATATATATTACTTTAATGGTACCAAAGTCTGCAAAATTGACTAAAATTTGCTGTTGGAATCTGTGAAGAATTTTGATTACCAAATTAGCGATGAACTGCTGACATGTCTGTTATTTAATGAGCACAACGATGATGTACCATCAACACAGCTTTCTGTAGGCAGCTAAGCAGTTTACTTCCTAAAACTGATATGTTGCTATGATAGTGGATGGTACCGCTTAGACAGGCACGAATTCTCCAGAAGAAAAAAACATCTGAATCACAAGTCTCTAGCCATTCTCCTCATGACGACTGATTAGAACCGCCCAACTTTAACTCAGAAAACTCTAACCAAAACAATCTAGATAGTGTTGTTTAGCAAAACAGAGCAGGCAGCGGTCACTATGCCGATGCATTATTCAATTAGGCTGATAACACTTAAGATGATTACTGGTAATAAAATTGTAATGTCTTGTTTCCGAGACGAGCGCGTGGGCTTACGGACGCGCGGTATCACTCCAACAGGGGAAAGTGTTTTTGACTCTTATGGTTACTGTTTTTGTACCAATGGATGAGCCTGGGAAAAAACGGAGCCATAACTGTACTTAGCAGGATACTTATAAGAAGTTAAAGCGGAAAGCGTTGAGAAACTCCAAAATTATCAAATGAATGGTGGTGGATATTACGTCTAGGAGTTGATAAAATCCCATGGACCTTTGGATTTGCTTTGAGAGGCATTCTAAAACCCGAAGACGCTGAATTTCTTTTTTTTTTCTGAACGGTACAATTCATGCTGAAAGGAGACTTCATCAAAGCTCTTGATAGATGCTATAATTGACTAACTGGATATTACAGCTAATCCTTTTTAATAAGCAAATTTTTAATAATTATGTTAAGGTTTAAAAAGGAATTGTTACAGACTCCTTCAAACGGGTGAACTTGGAAGCAAACTCTTTTGAGTAAAATAATGTTTATGAAGCTTGCTACTTATTTGCATGTACCCTGTATAAAAGAGTGCAGGTTTTACCTTCATCTTGCATGGTGGAGAGGAGAAGATGAGTTGTATCCATAGGACGCATGTTATTCATCTATTAATGAATGATGAGAGCAGGTGCACAGTTCTACACCTCGAGTATGAGACAAAGCGTTGAGAATAACACTATAGCTCTTAAAATTACTCCTCATTAATTTGTACCATCAAAGCCAGTAAACAGTTTTATTTTACCATTCTATTCCAAGAAAATCTCTGTGCGACGGATATCTCCCATTTTATTTGTTCATAAGTCTCGTTTGGCAAAATTGGATGACACACGCCGTGCGTAATTCGCCAAGAGACGGGAGGTGCCTTTAACCCGTCAGCGCCATACATATTTTTGTCCGTCAATGGTTGCACCATTAAAAAAATATGTATGGCACAAAATGGCTCAAAATGGCACAACATGGCACAAAATGGCAAAAAATTGTCCTTAGGCCAATGGTTTTTTGCGTTGTGAATTAAGTTGCAATATGTTGTATATTAATCATCTTGTATGAAGTAAAACCTCCGACATTATCGCAGATTGCGAGGCATTAATATTCTTTTTTTTTAATATTTGAATCTACACTAAGATTCCTCGTGTTTTATTGTATGCATGTTTTCGATAAATTTTTACATAGTCAAGTATCAAATATTGTTCATATTTACATATTTGATTGAGCCGGGAAATCAATGTAGCGCCCAATAAACAGAAAAAAGCTCAGCCACTGGGCCAAAGAATATAGATTTTTTTAAATCTGTTCTGTGCCTTTTTTGCTCAATAATATTACTATTATTTTTACAAAGGTCATGATCATCTTGACTTCTACGTCATACCTATCTGTTTTATTATCAATATTGTAATAAAAACAATAATAACGCCACAGATTCACTCTATCTGCAACGCGTGTAGTACACAGTTCAGCACTGTCATATACAAAAAATATTTAATAAACTCGTATTACCCCATTTAAATTAATAGGAAGTAAAAATAGACCCCTGTCTAATAATTACCTCTGGTAATTCCGCCACCCCCGGCAAAACCAATTTGTCTATCAATTAAATTTCGTAAAAAAAATACTCTTGTCAATGAGGGATCCTTTTATCTGCCCAACGGTTAAGTGTCGGAGTTTAATAAACTGTTTAATTAAGAGCGCGTTAGCGGCGCTGGGTTAGGTTAGGGCGCAGTGCGAGTTGCGCGCGCGTCCCGGCATCATGCTGGTGTTAGCGCTGTTCCTGGCGATGTGCGCCAGCGCACGCGCGCGGACCTTCAACATCACATACCTCGAAGTCCCAACAGTGGTCCCACCTGGACAACGCGACATCGATATAGAGTGTCGATATGACGCAAACTTCACAGTGCTCAGCTGGTTCAAAGGCGCCAATGAGTTCTTCAGATATCGACCCGGTGCGGCGCCTAGTACCCGTTCCTTTCCCATTCTCGGAGTCGGATCGGTAGAAATGCAGTTTTGTGGACCAACAGCTTGCCACCTCAGGCTTGGAGCACTCACTGAAGAAGCCACGGGAATCTACAGGTGCGACATAGAAAGAGATGTGCCGCCATACAAGTTTGAAAGTAGAACAGCGTACATGGAAGTCCACGGCCACGAGCATCGGAAGCCGTTAGTTGAGGGGTTGGTCGAGGAGTACGGAGAAGGCGACATGATACAAGCTTACTGTCGAGGGGCTCCGGGATCGGAACTTCGCTGGTACATCAACGGCCAAGAAATCGAAGATATGAGGGGTTCGACTACTTTGAGAAAAAAAAGCTCCAGATTACTTTTCCTGGGCTTGCCTCCGAAGGTGTCAGTGCAGTGCGCGGAGTTCAGATATGGTAAAGCATACGGTTCTAAAGAGCAGAAAGCTCTTTGGAACGGAGTCGGGCATATTCGAAAAGACGATAATAGAGTGAACAGCGGATCCAATGCTAAGTTAGGACGCTTGAGCGTCATAAGTATATTTTTATATTTTAATATAAAGTTATATGTATAATGTATCAAATTATGTTCCTCTTCATGTTCATAGTTAATTCTCAGTTCTTTAAGGTAATATAAATATTAATGTCGATGTATATGTTATACTAATGAAATGAATGGAGGTAGGTTTACAATTTATAGATAATAAA
The DNA here is from genome assembly GCA_905163465.1 of Craniophora ligustri. Classification (NCBI taxonomy): domain Eukaryota; kingdom Metazoa; phylum Arthropoda; class Insecta; order Lepidoptera; family Noctuidae; genus Craniophora; species Craniophora ligustri. The sequence continues at coordinate 14,512,562 of LR990959.1, read as the reverse complement.
GAACGTTATTTATCTTAAAAGTTTTATCGTAGTATTGAACTACTTTGTACCTACGAAAAGAACCGATCTACATAAGATGTTATTTAAATTAAAGTGGCTGCAAACAAGTGTTACTATCTAACGTCCGATTTAATAAATAAATTATTATTTAATATTGTATTTTTAAATCGCATTGTACATAAGTGACAAACTACAAAACTATACATTTGGTACTTTCTTACACTTACGCGAATACTGAACTTATAATATAATACAAAATATTGATTATTACGCTTGTTCTGTGTAAATCGGATCGATAGATGGATCCAACAAAAATGTTGCGTAGCTGTTAGTAATTAAGATCTAGACAACCAACACCTCGGTCTATGCATGACCGTGGATGCTGTAGGTAAAGAATCTGAAACGTTGGTATTAAATATTACTCAAAGTCCGTAAAAACTAGTTTCCACATCAATGTAATTTAGTAACTAGTACTACCTATCTACTGGCAGGATTGTCACGATGTATGACTAATCTAATTCTTTAATGTAACGCTGCTTTCATATGCAAGTAGGTAACATCTTTAGTTGGCCTGCCCATCTTCAAATAAAAAACTTCTTTGACAAAAAAAAACCTTCAAAAATATGATTATAATAAGTTTATTTGTTTTCTCACCACCGTAAAAGTATTACAGTACAAGTTAAAATATTATAGAGACTGTGGTGTTTGAGGTAGGTTAAAGTCGGTAAAACCTGTGTTACAGTTACAGATCACCAGGCTAATTTAAAAACACTAAAAAGTTAAAAACAATACCTAAACATACTTTTAACCTACATACATTATACCACAGTAAGCTGAACAAACGATAAATTACTATATTTTGCAAATTTATAATATGTAATTAACTTTAGAATAACTAAAAAAGGAAATACTATATACCTATGTATGTTATATGTATAATTATTATACATATAACTAGCTGACCCAGCAAGCGTTGTTTTGCCACATTATAGGGGTTGGTGGACTACCCCTAACATTTAGGGGGATGAAAAATAGATGTTGGCCGATTCTCATAGATACCGGATAAGCACAAAAAATTTCATCAAAATCGGTCAAGCCGTTTCGGAGGAGTATGGCAACGAAAACTGTGACACGAGAATTTTATATATTAGATAATTAATAATATAGGCTTGGCACCGACTCCAAAACTTCAATTTGTATGTGTTTTTTTGTTTTTAATGACTAATTTATTTTTATTATAATACATGAGTAGGCCAACTAAAGATATCACCTGCTCGTACTAGAAATCAGCGTGAAACTGAGATGGGGAAGAAGGAAAGATAAATATTAAAGCGAAAGAGATAGAAATCCCTAACCATTACGAACGAGAGTCCCTGACCAGCGCTAAATCGATAATTATAATTATGTAGTATAAAAAAAATTGAGTTTGAGTTGCCCTCAATTTCCTTAGGATCCTACCAGCAAATCTTGACGTAGTCACAATACTCACAATGGGACCAATTTGCGAGTACCTATACCTTATCGAACCGGTTTCTTTTTAATTGGTTCGTTAATATTTTTGATGCACTAAAGACATCATGGTCATGTCATCAATAAATTTATTAAAAACTAAAGATTCGAGTTCAAATTCTTGGCCCTATCCGTAACTGAAATGCTTTTCGAAATTTGAAATAAATCTATAATGAATCATATGAATAAATCTATGATTTACATAAGTTAGTTGCGCAATGTTGCTTGTTGTTTATAATTTGCACAACGGATGAAATACATAATATTACCCTTAGGTTTCATATCAATTTCACAATAAATAAATGCATCTGACTCACTGAATGTTTCTTCGTAAAGACGCGCGCGTTGTGTACGATGTTGCCAGTTTCATTGAACTACATTAGTACAGGTACATCTGGTACATATATGATGCACAATAAATAAAATATTATATGAAAATACTAGAGCGTACAATTATTTTCGCGTAATTTAACCTGCCTGTAAGAAAAATTAAGAGAAATTAGTCTTAATTAAATATCGGTTACTATTACACTATACACTTGTACGGTTGCTAGCGATATAACAAAAATATGAATATCTGCAAAAAATGTAAATATGTTGAAAGTGAAATCATAATCGTATTTCAAAAATGTTGCATTGCTCGGCTTTTACACATAATGACAAAACGAGAATTATGGTTTTATCCTGTAAAATACATATTTCAATGATCTTCAGTTATTTTAATCGGGTCGATCGGTTTTATAGAATTTTCTTTTGGGTTTGCACCCTGAAGTTTGATTGGCGCTTTTTGGTGAAGGCCGACGTTCTGCAGTGGACGGTAATAGGTTGATGTTTATTACACGCTAAAATGTCGGAACCTGTTCAGTTGTCAAATTTAAAAATAGTTATTCCATTACACATGGAATATAAAAAAAATTGCTCCCCACTATGTTAGCATAAACTTAAGCATTTGGCCATCGTAACATATAACCCTACACTTAGCAGGGTGTTTTTGTCTTTTAGTAATGGCAACTCTCAAATGCAAGATGGCGTCAATCGTAGTCCCGACTTAGTACAAAAAGTGACAGCGCATTGCGCAAAGCGAAGTCAAGTGTGCATGTTACACGGTTAAACATGTTAAAAAGTTTTTCTGAAATTTTAGTTTTATGTTACATTCGGTGCCCAAATCGTTCAACAAGAACTGATATATTTAACTTTTCTCCGTCTTGATTAAGTGACATACTTAGTTTAAATAATAGTGAATATATAAAATAGCGTATATTAGAAGTAAGCTTCGTTTGGAAAATACAACATCCACAATGCCTAAAGGAAAGAAAAAAGGAAAATACGGTGAGTTTTCTTTTATATTAACGGGGAAAGTGTAACTGGTTTGGTTATGTGGTGCGTGGAGCATGGATTCCGCCAAGAATGAGATCACGCGGCGACCTTGTGACGGCGGACTTTCCGCGGGACATGTAATGACGTTTACTTATATTTGCTCACGGTCATTATACTGGATGCCAACAACCTGAAGTCTGCTTGCCACCATATGTTTGGCTAAATGTGCTATTGACCTTATCTGGTACTGAAATCGTGGGGTTTTGCAATTCCCGCCTGGCGTGTGTTGCAACCACTACTTTCACGTTTATTGACGTTGCGAAGTTCCCACATGTCACGTTAGTACAATGTGGTCATGCTTTGTCTGTATTCTACAAAAAAAATAACACGGCGCTCTGACATTTGTTTATTTTGGTGATACGGCCTGGCCTTACGACGTTTAGATAGTCCATTATATAATTTTACATAACAATTTACTCTAAGATATACAACCTTGTGAAATAATAGTGAATGGAAGTTTTATTCCTCAAGAAACTTTAGTTACTTTCATATACTGAGTCAAATGCTACCTACTTCTGTGCACAACAGCTGGTGATTGATTGATTTAATAACCATTGTCTTTTTAAATTAACTATCTTTGTATATAATTAATTGATAGGGCTCATAGTAAATACTAATTACATTTTTGAAACTAATTACATACAAAAGTAAATAATAATTATTGGGCATTACAGAGGTTCTAATCACTCACTTGTAGTTATGTAACTACATAGATCCGGATGACACTTAGGCCAATGCTTATCCTATTATGGGTAAAAAGTGGTATATAGCAATGCTTGCCTAATACATCTTCAATTGTTTCAATTCCTTCTATTACATTATAATGACTATAACTACAACACCAAACATATGGTTTAAAATCATATGTACAGTCATCATCATGTACAGTATACAATAGAAATCATGAAGGCGGCCAATTCTTTTGTTTCTGTTTGTGGAACAAGATAATAATGATACCATTAATACTACATAGTTATTTATGTCTTTTGATACAAGTGTTGTTTCAACAATCCACATTTAAAATTGAAGGACTTTCTTCAAATATATTTTGAAGTCTGAATAACATTCATGTACTGTATCTCATTACCCATTACTTAGTCACTGCTGACCTCAAATCTCCTGGTATTTTAGAGGGATTATGTTATTATGCACTATAGTAAACTAATGTGAGTGTAACACACTAACCGAGTGCAGCTATGACAGGCCTGCCATCCATAATTAAATTTTAGAATAAATTACTATTCAGTTTGGTTTAGTTAAGTTTATAACTTAAATAAAGCTAATTATCTTGCTGAGACTTTTAAAAAAGCATGTTAATAATGAAACATTGATGTTTTTAAGTGTAACATAATACGTTTTTAGCTACTCAATAGTGTGCTTATTTAACCTTTAAGTCATGGCCTATAGCCAATAATCACAGACAATTCAAAATGGTCAGAATGTTGCTTTAGAAGTAGTGAGTAATAAAGATAAATCCCAATAACATTTTCCCCAATCTGGGGTACATAGGAACTACTATGCAAATTAGGTAGTCAATCTAGTTTACAGGAACCACAAAATGTAGATAAATTTCTGAGCATGAATTAGTTATTTTTTCTTAATTTTTCTTGTGTTTTTATCACAGTATTGAATATCTCCCACATTCAAGTTTCATAATGATAAGACTATTATATGAATATTTAATCACTACATTTTTATCAGCTATGTAAATAAATATCTTTGAAACACATTCTGATCATCTTATCATTTTTATTGTTTCAAAATAAACATTTTAGGCATATCAAAAACTTTTCAATGTCAGACCAATGAGCATGTGTAGAGGAATTTAAAATATATATTTAAGTTAGTAAGATTTTTTTGTATGTCCTTGTGCAATATATGTTATTATGTTTGTGTATAATATCAGTCTGGTTTTAAAATAATGATTAAAAAGGCACAAAACATTTTTTGATATAGTTTTGCTGTAATATTAATATTTACTATGTACAGTCTGTTATTACATTTTATTTAGCACGTCTTATTGACAGACATAATTATCCTTCAAAAATAACAGTTTTAGTTTTATCCCTTATTAAAAATGTTCTTATTAAATTTGATGTGAGTGTTCTCATCCCATTTATTCTGTTCTATATTTAATTATATCTTGTCAATGCTAGCAGATGAATATATTCCACCTATATTAGGTACATATGAAAATTTCACTTTCCTAAAATCTCTATTATCCCATCTAATACCAAACATGTATAACAAAAACTTCTCTGTATTTATTATAACACACTATTGAAAGGCAGAAGGTCGAATGTTATGTAAGGTTGGGGAAATGTGAGTGCTGTTGACCCAGTGACATAGTTCTAAGCTGTAACTGCTGAGAATTTTAAAACCATGTGTAGTCAGGGGAGGCATAACTTATTTATTGATCAAGTAATGACTATAGTATATACAAGACCATAAAAGAGTATAAGTTTCAATGCACCAAAGAGGCCACACAAGCAGGGCCTAATTCTCACGTTATAGAGAGAAATGTCGGCGAAAAATCTACAATGTCAATAAAAAACTCTTATTTTAGTTTTACTTTTTTACACAAATGAAATAAAAGCTGGTACTATTGGAAGTAGTTCTATTTTTTAACTATAGACTAAAATTATAATCTCTATAGTCAAACGAGTTTTTTTCTCTCCTGCCATAGACATTCGAGCGACATTTATGTCTAAGACACGAGAATTGCCCCCTGGGCTTTGCAATGCGGTAGAACTCAGTCCAATCGAATACACGCGATTGTTATCAAATGTACTCATGCAAACGGTTATTAATGTGCCTCGTGTTATTTAGGTCACAACTCTCTCCCATGCACTTTTATACCTACATGTAGGTAGGTATAGTTGTAATGTCAAATGGCGCGTGAAATACCATAATAGATTATGAATATATACTTCATAAATTTCTAATAGAAAGACTGGAAAAACATCTTTCAAATATTTCAAACATCAGCAGCTTATAAAGTTATTGTAAATATTGGGCATATTGATTACTTTTCAATTCAATGTCAGAGCAATCGATGTTAAGTGGACGATCGCCACAAAACAACTCGGGGGTTTTTGAAATTTTTAATTTAATATCAGTTGTACCATGGTTAACTTGTCTACAGGCAGCGTCAGTAGGTAGTGGCAATCGAGCGTCACTTCTGATCACTTCTTTTACATCATGAGATTAGAGTTAACGAATATATTAATGTTTCAGAGCACAGAAGAACAGAACAGGCTTATTCTTCAGACGAGGATGCCGGCATCGATATGACCATCGACAACTGTTCAGAGACCTCGGCACAGTCAGACCTCAAGAGCAACCACGACGATGCAGGTATTTGAGCTTCCTTTACAGATCAACCAATCATCATATTCCATTTCAAATAACCGTATAAAAATACGCACCTACATAAGAATAATACTGGATTTAATTATAAGTGTGGATCCAACTTAAATTCTAACAGTGAACCAACCTTCATAATTTTATATTAATAAGGAAAATTAAATCATCTCTTTCAACGCCCGAACACGATTCGTAAAAATGTATCTAAATATTTTCAGATATTGTGACTCAAATTTAACAGATTAACAATCTTCCTCGCTTTTATTCTGATTGAAAACTTGGCGGTTATGCTAATTAATGCTGATCTTTTATTATTTAATTTATATAAAAAATATAATCTGAATAATTTATTTTTGTTTTACGAACGTAGAAATGTTATTATTTTCGTTAATGTATGCCAAATCCCTAATGCTATATACTTAGAGTATTAAAAAAATACTGTAACAGAAACGAAGTATACTCCTATACAAAAAAAATGCGATGCAATTAATTTCAATTCACAATATCACACAATTTCAATTTGTTATTGTATGAGCTGTAGGAAATCCTGAATAACTAAATAAACATGAAATAACGTCACCAAAATAGTCGAATATTAATTAATGCGATTATCGCGCGTCACTAGCGCACGACACATTTTATAATACGGTTTATAGGCGACAGTAATACTAGAAATACTAGAATGTCTTGATTTCGTGTTCAATGGAAATGAATACTACGATGCCGACGTTCGACGTCATAAATACGATACGCTCCATATAGTTTGAGCGCGAGTTCTTAAATCGCTTCTGCTTTGTCCTGCTTCCTTAATTGACTACCGCATTCATCCGAGATGTATGATACATTTGATCTATAAAAGAGTTAAAATTATAGCCGGTAGGATGACTTATAAGGCTACAGAACCTTTAGATTATGCTGATATCGATCACACATTTCTTATTGTCGAGTAAGAATTGTGAGAAAGTCAACAAATCCCAAAAAACTTAGTAAACGGAGGAATGGTGATCATCTATCTGACTGCTACCCTCACCCTTTTCACCCCCGTTTTAACCCATTAGGGGGCGAATTTTCAAAAATCCTTTGTTAGCGGGTGCCTACGGCATAACATCTACCTGCATGCCAAATTTCAACCCGATCCGTCCAGTGGTTCGGGCTGTGCGTTGGTAGATCACTATGTCAGTCGGACCTTTGAGTTATATATGTATATTTAGATAATGTAAAACAAAGTTTTCACACAAAGAATATTTTGTAGGAAGCTAAAGGCAACCTTTCTTTACAAGCTAGAAGTATTCCTTCAACTTTACTGCAGATTAAAATAGCACTGAACTAGTTATTCTAACTGACCAAGTTAGTTCAACATAGTTCCTCGAAACAATGTAAAGTGTTCTAAGAGATTAATTAGGTCACGACCAAAGTTGACTGAAACTTTAGAGAAACTTGATCACTTAGAAGGGACTTTACAATACAAGACCTACCTATATTGATTACGAAATAATACACCGTAAACAAGACAGTACGTATTCTACGTGTGATAAGGTAAATTTTTGCTTGACAAGTTATTAGTTTTCGTTAATATGTAAAAAAAATTATAACGTACGTCTGTCGTCCCTGAATGTTTAGGCAGAGGTGTACACTAATGTACACCTAGATTTCGTCGCTATGCTTTAGATCCCATGTTATATGGGACGAGCCTATTGCCATCAGCCGGACATGAACCTAAACTCCGAGCTCCTACTGAGAATTCCATGGAAAAAAACCCAATAACACCTACGCGACCTGTGAATCGAACCCAAAACCTTTTACCTAACAATCGCACTTACGACTACTAGACTAACGAAGCAGTTTAATTTTAAACCAAGTAATACTTTTCCGTTCCTGGAATATGGGTAATTATAATCGTTTACTCTAAAACGTTCATATATTCGACAGGCAGGCTTTGGGGCAGAAAGATGGGAGAGAACCGAGTGACCAGGACTGAGAGTTTACATATAGAGACGCTGCCACAACTTATCAAATATAAACAAAATTAATTACTACTAGTAAAATATCAAAATGTTGTTAGGAGCTGGACAAAAATTTATTAACAGACCAGTATTGTACTTACCAAATTTCTTAAATTCAATTCAGAACGATGGAGAAAAATCTTGTCAAAAATCAGAATCCTTCATATTATACCTACTTGCATTAATGCATTCAAATATTTAACAGACGTCAATATTACCTACGTTGTCAAATGAACCACAAACACTGAGGTTCATATTATAATATCAACCCTAATTGGATTCGTCGGCAACCCGAACTTATAATTTAATTCAAATTGTCCAAAATATTTGTACTACAACATAATTGTTTTGTTTACATTTGATTAGTTGTGGCAGACAACTAATCAAATGTAAACACTTACACTTACACTGGAGCGGAGTTTACTTATGCAAATATGCTCTTGCCCGCGACTTCGTTTGCGTAAAATTAGTAATTTTACCCGCAATTCCGTCCCCTTTTTTTCCCTCGGGGATGAATTCCGGGATGAAAACTCCTATCATATGTTCTTCCCCTGGACGCTCCCCCAAAGAGCGCCATCATCCCGTTGTTGGGATGCTTGCATCCATCCGCTGCCAACCACTACTCTTCAAATCGTCGGTCCGTCGTGACGCAGGACTCGCAGGGCGTCCTCCAGCGTCCCTTATTTATACTCAATACTTTATTACATTCCATAATAAAAATAAAGATGAAACGTTTGAAATTATTGAACAATTATGGACCCTGTCGGGCACAGCAAAGTATATGCAGACGAAGAGAGGCTCCTATCTTCTATTGATTAATCATATAAACATTATTCATTATTTTTTTTTAATCTTATAAACTTATAAATCGATTCATAATACATTACTGCGCATTAGTTTTTATTCCGGCATTATTTGCACATGTGTTTGCGAAGTCATTGACCTCTAAAGGACAAAGCTTGTCTGACAATCTCGATTGTGATCTAAACACATTGATTTAAGCCACGTTTCTTCTACATAGATGTTTTGTTTGCAAAATCTAACGTCTTATTAGTGGCTTATATGATTAAAAGAGATCATTTAAGTTAATTTGTACTTCAATTTCACTGACGAAAAAAATACTTATTTTTTGTTAACCTTACTTTTTTTGTTAAATCTTGAAAGAGGACTAAACGATCTCGTGACTTTAAACACAGATTCACTGTGTCATATATTTAATAAGATCAAATTAAAGTAACCCGCGAAAAAGTACCAAAACGTTCGGGCGTTTTGAGAGTTTTTCGCGCCTACTTTCAGATCTTCATAAATTATTGCTAATAACCATCTCTATCACGTCAATTTTCAAATAAAAACCGAATCTAAATCAGTCCATTCGTTAAGGAGATATGATGCACCCTCCTAAATCCCTTTTTGGCGACGGGGTAAGAGAAGTAGCTTTTCCACCTATAAGATAATTAATAAACCGCAACGAAGTGCCTACGTAGAACATTGTACACATAATGCGCTTAGCGACACGTGTAAGGACACTGGAAAAGACACAGGAAACAAAGAACTGTTCTGATATTTGTAAACTAATAAATCAATCAGTATGCATTACAGTGGGCGGAAATTGAAATGTCATCGCTGATCTGCGTTACTGAGGGACGTGTATTCATTTGATTTAATTATTCATGAAACTAAAATCATCGTTTAGCACTTACAACAAGAACATAATAATATTGTGAACTAAAATTCTAAACCCTTTATCATTTAATTCGCATTTCTAAAGGGAATAAATTGCAGTCTTGTTATTATTTCAATGATTTGATATCGTACTCGTATATGTATACTATTTCGGTCTTCCCGAATAGTGCCGAACGCTCTTCGTTTCATATTGAGTACGACGCAGTAGAAGGCACGTGTTAAAAGCTCGCTTGGAAATCAAAACTAGTACGCTCCGGTGACGTCCCTAGCGTTATTTATACTGTTTGCTGACTATTATTCCAATCTTGTATTGTGTTTTATTCAATATCTTTTAAAACAGCTGATGATCGAAAAACCAGTTGGTCAAATTTAAAATACAAACGCTATTATACCACGTTGCAGGTTTGATTGCGGTGCGAGATTCCTAGAACCTTTTAATTATGTATGCAGTACCTAAATTACCTGTGGCGCATAATTTCACGTTTCAAAATGATGAAGCAACATTATCCATCATAGCAATATCATTATATACGCTTGACCAACTTGAAATTACGACATAAACACTAACACAAAACTATCTATACCTAATAAAACTCTGCGTTATCGCAAACTGATTACGTTACGTTTACGTCACACAACACAGCTGTGGCAGTGCATTTCATTGTATTTTGTCGATAGAACATAATATTAGACTTGTGTCCAGTGACGTCACATTTCGTAAGAATTGGTGACGCACACAGCGTAGGATCTCGTGACGTCAGACGTCGGCATAGACTTCCGTGACGTCATACTCCGCCGCACGTGTACGCAGCGGAATAACAACCTTATGCGTTACCCTCAACCCTTTGCTTAGTTTCTATTATGCTCTGTAGCGTATACCCTATTGACGGAGTTTTATAGGTATAACTTACGCTTTGTAATTGCTTATCTTCAAGGGTCCTTAATTGACGAAATTGGCGCGTTATTTACGTTTAGGGGTTAAACGATATGTCAGGTGCTGGAATTACTGAACTGAGACATCAAAGTAGTTATTAACATTTATGTACCTCAATTAATTACTTGCTTTTGAGCTGATATACCATACTTATTATATGCACTTAATGTTACTACTTTATGAGATTTATTTTCTTTTTATCTAACAAATATGAGGACCACTTAACTAAATACTAGAAACATGAAAAAAAACTGGTGCGTTGTTATTTATAGTATAGTAGCTTCCATTTACTTACGTAAGGAATCCTAACGCAATCTTAACTTGATCTTGATACATAAACGAGAAGGCCAATACAATTTATTAAAATATTCACGTGTTCCTGATCTAGTCTGTAGCAGCAAATGTCAAATAACATTCTAAATTTAAAATAAAACACGTCTCACGAACGTAAGGTATTGCAATTGGAACGTTTTTTTTTTCCAATTTTAATTACCAAATCTTGTAGGTTTGCAATTTTTTGAAAGATTAAGATCATATTAAAGTTTTATTATAAAGAATATTCAATATCTAATTGTTCAATTCAGCCAGTTAGACCTATATTGGAACCCGGAACTTTAAAATTAAGTGTAGTGAGAGCCTAATTATGTTACCGCCATGTTATGGCAATCAGACAATAAATTAAAAAAAATATAATTATTACCAAAATGACAATTTAAATGCGCAATAACCCCCACATGATATAACAAAACCCAATCAAAAGTGTACGATATTTTAAATACAACGTAAAATCAAAACACTAGACATAACATTCAACACCGCTTTATCGCAACATAAATAATATGTTAATTAAGAACTCACGTGTGAAGCCAATTCGATCTTTAAAGACACGAGAATGGGCGGTTTCAAGGTTAAAAAACTAAAATTATAAATCATTTCGGTGTAGTTACGAATAACCTTGGGATATTCATACCTAGTCTGTTAGCATATACCAATAAAGGCTACGTATTCACATAAAAATTCTCCATGGAAATTTTGTCTGTACGATTTTTATCACATAGTTCATGAGTGGTTTGTGATTATATATTATTTTATGGCTATGAAAATGATGGTATACTATCAACTTGCCGGGATTTATTACGCATTTTGATAGCAATGTTATGTTGTCGATCTGGGTGATATGTTGTTTTTTTTTATAATTTATCGATGGGGCCATGACCCAACATACAAACTGCTTACACTGATATTTTTTAAAACAACATCTTTGTTATTTATAAATGCATCTGAATTAATATTTACTGGGGGCGAAATCTTGAAATTCGACTTTCGTAAAATTTTACCCTTAAGAGAGTGAAATCTCCTATTTCACTCTCTTAAGGGTAAAATTTTTTTGAAACATGGAACAATAAATATATAATAAAAACATGAAGTTAAATATAAAAGGTTCAAGGTAAATTCGTACGTATTTCATATCAAAAAGAGGGTAATTAGTGAAATTACCCTTCAAACTTACAATAACATAATGTTAATATCATCATCAACAACCCATTATTGTCCCACTGCTGGGCACGGGTCTACTACGCCTTAAAGAATATTTGGCAATACGGTGAAACTTCTTTATCACCGTATGCATAATTATTTTCTTTATTAAACTTATCTCGAATTGTGCCTTGATCTTGTTTGTGAAATACGTATTTCTCATGTAACACCTATAAATAAACTCTACATGTTATCCAACTAGCAACCGACGCGGCGACGATGCGTGGTCAGTAGTACTATTTAGTTACCATGCACAATGTATGTGTGTAAGAATGATAAATATAGCAAGCATTTCTCATAACAAAACGTACGTTGTGTAAACTACTTGTTGAATTACTAGACGTTAATCAACTCTAATAAATAGGTTATTGTTAGGGCTAGGCAGAGAAGTATAAACGTACATCGTCTAAAACATGTATGTTTTCTACCGGGTACAAATATTAACACTGAGTTCCCGCTGAGAATTTCACAGAAAATCCATTAGAGCTTAATTTGACTTGACAATCCAACCATCACATTCAGCAGCCGTCCTTTTGATTAAACTAGTCTAATGTAGATATAATCAATTTAATTTATTTTAGAGCAATGATAGAAATACAAATTGCACACTATTTGATTTTCGTTTTCTAATAATTTAATACAGCAGTGTATCAGTTTGTGGTTTGCAGTGTAATTCTGTGTTTTTTTTTGTTCTAACGAACTTCTTTTACAAAATCCTTGTTGACTTACCTATTAATAGATCAAGGTGACACTGCAGTACGTCAGACAGTAAACATCATCATAGTGGTATTATATTGTTATTTATAAATCACAATATAGTTGCGAAAATGCTATATTCATAAAAGAGCCGTATCCGGATCCTTCAGAAAGTACTGTCTCTAACATGATGTGTTTCTTCATCCTTCATCCAAGCTCAGCAAATGGCGCTTGATCATTTTATATTACAATTTATTCTGTCTGTCCACAGAAAACGATATCCAAGAGAAATTCGAAGAGAAGGTCCTCGAGATCGTGGAGGCACTGAACGCGCGGTCTAACGCGGCGCGTGCGGGCGCGTTCGTGTCGCTGCGCGCGGCCCTGCAGCGGCGCGCGCTGGACGGGCTGCTGGCCCCGCACCGCGCCACGCTCGCCGACCACGTGTCCCGGGCCCTGCGGCGCGGCAAGGACGGCGAGAGGAAGGCCGCTGCCGCTGTCGCACCGCTCCTAGCTCTACAGGTATTGTATCTGGAAGCCGCTGGATGCGGGTGGCGCAAGACCGGTCGTCGTGGAGTATCCGTGGTGGAGACCTATGTTCAGCAGTGGACGTCTAACTGATGATTGTATTATAAAGACAGATACTTTTGTGAGATTTTCTGGAATCCCTAATTAATACCTACCTATAATATGACTTATAAGTAAAAACACATATTTTGAAGATGAGTAGGTTTAGAGTTTACATTTAGGTACTTCTTAGCTATCTTTTTGTAGGAGGTAGGGCATAGCGAGATTTCTCGCTCAAATTGAGCTGCCCGACTGGGGAAGTACCTCCGCCTTACTGAAGACCGCAGTGAATCAACAATAGTTGTCTTTCTGCGAGTGAATAAGGTTACCAGAGCTCATTGGGGGAGTGACTATTCTGACAGCATGGGAATTCCGTTTGCTGTCGGTTCAGTAACTCCCTATTTTAAGAAACCTGAACGGTTTCTAAAGGGTTTGGCAACGCATTTGCAAACCTCTGGTGTTGCAAATGTTCATGGGCGGTGGTCATCACTTACCATCAGGTGAGCGGCCTGCTCGTTAGCCCCCTTATCACATAAAAAAAAATATCTCTGAGAAGAAACGCCAAAAAAAACTCAAAGTTAAACAAATAGATCTAGATCTTAAGTCGAAAACCAAATGTCTGTGTGGCCTGGAGTTAGAAGTCGACAGTAGTCCAACAGCTTTGACATCTAAGTCCACTGATTACACCATTAGGCTACCACAGCTATATCAGAAGCGAATTAATTTTGAAATGTGTTTCACCCACAGATTGGGGAGGAAGGCACGGAGGAGTTTGTCAGCGAGGTGCGGCCGGCTCTTACTGCCACCGCTACTGACAAATCCGCCTCACTCGACACACGTACTGAGGTAAACTTATTTTATTCCGTAACCGACGTATCTCTACGAACAGAGAAAAATTTTAGGCAGTAATTTAACTTTCTCCTGTGGAGGATAGTTTTTTCTCTGTTCGTAGAACTTACTGTTTTGTGTTTGAGTAGATTCTGCTATAAGCAACCGATAAATATTGGTCTCTAGTAGTCAAATTAGAAAAAGAAAGGATTTAGAGATTTTTGTATATTGTACAATTACGTTTCCTTCGTGACGTCATTTTGAAAAGTATCTCTATATATCTTAACTTAGTTTTCTGTGTAAGCGACGTCACAGCTAAAAACAACACGACAGTCGTAGTAAGTCGATACACATGTTTGAATCCGTTTTTGGATAATAATAACATAATTATGTAAATAATTATGCTCAAGATAAGAAAAATATATCATTACAACATCAGTAAGAGCGTAAATTGTTTATAACAGTTGTTTATACTATATTTTTGTTCGATTTCTAGTGTTGTTCCTCGCTGGCGGTGTTGTGCTACTTGTTGGAAGACGATCTGACGGAAATACTGGAGGTCATGCGCATATACGAGACTATCTTCAGCGGCAGCTATCTCAAGGTAAACATAACAATTGATTAGTGAAATAACTGTTTTTGTGTGACCACGAACAGCACTCTAAATACTTCATTATTTGAAGTTTTAGACTCAGGTATGTATCTTATTTTACTATCATCATCATCATCATCATCATATCAGCTAGATGACGTCCACTGCTGAATATAAGCCTCCCTCAAAAATTTCCACAATGACCGGTCCTGGGTCGCCTGCTTCCAGCGTATTCCAGGATTATTTTACTATACTAATTCGTAATTAATTGTTCACGTGAGATTTTCTGAATGGCTTGTGAAGTGTGGCAACCCGCACTAGCCTAGTGTGCTGGACTCCTACTTCTTCGATTGAAAGAATGACCCGTGCCTAGCAGTAGGACAATAATGGGTTGATGATGATTTTTACCAAGTTTTTAGACTAGTTATTTACTTATATATATGTAACAACGGTACGTGTATGTTCAGGGTGACGGCAGCGTGAAGGTGTCGGGCGCGGCCGTGGAGGAGGGCGGCTGGCACGCCGCGGCGCTGGACGGCTGGGCGCTGCTGCTGCCGCTGCTCAGCCCCAACCACGCGCTGTCGCTGCTCAACAACCAGGCGCCCTCCTTCGCCAGGCTCGGAGAACTCCTGGAGGCTGTCTCGCTCGAGGTAGTAACCCGACTAATATGTATCTTTTTAAACATACCGCATGTCTTTTAATAATTTCGCCTTGTTTATTGACGATGTTGACATCTTTTTAGAGATTTTGATTTTGAAATCTGATTCCTTAACAAATAATCTGTAAGAAACATGTTGAATATAATTTATTATTATTACTCTCTAGGTTTCCCATCAAAATTATAAACGTAAAATTTCAATATCTACATGAACTTTTCTTGATAGTAAGTAAGTGAGTAGCTATATAAATCAGCGTTTAATATCTATTATGATTGTAGGTGCGCATGGCAGCGGGCGGAGCTCTGGCCATCGCGTACGAGACGGTGGCGGGCGACGAGGACGCGGCGGAGTGCGCGCTGGCGGCGCAGGTGCCGGCGCTGCTGCCGCGCCTGGCCGAGCTGGCGCGCGACTCGCACAAGTTCCGCGCCAAGCGCGACCGCAAGGTGCAGCGGGCCACCTTCAGGGATATACTCAAGTACTTCGAGGTAAGCTTGTCACATATTACTAATACAAAATCTATACAATGA
Organism: Craniophora ligustri; assembly: GCA_905163465.1. Taxonomy (NCBI): domain Eukaryota; kingdom Metazoa; phylum Arthropoda; class Insecta; order Lepidoptera; family Noctuidae; genus Craniophora; species Craniophora ligustri. Next base: position 14,496,288 of record LR990959.1, on the reverse strand, counting down.
TCACTATCATCATTATCCACAGCCTTTCTGATCCCACTGTTGGGTATAAGCCTCTTTCCATGCATGCCATTCGCTTCGGTCCTGCGCCAATCTCGTCCAGATTCGACCCGCAAACTGAGCGATATCGTCGACCCATCTTGCCGCCGGAAGTCCAACATACGTTTATGGCCTTTTGGCCACCACTAAATGAGTGTTTTGCTTCACTTATAGTTTTTTCTTCTCGCCATGTGTCTCGCTAATAATAAATAGTCAACTGTTTTGTTGGTAGTAGTAGTAGGTAGTAAGTGCGACTGCTAAGCAAGAGGTCGAAAAAGTGTTATTAAGTTCACCAAATATTGGGTTGCTTTGGTGAGTAATTGAATAGGATGGGGACAGAGGTCCCAGAAAATTGACACTATTACGTATGCGACATGGATCTCTGAGCGACGAATCCTTGGTAGGATCGGGTGAGATCTGTTTCTGTCCTATTAGACGTTATTTTTGCGGAACATTGATATAGTCGTTGTTTTTAGGTGTTATTTTAGGACGTAGTTTTTATGAAATGAATGCCCCGTTTTAAGATCAGTAGTGACATCAACACACGATGAATGTATTGTTGTGCGTGTCCCAGGAGGGCACGGTGCCGCGCATGTCGGTGCGCGTGGGCGCCGAGCGCGCGGAGTGGGCGGCGTGGGCGCCGGGCGCGGCGTACGGCGCGCTGGCGGCCGCGCTGGGCGCCGCGCTGCAGGCGCGCGCGCCGGCCGACCTGCGCCTGCGCGCCGCGCTCGCGCTGCCCGACGCGCCGCCGCAGCTGCAGGGGCCGCACAAGAAACTCAACAGACTGCAGCGGGTATGTCCTCTTTTATTCGCACAGCTAGAGAAGGGAATCTGTTGCCCGAATTAGTTGAGTACAATTTAGGGGTCTTCGAGTCACGAATGAAACCATCGTCACTTACCATCAGATGAGATTCTAGCCAAATGCTTACCTACCTTCCTTATCACTTTGACCCTCAATTCACCTCTTCAAATAATATATTTACAATACATTCGACAGTAACATTACAAGAATAGTATGCACCCACCACCACAACTTGTAAAATGAGAAATAGGCGTGATGACCGTAAATAAAGTGTGATGTCTAGAAGATTTTCTGAATACCGTGTAAAATATACCAACGTGTACTAGGTTAGTCTAGCGAATTGTATCTATATAAATAATAAAACCCTTACCGTAGGTCAATAAATAAAGTTGATGATAAACACCGCCAGAATTCTCTTTGGGTTTTTTTTTATTTATAATTTTCTCTTTTCCAGCATCTCCAAAACAACGCAGCTTGCAAAGCCCGCACAGTCGCCCGCAACAAAAACAGAGACAAACGCTCGGCGGCGCTCGCCATCTGAAGCCCCGCCTGTAGCCGCAACACCCACACCGCACGGTCCATCACAAAAATATCCCTCTCGGTTTAGTTAAGAGCTTAGTTTAACGCTAGCTAACGTCAATTCGACGCCTTACTTCCTAGAATGTCGACCCCTCGCCCGGACATTGATTTCATTTAACATCTTGTTCTTATTATTGTATAGTTTCCGAGATAAAATGTCCGGCGACCGGTCTCGTGTGAGGTTATTGTTAGGTCATAGGCTAGTTGTTAACCAAAGAAATTCGTATTATTTTGGATAAAAAATCGTTGGAACCGTCTATTTTTGGAGGCATCTCGTTGTTTGACGATGCTCTGGTTGTATCTCGCAATTTCATTATCAGATCTCTGACTGATTGGTCATTCCTTTTGCGATGTTAATGTATTTTAAATTGATAATATTGCGATCGATGTTTTCATATCATTTTGTATTATAGAAGATTTTATTCTTACTCCATATCTTGGTGATTTGGGCTCACGCTATCATTCCGAATGTACTCTGTTACTGCCGGCACTTGGAGCTTAACTGTTACGATTTTTAGTGAAATATTTTACTATAATTATACTTATGTTATTATTATTGATATTTTTTGTATTTAAATTGACAGTTTTGTGTGTTAATAGATAACATTATTGTTAGATTTACTTCTTGATTGCAATACTTGTTTTTCTTTCAATAGATTTACGTATTGGTAAAATCAAGCTGTGGAGTAAGGGCGTTTTATTTAATAACGGTTGATAAAATTGATATTTTCTATGACTTGTACTGTACATATATCTAAGGTATATGTGATCGTATGTGTGTCCTTATGAGGATGAGTGCATCACAGTGCAATTCATATGTTTATATATAAAGCTTCTCTGTAAATATTATTTTAATTAGGATTCGCAGCTGCGGTCGCCACGACTTGTAAATTATTAGGCTGAACGTAACGTTGAAATAATATTTATTATGAGAACTAAGTATTTGTTTCATTTTCATTACACCATCCCTTACAAACCACTTCCTAGATAATGTTATGACAAAAAAACTGAAACTAGCTAGTCTGAACATCAATAAATATTACTTTGTAAATTAGAATTAGAATACATAGTAAATAAAACATCAATTTAAACACATGACTAGCTTTATTCTCAGACACATAATCGTCCCCCGGTTCATACAAACGTCAGAGTCCCTCGCTACTGTCATAATTATTACAACAATTAATTATTTACGTCCTTACCTAACATCTCGCTCCCAGGGCAGTGGGATGCACTCCTGCGCGATTACGATATGATAAAGCTTATTTGGAAATGAGCAATAACAGTTCAACACTGACAAAGACTACAAATTGAATTATTGAAATATTGCACAAGTTGTTTTGTAGTCGACTCGGAAGTTTTTACATGCACTGCACTTTGCTGTCGGCGATAAGTTTACAAGGACCTTGAGTTTTGAAAATTGGTCTAGATGTATAACTTAGTAAAGCAAGTATATAAACATAGACTTTAGCTATCATTGTTTATTCTATGAATTACGAGTTCTAGTAATCTGCGGAACAGGAATGCATCCCAAATTATTCGTTGATCAATTTTAAACATCTGATAATGGAACAAATCAATAGACCCTTATCTAACTCGGTACAAAATGTTAAGCTCGTATTGTGTCTCGACTACGGCAGCCAAACATTTTACCTCCCAATTGACAATTTAGCAAACGAATACTATTTTATATTGTCACGATATAGTCTTCACAGATTCACTCTGACGCAAATGTATCTCATTTCTACATCCAAAGTGAAAATTAAAATGCTAACGTTATTTCTAACTCTCCATTTTAACATTCATGTAATAAGTTAACTAACAATAGATATGTGGGTATTTGTATGGGAATGCTATTCAATGGAGTTATTTATGAAGTATTTAGCTAAAAACCGCCTGTATAATCAAGACACTTATTACAGATATCTTAATATCTAAACGATTACAAATAGTAACGGTCTTCAATAAGTACAAACATTTATTTGTGGACATTACTAGAGCTGCTTGTACCAAAAAGGCGTTCGGCTCGAATAATCTTCACAGTCACATTAACTACTAACTTTATAAAGTGCAATTCCGCGATACACATAATGCAAAAATATGAATAAACATTTTCGATAATAAACGACTAAAATAACTTTTAGATTTTGTGTGTGAATACTTTACTAATAGATGAAGGCATTTTGATTGTTGTTTATGTCTACTTTATATTTTAAATAAACTATTTCTTTTTTATTATTATAAGATATTCAGGCACTGGTTACCCGTCCAGGGTTCTCTACGGATATATTGCCCCGGACGGCGCAGTACTATTGTCACTAGATCGTTAAAATATACACCGCTCAGATAAGATACACTTCAAATGGACAGTTTCACAATGTTACTCACTATAACCGAAACGAATCACAACATCAGTTAATATTTATTTGCTGTGCAACACAACCTATTAGCGCGTATACCATATAACGTGGCAATATTATGGCAACGTTAAGGCATCAAACAGTACTGAATATTATAAAAAATATGCTTATTTTTAATTAAGTAAATTCGAAAATGCTTGATGAAAAATACATTTATATTGTCGTCTACTGATATTACGATGTGTTATCCACGAACTCAAGAGACAAAACGTATAGTCGATTAATCTACGATTTGTTGATTTTTTTTTAGATTAAAAAGGTACATTTTAAATTTAATATACCTATAATATTCTAAATTTTTACAAATATGTTTTTAATCATAGGCTTTATTAAAGGCTCTCTTTCCTTGTTCTTAACCTTTATTTTGCCACACCAATATGCTGCTCTTACTACCGAGATCGCGAATCGTCCACAAATACCAACTAATATGAATACACCGACATTTAATACAAATAATATGAATTTTCAACGTTACTACTTTGGTAATACCGAAATTTAGTGACAATAATTCGTATATTACTTAACTATACTTATATTTAAACAACATTTTCTAACATAAACTTAGTGACTTAGGCCATAGTAAGGTAACATTTATACAATTTAAATAAAATTTATTGACTTAGGATATATTTAGCTATTAAAATACTTACGTCTTTTATTTATATTTGATGAAGATCGATGCTCATTGAAATAAATTCTGCAAATGATGGAACTCTAAGGGAATTCTCACCATAACTTAATTAAAGTGATATTAATATGTATAACTAATTTTAATGCTAATAAGCAAACAGACCAAGATGATATATTTGGCTCATTAAATGTGCAAGATAAATGCAAAAATTTAGACCAATTCCTGAAAAGCCCTGTTTTGTATAAAAAGCTACAAATAATGTAAAGCAAAAATAAAGAATAACATTCTTTGGTATACTTAATTAAACATGTCTTATTATTCAACTTAAAACATTTCTAAATATTTTTATATACAGTTTTCTTCAATATAGGTTGTTTTATTTACTCTGGCAATGTAAAAGCTTTGGTTCTGTATTTTGACCGAAAATCTTAATCCTAAGTTTTAAATAGTTATTTTACATTTAACTACAAATATATTACATGTCCTTAGAATGATGGTGCTAATTTAAGAGAAAACAGTTGTAACAATCATAGAGATGAGACAATATTATATGCAAATGTAAATCCGCAAATAACAACTGCAAGCTATTCAAATGACGCATGTGCTATATGAAAGTTGCATTATAAAAAAAAACTATCTGAGAATAAAAACATCTTCATTGAAACTAACGGAATAGGATAAATTGAATACACCTAGTGGTATAACTATCATTCAATACTGCCTCGAATTGCAATACCTACAGAACAATATTACAGATTTTAATGTGATTTATCTAAATAATAACAATATAGGTACACACCTCATCGGGCAGAAATAGGCACCACGCCGCACGCCGCTCGCAATATCACTCGTCTCTAAAATGACAGCGGTAAGCATAAATTACCCAGCTAACAAAGAGTGGCTTATAAGTGCTTTGTTGATAAAAACTTAACATGCAATGATCAGTGTAAATTGGACTATATTTTGTGCTTGGACATTTTTACAACTGGCAACATTATTATATAATCTATTTACAGTAATAAATACTTTTTACATACGAGCTTCGTAATTGAATAAGATTTTTATATCTTATTTATCTGTCATATCAATGAACATTCTAAAAGGAAATCTTTACACACACTTCAAGAATCTAATATATTCTGGCAATACCGATGTTGTTGTTTCTAATATTCCACTGTCCATATATCCAGCCCATCTTTTTTTAAATAACATTAAACTTAACTGTGTCTTGCCATGTCAATAAATTAACTCTAGGTATAATAATGGTGTATCTAATTCTTAATTATAATTATAAATACGTGTAATTGTACTCAAAAGGCAATAGTGGTTATTGAGTCTAACTTCAGTAATATTAGGTGCTCCAAATTCACAACCAAATCAGAAGGTTGTATGTATTAGCTTCTCGATATTTAAGAGTATTTGCTTTGAATAGAACAGGGTTTTTCTATGAGAAGCATATTACTAATAATAGATAATATAGGACTATTAATATAGGGCTGAACATATACATCACAGGTAAATGCTGAATGATGACTGTCTTAAAATACGTGTGACATTTAAATATTTAATAACTTCCGACGTTTTTACAGAGATAGAGAATTATTGTATGTATATGTTAACAAACTCTGAAGGGCAGCTTCTCTACATCAACAATAACAAATAAATGTTAATCGCCTGTCCAAACCAACTCGAACAGTTTCATATACTAAATTAAATGTTGACCCATATCTATATAAATAAACTTTTCATGACCAGCAATATGAGTTTACCAAAGGGCGCAATACAACTGACGTCGGACGCTGCCGGAGTGACGTTTATAAAGCACATCTTTGATTACTGGTAAGGGTTACAAGAAGCTGTTGGCATATTTTGTGACCTGTCGAAAGCATTTGAGGAGGAGTTAAACCATCAGGTTATACAATTGAAATGGGTGTCCTCTAAGGTTCTATCCTAGGATCGTTCTTGTTTTTAGTATATCTGAATGACTTATCTTACGTGTCAAAATGGACGTGGGATGGTGTTATTTGCTGACGAGACTTAATTAATTTTAGATAGACGTTAACAATCAAATGTTAACGATGTAAATAACGCCCTTCTTAAGTGCCAAGTGGTTCAATGTTAATAATCTAGTATTGAATTAAAAATAACTACTTTTTACATATTTTATCGTAGTATATTTAATTTATATGTAACTTTTACAGTAACCATAGCCAACGCGGAAAAGCAGATTTATTTCAATGTTTATTCACTTAAGTAAATCAATTTATACAGAAGCTGCCCTTAGAATACTGTTAGCATACTTTCAGTAGCCCTATAGATATTATATTCAGGCATTCCATAGATATTACAAATTCACTTTTGCTCAAAGTAGAAGGCAATTTCACAGCGTTGCCAAAACCAGTCCAGGCAAAAAAATGCACAATACCAGGTATTTTATGAGTATAACCAATGTTACTCGACCGGCAGCTTCTGTTTCTTGCACTCAGGCTCGTCTTCCTCTTCATCCTCATCATCCCACTCCCAGTCCTGATCCTCATCGTCAGGTTCGGTGCGAGGCTGCTCCTCAGGAATATCTTCTTCGTCGTGTTCCTATTAAAAAAAAAAGAAATATTATCATTACATGGGCTGTAACTTGTTTAAAAAGGAGCATTTGTAAATTACATGAAGCTATGTCAATAGTTGGAATGGTTGGCGCTCTTTGGGGGAGACCTACGTTCAGCAGTGGACGGCAATAGGCTGATAAGATAAATGTCCATGGTTTTAAATCAAAATATATAATATGAGGCGTTATTAACCATAAGTGATAAAAGGAGGAAACACATATCGATATTATGTATGTAAAAAGTACAAACTTGAGTGTGACTCAAATCTTACTGATTTCTATTTATATCGATTGATTGTTGATTGACAAGTCGGCAACCGCTAATAATGAATATAATAAGTGAGTGTATGATGGCGCCGCACCAGGTCGCGCTGCATGACGGCGATGGGCGGCAGCTGCAGGTGCTGCGCCACGCGGCGCTCGATGAGGTAGGACACGTACTCGTCGTACAGCAGCCGGATCAGGTGGAACGAGCCGAACGACGCCGCCGACCTGCCGCACGCGCACGTTATTCTATTAGACGTCACTACAACATGCTACTTATTTATTGCAAGAAAAAAGGCTTTTAAGCTTTTCTTGAAAATAGTTCATGACATGACACACGAGCATAATAAATCATTCATCATAATCACATTATTGGAATAATTGGAAGTGATCTATGAAATTTTTTTATGTAAATAATATACATAGATAGATTGGTATTACGTATTACATTCAATTTGCAACGAATAGTATATTCAGCCATAAGCCGAATGCCGAATATTCGAACATAGGCCGAATGCCAAATATTCGGCAAATGTATTCGGCCGATGAGTTCTAAATAAATAATAATTTATTTATTAAATAAATTACTTATGTATTCGGTATTCAGCCAAGTAGTATATAGATAAAATAAAAGCACCGGAATAGGCCGAATACAGAATAGTAACCGAATACTAATTGCAAATCTACAATACATATATTTGTTACTACTTGTGCAAAGCCGGGTCAGGTATGGATGGACAAGGTAGAAATGAGAGTTCTGGTATAGTGTGTGTGTGTGTGAGACCTGAGCGTGAGCTCGCGGATGACGAGCGAGGAGTAGAAGGACCAGTGCAGCAGCAGGCGGCGCGCGCGCTACGGGTAGTCGGCAGTGTGTGTGTGTGTGTGTGTGTGAGACCTGAGCGTGAGCTCGCGGATGACGAGCGAGGAGTAGAAGGACCAGTGCAGCAGCAGGCGGCGCGCGCGCTACGGATAGTCGGCAGTGTGTGTGTGTGTGTGTGTGAGAGACCTGAGCGTGAGCTCGCGGATGACGAGCGAGGAGTAGAAAGACCAGTGCAGCAGCAGGCGGCGCGCGCGCTGCGGGTAGTCGGCAGTGTGCGTGTGTGTGTGTGTGTGAGAAACCTGAGCATGAGCTCGCGGATGACGAGCGAGGAGTAGAAGGACCAGTGCAGCAGCAGGCGGCGCGCGCGCTGCGGGTAGTCGGCAGTGTGTGTGTGTGTGTGTGTGTGAGACCTGAGCGTGAGCTCGCGGATGACGAGCGAGGAGTAGAAGGACCAGTGCAGCAGCAGGCGGCGCGCGCGCTGCGGGTAGTCGGCAGTGTGTGTGTGCGTGTGTGTGTGTGAGACCTGAGCGTGAGCTCGCGGATGACGAGCGAGGAGTAGAAGGACCAGTGCAGCAGCAGGCGGCGCGCGCGCTGCGGGTAGTCGGCAGTGTGTGTGTGTGTGTGTTTAGTGTGAGACCTGAGCGTGAGCTCGCGGATGACGAGCGAGGAGTAGAAGGACCAGTGCAGCAGCAGGCGGCGCGCGCGCTGCGGTTAGTTGGCAGTGTGTGTGTGTGTGTGTGTGTGTGTGAGACCTGAGCGTGAGCTCGCGGATGACGAGCGAGGAGTAGAAGGACCAGTGCAGCAGCAGGCGGCGCGCGCGCTGCGGGTAGTCGGCAGTGTGTGTGTGTGTGTTTAGTGTGAGACCTGAGCGTGAGCTCGCGGATGACGAGCGAGGAGTAGAAGGACCAGTGCAGCAGCAGGCGGCGCGCGCGCTGCGGGTAGTCGGCAGTGTGTGTGTGCGTGTGTGTGTGTGAGACCTGAGCGTGAGCTCGCGGATGACGAGCGAGGAGTAGAAGGACCAGTGCAGCAGCAGGCGGCGCGCGCGCTGCGGGTAGTCGGCAGTGTGTGTGTGTGTGTGTGTGTGTTTAGTGTGAGACCTGAGCGTGAGCTCGCGGATGACGAGCGAGGAGTAGAAGGACCAGTGCAGCAGCAGGCGGCGCGCGCGCTGCGGTTAGTTGGCAGTGTGTGTGTGTGTGTGTGTGTGTTTAGTGTGAGACCTGAGCGTGAGCTCGCGGATGACGAGCGAGGAGTAGAAGGACCAGTGCAGCAGCAGGCGGCGCGCGCGCTGCGGGTAGTCGGCGCGGCGCTCGTGCGGCGCGAGGCCGGCGCGGACACAGGCCTCGAGCCACGCCGCCCACTGCTCCAGCGACGCGCCGCGACCCAGCGTCGCCTTACAGAGAACATCACAGATTATTCATTTTTCATGCCGCGCTTTAAAGCAATAAGAGATAAATCGGCTGTGAAGCGGTCGATTACTCCGATTTAAGGTTTTTATTTAATGTAAAAGTACACTTTATTGAGAATACATACAAATTAAAAAGCCGGTAGATAGCCGGATAGTTGCTTTGCCGAATAGTTGCATACTAGTCACGGATTACGAAAGAAGCCGGATAGTTGGCTTTATCGAGTAGTAGGAAAACACTTAATTTCAGTATGCAGTAATTTTTAAATTTGACATAGAATAATATTTTTCCATAAATCCATTTCTTCATAAATATTTTCTTGGAATCCCTATAAAATATATGTGGTACCTTGAAATCCGCTTCCAGTTTGTGTGCGGTGGCGGCACTCCCGCAGGAGCACGCCCACGCCGCTTGTTCCCGTACCACTCGGAAGTCCACGCGGTTGAGATCCGCCAACATCTGCGGCACAATATTCCTTCATTATTTTGTGGTAGAACAGTCGTGTATACTTTTTTTAATAGAAGTTACAACAACTGGAATTTGGATTTGACTACTGGCAGTTACTCCAACACATTTATTAATATAGTTCTTCTTTGTTGATGTTAGAATCTTGGGTAAAAATAGTGAGTGTGGTGAGTATGCCTGGTGTATCTGGTGGTGGTTGTTGAGCACGGCGCGCGCGGCCTGCGCGAGGTGGTTGAGCGAGGTGTAGCGCCGCAGCGCCGCCGCCAGCGCCGCCGCCGCCGCCGCCTGCGCGCGCACGCCCGCGCCCGGCGCGCCGCTGCCGCCCACCGCCAGCGCGCCCTCCAGGCTCTTGGCGAAGTTGCGGATCGCCTGTTTTCACAATGTCATATAAACGTTTACTGAGAGGACTGTGAAATTCTAAGGTCCAGTCCGAATCCAAGCCTACCACGGACTTTTCGGTAGTTTGTATCTATCACAAGCTCAAACGATGATGAATAAAATCAAAAGGAAACCTGCATACTTTATCTGCCGATCCGCGCTAGGCTCGTAAAATATAGCCTTTTTTTTACTCGCACTCAGCTTTTTGGTGATATAGACGATTGCAGGTCGGTGCCACGCCGGTAGAGCTGCAGGTCGACGGCCAAGTCACCGCATGCCAGCAGGCAGTCGGTGTAGGTACCTGCGTGAGCTGCGGCGGGATGGGGCGCAGCACGTCGGGCAGCAGCAGCTCGACGGCGCGCTGGTAGAGCTGCAGGTCGGCGGCGCGCAGCCAGGCGGCCACGTCGGCGCGGGCTGCCAGGCGCGCCAGCAGGCGGCGGCACAGCGCGGCGGGCGGGCGGCGCCAGAAGGCGCGGCGCGCGCGCTCCACGCCGCCCGTGTCCAGCGCCGCCACGGCCTCCAGGAACTCCAGCCCGTGCTCTCTGCGGACGCGAGCTTTTAATCTACCGGAACTTATCTTTGGACGTGTTATCGGATCGTATATCCGGAAAGTATATATTATCCTACAGACCAATTAGTCTCCTTTGGTTTGAAAATTCTTCGAAAAAGTCATCCTAAATCGAATGCAGCCTAGATATACCGAGAATAAAAAAACTGATCAGCGGTGCTTCTAGATATTAGTTAGGCGTTTGACAGTTAGGGTCTGGCATGAAGGTCTTTTATTCGAGCTCAGAAAACGCTTACCTAACTCATTCTATCTCATATTGAAAAGTTACTTGGACAAAATATGCTATGGGTTTAATTATACAACGCTACATCAGCCTTATTTGAAATCAGATCAGAGGTACTTCAGGGAAGCATCTTCGGGCCCGTTCACTGAAAACAAGCAAGTTTTGCTAGGATCCACAAATCTGTGCTTAGAAAACTAAAGCTAAGAAGAAACAAAAGTAAGACCCACCTGTGGTGTTTCCGCAACGCGTTGACAACTTCGGGCGATATGTCGGCGGGCAGCGGGTGTATGGACAGCGGCGGCGGGTCGGGGGGCGACACCGTGCCTAAGTACTGCCGGTGAGCGTGGTTGGGACTGCTCGTTGATTCCCGAGAACGCTCGCGTGATCTACCCTCCTATAAATATAGACTCAATTTAAATCGGCGCTAATAGAAAAAAATAAAAGGTTATTTTTTTACCGTCATTCATTACTTAAGTCTTAAAATAGGATATAAAATACATATCTTTAATCCAGGCACGAAAATACAAAGGCTTCATGGAGGCCATATAAATGTCAAATGTATTTATGGAAGCCAATACAATTCATTCAATCATTAAACGCCATTCAATCATCACTTACCTGATGATCCAGAACATCGGTCTTATCATCAACATTATCCTGTTGATCGCTTACTTCGTCCCGCGCATCACTATGGTCTTGGTCGACCCCGGGCTTGGCCCTAATACCATAATAGTGGTACTTGGAGTTGCCCCTAGTGCCCAGTCGTCGTGTGCGAAGGCCTATGAACACGGAGCGGATGAGCTTTCCGAAGGAGGCCGCGTTGACTGGCTCGAGGCGATGCGTGCCGCAGTGACGCAAGTAGTGAGCGTAGAGCGTTGAGCGAGGGAGCGATACGCCTGCGGAACGAGTATTAGGTTACCCTAATGATATTATCGATTCTACTGTCTATGGACAGATCATTATGATAATCATCCAATTTCAAATAACTCATATTACATATCATATAGCCAGTTTGCAATAAACAATTTATGTAGTAACTATAGGTTATATTCACAGTTTATTTTAATAACTCTTTATTAGAGTCAATAAGGCCGACTATCCGGCCATTTTGGCAAGTATTCGGCAAATGGCGCTGACTATCCGGCTTTTTACTTCGCATGTATTTTTTCTCTACTCCAATTAGGTAGGTATAGGTGCCGTCACGAGTTTAGAGCGCTCGACGAAAGTAGTGGGGAGACTTGCGCATGTCGTACACTCGTGCTCACATATATTACGAAGTGTTTTTAGAAAAGTTAAATTAACTTGAGTTGTCACTTGTAATGGAAAAGAAAAATAAGTTTTATATAGGTATTTTAAACGAGAAAAATAAAATATAACCACGGTTTATTTTATAAAAATAATAATTTATATTTTTTTGTAGATACGTATAGAATCAATATTACATAATCAATGTATTTTAATTATTGGTGTACAATAAAGTATATTCTATCTATCTATCTACATATAATCAAATAATCAATTATATTTAAAAAAACTTAAATTCTAATCGATTGGCAATAATCCTATTCCTTCCATCAAATCGTCGTTAATTAAGGAAGTCGAATTTATAGATGGATGCGACTGGAACTACTTATTGAAAGGTAAAAGGTCAAGACGATGAAAAAATACGAAAGCAATATGTGCGTGAATGTATTTTGGGCGATACACCAATACGGCGCCGGCACTGGCCGCTTCACCCTCCGCACACCGCACACCCCGCCAAACGGACCCAAAAACTGATATCTGCGCATTCAAGGCCAGCGCTCTAAACTCGTGACGGCACCTATATTGGGTAAGTAAATTCTAATATGATTTTATTTTGTTTATTTAACTTACATAATCTTGCTGTTTTTAAACAGTTGAAATTGTTGTTTATGAGCTATCTAGTCCTGCGAGGTTGCAGATGTTTTCCAAGTAACCCTGTATGTATAGATAAGAGTAATAATGAGTATAATATAGGTTCCTCACTTGACTCACCGTCAGCGGTCTCGTAGTGGTCGAGCAGCCACTGCACCGTGGCGGGCGGCATGCGCGGCGCGGGCGGCGCGCCGGCCGGCGTGGCGGGGGACGCCGGCGCCTCCGCCTCGTCGCCCGCCACCTGCACCCACACACAGCAGAATGAGGCAATAGTGTACTCGTTACCGTTACACGTATTCCAATTGCCACAGCTGACACAATCTCCTCACTGGTTTGGCGACTACCCGCATTCAAAGGACAATATTAACTACTATAGTATCTATTACTACCTGTATACATTACAGAACCAATAGACCAGGAGTGGCCAACCTGCAGCTCGCGAGCCACATGCGGCTCTTTGAAGGATTATGTGGTTCTCGATAAAATACGTACCAGGATTTTTATAAATGTAAAAATGAGCGTATAAAGAAAAAAAATGTCGTCTCACTTTAAAAATTACCAAAACATAAAATAAGATTTTTGGAGGCAGGGCATAGCGAGATTCCTCACTCAAATTGAGCTGCCCGACTGTGGAAGTAGGTACTTCCGCCTTACAGAATACCGAAGTGAATCAACAATAGTTGTCTTTCTGCGAGTGGGTAAGGTTACCAGAGCTCGTTGGGGGAGTGATTATTCTGATAGCATGGGCATTCCGTTTGTTGTTAGTTTAGTAATTCCCTCTTTTAAGAAACCAAAACGGTTTCTGCAGGGGTTGGCACAACGCATTTGCACGCATTCTGGTGTTGCAAATGTCCATGGGCGGTGGTGATCACTTACCATCAGGTGAGCCGCCTGATCGTTTGCCCCCTGAGCGCAAAAAAAAAAATTAAAAAAACTACAGGGCTAGCGTGGTAGGCTATAACCTAATCCCTCTCAAATGAAAGGAGATCTGTGCCCACCAATGTGACAATAATTCCTTCGATGATGACAATACTAATACATATGTAGTTTTGCAATCTACGTATACGTCCGCATAACATAAATGTAGTTTAGATTTAGTTTATTATAAACCTACATTAAATTTCAGCTAATTTTACGCCACCATTGACATATTATCGGAGTGAAATTTTTCGCTCATATTGAGCTGCCCCACTGGGGAAGTACCTCCGCCTTACAGAAAATCGCAGTGAAACAACAACACTTGTGTTCCTAAAAATGGGGGTTAAAGAATTTCTACAGGATAGGGAAAAGAGCTGTGGTAGCCTAGCGGTGTGACCAGTGGACTGAGATGTCAGAGGTCTCGAGTTTAAACCCAAGGCACGCACCACTGACTTTTCGGAAGTTATGTGCGTATTTATCACAAGCTCAAACGGTGAAGGAAAACTTCGTGAGGAAACCTGCATGCTTGAGAGATTTGTCTCGATGGCATGTGAAGTTGCCAACCCGCAGTAGGCTACCGTGGTGGACTATAGAAAGCAACCATAGTTTTAAAAAAATTTATCAAACAAAGTGACCAATAATTTGAAAATAATAATAATACTGATGTAAATATTGTATTATTGCTAATCATGTTTTAAAGGAATGAAATTTAATTGCACTATGAAACAAATTTGAACATTAAATGTGCTAATCATCAAACAAAAAATATGTGTCTAGTATAGTTAGACATTTTGATGTGTATTTAAAGGGACTTGCCCACCACCCAAATCCCTACTACTGCAACTCCTGTAAACCAGGATCAACAATAGTAACTATCCAGAAAATCGTCGAGACAATGAAGTCCGACGTGTCCCAGGGGAATGATTTTAACTGTCTTGGAACCCGCAGCGAAATTAATCATGAAGTTATATAGGAGGAGTAAGAAAAATATCAGTTTTTTCACTTCCCTCCTTATCAAGCGAGAGACAGAATAGAATTTACATGTCATTGATATGAGAACAGATGTTTACAACTGAGTTAAGCCCAGTTGCCAGGCACCACGGATGATAAATTAATAAGTTATGGGTCCTAATAATGTGAGCTATTATATCTGATTCCAATAATAGGTATGGCAAAAACGCTTAAACGCACGGAAATTCATCCTAGTCGCAACAAGGTCCGAGTAATAAATCACCCCAGATATAATTTGCAAACTATCGAGCATAATATTGCGTTCACTTTGCCATAGACTACACTCCCACAGGATATGATGTGCAGATTGCTCGTATTCACAGTTCGTTGAACAAGGGCACAATGGTGAGGAGACAAGCTTAAATGAAAACAATTTACTTTTAAAGTTGCCGTGTCCTGTAAGGAATTGGGCAACACAGTGGTCCACCTCCAACCAAGTCCTCTCCAGCCGCTCACGAACGGATGGAAAGAATTGGTGGAGATGGCGGCCCTTAGTAGAAGAATCCCACCTTATCTGCCATTCGTCTAAGAGTTCCTCCCAAACGTCGGCCTGGGGTTTAAACAATCTAATAATCTTAGCCCGGTCACGTTCTAAAAGGAATTCATTTTTCAAGTACACTCTTGAAGCGAAATACATTGCAGCACGTCGTTGTGCCTCGAGATCGACTGGCAGCACTCCCGCGAGTACTGGTAGTGCTTCCGTACTAACAGTCCTATATGCTTTACATAAAAATATCAATGCTAGACGCTGACTTTGAAGTAACTTACGTCGTACCGCACCTATGGTGGCCCTATCGGCCCAAACAGGTGCTCCGTAGCACATACAGCCTAGGTAAGTAGCCCCATAGATGGTTTTTAATGTATGAAAAGATAAACCCCATGTAGCCGTAGATATTCTAGTCAAAGCATAAAAGTTACGTTTAGCTTTTTCACCCACAGTTTTAATGTGTTCAATAAATGAAAAATTTTTTTCAAGTACGAGACCGAGGTAACACACTGACTCCTTTCTTTTTACGGTGACGTTATCGAATTTGATGCTAGGCGAGGATTTAAGACTACCTTTCAAGATTAGTTGAAAGGTTTTTTGCGGCGCGAATGTTAAGCGGTTCCGTTCGCCCCACGCGGATATTAAATGTAAACACGAGTGGGCTAAGTTTTCGAGACCAGACCGCGTATTTGACTGAATGAGCAGAAGGCCATCGTCCGCGTAACCAGTCAATGAACAGCCGTGCGGGAGCGGTATCGCGAGAAAATCATCAAATCCCAGATTCCAAAGGTACGGCCCGATTACAGAACCTTGAGGACATCCCATAGTCAGTGCCTTCGACACAGAATGGTGCCCAAGTGTCAGTTTAACGGTTCCGTGTAAGAAGTACGAGTATATAAGAGTGTAGATATTTCTAAAGCAACCACGACTTTTTAATTTAAGCAGTAACATCGGCCACCAAGCGTTGTCGAAAGCACCAGAGATGTCAAGGAAAATGCCGACGACGTATTTACAATTCGAATTATTTACTATCGTTCTAACAGAGAGTGCGGCGTCAGTTGTTGATTTGCCTATGGTAAACCCGAATTGGTTATTATGAAATTTAGGCCCGTCCGGTAACAAACGTGGAACAATTAAACGTTCGAGGAGTTTCCCCAATGAAGGCAGTAATGTTATGGGGCGGTAAGACTTAGGGTCGTCCGGGGGCTTGTCGCCACTTTTTGGTATTATTCGAATAAAGCCGCGACGCCATACACGCGGGAAAACGCCCTCAGAAATACACCGACAGTAAACAGTTAGTATACAGTCACCGGCTGTTTTACAGGCTTCCTTAATCATCCGATTAGATATTTTATCATCCCCTGATGACTTATTTACCGGCAGTTTTTTAACGACGTTTGAGAATTCGTCAATAGAGGGGAGGTTTGACATAGGTGACATTGGTGGTTCAGCTGCCCAGGCTCTGATCTGACGGTGGTAATCGTTGTCATCAGAAGATGATTTTGATGTGTGCAGGCATATGGTAAAAAAATACATGATTGTTTAATACAATTATAATATTAAGGCTACCTTGGTAAGCGTTTTCGGGTTTCACTTCCGGCATATGTATGCCAGAAGTGAAACCCAAATAAAGTTTTTAAATCACGAACTTTATCCCTTTTTCTTGTTTTCAAAGTTTTATTTACGCAATTTAAGCGTTTAAGATGTTTACTATCGTATAACCAAGAAATATTTAGCCTTTTTTAGGAATTGTTGTCTAGGACACAAAATAATATTTTGCTCCTTTTATTTTGAATTTTATTTTATAAGGGTGACAAAAAAGCATATGATTCGCCTGATGGTAAGTGGTTAACGTAGTCTATAGATATTTGCAACACGAAAGGGTGATACCTTCAAACGATGCGTGCCTGTAGAAACCATCTAGGTTTATTAAAATGAGGCAGTTACTAAACTGACAGCAAACTGAATTCCAAGGCTGTCAGAATAGTCACTCCTCTAACTAGCTCTGGTAACCTTACTCCCTCGCAGAAATACAGCTATTGTTATATCAGTGCGGTCTTCTGTAAGGAGGAGGTACTTACCCAGTCGGGCAGCTGAACAAGGAATCTCGCTATGCCCTACTATTCCAAAAACCGAGCTACCTATCGAAGATCGACAAAACACCAGCACTTACCACGACGCCATACGCGGAGTAGTCGGCGGAGGAGGCGCCGCCCCAGCCGGCCTCGCCCGCGCCCTCCGCGCCCGCCACCGTCGTCACGCCGTACACCGGGTACGAGCGGAGAGCCTCCCTGCCGGCACGGGAGATACCAGTATTAAAATACTATAATAGGACATTTTCACTGTTGCTGTACGATCGGCTTCATAAGGATCCCGGAATCAATCCCCATGAGGAACAAATATTTATATTCAAATACAAATGTAACGGGTGCTTTTGAAGAGTCGACACAACAAAATACTTGGTTACCTTTACAATGATTGTATGTAATATCAAAATGAGAATAATACACAGCTTGAAACATATAAATTATCTACCAAATAGATATATAAATCTCAATGTAAAATGCTATAACATGTATGACGACCAGCCCCAACTGACAGCACCCGTTCACGAGCATGACGTGTATATTGGCGTTGCTCTACTCAACCATGTCGTAGGTAATTAAAAAAAAGCCTGCTGGTAACTGTTCCTTGTCCTTGAAGGCATTTTATGGTGCTTCGCCAATTTATCTGATTACTTTGTAATTAGAGCTATCGACAAAAGTCCAGTTACAAATAAAAACAGCCAAATCTGGGTATTTCTGGTAATCTGGGTAGCCAAATAAACTGACACTTTTCTATTAATAAAATAATTCAATTTAAAAGGGAGGCAAATTATATTTTTGAAGTGCTTTCACCGAACACTGGGACGGTACAAATGATAACAGTTATTTAATATTAAATACAAACAATAAAAAGTGCATGTATAAATAAATTGATGAAATAAATAAGATTTTTTGTCACACTTAACAACAACGCGTAACAAGGTATTTGAATGTGGATGAAGCGGGGATCGTTAGCCCATGGCGATCTGTAATTTTCGCCACGGGAAAAAGTAGTGTAAATTACTTAAAAACAAAGTAAACATAAAAAAACCCTATTATTAACCATTATTAACCATTGTTAACCCTGGATAAAGCTGAATTATCTAAGTAATCATTATTACTTAGATAATTCAGCTTTATCCAGGATGATTTAAGTCAGAGACCTTAGTGTGCTGCTTGACAGTAAATTACATCTTGAACAACACATAGACGCCATAACAAAGAACGCATATCGTTTATATGGATGTGTAATGAGGTCCACAACTGAATTTAAATCGGCTGGTACTTATAGTCAACTTTACAAATCTTTGATACGATCTCAACTGGAGTATGCTGTTAGTATGGACCCCGTATTATAAAAACTACGTAGATATTTTGGAATCAGTTAACGCAAGTTCCTTAAATCAATGCATTACAGACGTTTTCATAGTTTTCTCACATACGGAGAACTACTCAATAAGCACAATCTAATGAGTCTCGCGTCCTATTATAAACGTCTATTTCTAGAAGCAATATTTCTATTCGGTGTTTGTAATAATAGGTATAACTGCCCTGATATCACCAATAAATTGTGTTATGTTGTCCCAAGAACTGTCATTCGGGGAGAGGTGAACGACCTGTCTTCGCCGTTGCCTCTTGTCGTACTAACGCTGGTGTTCGTTCACCTCTTTGTCGTTTAGGTCACAACTACAATAGCTTTTTACATATTTGGATTTATTGCATTGCCTGCTAATAAATTTCGTAATAACCTAATCATTACTATTAATACCGTTGAATAAAATTTATACTTCTATCTCTAACTTGAATTGTATAACTAATTAATAATTAAATTAAATTTATAATATGTAACAACAAAAAATAATAATTTATTGTTCACTAATATATATTCTGTGAATAACAGTGTGGGTGCACATTTGCGTAAATGTAAATGTTATGCAACTTTGTATTATATATTGTGTAACTGTTTGCTATTCCAAATAAATAAATAAACATAATAAAGGGTTGTCTTCAAAAGCAGGTGTTTTAGTTGCGAAAAGTTGTAAAACATAAAGTTGTGTTTCACTAACGTGCGTCATACTATAATGGTTTCTTATTTGTATGTGTTTAAGCAGATAAGGTTGACTTTCGCTTGGGATCGAACTACACAGAAACAACGTCTTATTTGTATGCTCCGAATATTTGCACTAAAAACTAAAAGTATTGAGTGGACTGTATGCATATTATAGATAGGTTAGTAGACATAGTTTAGTGGATAGACAAGTTAGTTAGGAGTTATAAGTACTCTTATTGCGGGACATAGATGTAACTAGACAGTATGAGTCTGCATGCAACAAAGAGATCAAGCTGTATCTCATGATATTTGAGAAAACGAATAGGTACACCAATTTGTAATCATACTCAAGTGACGCAACAGTGAACTCTAAATTAAAATCTTTTATAATTCCTGTTTGCACCAACAATCCCTAGCAAACAGACGAGGAAGATAAATTAAACAGCTCTCATCTCATCTCAAATTAAATTTCTTAGAAGTAGAAAAAATAGATATGGCGACCAAAAATAGATATGAAGATGATATTTACGTAATTTAATTCTAGAATTTTATAATTGGCTAGCCACCAGCCCCGGCTTTGCACGGGTAGATATATAAGTAATTAATAAATATTTGAAAAAATTGAATTTTTCATACGGATCCCTAATTATGTTTTAAAATAAAATATAGCCTATTTTCATCACGGATAGCGTTGCATTCTAATGGTGAAAAAATTATTCATATCGGTCCAGTAATTTTGGAGCCTTTTCAATGCAAACAAACAAATAGTTATTCTTGTGTCTATACTAATATTAGAATAGAAGAATAACTATTTCAAATAAAAAAATGATTATAAATAATATTTTCTGTTATTTTTTTAAGATTAAAAATACTGAAATACCGAATAATATATTAAATAATACTAATATAATATAATAATTACTTACATATGGTTCTGGTGGCCTTGTGTGTAGATCTCTTGCGGCTCCGTGACATATTGTACGTGGTAGTTCACGCCGGTACCGCCCTCGCCTGAAGGAAATGACAACATACGTTAAACAAAGAAACCTCCACACACGCATCTTTCCTTTTAGTCTCCAGAAATTAAGCGTTAGTTATGAAAAATAGAATGTTTTCTATATGATGCACCTTTTTTTTTAAATCAGACTAAGAAGATTAAATGTACAAGAAGTTTACTTTTAGAAAAAGTCACAAACAAGGCTTAATAACACCACAATGAGACAAATAATGTAGACGACAAAATTAAACAAAAATGTTGTTCTGAATTAACATATGAAAGCACCGCTTCAGCCGAGCTACGGGCGAATACAAAGAGCAGGGCCAGACACTCACAGGGGTAGTACGACCGGTACCGAGGCACCTCCATGCTCTTGGAGATCTCCCAGGCAACTCGCTGCTGGACCTACACTTCCCAGAACATCCCAATTACCAATATCTCGTCTCGCATCCCCGTCTAGCGTATGGCTCTGTCCTGTTCCCAACTCACCCCACCTGTTATAAGCGTTGTAATATAGACGTAAGCGATATAATTGTGATTTTCCCTTTTGTTATGTGTTTGCAGTCATGTTCTATAGGTTGTTTGGACATTATCACCGTGTTAGAGGTTAACGTCTATGTACTTGAAATACGAATACAATTAATTTGGAGTCTACAAAGTCAATAAGTCACTCTTCAACTCCGATTTGACTCTACTCAAATATGAAATAAAACGGAATTTATCGCAGTATAGAGTTTATTGATATTATTAAATTTATTCCCGACCATGAATCCTGCGGTCTAAGATGCCTTAATAAAATATGTAGTTTTATTTCTATGTCTAATAGTCTAGTATAAGGAATGAGTATATCTTAACGCAATGCTGACGGGTCAATAAGTTCAAGTATTTCTTATATATAACTATATGAAAAATAATTATACAAAACACTCGAAATAATTACTTTAGTAAACATAATATGATTGCTATTTTTCTAACTAGCTTTCACGTTATTCTTACACTTAAACCTTCTTCCTTCATCGATTTTTTAATACATAATTATAATAATACAGTCTGATAATTAAGTGAAAAGATCGTGTGATACTACACAAAAAAAATATAATTTGGATTAGTTTAGAAGTAGATTTCAAAACCATTCGCAAAATAGCACCAAAAAAGTTTGTCCTAAGCGACAAATTTCTTTTAATAATCATTAAAACCTGACTTACTACAACTCCTTTTTAAAATATATAAAGGCGTGAGTACAAGATAGTTTGATAATGCTTATATGTACTTCGCGTACATAAGTATATTTAGCCTTGAAATTATACTACTTATGTATTAAGGAATACTAAAAGGATTCGGATCTTTTATGGCATCCATGGTCACGGGCAATAAATATAAAAATATATTCGACATAAACTCCTTACAAAGTAGTTTTATTACAATGTGTTAAGATCAATATTCTCTGTCGAATATTCAAACCCAAACATAGAAAACATGCTTTGTATAATATTTAATATTAGAAGCCCAGTAACAGCAACTATTGTAGATGTAAATGATCTATCTACCAAACAAATATTTGGCCCACTCAAGCTGAACAAGTTCAGAACTAGATTCAAAAGCACCCATAAAATCCCCTTTCCAATAAGAAGCAATAAAACGCAATAAAATCGCGTATGATGCCTCTCAGAGCCATCCAAGCAGTGTATACCTGTATACAAATTATATAAAAAGGGAAGCACCCAATATACGCGGGGTGGGGCGGGCGTGGCACGCGTCACGTCAAAGGTAACCAGTACAGGTGGAAAGAAAATGAATGGGGATCATCCCCTTGATGCACCCATTGATAATGATCGCTCAGGTATATAATCCCAGGGGCGAGCGCAATTATGCACTGTTATTAAGTTTATAGGGTATCCGCGTACATTGCAAATTGGACGAAATTGCAAATTGCTCTTAATTTCATGAGGGATTTTGGGATCGCATGCGCAGAAAGGATTTATTATTTTTATTTGTAAAGAAGTCATTATTTGTATGATATGCTTGTAATTTTAGCTAGAGAAACGTAGTTAAAATTTAATTTCGACCGCTTGTTACAGCGTCGCACAGTGGATCGAAAATTAATCTTCATAGACATTGGAATCAACTAAATCTGTTATTGTATTAGTGGTAATGGGTTCCACTGTGCGTCGCCAAGTTATGTTGTGGCAACTAAATAGTTGCCTTAGTCATATATCTAAATAGTTACTATGCTATGCGTATCTACTAAAAGTTTTAATATACATACATACATACACTCACGCCTAAAAGTAAAGTTTTAATCGTACCTAGAATATATTTCTTGTATGAATAGCACAAGAAAGACATCGAGGAACTATTTTAGGGGGTATAATTTAATCTTTAATTCTTAAAAAAAAAAACTAATGTAATAATATCTAGAGGTAGTATGAATAAAACGTGAATCTCATAAAATAAATTTGGGAAAAATTGTTCTATTATTTTTATAAATATAATTGAACAGGAGCCGCACCTGCATTTGGTACTACACCATTATTAGAAGAGGTTCACTAATCACTTTCCATAATCTTTTGACACTTATGCATAAGTAATAAGGTACATTTTGCAACAGATTTTTTGTGATAATGAATGGGGTGAATCAAATACGGCATCAATCCTGACAGGTGGGAGATAATCAGGTATTATGTTGTCAGAGGGTGAAATCTAAGTAGTTGTTTGTTGTCCATCCGGCAGTGGGCAAAGAGCGTGCTGTGAACGACTATGACAAGTGAAGTAGAAACTCAAAGGGAGATTTGACATTTATTTCGAGATAAAGATATTATGATGACTCATAAAGGTTTTATAGCATAAAGCATACTCTTTTCTTCTTCTTGGTGTGTTTATAGTGCGACCAAAAACGATATATAAAAGGACCTCGCAAGTTAGAAGATTTAAAAAATCGCCTGGTAACTCTATATACATATAACTCAGCGAAGAGTCATCAAACAATAACACATAGTATGCAATGTTGAGTGCTGTTTTGAAAATATCTTTATCAACAAATTTACTATGTCACCGCTTAGCACATGATTCCTCTCAGAATGACAATAGTTAGAGTTCGATATGGTTTAGTTGAGCTGTGGTAGCCTAGTGGTGTGACCAATGGACTGAGATATCAAAGGAGACGTCTTATTGGTTTAGTCTAGTGCTATCTCATTAGACACTTATTGGAATTTTAGATCCATTGTTTCTTTTTTCTATGCTATCGACAGGAGGTACACATGGTGTGGTTAAGACTGGCCAGTTAGCGAGTAATAATCGGCTAGAAATGGACAACACTGCGCTGCACCACGGAAATCACTGCGCCGAATATTATAACTTACTCAAAATGAGTAAGCACACTTGAGTAAATGAGCCTATATATAAACGGGAGTTGCAAATGCCGCGTACATTCCCGTTCACTCGGTATGCCATTGCAGAATAGCACAATTTTGGGTTAAATCCAAAAACCAGACAGCGGACAGGCATACTTTACATGCAGTCGAGAAAATCCGTGAGAGAATAATGAGATTCTCTCTCTCCTCTTCTAGGGTTTCCTGCCATATCATACCAATTCAGCGAATAAATTAATACATACATGACATCGAGAAGTCAATCAATATTTAAACCGTGAAAGCCCTCAAATATTTCAATTTGTTAGCATTTCTATGATGCTCAACTATATAGCCTTATAACATAAGCCTATAAATAAGCCTATAAATGACAAACAACATTCTTCCAATACATAAACTGCTGCTCTTATCCATTACTTATGTTTTATAAAACCTACACTAAGGGTAGATGTCACCAAACTGGGAACAATTTCAAGCTGAGATTAAATCAAAAAATTACTTGAATCGTTTAAATATCGATTACCGAGTCATCCTCAGATTAAATTAGATAATAATGAAGCGCTAAAATGTAAAGGTTAGTTGATGCCAATGCTGTTAAAAAGCTTAGGATGAAAAGCAAACAAATAACAAAAAGAATAAAAGAAACTTGCTTTCTTGGTCACTCTGTTCCTCGGCCTTGACGTGCGAGGCTGCCGGAGTCCATGCGCCCTGCACTGTACATTCCACACGACATACGATACATAAATAAACAAATGTGCTTCAAAACAATATGTGCTACGTAAAATACGCATGCTCAAACATTACGGTGTACCTTATGAAATATATAAAAAGATGCTGAGATCTACAGGGTGACTTGAGATCTTACGGTCAGTATAAAACTTAGCTAGTACGCAGTTAACATTAACTTACTGGTAGCCTGCTTTTATTTAAGTATCTTATTGAGTAAACAATCAAATCAATTGATTACTTAAGAAGTTTCTTTCGAAAGAAATCAATTTCTGGTGTAGTTATATCTCTTATTAGATATTGCACAACGCTGTTTATCGATTTCAGAACTCCATTTGGTCGTTATTTTGGCTGAACCATCTTCCGATGTGCAACGGGCACGGCAACCGGGTTTCCAAGCTTTCAGGATTTAAGAGGACAATACTATATGCGTCGACGTCAATTGTACGGGTAGGATACACATGTCCAATAGGTTCTTTTTAAAAGAATCATTTATAGATGATTGATAAAATTCATGATAAAATTGTTTACTTAATAAGATAGGAAAATAAACGGACTTCATAGTGTGTAATATAACTGAACTCTTGAAATTTGCAAACCGTAGAACTCCAAGCCAGTTCTATAGATATCAGTCTAAGTGCAACGTCAATAAAAATATACAGGAGGCCGATTTGTTCAACAAAGATGTTTGTTAAACGCTCTGTAAAAGATCGCTTTTGACTATCGACTAGGAATCCAAACGATCACTTCGCCGTTGAATTTAAATATCGATACGTTAATAACGAAATAGATCGTATAACTTAGTTTTTTATGATGCAAGGGTGGCAAACAAAAACTGTAGCTAATGGACGGTAACAACACCAGGGGTAGTTTTGACCGGTGAGCCGTTAATATGAGACGTCAGTTATCTAATATATAAAATTCTCGTGTCACAGTTTTCGTTGCCATACTCCTCCGAAACGGCTTGACCGATTTTGATGAAATTTTTTGTGCTTATCCGGTATCTATGAGAATCGGCCAACATCTATTTTTCATACCCCTTAGTGATAAGGGTTGTCCACCAACCCCTATAATGTTGCAAAACAACGTTTGCTGGGTCAGCTAGTTTATATGTAGATTTATCAAACGATTCTCGTTTATGAGTATAAATGTGAATAAGTTTAATAATTGGCCTCCTGTATATGTATTTTATTGGAACTAAAATAGATATTACCACAATATATATTTTTTAAATACATTAAATTGCTGGTATAACCCGAAGTCGTTAAACATATCTAAGTTGAACACTTATTATTAACTACCTTGACTTTGGACTTTGTGTTTTACCTGCCTACACATACAGGGCAAAATGGTGCGTACTTCACAACAATTCTATTGTCGATGGCATTCTAATAGTTGACAGTATACATACACTCACTCGCCACGGTGATGTAAGTGTGCTGCGCGTCTGCGGTGGGGCTGGAGTGGCCGGAACTGTCACCGTTCACCTCCACCACCGTGCTTGTCACCTGGGGACGTATGTGTGAAGGTGTCTTAGGACATGATAAACGAAATAAAACTCTAAAATTGATTATACAAGTTAGAGAATTAAGTAAAACTTTTGAACTTCTGAAAACGGCAAAGGAAAGCATCGTTAGGAAACCAATCCTGATACTCGATTCGTGCTGAGCAGTAGACAGTAAATACGTTAATATGGTGAGGTGAGATGTTACTTTCGCAATCAATATTAAAATACATGTTCCTTAAGAAACAACCGCCCTTAATCTAATCGCCCTCAATCGCAATTAATATTTGTATTATGTTACAGCATACATAATCCATGTATGCTGTACTAAGAGTGATTGTCTTCTCAAGAAGAGATTAAGGGCGATCGTTTCTTAAGTTCTTTTACTCCTATCTAAGAACGGTTGTCGATTAGCAGCATGATGCCGTTTATACGCTTCTTCGAGCGGTGACCTTACACCACTCTCTAAGAAGCCCATACTAGTTGGAGATATCCCGAGCAAACCTTCTTAAAGACCAACAAAAACCAGCTGGAAACCAGCCTAATACACCTCCTCCACTTTAAAAAGGGAAGAAGGTCTTGCCTCGTAGCCTACAAGATACACCTTTGTCGAATATGTGCACCTATAGAGCCATTATCAAGCAGACGGAGTTCCCAAATTCTGCCAGACGTGGCTCATAGAGGATTTACTCATTAGGGGATCAGAAGAGATGGATAATTCATTATCTGTTTCAGCTATCTCCTGCATATTTAAGGGAGTCGGACACCATTCAACCTTCACCTCTTGTTATCTACCTATACCGAAGTAACAGAAAAAATACTTGCTCCACGGCGGCTCTGTGGCCTCGTGATACTACAACATCATGAACTCCTAAGATTAAACGTATTTTTTTACCCCTAGACCATCAAAGATGCAGCATACGTAAATTTATGCGTCGATAGATATTGAGAGATGAAATTAGTCACGTTAAACTAACAATAACGTTATGACTCATTTTCTAATGAGAATAAAGTAATTTGTGTTATATTTTTCGTTTGAATCGACATTTAAATAACATATTTACCTGTTGCATAGCGTGCTGCAAATGTATGGAGTTGGGTATTTCCGGTATCACGATGAGTTCACGCACGGCGCTCGGCGAGGCACCGCCGCCCGCGCCTCCACCCTATGTACGCAAAATAATTGTAATAGGGGAGCTGAGACATACATACACACAGAAACTTTACAGGCTTTATAGATATCATTCAATAGAACACATTTATCGCGTAGTACGTATACGTAGGTACTAGAATTATTCCTATGCACGTGGAAAAAATTAGCGCAAATTAGCGCTTAATAAATGGGAACTGAATGACGTCATTACGGTAATCTCATAATTTTTAGATTTCAATGACATCAAGATGGATAAGTTATACAATTAAAATATAAATGAATAAGATAAAACTGTACTTTCAAAATCATTTGTGGAAAATATGTTGTATCAGTTCTCGGTGAAGGCACTTTCTACTGGGGTAGATTGGTAGATTTGTTATCACAGACAGGACAACATTAGGGACTTTTGAGTGATAACAGCCGTATAATATGGACCTGATATCGTTGCCGATAACAGAGTCGAGCATTGAAAAATGACGTCACAAGTATATTTTGATAAACACAAAACGTAACAGAACTCATCAAATTATCTTATGTGGATATGATCAAGGTTTATATTAAGTACAAGACGTAACACAGGTAACACTCCAGGATTAAGATGCCATTGGGCTTGCTGAAGCCTCACAATCACGTTATAGGTAGTTTGAATTCGAATACGATGTAATATTCCCTAATGTGATAAGCTCGTGGCGTGACACGTGGACACTACAAGTCTAAGTTCCAGAACTTGCCTCCAGGGTCACGCACTGCTTTTGAGAAATTATGAGCGTATTTATCACCCGCTCAAACGATGAAGGAAAACATCGTGAGGAAACCCGGACGCTTGAGAATTTTTCTCGATGGAGTGTGAAGTCTACCAACCTGCACTAGGTAGGTAGGTATAACCTGCGTGGTGGAATGAGAGGAGACTCGTGCCCAACAGTGGGACAATAATTGGGTTGATGATGATTTTCTCATGTCTGCCATACCTGTACAGGAGCCGCAAGCCGCGCTGCCATGTCCGGCGAGGCTGGCGGCGACGACTCCACCAGAACCTCGTCGCCGGCGCACTCAAAATCTGAAGAATATACCGTCATATCTCACGTTATTCACTCAAATAATAATAAATTAAGTTATATACTAATTTATAGAGCCTGTTTATACACAATCTAGGAGATACTGAATTTTCTGAAAAGAACAGGTTATTTATTTTAGCCCCAGCACCTCAATTACTTAGATTTGGGCCAAGCCCTCCCTGAAAAAAGAGTCTAGATAAGCCAATGAAAACCTCCATCCAACTTGACTTGTATAGAAAAATATATAATCATCAACTATACCAATATTTAGGTAGGTATATTATTGGACTTATAATAATTCAATTACCAAATGTTAGTTTAAATCATCTTAGTCTCCTCTTAATAATGGAAGCCATTTAAATATTGTAATTAGTGAAAGTAATACCTGCAACTGGCTACCAACTAATTGGTAATGTTACAAACTAGGGTAACTCACCCCTTTCATTCTATTTTGCTTTTAATTTATAATAATAAAGGTCAGGTTCATATATTAAACACAGCAGTTATTGTAAATTATTTTTAAAAAAGCTTAGAAAATTTTGACAATATTACATAAGTTGGTTATGCAATTATATCCGACAAAAAACAAACTAATCTAAATATTAATAATAGGAAGGCTGATAATTATAATACAAACTATTTTTTTTATATTTAACATTCTAACACTTCCATAGCAACAATAAATATTGATGACATAAATGATTAAAAAGATAAGATTAAATTATCAATACACATATAACAATCCTGTAAGTAATAAAATATTATAATATACAAATAGAATGTCTCATCTAAATTGTTGCATAACACCATCCCAAGTGATAGAGATGTTATTGATCTGCCGGGAGCAAGGGCGGAGGAGTATCCGTGGAGCGTAACCTGGCAACACCTTATCCGTCCCTTCGCTCCGTTACTCTTAACAAAACAACTATACAAAACACTCACTCTCCAAATAAAACACATTCTCAAAGCCCATCTCAGACATTTTGGATTGTAAA
This sequence comes from Craniophora ligustri, assembly GCA_905163465.1. Taxonomy (NCBI): domain Eukaryota; kingdom Metazoa; phylum Arthropoda; class Insecta; order Lepidoptera; family Noctuidae; genus Craniophora; species Craniophora ligustri. Next base: position 14,466,853 of record LR990959.1, on the reverse strand, counting down.
TTAATTTTTGCAACAAAATATCACTGAAACACAACAGTTACACATTATTGTGACTTGTCACTGGTTTGTATAACATCAAGTATTGATCAAACAACCGTCTCTATGTGTTTGGTTGGTTGACTGTCATGTTTAGTACTGCTTCTTTGGAAATTTTGTAGTGACTGCTTTGTGGTGTTGGCTGCTAGAGCTTGTGTGTGTAATTTAGTGATAGGGACACAGTGGGGTGGCTGCAGGTGCTTTGTTACGGTTCAGTGACACCACCTGCTATATGCATGTAATGCTTGACTGAGTAACACATACAGTTTATGTAGTGCATTATTGCTGTAACTGACATTTGTACTACATTTAATATTATAGATGAATTTGCGTAAATTGATATATATATGCCATATAGTGCTTAGTAATTTCATGTTTGTGGTAAATTTTAATGTGTGTGTATTCATCCTTTGTTTCTTCTTCTGATTCTTATCTAAGCTATAGAGACTATTTAAAATGAAGTATCTAATCTTATGTTTACAGTTTATTTGTATCAGATGTTAGATATTAATCACAAATAAAATACCTATAATTTGTAGTAGTTTTGTCGTGAGCTACGAATGTTATTTACTGTCCCCTTATATATTACGTAGTACATAAGTCCCGAAAGTTAATTCCGCAGGTGAATAATCCTGGCGGGTCGTGTGCCGTACCAGGCACCGCCGCCGTATCCCTCCTGCCCGATAACTTTGATAAAATTGATACGCAACAGGGAGAAAGGGGAAGCTCATTTTCAACGCTCCCTGCTCCGAGAAGCACGCATACCACTCTCAGGGCGCACAACAATCATGTTTCGTTTCCATTGTCAAATCAAATCCATTTTTCAGGTTATTAGCGAATTAATTTATATCCAGAATATACAAATTAAACCCACCTGCCATCCATGCCACGAACTGTCAAAATCATCTTATTTCATATGAGTAATATAAATGTAATAAAAATTAGTTAACGTATTAATATAAATATTAATTCTATGCTCAGCTAGTTACCAATTTTTATGTAACACGATAAGAAAATGACTTATCAATGTTGTTGTCTTGTAGCTACACCCGTTTCCTAGGCTACGGACACCCCGGCCAAATTTCAAGATAGTGATGCCGAAACTTTGAACTTGAAATTTAGTAAGACTATTTCATTAAAAATATATTTATATAATCTATCATAACATTTTAAAATTAAATATATATTTTTTACAAAATATTTTATTGTACTCATTGTTAAAATAATAAAGCTGATAAAGTTCCTAAGATGAATTCCTCATTGAATTATATAAAATTAATTAAATATCAGTCATACATGTTTAAACTTCCCTTTGGCGCAGTGAATATTATATATTATGTACTATTATCTAGGTACTAATCTGGACTCGAGTTAAATTACCAGAAATCAAATAAAGATTATAATTATGTATCACTAATTCACTGCATTTATTTTCGTTGAATTAAATCAAATATTTATATTTGCAACACGACTTATAATGTTTAAACAATCTTGAAAATATATTGTTTAGCTATTTTCACAAACGCCTTCACGTATTAGTAGTTCAGATTATAGATTTTAAGAGTTAATAAGTAAGCTTTTTATTAAGAAATACCACCTAAGTACATACTTATATTTATTTATTTATTTATTTTTCAAAGGAAGACCAACAGCTTAGAACATTAGCATGAACATATTAACTTAATTTTTTTATTGTAATGGTCGACGTTTACACAATTCGTAAAATAATAACGGAATTCAAATAAGTAGACATTAAACTTTTATTCTCCATAACTTGCAATATAAAATGTGTGTATTGAGTTCCTACATAAACTACTGGGTGTACCTACGCTTGTCATTGATTGATTTTATTACCACTATTTACACTTTAAATGACTGGTATGTTTATTACCTTCGAGACATTCCGCTTCAAAAAATAATACTGCATTATTCGGATAATCATCAACAATTTCAATTTCATTTTTTGTGTTTATATTATCCATTGAAATAATCAGAATCGTAACTTCGTGTACTTTCAATAATTAAGTGTCTTCAAAGTATTAAAATATCACCTTGGTAATTATTTATTTATTTACGATACTTGAAGATAGGACCCGATGACATTTGCAAATAATTTTATTTTTAATTATTCTAATGGTCTAAAAAGTTTTAAAATCTAGGTGGCTAGAAATAAATTAGTGAAATATGGATATACCTCTTTTCTAATGATCTAACATATTTGGCAACACTAAAGATATGGGCAATAATACAGTCAGCATTAGTACTCCAATCTAGTGTTGTCGTATTATCGACAATTTCACTATCGATGCTTGACTATGACTATACCCTCTAATTAAAGTCAAATAAAAATAATATAAAAAAAAATAGTATATAAATTGTTTAATGAGAATTTCGATCTTAGGTAAGAAAGCCTTCTGACGGAAAACGCTACAAATCTTTACTCATGAACAATATTAACTTTTGATAATACTATCATTATCAACAGTGAACTGCCATTACGATTTCGAATTGAAATGCAAGACACACAGTTATGTGTCTTACTAAGAGTTACAGTTTAACTCTTTCAAATGAAATAGGGAAGAAAAACATAGTAAGGAGATGTATGTTTATTGAATATTAAGTAAATAACTAAAAAAAACAACCGAAATAAATTAGCAGCGGTTTGTTCATACACAGGGTTATTTGGTATTTCATATCAGCAACATCGCAGGACTAGATAGCTAACATCATAAGCATGCTTTAATAACTTTTGTTCTACAAGTTCTGACATAACTCAATACATGAATAAATATGAAATGATATTTCATGTTTTTATTGTACCAGTTTGAACATTGTAAGTCTGTATTTTCATTCATAAAATGATAGTATTCGAAAGATACCTAACTACCTATACTCGCACACTCAAACACTAAAACGTGTAACAGGGACGCCGCTTGTTGTGCTCTCTGTCGCACTTACAGACCTTACGGCATGCATAGTGACGACATAGTTAATACTGTTGTGTTGATGTTTATACATAATATATGAAATAGTAAAGAATCCAGTATCTATAAAAAATATATTTAATAATAACATTTGACCGGTAGTTGTGGAAATCTTTGAGGGAGGCGTATGTCCAGCAGTGGACGTCCTCTAGCTAACATGATGTTGAATAACATTTACTATCGGCCAAATTAAAATACATAAGTACTTTGTCTGAATAAAATTAAAAAATGTCCTTTGTATTTTGTGTTTGTACAAATTTTTTTTATTAAAATAGACAATAATTAATCTTCGTCTGAGTCACTTTTGCTATCGTAACCTAAGTTTCTGAAAAGGCTCTCTAAACGTAACTAATTATTAATGAACTACCCTTGCAGAGTAATTATTACGCCAGCGGCCCAGCGCAGTCATATGAATAATGCGCAGGTACATAACTACGCATTTTGGATGTTAAAATACCTAATCTACATAGATTAGGTATCTTGACCTCCAAACACTACTAACACTCTGCCAGACTGAAACTAGAATGTAGGCAGGCAGAGGAAATAATACAGGGAGAATCTAAGCTCAGAAGTGTGACAGTAAGAATTAATAAAAAACAATCTATCGATACGTGTATTCGATAGCTGCATCCAAATAGCACTTACACCCCTGTCAATAGTGTCAAATGTGTGTTCACTTGTTCAGTGTTGTCAGAGTTGTGTGTGTGTTTAATGGCTTGAGAGAGTTCCAGCGACTAGTGTTTGTATAAATATCTAATCTGACATATTTTGCGAGAAAAAGACAAAAATTGCTCTGCAACATAAGTGTGAATGAATAGCCAAAAAAAGTATGATGAAGATACATTTTTAGATGGCTACGCACACACCTAAAAGACGACATGTCATACAATAAATTGTCACAGTATTTTTGTACAATTGTTTTTGTCTGTCATTAGTATCATGCTGCTGAATTAATATTTTTGTAATACACTCTGTGTCCGTTTCCCGATAATAGATTTTATTTATACCATTCCAAAATGAAAGTAATCGTAAAAAAGTTACAAGGCGGTGAATGTTGTTTGGAAGTAAGTGTCAAAGTCGAAGTTTTTGTCGTATATTTAATTCATAAGACCTTGCAATGTATTAATTTATGCGGTTGTTTAAGGTTCTTCCGACTACACACATATCTGAAATTAAACGGCAAGTTGCCGTACAATTGAATATACCAGTGGAAGAGCAGAAATTGCTTCTCTTAGGCAGGACACTAGTAGACGACCAAACAGTCGAGGCATACCCTACAATAAAAGATGGCACGAAACTGAACCTAGTCGTTAAGAAGCCTGAGACCCTCCTTGAAGCTTCTGCGAAATACTTCAAGAAAATGTATGGTATGTCAGAATCAGAAGCGCTAAATGCTGCCAAGCGCCTGTTAAAAATCTTTCAAGACAAATGCAACAAATTGTCATGGGATGATCTCGATAGGCTATCTTTGGACTGCATGCTGGACGAAAATGGTCAAAGCCGAAGCCCTCCAATGGAGATTGAGCCGGAGAGTGATGATGTATACAGTTTGTGATCTTGGACATTAAATAATATTTTTTAATGTTTTATTTGTATTTTACAATACTTTAACTGGTAATATTAAGTCTATAGTGCTACTATTGCTATATAAGTATATTGTGTAAGTTATTTTAGATATTGGACTATTAAATAAGGTGCAATTCAGTCCTGTAGTCAGTTAAAAGTAATGGCAAGTGGCCTGGGTTTCCAGGGGTGGCACTTCCTGGTCATGTCTCTAGTTGACTCCTATACTAGACGTTCCACAGACACATCTGCTTTGGTGTAGTATGGGGCTCATAGGATACAACAGCTTTAACATTTTCGACAGCTATTGTCACATGTAATTACTGTTTGTATGTATATACCAAGGTCCAATCTTATTTGTAGCTTCACTATCTTTAGCAATAATGTACAATAGATACAATTACATTTTGACCGAACTGAAATCTGTTTGTTTTGACAAATTGGCAGACATGCCATGAATGAATTTGACAAAACAATTGTAAAATTTCATAAAGTACTTCTTCTATTTATTGGCAACTACCTAAATTCATGTCTATTTTTCTATATAAATAAGAAAGCAAAAGAAGTATATGGGGAATTTAGTTCTGTCAAAGCTCAGAAACCTGTTGTAGAATAAGGCATGAATAAAACAATATTTATTATTTCATGTAATTATTACATCATGCATCAGTATAATACATTGTTGGCAAGTAACACTCAGTGCCTTGTTATTAGTACAAATTAAATGCAAACACCTACCACAAACAAGTGAATACACATGCACCAGTGAATAGAGGATAAACTAAACATTACTGTTTAGACAAATTTATTTCAATCTTTTGAAGGAATATAAAATCCTCAAGTTAACAAACAACCAATCAGTAGATTAATTATATTGGTAGCTCATCCCAGTATGATAGAACTTACTTCTAAGGACTGAAACTGCATAAATGGATGCCCCTATACAAGTGTTCTATTATGCCCCACATGGTTCCCCATAACCAGTATTTTTGTAAGGAGCGGCGCGGGCGTCCTCTTAAAGCAGTTTAGCAGTCCTAAGTAATGCCCTCTTGTCCTGTTTATCTCTATTTGGGTGGTTTCAAAATCACTCATTCACCCATACACATTCAGTTTCATCAGTAGGTATAACGCAAAAGATTGCAGAAGTACCTGATACATTGTTCAATTTGAAAAAAATATCTAAAATGCAATGCAATGATTATAAAACAATCAATACATTGCTTAGTATTGTTTCAGGTATGGAGCTGTATTATACACATCATATTTTTCAGACAATTCTTAAGACTAGAGTTCACAACTGGTCACCAATTAGTGAGATAATAATTATCATATAATATAATACACATTTACTTTCGAATGTTCCATACAGTAACCCCCATCATAGCTGATTTTCCATATCAAATACGGCATCTCTCTTTTCACTTGGCATTCAACATAAATTATTTATTTATCTGCTAATATTTCTCTATTCGACATTTAGTAGATTTAGGGTACTGAGTAGAACATTCTCTTGAATTCTATTCATACTTAGACATTAAAAACATCAGTAAAATTATCGCCGTCATTCTAATTGCGATTATTAAAACCAAGCACTTAGTTCAGACTGTACTGGTCAATTTAATACAGCTCAACAAATGTTACCGACTACAACCTATCCCTAATACATGCTGCCTTCATATTTGCTCCAAAATTACGTAATATGTACACCCTCCAAAGTTCATAGTCAAGTGCTGTGAGATCAAACACCATCACTAAATAGAAATTATTTACATCTTTTTTTAGAAAGTAATTTAAATATAATTTATGTACTCTGTCCATGAAACGAAAATGAAAGAAGAACTGATAGGAGGGTAAATACGAAGTCAAAGAGGCACTTCTTTTAACAAACCTATGTTCAAACAATCACAACCTTTTTATGAGCCTAGGTTCATATGAAGGACAGAATTCCAGCACAAATGATATTAGACAAAACTTCACTTTTGGATTTTTTAACCCATTATTCTAAAGCAATTTTACCTATACTAATATAATAAAGCTGAACAGTTTGTTACCCATCAGATTTGATAGAATATTTTTGCATCTGATAGCCCAATTTTTAGGAAGGTATAAAGATTAATTTAACATCACGCTGCATGTTAACCTTAGAAGGGCGGGTGAAAATAAGGGGCACACCTATACTATATGCTACATTAATCAGATGTGCTAGAATCCATTTTAATGGTCATTCGTTGAATACATTTACACATTAATTATACTGATCATTATATGAATAATCACTAACTTGGTTTATTATACATATATAAATGCAGCAGGAAGTAATACATAGACAACTAGACACAGTTTTTTTATTGTGAGATAAGACTAACCTCTTTCATAAATATTATTATTCATCAATACTTGAGAATTACACTTTGAAATAAATAAATAAATATATATGTAGTATAGTTATGTCTTTGTCATTTCTTATGGGTATAAAAGAGGGGCTTGAAAAAGTACAATATATTGGATATGCCTGTCCTTGAATTCTGTTGTATCGACCCACTATAATTAAATATGGGACCGATCGATGGCCCTAGGTTAAACCGCCCATATATACGCGTTAAACTCATTTACACTGCAAAGCTAATATGTTTTATTAACAATTTTTGATATTTACATACAAAACCCCATTCACAGCTCTGCAATGCCATTCTGTGAGAAATTCGTTAGTGAATCTGAAGTGAAAATATATGCAAGAAAATTATAAAATTAGAATGTAGGTGACCCTTTTATTATATTCTTTTATATTTATAATACAAGACGATAAAGTGACGGTAGATTGAAAATGAGTTTCGAGTATGAGTGTTTTTTTTATAGAATAGCACAATCCAAATGATGTCACCACCTTAGAAAAACTACAAACTATCTTTGATAAGAAGATAATTTGTGGAAAAACTAGGGCATACATATATATTTTATAGGAATACAGGTCCATTACAACCAATATATATAAATCAATTAGTCTATAATTATTTACAAGAACTGTTAATATCATGAGGCAGTCATTGGCCAGTTGAGACTTTTTTTATTGCTAATCTAAGGGTGAGTACACATTAACACATTGGTTGAGGCCGAAGGTCGTTCCAAATATGCTACCGTGTAACCGCTTAGTATTACTACTATGCGTTTTCACGCCTAACAAAAATAGCACGAACGACTTCGGCCGTACGCACCGAAATAAGCCGAGCACATAATTCGCACTGACGCAGCGTCGTAAGATACACACAGGGCGTGATTTCCCGCCCAGGCCTTTTCATACATTCATATAAAGTAAGAAAACAGGCCAGGCGCGGATGGGCTCGCGGACTCGCGATTTCGTCAAAGTAATAAATTTAAAGTGCGCGAATCTCGTTAACAAAGCGTATCAGACCATTATTGATTTGATTAAAACTTGTATGCAATGTTTGTGAATTGATGTTGCTATCATTATTACGTTGTGACATTATTCATCCTGTATATCGTTTTAATACCGGCTGTCCCAAGATGAAGACTAAAGTAATTTGTGTACATACCTCAATAATAAATGTATCTTTTATTCATTTTATTTTTGTTTGCTACAACTCACAATCAGACATTTTTAATAAATAGTAATATACACTGGAATATGGATTAATTTATGAACTGTGGTTATCATTATATTTAAGAATTTCAGCAATCATTTAATATAATTGAACAGTAAGTTTTGATTTATTTTCAGACAAAAGGATGACGTTAAATACGATAGATAAAATATACAAATTTATTGTTTCGGTACATTACAATGCAATCTGTGTTGTAATGAGTATATTTGATTCATGCAATTGAAAGATTGTATCTTAACATTGCGATTTTATATACAAGATATTCTTTTGAGGATAATTTTCACCATTAAAGTAATATAATTTGAAAAATAGATTATAGCCTGGATCAGAGATAGTTTTGATGTATCTGACCTATACCTACTTGCAGTAAGTTCAGTTAAAGAAATAGCTACAGAAAAAAGGATGACCAACATATTATTTGAGAGCGCAAAACACGTAAAACAGTAAGAAACATGTTTTAGAAAACATTAAACATTGTAGTCATAAGAATCTGCCTTAATACTCTCATAAGGAGACAAACATTTACACAATAAGCGCTTCAAACATGTTCGTTGTCCGCTTCTTCACATTTTGTGACATACAAGAAGGAGTCAACAAATGGAGTCCTATGTACATATTTGTTGGTTTGACGAAAACAGCCAATACCACTTGAAGGCCTGTTAATTACTACAGTACAACACAATATTGTATCAGTAAGGGCTAGCAGCCATTGACAGAATAACTTCACACTGTAGTACTCCATTTATCCGCTACTCTGTGCAATTAAAGTTTAAATATACCTTGCCTATATTTCTCCAACCTCATAAATTACACTCCTAAGAGGTTCATATTAACGCACCATACAAGTTTCTATAATATAATCAGTCGTAATCAGTGTCCTCGTCAGATGACGACTCTGATTCCGAGCTGTCTGGATGGTTTTTCGTGATTTCGATGCAGTTGTCCACATCTGTCAGTCTTTTTAATGATCGCCCTGTTAACAAACAACAATATTCGTATTATTTAATGCGATATCAAAAATAATGTATTAAATGAATAAAATAAATATGAAAACAATCATAAGTGATCAGAGACATAAGAATCCACCATATTGTGCTACAAAAAATATCACAGTTTAAACTGTGCAGTGGACGGCAATAGGCTGATATGATGATGATGATGGGTAGAATGCTAGTTTTAGATTAGTATAAACATGTCTTGTTGATTTCTTACACTTACGCGAATATTAAACATTGAAATAAAACTACGTCAAAGTAAAAAAAAAACAACGTCGGGTTATATCAATAACATACCGCGATAAATCCGTAAAAAGTAGTTTTATTTCAATACAAATGTTAAGACATCATATAATCATTAATATTAATGATATATGATTATACTATGATTGGCAGAATCTGACTCCGGCAAGTTTATTCTTATCGTGTCAATGGCTAAACAATGTTTGAGTAACAAGAGGCTACACCAATGGCGTTAGGCGTGACAGGCTAGGCGGAGGCTAGACAGAGAAGTTTATAGTCCTGACTCACCAGTCAATGTGGTGAGCAGTCTGTTCTCGTTGCCCGGCGGCACGTGGATAGGTCCTAGCTTCTTAGCTAGCTCTCGAGCGCGATCGGCACCTGAAACTGGAGATTACATGGGTTTTATCATTAACATAACACCGAATAGCTTTTGGTATGACGACCCAATTAGTCCAACGGTAGTTAACACTGCCTGCTGTGCTATGGGTCCTGGGTTCGAATCCCGGTAGGGACAAATGTTTGTGTGATGAGCATAAACATTTGTATCCGAGTCATGGGATGTATCTATGTATAATATGTATGTATTTACAAAAAAAAAGTATATATGTAGAATATCAACCGACTAGTATCCGTAACACTAGCCTCGTTGCTTAGCTCGGGACTAGATGGCGCTGTGTGATAATGTCCAGGATTTTTTTTTTTTGGTTGTTCAGAGATTCATCAATAAATATCGGGTTCCGGACGATAATTTCACGTGATAACAAGCCGAACGCTTAGGGCAATCGTGCCTCTCTATCGCTTGTTCTGCGGTCCCGCTTGCACGCTCGGTTCAGGCGGAACATGATAGTTTTGCGGGCGTGCATTTATAAGACGTTGTCACTTCAAACTCTCTTATTTTAGCAGCATTCGAGGACTACAGGCGTGATGGTACGGTATGGTATGTATTAGTTCTTGATAAATATTGTAAGTTTTTAAAGTAGTAGTAAGTAATAAACTAAAGAATCAAAGTTAAAAATGAGTATCTATTGAAAATATGTGTAGAAAAATAATAGGATATATTTCAATGTTGAATACCTCGTGTCCCTTCTTGACTGGAGTCTTCTGTCATGGAAACTCTTTCGGTTCTGTACACGCCGCTCACCAGGTCCCACACGAATAAGCACTGAGAACCAACAAATACAGAATTAAATATTTTTTACTCGGTTAGTCTCGCGCAAAAGTTAGAAAAATGTATTAGAAGAGATATATAAATCATTTTCATATTTTAGTGTACTATCGAGCGAAACTGTCGCTTATCTTCATTATTATGTTTTTCCTCATAGAAGTGAATAATTGTATTATTTTTGAGTAAAATAAATTTCTTAAACCGTATATCTTCTCTATTAATATTGGTTCATCTTCTTATTTTCCGAATTGAAACCATACGATTCTCAGTACGAGTTTAGATTTAGCATGGGATCTTAGCATTTGATTAGCATCTGATTGATAGCAATTATATATTGGCCCAACAATCTTTGGTGCCTGGTGGTGAGCTGTGTAGCCTAGTGGTGTGACCAGTGGACAGAGATGTCAAAGGTCTCGAGTTTAAACCCACGCCCACGGTACGCACCACTGACTTTTCGGAAGTTATGTGTGTCTTTATCACAAGCTCAAATGGTGAAGGAAAACGTCGTAAGGAAACCTGCATGCTTGAGAAATTTTCTCAATGGCATGTCGCAGTATGCTAGCGTGGTGGACTATAGCCTAATCCCTCTCCAATGAGAGGAGACGTGTGCCCAGCAGTGGGATAATAATGTGTTGATGATGAATCTCACCTCAGCGGCGTACTGTTGCCGGTGCACGAGGCAGCCGGCGCTGACGTCCTTGCAGGCTTCGCACTCAGCCGTCGCGCCCGTGTCGTCGCTCGCCCACATCCACATAGCGCACAACTGACAAACAACGTTATATCCTCATTAATAAAACAATAAGAAAGAGAAACCTGAGAATTCAGGTCAAAACCAATTCTCTGATAAATGTCTAGCAGGACACGCGACCATACTACAAGGTCGCAATGTTTTATTATCCCTCGATGCGGTGTTATAAGTCTGACGTGTCTGTGTGTGTGCGTGTGAGAGAGAGCGAGAGAGAGAGCCTGTGGCATCGTATCCCCCGATGACCGACTTTGATTTTGTTTTCTTTGTTTGAAAGGTGAAAAACCATACTTTTAGATTCAGACAGAATCACCTTCTAGATGTACGGATCAAATTCTTTGTGATCAGTTCAACATTCTTATAGACTTACACATCTATATCAATATATGTAGCTTATTTTAAAAACAGGCTACCTTCATTCCCCAACATAATTTATGGTCATAATCAACTCACCCCAGACAAGCAGCCGCTGGACTGGCACACGTCGATAACGTGGCAGCCCCAGTCGAAGCAGTATATGAACTTCTTGCGGTTGATGTTGCAGAGGCGGCCGCAGACCTCGTTGCACAGCAGCTCGGTGTCGAGCGAGCGCTGGTGCGCGCGCAGCGTGAGCGGCGGCAGCGGCGGCGCCGCCCCGCACAGCCGCTCCCACGCGCCCGCGCCCACGCCCTGCAGCGCCGCGTACCCCGCGCCGTGCGCCGACAGCGGCAGCGCCACGTGGTACCCCGAGATGCAGTCGTCTGGTTTCATTATATTCATTTTTACAACAATCTATGTATATAAAAGGAGAAGCTGACTGACTGACTAGCATATCAACGCAGGGCCTAAACTATAAGGGTTAGAAACTTGAAATATTGCACAGGGGGTTGCTTTTATAACGAAGGGGAGCACTAAGGAAGGATTTTAGAAAATTCACCCCCTAAGGGGGGTAAAACGGGGGTGTAAAGTTAGCAGATTTTTCGTTAAATTGCACTCGACCGAAGTCACGGCAATCAGCTAGTACTAAATAGGAGAAAAGCAGTGATAGAAAGCTCAGTGTTGCAACTAATTATGACCTGCCACGTCTTAATTTCGAAGCCGAAGCCTACCTACAATTTTTTCTAAGCGTCACCCTTGTATTATACCTCCATGAACAGTGTAAAAAAATCATGGTGAGGGAACCTGTATGCCTAAGGGATTTCCTCGATGGCATACGAACTTATATAGCGACCTACATTATATCCAGCCAGAATACGGCTATATTCTAACCTACCCATATAATTCTAACTGGGTTAAGGATGATGCCTAGAAATATTTATGACCTTATTACAGAAAAATAAAGTAAGCTATCACTCGGAATTCACTTCTGACTTGGTAAGCCTTTGTTATATATAGATAACAGAGTAATTATATTTGTTTGAAAGTTAAGATACTTATCTAAACTGAACTAAGGCATCGGGATAGCATAAAGCTGACTTAAAAAAATATCAGAGTAGGTATTTGCATTTACAAATTACAAATATTTGGTCATAATGTTGAAAATAGCGTACAATATATTTGATTAACAGCAATCGCATTCATAGGAAACGGTCGTTAGTTCGTTACACTAAACACTAATGGGTTTTTGGTTTTATTAAAAGGTCAGTCAGTGGCTCTTTCGGGGCTAAGAACATTTTTTTCAATTGTTAAACACTTCACGCCAGATTAAAGTGAACTAGCATTATCATACGTCAACACGGCAAAGTAAGCAGATAAATTATGTCCAAAAATAAAATTCTGTAGGTACAGAACTTGATTAATTGATACTCGCTTTTATCGAGAAAGATTATATGTACCATGTATCAGTTTTGAGCCTTATGTGGATAATAATAAGGATGATAAATGGTCTACTGGCAAGTTTGGCAATTGTAAATGATACCTGGTATGAAAATCATAAGAGTGACATTAAAAGAAACTTGGATGTCGATGGATGAATGGATGGCAAATGTAGCGCTACACACTAATTTATGGTACTGACAGTTAAGTATGTCAGAAGAAACTGTTTTGAAACGGTTTTGAGAAGCAAGCACTGTATCATTTGGAATTAAAGATTGAGGAACAATGTGATAGGGTGTGTCCGCCTTATGTGCTCAAATTGTACATTTATATGTGTTTTGGATTCTTCAAGTCAGTTCATTTAAAATACTATATCTATATCAAAGTCACATGCATTCCAGTATTCGAACACTACCGAGAAAGAGAAAGAGTTACTCACCCTCCGAATCTGTAATTATAGATGTAATCTCATCATCACTCTCCACAAAGTATCTCGTGAAGAATTTGCTACATTTCGAATTCTCAGAATGTACCAAATACGGGTCTTGAGCATTGACAGGACAATCTGACAACGTCTTAGAGGTATTATCGTGCACAGCAATTGTTTTTAGGGACCCGTCATCCAGCATCTCTGTGACCCTGTACTCCGATTCGCTGTTGTGGTCCGACTCCAACGTCGAAAGCCCAGGGTTCTTCAAATCTGAACTAGTGGTTGGAGAAGGTGGTCTACTGATCTGATTGTGAGCCCTCAACACGACACTCTCAACAGTGGGAGACTTAGCACGCTTCATCTGACTTTTGCTCGTCGATCCTATAAAATATTTCCGGTTACTCCTCAGTACCCTGAACGGGACTATGTTTTCGTTGTTGTCTTCAGAAAATTCGTACTTCTTGTCCGCCAGCCTTCGTTTCCTAAACATACTGAGCTTTTCGCATTTCATTTCTGCTTCTTCAACGAATTCGTACGCTTTCTCAGCTATAATTCTGTGTGTTTCGTTGAACCGTGACATGCTCTCAGCTGGCCGTCGCCTTGGGGACCGTAGTGGAGGGCTTATTAGAGTTCTGATGGACGGAGAAGGTCCCTCCCATTCTTCGACTAAATTGTGTGATATGGAGGAGGCTTGAATACATAATTCTTGCCCCATAACATCGGGCAAGCGCACCGGCTTGGACATTTGGTACGGCTCCATTTCTAAGTCTGAGAAATCGGCTAAAATGTTTTGGACGACGTTGTTTTGATATTTCGGTGATTGAAAAGGTGCTGACACATCTGATGCCGGTGTACTGGGGTTTGTATCTATCGAATTAACTTCCTCCCTATCTAAAACATATTTGCTATCTTCTGTTTCTCTATCGTTCCTCTCTTGGTCCGGTTTCACAAAGTCTATCTCTAGTATGTGAATAAAGTCAGTGTATATTATGATTTGATTTGAGTAGGCTAGCTGGACCACTGGTTCGTACATACTAGAGTCGGACGTGCAGAAGAATTTTGTGTGAATAGCGAAGTTGTGTTCGAGACATCTTTTGCCCCAATTAAGATCATCTGAAAAAGATACTGCATTAATTTCATGATATCCAGAACATATTCCTTAGTTCTATAGAACAGAACCTACCTTCATCCCTAGAGAAAGTAGCGCATTTTTTACACCCTAAACGAGGTACTCCAATTACGCTGAGGTAGGATCGTTCAGAACAGGAATCTCTGCGAACAAAATGTACATTGTTATTGGCGTAATGTTTGTAAATACATCGCACAATAGGCGTTGAAAACTAAGATTAATGTAGGAATAGCCAAGATTTTATCACAATTTGATGAAATTTGGATCGATGAGATGTTGAGACGCCAGAGAGTAATACTTGGTAGTCTAAAACTATATTTCATTCATACAATATGAATCTTGTTAAATGCATAACTGCATAAATTAATAGTACGAGTACATAAACTACTTATTACAAGTATTTACGAGTAAATTGTACGCTATTAGATATGATTGCATCGCTAACGAGACAGCAATCAACCGGACTGTGACGTGAATAAAAATACGACTTCATAATAAAACCTCACTTTAGATTTTAAATGTATTTATATACCTTGACCTTAAGATTTATATACGTGCTGCCACGATTAACAATGATGATGAAAAACGTCGGTTTAATTGTTATTTCTTAATGATACCTTAGAACGTTACTTATATAACTAATAAATAAAAAACGGGGTAAAAGGAGCGGAAGGGACGATAATAGTTAAAAATAGCAAACAGCTATTTGCGGGGTTTCTTCAAACGCCCGCCATTTTGCGCGGATAACACGTGACGTCACAATCTATAATAACAATCAAATAGCCACCAGGTGTAGAAGTATTGTGCTCTGTATTTTATCAAATTAATATTTACGACTATAATACGATTGAACAACACAAAAAGTGCTGTAAGTATTCCACGCACTTACTTGTTGACAATACATTATATTATCTGTTTTTACTACATTGAATTTCCCACTGATCATTTATAATAATTTTCTTTTCTTTTCTGAATAGAATTACACATATATTCTTTTATTTTTATATATAGGTATTTACTATTTTTAGAACAATGCCAATTCCCGAGTACATATTGAGATATAGATATACTCAAAGAACTCATGCTGATAGTATATTTTCAGAAGCTTATAGTCGAAAGCGATTGCTCTTGCGGCTAATTACAGCAATATTTTTAGTTAAATGACATTAATTGTACTATTTATGAATAACGTCGGCGTTTCTTAACTGACTACGTCCGGGAACCAACGCCAAAACAAATAAGAAAGACTTTACCTAGTCATTTAATTTAGCGACTAGCGGTCCGCCCATGTTTTGCACGGGTATATACGTAGGTATTTAATAAACATTAAAAAATATATAAATTCAAGAGACACCACGGCGAGGGTTTATTTACGGTAAAGCTTGAGTTATATTATTGAAGGTTTTATACGGACCCCTAATTGTTTTTAAAATAAAGCGTAGCTTATTTTCTGGTGAAAGAATAATTTAGATTGGTCCAGCATTTTCGGACCATTCAATACAAACAAAGCAACAAAAA
Source organism: Craniophora ligustri (assembly GCA_905163465.1). NCBI lineage: Eukaryota > Metazoa > Arthropoda > Insecta > Lepidoptera > Noctuidae > Craniophora > Craniophora ligustri. Next base: position 14,450,631 of record LR990959.1, on the reverse strand, counting down.
AAAAACAAATAGAAAGAAGAAAGAAAGAAAGAAAAAGCATTTATTCGGCACAAATATGAGGCACTAATAAGGTTAACAAAGTACATATACAATAGAATATGAGAAAAAAAAAATAGAAATAACAAAAGAATACAAAACACCTATTATTACAAGTTTTACTCATTATGTGTGTCTCAACATTGTACCAAAAAGGTGTCTAGCTCAGCGTATGCCAGGAGGGTATGCCTGGCTCTGATATTCTGCTAGAACCCTGTATCGAATGCACAGATGTCGAGCATTAGTTACTAAGCACACGATGTACTCCAATTTAAGGGCAATTAAATTAATAAATTAAAAATTAAAATTAAAATTATTTATATATAAAAAAAATAATAATATATGAAATAATTAATTAATTGTTATTTTAGTGACTAAATACATATATGTGTAAAAAATATACGATGAAATATACGCTATGTCCATTAAATAAAAATAATAATAATAAAATATAATAAAACATTAATAATAGAATAAAGAGAACATTAACAATAAACAATTATCCCGATAAATCTTTCCCGTTTATAATATTAGTACAGATAATGTAAAATAGATAAATAGATAACGCGGAAACTAAATGTCCAACTCACTCGGCAATATTTTTAATGCTAGCCACATTGATCGATTTTACTCCAACACACCTTATAGATTTGCTACGGGCCCAATCTCACGAACTCATCAAATACAATTCAAGATACTCACGCAATACCATAGACGACCAGCACGCCAGGGTTGTGCTTCCACTGCGCCATAGAGATGGTGACCTTGATGTCCACACAGTCGTCGCCGAACAGAGGCACGCTGTGCACCGGCCGGATCACTCGACCGGGCACCCACGACAGGAAGTGGAGGCTGCAAGGTAATAACGACTTTAGTGCATTTGCTAGTATGCAAGGGGCAGTGTGTAATTTTTTCCGGGCAATATGACACGGCGCTATCTATCCGAGCTAAGCAACGAGGCTTGTGTTACGGATACTAGTTGTTTGATATACTAAATGTATACTCTTTTTTTTTGTAAATACATACATAGATACATCTCGGATACAAATGTTTATGCTCATCACACGAACATTTGCCCCTACTGCGAACCCGGCACCCATAGCACAGAAGGCAGTGTTAACTACCGCTTGACTAATTGGGTCGTCATTTTTCTACCTGTCACCTGGTAAGGTGTAACTGAAAACACTAATAACTACAGCATTTTGTTTTAGAATGCAAGTGTGACAAACAAGCTGGCAGCCCGCCCGATGGTAAAAAGCTACCATAGCCTGTAGACGTTTGCAACACCAGAGATGTCGCTCTAGCTCTGGTCACTCCCTCAACGAGCTCTGAGCATAGACAATTTTTTTTTAGTTAAATACTTTTCCTATTAAAAGTACTCTGTCTTATAGAATCCACTACGGTAATCTATTTTTTTCCGGATTAATGAATTAATCAATTTAATTATTCGTCTTTTAGTGGACATCTACACCGTATACGATATCTCACGTACCAAATTTCAAGTTTTATTATTAAGTAGCGCTAATTTTATACTAGTTTTATACCGCTACGGTTTCGCACAGGTGCAATTTACTCATATCTTCTCTACTTTCTATAAATAAAGCTATGTACTAAAAAGCAATAGGATTTTTTGATTTCTCCAATCAAAATTCAATAAGCAATATCAGAATCTGATAAATACCTTTCGAGTATCTTTCATAACGCTCACATTGATGGGGCTCTAGCTTCTATGTTGTTTGTGTAGTTTTAGTAGGTATTCGAATCGGAAAGGTATCAGAGTAGCGTTGTTAAGGTTTGGTGTGGGTAGCCCAACAAGCATGCATTACAAGAATTTTTTGTACCCTGCATTCCTTACTACATACGTACTACAATTTCTAGGTATGAAAAGCTATGATATATAGCATGGTACAAGAGTGAAAATTTAGGGTTATAAATATTTTTTAATGCCAAACCATAAAAAAAAAACCAAAAAAAATTTTTGTCAATTAAATTTAGAAATTGTCTGGTGAGTGATATCCTTATCAGTCTTATCAAAATAGGGGTGTCTGTAAAATAGCCTACGCCCGAATCTCAGACCTACCAAATATACATACAAAATTTCATAATAATCTGTCTAGCCGTTTCGGAGGAGTTTAGCAACAAACACCGTGGTACGAGATTTATATATATAAGATAATAATGGTCGCCCACTGGTCGAAATTCAACCATAATTAATTTAAATTATAAGTTCTTTGCATAATTTTAAGAAACGTATTCTGCACTCCTTTATATAATTATAAGTGTAAGAAATTCATACTCCTCCAACGTGAATTTCCGTAAAAAGATGTACAAAGTTTTTGGTTCACATATTAATCTAAAGAAGATAGATATGCCTATACCTTGCTACGTGGAAAGCGTCACAGTGTGTTTTGATTTACACAATCAATATTATCATTCATTTAGGTGACTTAATTATTGTGTGGTTTTATTTTTACATTTTATCAGTGGAATAGATAGTTGAAAGTAAATAACCTGCTCTAACTTACACATGAATTTAATCATGAATAGCTTCATGAAGAACTCTTTCTTCAAAAACGATAAGAATCATATGAATTTTAATTCTAGAAGTTAATATTTATCATCATCAATTCATTTACTGTCCTACTGCTGGGCCAAGGACGGATCCAGACGACCTCCATGACCCTCCCGGTCATGGGGATCATCAGCATTTCTGTCAAACATTTTCAATACAAAACTAAGCACATATACAGATAAGCTCAATTCGCAATTGCTCAAATTTTAATCCACCGCTCACTGCAATAACAATAAAAACAGCTAAATATACTCACATGAATTTAGAGCTCTCTCTGAAGTACACCTGCGTGTTGCAGCTATAAGTAAAGCTGAGCAGGAACTGCCCACACTGAGAGAAGCCCATAAACACATGCTCCTGCAGGTAAGAGACAGGTACAATGTCCATGAGGCAGAAGCGCAGCCGTGGAGGTATCCGTTCAAATACTTTGCGGCCCCTGTCATTGTTTTTTCTTGATGTGCAACCAAATATCTGGAACAAGATTGCAGATTAAGTACACTGCCCAACCATATTATCCATTTGCTAGGAGTAGGGCTACAGATTATGTGGAAATTCCAAATTATTCTTAACAAGTAGTACCACTCACAAGGTGACCATGAGTAAACCTCTATCATCTCTGGCTACTATTGCTATTATTGCAGGATAACAATTAAGTTTAAGTAAAAAGTAAAACAAGTTTGAAAACCTTTATAATTAAAAAACCTTGCCATATCAATTATTTTTTAATAAAGAAGTAGGTAAATATAATAAAAAAATTATTGATTGTCCCTCCAGTAGGTCAAGTTGAATACTTGTAGTATAAGGATGCACACACACACACACATAATGTTTGTATGGTAACTGGCTAAAACTCACAAAACCAGCTCTTGAATGAAAGCATAGGGAACTAGAAATACCCATTTATTGTATGAATAAATTACAATTTGGTTACAAAATTGAGGTCAATGGAAGCAATGTTGTTTAGATCATATTAATTAAAAACCACTAATGCTTGGTTCCAAATGTATTATCAGTGTACTATAATTTACTAGTCATTTATCTAGGTAGTATCATAAAAAAGTACATTTATTAGGTCATCTCAGTTACACAAGAACTAAAGATTAAGGTATATACTGTTGGTTACACTAAAAAAATATAGCTATCAATATTTATACTAATTATTTTAATTTAACCAATTATATTAAACTATATCAGGCAATTCTATTATACAATGGAATACTTTACAGTTATGAAAATAAATAAGATTTTTCCATAATAAATACCTGTACAAATATATTTAAATCTTACTGTACTAAATCTTGGTTTGGAAAAAGCTTATGGTTTTTTTTAATATATAGGCACTGAGATTATTAAACCACTGTATCATCTGTGTAGTAAGAATTAATTAGGTGATAGATAACTTAGATTGTCAGTATGCTCATGAAGGATATCTATAATTTAGTCAGTAATTAGAGAAGGATAAAAGAAGGACGGAGGACGGCCACTGGCCAGGTGGAGCGACGACTTGCGCAAGACAGCTGGCAGTGACTGGAGGAAAAGAGCCGAAGATCGAGCTCTGTGGCGTTCACTAGGGGAAGCCTACGTCCAGCAGTGGACGAATATAGGCTGATGATGAAAGGAAGAAACATGATACAGATTTAAATGACACAAATAGTAGAAACAATGGCTTAATTGGCATATAAACAATAGTTATAAGGTCGGGTTTTTACTAGGGGCTTATAAGGTACAAAATATAGACTCAAAGAGCCATTTTTTTAAGGACATATAATTGTATAGCAGGTTAAGTATATGTTTAATTATGTATACATAAAGTATTTTTTCTTTATAGACATCAAAGAGACTAATACATAAATTAGAAACCTGCAAATGAAGAAATACCATATGACTTGCTTGACAGTGCATGCTTTTGAAAAGGAGAGTTGAGAGAGAAGAAACATTAATAAAGCATGTTGTAATTTTATTTTTTAGTGGCATAGACCTCAATGACCAGAGCATTGGCGTTACGAAAAAAGGGCATACAATTAAAAAAAGAAAAAGCATTCTACAATGATTCTACATTTATAATATCCGATTTGTAGAGAAACATCTATCGAGAAAAAACTGTATTTTTATTCAATCTCTTAGGTAATTATTATCTATAAAGAGCACTCAATTCTATCTTTCGTAAGTCTGATCACTCATCCCAATCGTCCCTCAAGATTGTCCCTGATTTATGAGCTAACAATCTGCAAGGTATATGAGCAAATACCTGCAGATGTATTTATCTAATCATGTATGTAAAGAAAAATACTCCGCGCGTCTCTAATAGAAATAGAAGAGAAAAAAAATAAAGCATAAGCACAGGATCAAGCTTTGAACTTTGCAGTATTTTAGTTTTAACTTACCTCTCTATTGAATAATTTATGAACAATATTACTACTGTGAACTGACATGTTTCTAGGAGTATTTGTTATTGTTTTGTCGTATTCATTTCTTGTAAACGCATAGAACTTCTCGGGCTTTGCAGCCAGAGAATCCATGTTCGTTTGTTTGACTGAATTATTTTGACAAATGCCAATCAATGTTGCCAATATGATCGAAATTAATAAGTTTAGTGCTTCGTTCAAGAACTCTCATTCCATCTGACATTGTAACGTCAAATGAATGAGAATATCATGGCTTCTTGCCCTTCGTACATGGATGTTCTGATCTAATCGGTCCCATTCATGTCACTAACGTCAAAACGTAAAAATACAATTTTGTTTTTTACTGTCATCTGGAAAGCGTGTCAGCCGTTGAAGTGATAAAATATAAATTACTAACGACTATTCTTTTCGAATCCAGTGAAAAGAAAATTATCAGTTTCAATATTAGAATAAAATGGAGCCAATGACTTTGGGTAGTCCGACTCACTCTCCTTCGAACAGCCCTAATGTGGCTTACTTGCCGCCTTTCCTTTTAGGTGAAATAAATCCTCCAACGACTCCTCGTACCAACAGCTTGTCTCCTACGAAGGGCCGCAGTCTTGCTTTTGGTAAGTAAATATTGGCTATAACATCTACTTACATAATGAGCTGCTGCTCAAATCTGATTTTTTAGTTTTATTATTTAATAACTGACTTGAAGAGGAATGCTCTTCAAAACTTGCTAATCTTGTCTCTATCGGAATGCATATTGTAGAGAACTATTAAATTCAATGAAATGTTTATAAATACAAGTAAATAATGAATATCTCTTATTTAAGCAAACCCAGGCTAATCTAAAAGTGTAGTAGGCATTCACTTACAGAACATTCTTCTTATTTTTTTCTTATTGCCTCTATACATACATTATTCAGTAAAAAAAATGCAAATAAACAAAGTATTAATATATTTTACACCTATTTATTAAATTTTGGCCTTCCATTATCCGTAATACAACAAAATAAAATATTTCAATAGGAAATGCCTTCTATATCACGGGGTCAATTCCTATAACAACCTTTTAATTGTATGGCCTGTAGGATTTTTATGGGTCTCGACATTTGTATCAATGATAATACATGTGCGTACATGCTCTCAAAAAGATTATATAACAATACAAATATTTGATTGTGAAAGTGTATACTTTTAGCTCATGAAAAAATTACATTTATTAAATATTTCTGCCTACAGGTTCACCAACTAGTCCCAGTCAAACATCAACACCGGACCAAAAAGCGTACCGCCAGAACATATCTATGCACCAGCAAGCTCTCTACAACCATCAGAACATGTACCCTAACATGCCTGCTGCCCCAAACATGTACCCAAATGTGGCAAACACCTCTAATATGTCTTACACAAGTAAACCAAACGGACCACCAATAGAGGATCTATTTGATACAATAAAGAGCAATGAACCTTCCATAAATAAATCTCTATTCAATGATAGTCTTTATGGCAATAATAACTCTATGCCCCAGAATGGGTACGGAAATAATATGAATGCATCAGTAAATAATCACTCAATGGTGACGCCATGGCAGGATGGGTGTCAGGAACATGACGAGTACTGGGTGACAGTTTTTGGTTTCCCACCAAATGCTGCTAACACAGTTTTGGCTAGGTTCAGCAACTGTGGTGCTATATTAGGTGAGATTTTACTTAAATATTTTAAATGTTTCTATCTCTATGGCAACATGTTAAATTTTTAACAAACCAGTAACATTATTAAAATAAGGTTTCCTTTTTACAGACAAGCAGTACCCAACACAGGGCAATTGGGCCCATGTGAGGTATGCTACTCGAGCAGAGAAGGAGAGGGCAATGGCGCTTAGTGGGCGACAAGTACTGCCTGGCGTAATGGTCGGTGTCGTCGAATGCAAAGAGCCACCCCGTATTGGCGTTACGGCGTCTGGTATTACTTCTCCTGAGAGGTAATTTTAGAATAAATAAACCATCGCCCTTTTAGGTGCTCTGAACTTATAGTCACGTTGTTGTAAAGGTGAAAAGCAACCTACTACTCACCAGTATCTTAGCTGTTGTGTCACAATAAAAAATAAATGCTGCTTTGACTAATGTGTTTAGAGAAATTTGTTAATAAATTATTAAAAAATATATATTTGTAGGAAGATGTAATTTAATTTATCTTTTCAACAGGCAAACAGGCGTCCGTTCTCTCTGCCCAACGCCTATTGCGAACGTCCCCGTGCCGCAACGATCGAGCGGTCTGATCTCCAAAGCGTTGGACTATGTACTGGGCTGGTGACATTTGCATAATGCATTGGTGTGTAGCATCAAGCCAATTTACCAGAGTGTGAAGCAGACACCCGAGGTTATGTCTCGCATTCCTTACATGTCGCGACTGCGAAATAGAAATAAAGACTTTTTTGCTAGGCTTGAAGAAATGAATCAATCACAAATGTATTTACATAAAGGACCTTCTGAGTTTTTCCATTGTATGTGATGTGTTTATTGTAAATTATGATGTGCAGTCAATCAAATAATTTAGGCTATTTTTATATACATAATCTGATAACGGGATTAATCTGGTAACTTTATTTTTAAATGCAGTTTGATAAATTAGAATGAAATATCTTCATTAATTCCCTATCCACTCACCTTTATTGTAAGTGCTTTGACTAATCTACTTTTAACTTGATAAGACCGTTGCTATGTAGTTTATTATATAGTTTTATGAAGTCAAGTAATCTATTTGCGAATATTAACTTATTGGAGTACCACTTATGGATAAAAAGAATAGCTTTTATGGTGAAAGATTTTTTGACAAATAAGTAAAACTCTTTATTGCGACTGTGCATAAAGAAATTAACTATATTTATACATTGTTAGGAGAGTTGTTAGACAAATAATTTCAATGGTTTATCATATGCCACAAAATAAAAAATAATATTTCTTAATTGTAATTAATATTTTTATTTCTAAATATTACATATAAAATACTTAAATTAAGGAGATTTTTAAATTGATGTTATATTATTTTTTCCAGTGTTAAAACTTTTACATAGCAAAGTTAAAAGTGGAGGTAACTGCACAATACTAAGGTTATGTTTAAAGATGAAACCGATGACTGTATGTGGACCAGCATGGTTTGGTGTGCTGTGATAATATATTTTACAGATACACAGAAGTAAAATAATAAAATATTATAACAATAACTATAATATTAGAGTTAAAATACAATTTTAAGATTTACGATTACCTAGCATCATAAAAAATTGTTTTATTTTAGTCTTTACCTGCAAAACAAAATGTCTATACCAATTACATATTACGATTGATAAAAAATGCTAGTTGTCTATGCCTTACAGTGTAATTGTCCGGTTTAATCCTGTTGAGGTCATCGGTGGTGGATGCAGCAGGTCAAAGTCTCCGGCCATGCCTAAAATTGTCCAATATCTACTATACATTATTTTTTCTGGATAAATTTAAGTAAGTCTTACTTTCTATGATTTAAAAACTGATGCTTATTACGTGTCAATAAATCCATTTCAATTAACTTCGCCTAGACCCAACGATAAAAAATCGTTGACAAAGTACATTGACTTTAAGTTAATATTTAAAAAGAACGGGTGGTCTTGAATACCTATTGATTAAATCTAATATAGATCTATTCCAAATTCGAATATTTACACGTGACTTAATAGTACATAATAAAACTATTTTAGGTAGGTACTAATTTCATTGAGCCTTTTTTTATATGCCAGTCATGTCTGACCATCGTCGAAATAGTTTTGATGCTGGATGAATCTTAAGTTTTATACAAATCAATTAGTAATTGTCTTACTTCAATTTATCTAAACTATAACAAAATAAATTAAAAAACGACCTAAACTAATAATTGTAACAAATTGAAAGTGCGTTGCCAACGAAGCGTACGGTCGACGCGTTCGCTTCGTATTCACTAACATGGCTAAGGATTAAGAGCACAATACCACATTCGCAAATTGTCATTCCAAAATTGGCATTATAAGAATGAAAATGCTGCTTGTTATCAAAATGCCACACTAGCAGAAAACCACATGAGTCTCAGTTATATCAGACTATATATTGTGATTTAGTTGATTATATTACTTTGTATACCGACATACACTGACGCTGCTTTTCCAGGGGAATAAGCAGGAACTATAGTCACAAAAGTTTGTAGTCAAATACCTACTAAACTACAAACCGGATCTTATAAAAGCATATTCTGTCCAACCCGGATTTATTCTTAGTTGGGGTATATAAACATTAAAATTTTCGTTTCATTTGAAATCATCTACTTTGGACCAACCATGTGACATAGACATATAATGTAACTTTACGGGAGGTAGCGTTGTTTGTACAAGTAATTTCATGACAGAACATAATAATAACAATAATAATTTTCTTTGAATACATAAAAGCATGGTATAAAAAAATTGTCGTCTGAATTACGTATATCGGATAATAATAATTCAGCTGATTATATTATTATTATATAAGTAAAGATTATCGCAAAAATCATCTCTTGAATTATACTCAAACCACATTTTCTTTTAACATATTTGTCCACCACTATAGCGACAACGACCATTTTGTTGATTATTGAACGGTAATCAACTGGAAAAGCTATAATTATTCAGAATAAAATTTGACGATAAAATAAATGCAACACAACCTCCTGTACTAGTATGAACAGTTAATAGTGATTTTCGAGAATAACATTTGTGGAATTCCAATAAGTTATTTTGCTAATATGGCATTGTGCACTTAATCCATTGCTAGTAGCCAATCACTCTTACTGTCTTCGTTATCTGAATGGATTGAAAGACACCATAAGCACAAGGAGGTAATCACAAGTGTAATAAATAACAATTTGTATCTACACATTACTTTGGCTTCTCTATAGTGGCGTTCGCGAGGTCTGTCATCTTGGGGTACTTGATGTTGTGTTTGTCGAGCTCGCTCTGCGACCACAGGATCATGCGCAGAAGACTGCACAGTTTCGGGTTGGTGTACTCTTGATTCTCCATCTTAAGTATCGCGGCGTTGAGTTCACTTGCGATCTGTTGAGTAGACAACATTATATAGGAACAGATTACTTGAGAACAGTCTCATTCTCATCAATTTATTTACTGTCAGTGAAGGTAGGCAGGCATCACACTATTTTAGTGTTTGCACATATAACAAATACATGCTTGGGGATTGAACTAGATACCTCTGACTTTACAGTTCAATAACCTAGTGCACCAGCTACTAGGTTATCACTACTTTTAAATAGTAATTATCAGTCAATAGGACATTAATACAGATTTTGATTGCTAAATCCATAATAACAGACTCCATAGTTTCCTTGGATTAATGAATGAAATAAAGGTAACAAATTAACTTTCTATGCTAAATATTAAACACTGGGTATTTGCATTATACTTAAAATGGATTTTTTCTTTTCACACAATAGTATATGCATATATTAATTCTAATTAATGAGTTCATTCACATCAACTACCCTCACCTTTTGACTATGTGATGGTAACAGTAAATCTGCAAAAGGTGATGCATGTGGGTCTGGGAAGGCAAGCAAAGCCAGTGATCGTTCTAGCTCTGTCAGGGCATGAGGATCGTTGGCTCCAGCCTCTGCAAGAGTTGCGCTGGCAAATGCGAGGGCCTCCTCCGCCCGTCCTCCACGGATCAGCTCTAGCAGTTGAAGTTGCTGTTGAAAAGGGTTTTATTTAACTGTTATTGCGATCTCATTTTGGATATTCTATGTTAATCAAGCCGTTTTGTGTAGTCTATGCCCACCACCATATTTCTATATGTCATAGTAGTCTGGTATTTATATATGAAGTAGGTAAGGTATACTAATCAAAAACAGATTGAGTTAATGTTAACTTATTATTGTAATATACATAATATACAAATTTTACACCTGAAATCCAACAATCATTATTGTGTATGGATTTTATGAAGTTAATTTGAAAGTCAAATAGTATATCTTCAAATTATTTGTAAGGTCAAATATCTAACATGTCAATGATAGATTTGTGTGGATTTGAAATTAACTAAACAGTTTGAATGGACATGTTGCCTACTGCAGTGCAATGCTTCTAAAATCTAAAATTGATATGCAGGTAGTACCTCCTTACCTGTAAATGGAAATACAAATATCTATCATTGTCTAAGAGTTCTGGATGTAGGGCATTGACCATAGCAATGGCATCAGGAATGCGCCCAGTCTGGACAGCCTCACGGATCATGATTCTCTCATCCAGTGAACTGCAGAGTGCGGGCTCCTGCAACCCAGCTTCTTGTTGGAACTTCAGCGCAGCTTCTTTGAAACCCTCTGAAATATGTTGGAAGGGTTCAACATAGCTAGCCTAATACTTCAGTGTTATAAGAATAATTGAGAGCAGTTGCCTCTACATTATAGAAATTCGCATGCAGATTTCATTAATACAAAAGAAAAGGAACACTGAAAGGAATAAGAATGATAACGACTACATTTTATTTACAAAACGTTTGATAGTATCGTAGTTTTTTCTTTGTTGTGAAAGCCATATAGAAAACCAATTGATTTTGTATAAACGTATACCTCTGTTACTAGTACCATATAATTAATGATAAAAGTATCACTATATAGACCAAATAAATCGTACAAGCAAATTATTTACCTGTTACCAAATAATTCATTATCAACATATTCATGTCAGTTCTGGAGATTTGCAAGTCGTCCCCTTTATTGCGATCGTAATATTTTCGATCCTCTTTTTCGTTGCCATTATTTGCCATATCAAAACTCATTTTATTTGTTACACAAGAACTTACACAGCTGAATTATAATTATTTAATTAATTGAAAATATTTTCAATAACACCTCACAGTACCATGACAAAATAAATCGTTCAAAGAATGATTGAAGATGATTGAGTGAAGAAGAAGTGTCTTTGTTGAACTTACATTCTGAATGAAACGTTGAATTGAAAGTATATTTATTTTTGAAATGGCAAGTATTGAAAATAGGCATGTATGCATGTATGTATGTAAATGTAATGTTTATTGCATTACATTTACATACATACATACACTCACGCCTTTTTCCCATGGGGGTAGGCAGAAACCACAGAACATTACATTTATTACCACTTTAAGTCTTTCTTGAGACGATGTCGATAATTCTGCCAATTTCATTCAAATTCTGCAAATTTGTTGTCCCTGCCACGATATGTTTACCGCAGAATAATAACTTTAAGTTTTAATGCTGAGTACAGACCGACCCGACGAAGGATAACGACCGACTGGCAAAGCTTATTGATTAAACATTTGCTTAATCTCAATCACACGGCAGAAATTACGTTTGTTATAATATATAGCCCCGCACCAGATGGTCCACATTATAGTATGAACTCAAAAGTCTCCGGTTTGCTTCGGTTGGCCTTGCAGTATATCCTCGATCCGAAGTTTTAATCGTAAAATTACGATCAATTACGATTAAAAAACAAAAGCGGCTTCTGACTGCCCATTACATGGAACAGAAAAAAAGAGGCCCTGGAGGCAGTAGCAGTGGAGGTTGCATTGCTCTTGGCAATGAAACATTTAAGATTACAGTTTCAAATTAACTAGAACTTGTCGATTGTCAATTACCATTTTGTAATAATCAAACAATCACCTTACGGTTCTTTTAAGCCACCATACATCAGTGGACGACAAGTAAGGACATTTTTACTTACCAATTACCAATGTAATAAATAAATAGTAATAAGATTAGATTTCAACCTCAAAGACGACGAAGCATCGAGATATTTCTCTAAGCGCTATTCAAGAGCACCCAGCTCCACCGAAGTGCAGCGTTATACGAAAGAGTCGGTTACCATATGTTCACTAAATAGTAAACAAACTCAACGGGCCACCGTGTACCCCTATGTATACTGCACATTCCAACAGTTATCGCGCGTCCGCGTCATAAATCATCATGGTTGCTGGCTAGCGCCAAGTCATCCGTGATGTCTCACCTTAACGCTTACTAGTAGAAACTACAGAACACCACGCACTCCGATCTCTACATACCAGTTATGCATCGAACTATCACACAAAAAGCTAATTGAAACATAAAAACAGCCCCGACAAATTTTTATAAAAATATTGTGGGTACGGCCATCTTGGACCGATTGTCATCAAACATAGGAACACCCCGGGCCACCTTTCAAACAAAGAAAACAAAATCAACATCGATTCACCCGTTCAGGAGCTACAATGCCACACACAAATATCAAACACATCAAACATAACACCCGTCGGTTGTGAATAAAAACACAGTGGGATATCCTTCTCCAGTAACCTGCCGTTTCTTATTACATATTCCTTGACATTATGACACAGCGCCATCTAGTTCCGAGCTAAGCAACGAGGCTTGTGTTTACAGATACTAGTTGGTTGATATACTACATATATACTTTTTTTTTGTAAATACATACATACTTACTTACTTCGCTGGCTCACCGACCCGAAGTGGATCTTGGCCTCCGACATTAAAGTGCGCCATTTCTTCCTGTCTTGTGCCAGGTCTGACCAATCGACCACCCCCATCTCTTTTAGGTCTTTGGCAACTTCATCTTTCCAGCGATATCTTGGGCGACCCACCGGACGGCGCCCAGATGGTTGTCCGAAATAAATACATACATATTATACATAAATACATCCATGACTCGGATACAAATGTTTATGCTCATCACACGAACATTTGTCCCTACCGGGATTCGAACCCATAGCACAGAAGGCAGCGTTAACTACCGCTGGACTAATTGGGTCATCGAATTATTAATTCGTTATGACCTAGTTTTGATAGTTTGAGGGTTTTTGAGGCTGCGTCATGACGACGAAACGGAATGCAGTCTGCAGCGCTCAATACAATAAGAGATATTACGTATAGAAATGAAGTTTCTAAGATAAGTACTTGGAAATAAATTATTTTGCTTGGTTTTCTAGAGAATATTGGTCGAATATGTGGTGGTGGTTGTTTAATTGTTAGAGCAAAAAAAAACTTCTGATAATGGGTGTTTAGCTAATTTATTTTCAGTTCTTAATCGCCAATAACCTACAATAAAGAGCTGATAATACAATTTTAAAAAAGTCCTATCCTATTTTTTTATTGAATAATGCTTGGTAACAAATATCGTTTTTTGTATTCAATAAAAAGTTACAACTAAACAATTATAATAAAACAAACCCAATAATGTTTCGTCGAGCGTATATCTCTCGGTTACAGCGGTTGTCGACTACGACGCAGTATCATCAAATACATAAAGAAAAAAAAACTTAAAAATTTAAATAAAGCTAATTAATCATTTTCTAATAAGCCATGTATCAGTGAGTTAATTTTGAGGAAATAAGTTCAGTAGTAGTTAAATATTGGCTAGAAATTGCCATTAAAGATAAGAATACATTTTATATAGAGTTCTAAAGGTATCCCGAACTGTCTGATACAAGAGGCCGTCTTTCATAGAAGCTAAGGACGGGCTGATGCCGCGACCCATACATACAATCAAATTAAATATAATTTACGAACTACAACTATAATTCCACAACACTATAAAGAAAAGTACAGTAAAAATAATCATTAATAGAAAATAATTATGGCTAACTAATTCGCACTTTCGAGGACAATGATTAAGAGGCACTCTGCGTGAATGTTATATTCGTGTAGATTATAAGTTGCTACAGGTTCCATAACGTTACTTTAGAAAATATACAAAATACAAATGTATACTTGGGTTCCGTATCTGTTTTGTAGACATAATTCTGTTAACAAACCCGTTTCTTTAACGAACAGTCCGCCAGAGCTATAGTGTCGTGCCTGGCAGCAAGACGTTCGTCTCGGCGACATCGATCCTCAGTCTATGAACACAATTATCCAGCGTACCTTACCTAAAGCATTAAAAGCTAATTATGTGTATGTGGCATGAACTAAACTGTGGAATTTCACGAGGACAATATTGCGAGTTTTAAGGCTATTGGACATCAACTTTGAACTGAAAACAAATTATAAATGGTGGGAAAAACAACTGCAATCAATGTACAATAATACTGTACTGTTATACGAAAATTATTCGCAATATTCGCCACCGTCAAATTCCACTAGCAATCACAATGTCTTGATTCATTAGGATACTTTACTCCCGCATATAATATTCACATATACCAAAATATGTTTGTCTTGATATAGTTGCAGTATTATACCGCAAAGCCGACGCCCTTGTCATTAGGACAGGTCTGAAAATAGAAAAACACATGTTTATTGTAAGAATCTAATGAGTTACTGCCAGCTGTGCACTTATGAATTGTGTCAATACGAATAAGCAATTTCACAATATAATGACACCGATTGTATAATTTACCTACAAGTTGAAAGTTGATTTTAGACGTACATACATAACATTGCGCGTTTTATTGTTACAAGTGCTTATCTAGTGTGATAAAATAATATTGTGTTTTGTTTGCGTAAGTATTTATGGATCAAATCTATGGGCTACCGTAGACAAAAGTAGTCATTAATCTAAACCTCCTTCGTTAGTTTAACGTCAACTAAAGATAAAATCTTGAAACAAAAAACAAAAATCTTTTGACATACAAAATATCTGCACAGTACCCTATGAGTGCAATAGCATTAATCTCATTGGCAGGGTAATAAAAAAGTAAGAGTAATGATGATTGAACTTACAGCTGGGGACAAGATCCTGATGCATGTGGTGCTCGGCGTCCATGCCGAGGGGCATGCAGGTCGCGGGCGGGGGTCGGCGCTGCACCTGCCACACAAATGTTACACGTGTTCAATTTATTTTTAGGGTTCCTTAGCCAACGGGACCCTATTACCCGCCAGTCCTGGAATTGCCCATTAAGCTATTTAAGCAATTGCTCAACGCATCCCATCTAGGGGGGGCGACCGACACGACCGAGAATTAACACGCGCTGTCAAGGGTGGTGGGGCTAAAAAAAATGTTTTTTAGCACCACCACCCTTGATTTTAGGTAGATTGCTTAAGGCAGCCCGTTACCTTAATCCGGCACTGCCTATTACTAAGCCTCCTCTGCCCGTCCATCCGTCTGTCACTGGGTTGTATCTCATTTTTACGTCACAAGGGTGGCAAACAAGCGTACGATCCGCCTGATAGTAAGCAGAAAAACAAAAGTCTATAAACGTTTGCAACACCAGAAATGTCGCTCGCGCGTTGCCAACCCTTTAGAAACCGTCTAGGTTTCTTAAAACGTAGACCAAATCTAAACTGAATCGAGATAGCTAGACAGTCGAAAATTTCAAGTATATAGACAACAAATTAATGGTAAAACTATAATAAAATAAATATTTAAGGGAGGGAGGCTCTAATACAAAAACGTGTCTTTTATTTCCGCGATTTTTATTTAGGCGACGGGCAGTCGATAAATGGTACGGAACTTTTTGAGCACGCCTCCAACTCGCACTTAGCCGGTTTTTTTTTTGCTGATCTCTGTATATCGATACTTAGAAGACAGTAAATATGTAAACTAATTTTGACGAGTATTGCGTCACTAAAGTATTTAAGAGTTACATTTGATTCTCAAATAACACTACACTATATAATGACATTGTTTGCAGAATTTAATACTACGTTCGTACTATGGAAACACATGATTGCATTCACATTGTGTACTTTTTTCAATAGTTTACCTCGGTTTTGTAAATAACAAACTAATAAATGTTGTCTCTTGGTGGTTTATCACAAAATTTAACATAAATACATTCAATTATGAAATGTTTATAAAGATCCCAGATTTCTGATTCAGTGTGGATTGTTAGTATTTTATTTGGTATCAGTAGAATGTTGTTGTTTCGCATTGTATAAGAATTGTGCAGATGTAACACGTTACCTGATCAAGATTGAAGCGCACAAAGGCCTCATACTGTTCGGCGAGCTTGGTGCTCAGCGCAGACTCGTATTCAGATCGCAGAGCCACCTCTTGGTCGCGAAGCATCCGCTCGCAGATCATGCGCACCTGGAGAAATTACATTGTAGGAGAAAAGTCTTGATGGATTAAAGATGCTTCATCTATCATGTAAATGTTGTAAGCTTTGTAAGCCAGAAAAAAACTAACTACTAATAACAGCTACTCCTTGACTGAATGTCGCCAACTTTTTGTGTAGTTTATTGTCATGACAGACAATATAATTTATTACAATTGTGTGTACATATATAAATAAATCCACACTTACAAATAAATTCACGCACACATTTGCATGTGTGCAAACGTCATTTTGCTTTATTTGAAGTTGCAGTAGGTATTAAAATCGAAAAGTTGGAGTGACTGTGCTTTTGTACAAAATTATTATAACTATAACAAATAAATGCTGACAGAAGACTGCTTTGTATTAATGGCGACAAAGCATCAGGCAGGCGCCTTTATAACGACACATTCATGAACCTATTTGGTTGCAAACCTGTGGTAAGCAGGGTTCGGAAAAGTTTTGGTATTGGTCTAATTTTGTGTATTAGATCCTAATATTAATATACCGGATTAATCAAACAAAACCGAAGTTTGGCTTTGCAACAAATACATAATAATGGTTTGAAAATTTAACTAGTTCTTGATCCTTAGTGGTAAATAATGTGGAAGTTTTATACTACCATTACCTGTTTGAAAGTGAAGAGTGCACGGTGGTGCACTTTCTGTGTGTTGTGTGTGGAACGGTGCGGCGGTGAGCAGTCGCCTTCAGAGCCGCTGGACGACGAGCAAGAAGCCGCCGAGTTCATCAGCCGCAGCTGACGGCGACGCTGTAGACGCTTGATCTCGTCACATATCTCTTGGGCCATGCGTTCTGGGGATTCAAAGAATATAATATGTCAGATAATTGTTTGCAAGATAATTTAATTATTTTGACGACCTAATTAGCTCGAAGCTATTGCCACTTTCGTGACATATTGCGGTTTCGACCTTGTCATGGTACAAGTATATTAACATCTACAGGTAGTTGTGTCGCCGAATCTGATTATTTGTAAACACACCCTATGACAGGAGAAAATTGTTATAAAGGGCAATATTTTTAATGTACTGCTCATTTGACCATAACCTAAATTAATTTGAGGTCAACACAGTAGTCTTTGTCTCACCTATATTTATCTTATTTAGCTTATCATCTCCAATTAGTCTTGGGTATAGATTTTATTATAATTAATAGGTCAACCATTAACCTAAAAAACTAACCAAAATATTCTCTTGGAACATGAAATGATTGTTTATTTCTGTAAATAGATCTTTTTAAAGACACTTTTACAAGTCATTTAAAATTTTTTTAGTATCTAGATGGCATCAGCATTTCCTAACTGATGACCTCTGAGAAGAAATGCCGAAACAAACTCAGAGAATCATGGTCTCTTGTAAAGTCCAAACATTTCGGTTACATTATGTGAGCCTGACAATGTAGAAGTCTGAGATAGCCCTTTGAAGAAAGCGCTAGTGTAGCTTTGAGTTGACCTGTCCATACTGACAGTACGCATATAGAGGATATAGTAATACTGTCATCAAGTAAAATTTTTAACACTAGCTCCTCAATTACACTCATAATAATGTCAATCTTCAACTAGCCATTGTGCAATGTTGAGGATCATCTCTCATTATTATTGCATCTATTTCATAAATAATTATAATTAATACCGACATTTTATGCTAGAAAATAAATTTGCAAGTCATTCTTGCAGACATTAAGAACATTGATACAACAATGCACTTTCAGTACAAAACAGGTTGAACTTTGCCATACAGTTATTACTAATGATTGCAGTCTTTGAACCTTAAGGTATGAGATATAGTGTACATGACAATATTATTTTATTTTTATTGAAATATTAAGTTTTACAATGCTAGTAATGTGCATTTGACTCATTGGTATTAGATAAATAATCAATTCTTTTTTACATTTATCAGATATCATTGATTAATTATTAGCTTATGCATAACATATAATATATTAAGACTTGTTAGCTAGAAGTCTTAATATATTATATGTTGACTAAAACAATAATAACCATGTATTATCAGATAGTTGATATTGATGATAGCTGTTGTATACATATAATAAATAGTTCATGTTTTCTTTTAAATATGAATGGCTATGAAACATAGTACTTTTATTAATAGGTATTGAAAGTTGTAATAATTTTATTATATAAAAGTGTGAATAAACTTGGAGTGATAAGGTCAATATTTTCTAGATTTCTTTATGTAAAATGTGACAATGGCATTCATGACTGACAATTATAAAATAAAAGATTTGTAATAGTTATTGGTTGAAGATAGAATACAATTAAATTAAGAAAGCCTTGTATTTTCGGCCAGGAGCCATTTAAAATCATATTTAAACTAGATTAAGAGAAACAAATTTAATAAATAAATAAACAATAATTAAAATTTTGATCAACTTGATTAATAACTACATTGTTCTTATTGGTAATAAATCTCAGCTTGTCTGAGACAGTTGAACAGTATACCTGCCAACTTTATGTCATGTTATATGTTTTTTAAAGTTATGCTTTTAAAAAAGGCCAAATTCAATTTGTTTTTTTTTATATCTAATAGTATTTAATAGTGTTTAAAATACTCACAAGATCATAGATAAATATTATGTATTAATACAACTCAACCCAAACAACATATTACTTATACATCAGGGCCACAAACCACTACTGTGTAATAAATATGACAAAAAAATATTGTACAGGACTCAGGTACAACTCAGCCCTTGTTGAAAAAAGGTTAAAGGATCAAAGGTTTTGTAGTTTACCTGTTGTTAGACTTCTTTAAAAGCCTAAACTCTTCATTAAGATACAAAAATGCAAGGGTTTCAGAGCTATAATTATGATTTTTATAAAATTACTAATTTATCAAAATATAACACATGCATGCTAATTTATTGTTGCAGTATTGGCTAAAATAAATTTGAGTATAAAAATCAACATGCTAAGAAAACAGTTTGATCCAAGTTTCATGGTTTTTTTTTCTATAAATAATTAAGGTTACAAAAATAAATAAATAGAAATAATTATGATGGCTTCCCAAGATTTTTAATTAACTAAAAAGCCTGATCTTAATAGCAACTTATAGAAAATGTTTTTATTTTAATAAAAGTAACATTCTTGAGACAAATCTGTGAAACATGTAAATATAATAGTAATAAATTTTAAAATAAAATATGTGTTGCTCAATGTTAGTTAATAATAATAAATCAACAAATACAAACAGCTGTGTTTTTTACTGTTATTATTTTTTGTATTCCCTTCCATTAACAACCTTCATACAAATATTGTATGGTAGAATAAGTAAGTAAATATAATAAGTGCTAATCTACAACAAAATTACTATCGACTTGTAAATAAAACAGCACAAAAGCATTAAACTACTTTGTTTGATTCTGTCCAGTCATCCAGATAATTAGTAATCTGCTGAAGTGCAGAAAATGTCTATCCTGCGTCCATTATCCATATTTCAGCGGATTAGGCAGTCTTACAAACACAACAACTGCATAAAACTGGTAAAAAACGACTCTCCAACCAAAACCAACCCGCAATTTTATACTACAAAGACTTCGGAGCTTGGAATTAAACACAAAAACCAACAAAAGGACATGAAAAAATCCACGCAACGGTCTTCATGCATCAGTCATCTCGCTCTAACGCGATAAAAATATTCATGATGCAGTGGAAACAATGGCGTTAGATAATACAGCTGATAAATTATAAAAACCGATCAATATTATAAATCAATAATTTTATATAACTAAAACTCTAGCAACGTTTCATTGGGTTCGGAAGCCATAATAAAAAATAAACAAACCTGGGGTCAATTTCACAGGTGCAGTAACGGATTCTCCAAATGACGATGGTTTAGTCTCGGAAACTTTTATTCCAGGACTTGTGCTTGAACTGGCTGCAAATGGTGAGCACCTCCGCCTTTTGGCAGGCATTTGCGCCATGGACTCCCAGTCCAAATTTCTTTTAAGAGTTGCACACGCCATTTTCTTTTTACGCCCAGCGAATGTCCTCTACCTATCCGATACTATGTTTGGAATTTCGACTTTTATCACAAACTAAGCAAAAATCGAAAATAATAATACAACGTAAAGTAAGCAAGCACTACAATTTAAATACAGTTAATTCTAAATTATTTTCATAAAGGATTTCTACAAATATTAAAGATTATTATTTGTCGCTCCGGGATTCTCTCACTTCCAAATAAATCCGGCAGCGAACACTTTTCACTCAATTCAATTTTATTTTGACATTTTGTTGTTACAATCATGTATACCAACTTTCAGAAA
This sequence comes from Craniophora ligustri, assembly GCA_905163465.1. Classification (NCBI taxonomy): domain Eukaryota; kingdom Metazoa; phylum Arthropoda; class Insecta; order Lepidoptera; family Noctuidae; genus Craniophora; species Craniophora ligustri. The sequence continues at coordinate 14,429,262 of LR990959.1, read as the reverse complement.
TGTTAACCATCGACAATGTTCCTTTATTTTTGTGGGTAAATGAGAATAACCTTCTTTAGTTGGAATATAATCGAATATAGTTAAATATTTTTACTGAACAGAAGAGAAATTACTCTTTGTTTTCGATATCGCATTTCTGAGCGTTAGTATTTATTCAGTGGTATATAAATTGTCTAGGGAATCTCAAACTTGTAAGAATAATTATGTAATAAAACATCCTCTTTCAAAAAAATGTGCCGCCCCTTATTTTAGCTCATTACTGCAAAAAAAGTATTTTCCTTAAATTTGCCACCCCCAAAAATCTACCGCCCGAGGCTACCGCCCCCAAGACGTGGGGGGTCATACTACGCCACTAACCCGCGCTGTATGTACGGGCTTAGTGGCAACGAATACCGCCCAGGATTGAACAGGCCTTAATAAAAAGTAAATAAACTTTTTTAAAACGTGACTGAATTTTGCCATGAAAACCGTCAAACAGCTATAATTTTGAGGAGTGAAGTATTATTAAACAATGCAAAACTGTACGAAGTAAATGTCAGAAATCTATCAGAATATCGGTGTAAACTATACTATGGGTACATCACTTTGCAGGGTTGATTAAATTGTGTCTAAGTTTCTGAACTATGCTAACTTCTGAACTATAGTAATAGTCACAATTCTCTCTTCAGAAACTCTAGTTATTTGACAGCTGTCAAGTTGTGATTCAATAAATTGTTTTGACTGATTGTGAGTCATCGTACAAATAATTATTATTTGCAATTTCTTGCGTTCATATTATTCCTGTAATCATTGTATTATTTAAGGGCAGTGCCTGAAAATAATTTGGTAGGTCTTAGCGCCTATAATTTTTTGTTAAAAGTTTTTTATAAGCCGTCAAACTGGGGAACGAAATGTCGTCATCCGCTATGGAAAGTATCCTTTTTTAAAGTTTTGTAAGTTTTTTGACACTGTTTTTCTTTTACTTAGAATTTTCAGCATAACAACATCAAAATTCGATGTCTAACAAATATCTGACAAAAGAAATAATTATTGGAAAATAATTGGAATTTAGTTACGTATCATCTATGGATCGACTTCTTGGTATTTTTTGAGTTTTTGCAATATATTATTTTACATTTAATATTATATTTCTGTATACTTATACCCAAATTTCGCTATAGACATATCATTATACTGTAATACAACCTTATAATCTATAATTAATAATCTTCATGTAGGTATAATCAAACACACTTGCTTTACTATTAGTCATTAATTCTTTTGTTCTATGGAAATATAAAGATTTAATGTGAACCTACAATTCGCTCACATATCATTCTATATCAACTATTTTTATGTTTTAACAGTGGTGTAGCAATGTATGAGAAATTACTGTTCATTTCTTTAACACTCTTAGTTACTTTATTTTAATTAGAATCCATTTATATTCATAGCCTATTAAATTTCAATCCTTAACTACTTTTGTCAGAACACCTATTTAATTTAAAATTTGCTGTGAAAGAGTTAGAGAGAAACTCTAAAAAATGTGAAAAAGAAGAGAAAGTTGAGAAGGAAAAGGCTAAGAAAGCAATACAGAAGGGTAATTTAGAAGGTGCGAGGATACATGCAGAGAATGCCATAAGACAGAAGAATCAAGCACTCAACTATCTCAGGATGTCAGCACGAGTTGATGCAGTATCAAGCAGAGTACAGACAGCACTTACAACTAGAAAGGTTTGTTATTTGTCATTTAAAATTTTAGAACCATTTGATTAAATTCCACATAAACCCTAAAATAATAAAAGTAATCTTGTTGACTGATACACTCACACTTATCAATATCAAATTAGCATAACTATTTACATATTATTTACTAGTAGTTGGCAAGTACAGCTATTTTAAAAATAATAAACCTTGAGAGATATGGTAAGGGTACATTTTTACAGCTTAGGTTACATTGTTGAAGTTTTTATTCGGATCCCTAATTGTTTTTTAAATAAAGTATATGCTACTGTGATGGTCATCACAGATAGTGCAGCACTCAAAGATTCAAATGAAATGTTTATAATTTTAGTATAAATATACTACATGCAATGTGGCTATGTTAATTGCCTTAGTCACTAACATTTCATTAATTATTAGTTAACCTACCCACAACCGGTTCTTATAAACAAAATTAATTACAGGTCACAAATTCCATGGCTGGAGTGGTAAAGGCAATGGATGCGGCAATGAAGTCAATGAACTTGGAGAAGATATCAACACTTATGGACAAGTTCGAGAGTCAGTTTGAGGACCTTGATGTGCAGTCATCGTACATGGAGAATGCCATGTCACAGACTACCACCACCACAGTGCCCCAAGGCGATGTTGATAATCTATTGCAACAAGTTGCAGATGAAGCAGGGTATGTGATTATTATTTATTTTTGAGGCTTCTACAATATCATAAGACTATATTTTCATTCATAATGATGTGCAATAACTATGTGGGACTGTAGGCTTTTTGTGGTTTCAACAAGTACTTTGTACACCTGTATATCATCACATCTACATTTGCCGTATCTTACGTTACCTATTGCTATTAACTACGCTAGTTGAAATCTCGGAAGTGCTGAAGAAATACTAGTAACTTTGGCTGGTTTAGGAGTTGGATATAAGACCTCAAAATATAACATGATATCCCATCAATCTCATTTTACCCTGTACTTCTTTCTCCAGGTTGGAGCTCAACATGGAGCTACCATCAGGTGTACCAAGCACCTCAGTGGGTACCGCCACTGTTGTATCTCAGGAACAAGACGAGCTCACGCAGAGACTAGCGAGATTACGACAAGCAGAATAGCATGGGTTGTACAGTTATATGTTTCGCGTTATTATAGTATTCACAATTCTGAAATAAGACCACTAAATGATGCCTATTTGTTGTAGAGAAATGTTTTACAGTGCCATTTTAAGTTAAAGTACAATTTTGGGGTTTTAATTAAGTTCTAGCACACATTAGACAAACGCATACTCTAATCAAATAAGCAGAAAGACATTTGTACATAATAAAGTACAATTTCAAAAAGATAAGTAAATAATCATAAAATTTTGTGAGGTTAAGTGCGAGTTTGGGTTAAATGTAATTATTGAGGATATTAGAAACGGTTCTCGAAAAACACGTCGCTAGAATGACACGATGAAACATGGATTACGTCATAGTATTGGATCAGTAATCCACATTAATATTATAAAGTGTCACTGTCTATTAGGTTTGAGCAAATTAGTTTTTTCTTCAACAACTCGTCAAATCTTGTTCATCAGTTCATTTGCTCGCACATTTTAGTTCAGACATATGAACTCTAGTTATGCTATATGGATGCGGGTTTTAGGGCTCATAACTGAATGAAAAACCCATCTATTTGTTGAACTCTGAATGAGTTATAATATTTAATGGAGCAGTTTTGCTGTGCATGATCCAAAAACTAATAGAACTTGTACCTACTGTGAAATATTTTTCTACAAACTGAATGCTTAAATTAACTTTGACAATAACATTTGTTATCAAGTTAATTCAGTTCGAAATAGAAACAATATTATGTTCAATTAGATTTTTGTACTTTCAATATTAATTCGAATCATTTCCATTATTAAATGATAATTGTACTGTGATCACAAGTTATATAGAGTCAGGCATATAAATAAGTATCTAAGGTAAAATATAAATGTCTTGTATTTTTTATTTGTAAAATGTTTATAAAGTTATGATAAATCTTTTTTTTATTACCAAGTAAGATCTTATTTACTAAAACAACAACCTTATCTGCACCAAATTTATTTATAGAAGAGCTAAGTTACATTTGTTTCTGATGGATTTAGAATTTGATCACTGGCAATACAGGCTACCCACCCAAGGGGAGAGTGATAACCTATAATTATTGTATAATAAAACAGCTTATTTTTGTTAAAATACTTTTATTATCCATAAAACAATTAAAGGAACAAGCATGTATCCATACAAATAACAGTAAACTTCCAACTAATACTAATAATACGGAAAAATCTGTAGTGTGACTACATTTCTTACAACCTACACGCGTATCAGCTAAAGCTACCATAATACCGTACGGTGTCACAACTCCGCGGCCGCGGGCGTTGAGTCCACAGCCCGAGCTGCTTTTAAAAAAATGTATATCACATCTAAAACTTAGGAAAACATTAGTTTCAAAAATAAAAAATAACTTCTTAACAAAGTGGTAGTCAATTTCTTTAATAGAAATTGTGTTAAACTTATTATGTGGGGTTATACCTAGGAATATGGCATTAATTTGACTTAGTAAAAATGTGAATACTTTGTCTTTGGTGTGATGTTAAGCGTCTCCATTGTCTGTGGTTGCGAAGCCTATGTGGTAGAAGAACCAGTCTTCGAGGAACGATGGCACGAAGGCTTTGCTTTTGGTGTACTTGACTGGCGGCTTCAGTTTCTCCAGCTCTTGTTCGTAGAGCACCAGAGATTCAGGGGAAGTGGCTCCGTTACCCTGGAAGTGAAATTGTTTAGTGAGTTGCCAATATGGTACTGCACAATGAGGTATAATAGTTACAGGGTAATATTATGATGCCCCTTCGACGTGGCACAATTTAAATACAATTATGATGGGGTCAGGGCTGCCAGATTGTATCTTTTGATACCAAATTGGTATAATTGGACGATGTATTGTATCCATGTGGTATCCATGATCATTTGGTATAATTCGATACAAAAGCAAGGTCACAAAAAAAGGTCATGCCAAGAGTTGGTCCGGCTAATTCTGCAAAGGATAATCGAATAATCAAGGGATTTGAGCTAAAAAAAAGGTCATCGGACATAGAATGGGCAGTATGCTATAATACCATCACATTTGGTATAATTGCCGATACTAAATGGCATAGCCGCGTCGTTGCTTATTGGCAGCCATGCTTATGACGCTACGCCCGCGCCAGAGCAAATAACGCGCTCGGCGTGTTTGGGTGCCACACGCTGTTATTTGTGCGTCACGAATTTGCACCATAGGATATTTGTAGTGACATTGGCCACATCCAATGTGTTAGTGCATCTTGCTTCTTCAAATGTTTCCAATTCATGATAACCCAAATTCATGCAACTGTATCTGCGCGACTATTAGGAAAACCTAACTTCAGACGGAAACTAAATCTACTTAGAATTGTTGATCACTGTATCAACAATTCATGTTTCCAAAGCATAAGGTCAAAACTGGCTGACCACCTTTACAATATAGACTCTAAGCGCCATACACAGTGAGCTCAAATTCAATCAATCACAAATACATACATGAGTCATAAATTTCCCATTAGGCTTGAGGATCTTGAAGGAGGCGTTCAGTATTGTGATCATGAACTCCCACAGTTCACCGCACGCTGACTCTGAGATGGGAATGTCAGTGAGGTCACCGAATATGTAGTCGACTTTCTTGCCTTCCTTTATGAACTTGTTTACCGTCAGCATACAGTCTTCTACAATAACCTGAAAAATGCATTGTAATTTCAGTTTGATAGCGCCGCTGTGATAGTTTTGTTGTATGACCAGTACACTGTGCAACTGTACAGTAATGCACGGTCAAAAAAACCGGCCAAGTGCGAGTCGGACTTGCGCACGAAGGATTCCGTACAAAATTAGGCAAAAAATGGGTTTTTTGTATCTATTTTATTTTGTTTTTAGTATTTATTGATTAAGCGGCAACAGAAATACAGCCTGGTGACAGACAGACGGATAGACGCACGGACAGACAGCGAAGTCTTTAGGTATGGAACCCTAAAAATGAAAGATCCCGAGTTCAATCCCAAAGCGCTCACCACTAACTTTTCGAAGTTACGTGGGTATTTATCACATGCTCAAACGGTACAGGGAAACATGGTGAGAAAACCTGCATGCCTGAGAGATTATCTCTCGATGGTATGTAAAGTCTAGCGACCCACAGTAGGCTAGATAGCATAAAAATGTTAGTCAAACTTTGAACCCTTTCTTAACTAGATGAGTTGAGGTTACATAAACTATAAATAGCGTAATTTATTTAGGAATTTGTCTAGCAAGTGAATGCAGTGACAGGTTTTTGGCTGACCGCGTGAAAGTGATAATTATGACTCACGCGCATCGAAATAGTTTACCTTAGTTTGATCTTGTTGAACATTTATTATGTTAGTAGTATTAGTATTTTACATACATACCATCACGCCTGTCGTCCCTGAAGGGATAGAGAGAGGTGTACTAATGTACACCCACGTTTCGCCAGTATGTTTTAGGTACCACCTGGGAATCGAACCCAAGACCTCTTGCTCGGCAGTCGCACTGTACGACCGCTAGACCAACGAGGCAGTGCATTATTTATATGTATTAAATCTATTAGAATCATTATCAAGAAAATATTAACCAATAAAATATATGTATTTAATTAATTGTTCATCAACTAATAAGCCTAAACTATGCATCAATTTTACATCTGATATTACTAACAGACAAAACTAAGGGTTTCACATGTCAGAAACGGTTTGTTTACTTGAATTACTTAACATAAAAAACTCCATAACTGTTTAGAACTGTTTAAACATTTCTCTTGTATAGTATGTACTTATTATTAGATTACTGTATTGCAGAATAGAGCGTTGACGTGAAATGTTGTGCAATTTTATTGGTTTTCTCCACACTAGTATTATTTTCGTTTCAGAGGACATAGTAGCTAATCGTACTGTGGAGGTTTCAGTATATTATGCAGTCGTCAGTTTCAGTACCATAGCGATTTGGTAATCTCAATTGAATAGATTTATTATGATACTATATAGTATTATTTAACTAACGATAAGACAGAAATGTGGGTAGGGAGTTTGTTGCGCCGCTTCTTCTTCCCAGCAAAAACACCAGGAGTGGTTTTTGGGGGGCTGTCGTTATTGTACACGTTCAAAAAGAGCCAATTAAATTTGGCCTACTTTAAACAACTAATTGAGTTCCAGGGGAGGATATTGGATAGTTTATCCCGGAAATTAGGGAGTACTAGTTTCTACGCAGTCGAAATTACGAGCAAAAAGTAGTGATTAATAATTACTTCATAGTTAGGGCCTTTTCTTGTCTCGAGCACGTCGCCGCATATCGGCCGCAAGTATTTGTTACATGCGGACATCACCACCTCATCTATCTCCAGCATCCACACATACTTCGGTTTCTCCTTCAACAGTTCGTACAGCAGGGCACCGTCGCCGCCACCTTGAACAAATTACGTCATATGTTAGAATGTTATGCTCCGCACATATCTGGACACTACTATTAGTGCCAATAGAGAGAGAGAGAATGCAAATACTAGTTGCTGTTTGCGCTACACTATTTGCCCAATAAAAATGTTTTTTTAATGATGAATGATAATTATTAAGATTTGGGCGAAGTCACGAGGCGGCTGTACAGTAGTAGAGGCATATAAAACGAATGAAGCAAGCAATCAAGTATGCTCCAATACGTGTATGAATAAAAAAATAATTTCAGTGATTTTCAGTAACTGCGTAATACGAAACAAAAAAACCGTATTATGTAATAACATTCTCAATAGCCCATTTTTGAGTTTCTCAGTTACATCTAACACATAGAATTACAGAAATCAATAAAAAATCAGTTCTATCCAGTTGTCATTTAAATTTGATTACCTAAGAACTAAGAAGGTATATAATATTGAATTCATTGGACAAATTGGAACACTCATGCGATTTTAACAAGCGACCTTGTGTCTACGTTTCATTCGACATATTTATGTATGAAGGAGGTATGGATGCTAAAATAATCTGGACGTAACAGGTTATCAGAAAATTGCGATTGATTTTCAAATGTATTAGTTAAATAGTTATTCTTCATAGAGTGTAATGTAATAGTTTAATTTGCACTATGCCTTCATAAAATAAATAATTGAAGGATACCAATTCTACAGCTATCAGTATCACTTGGTACGTTAATTAGTTCTAATATAATCATTAAAATATAACAACAGAAAAAATGTACCCGAACTATCGAACATGGGTGTTTTATGTCCTAAATAAGACATTTCAACCATACCATAAGGTCGATAATGCCACCCGTAGTGGCATTGTAAGCATTCATACAAAATACTACCAACGTTGTAAGTTTATAGGGATCTATTGACCATTTTGTGTAACAAGTAGGCCGAGGCCTTAATAAGACAATTTATATGTAGAAGCAATGCACCTCCCAGCGTATATTTTATTACAAACCGTTCTCATATTATGGCACAATAAGATTTGATTAATCGCCCATAATTTCAGGTTCTTTGGCCATGTTTTGCGATATTGGTTAGAAAGCAGCCGAGCAGACGATAAAAACCGCAAACCTGAAGACTATACTCAATAGAAACCTAAAAACAGCGTCGCTTCCTAATGTGGGAAGAAATTACGAAAGCCCATTCTTTAGTCTATTGAGGCGGTGTCTTTCTAATGTTTAGGTAGTTGTCTGCGTATATGTTAATACATACATTGTGGAAGCTTGTAACGGACATGACAAAATACCGTAGCGTTTTGGAATCGGGCGTTCCTATGTACCTGTATATGAATATTTTTGAAACAAGTAATAAATGCCTAGTCTCATTAGTGTTGAAACATTCAGCTAGGGGATGGTTCGCGTTCCAAAAATCGGCCTAATAGTTGGACTCTAAACAAAAGGTTATGGTAATTCTACATAAACACGGCTAGTTCGCGTGCAGAAAGTAATTGACCTGTAATGTAAATGGGGTTACTAAATATAATATGGAGGTATACCTAGGATGACGATTTCTTTGCCTTCATAGTTCTCTTTTCCCCTCTGCATCAGAGTTTCAGTATAAATGAGATCAGCTTCAGAGATATCTGAAAGCAAATGAATAAGGTTTTATATCTTATCTATGTTTACACATGTTTGTTTGACAATGGAACAACTTACTTTGTAAATCGTCTAGCACCAACATATTGCCGAGAGTTTTAGAGTGGACTATCTGAACTCTTTGGAACGGCGACTGTTCGTCGAATATGACTGCATCGATGTCGTATTCCAATAGGCGTTCATCTGTGGGTAGTAATCATATTATAGTACAATATTTTTATTATTCTTTTTACCGTTAATTAATATCCAACAACGGTCAATGGCTTGAAATAATAAATTTATTGATAAAATGAGTGTATAATGTCAACTTGTGTACAGTATCTATATTGTTAGTAATTAATATACAAGATGGTAAGGTATCAAGGTATGGCAGAATTAGCACAAAGTGATGTTGAATCATTCAATACTTTAAGAATATATTTATTTTAATTTTTATGTTAGGCTGATGCAACATTGTTACAGGGGTAATATATAGCCAGAAGTTATTAGCAAATCAAAATAATTCATTTAAACAAATACCCCCATATTTTTTTTTATAATACTTTTTAATTTCGATTGACACATAGTTAATTAAGCATGATAAGTGATAACTACAGAAGTATAAATAAGTATGTGATTAATACTACTTACCTGAGGTTGGATAATACCTGCCGAAGAGGCAGCGCTTAAGAGGCGCATAAGCTTGAGATTTTATAATATTGATGTATTTTTTCAGCTGACTTTCCATTACTCTCGCCGACTATTAAAAAAATAAATCATAAAGAAGGAAAAACCAAAAATGAATGCAGGTCTAACATGCATAGTTTTGTAAATTTCTGGTGATTAATGTAAGGTTGAGCGTCTTCTCGGATACTGGAAGATTCGTTAGTCAGCTAAATGTAGAGATAAACTATAATATGTGGGGAAACATGCATAAATTTGTTATAAATAGGTGACAAGCATATTTTCAGTATTTTATGATTATGATTGTTAATGTAATATGAACAATGTTGAAAGTGCATCGTTATAGTTTAGTTGGTGTCTAGCTAGAAGGGACTGTTTAATCAGTTGTCCAGTTCGAAAGAAATACTATGATCATATGTGTAAATAATTCAGCTTATTCAAATAAAAGATAGATAACTACCAGTAAACTATTTAGAAAGCCAGAATAGTGGAATGGACAATAAAAAAAATATCTAAATAAAAAAATAGATATACGCAAGGGTAATGTGATCAGGTATTTTTGCTAACCTGAACTAGTGAGATAAACATCGAATTTATAGCCACGTTTGATAGCCGGAAATAATTTTACCCTTTCGCAGTCCAACGACATTCTTACCGAACTTTCCAGTAGTTTAGAGCACTAGAAAACAAATTTTAACGCTCAACCTTCACATATGTGTATGATTAGTTATTTTTCATTTCCGTTATCAAGAATATTATTTGAATATCAGACAGTGATTATTGAGAGGGCACCTAAATAATTGGAATTACTTAAAATCTAGATGGCCAGGATATTATTTTTCTCTGTATTTAATCTTTTGTTTTCTACTGTTTGTATTGTAAATGAATATGAATCATATTTAAGTTCCACAATTATCAATAGGAGTTATTTGTAAAGATAATAATTATTGTGGTTTAGTGTTATTTATTATTTAAACATTATATGAATAAAATAGGATAGTACTGATGCCAATATAATTAATTAAACAATTATATATTCTGCGAAAATTATATACAGTAACAATTAATTGGACAGTAGTATATTCCATAATTATTGACTATTAAACTATTATTTATAATAATGATGTACAGAGTATCTACCTAATAAAATTAAGGTTAAAAAAATAGTGTAGCGCACATTATCATGTGCTAGTCACAGGGAAACATACAAGAATATTAGTAAACAATAATTGGAGTTGTAAGTATGATTGTTTAACTCACAAATCTTTTCCAAACTGCAATGTAAAATTGAATTCTCTAGTCACGAGAATTCTTATTGATTAATTTCGTTATCTAAAGTGCTTTACTATCATATTTGAATAGTGTAACATCACACGCCCGCTTACCTTGAGGTTAATTAATGGTTCCTCATTCTCCTCCTTATAGTATTCTATGTTTACAGTGACAAGGCCACGATCGAATAGTCTTACGGAAACCGTAGTGCCCTTCTTACCGGTCAAAAGCTTAAGCGAACCTCCTTCGAGCTTTAGTTCAGTAGCTAAAATAAGATTTGGTATGTACTCTTTTAGCACGGTTTCTAATTGCCCAAAAACAGTATTTTGGCCGTTGTCGTCTCCCAGGCGGGCGGGGTCGACCGAGAAGTCTAGCAGCAACGTTTGGACCGACATTTTCAACGGTAATTGCACTGTTTTAAGAGAATATCTAGTTGGACGGGACCGGTAAATCCAAAAGTAAGAAACTAACGAAGCCGCTCTTTAGCTTGAATTGAAATTGAAGGAAATGGCAATTGGCAAAATTGAAAGGTCTTAGCGGTTCAGTGTTGACAACTTAAAATAAATGTATCGATTTTAATCGAATGAATTTACTGAAATTGTTATTTTATCACAAGCAATTGAATTCTGAATATTAAATACACATTTTTTTAACAATGCCCACTGCTCACAATCGTGATTGTACTCAAAAGTGCAGTGGCATGCTATTAATTGCTATTATCAAATTTATACATTTAACTACTGCCAGGCAGTGCGAGGATGCCTAAATAGAGGATGGCAATTATTTTTTTCTTATTTCTTGTATGTAAAATAGTTATAATAAAACTACTTTTTATGGTTTGTATCGCGATAATGACCAGAGGCCTGAAATGTCGGGATTAATTAACATCAATAAACTGCGTTATAATCTGTAAAATACATTTTTTTATCATTTTTGTAAGAAATCTTTAGTTTTGTGACTATAACGATATATTTAAGTAAATTGTTATAAAAACCACTGCCTGAGAGAAATCCAAATGTGGAATATTCTCTTGTATGGTCTTTAAACGTTTCTAAGCGGTGTTTATCTATAAACAAATCCATTTCCTTAAAGGCACTGAAGCCGAGTTCTCTCCTCTGCCTGCCATAATAAAAAATGTTTCTCTGGTAACTCTCTTGTGCTGTCAAGCAGTCGGCTACTCGGTTTGACAATACTGACATTGGATGTGACCAATGAGAAAAGGTTGTTTTTGCATACTGTTGCCATATTAATCTATGCGGTTTTATAAATAATAATAAAAATAGACGAGCTGCAATGCAAACATGCACTACAAAACTATAGTTAAAGATATAATTGCTTAGTTATGGGTATTTATTTAAATTTTAAATTTGTGTTATGTTACAACCTATCTTATATCTGGCGGCTAATACAGGAAATTTATCGAGAAACTTGTTTATCTAGAAAAAAAAAACATTACGTCGAATAAGGCTTGCAACATTACATCCGTCAGTCTTTCTTTTTTGTAAAAAAATTGCATCGTGAGATTCTTGTAAGTTGTGACATGGCTGGAAATAATACTGAAGAAGTAGAGGTGGGTAGTTGTAATTAATTGTGATGCAAATTTAATCGTCCACCCATATTTAGCACCAATTATATCGTACTTCCTTTACTTTTAGCGAGATATGCTGATGTGGCTGCACTAACTTTCACTGTTGCATTTGTTTTACATTTCTAGTGTTTCTTGCTAATCTATTGTTTTTACATAACCGTGAATTAGTTTTACATACTTAAGAACATTAAGAAATAAATATTTTAAATATTTATTGAGTTTCCTGATAAGTTTTTAGGTTAGGATTAGGGTATAAAGTATAATGACTTGTGTGTTCAAGGGGTCTACGACGACAGAGACCAAAGGCGCCACTAATGCTGACGTCCCGCCGGAGTTCCTGATCAAGCACCCCCTGCAGAACACTTGGAGTCTCTGGTTTTACGACAATGACAGGAACAAAACTTGGGAGGAGAACCTAATTGAATTAACAACATTTGATACGGTTGAGGATTTCTGGAGGTAAGTTATTGATAAACTAGCGTATGGTTAATAGTTGTAAAGTACCAGTCCTATCTAATATTAATATTTTTAAAAACTATTAAACTCAGTGTAACTGTTTTATTCAAACATTCCATCAGTTTAACACACTTTCTATTTAGTAGAGTTAAATAACAAACAATACGAGGTAGTGGTTGGTATAATAAAACTAATATTTTCATTATATTATCAGGCTAAATAATTAAATGAAAAATAGTGTTATTTTCATGTATCTGAAGTTATGTAAACAGGTTCAAAATACTCATAACACGTTGATTTTCAACATAACTGTATTTTTACTGTTTAAATTATTAAAAATATAAAATTACTTCATATAAAGTAAATATAAGTGTATTTATTCAAAGACAATATTTCTAACAAAATCTTGCAATGAAAATGTTTTTGTATGGTTCTGCTTCTTCTAAATATTTTACTATATTGAAACAAATACAGGTTTATTTATATTATTAAGGTATTATGTAATGAGGCTATACCTCTACTATATTATGCTTAGGCAAATCACGATCAGGAAGTCACGATAAACATGTAAATCCCAGGTGAATAAATTTAGTTAAGATAGGCAGATTTATTAGGCACTTTACAAGGAACTAATGTAATGACAGGCAAAATATTTTTATTGTACATTCTCACAGCTGAAAGACTGGCTGGCTAGATCTCTGTCTAGCACTAAGTAGGCAGAGACTTGGAAAAGTTAGTGGCCTTGGGATTTAATTCAAGACATTTGACTCAATAGTCTGCCAGTCGCACCACTGGGCTATCGCAGTTGTGTATTTATTTTTATTATTCAATCAATCTCTGTTTACTTCCAGACTATACCACCACATTAAGCTACCGTCGGAGCTGCGTCAAGGTCATGACTATGCTGTGTTCAAGCAAGGCATCCGTCCCATGTGGGAGGATGACGCAAACAAGATGGGTGGCCGATGGCTCATCAGTCTTGAAAAGAAGCAGCGCAACTCTGATCTTGACCGCTTTTGGCTAGATGTGGTATGTACCATTATTGTACATTATGAATTTTTGAAATCCCTTAGTTTATAATAACTGTTAACTATCGAAATTAATCCATACTGATTAACATAATTATTTCGACACCATTTTCCTGCCTAAAAATTTATTGATGAATTTCACCTGCTGCCAATTTTATAATATATAGTCGTATTTTACTGTACTACACATACTACTACAACAACAAAATTGTGAATTAAAGTTAAATTACTCAAAAATATGTATAAATACTATTTTTTATTAATTTCCTTATGTTATTAGATTCTATCTGGTTAATAATACATACTTATGGTAGGAGAGGTGGTGAACCATCTGACTAACAAGTGTTCCACAAACCTAGAATGTTTTTCAATAATGATTTGTTATCTGGTAGTTGTGAAAGTACCGTTCTGGCAGACTATTAACAAAACTAACAACTCGTAACATTGAACATATAATTAGTACCTACCTTGGCAGATTTTTTCGATAATGTGACCATGAACTAGTCAGAATGCAGTAAAAGTAAAATGAATTTATTCATTTATTTACATGAAAGCAACTAAACATGTTTACACAATTCTATTTATACTCCAACATGCATGGGAATGTGTTTTTGCATGATGTTACAAGGTCAGAAGTGCCAGTACTGGAATTATGTTGTTTTAAGTCCTGTAATTATTTAGAGGGAATAGACCATCCATCCATCCATCATTTTAGCCTTCACTTCATGCACTATTGGCAAGAGCTTTAAGCAGTTAGAGCAGGTTTTCTCACAATGTTTTCTTTCACAATTTGAGCAGAGATATATGCATATAAGACTTTAAAAAGTCAATGGTTTGTGGTTTGGGATTGAATTTGAGACCTTTGACTTCACAGTTCGCTGATCACAAGGATTTCACAGCTTCATTTTGATAGTTAGGATATTGCATTTGCATAGTGTATGCTATAACTAAAGTAGTTTCTAGTATTCCAAGCATTCAAGCAATAGGACCAGTATTTTGCAGCTTAATTCCACTTTAATGCAGATATTTAATTTAAATCATTATCATTATATTTCAACAGGTTCTCCTGCTAATTGGCGAAAATTTCGATCACTCTGATGAAATCTGCGGTGCCGTTGTCAACGTTAGAGCGAAACTCGACAAAATTGGTGAGAATTTTCGAAAAAGATAACGATTTTATTTTGATTTTGATTTAGTTTTTTTAAATATGTGTAAAAATTAATAACATGATAAAAATCTATGTTACAGGAGTTTGGACAGCTGACACTTCGAAGCAACATGCCAACATCGAAATTGGCAGAAAAATCAAAGAGCAACTCGGTATCCACGGGAAAATAGGCTTCCAAGTCCATCGGGACACCATGGTCAAACATAGTTCAGCAACTAAGAATCTATACACTGTTTAATTGCTATTCAAAGTTCGTGCACTCGATTTAGACAGTTGTATGGGGTAGCTAGATAAAATGTCTTAAGAATGTTGTTTAATTTAGGTGAGATATAAGATAAATAAAAAATCGACTAAAAGTGCAGGTACATCTTTAGTCGATTTTTTATACATTTCATGTGCGTACAGAACTGTTCGTTATTGTGTTCCCTTTCAGTTAATTCGATTTTATGAATTCGAGAAAGGACCAGTGAAAAGCAATATTTATAAGAAAAAGATGTTTTAGCAGTACAGTGAGCTGTCTCATACATTGTTGTTGTGTTTTCTAACCATTGATTAGCTATCAGGAGTATGATATTTAGGTTGATGTTAAGGAGTTGTCTCACATAATTTATCTTAATATAACGTGCATGTAACGTTTGTGGCTAGAAAACGTTAAATTTTAAGTCTGACTTTTGTACTAAAGTGTGCATTAGTTATAATCTATAGATGTAATTGTGTCCAATTGTGCTAGCTTGTCGGTTGCTGGAGGTATTATAAAAGAAATAACATATTTTTACATTTAGAACCTTTTAGCTTTGTTATTAAAAAACACTTGGCTTAATTTACGTTAACACTTCTGTTGTCAGTCATATTGTAACAGCATTTCAACGATGCAAGTATACTATAAAACATTAAATACACTTTTGTATAAACACAGCTTTTTATTTACGGATTAACCTTATAAAAAAGTATTTTTATTATTACAGCCCGAGCTAGTCCATCCAACTTTACTGATTCCAATACTTACTACATAAGAATAACGCCCAGCATAGTAAGAAATGGAAAACTCATGTTCTTCAAGACATTGTGAACTTGATAAATCCTCGCACATATTACAGATTGCATATATTTGTATTACCTTAAAATAGCACGTGTTCTAGACTCGGACTCAAGAGATCTAGGATAATATTGTGTAATTATAGTATGAATATTCATTTGTCAAATTCAACAAAAGAACCTTTTGGTTTACTTTTTTAACCTTAACGGTTAATTATTCATATTTAAATCCTAAAATAAGTCTTACGCATGTTGAAATGTAAAGCAAATTCTTCAATGGTAATCAGTCAATAAAGTTAATACTTGTATAGAAAAATATCTATGATAAATAGGTAACAATAATGATAGCTAAAAAAAATTATCTTATTTAACAAACAAAACAACATAAGAACTTTTTAAATTCTAGAAACATTTTAACATATTTCTTTGTTAAAGAATCCAGGAGTTAAAAAAAAAGACAATGTACCTATATGACTCGCGCGCAATGCAACCATGAACGTGCCTCACAGAAATTACCGAATATCCCCGAACCAGTGATCGGCTTGGCCGACTAATCAGCTACAAGTTGGCTTCTTTACGACCGATCAATCAGTTACTCGGCTATTCGGCCAAAGTCAGTCGACGCATCTCCAGTAAATACCCTAAAGTTCAGTGGGATTCCCCTCGCTTCACAATAACGTCTTAGTGTGAATTAATGTTGCAAAGTTGAATGGCTATTATGCTAAAATATTTTATGATCACTTGCAACACTGGGGTTTTTACAGGGGAATCTACTAACTCGATGCGATACATCGATGGGTCCTATGTATATGGGCCAAAATGCAAAACTACAACTTTACAGGAGCGGCTTCCAAAGTTTAATTTTACTCTAACTTCAGATTGATAAAACCGAACTTTACGATTATTTGCTTGTTTGCTAAGACAACTATCCTCTTCATTTATACTATAGTATTTTATGTATACATAAATAGGTTTTTTTTTTACATTACATTGACCCTTCTACGTTAGTTTTTGTTTAAATAATTTTTCTGTAAAAACACCCTAAAAGGGCCAATGTATCATATTGGCCATTATACGCGTATTACGCTAATTAGCATAAAGTATATATTTTTTTACATTTTCACCCATAAGATCAAATAACAATTGAAGTAGTTGATAATTAATTAATAAGAATATAAGCTATTTAAAAATTTAGTTATTTATGTCACATTGACACTTATACGTTTTAAAATCTGCTAACCTACGAACTGAGTTTTCAGTTAGATCGTTTAATTAATAAAAAAACACGCAATAGTTTTATTCATTTATTGAAATAAAAATTGAATTAGTCTTAAAACTTCACTCATGGACCCGTATTAAGTCTTTTTGGTATATTCATGATAAAATAATAACAAAAAAAAAGTAAGATGGAAACTGTTACTGGAGACAGTACACACTCATTTCGCCGATATGTTTTAGGCCCCGTAAGGTGAGCCTATTTCTATGGTGTCTTTTGTGGAATTCGCAGTAGTAATTGCGAATTTCACAAAAAATCCCCAATAACACTCGACCTGGGAATCGAACTCAAAACGTTGCTCAGCAGTCGCAGTTTAATTTGTAACTGTAACTTGACCAACAAGGCAGTTCTCTGTTTTCTACCGTCCAGAAATTTCCCCGATTGCTTTGAATGAAGCAATATACCAAAGTGGTTTAAATACCAGGCTTTATTTCCATTTCACAATGCTAATATAATTTCAATTTACGTTCTGGTATCCTTAACGTTACTATATCGCCATTAAGGTAATAATAAACATGGTTGAAGTGCTTTATAAAATGCAGCATTCATTATTGTAGCGGTGGTGGGTCCATATGTATACCATTTCATAATTTGGAGTTGTTTTGTTTTGTATCGTATCTCTAACTGTAAGACAGTTGTTGGTAAAAGCTAAAATCATAGTTTTTACCAAGGTAACTTAAGAAATGAAATAGACCCAGGAAAATATGTTCAGTGGCTGCCACTGGATATTGAATTGGATACTTTCTTGATTGATTGTATCATTCAGTTCTATTTGACCAATTGCTGCCAGCTCTTTTCTACTAGTCGTCACTCTACCTGGCTTGAACTCAATGAATTCGTTTACACCAATAGTTCTAAGTCCTCTTATAACTTAATTACTATCATCGTTTCTATCTGTTACTATCCACTTAGGCTATCAATGTAAATTATTATTACTTACAGTTAATTACCTACATCCATTTCGAATAAAAGGTAGTATTACTTCTCAAGCGGGCCGCTGCTCATTTCCCGTCTTAGAGCTGAGGCTTACTAGATATTGATAGCAACGCAAATCTAATGAGTATTATGAGTAATTGCATAAGTATCGTTAGTAATTAATAAAGCCTGTGCTCAGCATCCATAAGATCTTGTAAACATCAGAATGTAACTTGCAAGCAATAACTATACTTGCTTCTGCTCGTTGCAATTAACCTTTATCGACCTCGAATTGTTGAAGACAGAAGTTTTCTTTTGAAGTTACGCAACACTATACTTTCTGTATCATATCAAAATGAAATACAGTTAATCACACAGCAATAAAAAGAAGGCTAATCGACTTTAGAAATGTCTGAAATTGTGTTCTGTGCTGTTACTAAATAGTAATCGTGCTGACAACAGCGATGGGATTAACGAGTAAACAAATCGAGATAAAACTACATAGTTACGATATAAAAATATGCAACTTGGCAGCGAGCTTCTCATAAGTCCAGCTAATCATCGTTACTGTAAATCTACGGTTTCAATACAAATCCTTCAAAACAAACTAGTGCTTCGTGCGCAAGCGCCAGCCAGTCCTCGTTGCAATGATTTACAGTAAACGCGTTCTGCGCGTGCGATGCCTCACTCGGCAATTTTGGCGATGGCATTGGGGTCGCATTATTCACTAAATTCCGTTTTCTAGACAAGTTAGCGCAATCATTGGATGCCATCTTATACTAATTAAACTACGTTGTAACCCAAAAACCGTTGCTCCGTTCAATGTATAAGTGTCAAATCAGCTGATTGGTCCAAACTACGAAACACACGCGCGGGAACTCCCCGCGTATAAGTCTCTAACTACTCTTAGGACCTTGTACGTTTAAATTCATGTTACATATGCCGTTATACTGTAATAAAAAATCGTGTTTCTACGCAGAAATCTTTTTTTTTTAATAGCTCACATAATTCATTACATCTATAAGATGCGTTTACCATAAAAAAGTTAAAATGGCCAAATTGTTAGTTTGGCCCATATACATAGGACCCATCGACATAATGATTCACAAGAGGCCGTAAGTACCTACCAACTTGTTATCTTATAAATATTGGTGTTTATTCATTTGAACATAAGTTTATTCAGTTACAGTGAAGCAACACGTTGGTTGTGTACTACTTGTGAGTTAGGTAAGTGTTATTAATTGTTTAAATCATATTATTATCAGATAACGATTAGAGAGAACTGTCTGAGATGAGAGAATGAAGTTCAAAAGAATAAAAAGTGCAATTTATTTGACTAAAACGAAAATTAAATTAACCTTTTTAAATGTTATTAACTAATTATTGTATTGGAAAAGTTGTGATAGCCTAGTGGTATGATAAGTAGACTGAGAAGTCAAAGGTCTCGAGTTCGAACCCAGGGCACCAGTGACTTGGAGAAGAAATTACTTGCGTATTTATCACATGCACAAATAGCGAAGGAAAACATCGTGAGGTACGATTTCCTTACACAGTATGTATGCAGGCAAGTGTATACCTGAGTGACTGTCTCGATGGCATGTGAAGTCTGCTAATCGCCACTAGGCTAGCGGGGTGAACCTAATCTCTACATACATATATAGCCTAATCTCTTACAAATATGAAGAGTCAGGAGACCCATATTAAGCTGTAGGCTACAGCTTAATATGGGTCTCCTCATCCATTTACTGAGCTACAGCCTGTAGCTCAGTAAATGGGTTGATGAAGATGAATGATTTTTGTTTCGTAGTTTAAAAAAAAAGAAATTAATTTCTGGGGTACTTAACTTTTGTTCCTTTACGCATACAGTTGATAAATAAATACAAATTATGCTTTGTAGGAACTTCTGGTTGGACGATGATGTCATGACATGACTCATGATTCAAGTGCATTCATTATTGTGCAATGCTTTTTTGGTTGTATTGTACCAACTACTGGGGTGCGAGATAAATCTATCCGTTATAATAAAAATATTTATGTATCTATTTGTACTTTCTTAAATATTTAACACATAGGTACATGCCGTTGGCAGTGCGTGCTTACGTGTGTACTTTTTACATTGCTAAAGTTTTAAATTCTTCTTATAATGAGAATCAGACAGCCTCCTATTTTTTTTTCTGTCCCATTTATTGTGCTATGCAGGACATTTTAAAACTTTCCATTCGCCCTTCGCAGTATAGTACATACTTTCCCGCTTGTTGGTCAGGCTCAAATTATATCAGTCATCTGGAGATGACATGATGAATATAATCTTTGTTTACGTGGACGTAAACAAAGATATAATATGAAATATAATATGAAATTACTGGTACTAACGTCAAACGCCGTAACGTATTAATTTTGTAATATGAATGCTTTTACAAAATTATAGACGGTGAAAGGACTTAAGTACATAGATATATAATTATAACTGAAGAGGTTCTTTTATATCATATCATTTAGTGTTCGAGTATCCGTTATCTCCTGAAGTGGTTGATTTTAATTGTTGTAGTTTGTCATTTTAACAATAAGACTTTTTGACTCTACGTTATTAACACGTGGCGTGGATATTTTGTCATCGCAACATTATGCACCTCTAAGTTACAGGGTATTACGCACGATGCAAAAATATTATTGAATACATAGTTAATATGTTTATAATAATATATGTAGGTAGGTACGTATTTTTAACCGACTTCAAAAGGTTATCAGTTCTACTGTATGTTTTTTTTTAAGTTGCAATAAGGGATCGAAAAATATTGGTTTATAATCCTAAAATAAGATACCTACTTTTTTTTTAATGTTCGTTTTCCAAATCAGAATAAATTTTATAGGATTTCATATTTGTTTTCTTTATTGTATACCCCTCCTCAAAGGGGACTCCTGTTTTACCAAAAAGTATAGGTAAAATACGTGGGTATATCTACGTTCAACAATGTGCAATCTTGTAGGGACTGGCTGGATTGTACATAACAATATAACAATCGAGTCCTATCCGCATAAAGTAGGTATTCTTATAAATATTTATAATATTCTCTACATCCTGCAGATGTTTAAAATACTGTAGGTAGGTACCTAGGCGTTTTATTTATACCATGCAGCATCAATGCCACCGCAGATTCGTCGATATACATTATTTTATAATTTATGGTCCCATTTAAGACTTTAAAAAATTGTTTAAAACAGGCAAGTAGGCGGCCCTACGTTATATGTACCACTATCATTAACCCATTAACGTCCAACTGATGGGCACGGGTCT
Source organism: Craniophora ligustri (assembly GCA_905163465.1). Lineage (NCBI taxonomy): Eukaryota > Metazoa > Arthropoda > Insecta > Lepidoptera > Noctuidae > Craniophora > Craniophora ligustri. Next base: position 14,407,704 of record LR990959.1, on the reverse strand, counting down.
CCTCTCATTTGAGAGGGATTAGGCTATAGTCCACCACGCAGACTTCACATGCCATCGAGACACATCTCAAGCATGCAGGTTTCCTCACGATGTTTTTCTTCACCGTTTGATCTTGTGATAAATAAGCACTTAACTTCCGAAAAATCAGTGGTGTGTGCCTTGGGTTAGAATTCGAGACCACTGACGTCACAATCCATTGGTCATACCACTAGGCTACCACAGCTGTACCACTATAGAGACCCATTATAGCAAGTGGACAATTGTTTTGTATGTATTTACTAGAAATCTCTTATCTATAACTGTTAATAACACAAAACATTCTTAGTATTGCGCAAGTGTGTGTAATAGATTAATGTTTTTATCGAATACAGAAAGACAAACAGACACACTTTAGCACATATTATAATATTATTATAGTAAGGAAGTAAGGAAGGATGTTTCAAAATCAAGCATTTATCGACTAAGTCAGATTCAGCCGTGTTTCCGTCAACGGACACATTTACAGCGTCATTCCATCATTCAAATATAAAACGTAGTTTTTTTTGGAAATGTCCCGTTTTAGGATTTTCTTCCGTACACAATCGCCTAGACCTAGAACCACCCGTTGTACCCTCGACCCCATGGGTCGGAATCTTGCCTACATTCATGGAAAACCGCGACACTGTCGCCCTCTCGTTTTGGGACACGAACTATTTTCGTGACGTCACAATCAATATACCAGCAGAATTTAAATACTACCTTTTAGTAGAATTTGTTTGCGACATACATAATTCGAACCGACACTGCAAAAAATGAAGTAAGTATTATAAGACAGAGAGGACATTATTTTTATATTTTACTTTTAAATACTTCATATAACAAATAAAAGTGCTTATCACTTTTATTTGTTATATGAAGTATTAATTTCTCCCTTTTAAGGGGTTGTCCATTAATCACGTGATGTTTTTTTAACGTTTTTTAACCCCTCCCTCCCCCATGGTGATACGTGGTGAGGTTTAAGACTACCCCCCACCCCCCACCAAAAATCACCTACCTACAAAGAATCTTAAAATGTTTGTAATACTATTTTTAGGTTTATAAATCACGCGTTTGACGAAAAAATAAGTACACGTGATATCTTACTATACCCCCCCTCCCCCATGTGATATTTAGTGATTTTTGCTGAACCCCTCCCCCCTCCTTTCGAATCTCACGTGATTAATGGACAGCCCCTAAGCTATGTTCGCAGCAGCACGCGTCGATTGCTTTCATGCGACCATGCGCAAAAGGTGTGCGTCTTTGGTACGCAGAGTGCGGGACAGCGCGAACACCGTACTGGCTATGATAGCAGCTAGAGTTTATTGTCCCTATATCCGTCACTGCTGTAATAAGCATGTCACATATAGTGTTGGATAGAGGGACAATAACAATATTAATAATTAGAATTAAATTTTTTATTTTCTTTTCAATGTAAAAATATGGGTGAACATACCTGAATTAAATGCATTTTATTTTTATTTTATTTATTTATTTATTTATGTTCTGTTTGCGTTTTATTCGAATTATTGTAACCCTAAGGTAGTAATATACGTTTCAGTAATGTCAACTCACAAAATGAATGGCTGCCGGTTTGTTTACATGCTCGTATTTTTGTTTCGGTGTAATTTACGTTGTTTTCAGTGTTCACGTCTAGTTTTCCTATGATTTTCATCTTATTTTTGTTATATTCTTTTGTTTTTTCAATGGGTTTCATCATACTATTTCTTTTTGTGTTAAAAATTATCCTGGTCTAAATTACATTTTTATGTTTAGGGTTACTTTACCACTCAAATGCTAAAGCTTAGCTTGATTATCAATTTAGTAACACCAACTTGCTACCTACGAGTTCGCACGTAGGTAAAGAGGACTTAGGGAAATTGTAGTTCTAGGTGGATGGCTTTCCCGTATACAATGCACTCGGTTTTGTAGGTAACGTAACAAATAGGTATGTGAACATATTCTCAACTCAGTAATGTTGCCATTGTCTTAAAAAATCTACTTAGGAAGTAAGAAGTTAGTTACCTACTGTGTTTCGTTTTCTGATAATTGTTTTTATATAGAATGACTGCCGGACACGATGACAACATGTTGGTACCAGAAAATCAAATGAAACATCCACTAGAAAATAAATGGAGTTTCTGGTTGTTCATAAATGAAATGAAGAATTGGGAGGATAATTTGATTGAGCTGACGACGTTCGCCACTGTTGAAGATTATTGGTGGTGAGAATATATTGATTAAATTTAATTGTTGTTGATTTTCTAGGATATAATGTTTCATAATGATTGTAGTATCATAATCGATTTTGAGATAATGTTAAGATTTTATTTGTGCACGTACTATTGTTATACCTAAATAATATAACTATTTATAAACCTCACTATTTGATTTTGCCAATTTATAGATCATAGACTTTTAGATGTTACCCTTTTTTCATTTGTCATGTATGGGTTGGTCGCCCGACCCGCCTCATCTTATAGCGTCCCCTTTTTTTTAGTTTTAGTATAACAAACTAAGTTATAAAATAAAAATAAGGGCGCCTTTTTACCCAAGAAAGCTCGGCTAAAAAAAAAGAAATGTTCTAAACTAAACTGACTATTCTGTCCGTCTTTTCGATTTTACGTATTCTACTTTACGAAACATTAACCCCTGTTACTAATATTTTATCCATGAACTCACCCTTTGGTTCAGTACCTAGTTGAATGGATTTTGTCCATTGCGAGTCTAATACTGAACTCTACATGTATGTAGCTGTTTTTCTTACTGTTCCATTTAACTGATAGTAACATTTAAATTTGAACTTAATGTCTTAACAGTTTATACCACCACATGAAGGTACCTTCGGAATTGAAGCAGGGGCAGGACTATGCTGTCTTTAAGAAGGGTATACGCCCGATGTGGGAGGATAAGATGAACAGACATTGCGGTCGATGGATTATCATGTTGGATAGGTCGGTCAAACTATCAGTGATGGATTCTGTCTGGTCAGATGTTGTGAGTATCAGTGCTTGGATTTCATCAACCCATTTACACGGGTTCCTCTCATTTGAGAGGGAGGGTATAGCGCACCACACTAGCCTATCCATTCTAGCACATGCCACCGAGAAAGTCTTTCAAACACGGAGGTTACCTAATAATGCTTTCCTTCACCAGCATGTGATAAATACGCACATAACTTCAGATAAGCCAGTGGAGTTTGGCTTGGGTTTGTACTCGAGACATTTAACGTTCACACACCACTGGTCACGTCATCATAGTGAAAAGCTATGATGACGTGACCAGTGGACTGTCAGTGGAATCATTATAAATCATCATCTCAATTTATATCATTTATTATCCTCATCTTAGCATAATTTAATATCATCATCATCATCAGCCTACATTTCTCCACTGCTGGACGTAGGCCTCCCCTAGTGAACGCCACAGAGATCTTCGGTTCTTTTCCTCAAGTCACTGCCAGCTGCCTTGTGCAAGTCGTCGCTACACCTGGCCGTCGTATTTTAATACAATCATCACTCTTTTTAGGTGTTGCTCCTGATAGGAGAGAATTTCAAACATTCGAACGAAATATGCGGTGCCGTCGTTAATGTGAGAGCCAAGTCCAAAATTTGTGAGTACTTATTCATTCTCTAGGCATGGGCATAAGCACGACCTCCTAGGACGGGCCTTACAGGCATTGCACAGTTCTGGAGTTGGTCTTTCAAGAGGACTCCGGCACCTCCATTTATGTGCTGATGATGACCACCGATTCGATCAAAAGTATATAGATATTGTTCCTATTTTATTTCACGATCTTTTTTCAGTAGGTAAATATATTTTGTCATTAAGGTTTCTTGGCTTGGTTTAAATTCATTTAACGTTTAGGTATACTTTTATTTGGCTAGCATAGTAATTTTGGTCTTAAAGACAGAACTCCTGGCTACGTGGTAGGCTGAAGTCACGATTTAAGCTTTGGATATAAAGCTCGCGGCTAAAGCTCAAGCTTCATTAGCATGAGGCGTTAGGCTCGGCCCTTCAATGAGACTATGGCTCGAGCGTTTTAACAACCAAATTAAAACTTATAAGTTTAACATCTTAATTTACGGGAACAAATCGATGTTATGTTGTGATGTTTAAGATAAATAGGTGCTAATGACTTTGACCTAAACGTAAGTCAGATAATTTATTAATTAAATTAATTTCATTCGGCAGGTGTATGGATGCGCAGTAATCTGACGAAGGCGGTAATGGAGATCGGCAGAAAGTTAAAAACAACACTAAAAAATAATTTTAAGATACAGTACTGTTTACACAACACGTCCAAAGTGTTGTATACTGCTTGATTAGAATCGATTAATTGAATCATATTTTAAATGTCATTATTTGTACCGAACTAGATGTAAGTTGTAAGAATAGATATCGTAATTAAGGATGCTATACTCACAAGTAATTATTTTCACGTAAACACGTCTATTTTTATCACTTTCATAAAAATAAAGTACTAAGTTTTAATTTTACAATAACGACGAGTCACACTGACAATCATTCGAAGCGCAACGAAATGTCAAAAGCGTAACATAAATATACCCACATTTCGCCTATGTTTTAGGTCCCATCGACCGGGTACTAATCTAAACTTCGAACTGTTTCTGACAAATTCTCTTTTTAACCGACTTCAAAAAGGAGGAGGTTATCAATTCGACTGTTTTTTTTTGTGTTTGTTACCTCATAACTTTCGACTTGATGAACCGATTTTGATGATTCTGAATGATTTTTTTATATGAAAGCTGATGCTTCCCGTGTGGTCCCATAAAAAATGGTGAGGATCTGATGAGTGGAACCTTGGGAAATCGAGAGAAACCCTCAAATTTTCTACGTAGATGACTCGTTTTTCTTTCTTTCTTTCACACGTATAAAACGGCGTGTAACCCAGTTCGCAGGCCAATATAAGCTTCAACTTAGAGCTCGTTTGGGTAGTAACTACTTATTCTAACAGCATGACAATTCTGTTTGATGTCAGTTAAGTAACTCCCCTATTTTATAAAACCTTAACGGTTTCTTCTGTTCTACAGGGTAGGGTAGGGCAATGGGCGAGTAACAAAGGCAAAGACAAAGAGAAAGACATTTATTGCTTGAACTGCGTCCATGAGGTGTTTCAAACACTTCTGGTGTTACAAACGTCTAAAGGATGCGGTAGCCGCTTACTATCAGGCGGGCCGTAACGTAAGCTAGTCTACCACCGTCGTGGCATAAAAACAAACTACGCTGTCGACTTTCTCTAAATTTATAAAATGATGCGTAGTGCACATATATTTTCCCTGTAAATTATCAGTCAGTTAAACTGATGCGGATATGCGACTTCGATTTATAATAAGTTGGTGATAAGAGTACAATTGTATGCAGTTGCATTAAGCTATGTGATGTGTTATGTGCCATACGTATGTATGTAGTCAGTATGATAATAAAAAAATATATTTTAATACTTACGTTGTTTTATTGTGTCAATATTGATATTGTCGTTTCCTTTAGATACTGGGCTGGGACTTAATTCTCGATTTCTTGATGTTTACGTGATAGGTAGGTAGGTATACATACATACATACATACCATCACGCCTGTCGTCCCCGAAGGGTTAGGCAGAGGTGTACTAAAGGCAGGTAGGTATGTATTCTGCATTTTATTTAAAAAAGTATCTATGGAGTTTCTTGCCGGCTCTTCTCCATAAGACCTACCCTATGGAACCGTGCAACAAGTTTTGACAATTCAATAATAATACTTGAGATATTGGCCTTCTTGAAATTGACACATTTAATTTAAACATTTGACGAATATCGATCCCAATATCCGCTATTAATATAATAAATACAAAAATATTTATTAGTCACTATAAATATTTTTCCGGTTTCCGTGATGCGCCACAAAACTGGGCATTATCATCAACCTATTTATTGTCCCATATTGTCCCTGTTGGGCACCAGTCTCCTCTCATTTGAGAGAGATTAGGCTACAGTCTAACACGCTGTCCAAATGCGGGTTGGCATACTGCACATGTCATCGAGAGAATCTGACTTGATCAAAAATACCACAGACTCCGATGAATAAAAAAAATAACGTAATAATAATAGCAATAATAAAAACGTTTATTTGTAAGCTAAACATACGAGAGGACGGAACATTCACAATATCGCGCAGGTCCTGGAGTTGGTCTGGTTCCTGATCTCGGTCTCTACCGTTTCCTCCACTTTGTGGATTGTGTCCTCGGCAGAGTCCATGCCTTTGTGAACATTTTCTGAAAAAAATAATGAACGAATAAAACATAGCTGCGCTGTTCTTTGGGTTTTATTTTGAACAGCTTTTATTTAGCTTACATAGTTTTCTTTGTTCGTGATATCTTGCGACCGAATTTAAAACTTGAGAAATTTTACATACACATACATAGTTTGTCTGCCAACCCGCAGTAGGCTAGCGTGGTGGACTATAGCCTAATCCCTCTCAATTGAGAGGAGACCCGTGCCCAGCAGTGGGACGTTAATGGGTTGGCTAAGCACAAATGTTTACCCATTGTACCTGAGTCATGGATGTATAATGACTATGTAATTATAAAAAAAATTACATAGTCATTATACATACTACATTATATATACTAGTATTCGTAACACAAGCCTCGTTGTTCAGTTCAGAAATAGATGACGCTGTGTCATAATGACCGGCTATATTTTTATGATCCCGACGAACAAACAGTCACATACCTGTATTAATCGAACCCTACAAAGCTATTACTTACATCATGCCATCAATACCTGTTATTATTTTAAGATTACGATCTAGGTTTCATTTTAGTCTAGAATTCACTATTAATTAACTTACAAAAATACTATTGTAATGGAAGTGATGACGGCATATTATAATAACGGTATTCGTGTGGAAATCTTACTAGCCTAAGTATAACATAATATATCATCAAGCCTGTATTCCCATGGGATTAGGCAGAGGTGAAGGAAGGAGAATGAAGGACATCACATTTCACCGGTATATTTAGGTCTTATATACCAAGGGCAAATACAAACCAGTCACAAATCCAAACTACGGGTACTAAAAACCCTATAACACTTTTCGGCCCTGGGAATCGAACCCAATACCCCACTTTTAGCAGTGTAACTAGTCGAGTGGTAGTTTAAACACCGATATGGGTTCAAAACGCTAGAACTAAAACAGAGAAAAAGCTTACCAACAACTTTTTCTTCAATAACTTTCCCCTTGCCCATACAAGAGTTTTCTTTATCTCTGATCGTCTGGAACATTCGAGCAAAGCGACCTTTCTCCGGTGTTTTTTGTACCACGACATCAACTTCTTCGTTGTGTTCAGTGTCTTCAGGTACATCGATGTGGTCCTCACTTCTTACAATAGGCATCACAGCTTGGGTCTTCGTCTTGCCTGTTTGCGGGCTAGATTTATCCGACCCACACGGGATAGTCTCGTTCTCAGATTGCCCATTATCACTTTTCTGACCATCATCACTGTGTTTACTGAGAACTGGACTTATCTGACTCAAGTCAGGGACATGAAGCAGCTCAGGCAATATCGGCGTCTTTGGTGGCGGTGAATTAGCTATCTCTATCATTTTGTTTGGTATGTCCAGAATTTTCTTCGCTTCGTCATGCACTACAGGGGGAACAACTGCAGCTTTTTTCACAAATTCCTCAACAACTTCCACTTTGTCATGCACATTGTCTGTTACACTAGTTACAATTTCTTCTACTTTACTCTCAGCCTTATCAGCCATTGTGTCCATACTTTCGATGACCTCCATAACCTTTGTTTTATCATTCGAGGAAGACCGATCAATTGTGTCTGTGTTTATATCGGGTGCGTTGTGCGTGCTTCCATTTTCGTTCTCAAGGTCATTTATGTTTACTATGTGGGAGCCGCTGACGTTAGCCTCTAATGAATCGATCGACCCGGACTCTTCGTTCATATTTCCATTCACGTTATCGGTGTTGAGCACGTCAACGTTGGAGTTCGTCATGTCCTCGATTACATGCGAGTGTTCCTCGGCTTTGTTCATGGCTGGTATTTTCTGTAGCGGGGGTAGTTCGGTGAGCGAGATGTGCCTAGTCTGCTCGTCGACTACGTTGAAGTCGTTGTTGGTGAAGTCCGCGTTGGACCCCTTGGTGGCAGTCAGTAGCGTGTGGCACCCGCCGCAAGCTACATTGTCTACTATGTGCCCATTCATAGCGGTGACCCGCTTAGGTGTGTATTGATTGGGGACGGCATCGTTCGCGTTATCGGCATCGTCGATTTCCTCCAAACAAAGTTTATTGTGTCGGGACTCGCCGCAGGCGTAAAGCAAACCGTTGTCTGTAACGTAAAGCGAAGTTTGACACGACCACCGACGACAAATGGTAATCGAATACTGATCATATCGCTCCGGCGAAGGCAATTTACTCACTATTTATATTGACGTGACAATGAAAATGAGTCAATTACATTAGATATCGAATGTATACCAGCAATAAATGTCCGGCTTATTTACAGGACACCGGGCTTTGTAATAAATGTTTATGTGTGTCATTTCCTTGCTATTAAGTTATTGCAAAATTCTATATTAAATTGGAATATTATGATGTAACACATATGTAACTATTTTTAACAGCAAATCAATATTTGAATTTGACTTGACTTTACAAAAAAAAAATTGGTCAATATATATATAATATTCTCAGAGCTTCAACGACTAATAATTATTGAATCAGCTCATCATCACATGCAATGTATATCTTTTGCTCAAGGACTGTGCTACTTTCCATAAAGGGTTCAGTAAAATAAATATGTGATGTTTATTTTTGGAAAATACGACAGCTAAATCCCAATATATTAAAACACAACATTACCTGTAACAAATGCAGTGTGCATGGCTCCACACGCGACAAGTTTCAGCTGATACCCATCAAACATCTTCTCCATGTCGATTTCAGTTGGTGTCTTTACATGTTCCACGTCTTTTGGGAGTCCTAGCTGTCCCTTTTCGTTGGATCCGAAGGACAGGATCTTGCTCTCGTCCATAGAGAGGAGGAATGTGTGGGCAGCGCCGCAGCATGCACTTTTTATCGGAACGGTTAAGGGTAGCACTTCTGGTACGTATATCGCTGAAGGTCTGTCCGGTATACCTAGTTTTTGGTTCTCGTTGTCACCGGTCACGAAGACTGCGCCTTTAGCTATTGGAAATATGAAGTACATATTAGTGGAAATGACAATTGTAAAGCTGCATTGTTATATACGCTGATGACCAAATGAAAACCACATCACTTCAAATTTTGTTGAGACTTGTAATTTTAAATGTTGTTTGTATGAAATGCTCAGAATCTAGCCGATATCTGTCCATAAATGTGATATTCTTAATTTTAGTGGAGTATTTCGTGGTAATATGCGTGTACCGCCCGCCCTCAGGTGACTTTAATTGTTTCGAAAAAGTAATGGAGGAATCTCTTAACAAAATAAAATCACATAAGAAAGGGATAATAGTGTGTGGAGACTTTAATGTCAATTTATTAGAAAAAACTTCCTTAAGTACTAGATTAATAAACTTATTTAAATCATTTAATTTAAAATATATTTTTATGGAGCCTACTAGAATTACAGCCTCATCCTCCACTTGCTTAGATAATATATTTAGCGACCGTGATGCAACAAACGCATTAGTTATTAACGATTTAACATCTGATCACTGTGGACAAATAGCTAGGTTTAATAAATTGCCTGATAAGAAATTATCCAAAATTACTTGCAGACCATTAACAAAAAGCAAAATTAATAAATTCAAAGCCAAGGTAGATACTAATGTCCATCCTTCATTATTGCAGCACGACAGTCCGGATGTTATGTATAGTAATATATTTAAAGTTATAAATAATGAGTTTCTGGGCACCTTCACGACGAAGACAATAGAATCCAAGGGTACCACTAAATTCAACGAGTGGGCAACCCCGGGTATTTATAAGAGTAGAGCTAAATTGTATGAGTTATATGAGTTAAAAAATCATAAATTTGATGCATCCTTCGTAGATTATGTAAGAAAATATTCAAAATTGTTTAAAAAAGTTTGTAGAGTAGCCAAGTCAATTTATCTGAGTAATAAAATTAAAAACTCTGATAATAAAATTAAGGCAACTTGGAATGTTATCAATAAAGAATCTGGAAAAATTTTAAAACATGTCAATAAATTCGAGATAATTGATAACAACAGGATGCTTAATAAAGATCTAGATGTAGCACACGCCTTTAATAGTTTCTTTGCCAGCATACCTATAACTACAACCAGTTGCTTAGGTTCTTCTGCAACCGAGGCTGAAAATCTACTTCGCAGAAGTGTGCCCAAGTCTCAAGCCACTTTTGCGTTTCACCACGTCACCCCTAGTGAAATAGTAAATACATTTAAATCCCTGAAGTTAAAAAAAACGGGTGACTTATGGGACATGTCCGTCACTGTCTTAAAATCAGTGATAGATATCCTCGCTCCCTATTTAGTTGTCATATTTAATAAATGTATCGACTTAGGTACTTTTCCAGACCTCATGAAATATAGTAAAATAATCCCATTATTTAAATCCGGAAATAAAAACGATCTCTGTAATTTTAGACCCATATCCATTTTGCCAACTATTAGTAAAATTTTTGAAAAACTTTTGTTAAAGCAATTACTTAGATATTTTAACGTAAACAGCCTCCTTCACTCTGAACAATATGGTTTCACACAGGGTCGTTCAACAACGGACGCAGGAGTTGCATTAATGAAGCACATATTTGACGCTTGGGAGAATTCACAGAACGCCATTGGTGTATTCTGTGATCTTTCGAAAGCGTTTGATTGTGTCCATCATACAACACTTATTTGCAAACTTGCTCATTATGGGATACAAAATAAGGCTCTAAATGTCCTAATTTCTTATTTAAGTGATAGAATGCAGTTTGTGGACATTAATAATACAAAATCATCTGGATTGTCAGTGCAGTTGGGTGTACCACAGGGCTCAATTTTGGGCCCTTTCCTTTTTCTAATATATATAAATGATTTGCCACATTATCTACAATCCATTTGTGATGTAGTGCTATTTGCTGATGACACTTCGCTTATTTTTAAAGTAGACAGAAACAGGGATAGTTTTGACGATGTAAATAGTGCACTAGTTCAGGTAATGCATTGGTTTACAGTAAATAATTTGGTACTTAATACTAAAAAAACTAAATGTGTAAAGTTTAGTTTGCCCAATGTAAAAAATCTAGGACCCAACTTAATTGTCAATAAAGAAGTACTAGAGACGGTCGATTCTACAGTTTTCTTAGGTATTACATTAGATGCCGAACTCCAATGGGGCGCTCATGTGTCATGTCTCGCGGGAAAACTTAGCTCTGCTGCTTATGCGGTCAGAAAAGTTAGACAATTTACTGACGTGGACACTGCTCGCCTTGTTTATTTTGGTTATTTTCATAGCGTTATGTCTTATGGAATTCTTTTGTGGGGCAGAGCCACCGATATAGAAAGTATTTTTATTTTACAAAAGAGAGCTATTCGTTCCATATATCAGTTAAGTGCTAGAGTTTCTCTTAGGGAACGTTTTAAAGAAATTGGAGTAATGACAGTTGCATCACAGTATATTTATGCCAACATAATATATATATAAGGCAAAATATACATTCCTATTGTAAAAATAGTGACATTCATAATATTAACACGCGAAATAAACATAAATTATGCGCTCCTAGTCACCGTTTACATAAGGTGCATAATTCATTTGAGGGAGTCGGTATACGTATTTATAATAGAATATCTAGTGACATTTTGAATCTACCGACTGACGCTTTTAAACGTAAAATAAAAGATTGTCTTATCAAGAAGGCATATTATAATTTAAATGACTATTTTAGTGACAGTACAAGATGGTCACCGGATTGACCCAAGACAACTCAATATTGTAACTTGTTAAAACGTGTTATTACATGTGAGCGGGCACATACAGACAAATGGAGGCTAAGTGTGTATTAAAATATTCATAATTATATATTTTTATTGGTAAAATGGATTTGTGTATGCTAGCTCACATAATAATAATAATTTAGCTGATTCGATAAACTGTGTACCAATTGATTCATTGTAATATTGTATAGAATCGTTAAATTAATTAACAGACAGAACTGTGTTGTTGGGGAGTTTGTTGCGCCGCTTCTTCTTCCCAACAAAAACACTAGGAAGCGGTGAAGGGCGGGCGTTTTGGGGGCTGTCTTTATTGTCGACGTTCAAAAAGAGCCAATTAAATTTGGCCTACTTTGAATAAATGATATTTTGATTTTGATTTTGATTTATATTCATGGAGGCCATGCCCATATCTCTCCCGTACCTCAAAGTGCACGTCAACCTCTTGGTTACGGTTGTCATACAAAAACCTTTCATCATATTCACAGTATACCAGCCAAAGGAAGGCCACAGTTGATCAAATACCTCCCCTGATAAGTTTTCGATTCGATAAATACTAAGCAAGATTTTGCTTTGTTAAAAAAAAACCGACAACTTTAATTTAAACCAAGCATATAAAAAATATTTAACTGAAGGTTTATAAAGTAAGAAACACTCATTCTAATGTGTGGCCTTTCATGTTTAGAGCTGTGATTTACATAAGCTAATAATCGATGCAAGTAACCTATTTGAGAGTTTATAACGGTCACTGCTGACGGTTGGTGCTCGGCGTAGCTGAGACTACGTAATTACGTAGCAATTAATCGTCTAGTTCGTAGCAGGTTGCTACGATCAAACTCATCATCAGTATGTTTTGACAGCGTAGCCTGCGTTAAAACTTCAGCTTATCACATAGGTTTGATTAGCATATTTTTTGCTGTAATTATTCGTGTTGGTACAAATTGCACTATACTAAATAGTTTAAAATATGCGGTCAGGTTGATAACAAGATTAACTTGTTAGCCAGATGAGCATACCACTGTAAAAGCCTCTTTAATAAAAAGAATCCTTGAATTTTTACGCCAAACTAAGATCTCCAAAGACCTGGACAGCAAACTACCTGGTGTCATATAAATTTTTACTTCAAGCGGGGATCAAAACCGCGACCTCTAACCAAATACCGATCACTCTAGTATAAGCCTATCATAGCTAAATCGTATCGTGAATAAAGATGATATATCGATTGTTATACTGTATCTTTTAAAGCAACCAACCAGTAATAAAGACGGTGTGATAGTAGCCACACTCAACGAAGGCGATCTTCTCCATGAACTTGAGCTCGGTGAACTTGACGCTCGACCTGGTGTCCTCGCCCAGTCCTAGCTGACCTTCTGTGTTGGAGCCACAGATGAACACGCGACCATCATCTGTTTTAAGAGTAAGGGCATCAGAACGTGTGGGTATTAAAAAAAAAATAAAAGAAAATCAGTCGAACTGTCAACGAATCTATATTTTAACATGCCTGGGAACTTTATCCTTAGCGTATGTATATCAGCCTATTGCCGTCCACTGCTGAACGTAGGCCTCCCCCAAAGAGCGCCAACCATCCCGGTTTTGGGCAGCTCATATCCAAGCGTATATGATCCTTGAAATCGGATGTAAGACCTACATAACTTACTTGCTAGCACGATCTGCAGTTGCAGATGAGACTTAGTTATTGAAAACGATTGCCGGCGTTTTAGGTCCGATATATTACCGACCTCGTAAACATAAATATACTGGTACGGGTCTGACGACCCGTACAACGCCGTGGTATTTAAGGCTGGTGGCCTTCTGAGGTGGGTCATGCTCCTGGGTGTGCTCCAAATCTCAGTACGGGCAAATGTTTGTGTGATGAGTACCTATAGACATTTGACCTGAGTCATCGATATGTATGCATTTACAAAAGTGTATCAACCAACTAGTATCCGTACCACAAACCTCGTTGCTTAGCTCGGAACTAGGTGGCGCTGTGTCATAATTTCCGGATATATCTATTTATAAGGGATTAAAAAAGACTTACTGGTAAGTATGGCGGTGTGGTTGCTGCCAGCGGACACTTGTCTGATGGGCCCCGTCTCCCCCTCCAGTTCCACGTACTGCGGCACGGTGTGGTGTTCCATGTCGCCGGTGCCGAGCTGACCCTCATCGTTACACCCCACCGTGTAGATCGCGTTAGCGTCTAGATGGAAAATGAGGAAAAACACAACTTAATGAAATTTGTGGTTAGAAACAACAAACAGGGTTTTCTGGTTTTTGTCCGGGACCAATAATTTTGCTCTGTGAGAATGTTCAAGAATGTTCCTATCCATAGATTGATTTCAGCAGGCACAACATAACTTAATTAAATTATCCACTAGTAGATTTGAGATTTAAACCTCTTAATTTTCGAACTCTTATGAGTATGTATTGTGGTAGATACTCAACTAAAAACAATTTACCCAGGAGTGAGATAGCAAAAATAGGAATACATGATGTTCGTCGTAGTATGTCATTACCGTAATAAGAGTGTACACTACTCATGTGGGCCCATTCAAGTATTACGTAAACCCCAAAGGGGGGCGAAGCAAGTACACCCCACTTGCTTTGCTTATTTTTGAGATTGGGTAAGGTTTGCTTACTTTTGCTGACATAGGGGGGATTATAAGTGTTAAAAAAATGCTTACAGTTAGTTACAGTGACACCATTAATTCTTAGAATGCTTACCTGTGACAAAAACAGTGTGTGCTCTCCCACATGCGACGAACAGTGCCTTGTGAGGCTTCAGCCACTTGACACAGCTGGGCCTCGTCACCTCATCCTTGTGGCCAAGACCGAGCTGGCCCCAAGCATTTCCACCGAACACGAACACGCGGCCATTCTCTATAATCAACACATATTTTACTATTACATCTTTTGTATATGTTATGATAGGACCGCGGTTTTGTTAAAGGCTTTCTATCTTGTAATCTCTCAGTAAGGGTTTTTATTTTTACAAATATTTATGTTCGTGAGTTTAGGAGATAACGGGGGGAGGTTGATGCGACCACTATTTATTTAAATTGATTAAAAAACTGTTTAATCCACCATCCTCGCACAGACTTTTCAATATTGCAACATAGTTTAGACCCGCACTGTTCGCAATGACTGATATGGTGCAGACATTGACACAATAATCAGACCGTTGACCTAATAAATGGAAATGTGATAATAATATAATCAAAACGGTGAGCATTAAGATCGAGGATTGTGTAGGAGCCACACGCAATGTCAAAGGAGGCAGATAGTACGATAATAGACTATAAACTTAAAGTATCTAGACCACTTATATTCTTATATGATATATTATATCTAATAAAGAGAAAAGTGGTCTATGTTGTACTCTCTTTCAATACTTTTACTATTTTAATAATGTTCTTTGTTCGGAGTGGGCTAAAAATACTATTTAAATAGATTTTCGCGTTTGTGTTCAGTGCTGTTGTATTGTTAAAACTTTTTTAACCTTTTGACCCCAAAGCAAGATCATCTCAGTAAATGGGTTTATGGTAAGTTGGCCAAGCTCGACTTCGACTTCGAGCTTCGACTCGGAGTTTGGATCCATGCCCGGTCGATGCAATAGGGTCGCCCCCTATGACATGTGACCTAAAACACACCGGTGAAATGCGGGTGTACATTTGTACATCTCTGTTTAACCTTACGGGGACAACAGGTATGATGGTATGCTTTTATATTACATAGACAACAAAATTAGTTAGTACGCTCTAATCTCAATTCTCTATTAAAAAAAGGTAAGTATTAATTAGGTACCAATGCATAATTCTACACTCTTTGGTTTTGACTTTTGACCAGATAATAAAAGCAAGTAAGACAAAAAAGTCAGTGTAAATCACTGCACCATGGGCGAACCCAGAGGGAGGGCCGAGTGGTCTGTGCCCACCCCATGATGGTCCAGTGCCCACCTTAGGATGTTGGGCTACGATAAGAAATTCTCTTACGGTGGACTGTGAGGCTGAAGGCAAAGTCTAGATGCACCCATGCACTGAGTTCACTGCACACATGCAGATGAGCTGGTGAAACTTACGGCATATGACAGCGCTGTGCTCGTCGCCGCACGAGATGGCGACGATGGGGTCGTTCTTTATGAAGAAGTGGCTGGGCTCGTTGTCGGCGAAGTGCGACTTGCCGAACGTGAACACTGCACCCGTTTCTGTAGAAAAAAAATACACATAATATTATACGAAGTGTTGCACAATATGATGGTCTGTTGTACAGGGTTCAGAGTCAATGTTGGTATTTTACGTTGGTAGTTTTTTGAGTACTGATTAAGGCACACAACTTGCTTACTTGAGATTTTGAGTAGGAGCTGATTGCATAAGTTACTGTATACCGTCATTTGTATCTGTTTTTTTTTTTATTATTTTCAGTTAAAAGGACTGTAAAAGTTAGTTAATCATCAAAATACTTAAAATTGCGGGGCAATCATGTACTGAACCTTTATTTAATTTTTTCTTAAATTAAAATGTAATCATATGTATGGGTGAGCGCTATGTCTCGGAGAACACCCAGTTCACCCAGTCGTCATGCTAATACTTATGTTGCACTAATGATTGTCATAAGTATTTATATACCAACTTTAAATTAATTTCATGTTTTATTCTGTTATCACGTATATCAATTAAATACCTAACTAAATTATACCATAGACAAACTCAAAAAAAAAATCGCCTTTTCCGTAGAATCAAAACGCGTGTTGCGGCGGATTGCTACGAGCTACGCACACGGCTACGCATAGTTACGAACATAATTATTATAGATGGGTAACGTAGCCAGTGCAAAAGTAACGTTAAGCCAGTCTAGAGGCTTATAACAGACTTCAGTGGACTGATTGGGTATTTATGATTAGCTCTTAAATGTTCTCCAATAATCACGTAATAGCAGTAGTTAATCCTTTTTACCTTTTGATTGAACTTATCAAGTAGTTAGAGTACTTCTAGAATAATCAAAGGTTAAAACTGAAGTATACTGACTTGACAGTATGTACTTATAAAACTATTTTTGTATCGTAATCGTGTAATAAAACATCTGTCCGTTATACGTCACTGTGATAAATGTCATTTTATTGCACTCTTGAGAAGGTCATACTTCTTTTTCTTCCAGATTTATAAATTCGATATTTTTAATCTTGTGGTTATATCTGTTTATGTGTATGTTTGTTTAGAGTTCAAAATCTTCAATTAAAAATTAACTGTTATCAATAAGATTATGCTTCAAACTGCGATCAACAAATATGTAGTCAGATTGTATAAATGATATTTTTTTGCAAAAAAATATATTTGTAACAAGCCAGTTACTTGCTGGCATTTAGTAGGGTAGGTAGATACTTAAAATAAAAAAGTCCCTACATTACTCCTAAAAACGCTCAACTCAATACTAACCTGCAAGTCGAATGACGTCATTCGACCCGAAATCCCCACTACAATTAATTGCAAAGCACTTCAGTATCGTACTGTTATGGAAAGTAAAAATAGTAAGGAGCCATTAGCGCGGGCCACGTTACTTCCGACATTTGACCTTCGTCGGACCTCTGATTTGACGAAGATTATTATGTTTTATTGTACACCTAATGACCTGGGTTATAAAAGCCAGTTCTAAGAGAGTTTATAGCGTCGTGTATATCGAAAGCGTCGTGTACTTTTACGTGAATAATGTACATATATTGTTTTATTGGAGTATCTTGACGGCTCTTCTCCATAAAACCTTATTATTGGAACCGTGCTAATTGCACATCCAATAATAAGGTTTTGACATTTCAAAAGTAGATGTATTTTTATTGATTTTTGGAAATAATTTTGTTAAATTCCTGTACCTAATATTGGTCTAATTTAAATAAACACTTGAGTTTAAGTTTATTATATACTCAGATTTCTGAGTTTTCAGCTCATCTTGAAATAACTTAATTAACCCGATAAGAAGCGCAAATAAGTTTACTTATGTTCAAGATTAATTTTCAAAAGGATTCTAGATTTAATTTGTTCACTATTTGAGTTTCAAATCCTTTTGCAAATGCGTGACCGATTCAATCATTCAATCGTCCACTTACATTACACCAGCAATAGCTATGCTAATTTTGACCTTCTAATAAAACATTTAGCTGACAGCACAGTCTAGGTAATTAACCTTATCAGATTTAGTGTTTTGGGCCTTGTATAATTACTTGACGCTTTTTGAGTGCTGGAATTGCGGCCGCTTTGGAAATTGCGTACACGAAAAGCGTACATTATGTCTTTTGGCAGGCATTTTAGTCGCATGTAACTTCGAAATAAAACGATTACGGCAGAGTCCACCACTTGCTTAAGCAGTCTCATTTAAGCTGTAAAAGTGGGCAGCTATACAATATGTTACGCACTGTCCCTTACTTACAACCTAAATATGATCGCTTGATTGACTGTTGGTTTGACGACCTAATTAGCGCCTTGCTTAGCGCTTTGCCATTATTTTGTGCTCAGAATCCTGGTAGAGGCAATCGTTTGTGTGATTAGCAAGGATATTTTAACATGTTTCTATCTATAAAATTGTTGAATTTACAAACACAATTATGTAGTGTAAATTAATAAAGAAATAATCGAATGCTTAAAATGTTAAAAATATAATATGCTTTCATTTCTTCTCATGTAGATAAATGCTAATTACATGTTGATGGAACGTATCTCTTGGGCGTAAAAGTTCAAGAAGAAAGCTGTAGTGGCTCTTCATCTTTTTACAAATCCTATACGAAAGTATGAAAACACACATTGATAAATACTATCAAGGTATTAAATTTACTCGGGAATAGTTCACAGTGTCATGCACTGTTTACAGTGTCGTGCATAGCGCACAGTCGTAAAAACAGATAGTTTTGCGTGCACTGGCGTGCATATTGTAGTGCGGTGCAGTAATGCGTACTTTCACATGCAAGGCGATGTTAGCGTGAGGTAGCGTGTTTTATTATTATTATTTTGTTATAGTAATTATATCACAGGCTGCACGCTGTGTCATACGCTGCATTACTTTACATGGCACCGGAACAATATTAAAGGTTTTTATGTGGTGATTTATTAAACTTTGTAAGTGCCTACATATCTTTATATATGTGTATTGTATAGCGGGTTAATTTATAAGCAGGCTTCTTTAGCGCGATACAAGAGGTTATAGGATCTGCGCGTTATTTTCGGTCGACGATTTTGAAATCTGTCGTTATTGAAAACTACGCTACGCCTATACGCTGAGAAAACTAAATTAATACTTAATTTAAGCTACTGCATCCCCTTAATCCACATTTCTTCGTGTGTAAAATAGTTATTTACAAGTCTTATTCAAAATACATAGGTATATTATATAAATTCTGGGTCATGACTTTAGCAGGCAGTCTTGCATACGGAATTTATTTGCAGAGCAAATTCCAAGAATATAATTATATTCAGAGTGTTTTGATTTGATAAAAAATCTTCCTTAAATTTGAGCCATGATGAACGTGGTCATAGATTCTTACTGGTTAAAGAAAAATTTAAGCCTTACATGATCGATTTGCTTAACTAAAACATTTCTGTACATAAGTACTTGTATGATACTTCTATTAGAACTGGTGACCCATTAAAAGCTTACAATCAATATTGAACTAAATACGAAGCAAGAAACAAAGAATGAAATGAAAGAATTTTGAAAATGGAATCTTACGTTCTATTTTCAAAATTGAGAAAAAAAAAGTGTTTATAGATGTCATTTTTTTTAATGAAGATATCAAAGTATGGCTTGAGCGTTGGTTTGGAATTTGGAGTAGGTACTCTGTGCTAGTACAAACTTTCAAAAGTACTAGTTCGGTCTTTTAGTACTATTAGTACAGTAGTACGTTTCATGTTTTCCTGGTAGCTCGTAGCGAGCGACAATTCCTTCAGAACCAGAGACTACGAATCTGTCCGGGAACGATGAAATAATAATAAATGATGTTCTAAAAAAGACAAATAATAGTTCGTCCTTATCAGTGTCGGGAATTCATTCTTATTAGTACGTGAACTACAAAAATTAACTTTAAAAAAAAAGAAAAAACCAACTTCAAAAACTAAAAAGCAAAAAATAACTTCATACAGTTTTACCTTTTTTTTAGTTTTAAAGGTATGAAGTCGATGCCAGGCCAAACGTAATAGTAAGTACACTTACTATTACGTTTGACTGAAACGTAACAGTGACCTTGAGCGGGGTGGTTAAAACCACCACATCATCGGCACCGACTTCATTCCTTTAAAACTAAAAAAAAGGTAAAACTGTATGAAGTTATTTTTTGCTTTTTAGTTTTTGAAGTTGGTTTTTTCTTTTTTTTAAAAGTTAATTAATTTTTTTCTTTTTAGTGTTGGATATATTAAAATTTTCATATCAGGTCAATCTAATAGCCTGAAAGAATACAACTTTCGATCCATATGTACTATAACTATGAAAGATTTTTCCTTCAACTCCTAACCGTTGAGGAGTTGTACCTTCCATCATCAGATGATTACATGAGATGGTGATTTTCAGATGCAAATACTTGAACAGCTTTGGAGATTACATGTAAATGTAATAAATGCCTATAACTGAAAGAATTTTCTATTAACTCTTAACTGTTGAGGAGTTCTACCTTCCATCATCAGCTCATCAACATCAAATGATGATTATCAGACGCAAATACTGGAACAATTTTAGTAAATATATTGAAAACGTGATAATTGCCTATAAAATTTGAGGGTTGCCCTCGATTTCCCTGGGATCCCATCATCATACGTGATGTGGTTACAATGGGACCATCTGTGAAGTATACCCTTTTAAACAAAAAAAGAATTTTGCAAATCGGTCCAGGCGTTTTGAAGTAATTCGTGAACATACATAAAAAAAAGATTCCGACGAATTGAGAACCTCCTCCTTTTTGAAGTCGGTTAAAAACCTAGTTGTAATATATTGATCTAATTTCCTTTCAAACTCGTATGTTTTAAATAAAACATGTTAGAATACGCGCCGGTATTCCATAATTGTATGCCGCGGATATAAATTGGGGTGAGCCTTGAACCCACTACAGAATTCTTAGACGACGTTTTAATAGAGGCTGTAGTTGTTAGAGAATACCCCATAATAATAAATAAATAAAAGTAGGGGTTGAAAATAAAGGTAGGGTGAGGTAGGCATAGTAATTTTGCGCGTAATAACGGTGCAATTGTTCTCTTGTTTTTTTTGTGTTTGATGTGAGTAATATTAAAATGATTGATTGACTTGTTTCTTACGCTAATATTAGCGAATTTTAATGATATTTTCAGTTTATTGATATTATTTTAATTCCAACGTTTATGATTATTTACAGCATCCAAGGTCGCAGGCAGACTGTGACAGTGACTGTGACACAGAGTCAGACAGAAAAAAACAGTCTTATTTCCATACTAAATGTGATTATGAGCTCTGAAAGCCTAGTTGTGACTGTGGAGGCCAAGGTCTCGAGTTAAATCCCAAGGAACGCAGGACAGGAAAACATCGTAAAGACACCTGCATGCCTGAGAGATTTCTTATGTAATTCGCATACACATACACACTAAGCTAGCATGGTGAACTATGGCATAGTCACATTCAAATGAGAGCAGACCGCTGCCCAGCGGTGGGATGGGGATTGGCTGGGATAGGAATCTTTCAATCCCATCCATGTAAAGAGTGCTAATATTATAAGAGCCTTGTAATATGGTATTTATTCCAATAAAAAATACAATCGTAGAACAGTTGGATATATCTCCTTACGCCTAAAGTAAAAAAATCTTTGTGAGAAACTCATGATTCATTTATTTTAGTGAACGGATTTGTGATATAACTTTGTTATTAGATTTAGTGTGAAAATAACCCGTATACTAATAAAAAAAAAGGTGTGAGTTCAGTCAATTTTTTTTTAAATATATCCGTATTCTACACCATCTTTCAAATAAAATAAACGAAATTGATACATTTGTTTAGAAACTCAAGCTTATACAATCCTTTTTTTTTGTGTTCTAAGTTCAAATCATTTAAAGGAAAATAACTAAAGAAGCTCCACTTTACATATCGAATTCTGAACGATCTGGCACACATGAATAAAACGTAAGTACTTATAAGCACTATTACGTCTAATTTATAGCGGCAATCTAACGTATTCTAACTTAAAAGCGTTTATTCGGGAATGAATGAATATAATGACATTATCGGGTCAGATTCCCGCCAAATAAAACAAAAATGGCGTCGTGCGTCGTATAAAATTTCAAAATAAGAACACAGTCACCTGGTATATCGTCCGTCATGTTGGCGGTCAGTGGTTGCGGTGGTCGCGAGCCATGGCGTGCACTGGGCGGCCGCGGGGCGAATACTGACCGCTGCCCACGTGCCACCCTCGGTAGTTGGTAACCACCATAGTTGGACGTGGATTATAAAATACTAGATATGACTTGGTGTGGTAGTAAAAATTTGCTGTGAAATTTGGTTACGGATATAAAGAATGCTATATTAAAACATTGTTTAATCATTGACTTGATAAGAAGACGAATAATATAAAGAGATTAGTTCAATACATACATAATTATAATACATACACTTAAGCCTTTTTCCCATGGGGGTAGGAATCTGCGAAACGCAGATTTTTTTGTTTTTATACTAGTGAGAATTTACATAAATTTACTCAGGATTCAGCTACGAATAACCTATTTAAGGAAGTAAGGGTTTATTTTCGTATATGATGGCTATATTTCCCTTGTCATATCACTGGCCATGGAACTCATGAAGATAATTCATATTACCAGACCATCAATCGAATCGAATTTAATCAACTCCTGCCCGTTGACGCTGATAAAAAAAAACATTCAATATTGTTCTTGAAACATGAAAATACTATTGGTAATTTCATATTTTTTTTTTATACACTGAAATTAGAAGTAAAAGCATTCCATCACGCCTATATATCTTTGTTCAATGTTATTGTCATACAGACCATTGCTAGCTGAAACAACATGGCCCCCTCTGCCCCGCGGTAACTCTTTAAACTTCCCCCATTTCGAGGCCAGTGGTAATTTTCCACGTGTCTTAATAAAATGGTCAGCAATAATATCCTGAAATAGTATTTTTTTCCTGGCAATAAAATATCGTCTATTGGTTTGTTTACAATGTGCATCGACCTATTGACTATGTGTTTTGTATTCGATATAGGAAGTGAATTTTGTGGAAATTTGGAAGGAAAGTGGTAATATTTATCGTAGCATGTAATTTTTCTTCACATTTATACCACAGTCAGGTGTACCTCATTTGAGAAAAATGCCTTAAGTACCGAATCACATGTAGTAGATGCCAATGTACAATAATAAATAACTATATGAATCACGAACTATGATTCATCAGGACTATCATGTTTTTTACAAATTGTACCTACCTATATTTAAATTATAATTACTTTGTAGGCTTATTTTTTATACATGGAAAATATTTTTGGACCAGGCTATGTCCAGCTGTGGACGACATCTAGCTGGTATGATGATGATGTGGGGAGCAATTTTTACTCTTTACTTCCAGAAAAAACAAGGAAGCATCGTGATGTTTTAAAAGTTTTTTAACACTATTAATTGCGTGCTTTAGGTGGCCCCCTATGCAAAATTTCTTGTCACGGACAGTTTATGTTATATTATGCTGCTTTTATTATGAGATTGATGTCAACGTACAATAAATTTCAAGTGATATTGGTTTAAAAATACTGCTGTCTCTCAGGTAAGGATTTGTCTTTATAAAACATTCGACAAGAATAAGAAAATCATATTTTAGTATTTCACATTTATAAAGCTATATTACGTTTTCAATTATACAGCGTTTGGAAGTAGCCAACGAAACCTTAGCACTCACAGTATCACGCCGTTTATCAAGTTCAGGCACCTTCAATATCGCAAGTTCATTACCACGATCAGTGGTACTCAACCTTTTGTTTAGGTTACAGTTGCTACCTAGCCTATCTACCTACGACGGGTGTCTAAATCCAGACTTCCGAAATGTGCGCGACGATCCTTAGGTACAAGTAAAAAATCGTCTTAAAAAAAATCGTATCACGGTGTTGATCCGCGATAAAATCCTGTACTAATGAACCGATTTTAATTAATCTTTGCATACCTACTATGTGTAGAAAGAAAGAAAAAGTATTTATTTCCTCACAAACACATTGACGCACTCAATTAAATAAAATCAAAATAAAATAAAACTAAATCAATGAAAAATTAAAAATAGAATATAATTTCTAAAAAGCCCAGATTCCTCCGACAAAGAGAAAAAAAAGAAGCAAAAATTTGTGCTCCCTTTCGCACAGATCTTCCTGGCTTTCCCAAGTTACCTACATATATTTTAACTTTTAAATTATAACTAACTACTCTCAATTAGTTTCAATTGCCACAAGAAATACGCAAGAAGTTACAGTAACTACTTAAATGTCTACAAAAAAATAAGTAGTGGGATTAAGTGGTGCGTTGTATGTGCGCGAAGAAAAATAGGTAATTGCTCAGCTTAGTTGCTGCGACTTTGGAAGAACCTAAGTCACCAGCGCTGATTTTGAGCAATAACCTCTTTGAGTTACGTTTTCCGCTCTCACCAGCAAGAGCCAAATACAGTGAGTATTAAAAACTAGTTAATTACGTGGCTAATTTCAATTACATTCAAGTAAGTAAGTAAGTAACATTAAAAGTAAATAATTCTGATTCAGGACTCATTTGCTATTAAGCAGCCATCGTTGTTCTTACTACTACTTGATTGAGACCAAGGCAGAAAGGAATGAAGGAGGTATTACCGGCACAGTGTTGGAGAGTGAAGAACCATTATAGGAAGGCCATGAACCTTGAGGTAAGAATATGTTTTTTTTTCTTTTGTTTAACATCGTTTGCCCTTAAGGTGACCCAAGAATACCAATAAAAATACAGTATAATGTTAGTGGGATTGTTGGATCTGTAAGTAATGTTTTTTTTTAATGTGGTACTAGAGTTTTCTTTGATTATCTGTGTAGTTTGGGCCACCTTGAGATTTAGGATAGTTTTAATTACAGGCTTTACGCGGACGAGGTTGCGAGTATCGCGGCTAGTATACATTATATTAACATTTTTTAAACATTGATAGACTAGTGATATACCGATAAAGATATGTTTATTTTTCGATATGATAACCTTTGATTACCAAATTACCAGTACGTTTCAAGTTCAAATATATATGCCTATTTATTAATTATATCTCGCTGAAACGGTAAAAGAAAACATAAACGGCCATCTGCAAACCTTATGCCTTCAGCAAAATGGTACAGTACATTACCCCCCTCTCATTTTGGCGGGAGAACTGCGTCATTGGTGTGAAATAAAAGGTTGAGTATCGCCGCATTAAACACTTTCTTGTTGAGCGTTCGTGGCAACTTTACGATAGCTAAGAACAGCCCCTATGCATACATAATCAGTTGCGTGAAACATTCAAATGCCATTGAACTGAATTTGCGTCATTTCAGTGGAAAATTTGTCTGAAAAGGTTCCTTTTTCTATTGGTAGGTATATTTTTATTGTAATTTTCGTAATTGGTGGTGAGAGAAAGGCGAGATAGGTATACTTTAGCATAATTTTCGTATTATTATTTTGTAGGCTCAAGAGGTAGAGCGCGTAACTTAATAAAAACAACTTTGAAAAAAAAACTACGTTTAAATTTAACTGATTCATTGTACCTAGTTAAAAGCAGTAGTTCGTTTTATGTCCACTATCGAACTCAAGCCTCCTCTATAGATTTTCAAAAAGACTAGGTGCAAGTTACGCACATACAATTAAAGACTTCAAGTAAGTACCAGTACATGGATCTCATAAATGTTTATGGTAGAAGAACTGAGTTGCGCGACTTGGTTTCTTTACAAGTATGTTTTTGATGGTATATTATTTTATTTTGTAGATAGTCCTCCGTTTTTTTTCTTTCCACCCACTTTTCATAAAGCCCTCTCTCTGTAAGCTTTTCTTATTTTTGTGGATAGTGCTCCTCTTTTTCTTTTCCGGTACTACTTCTTGAACTTCAGCTTACTAGACTAGAGTCTTTCTCAAAGCCCGCTCCCTGTCTCTATGGGGTTTTCTCGGAGGATTTGATGTTAAAAAACTAATCATTTTGTTAAATTGTTATCTCTCCTCTATCCAATATAAATAAAGATATAATATAATAAACTAGCTTATGCCCGCGATTTCGTCTGCGTAAAAATTAGTATAATACGGCTTTTTTTTGGTATTGAAAGCGTCGGTATTGGATGCGTCGGCATTGATGGCGTCGGTATTGGATGCGTCAGTATTGTTGACGTTGGTATTGGTTGCGTCGATATTGATGGCGTCGGTATTGATGGCTTCGGTATTAATAGGCGGTTTTGATCGCGTCGGTATTGATGTCGTCGGTATTGGTTGCATCAGTATACTTGACGTCGTATTAGTGGCGTCGGTATTGCTGGCGTCAGTATTGTTGGCGTCAGTATAAATGGCGTCGGTATAAATGGCATCGGTATTGGTGGCGTCGGTATTGGTGGCGTCGGTATTCATGGCGTTGGTATTGGTTGCGTTGGTAATGTTGGCGTCAGTATTGGTAGTGTCGGTATTGTTGGCGTCGGTATTGGTGGCGTCGGTATTGGTGGCGTTGGTATTGGTGGCGTCAGTATTGGTGGCGTCGGTGTGGTGGCGTCGGTATTGGTGGAGTCAGTGTTGGTGGCGTCAGTATTTGTGACGTCAGTATTTGTAGCGTTGATATTGAAAACGTTGATTTTGCCGTTGTCCGTATTGGTGGCGTCGGAATTGGTGTCTTCGGTATTGGTGGCGTCGGTATTGGTGGCGTCGGTATTGGTGGTGTCGGTATTGATTGCGTTGGTATTGGTTGCGTCGATATTGTTGGCGTCGGTATTGGTGGCGTCGGTTTTGGTGGCGTCGGTATTGGTATCGTGGGTATTAGTGACGTCGGTATTGAAAGTGCTTATTTTGCTGTCGTCCGTATTGGTGGCGTCGGAGAAGGTACCATCGTTATTGGGGGCGTCGGTATTGGTGGCGTCGGTATTGGTGACGTCGGTATTGGTGGCGTCGGTATTGGTGGCGTCGGTATTGGTGGCGTCGGTATTGGTGGCGTCGGTATTGGTGGCGTCGGTATTTTTGACGTCGGTATTGATAGCGCTGATTTTGCTGTCGTCCGTATTGGTGGCGTCGGAGAAGGTAGCATCGTTATTGGTGTCGTCGGTTTTTGTGACGTCGGTATTGATAGCGCTGATTTTGCTGTCGTCCGTATTGGTGGCGTCGGAGAAGGTAGCATCGTTATTGGTGGTGTCGGTATTGGTAGCGTCGGTATTGATGGTGTCGGTATTTGCAGCGTCGGTATTGAAAGCGTTGATTTTGTTGACATCTGTATTGATGGCGTTGGTATTGGTTGCGTCGATTTTGTTGGTGTCGGTATTGATGGCGTCGGTATTGGATGCGTCGGTATTGTTGACGTCGGTATTGATAGTCGATTTTGATCGCGTCGGTATTGATGGCGCCGTTATTGGTGGCATCAGTATTCTTGACGTCGTATTAGTGGCGTCGGTACTGCTGGCGTCAGTATTGTTGGCGTCGGTATAAATGCGTCGGTATAAATGGCATCAGTATTGGTGGCGACGGTATTTGTGACGTCGATATATGCAGCGTCGGTATAGAAAGCGTTGATTTTGTTGACGTCCGTATTGATAGTCTGTTTTGTTCGCGTCGGTATTGATGGCGTCCGTATTGGTTGCATCAGTATTGGAGGCGCCGGTATTAGTGGCGTCGGTATTGGTGGCGTCGGTATTGCTGGCGTCAGTATTGGTGGCGTCGGTATTGGTGGCGTCGGTATTGGTGGCGTCGGTATTGGTGGCGTAGGTATTGGTGGCATCGGTATTGGTAGCGTCGGTATTGGTGGTGTCGGTATTTGCAGCGTCGGTATTGAAAGCGTTGATTTTGTTGACATCTGTATTGATGGCGTTGGTATTGGTTGCGTCGATTTTGTTGGTGTCGGTATTGATGGCGTCGGTATTGGATGCGTCGGTATTGTTGACGTCGGTATTGATAGTCGATTTTGATCGCGTCGGTATTGATGGCGCCGTTATTGGTTGCATCAGTATTCTTGACGTCGTATTAGTGGCGTCGGTACTACTGGCGTCAGTATTGTTGGCGTCGGTATAAATGCGTCGGTATAAATGGCATCAGTATTGGTGGCGACGGTATTTGTGACGTCGATATATGCAGCGTCGGTATAGAAAGCGTTGATTTTGTTGACGTCCGTATTGATAGTCTGTTTTGATCGCGTCGGTATTGATGGCGTCCGTATTGGTTGCATCAGTATTGGAGGCGCCGGTATTAGTGGCGTCGGTATTGGTGGCGTCAGTATTGGTGGCGTCGGTATTTGTGACGTCAATATTTGTGGCGTCGGTAATGAAAGCGCTGCTTTTGTTGTCGTCCGTATTGGTGGCGTTGGTATTGGTTGCGTCGGTATTAGTGGCGACGGTATTGTTGGCGTCGGTATTGGTGGCGTCGGTATTGATGGCGTTGGTATTGGTTGCCTCGGTATTGTTGGCGTCGGTATAGATGGCGTTGGTATTGGTTGCGTCGGTATCGATAGCAACGGTATAGATACCGTTGGTATACATAGCGTTAGTATTAGTGGCGTTAGTATTGATGGCTTCGGTATTTGTTATTATCTATAATCATTGAGTGCAGCCTTTGCAGTGGTGCTATATGTACTATCGGTACATCGAAGCGGTGAAGTGTTTGTACGAAAACGCTTCTGTGTCAGTCTGATTACTGGATCAGACCTTATCCTCATCTACCTATCCTCTTGCAGCGTGGTGTGAGGCAGGGAGCGTTATCCATCTGAAACTGTTCACCGTTGCACTGGAGGATGTCTTTTAGGTTCTGGACTGGGAAGGGTATAATCGGCAAGTCTCTCACTCATCTTTGCTGAGCCCGCTGAACAGCTTAGTAATGCTCAACTACCTCTACAAAACTTCTGAACGTAATATTTAATGTCGATGTTGAATATATTTATATAGGATTACAAAGTTATTTAAAATAAATATTTACAGTTGGTGTATCTAAAAAACTGAACCGAAATTGCGAAATGTTTTAGTTTTCCCAAGATTTGTACACTCAACACTCATTGTATTCTAAATTTGAAGCTTCTATGTCTGCTAGAAGTGCCTTAGAGTTTTGATGATCGGTCAGTCAGTGAGTGACAAAATTAAGTAATTTATACTAGTTATAATTCTTAAACTACTGGTTCAAATTGAATGAAATCTAACAAAACACGGTATATGTATGTGTTTACACAATGCATGCTTGAGTAATGCAAATTCAGGCTTCTAGTTTAATCCACAACAAAGTTATCAGTTATAAGTCTTAAATGGCCTGAACTGGTTCGAGATTAAAAGATAGTACGGCCGTGCCGGTTTTTTGCTCGACTTGGCGGAGAATGCCACGCGCTACGATCCCTGCATACCACTTTTGCCTCGTCCACATTCATCCATCTCGTCATACACGCGCGCCGGTTACGAGTACTGGTGCACCTTTAAGTAATATTTTCAGGGTGAAGTTATTGTTGGTTCTTCTGTAAGAAACACCTTATCACCATAAATACGGGGAATTGTGTGAGCTTCATAAAAAAATCGGACACTAATAATAGTTCTCAGAAAGTAAGATCAGATAAGTTGGGCGCTACGTCCTTGAGTATAAATTCAGTAATGACGCACTGCTGAATGGACACAAGTAGAGGTTGTTTTCAGAATAGTCACCAGCTCTAGGTGACGTCAGCTTCGCTTTGTTAATGTGTCAATAGTCACAATTCGGAAAATCGATAAAAAAGCAGTGGTAAAAACCTATTTTCTTTTTTACACTTTGGCTTGGGTCTATTGTATCCATAGTCTACCTACAGGTGTAGCGGCTGTGATTGACCTGTATTAAACGGTGAAGGGTTCCATTTGCGCACAGAAAAATATAGGGTTTTCTGTGCCCTGAAAACTACTCTGTAGACTGCTATCGTAGAGTACTAAAGGACAGTTTTTTTCGGATCTGGGTAGGTATGAACGAGAAAATACAGTTTAAGATACACACAGGGGCAAAACTTATACGGGTTGTTAGACTAAAACAAATGTTCTTCACACATAGAAAAAACTTTCATACCATGCATTTTCCATACATTCACTTTTTTAGAGACGGTTTTAAAAATAATACAATATTATTTTTAATAGCTGTAAATAGCAGCTTCCTTAAACAAAACATTGTGTAGTATATATCTAGGTATGATTTATTATGATAATGATCAACAGTCAAGTAGGTACCCTAGAGCTACTGAAGGTCTATCACGCGAGATCCGTATCAACGAAGCGATAGTAGAATAAAATTTTGTATATTTTTGTTAATACAAAAAGTTTACACGTAGCTCAAGTTTTTTGAGTTTAAAGTGTTATAATATAAAGTTGTTACAAGGAGACGTGTTTAATGAACTTGGCTAAGCTTTATCCAGCCGAATCGTTTAAACAAGTATACCTAGCCTGTGTCGTGCGATAAATTGCCTCAGTCAATAGACACGCTCTCCCAAACCCCTTCGTTTGTCCATACTACAATGTAAGTTTATAATCGCCAATCATAACTTTCATATGATATATATAATCATAGAACTACAGATAAAAAACGAACAGATTTTATTCTTTATTGTGCTTCAAGACGACCTATTTTGATTACTTTGTGACTCGATTTTTAGAGTTCAAAAGTAACCCACATTTAAGTTTTTATTATTAATTTCAGAGATAAAGAGTCTCAACGAAGAGCGAGGTAATCCTATAAGGGTTCCATTTTACCTATTGTCAACTGAGTTTGATGTCACATATTTTTTCATGTAATTTATCCAATACGATAGAATGGTAAATAATGGTATTGGCAGCCCTGAAGGTTCCTAATAAAAAAAACTTGGTAAAATTGCTTTACAAATCAAATAAAAGACACACTGCCACGCGTTATTGTAAAAGTATAAGTAATAACATCTATATATAAATCTAGATCTAGCTACTCAAATTTAGGCTGTATTATCAAAATATTTAAAGAACTATTCAGTTCAAGGAATCGGTCATGCTTTGCCCCACATACTACGCAGTTTCCACACCTATTTGGGTCACGACTACTTGCTACCCCTCGTAATGTTAAGGGTAATCGTTCGGTAATTAATGTGCGAAGCCTACATATCGCTTCGATATAAGGTCATGTTTACGTTGCAATTATTTCGTGCTGTGTTGTAAAACAAACACGTAAAGAAAATTATGGGCTGAAAGAGTATTTTTAAGGTCAATGAAAAGAGATCGGAATACATTCATTTTTAATATATACGTTAGTTACTGAAGAGTTAAAAAAGGAAAGAAAATTATAAAAAAAATCATTTAAACCACCTTCATACGGCCTGGGAATTGAAACCAAAACCGTCATAGGGTCATTGACATGACATAATTTATGAGAATAACTAATTCTAAAATGTTAATTAAGATTTAGCTTTTAGTTTACTTTCGTGATTAAACCAGGTGTTATGTTAATGTAAATCAGCTACTGGTTGGTGTTTGTACCTAATAAATTACCTAGATATACGTTCGTTTGAATGTCGTAGATGACTTTATGTAGAGAGCCTGAAATAGTCTTGTCAACGCGTGGAGGTTACAAGTGGCATAATAAGTAAGTTCTATATTTGAATTGTGAACATGGCAACACCGCAGTGTAATTCAGTTTGTGACAATTCAAAAGGTTATATGTGTAAGGTTCGCAGTCCGGTAGGGGCAAATGTTTGTGTGATGAGCAATTGAGCATGGATATTTGACCTGAACCATGGAAGATAAGAATGGCGGCCGATGGGGCTTGAAGGTTCTAGAGTGGCGACCACGTACTGGAAGACGCAGCGTGGGTAGGCCCCCGGCAAGGTGGATTGACGACTTGGTTTAAAGGTCACTGGAATCCGCTGGATTTGGGCGGCATATGACCGGTCGTCGTGACGATTCTTGGTGGAGACCTATGTCCAGCAGTGGACGTCTAACGGTTGTTGTGATGATGGAAGATATGTATTACCATAGTTATGAACAAACCATACCAAATTTAACCATCTAGTATCCGTAACACAAGCTTCGTTCCTTATTAGATCAGAACTAAGTAGATGGTATTATCCGAATATTTGTATTTATATTTCTAATAATAAAATTAAGCACAATATATTTAGGATTCTATGCTAAAAAAATTATAACTAAGTAAATAACAATAACGACTCATTAACAACAGAATGTTGGATGTATACTCATACACCCTCCCTATACTACTACTCCAGTCCAAAGTAAAAATAAAATGCATTTTAAGGAAACTAGTGTGCCTGAGAGATTTTCTCAATGGCATTTAAAGACTGCCAAACGGCACGAGGCCGGTAGCATAGGGGACTACCTTAAATCCCTCATATAAGAGGCGTCGCTTGCCCAGCAGTGGGACAGAAGACAGTAGAAGCGGTAGGGTTCATCAAAGAAATAAGCAATTGTCGTACTGTAAATTATATATTTTGTCGGGTAAAAAGACCACAATTATATTAGACAAGTAAAGGTTAAAATATACAAAATTATTATAATCATGATAGTTCTCTACACTGTAAATATACATAACTTTATATTGATTATATCGTAACCCTTAATACAAGGGCTTAAACATATATTTTTGCGTGTTTTGATGGTTGACTAGTTTCAAATCGGTACCATGAAAAGAAAAACTCTGGTGCAAAATTGTTTTATTGCTTTCCTTGCCCGTTTTGACCAACACAACAACCAGATTTGTTAGTAAAAAGCGGCAATGTATTCGGAACAATTTGAAATATTTAAGTTATAAGTTTTCACAACAGTTTCCTCGGACGTTACGGGTATCGTGGCGACTGGATTGTTTGTCCACGGTTGCCATGGCAACGGTATCGTAATATCTCGCTGCTAGTGGAAATTACGCTGATTCGGTCAATGGGTCGTTGATCCTTCGCGGATTTATGATTATTTTAAACATTTATTTTCTCGACATTAAAATAATGCCCGCACATTGTTGGTATGTGATCAAGTAATATTTATGTTATAAACTTAAGGTAGGTCTCTACAAATCCCTTTTTTTATCATCCCGGTTGATCCCACTGCTGGGCAAAGGCCTACCTTCCTTCCATTCCTCACGGTTTGAAGCTTTTATGGCCCAATCTCTTAAATAGGAGTCCAGTTCGTCCCGCCATCTCCGCCTGGGCCTCCCGCGTCGCCTAACGCCTAGTGGGCTCCACTCTGTAGCAAGTCTAGCCCACAAGTCACTCGACATACGGCATTCATGCCCGGCCCAGTTCCACTTCAGACTAGCGGCTTTTGGCTAACGTCAGCAATTTGTGTTTTGGAGCGCAGTATGCTATTTCGAATGCGGTCTGATAGCCTGATTCCCAAAATACTGCGCTACAAATGCCTATTACCTATTTATTCTTTAAAAAACGTTGCCATGTAATAAGAATTTCCCCTGTGTCATCTGCGTTTAGAAACAAAAATATTCACAATGCACAAACATTCACACCCGAGACAACAACCTCTAGGCTATAAATATATAATTTGTCCCGTGCGGGGATCGAACCCGCGCTCCACCAACCGTGTCATTAAATGTATATAATTATCATGTTCGAGGTATGTCGACAATTTCGTGAAACTACATACATATAAGACTGACGATGTCTTCTGGCTAGTCTATAGATTCTATAGACTAAAAGACATCGTCACATATGGACGACCGTTTTTATACAGAGATCTTCCATGCTTCGGAGGACGTTTAAATTAATCTGGTTGAGGAGATGAGATGACTAGATCATTGAGGTAAGACGACCCACAGTTGAATTAAGGCTAGTTACCTTATTACTCTTCTTTATTTTTTAACTGCCTCGTTGGTCTAGTGGTCGTAAGTTTGTGCGATCGCTGAGTGAAAGGTTTTTGGGTTTGATTCCCAGGTCGAGCGTAGTGAAATTATCTGTAGCATCTCGGAGCTAGGCCCGGTTTCCACCAAAGCGGAGAAGAGAGGAGAGGTGCGGAGATGTGTTCGATATTTCCACGTCCGCTCTCCGCAACGATATGCGAACTAAAAGACTCGTGCCCGGTTGATGACAAACACGCTCCCTATTACTTAGGACCAAAACCATACCGGCGAAATGTGTGTGGTGTACATTGGTACACCTCTATTTAACCTTTGGGCATGACAGGTGTGATGGTACGTAATTTTTTATGGTAAAGTACAGTGCTGAAACATACAATTTACTAGGGTCCAATTTAATTATATCATAATGCACATTCGACTGAGCTTTACAAATTTCGAGAGTTTTTCATGTCGGAACTTTATTAACGCAACAGAACACAACTAGTTTTAAAATGTATGCATTCCCTATTTATGGATATGGTTCTGAAATAAGTAAATATCCCCGTACATTACTACACAGCGCCATCTAGTTCCTAGCGAAGCAACGAGGCTTTTGTAACGCTTGTTTGGGAGAGGTCGGGCATAGCGAGATTCCTCGCTCAAATTGAACTGCCCGACTGGGGAAGTACCGGCAGAGCTCGTTATTAGTGATTATTCTGATAGCATGGGAATTCCGTTTCCTGTCGGATTACTAACTCCTATTTTAGAAAACCTAAACTGTACAGGGCAAATACTATAAAACCACTTGACTGCTCATACACGGCGACCGACGCTCGCCAACTGTAGGCAATTTAGCGCCAATGTCAGTCCGCAGCACGGGCGGCCATTTTAGTATCGACCAGGGTATTAGATCCGTGTGCACGTGATATTAATCGAGATTTATAAAAACGTATCCGTCCAAAAATACGACAGTATGCCTTTCTGTTCCATTAGGTGGTGTGGTAAATTACCTAAAATTTTATTTATTTTATTTATTTATTTATTTTACTTAAGGATCCCTAACAAAGGATATACACAAAAAAATATTAATAATCACTCACAATTTAAGGATCAGTGTACTCCTTCAATTATAAGAGACCACAGCATGCAAAAATTATATAAAGCAAAAAAGCTGAAATTATGTTTCTGTTACAAAATAAAATGAGTTAAAATCTAATTTTATAAATCTAAATATACAAATGTTGAAAGAATTTATGTTTTTGACACATCTAATTATCTATATTATATTATATTATTATTTGAAACATCTTATTATAAAAAAGATGGCCTTCTTTTTTGTATAGGATAATAAGAATTCTAGTAGGTACCTTGTCTTGGGTTCGAACTGTGCTGTGGGAGAACCTAAATAAATAAATAAACTTGAGACCTCCGATTTGACATTCAATTCTGACAGGTCCGTATAGTTTCTGCACACATGTTAGGCCTATTATCTGAGTTTACTAATTTTGCAACTAGATGGTGTGAGTAGCTTCTGTCACGGAACCTAAGATTATGTTTATTAAACTATTATATAATATAACTACATATATTATAATAAATAAAAGATATTAATATCTGAGATTTCTTGATCTTAGTTACTTTTCTTACAAAATTTCTACAACTGAATTATACAAATTAGTTTTGCTACTCGTCACTAGATGGCAGTGTAGCAGACAGCGCAGTATAAACTCGGACTCGCAGGACCATAAAATACGACACCGACTTCAATAGTTATGTATAAGTTTACGACAACGACAACTGGCATAGATACGGTCATTATTTAACTCTTAAATAGAACTGTTTGCGTCATTCTAGGACACATATCTCACGAAGTGACAGTAATAAGTCTTAATCAACGGCAATGTACTTAAGTACTTTGCTAATAATTAGCTACTTCAATGAGCATTTAGTCGGTATTTAAGGCTGAAGTGTGAGGATATAGCCTCATATACAGTTGGCAAGTACGTACGATAAAAAGAGGCTAAAATAATAGGAGGTCATTCCTTTTCTTTTGTGAGATTTTCTGGTTAAAATAGACACATTCGAATTGAGAACCTCTTCCTTTTCGAAGTCGGTTAAAAATGACCATAGAAACTCATATTGTAAATCTAATATCTACTATTTAGTCAAGCGATTCTAGCTTGAATGTCGATAATGGGCATAAATAAATAATTAAATTAATAAAACCATTAATACATTGATGATTCTTTATTTCCTTATAATTTTAAGTAAATATTAATACTCAAGATACAATAAGAAGTTATTTTGTTCCTATAAATAAGTTCTCCACTCGCTTAAAAACAATTCACAGTATCTCGGCGTAGTTACTACTAAATTTACAATTAAGTAGTATGTACAGATCAAAATATAAAACTTGATATTTTTAGTACTTAATACGAAAAATATTAGAGATGTTAATTTTTATAACTTACTTTTTTATTTGTTGAAAAAATGTTTTGAGGTATGATAGTAATACTAATAAGCACGTCACTAGTATCTAGTAGACTAGTTTTTTCGAAATCTAATAGCATAAGTTACTACAGCTATGAACGGACCAGCACACACAAATTATATTATTTCAATGTTGGTATCACTTTCGGGTGACATTTTGTTCAAAATATCGCCGTTACAGTTCGAAATTTAAAACAAGATCCAACTATAAAATTGAATTCTACCGAAATCTACTAAGTTTAATCTGAAAATGAATTTATAATACTAATCTAAAAATCTTGCATTTGGTTGTTTTTAAATGTAAAGTAGGACATATATTAAATCTAAATAATTTTAGAAGTTTCGACCGTAATGACACAAAATATAGCACTCTCGAAGTCTGCGCATTTTATTTACCGAGATTTTTGTAAAAACATACCTATGATGATTATAAAAGGGTAGAATCTCTAAACTTTATTTGTCAAAGTGAATGAGAGTGAATGAGCTAAATCGGTGACACATCATATAAATTTCAAAATATAGTTTTAAAATACGTCCATGAAAAATGTTTCACTACTGATCGCTTAAACATATTTTACAATAAACTTACACGAAATGTGATATTTTTTTAACTTCATAAATGCGAGGACTAAAATAACTGGCAGTTAAATTAAACAAACATTAATTTTATTAGGTTGCAATTAAAATAACAAATATCTTGGAACGTAAACTTATATGACTAATTAAACACGAAATGCCAATTATGATGTACGACACTTTACTTGTTAATTTATTAATATTTTTTATCTTAAAGGTCAGTGAGAAATTAGTTATTAGTTAAATATTAGATAGATATATTAAAATTTTTCGAATTGTTCCAGCAAACGTTGGAAGTGCATACATCGAAAACTTTATATCAAATTTTTCAAAATTATTGATAAGATTAACATTTTAGTAGTATAGAGTTATATTTTTTCTCATAAAACTTACTGACTAGTACATTATAAATACAAAAATAATAAAACATTACTACGACGCACTTAATTTAAAAGCACAGCATTAGAAATTATAACATAAAAATAGATGTGTATCAACATCTATGCGTTTTAAGTTAATACGTTTAACTTATTCACTGGACTTAAATAGTAAGATCTATGAACATTTTAGGTTAATAACGTTTCGTCTACCGAGGTCCTAGTACTTCGTATCCATTCAAGAGCCAATCTAATATAACAGCTATTTAAATTTACCGTTGGATTTGAAGATAGGCTTTACACTCGTTTACGACTAATCGCACATGCGACTATTCAATCACTGTTCAATAAAAAATATAATTATTTTGAAATAATTTAAGACGTCAAGTAAACAGATGCAACAAAGTGGTAACTAAACTATATTGACAATTCGCACACTGGATTGCAGATATTTTAAGAACGGACATTAAAAGCATAATTTAAGAAATTCGAGTAGACACAAAGTCGTTAGTTCTGGCTACTCTAGAAGCAAGAGAAGAAGAACAATGGAATGACACTTTGCAATGCTGAGTTCGTGAAAGGACTAGCTCAAACTAAAGTTCTATTTTTGATAGCCTAACTATTCAGAATCGATTTTCATAGTCGATTAGTAGATGCGTGTTCTATTTACACGCCACTAATTTAACTAATTATTACAATCACAAAGTGTCAGAAATAAATAAAATAATAAAAGGCGAAATCGGAAATAGTTCGGAAAAAATCGCAACGAACTTAAATTAAAGTCGAGGAATAATCGATTGCCAAACAATCGATGTATAACGATTATCTGAATCGATTAATCGTTTAGCCGGTGCTGCGGTTCGTTTTGGCTAGCACGACGGGTTGCCGTGGGAAGTCCATGTTAAACTCTTCGACGATGGTCTTGGGATGAAGAGCACTGATGTTGTTGTCGACGGTGTAAGTTCTCGCGTGAGTTTGTGCGAGTGCTTGTCTCGGTTCGTTCTCGAGCCAGTCGTCGTCGCGCATTCGCTTGCGTCTCGCGATTTGTTTGTCGCGCAAGTGTCGCAGTCTTGCGAGGTGTGCGTTGATCTGTTGCGGCGTGAGGCCCGTGTGGCCCGCGCGGAGGAGCGCGGCGTTGCGCTGGTACGAGCCTTCAGGGTCGCGGCGGTTCCATGTGTAACTGGAATCAAAGCGAAATTTTGTTTCATTGATTTATAATTATTGTTGATGGTACGATGGTACTATGATGGATAGTCCCATAATACAAGAGACAATTAGACTGGAGGGAAAGAAGAAAGAAGTGATTATCATTATATTATTATAGTTATTGGTTTTGCAAGGATGTTCTACCCGACACAATTCTGACAATAGGCATGTTATAGGTCTTAAACTCTGTTCTATAGTCATGTAAATGTATCGTTTTGTATTTAGGCCATTCGGTTTTGCTCTAGCGGTAGCAATTCACAGAGGCGGAGGCGTGAAACCTGTCCACAGATAAACTATTCAGACATCTGCACATTATACTTCTAGTGCCAAGCTCTCAACGAACAACACATTAAGTAGTCCACGAAACCAAGATCTGTTTACTATCTTATAATTCCCAGTATTGATATAACAATACCCAATAATTGGGCCATTTCGGACGGGCAGTAAGGGCGAAGATTGCAGTTAATTTGATGTATGCCTGCAATAAATGTACATTTAATGTGTTTTTGTTCGGAAGTACGTGCTCAGAGAAATTGATTGCAACCTCTCTAGTAATGGAGAAAGTTGGTCAAACATTAAGTGTTATTAATGGGCCATGTATTTATTTTACATGGTAGCTTTTATTATATTTTTACCCGAAGTTAAAAGTAATGGTAATGCTTTTTCCGTGTACGTTTGTATCTGGTCCTGTTTGCGAAATGATTTTAAATCACAGTTGTGAGGATTGCGGATATCCATTTAGGGGGAGACTATAGCCTCATCTCGCAGGGGGGTGTAGCCTGCTGCTTTCGAGATAATACTGAGACATACATATTCCCCGGGACGGTTTCCTGGTAATCGAATACAATACACACATGCTTCGGATTACAAAATGAGGACTGTATTTTCGAAGTCTCTGGTTACATATCATTAAGTGATTTAAAATCTGCTGCGTGGAAAACTGTATTTCTATGTAAATGATCGTTTCCTACGAAAAATATATTCGGCAAGTATCGAATGAATTAGACCAATTTGTCCAAGTAAAGTGCTTAAAGAATGATAGGAAATTATTCGTCGAGATGAACTTACCCTGGGAACGGTCTCTTGAGCCGCCTCCGGACCGCGGGCCTCGCTCGTTTCTTCAACTCGTTCGGCCTCAAGTCGTACGACTTCGGATTCTGAATGACGTTCGACCTCGGGCCGTGTCGCTTCAGGCCCAGTCGGGATCGGCTCGGTTTGGGGCGCAGATCGTAAGACTTTGGGTTGGGCACAGGGTTGACTGTGACGTCATTCACCATCATGGGGTCGTTGACCTCCCTGCTGATGCTCGGCGCGGTAATTTCGTTGAGCTTGCCCATTCTCTGCCAGCGGCGGCGCATCTCCTTCACCTTAGTCTTTGCGACCTTCTGCAGTTTTGTCTGGCAAATGAAAAGGCGTTCCTCGAAGCAGTTAAGTGGCGACCACCTGTAACAATTAACGTTGACAGTGATTTAATGAACCAATGAGTAGGCAATTAGTGAGGAATGATGTCTACGCATGCATTCGTATTT
The DNA here is from genome assembly GCA_905163465.1 of Craniophora ligustri. NCBI lineage: Eukaryota > Metazoa > Arthropoda > Insecta > Lepidoptera > Noctuidae > Craniophora > Craniophora ligustri. The sequence goes on along the minus strand of LR990959.1, from coordinate 14,367,607 downwards.
CGAGCCAAGGGTCAGCGGAGAGAATAGCGACTTAAGGTTAGAAGAAGAATAGACATTTTAATTAATTACAATATAACGGATGTATAGTAGCAATGAGCCAAACGTCATTTAATCGTAATATTACATTGAAAACTCGGTAATCGACTCATTTAACAGACAACAACAGAAAAGATACTAGGAATTGCTTTTACATAAATCATATCGTAACTACATAGTACGAGCCATTAACTCTTATATTTTGACCTACATCTTCAAATGTCCCCCCCATTTATTATTACCATGTGAAACCCATGATCACACAAACGAGGTTAGAATGACCTTCAACGTTTTACAAAACCATAAAAGTGGGATTGCTAAATATAGTGAGTTTATTGGTACGGTGACGTCACACGCTAGGGCTAGGGACAAAAGACCAACAGGCCACGGATCGTTAAATTTATTGCCTTGTGAAGGACTCTTGGTTTGGTCGATTTCGTTTTTGGTGACCATTGGTACAAGGCATATGGGATGCAGGGATACGCGAAATATACAAGTTTAAATTCGAATTATATGTCTGTTATGTAATAAAAAACTTGAGAGGTGTCAAGGGACACCCGGATGGAACGAAGTTCCTTTCGATTAATTAGTGAAGGAATTGTAATAAAATTGAATTCTTATTAAGGTATAGACGCTGGAGACGTAGTTTCACTAAAACGTAATAATATAAAGAACTACATGAATCACGACACAAATAGAGACTGAGCGGAGTCAGTGTGTACCCAACCTCGTGCTACTATTTGAAGAATGATTGTTAAGTTTCAAACGGTGACATATTCCTACCTTACGTTTAGTGTGTTGATGCCTTTAGGATTCATCATCAACCTATTTACGTCCTGCTACTGGGCATGGATCATCTGTAAGAATTACAGGCGTGAGATCCACCGTGTTGGCCTTTAGCGTGTTGGTAAACTGCCTGTCGTCGAGAAAATTCCTCAGATATACAGGTTTCCACACGATGTTTTCCTTCACTGCTTCAGTAAGGCTACTTTCTTTTGTTTCCTCGTAATAGGAGAAGGTGGCTTTTTACACGCAATCCCACTCGTCTTTCTAACATTTGATCAGAATTACGTTTCAAACTAACCTGTAGAGAAGCTCTGGCAGCATGGCGATGCAGTGGAAGTCGAGCTCTTCGGGCGTCATCTGCTTCATCTTGGAGAAGGACTGGTAATGCATCTTGCGCAGGTCGCCTCCCCACCGCCACATCTTAGCGCGGTAGTCATACGTCCCACCGATCCATCGGCCTGCCTTAGCTGTAATCAGAATATAAGTAATTTAGATATCGTATCAAAACTACCTCTCATAGTTCATCAATATTTTGGTAATTTACGTTATTTAGTCTTGTGGTCCTAAGTTCACCTACAGTGTGTGAGATTGTAAGGTCGATCCCCAGATGTAGCAATGGCTGTATTTGTACGTTTTATAATGTCTAATATATTTTATCCCTAAGAACAATCTAAATGACTAGAAGTATTTGTATAAAAATCATTCAACCCGTTTAGGAGAAAAATCACGCACATCGGAATTTTAAGTATAAACACTCCGGTAACTACTCTTACTCACTTACCTATTCCACCTACCTTGCCACCCTATGTAATTTTTGTTATTGAAATCGTTATACAAAGATTATCAAATATAACAGAGCCGTTTTTAAGTAGTGCTTCATCATACCTGAGGTAATTGATTTCATATAAGTAGTATATTATTGGGCATTCTACCCCACCTGCCGTTCCGGCTTCGCCTCCACTTCGGTGGGATAGAATGCCCAATAATATACGATCGAATCTTGTCCGCTTCGACATTACGTACCTGTTTATTTCGTTCACTGTCACTGTCTGTACGTCACATCACTTCGTTGAATCACAATGATAATTCATTATTTACTTGTTCAAACGAGACGGAATGCCTAACGGCGTACAATTACACAATAAAAAGATTACCGACGAATAAGCGCGAATCGTTCATCGCAACGTGATATAGACCGTTGAAAACTTATAATAACATATTGATAAACACAATATAACTGCCTCGTTAGTCCAGCGGTCCTAAGCGCGACTGCAACGCTAGAGGTCCTGGGTTCGATTCCTAGGTCGAGGAAAGTGTTATTGAGTTTTTCTGTGAATTACTCAGTATCAATCAGCTCGGAGTTTGGAATTGTGATAAAAAAAATTGTGATGTGTTTTAATTTGTGATGTGTTACGTTGTGATGTAAATTTAGATACTACGATCGAGTTTGCGTTAACATTTAACGCGAACGAACAACAGTACCAACTATCAAAGTTGTAACCAGACTAGAGACGAAATTCATCGCTCTAGCGGGAATCGAACCCGCAACCTTTGACACGAAAATCTGATACACAAACCTTCGCGCCAAATCTGGTCGTCGTAATAGCTATGAAATAAAACAACATAATGTTATCATGAAATCATCATTATATTTTGAAGTTAAATAACATTATACTTAAATAAACTGTAATGTATAATATTAAGTAGTAAATATAGGTTGTTCGTCAAACAACGTATCAGCTGACCGCATGAAGTCTTGAAGTTTGCGCCACTGAACAGAATCCTCATTCGTTTGGAACTTGACTCGTACTATTGCCTTTTTCCACAGCTCCATGGACTCGGTATCTCGCGCATCACTCGTCCTGTATATTTTAAAATCAACATAGTAGTTGCCAGATGTAGCATTTGATCGCCGTTCGTTACCATTAGCAACTCGATTCACGAAGAACGAAGATAGAACAGGATAACCTGTTGTGGATTCGCCGCGCTCACGACTTAGACCGAAGATGTCCAGAGTCTTAGATTTTTTGCTAGAACAAAAGAATAAACATCGTACCATCACACAACCATATAAAACAATACTTCAACCTACATGTTTTCCTGTTTCTTTAATAAATAACCATCACATAAATAAACAAAATTATATGTATTCAGTTTAAGAACTTCTTAATATATTTATTACATAGGCAGCCAAACCAGCTACATGTACGTAATGTATAAAAGATTGTAATATAACTTTATATGTATACACTGTGAATGTTGAATGAAACCAAGATAGAGCGATATCGCATTCCTTGAAACACTGGACATTGAAATCATTATAGCTGTTAACGTGAACGCATGATTAAAAAAAAATATTATTATTTATAAGTATAGCTCGTATGTCGTAGGTTATATTCACTTGAGTAAATTTATGAAGATTAAATAAGTACCTTGTAGTGGTAGGTGATTTTTTCAATGCTTTGCGCTTTCCAGTTACTGATTGACTGCGATTAGATTTATCTTCATGCACCTTCGACGACTCTTGGTAAACTTCACTTTCAGACTCGGACCTAAAAAAACAATTATGTAAGATTAACGGTTAAATTAAACAGATTAAATTTTATTGACAGTGAGATAAGTTCGTGATCATAATGGACATATTAGTTGCAGAAAGTAATGAAATCTAATAATTTTAAAATAAAGAAATAAGGAATTTAAGTATGTATAAACAATCTAAAGAAAGTAGCGTAAGTACTCAATTTATTGGGAGGTTTAAAGTAGAATTAAAGTAAAATTAAAGAATATTTTATAAGTCAGTAAATAACCTGAAAGCAGAATAATTAAGTTAATGTTCATACTTACATTTTATTAAGCTATTTGAATCGCTTCTCTGGGCTATGGCGTTGTGGAAACCGCTCTGAACTGCAGACTGTAGACTCTAGTCTGTATTACTACTAACACTACTATCACTGTATACTGGTCTTGATGATGAACCAACTCTTGTAGACGCGAACTCGAATTTGTTAAATGTTTATGAAAAGTATAGCTTTTATACTAATCGTTCAAAATTAATTAACTAAGAATTTTATCACAAAAGCATAGAAGTAATGATGCACATAGGACTTTCTGGTAAATTGCTTGTCTAAAAATAAAATGTTGCATTTTTATAATGTCGATGTAGCTAAATTACTTAGGGCTGACACACTTACATTAAGTTGATTCATTAATAATAAAAGTATAATATAAGTAAGTACTTAATTTGTACACATGCACAGGCACACCTATACACAATTATTTAACTTTCCTACTTTAACCACAAATCTAATTACAGTATAGTTATGTTTGATAAGTCAAATAAATAATCTGTGTTTTTATGTGATATGGCAGAAAAATATATTTAATAAAACTGTCTCATAAGTGGTTAAGTGCAACTGCAATGGTTTGATTCCTTTGTGGTTTAGTGTTATTGAGTTTTTGTATAAAATTCTCAGTAGCTACTCAGAGTTAACATAACAGCTAAGTATTGTAGGTGTACATCCCTACTGATTTACTGACTGTGCTATAAAAAATGATGATATGAATTTGGAACGGAAGACACGTGTAAGCGATGACGATATTAATTGAAATATAATATTTAATTTATTTGATTAGTAATCGAACACCTTTACTTGAATTACGTATTATTTGTTATAATGAATAATACATAATTCAAGTAAATGTGTTCGTAAAACTTAATCATATACTATTAAATTAGTAAAAATCGAAGATAGTTATTTTATATATCGCATTTTTCTGTATAAGTAGTATTCTGTAGAACAGAATACATGAGTAAATAAATATACGACATCTCGATATTGTTCTTTGAAAATAGTAAGGTAATTATTAAACTATATTATTTAATTTTTTATTCCTATTTACTTACAAATAGCTTGTAGTGATAACCAGAGTATGTCCATACCATAATAAAATAAACCTTAGTTATGTTAATTAATTATTTTTTATTTTATTATTATTCTTTATCGTCAAGAAATTTTTAATATATAAATTTTAAATTTAATGTTTGTATTTTCAGAGTTATTTGATGCCTTACAACATCTTGGGGTAATGAGATTTATTGATAAACTGCTTCTGCGGAGCACGACATTTTGGAGATATAAATTTTATAATAGCTGATCAATATTGTGCATAAACTTGAAGGTACATATAATTATTATCAATATCTACTTAAGCCTAGTATTTTATTTGTTATTTATGCATATTTTCTAATGCCTTTGTATTATTTTCAGGATATATAAAGACTAACTACTTACTACGGCACTAAGATGACCTACGTGAAGATTTGATTAATATTTTTTTGTTTAACCTAGACTGAACAAAACGTACTGAGAGAAGCTGTGCTGGAAATAATCTTCTACTTCGCTTAATATTTAAGGTATATTTATATTGTTGTGTGCAACTTTAATCCGTTATTTTGATATACTGAAAATGCCTCATTGTTCGGTTTGCAATATACATATAGATAGACGTTCGTGGACTGGTCATTTACGAACTAATAAACATAAAAATAATAATGCTGTAACAATTAATGATAACGTTCAAATCCTTAACTCTGCGTTTAAAGGGCGTATTGTTAGTTACCGTATTATTGCGTCTAACAGCGAAGCAGTAAATTTGCCCGAATTATTTTTCAATGATATTCATGATCAAGTGAAATGTTTAATTGATGATTCTCTCAAAAAATATACAGCGTTAAAAATTAATTTTGAACTTTTTTCTTTATTCTTAATGTACAAAAATGATGTACAAGAGTTAAAATCTTTTGCGACAAAAAACTTTGCTATACATTTTAATTACGAGTTTGAAACTCTTTATAATACAATTACTACTACGTTATTGAAAAAAATTGAAGAGTTTCAGGAGAGAGACAGTGGATGGACGTTTCTTAGTAATTCCCATTTAGAAATTAATATCAATAAATATCAACCACTCAGCGGCTCTTTTTATATAGATTTACCTAAATTTATAAAAACCAAAAAAGCTTGCTTGAATATCAAAAACAAGGATGATTATTGTTTTTTGTGGTGCATAGTGGCCGCCTTATATCCTACAACTCGTCATCCTGAACGAGTAACATCTTATCCACATTTTCGAGACGTTTTAAATGTTAAAGGTGTTTCATTTCCAATATCGTTTTCGGATATCTCTGTTTTTGAAAAAAATAACCCATTTTTAAATATATATGTGTATGGTTTAAAAAATAACAGGGTAATAATTGGCCCCCTTTACAAACCTGAATTAGTTAAGAGGGGTACAACAATGAAGAGCATTCACTTACTGTTCCTAGAAAATCATAAATCATCTCATTATTGTCTTATAAAAGATTTGCCACGTCTTGTTAAAAATCAGATAACAAAACATCATAGCAAATTATATTTCTGTGAAAGTTGTTTATTGTTCTTTCCTACCCTTGAACAGATTGATAAACATTTGTGTGGAGGGATCGTTACTGTTTTACCAGAAAAGGGGAGTGTGATTAAATTTAAAAATTATGATAGAAAAGAAAATGTTCCCTTTGCTATCTATGCCGATTTCGAAACATTGTTAAATCCAATTTCCGTTCTTGAATCTGACACCGCTACTACGTCATGTTTACAACAACACGTACCTGCGGCATTCGCTTACAACATTGTTTCTTCATTAAATTATACTTTTGACGATAGTTTTAAAAGTTATCGCGGTATAGATTGTGTTTCAAAATTTATCGATTTTCTTACATCTGATGTCAAAAAAATTTATAAAATTTTAAATCAAAATCATGTAATGATATTTACAGAAAAAAATGCGTCTGATTATAAAGAAGCTTCTATCTGTCATATATGTGAAAACCTCTTATGGACAAATAAAGTTAGAGACCACTGTCATATAACCGGTAACTACCGTGGAGCCGCCCATAGACATTGTAACCTACAATTTAAAATACCTAAATTTATACCTATATTTTTTCACAATTTATCAGGGTACGATTGTCATTTATTCATAAAGAAATTAGGCGAAATGCCAGGTAAATTGAATATTATACCCAAAACCAAAGAAAAATATATTTCTTTTTCTAAATTCCTGCAGGTCACCGATAATGATTATGTACAACTCCGGTTCTTGGATTCATTTCATTTTTTAGGAGCTAGTTTAGACAAACTTGCTAAAACCATACCAATTGAGGATTTTATAAGTTTACGATGTCACTTTCCCGAAAATAATCGATTCAAATTACTTGCACGAAAAGGTGTATACCCTTATGATTATATGACTAGTTGGAAATGTTATGAAGAAACAATGTTACCGGCTAAACGGTATTTTTTTAGTTGTTTAACGAATGAGGAGATTTCAGATAAAGATTATAAACATGCTAATTTAGTGTGGAATGAGTTTAATATACAAAATTTAGGTGAATATACTGATTTGTATTTGAAAACCGATGTTCTTTTATTGACTGATATATTTCAAAATTTTCGTAAAACCTGTAAACAGCATTACAAACTTGACCCAGCGTTTTACATAACCGCGCCTAGTTTATCTTTTGATGCGATGTTAATGAAAACAGGTGTTCAGCTTGAACTTGTTTCTGACTTAGCTATCGTACGAATGATTCAAGATGGTATTAGAGGTGGATTGTGTATGTGCTCTCATCGCTATTCGAAGGCTAACAATAAATATATGAAAGATTGTGATGTAACAAAACCGCAGTGTTTTATAGCTTATTTAGACTGCAATAATCTTTATGGTTACAGTATGTGTCAACATTTACCTTATTCCGGATTTAGATTTTTAAATCAAAATGAAATAGATAAATTAAATGTGGAAAGTATTACAGATCATTCAGAGTGGGGTTACATATTAGAAGTAGATTTATTGTACCCTGAATATTTACACCAGGAGCATGATGACTTACCTTTTTGTCCTGAAAAATGCATACCACCTGGAGGAAAGACGAAAAAACTTATTTCAAATTTGTATAATAAATACAATTACGTTATTCATTATATTCACTTAAAGAAGTGTTTGGAACATGGCCTTATCTTACGTAAAATCCATAGAGTCATTACATTCAGGCAAAGTGCATACTTGAAACAGTATATTGAATTAAATACTCAATTGCGACAAAAAGCAAAAAGTGTATTTGAACAAGATTTTTTCAAGTTATTAAATAACAGTGTTTTTGGGAAAACGCTCGAAAACACTGAAAATAGAGTAACTGTTCATTTAGTTAATCAGTGGAATGATAAAAATAATGTAACAAAAAAATCAAAATATGCAGAAAGGCTCATAGCAAACCCTTACTTTCATAGTGCAACAGTTTTATCCGAAAACTTAGTAGCAATCCAGATGAAACCAGATCGGTTAATTTTAGACAAACCGATTTATATTGGCTTCACTGTTTTAGAACTATCTAAATCACACATGTATAATTTCCATTATAATATAATCAAACCATTTTATAATGAGAGGGTAAAATTATGTTATACCGACACAGATTCGTTTGTTTACGAAATATATACCAACGATTTTTACTACGACTTAAAACACAAGTTTTTGGAATACCTTGATACCAGCAACTATAGCATTAAAAATGAGTTCATGATACCGCAAATAAACAAAAAAATACCAGGCCTTTTTAAAGATGAAATGGCTGGTAAAATTATAACTGATTTTGTTGGTTTGAGGTCGAAACTTTATTCAATAAAAACTGTGGATAAAATAATTAAAAAAGCTAAGGGGGTTAAAAGTAGCGTGGTACGTGATCTGAACATCACAGATTATGAGAATGTACTATTTAATAATGAGATTATTCGGAGAAAAAACATTTTATTTAAATCAATAAAGCATGAAATATTTACGCAAAGTGTTAATAAAATTGCGCTCTCTAATAATGACGATAAGCGGTTAATACGTCCAGGTAATATTGCAACCCGAGCATGGGGTAATTCATGTATTTTAAAGGGAAATTTAAATTGTTAAATGTTGTATAGATTATATATTGTTAGATTAAATTATGAGGTATGTAAATAATAAAAATACTTGTTTAATTTTTAAGATATTAATTATGATATAAAGGGTAAATAAATTTATTGATGAATCAAACTTATTTTTTTATTTCGTCCATTACGAATTCCACTGTAATTGTATATACATATGTATATCCGTTGTTGTCGAACCCGCAACCGACGGTTCGGAAACCAGTCACTAAACAGACTGCACTATTATATTCTAAGCTAAAGTAATTTTCTGAATAGTGTCTTAAATGTGAGGTAATAAGATTGATTTCACATAAACAGAAATCCTAATCATAATTTATTACAATATAGTAATATGAGCTCAGTGTTGTAATACATTTAGCGAACATGTGCCAGTTCATTGCACTGTAAATATATAAAATGTAGGTAAAGCAAGCTTGCAGTTTTCAATGGAACATTCTAAATCGTGACTTATGTGTTCTGAATTGAAAGTACATATTTATAAAACAACAAATTATTATATCCAAAAATAATTGTGCCATAATGTTTCATTCATAAAATAGTTGTCGTAGTGAAGACATCTAATAAATTAATTCTTAAATAATTACATATTTTATTTTAATTTTTGTACCTGTTGTAACCTGTTTAAACTTGTTGTACAACACACAATGTCATCGGTAAGTGTTTTTATAAATACCTAGTTATTTTTAATATCAAAACAATACTTTTGACAGAATACTTATTAATATTTTTATGTTTTGTTTTAGATATCGGATTCGGAAATTGTGTTCAGTCAGTATGGACAAGGACATTGTGGTCAGTTTTCTGAGGTCTTCACTGAAGTTCCAGAGACCACGCATATCCAAAAAGAAAAGAAATCAAGGCATCGACGAGATAAACAAACACGTAATATTGTGAAACCAACAAAATCGTTTGTTATGAATAGGATTCAGAAGAGAGGCCTAAAACTCATAAAGATTTCGGTTATCGATCTGTGCAATAACCCTCAAACGAGTGATAGTGATAGTGACAGTGAAAATGTTATATTAAATGCGCAATATGTAGTGCAAGATGCGGTTGATGATGTAATGAACGAAACGGAGGCATTAGTTAAAAAAATTGCTAAGTCTTTAATAGGTTATGATTTTTGTTAGTTTTGTAATTATTTAACTGTTTATTTTTATATTAAATTAAATAAATGATTTGACCTTATAAATGTGTCTTTATTTATTTATTCACTATATTCCACATTGAAAATTTATCAAGTGTAGGGTAGGGTTATGAAATAAAATAAATTTCCTTGAATTAAATTCATTTATTTAATCTATCTTTTAGGTACACTAGTTACATACCTACATTATACCAACACTTTAATAAAATATTTCTACACTAAACAGTACAAAATTAAGACAGAATTTATTTATATGTCATGCAATTTGAGAATCTATGAACTTTGCACATCGTAGATTGATAGTAGTAGATTTGCGTTAAAATAAAATAACTAAGATATTTTTCTTACAATATTACTCAGTGGTTTGTACTCAATGATACAATCGTTCAATATAAGACAGTAGGCAGAAGTTAGATCAGGTATTTCATCATTACTTTCTAACTCTACACGCACATCGACTACTGGTCCTGATATGAGGTTGTCAATTTGTCTAGAACAGTCGATAACAAACAGAGGGGCGATCTCCTTAAAGTCCCTTGTGTTCAACAATGGTTCAGATCGGCGATCGTAATACGATTGTTGGAAACGTGCATACTGCTCGTATAACAATGCAAATTTATCATCAATGAAATCCACGTTTAGATTCTCATAGGGATAGTAAGTTGAATTGAGGTATACTTTGACATCTCGTAAAGTACAGTGATCAAATCTAGACATATCAGCAGCAGAATTATTTTTTTTATTTGTTTGTAGACCTATAATTACATATCTCGGTTTTTCAATCTGAGATGAAGTTTTAATAGACCAAGTATGTTTTGTAGTTCTAGGCAATAGCGGGTATTCATATAAATCCCAATTTCTAAAAACTAATTGCAGTGTTTTATCCTTTTCCAAAATCTTCAATAAGTTTATCTTCTCTTTATCAGATACCTTAACATGTGGTACACGCCATATGATTTTGTTAATTTCAATATCGTTTATGACTTCTCCAGCATCGAGTTTCACAGCGTTCAAGTTTGTATTCGATCTCAACAATATCAGTTCATGCTTGCAATTAATTATAATTTTTTTGTAATCTTCACCGAATCCAAGAATGTTGCTAAGCGGTATAGATGCAGAAAATGAACCATTACTACTTTTAAAACCATGTATATCCCAACCCCAAGAACGACATGATTTTGACTCGCTTTCATTCATGGATAGCAATGATTTCATAGTAGTTGTAACGCCTGCATTTTTTATTTTATCAATCTCAACACCGTTCAGTTCATATCGAATATCTTGAAAAAGGTACATCAAAGGATTGTTTGTAAATTTAACACTAGTTTTTTCTTTAGTGGCAGTTTTAGTAACATTTACTATACCTTCTAAATATAATGTACTGGCTGATGGTAGAACATACAGATCTTTCTGATTAATAGGTATGCGAATCTCATCGTTTCTGTTGAAACTTGTTATGTATGGTTTGTATGAATGATATTCAATACCAATAATGCTATTATCACTAGCAGGAGAAGATAATACATCTAATAAACTCATTTTAGAAGACCAATTGATTTGAGGAATTTATGATTTTCTTTAGTAAGTTTCAGTTTATTCTTACAGTTTGATGTTGTCTTGCGGATAGCCCAAGACGCACTGTTTATTTTAGTAGAGGTACTCTGATATTTATTAGTTTTATTATAATCAATCATTTTTTTTTAAGATGTAAATATAGCTGCACTTCCTCCCCACGTAAATTTAGTAAATTATTATTAATATCTAACAGTCTTATATTCACACTGTTAATTATATTTTGGTTTACGGGAAAGTAAATTACGTTTTTAGGTACTTCGATAATTCTATAACCAGGTGGTACATTCGGAGCAAACTCGTGAATGATATGACTTGGTAGACCATTAACATATGATCCGCTCACTATGTCACATTCTACCCTCACCACAGTCGTAGATAGAATGTTCACTGGAGACTGTGATACGTGTAATTTATTTGCTTCAACTATTTTTTTTTCAAAACCCAACAATCTACCAATAGAATCTTCTTTAGTAAAATCAATAGCTTTTGTGCAAAATATGTTTGTTTTTAACGTATTATTATTGCACTCTAATTTGATTCCTGCGTCTTGTATTTTTGATTTTAAATAATCGTTGATATCTTGCAGTTCATATGCTCCTTCAGGAATTTCAATAACCTTATGATCGTAATAAAATTTGTTATTTTTATTATCAATATTTGGTATAGAATTAAATGTAGATAAATATAATAATGCACATTCATACTCTCCTTCAAGTTGTAGAGTAGGAGAATAATAAGTAGATAGCACTGATGAGTTACCAGTTATTGACAGCGAGAGTGACATTATGTAAATGAAACTAAAAAATGTTTTATTCAATTTATATATTTATCCCAGAAGTCATACAAAAACGTTAAACATAAATGTCCACAATTTACAGAGTTAAAATTTTGATATCTCGTATAGTTATAAAAAACATTACAATTTTTAAAGTAATTTAGTAACTCTAATGGGGGTTTTAGATTGCCATAGCTATCAAAATATTCACAATATTTATACACTTTTACATAGGCTACCCAATGTGTTCCTTCATTGTTAGAATTATCCAAATTAACAACTCCGCTCTCAATAGGTTTGGGTTTGTTTGGTAATTGATCTTTCATGAACACACCTCTGAAATAAGGTACGTTATATGCATGATTCTGGATATCTATATTAGTAAGAGCACGATTAGGTAACCTCTTGATTAGTTTTTTGAACATTTTACAAACAATCCGTTTCCTTTCTTGTATGGTTTGACGTACAAGCCTCTACCCAACGCAATCGATTCCATCATTTTATTATGACGTTGAGATTCTTGTAAATTATTTTGAGCACTTTTGTAATCGTTTACTGTTTTTGCGATACCAGCTGCCCCGCCAGCTAAAGTACCTAATGCAGACAATCCAGCGAAAATTGGAATCAGCGGTAAAACACCTCCTGTTTTTGGTAACGGTATAATTCTAGGTACAGGAATCCGACAATTTTTTGAATACAACTTTTTTGCCGCTAAGTAAGCATACTTTATTACGTCTTCTTTGTTTTTCGGTTTTAACTTTTTGATCTGTGATCGAATTTTTGTTACTAAAGATCCAAAAGTTTTTAATCCAGATCCAGTTTTAAGTTTTGCTTTCATTGCTTTGCTTACCAACCAAGAAGCAATTTTTTCTCTTTTCCCTGCATCTGCTGCTTTTAATCGTTTATTTGCCATATTCAATAACTGTAAATCAGCTTGATGTCTGTTATATAAGTCTGAATAATTTGTATAGGCTATATCGTGAACTTTACAGGCTTCGTCTAATTGATTTATGCCTTTGTCTCCTCGTGCTAAACGTTTTTGTAATTTAGTGCCTGGTCCACAGTAATTGTAGCCTGGCAAATGAAGCTCAAATGGTAAATTATTTATTAAATTATTAATAAGTCCACCTCCTTGCATGGTTTGTATTATAATGTGAGAAAAAATAATAATAGATGATTAAATACCATTTATTATTTTAGCACGGTTCTCTTATCAATCCAACTATTTTCACTATCACTCAAACCTAGCCATTTAACAAACAGCTTACTGCCTTTTTTTCTTAAAACTTTTTCAATTAGGTAAATGTCGGGATGATTCGTTTTTTGAAGTTCTTGTTCATAAAAAGTACCTAAAATTGGCTGATTTCGAAGATCTTGAATATTATACGTTGTAGGCATAGTTTCATTTATTTTTATGATTTTAAAGATTTCTGTTGACCAATTAGGAGTATAGCCTTTATGAAAACAATTTTTATATTTACTTATGCGAACACGATCTCCGATTTCTAGTTTGTGTTTTTTAGGTTGTGTTTTCTTGTGTGATTTTAAAATATTTTTCCTTATTAGAATTTCATTTTCAATATTAACGTCAACCGGTTTACAGTCAATAGTACGGTGTTTTGTATTGTTGTAATTAAAGACTATACCTTCTAAAGGTTTTTCTATCCATCTATAGGTTCCATTTAAACTGAATGTTTTGTAGAGTTTGTTTTTTAAAGTTTTAATTACTCTTTCTGCAATCGAAGCTTTCTTAATTGAAAACGATGAATAATGATTAATATTAAAACGTTTCATTAATCTTGAAAATGTATCATTATAAAATTCAGTTCCTAAGTCGGTTTGTAAATGGTTAGGGGAACGATCACATGTACTTAAAACATTTTCAAATGCATTAGTTACTTCTAATTTTGATTTTGACTTCAAGGGTACAGTCCAAACATATTTAGAAAAACAGTCAATTATAACTAAGATGTAACTGAAACCTTTATTGTAATTTTTAATTTTTCTTAAATCAATAAGATCAGCTTGCCATAAGTCATCGATTCCTTTTAAAATAACACAACGACGTGCAAAGTTTTTTCTAGCTGTTTTATGTAATTCATTCACGACCTGTTGCTTTATCATTTTGAGACGGATTGTTAGTCTTCCTCGTACCACTGTTCGTTATTTTATGATCAATATAAGATGTCATACTTGTTTTTAAATGGTCTAATGAGGCTTGAATTTCTTTTGTAATCTCTATTTTTATTTTGTCTATTAATATTTGGACATCTTTTTTAGCGCACAAGTCATCAATTTTCTCATCTACATATTCCTTATTAGCAGCATCGTCTGCTTCAACAGGATTAATAACGCCTCGTAGTCTACTCATTTGCAAATTAAACTCGCCATTTGCAGTTTTTAATATTGTTTTGTCTGCGATATCAAAAATATCTGACAATCGCATCCTTTTGTGAATATGATGACCAAATTTATCTATATTCATTATGTGTGTACAGAGAGAATGCTTATATGACAATGAAAACCATAATTATTTACCAAGATATTTATTAATTTATAAATTTTCCTTCGCGTAGTTCCTCTATAATAGATATTATTTCATTATCTAACCCTGTATTTCCAGCTCCTCGAGAAGCCATGAGTAGTTTTAATCTTTCAACTAATTCATTAGGATCATCCCAATAAATGTAGTCTACATTTTTATTCCATTTTTTCAGCATTTTCAGTCCTTTCCCTTTTTGAAATTTTAATTGATCGCTGCTGTCGTTTGGCAATTTAAATAGAGGTTTTATAACGTCCATATATTTTTTGCCTTTGTTGCTTTTTATTGGTTTTTTTGCATCATAGTCACGTCTATGAGCATTTGTATGAATCAACATTAATTTATAATTTTGTCTATCATTTTCGGTAACCAAATTTAAATCTGGATCTTTCTTTAATAAAAGTTCCTTTAGCCCTGGCGTGGATGAATATGTGTGTGTGCCTATTGTGATAGTTTTATTACCAATATTTATTTTAGTACATCCGAGCATTAACTTCCCTTTTTCATTTCTGACTCCGAAAGGAACATCATCTATCATTTCAGATGATAGAGACCATGATGAAACATTGTCGCCGACACCAACAGATTTGAACGAGTCGATACTGTTTTGTGAATTATCATCTGAATCTTCAGAATTTTGAATATAACCATGATCTTGATCATCAGTACCCACTTCAGGTATACTGGTATTTTTTTCCAAATCACTTTCAAATTTAACATATTCATCATTAGATAAATTGCTATCATGATGGTCTGCGTAATCATTATTTTTCAAATTAATATGATTTAAATTTTCGATGGATGTATTTTTGTTGGTTTGTGCTATTTGATTAAGTGGGCTGATTAACGGTTTAAAAACAGTTTGTAATGCTTTTTCATTATCATCTTCAATATTTCGCATTTTTCGGACCTTTTTCTTAACTGCTTCAGCAGCAGTAATAATTTGTCTTTTTAAAGATGTTTCCATTATATAATAATTGAATAAATGATCTACTGTCTTCCTTCACAGTTAAATTAGGAATAAACAATTTTTTATATAATTTTATATTTATATAAACGTTAGATCAATCAAAAACTACAAAACTATCAAAGTTTTTGCGATAGCCACCTTCATTCTTACGACAATCTTTATTTATAACTAGATAATTATAAGGTTCAGTCCATATTTTACTACATAACTCACGAAATTCATTCCATTTCATGTCTGTGTTTACGTGTTCATCATAAACATGACGTATATTAATATCATCTTGCTTAAAAAGAATAATGAGATTTGCATTATCTCTAATAAGCTGTTTGGGTACTTTGCTATATGTTTGATTTAAATAAAAACAATCTATATTTTTATGTCGACCCATTGCAAAATAATTTCTTATATTATTTTGGTTTTCACATGCTACATCATCAAATATAATAACTGAATCACATCTAGCTTCCTGTGGACTTATTACTTCCTCATTATCCTTAAATTTTGCAAACGATACATCTGGAACGTTAGCTAACACTTTTTCAACAAACACATACTTCGGTTGGTTTAGAGTTTTTGAGTAAACATATACATTACGAAACTTTAAACCATTCTTATGCAACAGCAAACCAATTACAAGATTTGTTTTTCCACAGTTAGATGGACCACATATAATACACCTTATAGTGTTTGGTAGTAGTTCACCGTGTCGTCGTTTGCTGTTTTGTGATTCCACGCAAATGGAATCAAGATGAAGTGAATGAGGTTGTTTAATGAACTTCATAATAACACGTCCGATGCTATGGGTAGTTATACTAACAATGAGTCAAATTGATGGATATGGTTATTTCTTAAAATTTATGATAGTATTAATTTAATTTTACTTTATACATCATTGTACTAATGATAGCTATTGCCTGCGCCTAGTATGCAATTATTTGTATTTTGTTGCTATAACATTTCTGTTAGGCTTTGGTTTAGTCAAATTACTTGGAATGACGAATTGTGTTTATTTATAAAATATAAACAGGTACGTAATGTCGAAGCGGACGAGATTCGATCGTATATTATTGGGCATTCTATCCCACCGAAGTGGAGGCGAAGCCGGAACGGCAGGTGGGGTAGAATGCCCAATAATATACTACTCATATAAGTATATACCTAGAAAGCGTACTTGTATACGTACCAACGTCTGGTTTGTTGAGGTATTTGCGGAGATTCCTGTCCTCCCACCGCGCCGGCACCGTCAGGTTGCTCTCTAAATCCTGAAACAAAGGACAATCCATTAATACCACTCGTTTTTATTGGATGAAGATAAATTCCCATACCCTGTTCGTGTATATTGTTAGAAATTCTTTTGTTATAAACTACGATCAAAAATAGCCGTACTCTCATGGACAAAATTGACTTTTATCACAAACATTATAGCTAACATTTTTGTATAATTTAGTTTCTGCCACTACTATCTGGATAGGTTTAGGTATACCATCCATAAAATCATCGAAACAATGAAACACGTTTTGTCACACAACAATATGAAACTTACTTGGAAATTGGTACTCAGAACAAAAGTTTCGAAATTTAATACCTCTTATCATCTCATAAGCTTATGCTTATGTCATGCGCCTTGAGTGATTTGTTCTTGACCGTATACGTTTTAATAATTGTATACGTTCCAAATTCAAACTTCGATTGTATTCGAAGTATTATTTGCCAAACAACACCTACATCATTGTTAAAGCCTTAATTATCTGTAGAATTTTAAGCAAGGCGTGGCAGGATATGATCTAACGTCCATCGGACTTTACTAAGGTGACTTACTTGTTAGTAAGACACGTCACCCAGTAATGGAAATTTGTCGTCTATATGCTTATTAGTACAAACTCCAATTGTCATTCACGCAGAGCCTTCTACAACTCATGTACTACGAATATTAATTAACGGTAAAGGTCTAGGAACAATTTTTATAACCTATATTGTACCTCATACCGTTGGGATTACCAAAATTTATGGTCATATGTATTTTGTATTCATTAAGAGGGTTGTGCGAAATTGCTTGTAAGGTTGTGGGCAAGAATTAATGAAATTAGGTGCGCTTCTGTGAAATAATAATGATGTGTGGTCGCCTATTTGGCGGAGTGCCAAGTACTAAGCGTAATTTTAGTGGAATGTGATTTAGCTTTGGTAATTTATTTCCAAAGAAGTTTAGAGGCGGGCCTTTTTATAAAATTTGATTTGTGTTTTTCCTAAAATGTTCCGTTCTTTGGGTACTTTTTTGTTCGATATAATTTAACGGCAATTATCAATGATTCCATGCTTGAGAGACCACATTCTGGTGGTGTTAAATCGATGAAAGAGTGAAACGGCGTCGAATAGTTTGTGTTCCATTAAAGTTTTACTGTCTAGATACATTGTATGATTCCGTGTAATACTGGGCTTCGTTTTATTTTTTATGGTCAAGGCCTGCCAAGGGAACAGCCTAGTGACAGTATTGCCAAGTTATATATAGACTTTTCTAAATTATACAATAATTATTTTATTTCTACTAAATAATTAAGTGTGTGTTATTGTATTTTCTGTGTATCTTTTGAAGAAAATAAAATAACATGAAAACGTCAAGCACAAAAAAAAAAGGGCTGGTTAGGCGTGAAAATAAAAAAATTGTAAATTAAATATATAAGAAAGAGATAAGAAAGTAATAGTACTTTAAAAAAACAAAAAAAACAATTGCATTACTATCTACTATGTATTAAAAACATATTTTATAAAAATAGGTCTTTTCACAGAATGATAACTACGTGCCGTGTCGCGCGTCGTCGCAATCGTTGCAAAATAATTATCTGTGCACAAACACATCTGCTGCACCTACTTAGCCTGTTGAATTAAAAAAAATCATTCATGTCAAGCTTGTTTGATCAAACGTGACTGATCTGTGTTAGACTGACCTAAATCTAAATTTTGGAAGTCGTTATTAAAGTAATTATTTTATCTTAAAATCAAGCTGCTTTTGCGAAACTATTTATAAAAGGACTGTCTTGATGGTCATGTGTTCTATGTGTGTGTGTGTGTTATTTGTGTCTCCTAAGCGTAAGGTAAGATAGATTAAACTATTGATTTATTTATTAACATAATGTGATTATCGAATCACATTATGAATCGAATCTGGATGAGATTGGCATAGGACCGAAGCGAATGGCATGCATGGAAAGAGGCCTATACCCAGCAGTGGGATCAGAAAGGCTGTGGATGTTGATGATGATGATGATGATAATGTGATTATAATTAATTACACCAATGCAACACAAAAAGTGTTGTCAGTTTGACTTGATTATTCTATGTAATTCTGAGCTGTGGTAGCCTAGCGGTGTGACCAGTGGACTGAGATGTCAGAGGTCTCGAGTTCGAAACCAAAGCACGCACCACTGACTTTTCGGAAGTTATGTGCGTATTTATCACAAGCTCAAACGGTGAAGGAAAACATCGTGAGGAAACCTTCATGCTTGAGAGAATTTCTCGATGGCATGTGAAGTCTGCCAACCCGCAGTAGGCTAGCGTGGTGGACTACAGCCTAATCCCTCTCAATTGGGAGGAGACCCGTGCCCAGCAGTGGGATATTAATGGGTTGATGATTCTATGTAATTCTTAGTAACAACACGGAGTTTGGATTTTTGTCCGGTACATAGTAATAGGCTTGTGCCTAAAAATATAGCGGTGGATTGTGGGTACATACTTGTACTACAGTGTACCGCTGCCTATACCTTACGGGCACCCACATGGCGAAGCAGTGGGTAGCCAGTTATAAAATATAAAATAGTGACTAAAGTGCCTACGTCGCCATTCAGTTATTTATTTATTTTAAACCACGAGGGTAGCAGACACTTTCACGGCCCGAATAGTACGCAGTCATCGAGGCGTATCCGCGTATGGACGTTTGCAACACTAGTGGCGTCGCTCACGCATTGCCTACTAGATTTTTTTTAACAACTCTGAAAAATTGGGTTTCTAGGGCAACTTTAAAATTATAATTAAATCATAATAATCTTAAACAGACAGTAACTACACGAACAACCAACGGAATTCCCATGCTGTCAGAATAGTCAGTCCCCTAACGAGCTCTGGTAACCTTAACACATATTGTCACTCATAATATTTCAAAGTTATTAGTGTATTTTCCGAATCCGCCATACGTCACGCTGTTGACAATGAAGTCATCAGTAGAACAGTATATTGTCAATTGTCCCACATCGCGAATCGGTGCCGCTATCTAAAGAGCCACTCTGTCACTCGTTGCTATTCTAAGAACGTCAGTACATAGCGGAGTTTACATGTTTATTCGCGGTACACCGCCGCGGGGTGTGACTAATGCTTTTTGTGATATATGTAACTTATCTGATTTAAATATTAAGTTGTATTACATACAATTTACTATTCGTAAGTAATGTGCTGGTTTATCACGCGTTTCCATTACTTTTAAAAATGAGATGAGATTCTTAATTCGTTTGTATATCTATTTCTATATTTGTGCGTGCATAACTTATATCTATAATGATTATTTTTGCGTTAGGTTTATTTAACAACGGCATTGGCTAAGGATCCTTCGAGACTAAACATATAAATGCATCAAATATTAAATGTATCGGTCGATTATGACTGTGGTGACGTAATTGTTTAATGATTGATCTCTAATAGTTGTAATCTAGCGTTTATTACGCGTATAACAGTTATTACCTAGCCCTATTTGTTGCCTACATTCCATGTTTAAATAACGCGTTTACGCGGGAAGGAGCACAAGGTTCGTATTAAAGAGGTTTTAATCACAACATATTATAAAATGAAGTCCATCTACCGCGTCTAATAACGTTAATAACTATCTGTATGGACACGATAAGGCCCGGTTTCCACCAAAGTGGAGTAGAGAGGTGTGTGAAGATGTATTTTAAATAACGAATCGGATTTCGTTATTTCCACTTCTCCTCTTAACGTCTTATTATAATATATAGATTTTCAGCATTCAAATTAACTAAAAATTTAGTAGTGTTTGAGTTTGCCACATTAAGACTTTGTTTACGTTTGGATTGGAAGATATATGTATATTTTATTACTACAACATACCGTCACTTTCGTTGCGAAGGTTTATGTACTAATGTACACCCACATTTTGCTGGTATGTTTTAGGTCCCTATCAACCGGGCTCGGATCCAAACTCAATTCTGCTACTGAGAATTTTATAGGAAAATAACACTTTGCACTAATAACATTTTGCTCGACCTGAGATTCGCTTCCCAAGTCTCTCTCTCAAAACATCTTCTCGCTTCTTGCT
The DNA here is from genome assembly GCA_905163465.1 of Craniophora ligustri. Lineage (NCBI taxonomy): Eukaryota > Metazoa > Arthropoda > Insecta > Lepidoptera > Noctuidae > Craniophora > Craniophora ligustri. The sequence goes on along the minus strand of LR990959.1, from coordinate 14,346,441 downwards.
CGCATCAGTGAACTTAGGACCACTAGAAGAACGAGGTTATATTAACCGACTTCAAAAAAGGAGAAGGTTCTCAATCAAACAGTATTTTTTATATGTTTGTTCCCTCAGAACTTTCGACTGTGTGAACCGATTTTGATGATTTTTATTTATTTGTTGACCCATTTCAATTAGGTCTAGTTCTGAAATTTGAAGTCGTTTTGTTTTTGACAGAATTATTGAACGTTGAATTGCCTTTGTTTCTTGTATTACTTGATGGAACACCAAGGCAATCAAATGGAGTACGCCGTCCAAGGAAGTTCGTTCCCTTCAGGGTTCCAGCTTATACATTCAATCGTAGGAACACATTCAAACTATGGAGGAAAAGAGGTGGTAGTCCCTCCATTTGAAAAGGAGGATCCTCCGACCAGGCGAGGTGTTGTGCCTGGCGGGCTACTGCCCAACGGTTGATGTTGGGTGGTTGTATATATCCTATCTCGCGTGCAAATCTCACTTGCGCGATGTAGGATTAGTGGTTCGAATGCAGCTAGATTGATGTCGCTACAAAACTATGCGGAGCCGAAGGTGATAACTATCCAAATAGACTACTTGACATCACCACCAAACACAGTAATGTGTGATTTAAATTCATTTGAATAACTGTTTTTAATGAGAAGCATTAGAATCACCAGTTATAGAGATGGTCATTGAACTCATCTCCTTAATATTAATATTCCACACAACTAACTTTATCGTAATCATTACTTCCAACCCATTTGTTGTCTCACTGCTGGGCATTGGTCTACTCTCACGCGAGTGGGGTTAGGCCATAGTCCACCATACTGGCTGCCATCAGTCTAGTTCGTTTTGGCAGAATACACACGAAGTGTCCTTTCGCCGTTTAAACTCGTGATAATTACGCACATAATTTCAAAAAGTCAGTGCGTGCCTTGAGTTGGCACTTGAGGCTATTAACTTCACACCACTAGGCTATCACAGTTTCTTTCAATTACCAATTATAGAGTCATTGAACTTATATTCTTAATACTAATACTTTATATTCAACGCAGATAACTTGATTGCCAATAAAATCGTAGAAGCCGAACGCGGTCAAATTCATAATACTTTACTCGTATAGTAACTATACACATGAATCATTTAGCTAACTAGTATAATTTTCAGCAAGGAGTTAATAACTTTAATAATTCCTAATGGGCCATGTCGTGTGTGGCCCTATTCGAGATTGAGAGCGACAGTGCTGCCCCCAAATGTGGGCCATGAATTAAGAGCGGATAAAAGTGAATATCACAGATTCTCAGGCTCTCAAGGCTTCTCGAAGCTATTAGCCTAGTAGCCCGTGGACTGTGAAGGCAAAGACTCAGAGTTCGATCCGAAGGCACGTTGATTTTTCGAAGTTACGTCTGTATTTAGGCTCAAACGGTGAAGCAAAATATCGTGAGGAAATTTGCGAGATTCTGTCAATGGTATGTGAAGTCTGCCTAGGCTAGCTTGGTGGGCTATAGCCTTATCTTATATTCTTATATTCTTACACCACTTAAAAATGATGCCCTTTTATTAAATAAATCGAGACATAGCCGTAAGAGTATTTCTATCTATTTGTATTCTGCGTATTGCGTCCCCTGTGTTAAATGGTCAGCTTTGTCATTGCCAATTAGAGACCCTAGTAAACTGAAGGTTAGCCTAATTCTTCACATAATTTACCCAAATGGTTCCTAAGCAAAAACTTTTACGTGTCGCCCTTTACAATGCGGGGTCTCTTAATACATGTGGCAATGACTTCATAATGGCTGTGGAACAAAATTCACCAGATATTGTGGCCATAAACGAGTCGTGGTTGAGGGACGGCTGTGAAGCACTTGCTCCTGTTATTCCTGGCTATCGTTTTCGAATGCAGCCACGCCCTATTGAAATACGTGGTGGCAGGGGGGGTGGAGTGGCATTCTATGTACGTCGTGGTATTAGAGCTGTTAAAATGACCCATCCTCAGTCCCTAACGGAGCAAATGTGGCTTAAGATCACTGTCAACGGCCTGAGAATAGCGATTGGCACAGCATATAGGCCTCCCTGGCAATTGGTTACCACGTTCCTTGACGCACTTACAGACACTATATCTGCGTTTTCAAATGTAGACAAAACAGTGTTACTGGGAGATTTTAATATAAACCAATTTGATGTCTCAAGCAGCAAATACGTTCAGTTTTCGAAGTTCCTTCACTGTACTGGGTTAAATCAAGTAGTAACACAACATACACACTTCACAGAAAATAGTGCTTCTTTAATAGATCTTGTCTGTACAGATGTCGTAGTAAACGGTATCAGCATAACCAATATCACAGGTATACATGGCCATGCCTTAGTTAATGTCACGTTAAATATAAAAAAAAATAAGCCATTGCCTCGTTCTATTACGTTTAGGTCTATTAAGGATATTAATATAAACAATTTTAATTCTGATATGGAGCTTTTTGAATGGGACGAAATAGTTGGTTTCGACTCAGTAGATGACATGGTCTCTATTTACAACTCTTTTGTGCTACAAATGTTTGACAATCACGCTCCTATTAAACACGCACTCGTCAGGGATAAGCCAGCCCCGTGGAAAACCTCAAATCTTACTCTAATGATTTCTTTGCGTGATAATGCTCTAAAACGCTATCGATCTACAAAACTTGGTGCACATAAGGAGTATTATAAATCTCTAAAAAAAATTGTTGAACAAGCGATCTATAATGAGCAAAGAGTATTTTATGATCGAACAATAAATAGTCAAATACACAACTCCAAAAGTTTGTGGAAAAATTTGAAGCAAACTGTCCTAACTGATAAAAATTTAGATTGTCTTCCAGATAAATTTGGCAACCCTGACGAAATTAATAATCACTTTCTTAATTTACCAACCTCAGACGAAGTCCCTTTTTCTATGCTAACATACTATGAATTTAATAAATTACCGAACATATCTTTTAAAATAAAACCTGTTGATGAAGCCGACATTTCTAAGGCGATGAAGGCAGTGAAGATGTTAGACTGAAATTGTGCGAATCTCTAGTTTTATCAAAATTAAGCTACGCTGATATTGTTATTGGCCCGTGTCTTCTCTCTTCTAGCAAACGTATTCTCCAAAGGGTACAGAACGCATGCATTAGGTTTTGCTATAAAGTGCCGCCACGGAGTCATATTACCCCATTTTTAAATAAAGCCGGATTACTTAATGTGGATCACCGAAGGAACCTCCACTTTGCAGCCCTAATGCACAACATTATCCACAAACAAAAGCCGAAGTATCTGTATGAAAAACTTGAATGGTATACTTTTCATAAATCATATAATTCTAGAAGAGCTGACTGTAGCATCTTGGCCACTCCATTTCATAAAACTAGAACTTTTGAGGGCAGTTTCCGGTATCAAGCTACAAAATGCTGGAATAATCTTCCACCTCCGCTAAAAAAAACCAGTCTCTAAAGCCACTTTTAAAAATCACTTCAAAAAGTATTTGTTAGGAAAGCAGCAAATGCTCTAGAAGTCTAGCGTCTACTATAATGTGATCTGGATTGGCCAAGAATCCTCTCTTATCTTCATGGATATTATTATTGTTTGAGTGGTGTATGAATCGCGTTATCTATATACTTATTAATATTTATTCTACTCGGCTGGTATGTGTCTATTGTTTTTATTAATTATATTTATTATGTATGATACATATTTATTAATGTTGTTAACCTTATTTAAAATTTACTGTGTATATCTTCTCGTGTGTCACTGTAGCTATAAATTGATATTTCGCACCGGGTGCGACAGAAAATCAGCGCCACGCTGTCCAAGCGAGGCATTTATGCTGAGTCGTAGCCTTTTCACTGCCGCAGCAAATCTTTTTTAACTTATTATACTGTATAGTGCTAACTTTGTAGCAGTGAATAAATATTTTCTTTCTTTCTTTCTTTCTTTCTTTATCCGTCTCAGAAAAAATTATGATGAAAAGTGAATATGATGGTTGACTGATTCTTAATTCTACGTGGGTCGCGTGTGCGATCCTAGCATAAAACAAATATTTCAATTGCCGATTTAGGATCGAGGCGGTTATTTGTAAGATTTTTTGTTTATAAAACGACGCAAAAAAAACTTAGTGACAAGAAAGAAAATGTTTTTAAACAATGGAGCAATATTTTGTCTAATTTATTCTTAAGAAGAATTTATAGTATCGTTTTTTAGACCACCATATTTACAATATGGAAACTATCTTGATCGCTGTACTACCATAAATAATACAGTAAAACGTATTGTTTTTTATTGTCTCTTGTAATCTAATGACACGTACATTATAGAATGAATAATCATTTGAATGTTTTAAAAACGAATTGTAAGAAGATGTAATATTTTGCAACTTGCAATTTTTTTAAAGTTTAATGTAGATTTTATTGTTAGCAAAGTCCGGTATAAAGTAGAACTTAAATATTACTATTATGGAAATAAATAATATATTTAAAAAAATGCGCAGTTTACTTACAGTTTATTCTGATCTACAACCGTTTTTTAATGTTGACGGATTTATTACGACTGAATATATTTATTAAAACACATGTCTTGACTAGACGGCACTACAATAAATTCAAGTGAGACAACAGTCTAGCAACACATTGCCGTCATCGCCATTTAAATAATTAAATTAACAAAACTAATAATATTTTAAAAATAGATATAATCTGTAGAAACTAGTTTTAATCATCGTTGGAACGCATCCAAAAAGGTCAAGGATTAGCTCACTACTCCAGTTCTTTCCTTTGTGTTCTAAAGCGCATTTGAAATAAGAATACCATATGGTTAGCTTTAAATTATTGCCGTTTTGAATTCTTTTATTGGCCACTCCGAGCTTGTTGTCATGGGATGCAGCGACTTAAGGCTCGTTTACATTTAGAATAGATTTAGTTAAATGCCCTTATTATTTGTTTACTTATGAGAGTTTCTTTCGGATTTTTATCCATAAAAGCACTTATAATACAAAGATTAAGTACTGTAATCATTGTATTGTATCATACAGACCATCATTGTATAAGAGCTGTAGCCTAGTTGTGACATCAGTGGTCTGAGATGGCAACGGTCTCGAGTTCCAAACTTCCAACCCAAGTCAAGTATCACTGACTTTTCGAAAGTTATATGCGTATTCATCATATGCTCTGAAAAAAAACATCTGAGAAAACCTGCATACTTGAAGGATTTTCTTGATGACATCTGAAGCCTGCCAACCCGCAGTAGGCTAGCGTGGTGGACTATAGCCTAATCTCTCTTAAAATGAGAGGAGAACCGTGCCCAGCTATGGGCCAAAAATGGGTTGAAGGTGATGATGAAATGTGTTTTCAACTAAAAAAATATATTCGAGTAATTGAGCCTTAAGCGATTTACCCGTCTGCGGCTGCTGCCGCGTCTTACCTTGGCTTTGAAGATATTTGTGTTACAAAAACAATGCAAGTGAGTTAACGCGGTTAGGTTTAAAGGTTACAGTTTTATTACACTTTTCCGAGAATGGATACGCATTATATCTTTCTAAACAGATGTTTTTTCAAAGATATCGGAAATTTAAGTAACAGGTTTTTGGTACACGTCGCCATCGGGCTTCATTGTATAGACTTTCTGGGTGGTAGCTATTGTTGAGAAAAAATCCCAGGTCAAGCTGCTCTACTACTTCTGTAAACCATACAGAAGTTAGTGGTGAGCTTAGTCGCAATATAATAAATCCCTGGGCAGAACACAGCTGGACCTGGGAATTTTTCTACTCCAACGTCGAGCTTGATTAATTTCACTGCGGGTTCCAAGACAGTTTAAATCATTCCCCTGGGACACGTCGGGCCTCATTATCTAGATAGTTTTTTGAACGGTAACTATTGTTGAACCTGTTTTAAAGGAGTTAGTGAGGTGAGCTTGTTGCAAAATAATAATCTACAGAATAACAGAACAGCTTACAGCTTGAGCTGGGAATTGAAACCGATACGTACACGCTTATGACCTCTGGATCATTGACTTTAATCATTATACTTTCGCTACTCCATCAAAGAATCTCGTAAAATATCGACATACCGACGCTTTACGATGTTTCTAGAAACTCAATTAACGTTCACTAATAGAATTTTACAACTAAACCGCAACACCAGATAGTGTAGCTTTACGACTATTCGTTTAGTGTGGTGGGCAGCGAAAGTGGTAGAGATAAGTGCTGTGTTTATTTATTTCTCATTATTTATATTGGGTAACAGCTTTGTTTTATTGAACGAAGCAGAATAATTTATTTGTATGTCTAGTATTTCCGAAAGTATGATAAAATCAGTATGTTTTATTTTCAAAGATAAAGATTTTTATCGCATAGATTAAACCTTATCCTAACATTAATATAATAATAATAAATAAAGTAACAGCATCCACCGTATTAAAAATATTTAATAAACATTTATCGTTTAAAATTTATCCAACGAGTAAGAATGTAAGAGAGAATGCTGAAAACATTATGACTTTAAATTCATAATAAATTCGCTATATGATAATTATAGTTTTCTACAAGTCATTTATCTATTAACTATGTAGTGACACAGTACACAAATCACTTACCTTACCGTACCTCCTTCGAAACCATTACCACCGTTACCAGACACCATTATTACCTTACCACCGTTACCGAGTCCATTACCATTACCGTACGTTCTGACATGCTACTCAAGAGACAGCGAAGAAGCAGTCTTGAAAAAGACTATAACATTTAGATTATCTTAAATAAAAAATATAAAAACGTTATAGTCTTTTTCAAGACTGCTTCTTCGCTGTCTCTTGAGTAGCATGTCAGAACGTACGGTAATGGTAATGGACTCGGTAACGGTGGTAAGGTAATAATGGTGTCTGGTAACGGTGGTAATGGTTTCGAAGGAGGTACGGTAAGGTAAGTGATTTGTGTACTGTGTCACTACAACTAAATCAATGCAATAATAAAAATTGTCCGCACTTATACACATCAACGATGCTTATAATAAAATTTACAATAATTCTGTCAACAGTCGCCTATATCACAGTAGGTCTTATGTTACCCAAATCGATATATTTTCAACAAATTCAGCTTGAAATATTATATCGATATATTCAATGTTTATCGATTGTATATTGTGTGAATAAAAATAAAATAATAAGCTAATATAAAGATAAGTAAGTAAAATCGTATTGAGTAAGTAATTGGTATAGATTTTTGAGAAAATCAACATATTTATCACCGTAATGAAACTGCTTTTACTACGTAAGGTCGCGGGCAGAGAAAGGGGTGTGACCATGGATTCTGTAAAGGATCGGAAGCTTTGATGGACAAATCCGAAACTATTAGCAATAGCGATAAATTCTCAAAAGACCAATTTTGATGTTAATTTAAACATTATTATTCTCAGCTTAGAAACCGCTAATTTTAACAGTTTTTAAAAAATAATAATATCAAATGATATATTGAAATCGTCTACTGCTAAATAAAACTTACTTACAAATTGGAAAGGCGTTAAATCAATGATGTTTATATAATTAATTGAGCACTGCTTATCCTTGTAAGGTGAAAAATGTAGTCCAGTTACTTGTATGGGTGCTTATGTGAAGTTGTTTGAACACTACGAAGGCGTTTAACTGTCATGACCACTTTTTGCCGTGCACAACATTGCTGCAATTTTTCAACACAATTTATTGCCGCACGTGCGTACTAATATATTATATATTCCTTATTGATAATACACGACGTTTTTATTTATCAAAAGACAAAATTGTATAGACTACCTACCTATATACTCTAATCTAAGATAATTGCCTGGTTTAAAAAAATAAATTAAACCGGCCTTTAATTCTTTCACAGATATTTTTTTCTTTGCACGCCAATTCATACTTTAAAAAAAAACTGCATTATTGTCATATTTGTTGGATGACAAGTATTGTTGTAAAGAGTATCTATGGAGCTTCTTATCGGATCTTCTCCATAATATATGTATTTTTAAAACTATACAATACCAATATTAGACCAATATTAGAAGTACTTTTGTAAAGTATCCAGATACTTTTGACGATACAAAAGTACTTCTTATATTAATCTAATTAAAATAAAACATTTGAGTTCGGATTAAAAGGCTAATAGCTACGTAAACTTTTTATTCCTAAGTAGTTTAGCTGCAGGTGACCTAAATGTATCTATTAGCAAAATAAATAAAATCAACGCCTGCAATTTTCGCACGAAATCTTCAAGGGTACACTGACATCTAGACGCTAAACAGACCGTCCATTTTTCATTACGTGCTGTAACATGCACTAAGTGCTTCTATGCATTAAGAAAAGAAATCAATTTGAAATAATAGCGGTGTCGGTAAAAGCGAAGCAAAGCAGACAGAATTATTACAGAGATTCATGGGAATAATTCTATGTGTCAAAATTGATTTAGCTCGAGTGTTGAAAATTGGAAGATCTAAACAGATGGAGAGTTATGTACGATCGAAGGTGCAACTAAAATGCGTCATCTGCCTATTTTTTTCTCTCCAGTCAAATTTAAAGATCTCCTATTTCTACCTGTTGCTATGACATGAGGGTTTTGTTTTGATATATTATTTTACATATTCTTTTTTATTGATTGTCTTTTTAAAGAATGATGTTTAAACTTTTTTACCGTTTCCTAAATCGATATTATGTGATAAAAATTTGGTATTATCAATATAATACCACTTACCAAGAGAACGAAAAAAAGTAATGTTAAAATTTATATTTTTTTTACATCACCGTAAAAACGCTTCAGTAACTTCAGCAGATCAATGAGATGCTTACCTGAAAATGAAAGAAAAAACAAGAAATTAATACAATACAGTGTTTTTTGATAACATATTTAACGCCAACAAACTATTAACAGCATATATTTTTGTCACGTCTGTCCACAAAGAAAATATACAAAGCTATTAAACGATAATATATTATATAGAAACAGGATTAACACAACTATTACTGGGCCTGATATATAGCGTTTTACTGTCGGAAGAGTCGTTTAGGGAAGTTTACAGTTATTATGTATTTGTGGTTTAGAACTACTGATTTGTATATCGGTCATTGAATATGTCCGTCAATACACACGTTTCCTTGTTTTGACAGTTCATTTCCTGAGGCGCACGCGCGGGGAATTAGTGTTGGTTATTGGAGAGAGAAAATCATTCAAATTGGCATTTTACATGCAACGATTGATGACCCATAAACTTTCCAAATTATTCGGCCTGATTAAAATGTTGGACTATACGGAGCAACATTTTACCGATATATAGATAGTTCATCCACTAGGTCATCATCATTATCCCACTGCCGGGCACGGGTCTCCCCTCATTTGTGAAGGATTAGGGTATAGTATAGTCCACCACTACTACGGACTACTCCGTAAAAGCCACACCACTAGGCTAACTACTCTAAATACGTAATTGAACCCACGGCCTAGAAAAGCTGTTCTTCAAAGCACATTCATATTAAACAGAAACCTGTTCCAGAAACAAATTCAAACGAATTTCGACAAAATATTTTGGTCTATAGTTTTCTCGCCAAGTACAAAACAATAATACAATTTCCCCCAAATAATAATACATTTATTCCAGACTTGACTATCGAATTCCTTCACGTACCAACAACAATTAATTTATAGAAATATAAGTGACCAGCAGCCAAGTTCAGTGTTCAGCGTCTGGCAGCCGTCCAAAGAGTTCCACTTTCATCTGGTAATGTTGCCATTCAAATTATTTTGCAATATACAATGTGGACGAACCTATTTGCTATTTGAAATTAAAAAAGATTATTGAAAATAATGTGTAGATTCAAATTGATTTCGTAGTTCTTCATTTGAATTTAAATTTACAATTAAACGTTTTTTTAAATATTGTTTTTAAAAAACTTCCAGAATTCGTTTATTGAATGTGTTAAGTTTTTATAAAATATTTTGAATTAGATGTTTCAAGTTTTTATAATCATGTATTACTTAATAACTCCAAAAATAAATCCCACATTAATTTCGCGTCAAAAATCACATTCGTCATACCGTAGTAGAACACACTGTATACTGAAATTTAGCGTGGGAAACGATATAGTACTGTGATGACATAAATTGTGGCAGAACGTCTGTGCCAACTGGGTTACATGAAATGTGATCTTTTTTTATATCATAAACTATAGCGGTCAGTCTTAAATTTTTCGAATTATAATATTTCCTACCTTCATTAGCTCATTGCCCCATTGTAGGAAACGGGTTTCTTCTCAGGCACAAACTCTCTCATGTAAATTTCAACTAGATATTTTTTTTAGCAGTACTAGCTAGTCATAATTTTCATTAGGTACTTTAATCTTATTTTTTTCAAAAACGTCGGTTTCCATTGCAGTCTATGAATACATGAAAAAATCTGGATAGTACATGCTTCAATGGTGAAGGAAAACATCGTGAGGAAATCTGCACGCTTGAAAGATTCCCGCATGGCATGTGAACTCTGCCAAACCGCACTAGCCCAAGCACTATCCTAGCGAGGTGGACTATATTCAACCCCGCTAGGCAAGTGCTTAGTCTTTAGTGATTAGTCTATAGACTAATCTCTCTCAAATGAGAGGAGGCACGTGCTGAGGATGATGATGAACCTGAACACAGCGATGCAACACCGACAATATCGTAAAAATAATTTTATTGTATATTTATATACCCAATAATTTATTACAGCTTTTCCTGTCTTGTGGTATAATTATAAATGGTTCGATTAATGTCTAATGCCTGTCATTTTAAACACACATGTTATAGATTCCGAAAACATCTGGTTTATGTAGGTATGCGTCATACAATAATATCTTTATTAATTTGTTTTTGTAATCCATTATTAAGATTTATAATAATGATTATTCGTAATCTGGCATACGCCTCAAGAATCTAAAATAATATTTGCAATGATGCTTGTCGTTATTTTCAGAACGTTACATATAACTTTCGGTTTCTGTCAACTGGAATGTATTTGACATAAAGTTTGACGTGAGAATGGAAATATAAATATTTTGGCATTTTTTTATGCTAGTTCGTGGTCTTATTGTGGGAGTGAAAACATTGATAGGGGAATTTACTGTTTATAAATATCACCACCTTATTTACAAGAGGCTGGCAGAAAATATCTCTTCTTGTGCCAATCTCATTTAAACTATGTTCTGTTTTTCGCGCTTGATAATGAGGGATGCGGAAACTGATATTTTTTTCCATTATTCAAGTTTAATTGTATTATTTATTTCGTTGTAGGTTCCAAAGACAGTTTGAATGATTCTTCAGAGAAACATCGAGCTTAATTTTCGCGATGACTTTTTGGATGGCAGTTATTGTTGATCCTGGCCTACAGAAGTTGCAGAAGCAGAGTCGAGTTCAGTCGCTCCAATGCACAAAGAAAGGTAAGTAATTTTTTCTGACACTATGCTTCGATTCCGACAATAATCGATGTCTTGGATATGACATCAGATAATGTCGGACTCGGCGGATGAGCGAATGGTAAATAGAATAAATGTTGAGAATTGGTAGCCCTAGTTGCTTATACATAATCACTTCATACTTCATAAAAGAATGAAGGTAGTTCAAGTACCTACCTAGTTAAAAAGATGCGATTAAATTAATAACAATTATTTTTTATATAGATATATGACAAATTACTACTTGTAGTAATATATATATAGATGAACGAAGCTTGTCGCGCACAGGAAATGCAATTACAACAATATCTCGAAGGAAATTCAATATTTAACGATGTTCGCTAATGTGTTCCTTAATAGCTCGACTTAAAATCGCATTTCCTTTACACTTTTATTATAACACATCCTTACATTATCCAGTGGAAGCAATTTCTACTTTATCTTCTTACAGTTAAGGTTGCCATTAGGACGTATGGCGCCTGCAGTTACTTTAATAGTTAAGTGTAGTAAGCTGGGTTGAAATGGTCGTTTCGTGTAACTCAGCTAAGAGCATGTAAGTGCTTCCTAACACTAGGTTCTTGTTAAACTCGAGTTCAAGTACCAAACTGTTCTGTTAATATTTATTACCTAGGTTTTCTAGAGCAGTTCATTTATAAAGAGTTTAAAAGAATAGGTTATTGTAAGGTCGTATAAGAAGAAACTACAGAATGCTATGTGCTATGTGTAAATAGGTTTAACATAAGAACAAGCAATAAGAAAACAAGATTTAAGTACCGTGATCTCCAAAGAACGGAAGGTTGCGTACTTTTGCGAAATCTCAGACCTACCAAATATGGAATACAAAAAGAAAAAACATAAAAATCGGTGAAGCCGTTTCGGAGGAGTTCGATAGCAATAATTGTAACAAGAGATTTTTATACATTAGATAGCTTAAGCAGAAGAATCGCGAATATTCATATTTGGAATGTTCGTAAACTGTATCTGGCTGTAAACACATTATACGGTAATTAACCTCTTTACTCTGCCCTCTTCCGTCCACAGTATAAAAAGAAAGGAGTTCCACCTACAAAAGACAGATCTGTCACTGTATTGCGTCTACTTAACTGTCGACTTTTGAGACAGCTACTTATCTCTTTGATGTGCCGCCGATTCCGATACCGCCTTTGAAGTTAGCATTCTAATATGGACTATAAATATATACAGAGACGCCCTGTTTCCTATTTACGATAATATATCGATATCACGCGTTTTAGAATCGTTATAGTCCATTTAAGTTGATAAAACTATTCGGTTTTATGGGTATCGAATGCTAAATCGATTTTATTTTGCATTGATTAACATTGGGATTGAAATTAAATGGTATTATACATAGCATCAAATTACATAAATATGTTTAGTAACCTTTGGATGTATTTAAAACGTTTCCGTTTATCGAGTTAATAAATAATGAATCACTTCCTCATACCCATATTTTGTTCTGATTCTTGTCTAATTTGTCAGATTAGATAAGAACCGCAAAATAACAAATTAAAATAAATTTAATTTGTCAAATCAAATAATTTAATGTATAATTAGGTTTACCTAATCTGAATAATTAATTAATTGAGAATTATAATCGGCATACAAAGAACATTTCATGAAATGCTCTACTGCGTTTTACGGTTTTTGTGGTATAATATCGATATTATTTAATTCCATGAAAATCAATGCCTAATATTCGCACAAGTAACAGAAATCAGTAAATAAATAATACAATCTATTAATATAAAAAAGTTCTAATTTTATTTGTGGCGTTATGACCTTATTTCAAGTAAAAAGTCCAGGATTATTATTTACCAAGACAAGTATTAATTTTCATATATAGCATACATCAACAGTAACCTACAGTTAGCTATAAACTTGTATATAAACCACTCGCCTATCGCCCCCGAAGGGTTAGGCAGAGGTGTACTTATGTACATCCACATTTTGTCAGTATGTTTTAGTTAATAGGGGGCAAGCCCGTACACATTATTCATTTAATTCAGCAACGTATTTTAAATGCTGACAATTAAACCGTTTACACACGCAGCAGTACGGACCCCTAAATCTGAAGCCATACCAATAACAAACAATCAAATGTCCACGTCTATCAAGTACCTAATTTTCTCGCGACACTCGTGGGAAGATGTTACATGGCTCATTAATGGTGAAGGCCTACCCATCACATCCAATTCACTGAATATAAATTATCCAGTTGAGTTTCATACGCGCAATCAATCTCATGGTGACCCTTAAATAAACTGCTAAATCAAGTCTTAATAGGCTGCTAACACCGATTATAATTTAAGGTCTGTGTCCAGTACAACGTATCATAATATGAGTCGAATTTAATTGTGTTTGGCACGAACGTGACAGTTGAACAAATATAAATTTAGAAGCTTACAAAGTAAAGATTATTATTATATTTTATTTTAATTTTTATGGCTAATGTTATGTATTTTGTCATTCTTAAACTTTGCCCTCAGTACAATAAATTGAGTCAAGGATAGAAGATGACACCAATATTTTATATGTATAAATAAAATTTCATCATCAAATGTCATCATATCCATACAATTATATGTATAATATTTTCATATATATAGTGTTTAATAGTAATTAACGACTTTATTTATATTGGAAGACAATATAAACAATAATTTTATTATAGAATCGAAATATGAGTAATGTGTAATTTTTTCATGCGCTGGTGCGATGTATTGAGTCTTTAAAGGACGGTAGATGTCGTCAGTTTTTTAATTTGTTCAATTGGTTGTGAATTTCCATAGAATCACCTTGTTCAATTGGTCCATGGTGTGACCCATATATCATTATTATCGCTGTTTACCCACGATGGCGTCAACGCCGGCGCCTCTCGTGGGTTTAGGGCTATGTATGTAGGTTAGCGAGTGGTGTAAGTTAAATTAGTCTGATACGAAGAAGTTTATATATGTTTTATTATGTAATTTTAATTGGTTAATCAATCAGTACAATGATTTTATCTATATTAACACTCTACTAGAGGATGTCAGAAAATTTATGGAGTTTATTAATCGGATTATAACAATGTATATTTTTAATCAATTTTGCGGATTGTTGCGTTCAAATACTCAGATAGAGCCCTAAGTTATTTCTGTGTAGTATACTATAGTGACATTAAAAACTTAATAACTTTTACTGTTAGAAAATGAGTTTGTAGTACTTAATGGTTTCTTATGCGTACGCGTTTTTTTAGCGTAATTGACATAATCTCGAAGTTTCGGATTTGTTAGTACACTCTAATACACCCGTGCTTACCACCAGTAAATTATCATTTTTGTGCGTTATTGTAGCAACATTTTCTCGAAAGCCCGCAAACCGCTCATACATTACTCCACACATATCTTGACATTGCGTCGAGTTTTCAATAAACTTGTCTCTACGCACACTGTTTGCCAGCTCGTCCTGCCCAATTGACTATGATGACCTCATTTTCCTATTGATTTCGAGACACAACGGGTATATATATATGGTAATGGGATGGTAATTAGATCTGTCTGTCATGTAAGATCAAGGTGGATTAGTAGTATTTGAGTATGAAATTATGGATGCAGAATTGCAGATACACGGTGAAGTTCGTCAAGAATTATTGAATATTTTCTTTACGGCCATTAGGTACGGTTACCCTACACTAGTACTTCTTGTGCTAGAAGAAAAAAAATAGTTCAAAGCAAGGTTTAACCTAACCTAACATTTCTTATTAAATATTGCAAGAAAAGTGCGTTAAAAAACCTACACGGTTTCTATACGGTCGGCAACGCGCAGGCGACACCTCTGGTGTTGCAAACGACTATAGGCTACGGTATTCACTTACCGTCAAGTGGGCTGTATGATATTTTGCCACTCTTGTGACATAAAAAATATACTTTTAAATTACTTAATTTAATCTTTCTTGTTAATTATCTTCTGTCCCATATATCTTTATAAGCTATATAGCTATATCCAAGCCCTAAAATATTGAGTACTTAATTTCGACTAGTTGGTTTACACAAAATTTAGTGCTTCCGACCAAATTATACACCATTACAATGTTTCTTGCTGTTAAAGCTAGTGTTTATACTAGAACACCGGCTCTTGCCTAGTAATACGAGGCCGTTAAATTTGAAGATTAAAATTTTATGGCTGCTTTAACCAATAAACCGTCTTAAATTAAACTTTTAGATCCTTTTATAGACCTAACTGCCTGCCTAACAAAGGCTATAAAATCAAATGGATAAAATATGTGAATATTGAGCATGATAGTCTAATTCTTTGAGATAGGTTTCACGCCTTTTAATATCACGTTAAGACACTTAAGAGCTGACCATTATGAACAAAGAAAGGTGAAATCACAAGACGATGTGACGTTACAAAAAGTCACTTATAAAAAGTTTGCATAAAACTATATCAGCAAGAAGTTAGCATTGCATATTTGTAAAAAAAAATTGCGTGTTCTAAATTTAAATCCAGACACGATGGTGATGATAATTTTAAATGTTTAGTTGAACTTAACATACGAGTCAGTCTAGACGATTGTTATGAAGCTCTAGACACTATCTAAGTATGTCTCGATGGCTTGGATTCGTTCAGAGTCCATTCAAACACATGATAGGTACTGTTCCGTCCGTACTATCAATATGGGCCATCTCTACAATGACTTAGGCAAATCTCTCGTATTGTTTGCCATCAATTTGTTCGCCGTAATTGCTTGGGCACAATCACCACCGACTTATAATTGCCTATACGATTTACCCGCTGATTTGCCTGCGTGAAATGAACTGACTTTATAACTGTGATTAAAATAAATATATACATCAAATTTTATGCGAAACATAACATTAAATTTAATAATTAAAGGTTGAAACCTATTTGGAAAGTGAGTAGTATTCTGCAGTTTTGTTATACATAGTTCGATATCGACCATCACGCTACTCGCCACTATGGGTTAGGCAGAGAAGTTACTGATGTTAACCTATTTTCAGGTTCCGATGCAAAAGGGAAAAGCTTATTGCCAGACATAATATTATGATCACAATATTTGATAGACAGGTTCCTGCAGTTCAAATATTCGAAAGATTGGTGCTTGAATACGTCATAGTCATTCGAATGAATGCTTCTACAATTTCTAGACAATGTAATAATAATACGTAAGAATGAAATTACCACACCATTTCTCGCATATTGAGATATTAAATTTTAGTGCAAATCTTCAAATTTATTTTATAAAGACATCTGACGCTCACATTATGCGAGTCAATGCTTGCTTGTTGAATAATACCTTAATGTTTAGCTGTACCATTGAGGTAGTACGTCAGTGGGTACTAGACACGACACGGACAAACGAGCTGTATGTAAACGCTAACCATAGTAGTGTACTCCTTTAAAAATAATGGGAAAGTTTCCATATTTAATTGGTAAACTTATAATATTTCAAGTGTTCTAAAAGACACAGTAAGACACATTCCAAATGTGAATGTAAATTATATTATTATAGTTACTAGTAAGTACAATTCTTTCGAATATGTTGTTTCCTGTAGACTACATTACATACGTACTTTATACCTCAATTATATTTACAAACTTATAGTGCAGCCAATACCTTTTCAATGTCTTTGAGAATAAGGCTTAATTTCTAGTATTTCATATGTATGCAAACGAACGTAACTTTGTAAGTTTCGTTTGTAATCTCTGATTACATGAGCATCATGTCTAGAGTGACATTCGCTGGAGTATTATCATACGAGAAGTCTATTGTGATAGTAGAGTGATAGACAGCTATGGTTGTCATGTAAATAAGAACACTTTTGGTATTAAGTATGTTTGAATATTTATAAGCTGTGGTGTAAGCGATGTATGGCTTTGATTGGGGAGAATTTATGAAGGGACATGACGTGCGGTCTTTTGAAAATGTGAATTTGGTGGTATACAATAATTCATTATCAATAACTGCCTATGCACTGCTAAGTTGTGGTAATGATTTACCATCATACAACTGGGATATTGTAGTTCTCTTCTTCTCGCACCTTCAAACCTTTAAAACGGCCTTTAAACCGACCTTCAAATGGCTTACTGGTTTTCTATAATCATAACTAAGAATAATTTCGATTAACTCGAAGTAGTTAAAAAAAAAAGTGACTAGACTATGGAGGTCTTTCGGCAGAAGGCTTTAATGTATGGCATCGGGAAGAGCTTGATGCATTAATTAATATACCCCTTTAGCTCCTTTACACATTTTTTTTATGGGAAAACAGATCTGCAGCAGGTTTTAGAAATGTTTGAGAAATCTTACACCTAACTGTCTGTAGTGACATTTCGTTTTATACAATACCACATTCTCGTTTACAATTCCATCGGCTTCGCCCATGTCAGTTCCGTGAATTTTAATAGAGGACTTTACATGATAATACATGACAGACAATAGATCATACATACAGTTCATTGCGAGCATGCGAAATGAGATGAGGCAAGATCACGGCCAGCATCCTTACTTTCATACATATGGAGTTGTTTTATAAGTGGTTGATGACGGATGTCAAACGCTTTAAATCCTTTTGAGGAGTGGATTCAATGAAGCTTCTTTCCTGGGCGAAATTGATCAGTAATATCTATCTGGGATTGCCTTTATGCAAGCCAAAATAATCTTAGGTTAGTATTGAGCTCGTAGGCAGTGAGATGAATGGACAAATGACACTTAACATCTGACGTCACAACGTAGTCATCCACTCCTGATGTAGCTTTATTCCATAGCTTTTAGTTGTAGCTGACAGTAATAATATAAAAACGCACCGTATCACAACATACTATAATAGTTTCTATAGTAGTAGTTCTATAGTAGTCCTTGATTAAAATCAGTGTTTTTAAAATATTAAGAACCCATAACTGGCGCCGGCGCCTGAGCATGATTAGCTGTATGACCATAGAAGAAGCAAATGTATTTACATATGTGGGGTATAGGAAAATATGATTTAATTGTTAGTAACTAGGTAAGTTACAGTAGAAATTACATATATCTACTAAAGGAGAAATAGTATAATAATAATGTTTATGTAATATACTGACGGTACTAAGAGAACGTCCTAGTGAACTATCCCTCACTTCTGCGTTTAAATTTTAAAATGACTAAGAGCTGATGATGAAAGCAAAAGTCAACATTCACTCTTACAACTCTGATGTCGTAACCTTCTCAACATATCGATAAAATTAAACAAATACCCCACGCACCAGAACGAATCGATTCACCGCATATCCGAGAGCATTTTAAAATATCGATATATGATCATCGAATAATGACACACCGAACAATGGTCCGATAAATAAGTAATAAAAATCGATTGATCGAATCGGACATGTGATCGTCATTGACAGTGTAATCGAATTGAACGAGATCAAGATCACGGTCAAATCCATCGGCTAGTAATGCATAATGATTGTTGGTGCATGTTACAAGCGGGTAGCGAGTAATATTTTTTATAACTATAAGATTTTAATCTCTTCTTCATCATACGGAGACATTTTGTTTGAGCAATTGTTAGTGAAATGTTTACTTACCGTTTGTATATTTTTGGGAAATTTTCAATCATTTTGACACGCTGGTTTCTCGCACGGAACATATAAATATATCCAGATATACAAGCAACGAGGATTGTGTTACGAAAACTAGTAGGTAGATAAACTATCGTCCATTGATTATTTTAAAATACTTACAATATACCGCTAAAACATTTGCCTAGCAAGATTTTAACCTGGATAGCGGACAGTTATAATAAATAAGCGCTCTAGACTCGTCGTAATGTTTAATATAAATTAATTTGACGTTTATTTTACAACTATGTTATGTATTCTCGCTCCTAATTATGTATTTTTGTTCTTACTATATCGCTTTTCACTTATGCCGCAAACGCAGCAATAACTGGCATAGAAACAAAATCAATTTCTAAGGCGTTCATTCGACCGTTTTTATAATAGCTAAATTTATCCTGTTAGCAACTGCAGTCCAATATATTTATATTTGTATATTTGTTTTTAATAACGGGATGTACAATTAATCTTAAAATTAATATAGTTGGATAGTTTGGAGAACTGTACTATGGCGCTAGGTAGCTAGAATGCTACTTAAATTTATATCAAATCTTTGACTGATTTGATTGAGTATGTCGGATTATATCGAAGCTGTATCGAGGTTAAAATAATGTCAATATTCTTCGATAACATCCGTAAAAAGGAGTTTTATAAATATAGGTATTTGATTGCATTTATGTCGTATTAAGTTTTTATTAGATGTTACTGCACAAATGGTTAAGAACTTCTATTTCTCGTACCAAAGTACCAACAAAAATAAAACCCACCAATAATGTATTACAGATCAGTTTTGCCTCTATAGAAATTTATAAATATAATAAATAGTTCTTACGTCATAATTATACTGAAGAAAATATTTTCCTCACAGCAACATTCACATCAATTTAATTTTAATGAAAGTAACATAAAGAGTTCAGTGTATGTATTCTAATCAGTATTAACATAAATAGATTTACAAGTAAATAATAACAACTTCTAACAATACACCTCTCATCAATAACATATTATTATGTCATATCAAACACATAATTATGGCGCCGATATTTTTTTTTAATGTTAATTTGACGCCGAGTGAAATTGTACGTCATTATACCGCGTTAGTAGTTTCTGATTTGACAGTTGGCGCGTTAATTGACGATGTAAGTATTAATTAATTTACTGCAGCCACGTCGCTTGACTAAAGTTAAATGAACTAATTAATATTGAATTAAGATTGTGTGAAAGAGAATTTTAATTGGTGATAATGGATTGTTGATTGATGATGTATGAAAAATAAAAGGATTTGAATTTAGAATAGTTGTGGTGTCAAGTTGAGAGGTCGTGGCTAAGAGTGGCCTTTTAGTCATAAGCTTCGTGAAATTAATTAACTAGTTTCGTATATAAAAAAATATTAATAATATTCTTTACAGTTTAAACTTATCGTTTTATATAGTACGATGGAGATTGAAAACAACCATAAGGTTTTCTTTGGATTTAATAAAAACAAAACATTCTTCACAGAATATATTACTTTTTTTTGTATATGAAAAAAATACAGTATCTTCAGACCTCAGAATCATGTCATGGCCTAAGTTATCCTTTAAAAAATAAACTGACTATGCTTATTCCTTAAAAAAATATTGACATTTGGTACGAAGAGAAGTATTTACAACCATTAACATTCTATTTAAAGAAGTAACCATAAAAATAATGTACAAATAAAACCACAGGTGAACGTACCCGAGTTAAAATAAATCAATGGCTAACTAAACGCTATATTTAGCTCTAATTAATAACATCGTAATGCCTCTATGCTTCCGTATGTAGCATTATGATTTATTGTTCCTTGTCGCATATAATAATTAAATCTAGATATATTTCTCTCATATTTTTGTCGGAGTCTATTGTTGGTGGTGTTTGTTATTTGATAGATGATTAAAATTGTATTTTTAATGGACTTCAAAATGGAGGAGGTTCTCAATTCGTCGGAATCTTTTTTTTTTAATGTATGTTCACCGATTATTTAAAAACGCCTGGACTGATTTGCAAAATTCTTTTTTTATTTAAAAGGGTATACTTCACAGTTGGTACCATTGTGGCATCGACTCCAAAAATGGTTAAATTTGATTGTGTATGTAGGTTAAAGGTAGGATATTTTATAGTTTAATCAATCAAGATTTGAATTATTAGATTAAGTATTATTATTAACTTTTTAATGCTTTTTTTATTGTTCTTTGTTATTATATTAAATCTTTCCAATAAGCAAAAAATATACTAAAATTAATTCATCGTCTTTGATTTTATAATTTACATGGAATTTATTTTAAATTAATCTTTAAACATATTTAATCATTCTTTAAATACTTAAACTACTAGCCGACATGACATTTCGTTCGTGATGTCACTAATCTAGTAAACATTGTACTTCGAATTTTATATCCTGAAGTTTTCTAATGCGTCATGTAATACAAAATGATAAGTTTGAATATATTTTCGGGTAAATATTTTCCACGGGGGTAGAAACTACAGAAAGTCGCGCACTACGATCCCTGCATACCACTTTTGCTTCGTCCACTTCCATACATCTTGACATGCATGCACGCCGGTTACGAGTACTGTACACCTGACCTTTTTGAAAGAGTTTACTAATTAGATCGGTGAATGTCCGTCTAGGACACATCATAGCAAAAATAACTTAAGCTTTAAGATCAATTTCATATATTTTATAAGAATAGCGTTATTATTAATGTGTTCTTCAGCGATCAAGTGCTTTTTAATTAATGGGACCACATTGCCTCGTAGTGTTTTTTCCTAAACATATTATGTACATATGTCTATGATTATGATATTAAGACACTGTCGATTAATAACTGTCTAACATGCGCAGTAGCAAGAGCATTGCACTTATATATCCTTGATAACCGGTTTAAGATTTTGATACTGTGAGATTTTGGATCTTATATATACCTACTTCTGTTTTTGTTTTAGCATTTGTTACGGATACTTCTCATTAAGACTGACATTTGTATGACTTTTGAGGTAAAGTTTGGTGGAAGTTAGGTTTTTTACGAATATTATATGCTTCCTATATTTGACGACCCGTGTGGGATTAGCGCAGTGGTATTAAAGGCTGCCAGTTTGATTTAGTAGTGCATGGACATATTTTGTACCTGGGTCATTAATGTTTCTATGTATAATATTTATGTATTTTAAAAAAGCTATGTAGTGTACCGACCATATTGTATCCGTAACACAAGCCTTGTTGCTTAGCTCGGAACTAAATGGCGTTGTGTCGTAATCATCATCAACGTCATCATACCAGCTAGATTACGTCCACTGCTGAACATAAGCCTCCCCCAAAGATATCCACAACGACTGGTCTTGGGCCACCTGCATCCAGCGGATTCCAGCGACCTTTAGCTTTACCCTTTACCTGTGTCGTAATGTCAGGATATTTATAAATAAACTAGCTGGCCCAGCAAACGTTGTTTTGCCACATTATAGGGGTTGGTGGACTACCCCTAACTTTTGGGGGGATGAAAAATAAATGTTGGCCGATTCTCATAGATACCGGATAAGCACAAAAAATTTCATCAAAATCGGTCAAGCCGTTTCGGAGGAGTATGGCAACGAAAACTTTGACACGAGAATTTTATATATTAGATTTTAGGTTAGTATATAAAAGTCAAGCGAGACCTATAATCTAAAATAAAGTACCTGAAATACCTGACGTGATTATATCTTGTTGGGCCGAGTGTTAAAAATAGCGGCCACCTAGTAGTTACTATCAGCGTAACAATTCGAACATATGCCTACACTAGATGCTGTGCCAATGCCATCAGTCACTGATGCTGGCGATCGCACCCCTCTTGTTAGAATACATTTAAGTATAAAGCGGTAAGATCAGATGTGAAAGGAAAAACTAAACGAATCTTGGCATTTAATTTTGAACTCTGTTTAAATTTTCTTACAGTTTGTATTACATTTTCATACTTCTATTATAACTATATTATTTATCTCCTAGCGTAGCTGTTCCTTTATGGTTTCCGAATTAGATTTGTTACAGGTCAAAAATTTGTAAAATACCCCAAATACCTATTTTAATGGTAGTTCGTAAAATTCTATATGTTTTTGGGAAATAAATAATCATAATTTCAAATAAATGTAATACTCTTTTCACTTGGACCAAACACTGTCTAGTCAGTTTGTCTGTTTCTCATCGGTAGCTGGTATTTGCAATTTGTAGCAGTAGAAGAATTGAGCAATGTACGATGCTTATCTGATTAATTGCCCATAAAGTGCATACAATATGTTCTCATTAATAACTAGATCATAGTACATATGAACCTATAGCGTGGGTAGTTCCACAAGGTGGACTGAAGACCTGGTAAAGTTCACTGGAATCCGCCGAATGCGGTGGCACAGGACCGGTCGTCGACGCATCGTGGCGATCCTTAGGGGAGACCTATATCCAGCAGTGGACGTCACTTAGGGTGATACTGTATTGTACCATATTCTTGGAAATAAATGGATTATTAATAGTATTTCGTCATTGGCAATATCAATTATTTTAGAAACCGCCTGTTTGTCGAATTAGTTTTTTGTGTGTGTGGTATTGACTGCCCAAAAGAGTGTTATAGTTCGTGTTGTATGTCATAGTATTCACACATAAGTGTCCCTTTGTTACCCATTCTTATTTTTCAGCCTCATTCTCATTATAGAAGCATTCCTCTCAGCATTGCGAATGCGTGCTATTGTTAGATGTTAGAAGCAACACGTCACTCGATTGAGATGTAAGAAAACCAGTTAACGAGTCCTCACCAAGCAATACATTCTTGGATGACTAACGCGGTATACTGGTCTACATAGGTCTTGTTTTATAGTAAACGTTTAGCTTTAATTTGTATTCTCATCTTTAATTAGAACAACGCTTTTTGCAATGCAACAAAGACGGTCCAACTGTGAAGTGATTTAGAATAAGGTTTCTACAACTGGTTGTTAGTCATTATCGTGTCTGTTTTATTTCTTTTTTTTGGTTTTAGGTTGTGTACTAATCTCTTTTTGGACTGTATAGTAATAATAATGAAGTTTTTATTGATTTTCTTCAGTAATTGCAGTAAGTATACATATTGTTTATACATGTAAAATTACAGATTTACTATAGTAGTAGGTGCAGTTTTGATCTGCTAACTAGGGTACTGTATAAACGGCATGAAGGAGTGACAGTTCCGATACTTCCGATCCCCTAATGGCAATCTTTCTATTTATGGAAATCTTTTTTTAATCTCTACATCATAATAACTGGTTTATTCTAAGTTAGGTCATGACCCTGTTGTTCTTTTCATATAACATGTTACATTTGACTATGATGATTAAATTAGCTTTTGGCGATGAGTGCAGTTAATAAAATTGCAGTGTTACGGGTCCGTGTTCAATTCTTGCATCATCATCATACTTTAGACTGGATGCTTAAGATATATGTCTTGGGTGTTTTAGGATGGATGATTAGATTTTGCGAAGGCAGCTACGATGTCTGTGAGTTCCTATTCGATGGTAAAAGCGATTTGTTTGTTCAGGTATGAAATACATACCCTGAGGCACAAGCAAGCAGAATTCTGGTCCAGTGCTCTCATCAAATTTCAGTTGATGGCGAACGTTACCGTCTCTGGCACGTTTTCATGAACACGAATATTGGTTTTGGAAGTGACCAATATTAGGTATGAATAATTTACTAAAATCTTGGCAGAATTGCTATAGGTGATTTTCTTTTTTTAATTCATGGAGAAAGGGAGAGTATTATTGCTTTTAATGAAGTTTTAATTTTATTGTTTCAATGCAAACTCAAAACTCAAAACTCAAACTCAAATCATTTATTTCAATTAGACCAATACAGGTGCTTTTGAATTGTCGAATTTAATTGAATTTAGTTGCACGGTTCCAAAAGGTAGGTCTTATGGAGAAGAACCGGCAAGAAACTCCATAGATACTCTTTTAAACAATATAAAAATTACAAATTTTTTTGCTTTCGTTTACAATGGTTTAGGTATGGATATAATAACAATATGAGAATGGTGCAGATTGATGTGAAACGTACGTATTACATACAAAGGCAATTAGACTAATAATAACCACTTTAGATTGCCATAACATGTATGAGCCGACCAGCCCCAACTGACAGCACCCGTTCACGAGCATGACGTGTGTATCGGCGTCGCTCTACTCAACCATGTTGTAGGGAATAAAAAGACCCGACACACAACGCCACCATCAGCAGGACATTTGAGTGAGCATGACAAGCTCAGACTGCCTGGCAATGGGTAGGCATTTCTACATTTTACAAAGACAGCATCAGAGCCAACATCGCTCTCATATTTTACAAACTAATTTATTAATTTAATACATGTCAGTTTGTAAAAGTGTATAATCAAACATGTCAAATTGTAAACGTGTATAATTAGTAAAAATGTCAATATAAAAAAGAGAAAAATATAAAATAACAATATATTTAAAAAAAAATGTATGTAAGTATATAATTTTCATGAAGCTAGTGAGCCTGTGGAGCTGGACTAGCATTATGCCAAATGTTTTTATCTAGAAGATAATCCTCTAATTTGTAATATGCTTTCTTGCATAGGGTCGACTTAACAACTGATTTAAATTTGTTTTCTGGGAGGTTTAAAATTATTTCTGGAATTTTATTATAAAACCTAACACTATATCCCACGAAAGAGGTATGGACTTTAGCGAGACGAAGCTGTGGCTGCATTAATTTTGACTTATATCTAGTATTATAATTATGCAGTTCACATCTTTTGGAATGTAGTGATATATTCTTCCTAACGTACATGATATTTTCAAAGATATACTGACAGGGCACAGTCATGATATTTATTTCTTTAAAGAGTGCATTTAACGATTGATTTATTTGAGGTGAGGACTGTAAACGGTTGACAGAAAACGATGATTTATAGGCCCTTCATGATCTTTTCAATTGAAATCAACTGGTATCCCATATTTCATATCACATTAATGTACATGAGTCAGATCCTTAAGTATTGGCCTTCACACATCATCAGCAAACCTTGGCTAAATAAAATTAGACGCTGAGTGCAATTGACTTAACCCAAAGCTGGCCCAGATATTATTTTTATTTAGTTTAGTTTAAGCTTTGTGACAACGAGGCCGTTTTCATTGCAGACGTCTGAGCAACCAATAAAATGTCAATATTCGTTTAGCCAATTTAAATTTATTTTAGCTGGCTAAAAGTTTTTAGCTGAGTTTACTGTCTGGCTAACGTGTAGATGTATTGATTGACAGTTATTTCAACACATTAAGATTGGATAAATATTGTATGTGGTAATATTGATGAAGTTCTTGATGAAATTTCACCAAATTGTTAAATAATTAATGCATGTAAAAGTCAATGTCAAGAAAATACTTCTTATTAAATTCTATTCTATTTATTGCTAAAACGGTACCTGTGGTACCTGTCTACCTGAGAATAATCTAACATGGAATGACGTAACGAAATTGATCTGATAAAAACCTGTTCATTCAAAATACTACCACTTTATACAAAAAAAAAACAAACATAGGCAAACAATAAAGCGTTTTAAAATAGTATTCATCTGAAAATAATGACCCAATCAATTTTATGAACCACTTAACGACCAACGATGGATGAGAGCCAATATTGAAATTATATGCCACATTAACTTAAGGCATAAAAGAGATAAATATATATTCTAAGAAGACAAAGAAAGAGACAAAAACAATAAGCATAATGTCGAGATACAATTTGATATCGTTTTTAAAACCAAACAGGTTCATAAATTATTTAATAATGACCATAAATATATAAGACATAAGGGTAATAATCGCTTATGAATTATGTTTTATGGATAGGCTTAAACCAATAAAGATTTTGTTGACGAGAATTCTAGATACATAGATATTTATTTAAGTGCATTAGTTTTTTACAACACAAAAAATTACAACTTGCTAATTATTACGTCAATACGTGATGATAAAATACCTACATGATTGGATAACTGTTGATATTGAAATCCAGGCGAATTTGTGCTAGATTAAAAATTAATACCAAAATAGATAGAAATATGCATGTTTTACATGCATTGAATTTAGCAATGCATGTAAAGTATGGTTTTGAGATGGGTTGATTAGCAATAATATCTTGTTGGAATACCAAATAGGTACTGGACTGTATTTATTTTTGGGATGCAGTTTAGTTCAATTTAATGTATAAAGTCAAAGGTTTTTACAGGTTTAGCAACGTGTGATACCTTTGGTACAAACGTCCATACTCTACAGTAACGGCTTACTATCAGGCGGGCTGGAAGTTTCCTTCCTACGGTTGTAGCTAAAATACGGTATTTCAAATGTATAAATGGTTTGCCGAGTGGCGTAAAATGTAGCCATACTTTTGGTAAGTAAACCAATTTGAACACTAAAAATAAACATAGCGTGACCTCTGTTTTGTGTCAACAAAAACTTTAATACAATAGCGGCAGTGTACACTGACGTTCATCGGATAGGTCCAATGTCGTGAATGTGGGTCGGTGCGGTGCGCCGGCGCACATCTGTGCAATCAGTGAGGTGCGCGGTGACGTCACACGCCTGGAATGAATGGTTGTGATTGGTGGAATACTTTAAGTTATAAGTTATTAATACTTGGACGGAAAACGCTTTGCACTTAAGTCAGGGCCGCAGGATATGTCCAATGAATTTCATAGGTTGCCTATATGTACGAGTAAGTTAAAAAAGATCATTGTACTGTTTGAGTTGGTAACATCCACAGAAAATACATAATTTGCTTTAAAGATTAACACTACCTTATCCATCACACCCATTAATAAGGTTATAAACCTATTACTAGATAGCAAAACTGTTGTTTAGTTAGGCTGCGCCTTTATCCAATGCTATAACTTTTATTACTGTATCTGTTACGTGTTTTCTATTATGTATATTATCAATATTTGTTCAAGCAACCTTGAGAAACATTAAATCATGTCATATTATTCAAGGGAGTTTTATTGTTCACGCGTTTTTCATTTTGTAGGCTTCTGTAACTTTTGGGTTTTGAAACGGAGTTATTAGAGAATGTGTAAGCAAGTTAGTTGAAACACCAGGAGCGGCTACCCAAGAAGGATATATACTAACCTTAATGGTGGGGTAAATAAATAAAGAAGATAAATAAATAAAATACAATTATTTATGAACTTCTTCAAACAAGTCAGGTGCGTAGTACTCGCAATCAACCCGTGTGTATGACAAGATGAAATGCGGAAAATGCATGATCTTGATGCATGGCGTTCTATAGTTTCTGCCTACCTCTATGGGAAAATGGATTGAGTGTATGTATGTAACAAACAATATTTCTCAATTGTTACACTTGTCGTCGTTATTCATGAGATTTATTTTGCTAAAGTCAATTTTGTCCCTGTTTTAACTGATGGCACCATCAGGTAAAACAGTTTA
Organism: Craniophora ligustri; assembly: GCA_905163465.1. NCBI lineage: Eukaryota > Metazoa > Arthropoda > Insecta > Lepidoptera > Noctuidae > Craniophora > Craniophora ligustri. The sequence goes on along the minus strand of LR990959.1, from coordinate 14,317,905 downwards.
TACAATTATTTATACAATTATTATTAATAACTTAAAATTATTAATAATTATTAAGACATCTGTTTCTAGTTCAGACGTTTTAACATTAATTATACGTGTTTAAGTGGCTCGTATATGTAACTGTAAATTATAAAATATTAGTTCGAATTATTTATACAGTTGCAGTAAACTCGAGGCGAATGGGTCAAAATGTAGAAACATTCATAACCTGAATATCTGAAACCTAAATATTGGTAATTTTGTTACTTTGAACATTTGAAATAGAAATAAAGGAATCTGTCTAAACAATGAGTGAAGTAGAATGTTTAGAATTTTATTTGGATGGATGTCTATTTGGTTCATATGAAGTTCCATATATTCATAAATAACGTCTAAAGATATGAAAGGATATTGATACAGAGATTTATTCTGCTCCAAAAATCACATAGCGGTCTATTTGGCGTAGGATTTTCAAAATCTCCTTGCGTCTTCTGCTAAGAACCTCATCCATAACGGAAACGCCATTCTTAGACACAACAAAAAGACAGTGGTGACTTAATCGAAATCTTAGCGAAGGCCATCCAAGTTACCAGTCCTATAAAAATCTAATTAACGATTGCCATCAACGGCAAATAGTATCGACGTACATTGCGCACGTTTGCCGTCACCAGTGGCAATTGGAAAAGCAACTTACTAATAGGTGTTGTGTAAGCAGATGATGTCACCAACGAATTGATCTCAATCGGACAAGTCAAGAATGTGACACCGACATGGAACAAGTGTGAGATGAACTTATAATGGGAAATGAATTGCTGATGACAGCCGTTGATGGGACAGTTTCATTGATAGTCCTGATGCGAATTGAGAGACTGGTACGCGGTAAAGTGGAACTCATGTAAGACAATTAGTTGACGAAATTGATGATAACGATGAATGTGATGATTGTGTAAATATTTACTCTTACTTTTATCATAGCACAGATATTTTACGCCTGTCCCCAACCAATTCGGTGAAAAGATCGTTGTCTCTAAATAAAAGGTCAGCGATTGAGTGTACGCAAAAAGAAAATCATAGCAAGAGCATTGAAGAGAGCATCCCTTTCAATTTTCATGAGTACAACACGTTATCTTGTGTATGTGTTATAGTTGTCGGAAAGTTTCTACTGATAAAAAGACATTTATTTTCTTTTTATTCGAGGAATTTTCCAGTAAGTACTATTTTTATAGAAATAGTACTCTACTATACATTTTTGTTGAATACAATAACCAAAATCTCCCACGCATCCATATAATTACGACGAATATTGGTTCAGAGTGGGACTACAAGACATGATCTACATCAATTTCAAAACACAACAGATTACCCATCTTTCTAATATCAAAATAAAACTGCAGTCTTAGAACCGCCAATAAAATTGCGTAATTGTAATGTCACTAGTATCGCTTGTCGCTAATTCTTGTTACTCTGTATCGTTAGCTTCTAGTGTGCATCTCACATTAGTAATAGTCTCGTAGTACGATGGTTAAATATCTCTCAAATAATTTGGCAGCGGTTTCATCTAGATAGCGGATGGCGGTGTACTGTGACAGATATTTGTTAAGGTGGGCGAATTGCCATCATTGTTTATTTTGACTATTGTTTTTTTTAAGTAATAACTCAGATTGAAGTACTATGTAGTTTTGTTTATCTTTATTTCCTGCGTATTTTTTAATGCTAGGTTAATCTTAAGGATCAATTATTATCGAACATGATACAATAAAATCAATTTTTGAGATCATATCATAGACTCCTCTTATATTATAAAAAAACAATTTGTACGTTACCACAGACCGATGAAAAAATATTTTAAGATGCTTACCTGAAAATAATTAAAGGAATATTATTAGTAAAATATAACATGAAAGGATTGGGTAATACTATCACCGTAAGTGTATGTGGATGTTCAATAGTTGCCTAAGGAAATATAATATTTATTCGAGAAAGATAGCAATCAAATCAGGTCCAGGTTTTTATTTTGAATATTCTTTTTCAAGAATTTATGAACCGTTAGGATTCAAGTTGAACGGTTCCAATTGTGGAGAATAAACCAGAACGGAAATAAATAGACTCTTATTTAAATAAAAGGTATTGCTGAACAATTTGTTGGTAACAAGTGTGCTAGGTCAATATAAAAAAAACACGGAACTTGCACCTCCTTTTTCAAACATCGCTAGATCTCACAGCTATCGCTATACATTATTACATGTATTTCAATTAGATCGCGAAGGCCAATGACTAATGCCCGTGAAAATAGTAATCAGTGACGTTGCTGCGTGGGCGCACGATTTTCAAAGCAAACATCCATCTCGCATTTATGTATCGTTTTAATGTCGGCGTGACGTGTGAGAGGAGATTCTATGTGCGTTGTGTCACGTTACTCCAGATTCTGGAGAAACTGGGTGACGACAGCAAGAAATGCGTGGAACGCAGAACATTAAATACGGATGTTTGTAGTATCTTTGAGTGATGTCTTGTGTGTGAGTGTGTCCAAAAGAGCGCTAGAGAGTTTTGAAAAGAAAAGTATTTGCTAAAGACCTATATTAATCGCAATACTATATATCGTATTATAGCAAGTATTTTACTACTACACAGGTTGTAATTTTAGGATTTCTTACACGTGAAAACTAACATTAAATTTAAAAACTTATTTTTACTGATTTTATCGCGGTATTTTTATATTATTTAATGTCGATGTTTCGGGTCATTTGCAGATTTAAATTTAATATTTATTTGTTCGTACATTTTTATAGAGTACGCTCATATGACACAGTTTTGTAGAGCACTTATTGCGTTCAGGCAGCATTTAATTTTTATATAGTAGGCTTGGCGGCGCCGGCGCAGCGAAGCGATTTTCTGTTCCGTTAAACGTGCGTATACAATTTATGTCAAAAGACATAAACGCTAAAATTTGATTTTTTTTTATGTTATTGTTTCTTTTTGTTAATAATATATCAAAATAGTATAGTAAGAACTCTTTTATGTAGCAACAGCCTTTTGTTAACTTCTCTATTGTTGGTTTAAATTAAAACGATCTTCTTCTTGCGCTGACTCTCAAACTGTAAATACGTGTTTTATTTTAGGTTATGGGCCCAGACAAAAGTCTCATAATCCTCTCGCGACAGAAAGTTATCTCACTGTGTTATTGCTTAGTGTGGACCGTTATTTCGTCCAAATTAAGACAATATAAAAATACCGAAGTTTCGTAGTGATTCGTGGACAATGGCTACTAATCAGAACTACATGGTGAACGTGCCTAAGTTGAAGGGCCGTGAGAACTATAGTGAATGGTGTTTTGCAGTAGAAAACGTCCTGGTGTTGGAAGGCATGCTAAAATGTATTAAACCGGAGCCAAACCAACCAGTTACAGGAGTCGAAGAGGATGCACGTACGAAAGCTAAAATCATTTTGATGATTGATCCATCTATCTACGTACACATAAAGAATGTTACTACGACTAAAAGCCTATGGGATAAGTTGAAATCATTATATGATGATTGTGGATTCACTAGAAGAATCAGTCTACTTAGAAATCTCATTTCTGTGAGGCTAGAAAATTGTGACACAATGTCGTCGTATGTAAAGCAAATTGTGGAGACTGGGCAAAAGTTGGCAGGAACAGGATTTAACATAAGTGATGAGTGGATCGGGTCATTGTTGCTTGCTGGTTTGACTGAAAAATTTTCTCCGATGATAATGGCCATCGAACATTCTGGAATGACGATTTCCACCGACGCCATTAAGTCCAAATTGTTGGATATGGAACCCGAAAATAAAGAGGTAGATGGCGCATTTGCTGCATTTCGGAAATACCAACATAAAAATAATGACAAGTATGTCAGAGGAAATTACAGTGGAGGACAAAAGTCAAAGTCAAATGTCAATGTTAACAAGCAAATAAAGTGCTACGAAAGAAAGAAGAAGTGTAAACAAATTGGACATTACAGGAATCAGTGCACAAAACCCGATAAAATCGAAATGAAAAGCACAGAAAACTCATCGAATGTTACCAACGCATTTAGTGCAGTATTTTTGAATGGTTTTTATAGTAAAACTGATTGGTATGTCGATTCTGGAGCGAGTGTTCACTTGACAACCAATAAACATTGGATAAAAAATTCGTCATATGAATGTCTTCCGAAAGAAATCGTAGTTGCAAATAAAAACAAGGTACCTGTTATGTGTCGAGGTGATGTGCAGATCACGACTTGCACGAAAGATAGCAACTATGACGTGACTGTAGAAGGAGTGTTATGTGTGCCCGATATTACCACAAACCTTCTATCTGTAAGCCAGTTAATCAGCAAGGGAAACAAAGTGTCCTTTACAAACGATGTTTGTGAGATATACAACAGATTAGGAACATTGGTAGCGACAGCTGTACTCATGAATGGAGTGTACAAACTAAACACAGTTGATTTCATGGCTGCCGCAGCGATAACCAGTGATACTTGGCATCGAAGACTAGGACACGTGAATAACTTATATTTAAATAAAATGGTTAATGCCGTTAATGGTTTGACAGTTGACAAGAAAACTGAGATCAGCAAGAATTCTTGTACAGTTTGCTGCGAAGGTAAACAGAGTCGCTTACCTTTTCCTAGTAATGGCAACAGGAGCACTGAACTATTGAATGTGGTTCATGCAGACATCTGTGGGCCAATGGAGAATATTTCCATGGGAGGATCGAGGTATTTCATTCTTTTTGTTGATGATTACAGTAGAATGACTCATATATATTTCTTAAAAAATAAAAGTGAATCCTTTCAATGTTTCAAGGATTATAAAGCTAAGGTTGAGAACAATCTCAATAAAACAATCAAGGTTTTGAGAAGCGATAATGGTAAAGAATTTTGTAATCGTGAATTTGATAATTTCCTTAAGAAAATGGGAATAATTCACCAGAAAACTAACCCATATACGCCGGAACAAAACGGCTTGTGTGAGAGAATGAACCGGACTATAGTTGAAAAAGCTAGGTGTCTTTTATTTGAAGCTGATTTGGATAAGGGATTTTGGGCTGAGGCATGTAATACTGCTGTTTATTTGCAGAATCGAATAATATCACCTGCATTGCAAGACAGAACACCATATGAAATATGGACGCAGATTAAGCCAGATATCAGCCATCTCCGAATATTTGGAAGCACAGTAATGGTACACGTGCCAAAAGAAAAAAGACTCAAATGGGACAAGAAGTCAGATAAATGTATTCTAATTGGTTATTCTGAAGAAACAAAGGGATACAGAGTTTATAATCCTAACACACGTAAGATTACCACGAGTCGTGATGTTATTATTATAGAGAAAAATACAGCACAGGATGCAGTAGTCTCTCAAGAAAATAATGTCTTATGTCAGCTTGAGGAATTACCTAAGAAGAAAAATGTCATAGAGACAAGTCCAGATTCAGTGGGGGACTTATCAGATGACAGTTCTTATACTTCTGTGTCCGACGACTCCAAAGACATTACTTTTGTGCCAAGTGAGAATGATGACTCTGAAGATTGTGTGCCTGTTGAAAGAGAACACAGCAGTAGGTCACGAAGAAAACCAGATCGATATGGTTTCTCAAACATGTGTGTGGACACTACGGATGAACTATCTTTGGAGGATGCACTGCAGGGGCCTGAAAAACAAAATTGGCTAGAAGCTGTGAAGGATGAGCTTCAGTGTTTTGACGACAATCAAGCTTGGGAGCTAGTAGAAGCACCAGATAAAGCAACCATTGTTAAGTGTAAAAGGGTTCTTAAAAAAAAAATTGATAAAGTTTAAATAAAATCGTTTATCTGGATTATTTACCGACAGCTGACATGCCAGCGGATATTTTTACCAAAAGTTTGTGTCCAACTAAACATTATAAATTTATGTCTATGTTAGGCATTGAACCTGTGATATTTTGAAGTGGGGGTGTTAATAATATATCAAAATAGTATAGTAAGAACTCTTTTATGTAGCAACAGCCTTTTGTTAACTTCTCTATTCTTGGTTTAAATTAAAACGATCTTCTTCTTGCGCTGACTCTCAAACTGTAAATACGTGTTTTATTTTACTTTTCAAAGCTTGATGTTTTTTACAATAATAATTTTGGAAGGCAACTGCCGATGTTATACTATACTACACTATATTCGAAGGTATAATTGAAGGAAAGAAATGAAGGGAAGACCTAGATGAAGTTTCTGGAACAAGTGAAGGAAAAGGGAAAGAGCCCCACTCTTTCTTTACCAGTCGTATCAAGAGGTGAAATGGAAAGTAGAAGATAGAGAACAATGGCAATTGCTCCAACGATAAGAGCTACTAATAATAATAGTTTTGGATAGAATATATTATTGCCAGACCTTGACAATATTGAAGCAATCATGAAGAGTGGTCCTAATAAAAATTCTGTTTAGGTCAATGTAATTGACACTGGATGTAATAAACGTCACAAAACATTATTGAGACTAATGTTAATTTACGTGCGCCGATTAATATCGAGTGTTTAAAACGTAAACATTGCGTAATCCTAGACTGGACTGGATCATTAATACAATATTAGATGTAGTTTTGTTTGTAGAATATTAGTGTACGTCTGGTCTACATATTTTCAAGGCTACCTAGTTTAGTTTACTAATTTACTACGGCAATGATATTATATATATAACAGACTTTAGTCGTTTAGAAAAGGCCGTCAATGTTCTGTGCGTATGTTACGAATGGAAGAAGAGCCGTTTTTTGTGCTAACCATATCAATCATGACACAACTTACAACTTTGAAATTGATCGTGTGCTAATTATTTAGATACAAACCTTTACAAGGCAAAATACTTCAGAAAACAAATACTTGTTTTTTTTCTTCCCACGCACTATGTTTTTCGAGAGTCGTGTGCATCAGATTTTCTTTACATAAATCATGATACAGTCCTAAAAACATTGTTCTATCTCGATGGAAGCCACAGTTTGTGGCTCAGAATCCGATCGTTAAGTAAAGGCACAAAAATAAAAAGACGTTACAAATAGTTCACATAATCGAGGTAAAAACAAATATATGAGTACGCTTACTCACATATATGCAATACACAGTTATAACAAACACGATAAAGGTTGAAAGTCGAACTAAAACTCATTAACAGAAGTTTACACAAGAACTAATTATAATTATGTAGTAATGTATGCATCATTTTATTGTAACAATAATAATGTATGATTATAATTGCGTTTGTTTATTTGTATATTTTGACCTTCATTTAGTATTGTATGTACGTTGTTTGTAGTAACTGCATTCTCTATTCATAAACGTCAGCATGTGTGTATGTTTGTGTCAATACGTTATCGTCGCTGGGGACGGGTCTCCTCTCATTTGAGAGAGATGAGGCTAGTCCACCACTAGCTTAGTGCGGATTGGTCAGATTTTGCATGTTATCGAAAGAATTTCTTAGGCATGCAGATTTCCTCACGATGTTTTTCCTTCACCGTTTAAACATGTGGTAGATACGAACGTAACTTCGAAAATTCAGTGGTCCGTGCCTTGGGATCCAACTCAGGCCTTTGGACCTCTTAGTCCACTGGTCATACCACTAGATTAGCGATGGTTAGTTTATGCAGTGATTATTTTATTCAACTTAGTACTTTAAGTCTTTAATATTTGCATAATGGACGGATATCCTGCTATTTTACGACAGTATTATAAAGATAATTCTTCGCGAGATATGTTTTTGTGATATTTAACTTGAAGCATAGTACCGACGCTTAAAGTTACGCTATTTTTAGAATGTTCTCCAAGTCTAGTCACGAATACGATATCAAAGTATTGGAATTATCGCGATTAGCATAGTATCGATATTAGCAGATGTATACGCGTAGTATGACAGTCTTGGGTAGAGTGAGTTTATTTTATAAATATTTTTTATTATTGGCAAGCTTCAGGCAACTAAATGTTACTATTATGAAGAGCTAAGGGTGACTAAATGCTGAGCTAAAAGGAAGGGGTGGTTCGAGATTTATTTTCAATTAAATTCATGGTTTTTTAACTTACTAAAACGGTGAATGAAACATGCAACGATCGAAGATCTCGATGATATGTGAAGTAACCAAATCGTACTAGGATAGTGTGGTAGACCTACGCCTCGTAGTGGGACAGTTAATGGGTTGATGACTCATGTATTGGCTGTAACCAGATCCGCCATAAATCGGAGCCTTTCATTTAAGGAAGCTGACGCCACACGCCACCATGCGTTGGCTCGCTCCCATATTGGTACCTGGAACCACCATGGTTTTGGCACGTACCACATATCGATAAAACTTTACGACTCTTCCTGTTGTTTGTGGGGCAGAGCTAACCAGATCACACGGTACCCACTAATTGGGGCGACTGTTTTGAAATGAAAGTTATTACGTCGTTGTGTGGACTGTTAATTTGTTCAGAGGAACAAAGAGACAGAAAGTAATGATCAAACAACAATTCTTAATATAGCGGTTCTCTTTGCATTTTGGAGACCATGTGAAGTCTTCGGTTGTTATCCGAATACCGAATTTTGTAATGTTAATAATCGGTTGTGGCCACAGAACAGATAAAATGTTCTGTGGTTGTGGCAGTCAGAAATCTAAAAAGCGTGATAACTAGATCCAATAATTTGCAAAAGTGGGATGTAGGCAATAGTTTGTTTTGTGTAACATACTTACACCATATCTTAATAGACTGAAAGCCTTACACAGAAGCTTAACTCGGTCAGGAAGGGTAGAATGTTAAAAACTTTAACTATTTATATATGTGAAAGCAGGTACAAGCAATCCAAGATGAAATCCTATATACCTTATAACTAGCGGTGTGCAAAGGTAAACTTGTCATTATTAATGCGTACTCTTTACAGAACATATATTTTGGTTTAGTTTCACAATTGGGCCGGATGAGTTGTTATTGCGATCCAAAAAATTTACAAGTGACCATGTTCCCTAGTTTATATAAACATATATTCTAATCGGTGATTGTTAAAGTGCTTTTTTGATTGACAATCATATTACCAGCCTATACGGTTTCCCTTGTTAGCAATAGTATGATCGCTTTTGGGCCAAGTGCATACTTTACACACGAAATACATCAAAACCAAACACTTAAGTTTATTGTTGTTTAAAAGCATTTGGCAGACGGCTTAACAAATGTTCGTGGTCTGGGCAGCGTTTCACGAGATTTGATGAGGTTATAAACACTTTGTGCCACTTGATTTAAAGGGGACCAGTTTTTGAATGACATTATGCAAAAACAAAACAGTCTCCAGACTTGAGATCTAGTACAGATAGGACTTAATACGTTATTAAACATGTCGGATCAAGAGGCCGATTGGAGCAAGAGCCTTCTTCGTCACTCATCTCGGTTGAGGTAGATATAGGTAGCAGGAATTAAAATAAACTCAAAGATTAACTCGCTGTTATAATTTCACACCAAATCAAATTAACAAAACTGACTGTGGCGACATCTATCTCGCCACATTAGAACTACGCACTCAGTGCGATGACGCAGTTAATCCTACATCGCGCAAGTGACATTTGCACGCAAGATAGCATATATACAACCACCCAACATCAACCGTCGGGCAGTAGCCCGCCAGGCACAACACCTTGCCTGGTCGGAGGATCCTCCTTTTTCAATGGAGGGACTACCACCTCCTTCCCTCCATACTGGTGACCCCGAGCTGAACATCAACGCAACCTTCGATGACCAGCAGCTTCGCCTTCATCACTCCTCACAGCACTCTCCGGTGCATCATCCTGCCAGCCAGCAACCCTCCGGCTTCAAACCCTGACCACACGCCTGTAGCGGACGCACATGCCTGGTCAGGACCTTCAGCCAGCATCAGCAACTTGACACAGCACACTGCACTTCGGCCGGTCATCTAGCAGAGCCACTCTCTCCTGGTCGACGCAGCAGCCAGCCACTACGCATCACTGCACCACCTCGACTCACTGAGGCATTCGCAGCATCACAGTCCCGACTCACCGTGGACTCACCGCAACACAGTCCCAACTCACTGCGGACTACACGGCAACCTGTTCCGACGCACTGGAACATCACACCTGGCACTGGCAACACGCAACAACCGCTGACTCTTCATCAGAAGATCATCATATCGACCTCCGATCTCGGAGGGGAGTGATGTGGCGACATCTATCTCGCCACATTAGAACTACGCACTCAGTGCGATGACGCAGTTAATCCTACATCGCGCAAGTGACATTTGCACGCAAGATAGCATATATACAACCACCCAACATCAACCGTTGGGCAGTAGCCCGCCAGGCACAACACCTTGCCTGGTCGGAGGATCCTCCTTTACCAGTGGAGGGATTCACACCTCCTTCCCTCCATATGACTATAATTATTTTGGATTACTGAACACGAAACGAGTAACAGTTTCTAGGTATTTGTTGTCCGCCCGGAGTCTCCAAGAGAAGTGAGTTGAGTTGCTTCGTTGAACGTTAACAGTCACCCCCTTCTTCAACTGTAGCAAACGTCACACTAGACTCTGTCAGTTGACATCCCGTACTCATTACCATTCCGATAAACATATTACTTGAGATGGTAATAAATATACTTTTTACTGATTTGATATCTATACCCTTTACGGAATGGTCAGTGGCAGAATCATAGATATTATAAAGGATCCGAAACGTCGGGATTAAATAATATCAATATACAATAATCCGTAAAAATTAGTTTTATACCTGTCAGACAGGTCCTGTCTAGTGTAAAATTACTTGAAGGTTTAAATACTCGAGTTTCTTTTTAATATTATATAATTTCTAAAACGTAACAATTTATCGTACTACACCTACAAAACTAGATTCATGTGATTCACTGAAGAATTTAGTCGTAAAAAAAAATTACCGACCCATTCATTCATTTCGCTCACGTAATGGATCTTTGTACTTTATTCTTTTATATAATATGTCCTTGATTTTATTCAGAAGAGAATTCTTTGTTACAGCATGTCTGTATCAGAGTAGCGTGTAAATAACTGAACAGAAATAAATTATGGTATTCGTCGATGACGTATTACATTTAGTATTGCTTCACTGCGTACACGCATCACGCCTACGCGGCGATAACTTGGTATTTTAATTTTAGCGCCACATTGCCCTGGTAACATACAGAAGATAACTTCGTCTGTTAATCATTGAAAGTCATTACTTTCTTATGAGGTGTGATATCCTAGGATTGTCACCAGTGGACTGAGATGTCAAAGGTCTCGAGTTCAAACACGCTCAGAAAAAAGCACGCGCCACTGAATTTTCGAAGTTACATAAGTGAGCGTTAAGGGAGCAAAAAATATCGTGAGGAAACTTGCATGCCTGAGATTTTTTCAAATAACTTTTGGACAGTCTGAAACTTGAACTTTGGAAGATTGAACTCGTGTGTCACCTCAATAATCTGGGTTAAATCATTCGATACGATAAAATCAAACAAGCTTCTTGTGTTACATTCATCACAGCCTTTCTAATCCCACTGCTGGGTCTGGCCCCTCTCAATTTCTGCCATTCGCTTCGGTCCTGTGTCAATCTCATCTACATTCGACCCGAAAACTGTGCGACACTATTGCCCAAAAATCAGTAAAAAAATGTTTTACTTCAATAATACAAAAGCGTCAGTCTTATAACACACTGACGCTAATATCTATATCCCGTTAGGAAAGGCGATGCAGTCATCTGCGGATGACGAATTCAGTGCTCCAGCGAGAGATCTAGACATTAGGCTATAGCTGTATGAGTCATGTTTAGTATTTAAGTGCACAGTTATATTGACGCCACGGCACATGAGTCTCTGCGAATTAGACAGCTTGTGCCAAATGTTTATTGTCACGTTTTTTGATTAGCTCAAGGAATTGCATGTTTTTGTTCGTACCGATGTAGGATCGTCGTCCAGCGTCCTTTGCCTTGTTTTTTTTATGGAAATAAGGGGGCAAACGGGCAGGAGGCTCACCTGATGGTAAGTGATTACCGCCACCCATAGACATCTGCAACACCAGAGGACGTGCAAATGCGTTGCCGGCCTTCAAGAAAGAATATACTATGTTTTTGGCCGAATGTGTCGTATATATTTTTTAAATTTATAATCAATCTATTATAATAATTTCGATTTATTTTGTATTTATGAAATGCTGATTATAATACTATTTTATTCTTTTTATTACCTTATCCTTAAATATTCTAAAATATATCCAAGGATAATGTAATATTATATTATCATGGAAATGTAAATAATTTATCCGAGGCAACAAAATAAATTAATGTATCGTTAAAACTGCTAGCAATCAGTTTTTTTATCTAAATAGCCTGCATTATAATATATAGGTATTCTATTCTTCATTCCCATTTTTATACTTGAAGGGATAAGGGTTGGTTGGAGCGTTGAAAAGAAAAAAAAACACGCGATACACGGAATTAAATAATCTCTCACAAATACCTAACTCGTTTAACTTTTGCTTTTACTATAGGCACACGTTACTCGACGACATTGATCGATGATCCGAGTTTGAATGCCGCCTCAAAGTATGCTGAAATGTGAGAAATCCAACCACTTTATTAAGATGATGCTTATAGATTGGGCCATTTTGAGTTTGGGGACCCATGTAAATCGAACTACTGGTGTATTTATAAAAAAATCTTTGTTAGTGGATAGGCTAAAATTGTGGTACTTTTAAAAAAAAAAGATTATAGAAGATTCGGTTAAAAGGTTGTTATATAATTTATGCAAGACAAGATGTATGAATGTGGACGAAGCAAAAGTGGTATGCAGGATATGTGTATGCGCGTGACATTCTGTAATATCTGCCTACACCTATGGGAAAAAGGATTGAGTGTATGTGTATCATTGTGTAATATAATATAATGTATCATTCTATAATTATTTTTTAAAATTAACTTACAACTAAATCAGGACTATTTAGATACGTTATGTCTATATGACGCAGATATCTTAATCCAAGGCTACGAGAGGGACAGGTACCTATTGCAAACACTCGATGCGCGCGCGCATAAGCGTTGCACATGTTGTTAATAGCCCGGCGCGCCACCTGTATCACCCTGAAATAATGTAGTCCACGTTACGTTATCCAAGATTATGTAAACAAGACCGCTGTAGACCAGAAATCACCAACCTTTTGCTGACAAAATGTTGTTTTTTATGTCACATATTTTTTATTGCTATGCTATGCCCTGCCTCTCGAATTGGTTGGTGATAGTGAAGGTATTGATGGCCAAGATTAAGTAAGTTTAAAAAATTAATTGCGGTTTTATTTCAATCGATATTATGTAACGAAAGTTAAAAGACTCTAATGTTATATTGTATATGTTTTTGCTAGCTTAGGAACCATGTCAAGACAAATAAAATACACTTACTATAATACCAAAAATCAGATTAACTTTTCTCGAATTCAACCGAGAACTACAAGCATAATCAAATTATATCTCTCATGCACGAAGATAAGGGGTTATAACTTAAAAATATTCATAGGTTAATCAATTTCAGACTTAGTTTTCTTTGCAAGTCTACCCATCCCTAATGCACTTTAATTTAGAACAGAGCTGTGCTCAGCAGTATTAATAGTGTCAATTTATCTTAGCGTAAACTATCTAGTATTTTTTGCCAAATGTTCGTGATCTCTGCCGTAAACAGCCAGCCCTGCCCACACGCAGAGGGAGCTCTAATCTATTTAAAATAGTTTTATTTTTTCTTAAAGATATAATCAGCTATCACCGGCTTTAAATAAACCAATACGGGGAATTCTCTTGTTTTTCTACCGCGATAGCATTATTTTCGAATAATTTAAAGAATGTTTGTTAATTAAATGTTCTTGGCTCTAGTTTGACTGTTAAATGGTTTTGGTTAAAAGTTGTTAATAATTCGGTTCGAGTTATTTTTTGTCAATTAAAATTTATTTTATAAAAATACATTAGCTTTTGAATGCTATTGTCATTTGAATATAGTAATAGCATGTCACGGTCGAGAAACATTAAAGGTTTCTAAGCTAGACAGATGGACTTTATGCTCGATAAGTCTTCTTAAACTTGTAAAGAGGAGGCGTGAAGTCTCACATATACATACATACACCAAATGAACCCGCGATGTAAAGAGATAAGGTGTTTTAAGTTTAATGTAAAACTGCGTATCTGTACTTTGTGTGTTTCTAACGTATTGTAGCGAAACTCCGTAACGGATGAACAGAATCTTATTTGGTTTTATAGATTTCTGAAATGTGGCTTAATCGAGAAAGTTACCCGTAATTTAAGAAAATGTGATGTCTGTCGGGGGTTTATTTTTTTAGAGCTTATCATGAATAGATACGTACAGAATATATGAAATTGAAATAATACAAAAGTATCTTTTTAATCACTCATAACTGAGTCGCTATAAATCATTCTCCTAATAGATACATACGATACGAGGTAAACAAACGGAACGTCTGTAGGATCCAGCTGTGTATCTCGGTCAGAATGACTTGTTGAAACTGTTGAAAGCACCCGTATTTACTTATCATCGTTTCATTTCTACATTTATTTGAATTGATCACGCGGTACACGGAAATATCGGTGGAAAGTGTTTTTTGTTTGGCCTATAATAAGCATAGAATTTGAATTTGAAACTATATCCAGGATAATATCGATTTAGAATTGACTAAAATATTGATTTTGATAAGGGGGAAGCCTAGTGATATGTAAGTCAAAAGTTTTATGTTCGAATTCCATTTCTCCTCTTGAATGTTTGAAACTCAATGATATTAGCGTCTGTAGGCTTGTAAGTAATATATATTTCTAGTGCGAATAAACCACTGGACTTTTCAGATTCATGCGTGTATTAATTTTTTTAAACTGTGAAGGAAATATCGTGAGAAATCTTTCATCCCTCAGAAGAGATTATCTGGATGGGCGGCGTTGGAAAGCTACCAACCTACATCAGACGAGGATCTTGGACTCTCTAGCTTCTAGCCTAAACACTCTCAGCTTGAGTGGCGCCCTAAGTTTAGAAGAAAGACCGTAAATATTGTTAATAATTAATGAGATATTGTTGAGCGATTAAATTCGATACAAGACAATCGACTTTACAATAGCAAGAACCGATTTTTTTAAGGCATAATAACATTGTGTTGACCATTTTAAGAAGTTTACTTTCTACGGCACATTGACGACAGTTATTACTGGAGAATGCGAGGCTTGCCGCCATTCTTCACCACGCATTGTTGGAGCGAAAACAGGGACATCGGCATCTCGTATTTATTGCCGTTCTAATTAAATTAATTCGTTTTTATGTCGATAGCCTTGTCATGATTGAAAGCTCCTTTTTGTTATTTTTTTATAATTGATGTTGAACATGAATTATGTCTTGGTTTTCTTTTGACAAGATTGGTAAAGTTTTATTAATAGCTCATCAACTGTATGTACTTAGTAAGAAGGTTTACAAATGTCTTAATTTCATTAAAATGTTCTAATTCTACTAGGTGGGCACTGCATGAATTTTAAACAAGAGGAATTATTCTTTTTTCGGCAAAATGGAGCTTAAGTAATGGTAGCTTTTGAAGCTAATATTGTAACATATAACACTTTGAAATAATATTTATTTTAGCTGCGAAGAAAAGGTTTTTTACTACTCAATGGTGCATATCTTTGGGAACCTCTTATCATTGTTCAATACTATAACAGAAACAGTAAACAATACGTACACAGGTATTTTAATACGTAACAACTAAAACTGACGTCATAGCTGAGAACAGACGCGAGCTCAACTGTTCTAATGGAGTGAATATTGACTTATCTGATAACTAGGTAATGTTGATCGTGACCGGTGCATGAACAAGTTATTTGTTAGCCTGCAAATTGTTACAAGATAAAGGAATTTATTTGCCAAGGATATGGTATAATGGGTATAGAGTTTCTGAACATATTCTATACTGTTTGATCCGAATAGTGCAGCGATATTAACGCTGCTTTGCATGGTAAGGGGACAACACCTGGTAGAGCAAAATGTTTGTTTGATGAGTATGGTATATTTGTGTGCACTGTAGTTCTACAAATCAAATCAATTCAAATCATTTATTTCAATTAGACCAATACAGGTGCTTTTGAATTGTCATATTTAATTGAATTTAGTAGCACGGTTCCAACAGGTAGGTCTTATGGAGAAGAACCGGCAAAAAACTCCATAGATACTCTTTTAAATTAAATACAAAATTGTTGGTTTTGTTTTACATTTATGTATGTACAACAGTGTACCTCTGCCTATATCTTTGGGGCTACAGGCGTGATGGTATCATTGTGATGTTGTACCTTGTTTGATGATTTCAGATCAACATGAATGTTCGTAACCTACTCAGGTCCAAATAATTATTTTTAGGTATCTCCTAAAAATGATTATTTGGAAAGGGTTGTATTGTAAAGAGGGTAGGTAGACACGAGATTCAGCATACTATGTATGATGTAAATTGTATAAAAACCTATTAAATACAAATTTTCATAATCTGCATCACGATTTGACGACCCAGTTAGTCCAGCGGTAGTTAACACTGCCTTCTGTGCTATGGGTGCCGGGTTCGAATCCCGGTAGGGACAAATGTTTGTGTGATGAGCATGAACATTTGTATCCGAGTCATGGATGTATCTATGTATAAAATGTATGTATTTACAAAACAAAAGTATATATGTAGTATATCAACCAGCTAGTATCCGTAACACAAGCCTCGTTGCTTAGCACGGAACTAGATGGCGCTGTGTGCCACAATGTCCAGGAATATTTATTTATTTATTTATCAAATGTTATTTCTGGTAAAGGCCAAACACGCAAAGTTACTGACATACCCGTATTAACATTTTGTATAGACTAAACATTACCATAAAATAAATAATTATGCAAAGCAGTTGTAATAAACCCATAAATAGGCATAATTATAATAGATAAACTAACTGGTCATGTCAGTTATAATTTTTAATGTTACAGAAGGATGCCCGGTTGCAAAAATATAGCAGAATTTTCTAACGTGGCAACATTTTGCATACATGCTTAATTATGATAGTAAGGCGATATGAGACATATTATATTTGTCTTCTTAATCAGGATCCAAGATTCAAGAGATCCTCGATGTTTTTAACCGACTTCAAAAAGGAGGAGGTTCTCAATTCGTCGGAATCTTTTTTTTTATGTGTGTTCACGAATTACTTAAAAATTACTGGACCGATTTGCAAAATTCTTTTTTTGTTTAAAAGGGTAGACTTCACAGATGGTCCCATTGTGACCACATCACGATCTGATGATGAGATCCCAGGAAAATCGAGGGCAACCCTCAAATTTTGTGGCACCGACTTCATACATTTAAAACTAAAAAAAGGTAAAACTGTATGAAGTTATTTTTTGCTTTTTAGTTTTTGAAGTTGGTTTTTCTTTTTTAAAAAGTTATGTGGTATTGTTTCTTTCATATTAGAACACGTTCCTTTTTCCCATGTGGGTAGGCAGGAACTGCAGAACACGCTATGATCCCTGCATACTATTCTTGCTTCGCCCATAATTTCTCAACTTATTTTGCTATCAAGCTAGACATGTGGGGTCAATTTACAGTGATGTTGTTTTTTCGCTGGCTGTCCTTTCTACGGTGCAACTCATCTCAGATTAATTGACAGATTTTTAGTCGAAATAAAAGCTAGATCATGTGTGTGTTACTAATAAATCCTATGGATATGGATTTATTTAGCAATTCATTTTACATGATAGACTTTTATTTTTTTAAGCCTTTTTCATCCCACTGCAGGGCAAAGGCCTCCCTGCCCTCCTTTCATCTCTCTCGGTCTAGAATAGAGTTTTAGGAGCTGTCGCTTATTACATAAGAAGTACAAATAGTATAATATCATAGCATATATCCCGCGGACGTAAAACAAAACACTAGTCTAACTGACAACCCTATAGGTATAACTGCAGCCACATTAAGTTTTGTAGCTTTCCGAAAACGTTTATCATTATATCATATATTAAGTCTATGACCATTAGTCTGGTGTCTTTTGAATTTACAACGTACACCTCATTATTCCAGAATGATTAATTGTGTATAGAATGAATGGGATCGAAGGAAAATAATTTAAGTATTTTAGTGTAGAATATTTAACATTCTGCTAAGGAACAATGCGAATGGAGTTACATTTTAAGTAAGGAGAAATTTATTGCTTCAATGTATTGCGAGTAAATATGTTGTTGCTACTTAGTAGACATATGGGCGTATGTTGCTGGAGTGTTTCGAGACATTTTTAAATCTAAGATTAAAGAATAAAAGATTCTTTCTAGTGTGGCTGAATATCAGTCAAAATGCAATTTTAAGCTAATTAATATGGAAAATTTTAATAGAGTTTTTCTGATTGATCTCGGAAATAGGAAAAGTGATTTTTTAACTTTAATCTGAACATAACTTAGAACATTAGTAATTCATTAAAGACAACGATAATCTTGCTAACATCGAAACAAAAAAAAAAAACAGGTGTTCCTGGCAACAGACGGAAGCAAAAAGTTTCTATGCATCTGTCAAAAACAACGGTTACTTTTTAAACGCGTACAAAAATATTGTTTTTGAGCTATGTCTTTGGCAGACGTTGAAATACGATTTATGTTCTGACAGCGACAGTTCTCGTCACAATGAGTTTGTTTGACGTACTGTTTATTCGCAATTTATTGTTGGGTTTGGTTTCAAAGCGTGTAATGAGACGTATTTGCATCATATTGGTAGTTCACGAACGTTCTAGAGGTGGACGTTCCATTTCTGAGACATTCGTATGGTAATGTCAACTGTTCATAACTTAGTTTAGGCCGTGTTTGGTACATGAAGATATAGTACAGAAGTCAGGCTAGTAGTAGTACGAAAAATTTCGAAATACCGACGATTCTTGTATCTTGGGAAAATTTATTGGTATATGGTAGCTCACAAAGTTACATGTAGTACTTAATATGAATTAAAATCATTATAATATTACAAAAAAAAACATTTATTTAATAAATACACGGAAATGTGTTGATGTGGAGTTTGTTGCGCAATTTCTTCATCCCAGCAAAGACACTAGGAAGCGGTGAAGGCCGGGCGATTTTGGGGGCTCTCTTTATTGTCAACGTTAAAAAACATCCAATTAAAATTGTAATGGTTTGAATAAATTGTATTATGAGTTTCGGTTAAATTTTTTTTGGAGCAGCCTCTGCATTTGAGAAGTCGTTATTAATATATCAATATATCGATAAAAGACGCGTATAAATATAGGATTTATTTCAGTGTCTTATACTCGCGTAAGTGCAAGAAATATTTTTTTTGTAATCTAGTACAATATTACTCTTCGCTATTTTCCTTATATGCAGGTGCCGTGAAGTGAGGAGAATAATAAAGATGGCTAGGTATAATATTGTTCATGATTGTGGGCCATTGTGTAGACGCATCACGATAATGCATTATCCTCGGATGGCTCTAAGCCTTTACACAATGGTTTGTATGGGCCTTGTATGCCTTCTGTGCTATGGGTCCCGGGTTCGAATCCCGGTAGGGACAAATGTTTGTGTGAGGAGCCTGAACATTTGTATCCGAGTCATGGATGTAAATATCTATATATTTACAAAAAAAGTATATATGTAGTATATCAACCAACTATCTGTAACACAAGCCTCGTTTTTTAGCACGGAACTAGATGGCGCTGTGTGCTATAATATCCTGGAATATTTATTTATTATAGAACTAAAAAAAAAACATACTGGCGAAATTTGGGTGTACATTAATACTCTTTAGGTTTGATCCTCCGAAGATAACAGGCGTGATAGTACAGTTAATCTGTCTGTGGCGTCGTATCTCCTCAGTGGAGGGACTGACCGTCGCAAACATCTAATGAGCTTTGTTCAAATACGGACCCGGTCAATATTTGAAACTATTCATTTATTGACATTCACGTCGGTATTCTTTGATGCTATTAAAAAAAATATTTGCGTCTAAAATATTTTTGTTTGATGACATTTATGGATCATTAAGTCCGGAATTAATTAGTTTAAAATTAATTATTATTTACTCGGAGGTCCGATGAACGAGTGCTGTGCTTTAAAGTCATGGATTCGATGAGACCTAATGGCCTTGTTACTTATGAAAGCTCACATTTTTAGATTAAGAACAAGGTGTTTTACATTGGTTTTATTTTTATTCTATAAGATATGGTTGAGTAGTACCAAATTGACTTGAGACCTTGGTCATAAAGTATTTTTCACCCTTACCTGCACCCCCATTTTTGTAGCTATTTTAGTATAATATAAGTAAGTTCATATTGTTTTACATAGCTCAGTGTATAGATATCGTGCGGACTCAAACGGGTTCGAATCTATCGACCTCATTGTACCATTGCGGTTAGCCCAGTTCAATGTGTATTGATCCACTGAAGTGTTAACGAGATATGTATACAACTTATCTATTTGTGCAATTTATGAGGTTGGCATCATAATTGGTGTGGCCAGTGGACTTTGAAGTCAAAGTTTTCGAGTTTGAACCCAAAGTTTACAAATTCAGTATTGCGCCGCGCCGACTGAATTTTCTATGTTACTAGCTGACCCAGCAAACGTTGTTTTGCCACATTATAGGGGTTGGTGGACTACCCCTAACTTTTAGGGGGATGAAAAATAGATGTTGGCCGATTCTCATAGATACCGGATAAGCACAAAAAATTTCATCAAAATCGGTCAAGCCGTTTCGGAGGAGTATGACAGTGTAGGAAATTTTGTGAGAATACTTACGTGCCAGCGAGATTTTTTGTTTTAAATACACGGTTTAATAGTTTTGTGTAAAAATATATCCAAAATCCATTTAATATCGAAATAATCTGTTTCCATGCTATAAATGCCTATTAAAATTATTATTAAAAAAAACTCATTTAAAAACAAGTTTTTTTTACATATTTAATTATTTTTTCCTGACTTACTTATCTGCTTAGAAATATACATAATAATATGTTTATGATATAAAAACGTCTGATTATATGTAATATCAAGGCGTCGGTTACATTTCACCTCGTGCCGGCCCGGGAGTGATGAGACTCGAGTGCCGTTTTCTCACTTTCTCTGAACACGTACTAATAGCAAGTAGTTTTAAATAACAAATTTGAACTTAATTTTATATATACCTAAGGCAAGGTTGGCAAAAAAAAAAGTATCATATAATGTAGTATATCAACCAACTAGTATCCGTAACACAAGCATCGTTGCTTAGCTCGGAACTAGATGGCGGTGTGTCATAATGACCAGAAATATTAATTTATTATATTAATATTTATTTTTTTAACTCGACACGGGATCTTTTCCGATTGACCTTTCAGTCTGGTCATACCACTAGTCTATCACAGCTTAAATGTCAATTATAGTAAAAGCAATTTGTATATTTTAATATTAAAAACAAAACTGGCAGGTAAACAGTGTATAAAAAAACTAATTTACAAAGATTTATGATGTAGCGATCTTGTAAGTTTTTAAGGGGAGCCTGAATTAAGAAAAATATATAATATATAATTAAGAAAAAAAAACGTGTTAGTAAAGATAGGTATGTTCCTTTCCCTATCGGTATTGTTAACAATGTTTGAACGTGAAGTAATAATTCATATGGGCTTATTTTTTTCCAAATCAAAAGGGTTTTGGTCGCACAGTTCTAAGAAGTTGATCCGTTGATCTTATGGAGTAGAATTTATTTATTTTACATCCTTTTAATTATTTAAAACAAGTAAGTAGAGTTCATTAACTTACTACTTATCGCTCAATTCACTTTACGCATTTCACTAATACGTTCACAACAATTTACAATACTATTTTTTGTATCTGATCACATCATTGTTTATTTCCATTGTTATTCTTTTAAAACAAAAGGTATTGTATTTTTCAGTAAAGTACAATATTTTGGTAACAAGTGGGCGAGGTCGATGTAGGTTTCACATAAGTCGTCAATAATTATTCTATATCCATCTGAGTTCCATACAAAAAGTCACTTATTATTAAAAGTAAGTAAGGATTCGAAATGTCGGGACCCAATTAGTAATAGTAATGATATCAATATATCGGGATAAAATTAAGTTTTATTTCAATGTCTAAAGCAAGCATAACAAATATATATTTTCATATTAAACGTGATAGCAGATTTATTTTAAGGAACTGTCGGTGTAGATGTGTGTGTGTGTTTCTTGTATGGAGTGGGTTAACATCCAATCACAGTAGAGGATGATAAAACACATACCAATACCAAAAGCATCAAAGACGATCATCATTCAACATTTCAAAAATAGAATCAGGAATGTTAAATATTTAATTGGCATCGCATTCATCTGTTTCGTAACCGACGTATTCTAGAAGTTTTTAATATTTTATGGCCGGTGTTCTTATGTCTCTATGATTAGTGATACGTTGTGTATCG
Organism: Craniophora ligustri; assembly: GCA_905163465.1. Taxonomy (NCBI): domain Eukaryota; kingdom Metazoa; phylum Arthropoda; class Insecta; order Lepidoptera; family Noctuidae; genus Craniophora; species Craniophora ligustri. The sequence goes on along the minus strand of LR990959.1, from coordinate 14,295,478 downwards.
ATAATTAAGTCAATTTTAAGTGTTAATATAATGGATCGTAAAAGGTGTTTAGCCACTTTTTTTACGAATATATTGGAACTAGTTGAGTACATGATATATAAGGTGATGCTAAATACGTTCTGAACTATTTGGAACGCCGTAACTGGCCAAGTATACATAATACATACCTATTCGATATTTTAATGTGAGCAATAATTATAAAACAAATATTTTTGTGGTGAAAAACTAAACGTAGTCAGAAGTGAATTTAAGTAGAAGTAGAGCGCGGAAAAGCACATTTACAAATACACTAGTAGTAGAATTTAAAGTGAGATCTGTGGGATTACGAAAAAGGAGAAATTTTATGAAATTTGTAGAAGTAATTAGTTCGGCGTTGGAACACCCTGTTCCTACCGTGCAGTTTTCCTAGTGATGTTTTCCTTCATCGTTTGAGCACGTGATAAAAGCGCACGTTACTTCGAAATGTCAGTTGGATTTAATCTCGAGATCTTTGACTTATCAGTCTACTGGTCACACAACTAGGCTTTTAGCAGACGTAGTGACAAATTATTATATAGCTATAGATAATAATTCAGATCATAATATTTCATGATGAACTGAATTCATTCAATGTAAAGCAGTTCCATTTTGTAAATTAAATAACATATTTATTAAGTTATTAAAAATGGTCATTATAAATAAGATGGTAAGTAATAAAACGATTATGTGTGATCCACTAAACTTTGTACGTTAAAACGGTAATGGCTCTTGTTAGTTATGATATTGGGGTCTTGGGTTCAAATACAGTTACTGTCAACAGTTTTTGGGTCGAATATTAGCCTTTGCACAAGAACATTCTAGAATGAACAGGCTAGTAAAATTTATAAAATTAATTTATTTATAAGTGAAGTTGTGCAAACTACAGTCAATCTATCAATACAATAAGAAGGTAGCAATGACATATTATTATATAGACACGTCATGCACGAACATTACGGCTATGCAAAATGGCGACAGCAACTAATTTTTGCAAAGAAAGGGAAAAACACTTTTTTATCTTTCACTGTTGTAGTATAATTTGTAAACACATGAGGGCATCTTGTTCTCAGGAAGTATAAAACTATTAAGCACAAATTATTTTTACGGAACGTACCCCCTCGCAACGCTGGTTGGTGCGTTACTAAGCACGATCCCGGCAATTGCCTTGATTTCTTGTTGCCATTTTAGAGAGCGGGTAACGTATCTATAGTTTTTATATCATTGGAAGGTAGATATACATCGAGATGCCTCTATGCCTCATCATAGATACAGGGTGTCATAAACAATACGAATATAATACTTAAAATATAGGTTGTAAAAGTGATCGCCGGCCGGACTGATTTTATCCCCAAACGGAATGTGGCGGAGGTTCCAGGTCTAGACGTTAGTGTATGTGTAAACGAAACCACATAGGTACAAGAGAAAATTCTAGTGGTGGACCGCATTTTCTTAAACTAAACTTAATTATAATCATACTAAGTTTAGTCTAGGCTAATGACTGATTACTGGGAGGCCTATATCTCAAGCTGTAGTGTAAAGAAGTAAAGCACTTACCGTGCAGGAGAATAGTGCGTCTTTCCACGAAGCCTTCTTCTCGCTGAAGAAGTAGCAGCTGTGGCCCAGCCGGATGAAGTTGGGCGGGCACACGTACGACATCTTCGTATTGTTCCTTTGACCTTCGACGCTCCGACCTGTGAATTGATAACGAGATGTTTATTGTTCCGTTCGGTATTTAAATACTAGTTGTTTAGTATAAGACAGGTATATAGTATAGTATAATATATAGTAACTAGCTGACCCAGCAAACGTTGTTTTGCTACATTATAGGGGTTGGTGTTAGAAAAGTGAAAATTTATTTTATGATTAGGCGTTAAAAAATACTTATAACCCAGATCTTAAATTAATTAAAAACTGCTATTTACAGATTAAAAAAAAAAAAAATTGTTAAGTTATAGGGCGTCAAAAACGGCATATCGAATTAGCATTGCCATTCAACGTGGCAATGCCGCCAGTCTTCTGGGTACTCTACCCCCTGACAGCGACGGGGACGAGTTTTTTGGCGCCCTGTAACTTAACATATTTCTTTTTTTTTATTTATTTATGTTTAACTTTGTAAATAGTAGTTTTTAATTAATTTAAGATCTGCTTATTATGTTTGTGAAATCTTACAACCCATAAGTATTATTAATGCCTAATCATAAAAAAATTCAATTAAGTAAACTAAGTCTGGTGAGGGACATCCTTATGCCGAGGCATTTTTTATACCTAGGGGCTTAAAAATAGCCTACGACCGATTCTCAGACCTATCAAATATACATACAAAATTCCATAATAATTCGTCAAGCCGTTTCGGAGGAGTTCAGCGACAAAAACTAAAAGATAAGATGTAGTTATATAAATTAAGATGCGATCGAATGCGGCCAAATCGAATAGTCTGTTTTTCCGATTGAGATATTATAAAACGTTGAAACTGAACCCCACGTATAGAAACTTTCATAGGAAATGAACCTATGAACTCTTGCTACTGAGCTAATATGTGATTTTTTAATTGAAGGCTGTTATGACTAGACAACTGACGATGTGAATCCCACCTTGATTTTTTTTTCTCTCTAAATAGATCTTTTTAAAGACACTTTTACAAGTCATGTAAGATTTTTTTAGTATCTAGTTGGCATTCGCATTTCCTAACTGACGACCTCTGATAAGAAATGCGGAAACAAACTCAGAGAATCATGGTCTCTTTTAAAGTCCAGACACTTTGGTTACCAATATGTGACCCTGACGATGTAGCTTAAAGTCTGAGATGGCCTTTTGAAGAAAGCACCAGTGCAGCTTTGAGTTGACCTGTCCATACTGACAGCACGCATGCGTCAGCCATCGTTTAGCTCAACCATTATTGAGGGAGCTTAACGACCCGACGCACGTTTATACGATTTAAAAGTTGGATTCGCCCTTGAATTAATTGGGTTAAATGGACACAAAACCCGTTTGATAAACCATTATACGGGTAAGCCCTGGCTATCAAAATGGAATATGGATTTAACCATTTTAGTTGTGCTAATATTCAATTCGATAAAAAATGAAACACCATTGGGAATACCATACATAGAGTCATAACAAGTACGTCTTATCGAATACGATAATATTATATGCCTCCCATAACTGGACTATACGCTATTAAATGATAAGGAAGCGAAATGTAATTCTTTTGAAGTAAGTTAGGGAATTCCACTTGACTCAAACTTCCTATGGACTAGTTCTTGTTTGTTTTTTTTACAATAAATGGAAGGGCCAAAATATACGTTACAAATAATTCATCATCTTCAACCCATTAACGTCCCACTGCTGGACACGGGTCTAGGCTATCCTAATCCCTCTCAAATGAGAGGAGATCCGCAGTTGGCTAGCGTGGTGGACTCTATAGTCCACCACGCAATGCACGCAACGCAAACAATTAACAATTAAAAATATAAACGATATTTATTATACTTTTACGCATTCATCTCGCCGAAATTCAGACCTTCAGATAACAACGACTGCCATCCATCCATCCATCCATCCTGTTAAATTTATATTACATTAATTAATGAAATAATGCTGCCTCGTCGGTGTTGTCGTCGTAAGTGTGACTGCTAAGTATGAGGTCTTGGATTTGATTCCCAGGTCGAGCAGTGTTATTGTGTTTTTCTATGAAATTCTCAGTAGTAGCTCGTAGTTTGGATTCGTGATAGAAACATACAGGCGAAATGTGGGTGTACATAAGTACACCTCTGTATGGTATATCCATTAATTAAGTATTTAATTAAAATATTGGATAAGGTGAGCAAAAGATTAATTAACATTTTATGTCCATTTTGACCACCTGCCAAACCGAGTGATAATTTTAAAAGGCCCTTGCAGGAAAATAACCTACATATAACCGAAATTAGGTTTATACCTAGCAAGTATACGTTTAAGTTAACTGTTATCAGTTAACTAAAATGTACGCTTTTATCTGAACATATTTACACAAGGCAAAACATTAAACATTGTTAGCGAAGTACCAATTACGTAACCGGCCTTCAAAGTCATTCAACCACTATTTTGGCAGCCTCTGACAGCATTACGACAGTTCTTGAAAGATTCTATTGTCTATTTTATCTTTAATCGGAATTGGTAGCCAACTACTTAACTCCATTAATGCTAAGTGGGCGGATTAGATAGATTTACGGTCAAGTTCTCGACCAAGGTTAAAACGAGATGGGCGTAGCTTTTTATTTATTTGAAACGTACATTTTTCCCGAGATTTCATCCGCGTAGATTTAGTAATTTTATCCAATCTGATGATTAATTTCTTCCCCTTTTTTAAGAAATTATCGTTTTTGCATACAAACATGCACCTCCCTTTCTTTTCGACCATTTAAGGGATGATTTCCGAAACTATAACTATCCTAGATCCTTCACCGGGACTTAAACTATATCTATGCAAAAACTCATCCGAATCGGTTGAGCAGTTCAAGCGTGAAGAGATAACAGACAGACGCACTTAGATCAAAAGCTAGTTTGATATAAAATTACTATTTACGGATTTTATCGCGGTCTGCCACCTGACTATGGAAGCTGCAAAAGAACCGAAAATCCGTATATTTTAATTTTAATGTGTAACATTCGTGTATGTGTAGACAGATTCGTATTCGTATTACAGGGGTAAAGCCTGAGAGCAAAGACAAAGCCAACAAGTAGGTACAGAAAAAAAATGTCTCAGATATTTTAATAGAAAAGAATATTAAATTTCATTTAAATCGGTTCAGTGGTTTAAGCGTGAAGAGGTAACAGATAGACAGATATATGTACTTTCGCATTAATTATAATATAAAGTATGGACTAGTAAGTAATTTATTAACTAAATATTATTTTAGCAGTCATCATCGAAGAGACAGCAAACAGCCATAATATTTGAATTAATCTCACTACGTACTCGTATTTATTTCTCGCTCAATGACTACCGTCAAATTGGCGGAACGAGTCGTTTAATCTTCATTAACTGTTTGCAAGCGAATGTACTCGATTATTAATATATGTGCTTGAGATTTTTAGGATATTTGTAGCTTTTGTTTTATTTATGTAACGCAAATTTGTCAATGACTTTGTGCATTATTGTAATTTTAATTTTCCTTTTTTCTAAAAATCAGACGAGTATAAATAAAGTTTAAAATAAAATAAATTTCGAAAATGTGTTATGGTGGTACCTCTATGTAGCCCAAAGACCCTACCATCAATGTTTTTCATCCGTACCACATGAAACCTGATAAATGAGTAATTAATGTGAATACAATATCTGACGGACTTGAAACTGAAGAATGAAGCGCACCAATAGACCAAAATGCAATGAAGAAAAGAATTTTATGCAACAATATTTCAAAGACATTCACAAAATAATAATTAATTGTTAATTATTTTACATCTGCGCAGTGGGTTTAATATCCGACACCGGCTTGGATTAAATATCCCTTGTCTACGGGTAGTTTCTTTAGTTCTAAGCTTTTGATTGTTCAATGCGTTTACGCATTTACAATACTGGAGTACGAAAAGAGAAAAAGTAATTAATCCTAGCTTAATCAGGAACAGAGTTAAAATTCGAAGTCTCATTAAGTTTAACTAGCGTTTGGCCGGTCAAACTGGAGCAGTATGCACGGAAACTGGGAAGTTATTGAGGAAGTCTTATGACCTAGCTCGAATATTAAAACTACATACCTACCGAACTATTTGAATTCACATTTTATGTGCGCGCGAAAATTAAAGCGATGCAAAAAATATTTGAAATTGGAATACTTGTTATAAATATGAACGGTTATTTTTTAAGGGTAACCTAAATAAATGTAGCTGATTTATAGAGAATTTTGTAATTCGAATTCCCTTAAATAGAAGAGATTTGAAAGATACTTGTTACGACAAAAGTAGTATAGTATAGTTCCCATGTCAATGAACGATAAAATCCATTCAGCTGAGAGTTTAGAGTTGTGATAACCAGTAAACTATGAAGTCCGATCTCAAGGGACGCATCACTGACTTTTCGAAGTTACATGCCTAGGTATATATCACATGCTCAAACGGTGAAGGAAAACATCGTGAGGAAACCTGCATGCCTGAGCGATTTCCTCGATGGCGAAATCTATCAACATGCAGTAGGCTAGCGTCGAATCTAAAATGAGAGGAGACCCGTGTCCAGCAGTGGGAAAATAACACGGCAGGTTATATACTCACATTGCGACCAAAACACGATGAACACGATGGCAGCAATCGCCGCTAGCTTTCCTCTCCGTTCCATGGCTTCCATTTCTATTCACAGTTCACTCTGGCTTAACACAACAACACTGGCCACAAACAACACTTGTCACTGGATAGTTCTGCGCGAATCCATATTTTAAATCACTTAAAAAAAAGAACTCTCTCTTTGACAGTTAGGACATTTCGTTTCAAAAATCGCGCGAGGTTCGAATTTCTAATGTAGAACTGTCACCTGAAACAAAAGAAATAAAATATGAAAGATGTATTTTTGAACAATTTGTGTGCTGTTCTATGTAAATTATATTGTGATATGATGATGATTTGTATAAATTGTGTTTGGAGTATTATGTAATATCTTATCTGTTTATCGGGCATGAATCTGAAATTATTGACTTATCATTTGGCGGGAATGTGAGTGCTGCATAATGATCTACGTATGCATTTTTTAACAAATCGTTTTTTGATAATCTTATCGAGAATGCAGTTACATTACTTACTAATCATCATCACTTTTTTGGCACATGTTCAATTTGCATTCCGCAATATTATAAAATATAAGACACTTAGTAAAATGATAACAAAAATATGTACATAGATAAAATATTTCACGCGCCAGATAAATATGTATATAACCTTAGTAATAAAAATTGTTCAATAATAAATTTTCGAATGATATAATTTCACTTTAAAAAAATAACTCTTGTTACAATCAACACAGTATCGAGTTACTATATAATGTGTGTTTGCAGTAACTTGACAACGTCTGTCCACCTGGTCGAGTGTAACGTGCTTAAGAAGCAAAATATAAGCACAAACATTCTCAAGTGCTCGTATTACGAGCAATGACCCTTTTGTGAATGCACCTAATGTTTTGTCATTAATGCATAACTGTCTAGCCTATTTTATTTTTAATTTTATTGTTGACTATACATTTGGTCTTTGTCTTGTCTGAAAAAGCAAAGGTAGAGTCAAAAAGTCTGTAATTCAAATAACACACTTTCAAGCTGCGGCTTGAAAAAGTGCTGGCTGTACTTTATCATAATTATGTAAAAACATTAATATGACAAAATACAACATAACAAAACTGTTCGGCGTCGTTCTTACTCTATCATCGTGTATCATTATCAGACAGAAAAATTGTAATGGAGAGTACTTAGTTTACGAAAAAAAATAATTTTACCGTAGGAGTCAAGAATAAAACGGGAAAATATGTTTCCAAACCTAATATTATTATACATAGGCACAATAGGGCTTTTCTTAAAAGAATAAATGATGTATAGGTATATAGTTTGTAAAATGGTTTATTTATCAACGTCGGCTTAGATTAAGGCGTCTAGACCATTTGGCGTAGATAATTATGAATGGTCCAAAGAAACTCCAAACGAATAACAAGCGTCGGCTTAACATCTCCCAGGACAATAGAACTAAATTAAATTCTAAGTCTGGGTCAATATAAAGCAAAATTAATTTAGTTTTCTTTATGAAACATTTACTCAAAATAACGGATGTCTTAATAGGCCCGTTTTAATAGAGTAAATTATCCAGTTAACGACCCATTTGAGACTTTTAATGACTTGGATCTAGGTTTCTGTTCACGGCTATAGTTTCTCCTAACCCAAATACCGGGAATGAGTTGATTTATATACATATATACCGGAACAAATTTTACAATTTCCCGTTCAGACAAACCATAAACGATAATGGCCCGTTGACATATGAAAACGAAGAACCATATGTATACTATGTATATAATACTATCTATTATACTTAAGATTTATATAAAAATGCGAAAATATGTCTGTTTGTCTATTACTTCTTCATGCTTTAACCGCCGAACCAATATAGTTGAAATTTGGTGAAAGTCAAATCATTTATTTCAAATAACCAATATTACAGGTGCTTTTGAATTGTCGAATTTAGTTGCACGGTTCCAAAAGGTAGGTTGATAGAGGCCCGGGGAAGGACATAGGATAGTTTTTAGAAAATTATTAATTATACGAAAAGTCACGGGCAAAAGATTGCTTTTAATTTTTTGTTACCCTCCTAAATGTGTCAGGTAATTTTGTAACAACGTTTGTCGTTACAAAAAAATTGTGGGCTGAATTAAATGCCGATATAATTTTCAAAAAAGCTAGGTAGGTATGTCCGGTGTTTTAAAGATGTTATTACATACAAAGACACCTACGCGTCCGTCTGATGTTGACGGTTACAGAGCGCTGACCCAGTGGGCCCGTTTCATAACTGTTACATTTATAATAACTAAAACTAGATAATTATAGATGCACGAATCAAGATAGGTCAGTGATAACGGATTTTAGTTTCAACATACCATCACGCCTGTCAGCCCCTAAGGGTAAGATAGAGACTAATGTATACCCATATTTAGCCGGGATTTTTGGGTCCCTGTAATAGAGGGCAAGCCTATTGCCATCAACCTGGCACGAATCCAAATTTAGCTGCTACTGAGAATTTCTTAAACCCAATAACACTTTGCTGGTCCTGGGAATCGAACCCAAGACACCTGGCTTGGCAGTTGCACATAAGACCAACGAAGCAGTTTCAAGTTCAGTAATAATATCTCAATAGGGGAAACTGACTATCTGATTTGGTCGCATTCGATCGCAGATCATTTTCGGTCACGCTTCGATTACTATAAACTGATATTAGTTTGGCCGCATTCGATCACAGGCATAATAAAGACAAACACATTCTATTATACGGTCGACGCATTCAATTACCGACTTAATATGAACGTGCAAATGGTTTTATTTTACTTGTCTTACACTTGCGTAAGTGACAGATATGATTATATGCGTACGTTAAAACGTTAAAATTAATCACCTCTAATGCACATGCATAAGTTATTATGAGATTAGCCAAGTAATTCAGTCCTGAGGCTAAATTATCATAATGTTAGGCATGAAATTGTAGTTCCTTCGCTTTGAAGTCACCGGCGCGGCCACATGCTTCGGGTTAGATAAACTTTTAATACGTTTGGGTTTACTGCCTACGTATGTAGAGTAATAATTTGTCACTATTTGGTGGTCAGCTGTATTGTAATAAAAGTAATGAGTATACCAAATTCGGAGTGAATAGGACAATGAAGAATATTAAAGATATTGATCATATGAAGCTTTCTTTTGCTCTAAGAAAATAAAAGGTTCGTACCATGCTGGAAAGTGTTAATCGATACTGTAATACAATAGCTTACATAAGCACTGACTATAAGACTTATCTTGTAGTCATTATTATCGAGACATTTTGCTAAAATTAGAAGATGTTTTTTAAAAATACCTTCGTTTTGATTATTTTGACATTGATTATATATTTTTGAAGGTTTCCTAGTGTTTACTATTTAATGCTTCTCAAAATGGCGAATGCCGTTGACGGCAATAGGCTTATTATATCACCCGTTAGACGTCCCCTGCTGGAGATAGGTCTCTCCCAAGGATCACCACGACGACCGGTACTGCGCCACCCGCATCCAGCGGATTCCAGCGACAATAGGCTTACCCCCTTAGTATATGTGTCATGGCATCGGTAGTGCATATAAGGATACCTCTGCTTTACCCTTTAGGCGCGATGACATATTCTTTTGATTCTATCAGCATCACAACTGGGTAGTCAGTCAACGATCGTTTTCAAAGTTTTATTCCAAATATGCCCGGCTCTGTTTTAGTTCACGAGTTCATAGATATCGCGGAAAATCCAGCTTAACCTAGAAGCTAGATGATCCGTTACAAGTAGACAATACCGCTTAATATGAAACTGTCAAATAAATATGGACCATAAATCAATGGTGAATTCTATAATAACAATTTCTTTAAGCCTTTGTCCAGTCGTTTCCAACGCTAAGCGAATATAATTCAGTTGACTTTCTAAGAGAAATGTGCTACTAAAGGGTTGTGCCTTTAGAGTGTGAAGTATGAACGGACCTTGTAATGTATAGTCTCATTTTACTGTCAAAGTGCGACATAAATCAAAGCTAGGGTTGTCACAGTGTTGACTGTTTACTGGAATTGTATTCCACACGCATTGTTTTAGATAAACACAATACAATGCATTTTCATAAATTAAATCTGTGCAATAGTTACCTACATTAAATAAAGCATGTTATAACTGTACTAACTTCTCTTCAAATTGGTTAGACGACTTAAAAAAAACTTGTCTCAATGAGGCCCAATGAAACAAGTGAAAAATCAAGGGTAAGGCTCAAGTCTTACTCAAGTAGTTTACGTATTGCTGCAGGTTTTTAAATTTTCTTGATATTTCAAAATCTTCGCAGATTTTTTGCAACTTTTTTAGGTTCTTGTGCCTCATTGACTTTGTTATTGTGACACCCCTCAATTGACGTTTGTCCTATTTTGCCTGACAGTTCGTGACCATAGAACGTCAAGGCGGGTTTCGTGAAGGTTTAACTGCCACGAAAATTAGCTATACCTAACTTGCAGTGAATATCTACCGAATCTAGGTTATCATTTATTTATGGCTGAAGAGCTTGAATGTCATTGAGAATCGCATTCAAATAAATGTTATCGGTAGGTATTCCTGAGAATAAATAATAGTACCTAAGTTCCATGTAAGTAATTATTTTTAAACTTTAAGTTACAACAAAATAGGGTCAAAATCAAAATGGCTCTTCGTCTTGTCATGAACTCCAAAATTTTCATCATCAACCCATTTACTGTCCCTCAGCTGGTCTCAGGTCTCTTCTCATGTGAGAAGTATTAGGCTATAGCCTACCACGCTAGTCTAGTGTGGGATTGACTTCACACGTTATCGAGAGAAAATGTCTAAAGGGAAAATGTGTAAAAAAACCTGTACAGGTTTCCTTAAGATGTTTTCCTTCACCGTTTGAGCATGTAATGCACACCAAAATGTTATTATTAAAGTAAAATTTAAACCTTGTACAAAACACAAATACAAATCCAATATATTTATAATCTTTTATTTATCTCTAAACCCGTAAGTTAGCACTATTAGTTACAACATTTCACAGCTGGTTGGCTCGCTGACGCAGTGATTTGAATTCTTCGCGTAATATAATACGGGTAGAAAACCGCAGGTGCGGTGAGCTTGTAGCATCAGGATACTTTATAAATATTATATTTAGAACTATTATTAGGATTCCGTAAAACTTCACTATTGGGAGTAGGTAATATTCCTTTTTATATTTTTTTAAAACTACAGGTTTACAACGTAAAACTAATACTTACTATTGATGTTTAGCTATTTTAAAGCAGTTTTATTTCAATTATTTTTGTAGATACTATCGCGGTAGATGGAATCTAACTTTTATTCAATTTTTATTCTACGTTGATCCTTACATTTTCCTGCGTTATTTAATATTTATATATTTTATACTTAATCCTGTCTTAGTTTAATTTGGAACTATTATATATGGCCTCTTCATATCTATTCGTTGGCGCTTGTGCGTCACGGGTTGCGGGTTAGATCCCCGCACGGAGCAAATATTTATACGTTCTACAGGTAGTTGTTCCGGGTCTGGGCGTTTGTGTATATGAAAATTTTTATTTGTAAACGCACCCACGACACAGGAGAAAATACTAGAGTACAACGTTTAAAAAAAAATCTAAAAATCTATCATAGTATTTCAGCTTTAATTCCAGATGTGTTTAGTGGCTAAATAAACCAATGCGAGAGAGACACACAATTTACAATTAAACAACTAACTATCATATCATTTGAGCTTTAATTTCGCAATAGTAATCTCATAAAAGGAAAAAGTAGAGGCTGATTTACGATTAGTCACAGTTGTTCTTGCATACCAGTTGTTGTAAGGATCCGTCGTGCCACTTGATAGTAATAACATTTATCTCTAAGCTCGGGCTTAGCGCTTGAATGAGCTTACTTAGAACTAAGGCTGGTATGCTGTCATAAAGCTTAGTTTATAAACGAGGATACAACTTTCCGTCCAATTGGTCCAGCTTATGTAGAATTATTTATTAAGATAGAAGGCTATAGTGAAGTCTTGAAGATTGCTGGTGATTGGATGAGGAGAGTGTGAAATTAACCTGGAGATTTACAATAAATATATGTGATTGTCTGTCTGTCTGTTGCTTCTTCAAATTTTAACCGTTGAACCGATTTATATGAATGTTGGTATGGAGATAGAATAGATTTTGTAATCGAAAAATCATCCTTAAAGGGGCGAAAAACGGGTGGAAGTTTGTATGCGAAATTGATAATTTCTTAAAAGAGGGTAAGAAATAAAATAAATATATTGAAGAAAAAGCATATTAAATTTAAATGACTGATTCTAGACAAAAATATTAGCTTTTGTATTTAATACGAATTTAATAGACGACACAAACATATTAAAGCTCAAGGTTACATAAACAACCACCTCATAATTATTCTAGACACATACATACAATCAATTGCTGCAGCATCTTTCTTATTAATTTGTATTCTAATACATAAATGTTTATGTAAAATCTGTATATTGATAAATATGTAATAGGTTGTAAAATTATTTAGTTAAGATTGCATTATCATGTATTAAGAACTGGATATTATAAATATGTGAAAGTCCTAATGATGTTATTAATACATATTGGGAGATTGGGACGAGTAAGTGTATCTTGTGGAGACCGCGTCTCGGCTAACGTAGTGTAGGACGGCCGCCGGCCCGGTGGAGCGACGACTTGCGCAAGATAGCTGGCAGTGACTGGAGGAAAAGAGCCGAAGATCGAGCTCTGTGGCGTTCACTAGGGGAGGCCTACGTCCAGCAGTGGACGAATATAGGCTGATGATGATGATGATGATGATGATGAAGTGTATCTCCTGCTATCACGCCTGTATACTGAAAGGGTCTTCTAATATACCTCTACAGGGACCCAGTATGATTTTAGGTCCGAAGTGTTAATTTACACTATTTCCTGGGCAATAACTTTTTAAATCTTTAAGTAATAGTTTTATTACTTTTATATTTTTAATTGCCTCGTTTCTGTAGTGATAAGTGCGACTGATAAGCAAGAGGTCTTTGGTTCGATTCCCAGGTGGAGCAAACTGTTTTTAGGTTTTTCTTTTAAATTCTCAGAAGCAGATCGGAGTTTGGATTCGTGGCCAGTTGATGGCAATAGGCTTGCCCATTGTATGTGACTTCAAATATACCGGCGAAATGTGGATGTACATTAGAACACCTCTGCCTAGCCTTTCGGGGACAACAGGCGTTATGGTATGTATATTATGTATCTAGTACCAATTTCCAAATAAAAAAACACAATAGAGACCTATTTACACGTTTCATCAAACACTGACATTAAGTCTCATGTATATTAAAATATCTGTAGCCTTGCTACCTCCTTTGTGTAAAAATTTAACATCTATACAATCCTCAGAGGGTTGATCTTAAAAAAAGAATACCTGAAATACCCTATTTCAGGTATTCTTTTTATGTGAAAGTTTTCAAGACCAGAAAAAAATTAAATTTTCGTTGTAAAAAAATACAAGTTTCATAAAAGACTTACAAACTACCAAAGATTTAAAAACTCAAAAACTCTACCCGCTTCGAAAATATTTTTTTTGTTTGTTTTGGGAACATTATTTTTAACTTTAATTTCAATGTACCAGCAGTAACGAAGCGTGGTATAGTATAGCCAGTAGGTATTTAATACCTACACATATTATGTAGGTATACAAATACATCGATTAGAGATAATATTTAGTCATGTTGCTGCCATTAATGTTCGCGTTGAGTCCAGTTATGTAGGCTTGTAGAACTAAAGCAATTGCTTGTAAGGATATTGACATAAAGAGACAACTTTCAAATTTTCGCAATTTCTATTTTAATAAATAGTTTAATTTTTTTAATAGTTTTATTTTAGAATTGAAGTACAAAAAGAAGTAGTTGCTTGTAGTTTCTGCCTTCATAATAATATGTACTGAAAATAATAAGACTCTGAACCACCTAATAATACGTTGAATGCTAAACTTAGCTATGCATATTTAATGTTTTATTTAAATTTGAACATTAGAAAAGGTAGTATTGAAAAATCAAGTTAATTAGTAGCAAATTTCTAAACGGTGGGTTTTATGAAGACCTTTTATAACTGTGTACCTACCTATTTCTCTTATTTACCACGCACAGCAGTAACTTCTAAACTAAAAATTTAAAAAAACATCAAATTCGGCCTAGTCGTCTTCGAGTAATCGGTGTACAAATATAAAAAAAAATAGATACATCCGAATTGAGAACCTCCTCCTTTTTGAAGTCGGTTAAAAACAGCAATCCCCAGATATAGGATTCATACTTATGCTATGTTATAACACGAACGATATTATGGTTATACTGAACTGTATCCACAGCAAAGTATTTCAATTTTACTTGGAAGCGTGAGAAAATGTTTGGTATCGTTTTAAATTGTTTTAGAATTTATTTTAAATATAGTTTGCGCATAATGTATTACAACATCTATGATATATGACACTACCGGTCAACCTCCTTTAAGGAATCTTTGACTTTTGCGATTAAAACCTTTTTGAGAAAATCTTATCACTTGTATAAAGTTCGCAATTGCGACTGCTGAATATGAAATCTGGGATTTAATTTTCAGATGGAAATAGATTTTCTTTTATAAAAATAATATTAGAAGCTCGAAGTACTAAGACTGTTTGCCGATATGTTTAGATCAGAGGCTAAACTTATCACAACAAGGTACATACTTCGTAATTTTAGTAAAAAATCTAATAAATATTCAACAAAATCTTTGAATCCGGGTATCGAACCAAAGGCCTCACGCTTAGAAGGCACGCTTGCGACCAATGAGGCAATTATTTATCTATCGAAGTAAATTATTGGTTATTTTTCGGCCTACGAGATAATTTAGTTCAAAATGTGTAGGATTGTTTTAAAAGTAGTAATTAATTTATTCATACTGCCTGCTATGTAATCATTTGATTGTATATTTTAGACTTTTTGGACATGATTGTTTTTTATTGACGTATAATTTGAATTTAGAATGTGTCTATGATGATGAAGATGGATATAGCATTGACGTTTCATGGGAGTGGCATTTTTTTTATTGGCAAAGGCATTGAGCACAAATCCTATGTATTGTGTGGTGACATAAGCTCAGTGTGTTCTTCATATTGTATTTGAGAAATGGTATAGAATCATCGATACTAATATTATAAAGAAGAAACGTCAGATAGCTAGGTTGGCTCCGAAACTACTGCACCGATATGGATAAATCTTTCATCTTTAAAATGCTGCATATCCGTTGATGAACATAAACTATATTATTTATGAAAACTTGAATAATGTAAACCAAAGCTTTATAAGCTTGGGAATCAACGGATCACATCGTATAATGACATTATTTTGAGCCTGACGTTTCGGACAGCATCCATGAAGACACTGATCTCGTCTAGTAAAACCCGTAAAAAGTAGTAGTAGGCATGTATACATTTTATTTTATTAACCGACTTCAAAAAAGGAGAAGGTTATCAATTCGACTGTTTTTTTTTGTCTGTTTTATGTTCGCTACCTCATATCTTTCGACTGTGGGAACCGATTTTGATGATTCCTTTTTTCTTTGAAAGCTGGTGCTTCTCGTGTGGTCCCATTTCCGTTTCAATTTGGTCCAGTTATGACAGTTGAACTCGGTTATTTTATAAAACTGTCGCGACCCTATTTTTACAAATTTAGCCCCACACTAGGATTTTTTCCTGTGTCGTGGGTGCGTTTACAAACATAAATTTCCTAATTTCTACATATTTCCAAACATCCAAAACCGGAACAACTACCAGTAGATCGTACACATTTTTGCGTGCGGGGATGGAACCCGTGGCGCACAAGCCGATCGCTCAGCCACTGCGCCAATCAGATCCTCTTATGTATTGCCAATGTCAAGAAATAATTAGAATTCCAAGTAGGTACTTTGCTCATTATCTCTGCTTCTGTAATAGGTATTTGAGTCTACTGAAACTTCACAAATATAGGTATACTTTATCCAAGACATTTTATTTTAGATTTTTGTTGTTGTTCCGGATTTGGGCGTTTGTGTATGTGGCAATTTGTGTTTGTGGGCAAAGTTTTAAAAAAAGAAATATTTATATTGATTTCTTACACTTATGCGAATATTAGACATTTTTTTTTATTTTATCGCGGTATTATACTATTTTAACCCGACGTTTCGGAACCTTTACAGCATCCATGGTCACGGGCAGACTGAGGTCTTGTAGTTATAATTACCAACAGCTACCCTACATTTTTAATTATTGTTGAAAATCCGATTTACACAGAACGAGCTCACCGTGTCCTCCGGTCGTGCAGTTTTGTTCTTGGATTTAGATTTAATAGAATCTATGATGGGGTTCCAAGCAGGTGGTAAAACCCAGCCATCCTCTCTATTGAAATTTGTGTTATAATAATAGTCAGGCATGAGTTTATTCGTTGTAGGATCTTCTAATTTTGTAAGGCCAATTTGAATACGCCTACGGTGACTGATGAGCCGACTGTCAGGCTTGTCTAATGCCTACAATATATTACTAAGAGGCGTGACCTATGTAAAAAGAGGCGACAAAAACACATCGGTTTTTTTTCATAATGTAAGGCATTGACCGACCTATATTACAGCTATGATTCGAAAATCAATGTCCATCACACCGTGAAGGCTGAGAGGTTTAATGACCTCCTTTTAATAATTTTGGCTACGGGTTCAAATCCTAGAGGGATCGAGAATATCAGTATTATGTTGAGAAAATATAGTATTTTTTTACAAGTCATATAAAGTATTTTAAATTATTGCAATAATTTGTCAAGTAAATTTATTTTTAGTTTTTTTTAATGAATATTTCTAAGACTTAGAAATATAATATATATTTTTTAATTTTCAAAAATAACTTCACATCGTTTTAGTAATAAAAAATAAACAACCATTTACGTACAACATAAAAAATACTTTAAAAAACTACCGTACCTTAGTATAATATATCTAAATATTAAAACTACTTATTAAATATTAAAAAATATATAATTACTCACCATATAATAGAAAAAAAAAACACTCAAGCTACAAACTGCAAAACCGTCAAAAAGTGATAACCTTCTAACCGTGAAAACCTTCAATGAAAACTAATAAAAAACTAAATTAATATTTCGAAGTTCGAACACAAAAAAATTAAATAAAATATAAATCACAATTAATGTTGAGCTTGTGCGTACGCGCGTACTCTAGAGCTCCCGTAACAGTTCCAGAGAACACTTGAGATTAAAGATCTTTCGAGTTGCTTTGAGAGGTGCGCTCGGTACACACTCGTATCACCAACTGGTCCTTACAGGCGGTCTGCGTATCGTTACGGCTACGTAATGCCATTGAAAAAAATTAAACCGACTTCAAAGACCGAAACACATCTATCTATCCCATCTGGACATTTTTTTACATACTTCAACAGTTTTTGGGTATGATTCTCAAACAAAAAGACATATTAAAGTTTTAAGTATCTGTATTGTTAGATGTTGAAATAAAACTACTTTTTACAGTTTTTATCGCGATATATTGATATTGTTTTAAGTCGACGTTTTGGATCACGGGCAGACTAAGGTATCGTCATGACAAAAATATGTGCAAGTTGACAATTAAAATTCGTAGAAAGTAGTTTTATTTCAATGTCTAATATTTGTGCAAGTGTAAGAAATTAATATAACATTAGCTGTTATTTACTTTATATATTTCCCGTTCCGAACCGTTCCTTTTTTTAAATCGGCAAATAATACCAACTATTTGAATTTACGTTCACAAATGTGCTTATAGTAATGTGCGTATAGATATACTATAAATATTGCTTGTAGAATCTCTTTGATATTGTAAACGACATCAAGGTCCTTTTCAAGACACAGATATTCCTTCATTATTGCGATAAGTACTGTATCGTTACAGTACTTGACCTAATTAGCAATTCATGCAAATCTCAGTGTGGAGAGCACTTAATACAAGAAAGTATTATATTGTTACAATGATGACTTATTGAAATTACACAATATGTGCGTGAATCATCGAGAATGACAGAGAATTTGAAACTTTAGGTACTTATATATAAGGCACACCATTTATGATACTACTTATTCTAAAGATTAATTCGAGCCTCGAAACTCGATGACTTCGATTAACTTAGGAAGTAAACACTTTAAGTCAAGGAAATGAAGGCAACTGTATTGTACTACAAATTACATTGTGAAGAAGTTCAGGGTATTAAATATTATCTTGTAGGTACAAATGAAGTGTTAAATGGTGTTATTTGTTTCTGTAAATAAGGAAATATTTTATAAGAAAATATTGTTAATTTTTGTTCAAGTAGGCGCCAGGTGATTTCTATCTGGTGGCTACTAGAAAAAACGCCGAAAAAATTACTACAAAATTATGTGAGAATTTGGTCTGACATTTGAAGTCGTTTTTTGTATAAATCTAGATAAAATAGGTATGAGTCACAATGTACTGTACAACGGCCCTTTAAAAAAATCTCTCGTTCCTCTTCTTATAAAAAGGAATTATTGTGTAGGCAACTAAATAATCTTTCATTTTAAAAAGTGAAAATAATAAATTATTTAGTGCGAAAATCTTGCATCCCTAGTTCGGGAAAGCGGACGCCTCCTACAGACTAAACATCTAATTCTTCACCCTTTATAGTACAAATATCTATAAGGATTTCCATCTTATAATATTTCCTTTCCATGCTTTTATCCTACTCAGAATAAAGTAAATGTAAGCATTAATTCTTTAGTATTTTTTGTTATAAATTTTCCTTCCTCAAAGGATAAACGAAAGAAAAAGTGGACAAGACAATAAAAATAAAGAACCTTATCGTATTGACACAAGCATCATTTGTTAAGCGTAGCACAGTAAGGAGTTTAATGCATCTCTCGTTTCTTTTAGCCCTAAATAAATAATGCTTCTGTCGTTTGAGCATTAATTTTACAAGCAGGTATTTAAAAAGTTATCCAGAAATGATTATGAAAGAGAATTTGTGAAACAGCCTTATTTTGGTTGTAAGAGAGGGTTGGTGGTATTCAAATAAAAAATAAGAAAGAGACTCACAAACAACATAACATTGACGACTCATTTAGCTCAGCGGTAGTTAACGCTGTCTGCTGAGCTATGGGTCCCGCGTTCGAATCCCGGTAGGGACAAATTTTTGTGTAATGAGCATCAACATTTGTATCCGAGTTATGGATGTAACTATGTCTAATGTGTATGTATTTACAAAAAAGTATATAATTATGTAGTATATCAACCATCTAGTATCCGTAACACAAGCCTCGTTGCGTAGTTCGGAACTAGATGGCGCTGTGTCATAATGTCCAGAAAATATTTATTTATATTTATAAGACTTTTTGGTACTAACGGTCAAATCAAACGTCACTTATAAAAACGTCAATAACAATAAACGTCAAAGAGCTCAAGGTTCGTGAAATTCGTTGTAGTATTGACTCATAAGATGCAAGTTGACGACTGACGTTTCTTCATTCGTATTACGCATATGCGTTCCATAGTTCCATAGTATTCCATAGTTGGAATTGATGTCAAACGTTTTCTATAGATCTATATAATTATGATGATTGGATATTCCGGCAATTATTTAAAACCCTTATGTCCATATTATTTCTTTTCAGATCAATTTAAATTTCGTTGTCTTTCAAAAAAATCCTGAATATTTTTGAAGCCCTGAAATTGCAAAAATATAGTCAAAATAAATAAATATGTTTTCATTTAACGTTAGGCAAGGTAAGACGTATCAATTATTATACATATATTCTTTATATTATTGCGTGGGAATAAAATTAGCGTCCGAATATCCGATGTCTGGTAACGACGCATCGATCAGAAATATCGCGGTTATTTTGTTGTATGATGCATGCGTATTTGCGCACATTACTCGCACATCCTATTTACACACGACATGTAACCTTCAAGGGCATTACATGACTTTTATTTTAGGGCCTGTCATAAAATATACTGGCGTTATGACGTCACTGTCGTATGTCTCGAAAACATATAACATTCGGTATGCGCGCGGTGTCGGTTTACTCATTATTTATTGACTTTACAATTGGCTTAGTTCAGACTATAGTTTTTGTCTTTGACTGTTTGGTCTTCTAGTATAAAATAGGTCAATGTGTTCAATATACTTTTGTGTATAATATGGACGAAATAATTTTGGTAGTTTGGTTGCGAGTTGCGAATTAACAAACAAACAACGGTTTTCGTATTTATGGTCAATGTAGATTTCAATACTTAAGTATAAAAAAGAACTATACTTATATACTTATAAAAAAAAAGAACTAGATTTCTTATACTTACGCGAATATTAGAGAATGAATTTCTTTCAAAACACTTAACATGACTGTGACTACGGATGCTGTAAATATTCCAAAACGTCAGGATTACCTAAATAAAAAAACAATTTCTTGCTGTTTAAATCTACAGTAATAAGTAATAGGATTAACTGGACATAAATTAAAAGTATTTACGAAACCCACACGACTAATAAAATATTTAAACGGAAAAAAGGAGTTTAAATATAAAAAGAACGGTACCCAAATATAGGTATACACGATATTACGGTGATTTACTAATGTAAAGGAGAACTCATAAGTGATTCGTATTTATTACTCAGTGTACGGAAAGCTTCTTACATTTCTACCTACAATTCTTTCACTTATCAGCCCAAAGAGAATATATTAGAGTACATTTTTTGTAATAAACATTTTAGCATATTTGATGTTACATTTTCTTTCAAGTCATATTTTTTTATCGTTATTTTGTGTTGTGTCTTGGGAAATATTTTTGAAATATGTATTTCCAGACGTTCTAGAAGCGTATTACATATTATATTATTTATATTATAAAGTGACTCTACAGACAATAATGGTTTAGTAAATATTAAACAAATAGGGTTTGATATCAAGATCAGATCACATATGGCAATACGGATTGATTCTATCCAATTACAATAAAATGCTGTGTCACTGGATTATCACTAATAACTTTCCGAAGCTATGTGTGTATTTATTACTTGCTCAAACGGTGAAGGAAAACATCTCGAGGCAACACATGCATGAGAAATTTTCTGGATGGCGTGTGAAGTCTAGTCCATCAACCTGCACTAGGCTAGCAAGGTGGACTATTAGCCTAAGTCTCTAATGTGAGCCAGGGCCTTGATTATGACTGAAATACAATTAACACATCATGAATCATTCAAAACATTGCTGTAATACCAGCAAATGTTATTAATGTCATTCAGCATTGATCATAATTTAAAGACTCAATTGGGTTTTTTTTTGCGAAAGTCATCACATTAAGAAACGTCAATTTAATTTATTTATCTTATGCCACTTATTGCATGGTGTGCGAGCTGTTTGTCTATTGAAAGTCTAATTGAAAGTCTAATTGACGATGATGAAATGATTTATGATGTCTAACGATTTGTGGCATTTGGTCTTTTTAGCATTTTATGGTCCTTGGTAGCTCAAGTCCAAAGTCTGATAAAAGGTCGTTGTTCCTCTTTTGCACATTTACCTAATTATAATTTAAATATATTTACTATTTAAATGTTGAATTCATGATATATTCATGAATTTAAAATTGAGAGGTATATAGCGAAAACTCTCTTGGACCAAAAAAATTTTACATAATAATATCAACTTGATCAAAAATTGTTAAATGTAAGAAAAATACTTGGAACATTGGAAAATAATGAGACAGACGTTTGCCAAAGCAGACATAGTGGCCAAAGTAGAGGCGTAATGGATCTAAATGGACTACACGCAATGCGGAGCATTTTCTCTGCAGTGAAGCTCTGTAGTTTCACTAACCTTTAAATTCTAGTTTTTTTTGTTAGTTCTGTTCACATCTCTATTGTGAGAACTGTGCACATCTCAAATTCATTTGGTTAGCCCGAATTAAATATGAAAAAAAAAACAATTGAGAGACAGTTCCACTTGGCTGCTGAATTTCCGAATCTTGCCCAGCTGGTAGACGGTTAATATTAATGTATGTTTTATTTCTATAATCTGTTTTTACGATAACCGCAATCTCAAATTCATAGAAAATGCTGTTCCTAACTCAATACTTGCTTCAGCTTCATAATACATTAAGATGTTTTTCATGCAGATAAACAAATACATTTGTGCGTGCAGTAAGCGTGCCTGCTTTTCTTCTGTTATTGTTGTCACGAGCTTCTTCTGACATGAGAAGGGTTGTAAGACTTCTCTGGCAACAGAGAAAAATCTTAGAGGCATTCTGGTTTTCTCATGATATT
This sequence comes from Craniophora ligustri, assembly GCA_905163465.1. Classification (NCBI taxonomy): domain Eukaryota; kingdom Metazoa; phylum Arthropoda; class Insecta; order Lepidoptera; family Noctuidae; genus Craniophora; species Craniophora ligustri. Next base: position 14,272,909 of record LR990959.1, on the reverse strand, counting down.
TTCCTTAATCTTATTTATCGCATGCTCAAACTCAAAGTATGTGTATGTGAACTTGTTTATAAGACAATAAATTAATGACATAACGATCTGCGGAGGTAATAAGGTAATTGGCGTTAGCGGGGCGAATACTGGCCATTCTGTCAAAATATTTTATAATATTAGTTATTCTGTGCCATCTAGTCGAAAAAATATTAATTTATTTACTAGAATCTTAGAAATATTAAAAATGTATACTTGCTTACTATGCAAATCTGATACTTAATTTTTAAAAGTTGCTTCGCTGTGAATGTCAGCAACATCGTAAAAATAATTTGCTAAAGCAACTTTTGCGAAGGTTCTCCACCGTTTAACCCGTAATCCGATTACAAGCAATCATTCACCCACTCATGCACTTTTTAGTGTGTGATGTAGTTTCCATACAACTAATATTACCATCTTCATCAGCCCATTTAATATCCCACATGTGGGGCACGGAAAACCTTACATACCGTTTTAGTTATAACTAGCTGTACCCTGATACGCGTCTCTGTAATAGTGTGTCCTTGTTATGTTAAAGATCTGTTGTGTAAAAAATGCAAAATCTTTGTACAACCCGCTTGGTTGTACATTGTGTTGTAAAAATTGAGCTTAATCGGTGCAGAACTGTTTGAGTTTTTGAAATTAATACAAACCAACTAAAAATTCTTATAGATATTATCATTGGAAGTAGAAGACCAATGAAGTAGTGTTGTGAATGAAGGAAGATGAAAAGGAAGAAGAAGAAAGAAGACCACTAGCTAAACAAATGAATAACCACAATTGTCACGATAAAAAAACATAAATTACTTTGTATAGTATGTGTAATGTTTTAAAGCTACTTTTACTTAACGGTATCTCTGTCAAGTTGTAGCAGTAAATAAACAAAAACAGGACATACGTATATTCTCGTTAAGAGTTTACAAGTCGCCTTTTGAGAAATCGCGTAATTGCAATTTGAATATCTCGAGAATTCTTTTGAGATGGATATTTCGAGATATTTTATGGTTCTTTAGAAGTTAGGTCATTATGAAATGTTGAGAGGGTAGCGGTTCGTAGAAGAGAGATTGTTGATTTTTTTTATTTGACTTCTGCACGAAACTACACTTGAATTGGGTTTATACTTATCCGTAAGAAGGATCAAACAATAAAGTAATCGTATTTTTGTTTTGCTATTTCGGAAGATTGTTCCTTGGGATATGCAGAAACTATAGCGAGCTACGTGCTACGGATTCGGCTTACTACTTTTGCTAGTATGCCTCATGTATTGTCCTTAGGTAGCTCAAAAAATCTCGGGCACGGATTTTGTTAGCCTTAATATGCTAACCCGACTGTCTTTGTTTGAATCCTGCCCTGTTAATTTTTTTCTGTATTATTTTATTTATTTATTTTTAATTTTTGGTCTGAGTCCAGAGTAATTAAAAAATATTAAGGTGGAAGCTCCACGCTAACCCGCGAAATTCAAATTTTCGTACGTTTTTTGCAATTTGCCGGTAATTGTTAGGCTGTACATTAAACAAAATATGATTCGCACCTGTAATAGGTATTTAGTTACAGAATTATAATCATTAATATCATCAATACAATCCTCACATTGCATACAATTGGATTGAATGACTTTTTCATGAAATAGACAATCAATACAGTTATATGCACTTTGAAGCCACCTTAATGTAAAAAATTATCTTGAAGAAATCTAAAAAAAAAAGGATTTTGAATAACTCCGATTGTAGACTTCGATTCGGCTCGGCTAGCAGGACATGGCACATTAATCTGAACTGCAGATAAACGCATTTTACTTTGCGGAATCACAAAACTATCGACAAGACTGGATAAGCAGCATTCCTGATTCCTTGTTTAATGATGTAATTGCGTGCAATTTCTCAACTTGATTTGAATTAAAATCACTCGCAGTGACTGATAATGTTTGAGATAGCTTGTGAATATATACAACGTAAGTTAAATGGCTTGGTTGCTCTAAGGCTTTTGATTAAGAAAGAGAAGAATTAAATGTGAATCAAAGGGAATAAAATGGGTAGGGACACGAAATTAAATTATATATAAGTATTTTATACCGAAGTCATAGCCGTAAGACTACAGCACAATTCAACTTGGCATGTGGGCATACATACATTATGTATATCATTAGGGTGAACAAATTTAAGGATTTTCGGGTTGCTGATTACTAATGATTATTATGTCGTATGGTATGGTATATAAAACCAGGACTGACGGCTCTCCCAGGCACGGTGGGGTCTCAAATGATGTAAGGTCACCCATCCATAGATTGACCTCAAAAGGTACCGCTTATCCTAAGATATCGATTGATCAGCGTGGTTATTACTTTCCGATCGAAATCTGCAGTAGGTATGAATAAGGGTCCGATAAGAATAGCGGGGTTTTGTGTTTGTGTGTGTGAGAGATTTTATGTTTATAAACGCATCTACAATACACAGGAAAATTTTATACTTTTGTGTTAGGTAAAATGTAACTTAATACTCGGTTTTGAAAGTTCTCATTAGTTAAGCACAACACATTTCGTCTTACTACACAATTATAAATATCCTTTATTCAGTGATTTCCATATGAATCCTTCGGTCTGATGGCAGTCATTACACTTTCTTGTCCACAGTACAAATAGTCTGTTCTGTGCATTTTATATTCTTGGCTCTTATATGAATACTGTACATGTGACTCATCAGTGAAAATTCCTCTAACCGCAGGGTCTTCGAAATAAGTCAGTATCACGAAAAAAAAACACGTTTTAGTTCAAAATAAAATATTTAGACCAAATTTTAATTTTGAAGTTAGGTAGTCTAGTGATTTCATTTCGAGCTTCATTTAATTTATTTGATATTAAATTTTTAGTTCAATAGTATAGTATAGAATTCGACAATATATTATATTATTAACATGATTGATTAAATATAATTAGGGGTTATAAAATAGTAAAAACTTAAAAAATCCTGAAAAATTCCTTAGAAGTTATCAGAAATTAAGTGTTAAATCAGAAGATTAATATCGTTACTCAAATATCTACTCTGAAAGATTTAAGTCGTAATGTTTACAGGCCAACACTAAAATGCCAGCCCTACGCCTCAGGCCCGCTTGTTTAATTTATGTTGTTTACATGTTTACACATAATTACTCAGTTGACCACATAATTCACGGGGACCATTAGCTCGCGGGAAATTAGAGAGACCCCGCTTGTGGTCACATTATTTATTACCACAGCATTTTAGGGTTAACGCTGTGAAATTCTGAGGTTCGCGTCGATTGCGTAGAATTAAGCGTGCGAATATTTGCCGACAGTGACAGTACATAACTTTGGACATTTTTTATAAGTTTTATTTAAATACGGGAAAATGACTATTTTACAGTTTATGTAAAATATACAATACTGAAAAACGAAACCTCAGAAATAATATAAAGTTTTGTTTCGAAGTAACGTTTTATTTCTATGAGCTAATATATAATGTTCACGTAATTTCACTAATACTATCAGTGAGTTTATAAGAATTTATTAATGGGTAATTTAATTTAATACGAATTTTATTGCAAAATCCCTTATCTAAGGTTAGCATTGGACTCCTTAGAAATATTTTCCATATAAATAGTATAATAGACTTAATCATATTATTTATCATACACTTGTTATATAGCACATTACTAAGACATACATATCTATGTTACATCACCTAACGAAAAAGTCATTATTGCACGATTCTCTCAAGTGTCGTAGCATACACTTTCTCAGCCCGCAGTTTTCTAACGCGTTACAAATACGAAGATTGGCCTCGCCTGTGTCAGATATATAATGACTTATTTAGCGACGGAGAAAAGGACCAAAACGATAAACCAAGACTCAACAAAAAAATTAACATTCTCCTAGCCTATTACTTTGAACTAATCTTACAGGGCTCTGGCAGATAGACCTACGACTTGGTAAAGGTCGCTGAAATCCGTTGGATACTGGTCGTCCAGGACCGGTCATTGTGGAAATCCTTGGAAGACTGGCTAATATGACATGGTTCCAATCTATTTAAATACGGACGACAATCAGTATTTTATACAACTGTTGTTAGATTTGTACAACTCGATTATTGAACAAAACAGATAGACTATTGATAAACTATCAGGCAGTTAGGCGATTTTGATCCCTGACCAGTAACACTTCGGTACCGGTTGTCATTTTATTCGTATGACAACCGGTACCGAAGTCTAGAAGCTTGCATGGAGAGGTGCCGACATTTTAGAGAAATACACAGCATAATATACTTTGAGTTGCCCTGTAAAATAATGGCGCGACTAGTTTTCGTTGAGAATTTTCCGACGTTTCAAAAATTAAACAGAATGATAAATGCACATCATCTAGGACTTCAAAGTATAGCAATTAAATTTTCATTTACAATATTCAGCTTTGATATAATGTGTTACTTTGTAATTTCCAAATATTAGTGTAAAGTCTACAGATTTAAGCTGTGGTCTAACCACAAAAATCTAGGTTCTAGCCTTAAATAACAAGTTTCACTCTTTATGTCAGTCGGGCTATAAATTTTACTAGATAATGGCGGGCCATTTTAAAAAGTTTAAAGAGAGTGGTTTAGGGTATGTCTAGATTTTCTTGATTATGTAGGTTTTGGTTTGTTGTCAGCAAAGTAAAGTTAGTTTCGGGTGAAGTGAGTGCTCAAAATGCAGTACAAACATATATTTATGATCTGTGGAAATAAATTTGAGTGTTGTAAGTTTATCAATAATTTGATTGTTTGTAAATCATCTGACATAATCAATTACCTATATTTTATAAAATATATTAGTACCAACGCGAAATGTTTAATAAAATGATATTAATGAAACTTTTGAAGTCTTAAACTTACAATCCTTTGGAAATAATATTTCTTAATTAAAAATAACCTCTTAGGTTTTATGAGCAATTTTCTATTGATAAGTATAAGCAAGGATATCTTTAAGGCTTATTTACGAAACCATGTTAACGATTTCATTTGTTTATTTTGGCCGTTTCATAAGTACTTTACAACAGAGCATCCTTTGTTATGCTTGAAACCTAATAGTGTCTAGAATTCTGCCATTGAAGGACTATTCGTTTGTAACTATTAAAAATGTTTGTAAATTCAATCAGCCATTTTCCCACGATACTAAAAATGAGGCGTCCGCTAATTTACACTTCGTTTATTTTCATTGAATTATTTATAACCACGCATTCTACGGAGCGTTGCGAAATTATAACTTACGAAAGATTTTCCGTAAAAATTCGCGAAAAAATAAACTACACCTAGTACTGATTTATGTGAGTGTTTAATTTATTTGAACAAATTATTTGACGTTACATAGAAAATGAAAGATATAACAGATATATATTTTTGTTGGACCGGTTATCAGGAACGGAGCCCTTGAAATAACTTGTTCTTCGTTACGAACGATAGGGTAAACCTGTGTAAACATATAAAAATATGATTTGTGCCAATTTGTTAGCTGTTGTAGGATCGTTTATTTTTTTATCGTAAACCCATCAGGGCTTGCTGCCCGGCCAACGTTCGGACCAATGTTTGCGTCGTAAAATTGTAATGTAAACGATGTTGGCGTGGACACATTATTGGACGTATTACTGGAGAACTGGGTCGGGTCGGGGTACACACGCCAAATTCATCGGTCCCGACTTGAATTTCATACCTATTAATACATTCACGTTTTGTTTATCGAGACGAAATTTCGCAGAAACATGTACCGGTAATAAAATCGATGCCAAGTGTTGCGTTTCGATGTTCCTTTTGAGGATTGTGTGACAGCGGATTAGTTTTCTGAACGTAATTAAATATTTGTCACTGTTCTTTAGATGAAAGGAGACATCTTGATTGGTCGATATACGAGGAACAAATGTGGTGATCTGTGGTCGTTTTATTTTAGTATGACCAAGCTTTAGTCCTGAAGTGGGATAGTTACAGTCTTACAATGTCTTTAGTGGCTGTCACACAAGGTGTTTTTTTTTATTGTTGATCATAATTACTCAGAAATTGCGGCGACTTCACTTTTAGTACAGTTAATGTTAATAATCAAAATTCCATCTTAGCTGAGAATACATTATGCTTGTTTTTGAAGAGTCTCACACTCTTTATTGCTTTCTAGCAATGAGGCTGGGAAGAAAACAATAACAAAATTTTCTATATTTTTTAAATCTCTTTGTTAAAAGCTGTGATAGCTTTATGTTAACCAGCAAACAGGAATCCAAAGATCTTTAGGTCTCAAAGACTGAAATTTCGAAGTTACGTGCGTATTTATCACATGCTCAAACAGCAGGTTTCCTTACGATGTTTTCCTTACAGGAAAAACTCTGCCTGCCTGAGAGATTTTCTCGATGGCGTGTGAAGTCTGCCAACCCGTACTAGACAATAGCCTAATCTTTCTCAAATGTTTGTTTTTTTTTTCCCTTGTCCAACACTGGCAAACAGTAGAATGGGTTGATGATGAGATCTCTACGTCAGTCGTCAGTCACATCATGATAATTTTCGGGTTGACTTAAAGATACAATACAATAATACGGAGTCACGTTATTGCTAATCCCGGCAATAAATAGCGTCAAATTGCTGGCGCCAAGTCGATTACTACCGCGTGTAGAGTAGCCAGATATTGTGTTGGATATTACTAATACGAGTGTTAATATTTATTTAACGTATTTTTAATCCTTTTTTAAGCGCGTCTAAAATGGTCGCGTGGCGCGTGCATCACTCCGATTTTTTTTAATAAAATGACATATTAAATAAATGCAAAACTAAAATGTTGTTAACGAGAAAATTGAACTTACATTAAAACTGCTTTTCAATTTAGCTTATAATTTTTTATGCGAAGAAAATGTTGCTTTATTTTATTTTCATCAATAAATATTGATATCAATTTTAAATTGTATTTCAATATTAAATAATTTTTGATATTTTTTTTTATTTGTAATTAAAACTTAATGTGGATTTTTATGCTTTTCGTTCTTCACAGATATATTGATAAATATATTGATTGCGTTAGTTATGGAAGCATATCGACTAGTTGGTAATCGATTAAAATTTAAACATTGATTACAATAACAACCTTCTCGAGTGTTAATTAAGATTTCGTCAACTACGTGTCAACATATTCTCTGGGCTGTTTTTGATGCGTAATTGCAATTTCTGTTGTTGGTTTAATATTCGTGTGATTTTAAACGTAAAGTTGCTAATGTACGATTGTTTTTTCTTAGTAATCAGCTGTGATTAGAATCAAGGTTTATCCGTAGTTGTCTCTACTTAAGGGACAGTGACATGTCTTGGTAATATGAAGCTTTATTAATTAGCAACTACATCGGCATTTGTAAGTGGCTTTTATAACGTTCACCCATACAGACTTTTCTAGAGGTCATAGTTTAACCAGGAGTGATTAATGACTATTTATCTCACTATCTCAGATACTCTTAGTATCAAAAACGTCAAAAAGAGAAACGAATGATTTACTCTCTACAGCTTTCAGAATTTTCATACGTAATAACTGTCTAAGAAATAATACTAAGCTGTGTTTTATTCTTCTTGATCAAGAGACATATCCCAAAATAAAACCCAACAGATGGTCACCTCACAACCACTTGTATATTTTTTTCAATTAGTACGAAAATAGTTACCAATGTTTCGACCTTGGTGAATTATCTAGGAATTATTGTGTAGCATGGCCACCTGCGCGAATCGACGAGCCATCGTGTGCGCGGGCGCATTTTCAGAATGTATTGACGTTTTTCTCGCAATTAACTATTTAATTATCATTCTTATTCTCTTCCGGATGCTGAGAAATAGTGATTATTTTTTCCAATAAGTGTAGTAAGATCCGATTGGAATGTAACGATGTTAAACGTTGTTCGATGTAGGGTTTTATTTATAGAAAATGTATTATAGGTTTGTGTATGAAATATTTGAATTAGGTACATCAATTTAATATTGTGCGTATAATCGATTGTTAGTTAGCTTTGAAGTCTATACTCTAAAACTACACATCATAAGGGGTAAATTTTGCATGGAAAAAAGGTGTTTAAAAAAAGGAACCCCGAGACGACCTGTATCTCGTGCCTCACCTACTTAATAATAAATGAAATTGAATGTTTATCATGCTACAAATTTATTGACATTAAACTAAAACAGGAATTCCAACAAAATTATCATGATTTATGGCCAAAATACAGCTACAATACTGGTACCTGACGCCTCAAACAGGATTGTTATATATAAAAACAGAAACGTCTTTATATCTTTACAACTAAAATAATTAACACATGTTCCAAATTCTGGCTACCGGCCATACCGGTTACCAATAAATACAAATCGGTTTCTGTCAATTAATTAAATATCAGATCGAAATCGATAAGCCATTTAACAGCTTGTCAAGACAATTGTAATCCGCGAAAGTCACTTCACTAATTATAGAAACTTCCACTTATTTAATGGTTAAAGGAAATTAGTAAGCAATTTTATCTAAGATATGCACGTGAGATTCGATTAACTCAATAATCGATTTGAAATCGATTTTTAATTATCGGATTATTAATCGACTTAGTTGATATGCTTTTACTGAATTACCTTATTAACAGTTCATTATGAATGTATCTAATTTTGAGTGTTGAAAATAGGTATACATATGTATAACATACACATAAGCAATGAATGAAGTCACAGATGGGACACAAATTATTTTGTTAATAAAATAATCGGTTTTTTAATTCTGTCGGTAACTTTTAAACTGCTTCGTTCAATTCCTAGGTCAAGCAAAGGGTTTTTCTATGAAAACCTCAGTAGGTAGCAACTCGGAGTTGCTCGATTGATGGTAATAAGCTCGTCCCCTATTCCATGGGACCTAAAATATACCAGCAAAATGTTGGCGTACATAAGTACACTCTGCCTAATCCTTCGGGCACAACAGGCTTCGGGCAACAGGATGATATGTATGTACTTATAAACTGTCATGAAGGAATATTTGCGTACAATACGATACTTGTATTAAATAAAACGCGTGTAATTTTTGATCATTAAAGAAGCCAGGTCGAGAGCTATTATGATCGGAGGACAAGTTTTAAATGAATGGCAACCGCACAGATGCAGCTTTTATATTATGTCAATTTAAATTTATGCACGCATATAAATCATTGGCGCGTAAAGGTCGACTTTCTGGGCCGAGTGACGTAACCTACAAAAATATTTTTCATAAATCGAACACGTCCATCGTTTACCGAACGATAACGATCATTCATTGTTAGCCGATATATTCGAATAAAATCTTAATCGATTATCGAAACAGATTGATTGACTTATTAGCAAATGAATGAACGGTATGAATTATTTCGATAATTTTTATTTATGTGCCGTATTATTTAGGTCATTAAGGTTAATTTCCGGTGATATAAACGTCATGATTTAAAGATTCTGCCTTGAGGAATGAAAAAAAGATGATTATCAAAGCGTTTATGGTCGTAAATTAATTCGTACAATGCCGTTGCTAAATATTTATGTTTGATGTTTGCGTTGTTCTGCGAATTTTATGATGTATACGCGAATAGCGGACAGGGGCCATAGAATTAATTAGCCGGTCTGATAGCCCGTGAATGGAGCCTCGAACAATCCTAATTTAATGTATGATGAGCAATAATCTTCATTCAAGGAATCGCAAACGGGATCAAGTTGAAGTGAGTTAATTAACTCTTCGAAAAAAGAAAACCGATTTGAACCGATTTTGTGTTGTAGGTACCTATTGGTTGTAATTAATAAATGGTTGTTGTTTCAGAATAGATTGAATTCTTGAATAGTTTGTATGAGTATGAAAGCAAACTTTAATTCTTTTGTATTTTATGGATAAAAAAATATAATCAATCGTATGACCCACAGAACAGATAAAAGCTTTTATCTGTTCTGTGATATTACCAGTATTCTGCTCGTGATGTATAAAACCGGTAGTAAAGATAACCGAATTCAAATTCTGCTCATCTACCTATTAATCGATTAATAATTATAATTGTATCGAATCATCTCTATTCATAAAAAAACCATTTGCTTGGCTACTGCGCAAATCGAGTTGTCTACAATAATAATAATAAAATAAATTGATTAAATATTTATCAGCCATTAGCTAGCTTTTATAACAAATTAAAATAAACACAATTTATAAGAAATCTATTTTATAATTCAAATTAAGAATGCAATATTAACGTCAAAGGTTCCATAGACACATATTTATGTAAAATATAATATTTTTTGTCGGAAACGGTGACCTCATGGGTGGGCAAAGGCATTTTTATTTTCATCACGGTTGGTAACTCTGACGTAACGCTAATGTTTAATTGCAACATTTTAGGGCCATAAAGTAAATTTAAAAAAATATCATGACTACGCAATAGGTATTAATGTTTTACAATCATCAATTCATTTACTGGAGTCCACTTCGCTAGCCTAGTGACATGCCATCGAGAAAATCTCTCAGTGCGTGCTTTTAGTTCGACCTTTGTCCTCACAGTTTACTAGTATCTATCTAACCTATGTAATAAATAGGCGTTTTGCTGCTACAGAGAACAGAACATAATAGAAAAATAATTTGCTTTATCTTGGAATCTGTCAGGTTCACGCTACGTCTGCCTACCCCCACTGAGGGGGTTAGCAGACTTAACACTTCGAGAACCAATCTCTCAGGCATACGTTTTTCACGTTTCCCTGTATACTGTTAAGCAAGAGATATTTTTTTAATATTGTAAAGTCCAAGACTTTAGATTTTAACTTGAGATAGGTACCATATGGTAAATACAGCAGGCTAGCAGATCGTATTATGTGTCAACGTTCATTGTGAAATAAAGAAAAAGTTGCCTATAAATACACACTATGAAATAAATTATGTTTCGGAAGTAAAAAGAACATCAAATCTGTGATTGATTGCGGATATAAAACACTGACAAATGCTTTGTAAAATGTAAAAAAAACTAAATATTTTAGTTTTACAATCGGTGATATTTTATATTCACAGATTTTGACAGTTTAATATTTTCTTTTAGTGTGCAATTTAAAATTACGCAAATCATTTTGAATACACATGTTTACATATACGAAACTAATGTTTAAAAAAAATACTCATCCTTAAAGGTGTGGGCAGCAGATAAAAAATATCGTACCGATAATAATATTACTGTTTACGTTTACAGGTATTCTATGCATGTGAGCCGTCTCACGCACCAAATTAAGTCTAATATGTGCGTAAATTAGTTCGAAAATCGTTTGTTTACATATCTTTCCATGCTTATTACGTTCTTCAACAAAATTCTTAAATTTCAAGACAAAATTATTGAAATATTATACAGCCACCAAAATGGTTGAAATACTATTTGCACAACAACTTTCTTTTAACACACTACAGGATTAAGGTTGGTTTCACTATCCATAACTGGCAACACAATGCCTGAATTAAATCGTACCTTAAATGGATGCGGTTTAGAACCTATGACTAAATCAATTAGCAATTGTGGTTTAAAATGTGTTATGTAATGCAATTGGTTGGTTTACGAAACTGTGTCAAACAATATGTATCTGAAATTTAAGTATGATGTGTTCACAGCGTATACATATAGGTATAATACATATGTAGCGTATACGCCGCGCCTACGCCGCGTATACGCAATGTCTACGCCGCAAATACGTTTAGCGAACGCCTTATGATAAGGTCCTCAGTGATGCATTATTTTTATGGCTGTCTGACTGTACGTAATTTAACATATACTTTATGACGTTAATATAGACAACAACCCTGTCTGCCCATGACCTTGGATGCTATAAAGGATCCGAAACGTCGGGATCAAATAATATCAATATGGATAATTTTTATTCAAAAAGAAAAATTCAACCTCAGGCGGGACTCGAACCCGCGTCTTCTGGATAAGTACTCCAGACGCTCTGCCAACTTAGCCACCTCGGTGGCTCAGTCAGCTTGAAATATGCTAAAAAATACAAAAAGATCAATATGGATAGACAGATTGTACACAAACTAAAACACACACAACGTAGCGTGATAAAATCCGTAAAAAAATGATTTTTTTATTTTACATTTTAGTTTTTATCGTAAACTGTAGTACCTACTTATTCGCTTGATAACCGTCATTACAATATATTCTAAATAGTTGTTCAACATTTTTTAAGATAAATACAAAATTTTTACGGACGTCGTAAAACAAAAATACATAGCTGAAAGTATTCAATAAAACGAAAATAAGTTACGGAATACAGAGACGTATAAATATTCACACAAAATGTGTTGCGGTTCTTGATAAATGTGCACAAAAATAGACATTGCAGCTTTATATATGGCCGACGGGGATCAATATGTTCAAATAAATAAGACAAAGCTGAATCTAAATAAAGTATTTTGACTCTGCAAGGTCGACTTGGGTGGCCCGTATTATAATATACTTATGTATGCGAAAAGATTGTCTGTTTGTTGACATCATCATTACCTAAATATTATTACAATGTTGATAAAACTTCACACAAAAGTAAGCCGAGATTTTATTTAGTAAAATTATTTACTTTATTTACAAAAATACCAGCTTAATTTCACCCTCAATGTTAAATTACCCTGGTTTTTTTACGTAAGGAGTCTGAAAGACCCACAAATCATAGGCATACACTACAAATAGAGTACAAAATATTATGACATCAAATTAAGATGGTTCTACTTTCCATCAATTAGATATAACGAGTAAATCGCAATGATTAGGTACATACATCTATCTTTCGTCATATAGTAATCCTAGTTTTGGTTTCCAATTTTACTTAATTTAATGGTATTACTTAAAAATGTTACGAGTATATAGAAAGAAAGAAGAAAGAAAGAAACACATTTTTTTTCTAAGAGTATATCGGTTAATTTATCAAAAAAATCTGTATCTACTTCAAATATATTTATTATTCTACATCGCGCGGACAGAGCTGCGCGCTGGAGCTAGTCCACAAGCAATATATTATTTCTGACAACAAAAGTAGCGCTCGTCAGTTTTTGGGGAAATTGAGTTATTCGTTGGGCGTATCGCTACTTAATTAGCGAGACGATGCAGATTTATTTTAAGACAAGTTAATATCAATTTTGTGGCTTCCGATATACACTCGAATATTGCGAAAGAGGTTTACCTACCTTTAGTTCTTATTTCTGATAGTACTTCAAATGTTCCTAAGCAGTAGGTACCTAAGTACTGTGGTAAAATTTTTGTGTTGTACTGTATGTCACACCCAAGCAATAGAGTCTAAGCAGCAACGTCAACGTCAACGTCAACGTCAATATCAGAATTATACACGATGCAACGCTATCCAATTTATTTTATGGCCTTACCGTATTCTAAACTTAACTTAGTTCTTAATTTTTTTGGGATTCTGGGTACTTAACTAATCAAATCAAATCAAAATTTATTTCAAATAAAATACACAGAATGGTTTTTCGGTGGTTACTGCACTAAGCTCGAGGCTTGTATCGCAGATACCAACAAACTTTAACAATTCCTATTTTAACATTGTTGTATTATGGACTCCGTAGACATCATAGGCAAGTAGCAAAAAATTAAAGTAAATTAAATTAAAATTACATTAAATTAAGTTCAGTTACAATTATTAGAAGTGAACGCAAAAAAGAAATCGGTGACTGAAGTAACAAGGTAAGCTATGTTTTGTCCGTGTTAGTCTGTGTGTCAATTATATAAATATATATATGAATTTAAGTGCGTTTGTGTGTGTGTGTGTGTTTGTGTGTGCGTCTGCGCGTCTGTGTGCGTGTGTGTGTGCGTATGTGTGTGTTCTGAAATTGAGTGTCAGCTAATAGTTAAAATTATATTCTCAGTTTCAATATATGAATGATTCCTTAACCAGCTTTTTAATGTACTTTTGAATTTACTCGTAGGTAGGTTTATGATTTCTTTTAGAGTGTGGCATACTTTGTTGTAGATGTGTGGGAGAAGAAAAGTGGGAAGGCGTTTAATGAAAGTCGTCTTTATAGCAGGAACGGGGACCCGAAAGACGCGACGGTTGGTTATGTGAGAATGCTTAGTAGAACCTATAGTTTTCTTGTGCATCGCCATTGCTGCTTTTAGGATGTATATTTGGCGTACTCTAAGAACTTTGCATTCTGAGTATAAATCGTCTGTGGGAAATCTGTAAGGTTTTTTCAGCATTACCTTCAGGACTGACCGCTGAGCCCTTTGACTTTGACTTTGACAACTGACTGCTTGTTAGAGATATATAGCAAATGGGCAACAACAACTCAAGAACTGGGTTACCCAACCGTAGATTGGCCGCTGTAAGTACAGCTCTACATTGCGGATTGATATTGGAGCGTCGTTATTATAATAATAATTATACACGATTGTCTCCATACGCCTAAAAACAATGTACTACATCATTTGTTCAACATTGTGCTACAAATCAATGTATGTATGTTTGTATGTATGTTCGCTAGTCACCATGACGAGACAAATATCTTCCATGACAAGATTAACAGCCTTAAAGAATCAGTCAGACATCTTGATTAAATCGCCGTTTAAACACAACTATCTGATGGTCATAGTCGAATTAGCAATTGTTTTATTGCTTGTTTTGGAGACAGATTAACAATATTGTGTCATCATACATTTAAACGCCCAGTTTTATTATACCTATACGTTATAATTTGTTTAGGCGCAGGTAGGAACATTTATCAGGTATTTATTTATATTTAATTACATCCTATGTTCAAGTAGGACTCAGAAACCGATATTTTATTCGTGTTTATTTTAACCGTGAGTATGTGTAGGTACTTGAGTACGTACCTTTTCATTTCGTTTGTGTTCTAATAAAGAGGGTTTTTAATAAGAACAGAGTCTCAAAGTTTATTTCGGAATAACCGATTTTAGAGCAGTAAACCACAATTAGCAGTGCCAGTTGTACCAATTTTTCAAGCGAAATTAAATGGCCGACTCGCCGTTATCTTAGAAATTATTGGATTAAAATGTTTATAGCACACAGTTTATTTTTAATATTCTGAGATATAATATATCCGCTTAGAAGGCCGACTAAGTGTAAATCGACAAACGAAAAATACATTTCGTCATTTATATTTGATATAAACCTTTGAATTCGTTTTCAATGCACGCGTTCATAAAATTCCTCACCTAGTGTAATTCGATCGGTGTTGCCCAAAACTAGATTAGCTGATCGCTTTGTACTTTGAACCTAGATGTGTAAATTGATAATGCATTAGTAGGCTGTTGAAATATTCGTGAACTTGCATATTGTTTCGACATGCTGATGAATTGGTAGGTATCTTAAGACTGATTTGGTGTTGTGTTTGTGCTATCGCGAAAATCTTAAAGCTCCATCGGCTTACCAACGCTGATGTATAGCTATCGTATTGTCATGCAGGCATATTTAAAATCCAAATCCTAAGGGCGCTTCTAAACGCTAAAAATGTCGCGGAATTATGCAAGAATTCGTGTCGTTTCTACACACATATTGTGAACACAACAAGAACCTATTTGCAGCAGGCACAGTTAAATTTCTTAGCGTGTTCATGCGGCCTAAGAATGAATTATGATTAAGTTTAAATATACATTATAAAAAAACATTCATATGACAATATGTTTGTCATATGAATGTTCTTTTTGCATTTTCTTGGGAGATGTTTCTATAAAACTATTTAACTTATTTACTATAGACTTAAAAAAAATACCTGCCTGAGGTACGAGCTCTTTTTCATAGAAATATATGCGAGATGACAGATGACGCAATGATATCGTAATGTCTAAGACTTTATTGTCAAAGTGTTTTATATAGCACAATATAATACTATTGCCCTTAACCTGTGACATTTAAAATAATGGATTGGCATATTTAAACAATGCATTGAATGCGGTACGGTAATTTATTTCTTAGTGCAAGTGTACTGACTGAAAACTATTCGATCGAAATCGGGTAAAGTACAGTGAATAATAAAAATCGGTGGCAAATATTTCCGAATTAGGTAAATCTGTCCTAATCAGCCAATATATACATAATATACATTAATATCTAGTGCAATTAATTATTTCAGAATTTACGGTAAAAAAATTAAACTTCAAGGCGTAAATAATGGCTTTCTATGGAGGACATTTACATTCCATATGAATATGGCAGATAAGAGATATTTCAGATATTCGGAATGGAAACGTGAAAAAAGCTATTTCTGAAAAAGGAATACTTAACAGAAGGACGGACTCGTTCCCAGATGTTGTTATTTAGAAAAGAGTAAGTAATTCGGAAACTACTACTTATAAAACCCAAGTCCAGTATTTACGCAAGCGTCAATCGTGTTGACATTTAACGCAGAGCTACTAAAGAGTTCTAAGAAAATCGTAAACATTAATATTCTTATCGTAGCATTTATCGTAAACGTGTGTCACATAGTAACAGTCACAAAGGGCAGGTCTGGAATCTTAAGCATTACCACTCAACAATCAGCCTTAATATATGGGGAATTGTGAGATTTTATCTCGTGTAATTGACGCGTTGACGACTTGTCGGACACATGGATTACTTGATGGACTGTTTTCATCAATAAATGAACTGGAAAAGGTGAAAAATGGAATTGGAAAATCTTGAAACAAATTGAAGATATAGGCTTTCTCTTTGCAACCCCAAATTGAGGTGTTCAACTAAGATATTGGTAGATAATATAATCAGAGTTCAAGTTTTGATTTTGAGAAATTCAAGTTAGTATTATACTTGATCAAAATGGTCGACATTATTAGCTATTTATTGACTGCTTTGGGGAAATTTTAGAGGGCGTTCCCAAGTAAATAAAAACTTATCTATCCGAAAACTTCACTGTCCTTTATTGAGTGGTCTGAGATATTTTAATCAAACTTCGCAGAATTGTGCCCGTTACAATCGAGATCCAATAATTCACATTTTCGTTTTACACGCAACCATAAAGTTCTAAAAATACAACATCGTATTGCGATTTGCGACAACCATACGCTTATGATTTGTGTTGACGAAATCAGGTGGTGATTCAGTGTTTTCCTTTGATACCCAAAATAGCGAGTAACCACTTAACCGAACCCTAAATATTGCCATAGTGTGCTAAAAGCGTTCAAGGAGAGATTAGATACCTTAAGTTCTTCGTGTGGAGGTCTAGGAAAGTGGTAGAAAGGAAATTAGTACAAATAGTGAATTAAAGACTCTTCTCAAGGGCGACAGCGATTTTTTTAACTGCATTATTTAAATGGACATAGACCCAATTAAATAAGATTAAGTTGAAATTATTTTACACCAAAATAGCTGAATAAGATAAACCAATATTTAAAAAAAAAAAATGAGTTGGTCTTTTGGTCCGCTAAAGGACCAAATTTTTCGGTACTTGTTTCCATTATGTGTCGTAATGCTGTAGACCATAATAGGGCATCATCCAGTTACTGATTGTAAGACATAGGTTGATAAATATCAATTGGATCACTGTATCCTATATTATAACAGTAGATTATCATTCAGCTATTTTGAAGTAAAATATTTTCAACTGAATCTTATTTGAATGGATCTATGTCCATTTAAATAAGATGCAATTGAAAATATTGCTTGATATTTGTAGGTTAAAAATAAGGGAGGCGAGATAGGTGAATAAAAAAGGTTGGGACTATGAAGGTTTGCAATCTATGTTAAATACACATCTGACACACCGGGGCCAACACAGTATGTAACAAATGATACCTACGTATAAATAAATACCAGAATCACGTGGATAATTTATTGTAAAGATATGTTACGTATGATATAAACAAAATATTCTTTAGTTTATCGGAACGAAAAATGTTTTACAATCAGTTTTTAATTTATGAATATGACTCAGAGGAACAAACCGTATTTGTTCACCAATATTTATTACAATATTAAATACAGAGATTCTATTGTAAGCCAATCATAACATCGGATATTTATATGTTACATGAGTCAAGGACAAAAGCAGTGTTGCTAACTGCTTAAAATATTTCATATTACAAAGTAGCAATAGTTCCAAACTATAAACAAGTAGAGTATTTTTAAATGAAATACGCGCATAGGTATGCATTCATTGCATAACGGTTTCACGGAAACAATAATATTAGCACTGGCAACTAGAATACTGTAAAAAATATATTTGAAATTTGGTAACGCATTCGTGTAAACAAATACTTCAATTTTGAGCATTTGCGTGCGTTGCGGTTTATTTTTGGAATGACGTAAGCATTTTTCTTTTTTCGTCGGCCATGTTTTTTTATGTAGCTGTCACATCACAGATTATCGGTGAAAGTGAAAACGTAAACAGGTTTTATTTTTCTATTCGTAACGCGTTTTCTCGAGACTCATCTGCTCAGCGTTTATATTACATATTGCCGTTTCAAAGACGAGTAATATTTTTGTTAAACATCGCGTCTTATGATGACTTAAATTAACGATAGTTTGCTAAATAGAGAAAAACAGCTTTAAGAATCTATATACATAATTATTAGAGTTTACAAATATTTTTTAAATAAGTAATCAAGATTTTGGACTTGGAAGGTACTGAAAGATATTTTTGAGTTATTTTTATGATGTATCAAATAGTTTTCTCTAGATTTTATTTTGAATCGGGCAATCATCATAGATTTTATTATCGTAACAGTAAACAAACCATACCCTGAGACGCTAATCTCCGAAAAATAGTCCCAAAATTGGAAAATATACGTGACCAAATTCGCGGCGCGGGGCGTCTACAAAGAAACGCGTGGGCGCAGACAGCTTGACCTACCAACCGCTCGCCTACGTGCACTCACTCCGATGAACGTCGCACTCGCGACGCATTATTTTTCCTTGTTCTTAGTACATTTCCGGCTATAAAAAACTCGATGCTCAGCTAACAGTGACTGCAGCCAAGGTTACCGAATTAAAATCTATATTACGTAACTTGTTTCAGTATTTATCTTTTTTATCTGTGTTTGTCAGATCATTCGAAAAACTTTAAAAACACTTTTTGTATGTCTGTAATTTTCTTTAAATTTGGTTTTCGAAGGTAATATTATGTAGGTAAGGTAGGTATATAAGATGTACTAACGTCTATCTAAAAGATTATCACAACCAACGAAAAAGTGAAAATTTATTGGTTTTAGTATTTAAGTAGATAAGGTTGCAAAAATTAAATAAAATAACTAGTACCTCCTTCCATAATTTTCACTAGCAATCTCGTTGCGCAAAATTAAAACAATAAATAAACTGGATAATCTTGGCCGCCATAATTCCGGTCGGATTCGCGATGTAAGTGTGAAGTGCTATAGGCAAGTTAAACCAGTACGGTGGTGAAAGCCCTCGGATATAGGTCAGTGTCTCTGGTAGATGTACCGATAACAACGGGGCTTTGTCTCGACGCACAGTCACTCGCGAATAAACTAGCTGGAGGGAATCTGTATGGGATTTATTGTTTTGCACAAGACTGCAGGGTTTCAATTCTATTTATTTATGGCTCGATGTATTTATATTTTTTTAGCTTCTTCAAGGATTGCTTCCTATTGTTTTTTTAAATGTCGTCGTAAAACGTTGAATTTACCTACACCTAAAAATTGTTTACTTTAAGATATAGATTTTTTTTTTTAAAGTAATTACTGCAGATGTCTCAAGTATAATTTCAAGGTACGACGATTCAACGATTTCTGGACATTTTGAAGCTACGTGTATATTTATCACATGCCCAAACGATGAGAGGAAAACATGGTGAGGAAACCTACATGCTTCAGAGAGTTTTTATGAGAAGTGTTTAGTTATAAAAATCTTCTATAATACACCTATAATTAAAATTTTTCAGCTTATTCATTCTACACTACCCACTGTAATCTATGCAAAAGCTAAAATATACGGTGCAATTTTTCGCAGTCGGCCGCAGCTGTTGATAATTATGTTCCGTTGATATGTTGGCGAAAGCCGCGCAGTATGTTTACAAATGCAATTAGTTATTAGAGTATTATCGGAGCATTATTCACCGACACTTTTTTACGTGCTCGAGATAATGTGGAACAAGGTCGCAACGAATGCATCCTAGTATTATAATTAGATTTATAAATATATGCGTATGTATGTATGTATTTTCACCTACTACTACGCCTGTCATCTCCAAATAATTAGACAGAGGTGTTCTAATGTACACCCACATTTCGCTTATATGAGCTTTTCGCCAATAGGGTAAAAATCCACTCTCCGTGTTACTTACTACTGAGAATTACATAGAAAAATCTAATAAAGTTTTGGGTCTGACTGTTTGTGTATTGTGAATATTGGTGTTATAAAACACACCCACAAAACAGGATAAATTCCAAATATGGGGCAACGTTTAAAAAAAGCGTTAATAATATCAATTTGCCGCGATAATATCCGCAACAACGTTGTGGTTTTATTTATGTATACGGAAATATTAATAAACTAAATTACATATATAAATATCTAAATATAATATCCACTTACTCTTATCAGTAACAATAATTGCACAGTGGCTAATGTAGTGGAAAAATGATAAGCCGTAATTATTACGGTCTTAATAAGTGTTCTTAGAATTACTATCGGCAGTTTTTGGCAAGGACTTGATAACGGTATTAGGATATCATAAAAACAAAAGTATTAGGTACACCTGTACGTGTACTCTAGAAACTTTACAAGCTAATTTCATACCACTTCCTCTCAACTTACGGTTGAATTTTGTATATTGGCTCATTTGTGAAGACACTCATCATCATTATCCCAATGATCGTTCCTCTCATGTCTCATTTGGGAAGGAATAAGGATATAATCAACCACGCTGGCTTTTTCCGGGTTGGCTTCATACTCTATCGAAATAATCTCAGGCATGCAGGTTTCCTTACGATGATTCGCGTCGCCGTTTGAACATGTTATATAATTACTAACATGTAACTTCGAAAAACAATACACTAACATATTTTTATTTGTTTTATGGAAAAAAGGGCCAGGGTAGGAGGCGCATCCGATAGAAAGTGTTCACCACCGCGGGGCTGCTGATGTTCTTATCAGCAGCACCAGGAGGACTAACAAATGCGTTATGTAATACAACAATTACTATCACTCCTGCGAAGATAAAACTACTTTTATGGATTTTCATTAAATGGTTGTTAATTGCATTAAATAATTCCAGTATTACTGCAAATACTGGAATTATTTAATGCCGACGTTTCAGATCTTTAGGACATCCATCGACGCTAATTTATGTAACGGATTCAATTATTATGTCACGTTCTATACTGCGTTTGATAGCCATGTTCTAACGTAGTGCTATTCCGTTTTATAGGTTTCGAACAGTCTCCATAATATACAATAGACAATGACAGTTTATGGACGCTGTTAATTTGACTCCATTTAAAACTATACTTAGCTAGTTAAATATATATACTGTAGTTGTTCTGAAATTAGTTCACTACTATAAAGTTAAATGTTCTTTGCTCGTCAAAGGATAGACTTTATCTTGATTGAGATAGATTTCAGATTCATTTGTCTCAATAGCTTGAAGCTCATTGCTAGGAATGGGAAGAGGAAATAGTTGGTATTCAATAAGCAATATAAAATATAGCAATATAGAATAATTATAAATGGTTGGGCAAAGTTCTGTAATATTCTTCAATCCATTTGCTGTCCCAAAGTTGGGCACGAGTGTCCTGTTTATCATCATCAACCAATTATTGTCCCACTGCTGGGCACGCGTCTCCTCTCATTTGATAGGGATTAGGCTATAATCCACCTCGCTAGCCTACTGCGGGTTGGCAGACATTACATGCCATTGAGAAAATCTCTCAAGCATGCAGGTTTCCTCACGATGTTTTCCTTCACCGTTTGAGCATGTGATAAATACGCACATAGCTTCCGAAAAGACGGTGGTGCCTTGGGTTTGAACGCGAGACCTCTGACATCTCAGTCCACTGGTCACACCGCTAGCTACCACAGCTCAGTGTCCTCTTATTTGAGAGAAATTGGGATATCAATACAGAGCATTTCGATCATACTTGAGACATTTGACTTTAGACATTACTTGATTTGCAACGTTCGACTTAAACCCTGTAAGTGATTTTTATTAGGTAACCAGAATGTACTAAATTCTTCCAATGACGTGAAAATAATAAATCAAAATAAAACTAGTTTTTGAAACATCGGGAATAAAAGAACAGTGATAATATCAGTAAAAAGTAGTTTTATTTCATGACAAGAAGAATAATAGATGATTTATTTTTAAATAGGTAATATTACTGTAAGGGAATTGTTTACCTGATTATTTTCAACAGAGGAAAATATATTGTTGCCAACTATATCTCTCTGCTACGAATTCAGATGATATTTACCTGTAAACAAAAAGTGCAAATTATGCATAAAAATGAAAACAACAAAAATCTAATTGAAATATCTACCAATAATATCGATACATTGAAACAAAAAGTATTTTTTTGTTTTATGATTATGACTGTAGGTAAAAGTTCTAACGTAATTAAAATATCAATTTTGTTGTCCCAGTGGTGTGCAATTATGAATCTCTATCTTTATTTCAATAAAAAATATAGGTACATATTAAACTCTGATATGCAAACTAAGATAAAACATTTATCTGTGCACTGCACTGTTACTCTCGCGGTAAGATACTGTTTATTCATAATAAGCTCTTATCACCGGCAGTTCTATACGATGATAACCAAAACACTGCAATTATATCTTTATTAGTGTTTAATAAGTTTATCTGTCTGTGTTAACGGTTGTTTTAGTTGTTGCCACGCTAATTGCTCTTGTTGTATCCGTAAGATATTGTATGTTTTATGATGTATTGTGTTATATATACAGCTTTTTGAGTTAAATACTATTAACGGACTTTTGTTTTTTATAAAATTATGATATATGGATGCCTTTTCGCTCTAGTAGTTATAAGCACGACAGTTCTGAGGTATTGAGTTTGATTGCCAGGTTGAACGAGTGTTATGGGTATTTCTATGAAATTGTTAGAAGTTATTTGGAGTTTTGATTTGACCCGCTCGCATTAAAAAACTAAATAGTTTTTAATTTTGTTTCATAATATAGTTTGTGTATGTATTTATGTTTTTTTTTGTGAAACTTACACAACGAGAAAGTTTTTAACAAGAAATTCATCCGAAAAATAATGTTTATGGTAAGAAGTGTTAACAATACAATGCTTATACTTGCTTATACAATGCTTAAGCTCCATATACCTCATTATCAATATATTCTGAATAAGCATTACACATGTTTAGTATGCTATTAACAATAATTTCTTAATACGTGATCGTATACAAAATATTCAATAAAATACCAACACATGTAATTTGACGCAAAATTTCCACGAAATATATATATAATAAATAACGTTTATTAATAATTCTATTACGTAACGACCACGTGTGACTTCGATACCGATTTCGAATGATATATCGATTCGAAACACTGCACTCGCGCGCACGTGGTTATAATATTACAAGCATATTTAACTGACATCACACAATGACACAATATCGTTCAGCATACTAATATGTATGATGTGTTTTGGAATACAATATGCCCAGTCGGCTATTCAGATAAAGCCATTGATCGATTTGTTGTGGTTAAGCGTCACTGATTGCGGTCTTTTTGAGGATGGGTGGCTGTTTTCTTTACTTGTGAATATTTTCGTAAGTTATTAACTGTCATTTCCTCCGTATTTTAGAGGACTATCGATAATTTCGAAGTAAAATCCTCATATCGATTTAGTTTGCCAATTCAATTCAATTATTTATAATGGCAAACTATGCCGATGTCGACAATTCTGCCAATGTCAAAAGTGACATGGAGAAGCGTGCGTATAAAAAAACATAAAAAAAGTTTATGAGTTTAACTTTGTAGCGTAAGTGTTCTGAAAAAAATTGCTGACATTGGTAAATAAACAAAACTAACAAACGTAAAAACAAATAATTATAAAGTTTAAATCAAATAAATACAAAATACTGAATATAATATTAGGATACATCATAGTTGGATATTATCGAAATATCGTCGTGTCAATTTTGACATAAAATGTGTCTTTTGACAATTCGATTTTTAGGATACAATTAAGTAGTATTTTTTACACCCAAAAATAAATTAAAGAGTAAAACTTTTTATTTAGAAGTTCGAGTTTTTTTTAATAAATTTGAATCGACGCCAAACGTCTTGTGAAGACATTGTAAGATAATTTAGCTGTCCGATTTTCTTTATTATTCTAAATATTTTCTTTTAAGTTTAAAGCAAAGAGATTTATTGTGCAATTAAAATTAAAGTATTATACTATACCTAAAAAAACCATTTCGTATCAAATAAAGATACACTTCCTGCTCAGTCTTGAACTCCTGTCAAATTAAGTTGTATTTTATATGTATAACTTTGTCGAACTCTTAATTTGACAACTCGCAAATTGTGTGCCTTTTCAATGACGTTTCATAAGGAAGATTCGATAATATTACTAAGATACTATATTAAAGAGGTTTTCTATGAAATACCCAGTAGCACCTCGGAGTAGTTTATAGAGCTGTGGTAGCCGAGCGGTGTGACCAGTGGACTGAGATGTTAGAGGTCTCGAGTTCGAACCCAAGGCACGCACCATTGACTTTTCGGAAGTTATGTGCGTATTTATCACATGCTCAAACGGTGGAGGAAAACATCGTGAGGAAACCTGCATGCTTGCGAGAATTCTCGATGGCATGTGAAGTCTGCCAACCCGCAGTAGGCTAGCGTGGTAGACTATAGCTTAATCCCTCTCAATTAAGAGGAGACCCGTGCCCAGCAGTGGGACATTAAAGGGGTTGATGATGACCTCGGAGTAAAGATTCGTGCCCAAATGATGACAATATGCTCACCCCCTATTACACGGGACCTAAAACATACCGGCGAAATGTGAGTATATACATATGAGTACACCTCTGCCTAACCCTTCATGGACGACAGGCGTTATGATATATATGTATTACCAAAATACACACTATAATGTCCAACAAATATAATGATAATATTTATGTTGTATGTAGTATTACACGTGCTATCGTAACCAATTGACCTCCATAAGTTAACGAGACGCGCAGTGTCAGTGATGAATGAAATATTATGTCAGTGCCTGAGACACGATCCGTTCTGAATGAATGATGAATGAAGATAGTGAATGGGTCGGACGTTGGTCGGCATCGACAAGTTTTGTAGCTGGATTTAACTTTTCTCTTATTACATTGTTGTAAGGAAAGATCTCTGCTTGATTAGTCAAATAATCGCAAGTAGTGCGATTACTAAATGTGCGCTATTAGGTACAAGGTCCATGTCGAAAAGTGAAAAATGTGTTATTATATAGGCTTTAAATAAAACCGATTTTTAATAAAATTATTTCGAATAGCATGTAGGTAAGTCACAATTGAATAGGTATTATACAGTTAAGCGTGCTGCATCTTAGACCATATGATCATTTATCTAACATCCGATGACACTATCGTCAAATCCTAACCTATCTATTTTTAAATGAATTAATTAAAAGTTTAAAAAATCTCCAACACTTTGTGGCGGTTATCTTGGATCGATTATCATCAAACAATCAAAATCAAAATCCGTTCATCCGTTTGGGAGCTGCGACGCCACTGACACACACACACACAAACACACACACACAAACACACACACACATACACAAACACACACACACACACACACACACATCCACATCCACAGATACCTACGTCAAACCTATAACACCCCGTCGTTTTAGCGTCGGGGGTTAAAAAAGCATTATATGATACGAGAAAATCCTAAATATGTAAAATAAGAAGTTCCTCTTTTAGAGTCTATGAGATTTTATAGGTTTTGACTCAACCTGGGTGGGGTTGGGGGGGGGTGGCGACTGGACTCTATGGGCTATCCCCCGACAAATTCTACAACCTAGCAACGACGTACCAGGCTATCATAAATATGTAGGAATGTGTGCCAATTTCCAATCGACTGTGTGGTTTATAACAATGCCGTAACGGCGATAAGGTAATCGATTTTTCAAATCGCGCATCGAACTATTCCTTTTACATGTACTGTGTACATAGAAAGGTTGGTTTAAGTACCTAGGCCATAAACCAACGTATTAATATATAAATAATAAATTACCCTGACAATATGTTACAGCGCCATCTAGTTCCGAGCTAAGCAACGAGGCTTGTGTTACGGATACTAAAGTGATTGGTACACTACATAGATTTTTTTTTTGTTAACATACATTATATATATAGAAACATGTATCCATCAGGTCAAATAATTTACATACTGATCACATAAATATCTGCTCATAATAATAGAGTTATGATACGCGCATTTAATTTTAGCATTAACAATAGCAGAATTTCACAACTCCATACACAGACCTCGACAAGTGCAATTCAACCTTATAGATCCGTTAATAAGCTTGCTTATGACTCAGCCGCGACCCTCCCTTGTAATAACTCTTCATATTAAATCAATTAAGTTGGACAACTTCGTAATATTTGTTTATTCAGATAATCTTGTGTATCTTATCTCTCAATCACGAGCATTATCATACAAACGACCACTTACGTTCGTGTGATACCCACCACTTATAATATAACGGCCAAGGATATTGACTATCCCAGTATGGTAAGACAGCCGATTTCAGAAGTGCCCTGACATTCATATTTTAATGGGAAATCAACGGTCTACTCTAAATGCTTAGAAATGATGATAAGAGTCATTTCAATTATGATATTTAAATCGATTAATTGGAACTATAATATAATTGCAAATATAGAAAAACGTATAGTCTGATTGATAATGGCGCGATTTTCGGGTCTCCTGATATTTAAATTTTAGGACTTAGGACATCTAGCCCAGTGCGGGTTGGCAGACTTCCATGCCATCGAGAAAATCAGGCATCATAGTTTTCTTGCTACTACTATATTTTCCTTCACCATTTGAGCATATGATAGATACGCAAGTAGCATCGAAAAGTCAGTGCCAGCATCGGAATCGAACTTAAGGACCTTTAATTTCACAGTCCACACACCACTAAGCTATCACAGTTTCCACAATCAGCAACATCAATATACCGCGATAAAAATCGTAAAAAGTAGTTTTATTTACTTCAATAAATGTTGCCATTTCAAAAATATCCAGAATTTGTATATAAGCTTACTTTCATTTAGTAGAAGATGACGTAACATTGTGTTTGAAGAAAATGACATTTCGGAATACCAACATAACTTCAATAAATAATGTCAAACGGTTCATAAGAGGTCAACTATCAGTTCTTAAGTTCCATATTTAGTAGACCATGTGGGCAGTTTAGTGATTGTGAACAGTTGTTCTGTCATCTTTCCAACATTTGCATAATTACCGTCGCTTACATAATTATTACGTTTAGAAATTACAGTCTGGCCATATTTGGAGTTGCTTTTACTACCTTCTGTTTGTGAATTTGTCCGTATGACATAGGCTAGTCGTTATATGTTCAATATCCATTGATATCAAATTGATCTTGATGAATAAGTATCTGTTCAAATTTTTTTTTTATTTCACGATTTTCCTTTTTCAATCTCCAAGCGAAGTTTTATCAAAACTGGTGCAATGGTTTCGTCGTAAAGAAATAACAAATAGATACGTACAACCAGTAATTAAAATAATACGAATGTGTTATAGAAAATTCTTAACTGTATGTTTATGTAATGTTGTCGCTATTAAGAGGTTCTATGGGCGGAATTGACATGTTTTATGGTGTCATAGATATTTAATTTAAATAATGTTCCTCACTTCAACTGTGTGTGGTCTTGGAATATTAAAAATTGACATATTTCTAGTAGATTTTATCATCAACTCACTTATAGTTCCACTGCTGGGTACGGATCTCGTCTCATTCGGAGAAATTAGGCTTTAGTCGAGCATGATGGTCTAGTGTGGTTGGCAGACTTCACAGGCCGTCGAGAGAGTCTCTCGGGCATGCAGGTTTTCTCACTATTTTTTCCTCGGGCATGCGATAGATATTGATTTGAATATGTGATTGGTTCAACCATTCAGTAATGGACGATAGTCCAATAGTAGGTGTCATGAGGTTACTCTTTCGTTAAGAAATTTATTTTCTTTTGTGTGGTTTCATTTATCAATCATACAATTGCCGTTTCGTAGCTATATTTGTATCAGCTTCTAGTCTAATGAGATGCGGTTGAATATAAATAGGTAGTTATTTCCGATCCGAATTCGGAGCATTCAACAAAATTACAGCATAGAAATTGGTGATAATAAAATCGCATGCAACAATACACCTGTCCTTGAACACTTTTAATTCAGGTCTGAAATAAATCGGGATATTATCTCATTGCAGTTCATGTAGCTAGTCATTCAATGCGACAATTACATTGATCCTGCTTTATGATAATGTACTAGTCTGTGCCTGTACTGAACCAATCTATCGGTAGTGCAAACATTGAAGGTCATTCTGATTATTTGTAGAGAGACATTGACATCGTCAATTGTTTGAAGTTCAATCAATTCGTACGTATTGTAATACAGCTAGTTTATATTAATTCCAACACAGGATGATTCGTGAGTGAAATACCCAAATTGAAATTGAATAAATGGCTAGAACCTACTACGTATTTGTCCGTACCTACTATTATTATAAACGCGAAAGTTTGTATAGATCGATGGATGTTTGTTACTCTTTCACGCAAAAACCGCTAAATAGATTTGAATTAAATTTAGCATACATATAGTTTATTAACTGGATTAACACATATACTACTTTTGTGTATATACCATGCGGGCAAAGCCGCTGCCTTATTGGTCTACTTGTCAAAACTGTGTCTTAAGTTTGATTTACAGGGTAATTAAAGTGTTATTATAGTTAGAATGCATTTTCAATCATATAAAGTCTGTTTCCACAAAGGAATTTCACTTGTCTATTTAGTCCAATTACTAATCTCTTGATCTGTGCATGTGTGTGTACATTTGCATATTATAATTACTCACAGAGTACTTAAGATAGCAGCGCCATATCTAATCGTTTATCTCTGTAACACAACTATAATATAATACGTAACCTGTTAGTCGATGCAGTAGATAGCAGATGTGTTATGTTTTACTAATCATTTACTTCATTATATTGCTACATCATCCTAATATCAACTGTTAGACGTCCACTGCTGGACATAGATCTCCAACCGTATATCCATAGGATCACCACGACGACCGGTCCTGAAGGATATACACCGTCCTAATTGGTGAACTAATTCGTAAAGGTGAGGTGCACAACACTCACAACCGGCACGCATTTATGACAAGATGTGTGAATGTGGACGAAGTTAATGTGGTATGCAGGCGTCGTATGCACGTCATATTCTGTAATTCCCAATACTTAAATATGATGAAGACAACAAAACAATGAATAGTATAATGATACTAAACCACAAATTGTACTGCCCATAATTATCCAAACCACTTAACCACTTCAAAGCAAATTCAACCGCGTCCGCAAGCGCCAAAGTCTATATTACACTGGCCGATTAACGCAAATGTTTCACAGTACCATTACGAATATTTAAAATCCGAATAC
Source organism: Craniophora ligustri (assembly GCA_905163465.1). Classification (NCBI taxonomy): domain Eukaryota; kingdom Metazoa; phylum Arthropoda; class Insecta; order Lepidoptera; family Noctuidae; genus Craniophora; species Craniophora ligustri. Next base: position 14,243,245 of record LR990959.1, on the reverse strand, counting down.
GGAAACCAGTCGTGTATTTAATCCGTACTTACACAAAATTCCTAGATATGGCGTAACACTACCTAGTGGTGCGCGGACGCAATCCTATCGTGTATCTAGTAGGCGAGTGATAACGCTCTTATCTTGTGTGCTAACACATAATGTTGTAGCCCAGTCACCTACATTGAAGTGCAACGCTACATCATAATCGTGTCATGATGGGACTACGAACTAGGTTTGATGGGGGACTGTACGGTGGTACTGGGGAAAAATCTTTGTAGGTACTGCGATTGAGATATGATATCCTAGTATTCATCATCATCAACCCATTATTATCCCACTGCTGGGCACGGGTCTCCTCTCATTTGAGAGAGATTAATTACGCTATAGTACACCGCGCTAGTCTCCCGTACGGCGCAGGTACTTCCCCAGACGGGCAGCTCAATTTGAGCAAGATTTCTCGTTGTCTTCGAGCTGGAGTTTGACAAATCAAGGGTTTCCCGGTAATGATGATGCTAATCTAAGTCTTCTAGGGTATTTGACATAAGTATAAGTAAACTAGATGAAACAAATCCACTTACACAGCTACGTATGTGTATTACGAGCATGAATTTAAATTATTTATTTACCTGCGTACATACATATGTATATACTAAAACATGCGTTGATTTTATACATTGCCCTCTGCTAATAAACATCTCATCATACCAATTTGCACATACTTAACATTACGTGAAGTATTCGATATCTTTCATTCTTACAACTACATAAAAACAATCTGGCGCTGTATCAAGCGTGTTTCAGGAGGATTATTTGATCGTAAGAGCGTGATAGCGCTATTCAGCGTGTAAAGCGCTATCCTTTTCTTTTTCATTTACCTTTTGTTTCGTTAGGCTGCAGATCAATAAAAGTAATGTAAGTATATTATATACTAGCGGATTTATTTTTAAGATAACGAAATCATTTTTATTTTGTTGTTATGTCTTGTTTTAAAACGAAGATTACACTAGAATTTTATTGCGTTTTTGTATGCTTGAATTACTATTCAAAACCACTCACAACCACTACTGTAGCTTTAATGGGTGTTGTTACTGTAGGCTATGGCCTACACTAAAAACACCCATTAAAGCCCAACAAACACTGAAATACTTTAAAAAAAACACGGTTGACAGATAAAGTAGAAAAAAAATTTAACAATTTTGTTTGTGCCTTATTACCTATGTATCGAAGTGATGCACGCATCGAAATTTCAAGCAGTATTTATTAAAATAATAATTAACCCTCTTTTGAGAATTGTACTTCAAGAAACACATAAAAATAATACACATATTTGTGTAGACTATCTTGGACCTATACTGAACTTAAATCAAAAATAATAATCATTAAAATAGACTTGCAATTAGCCAAGATATCGCTTGAAAACAGAAAATTACAGTCGTATAAAATTTATCAACGTATCATGATGTAATACAAAACGACCGATTACAGGACAAGTTCTGATACCAAATGATAATGAATTACATGGAAATAAAGAAAAGCATTAGGTAGTGGATATCTACTTAAGCGTGACAGTTAACAAATTTTACCGCTTTTTTGCATTAAACAGTCATCTGAAATAACACACACTTAGATGACTCGCACGTTACTGACGACAAGTAACAGACAGACACACTATAAATAAATATTTTTGGTCATTACGACATTTAATTCCGAGCTAAGCAATGAGGCTTGTGTTACGGATACTAGTTGGTTGATATACTACACGTATACTTTTTTTTTGTAAATACATACATATTGTACATTGATACAATCCATGACTCGGATACAAATATTTATGCTTATCACAAAAAAAATTGTCCTTACCGGGATTTCGATTCCGGACCCATAACACAGAAGGCAGTGTTAACTACAGCTGGACTAATTGGGTCGTCACCAGGTATGGATATTTATAAAGTACAAAGTTACGCTCCCTAGAAAATAGGCATAATTTATCTCGATGTCCAGCGTTCCACAACAGTGCGGTTTTTAAGGCATTTTCTGCCTCGCACCACCGCTCTGTGGAACCAGCTATCGCCGGCGGTCTTTCCGAACCGTTACGACGTGGGAACCTTCAAGAGGAGAGTATATTCTTTATTGAAAGGCCGGCAACGCATTTGCACGTCCCCTGGTGTTGCAGATGTCCATGGGCGGCGGTGATCACTTACCATCAGGTGAGCCTCCTGCCCGTTTGCACCCTTATTTCCATAAAAAAAAAATATATATCTTCTTGATCTTGACATGCTATCTGAACAGGTTTAGCACTAAACGGAATAATGAGTATTATTACCTCAACGATGTCGAAAGTTAACCTGTAAGTTTATCTTACAGTAACTAGGGCACATCAGCGAGTAGGTAGCTACTGTTAATTGTGATAATTATGTTTTATTTGTGCTGGATTCATCTTACCGCGAACTAAATCCGATCCCATAGCAAAATGAAGGGAGGATTTTTATTATTATTTATTTGCAGCTGGATGCGTATGGCGTAGGACCGGTTGTCGTGGAAATCTCAGAAGATTTCCAAGACATGCCTCCCTTGAGGGATCCTTATGTCCAGCAGTGGACGTAATTTAGATGAATTGATGATGATTTAAGATGCTCTTACTATTTTTATAGAGCTGTGATAGGCTAGTGGTAGTTCGAGCTTTCAAGCTATTAACATCGTGAGAGATTTTGTCAATGTCAGTTTGGTCTGACATTAGGCTAGCGTGTTGGTTTATAGCCTAATCTTCTTAAATGGGAGGTGGCCTGTGTCCAGCAGTGGGAATGTTAATGGGTTGATGATGATGAATGTGTGAAGAGTATTGTAAATAGACCAATAATTATTTACTCTGCGGTTTTTATAATAAAATATTATAGTCTAGCAATGTTAATTGATTTATACCATTATTATGAGTAACGATATCGAGAATGCGGATGGTTTTTTAAATACCTTTTAATTCAGTGGCATGTCGCGCATTATAAACATTGAATGTACCTGCAATAACAACAAAAACGTTGATTACACACTATGCTGTAACGATATTCCATCACGCGAGGAGTAATAATATGAAAAATCAGACATTCCAAGTATTGGAAGATAAAATTGTAAAGTAACAGACAGTCTTAATCACTCTGCTTGATTAATTTCTAATGTTATTGACACTGTCTATTTAATTCAAAGTGTAGATAATGTAAGTTCTGTTGATCTACAGGTCATCGAATCAAGCAAACAAAATATAATAAGTCAAGGAGACATTAACACGGTTAATAAATTTTGTAGAATACTTAGATTTATTTTAAATTTATATTAAATAGCTGTTACCCGCGACTTCGTCCGCGTGAAATTTAACGAAAAATTTAATGTAATTTAAATCAAAAGCACTAAGGAGTATTGATATCACCTCCAACATAATTCTCTATCTCTTTTTAATCCCGTCAGGGATTGAATTTCGATAAAATACGAAAAACGTCTTCCATCATTTCTGTTAAAGAATGTTTATGCAAAATTTGTAGTAGATAGGACCAAGGAATCACGTTGTCTCGTACAATCTTGGTCCCCCTATCCCCCCCCCCCTTATGGGCAAAATTTCGGAAAATCCTTTCTTATCGGATGCCTACGTCATACAAAGACTACACTCGCCAAGTTTCATTGAAAATTAGAGAACTTTCATACTAACTTTGCACCCCCTTTTACCCCCTTAAGGGATTAATTTCAAAAAGGGATGTCGGAAATAATCATTATTAGGATCTTATAACCCAAATATAACATTTTATTGATACAACTTTGAAAATCAAAGAAATTTCATATTAACTTTGCACCCCCATTTTACCCCTTTAAAGGATGATTTTTGAAAAAATATTTTACACGTGTTTCATAACTTACAATGAAAAACCTTCAAACCGAATTTCAATTGAATAACTTCAAAAACAGCAAAGTTACATACTAACCTTACACCCCCGTTTTACCCCTTTAGGGGGTGAATTTTCAAAATTCCTTTCTTAGTGATCCCCTACGTTATAAAAGGAATCCCTGTGCAAAATTTCAAGTTTCTAACCCTTATAGTTTAGGCCCTGCGTGGATCGCAAACAGACCTCCGGCCTCCATAAGCTGTGGCCAGCGGGTGGGCGCGACTAGGGGAGTCCGCCGCCCGAACTGGTAATGGCCCCAAGTAGGCGGCGCGCGTGTTCGTCACACGTGCGCCTGCGCGGAGGATGCGAGGCGAGCTGTGCCTCGCTCCTAGCCGGGGTCCAGCGACCAGAGCTGGACCGAAGCCCGCCGGGGTTGTGGTGCATGCTTTTGCGAATCCCATGGCCCCGGCAATAGGGTTGGTGGCGTTGACGGGTGCGGTTTTTTAGTCGGTAAACGCTTAAGCGGAGTCCGACACACCCCGTCGCCTCCCCAGGCGACGGGGACGGTCCGTAAAGGATTTTTCCGCACTTAAAAAAAAAAAAAAAAAAAAAAAAAAAAAAAAAAAAAAAAAAAAAAGGCCCTGCGTGGATATGTCAGTCAGTCAGTCAGTCATTCAGTCAGTCAGCTTCTCCTTTTATATATATAGATGATGAGCAAAGTAACAAAATATTCTGTTAATATAAAAAGTTGAATTATAAAAAGATATAAATAAATCCTCAGGAACTATGACTAATGCAAATGTTTTGTGGAGAGATCATAATATTTATTGATGGCATACCTCATTTTGATAATGATACTATATTATAGTATCATTATCAAAATTAGGTATGCCATCAATAAATACTTGAGAAGAAGAAAATAAAATTAACTGTCCCCACCAACACAAAGTCCAACAAAACTGACCAAAATCGTGTGACGGAAAGAAATAGAACACAGCAAATGAGGTCACATTACGTACTCAAAAGAAAATCATGAATCAGATGGTGATTCACAGTCGATTTTGAATAAATCCGAGTATTTTCTTTGATATAATTTTGTGGTAACACAATTGGAAATGCAGCTGGCTATCTGTGAGCCAAATTACAAACGTAACAGAGAGGGAAACGTAACAGATTCTCGGTATAATAAACTGCAAGCAATCGCAGCAGTTCTTTCGTGTAAACAAAGTCTAAATACAAAATCTGACAAACCCGAGGCCAAAACCAAATGAATTCACACTTAAACATAACATACCATCACGCCTGTAGTTTACTCAGGGTTAGGTAGATGTACTAGTGGCTAGCCTATTGCCGGGGGTATATCAACGGGGCAAGAATCCAAACTCCGAGCTGCTATTAAAATTTTCTTAGAAAATCTCAATAACACTTGGCTCGACCTGAGAATTGAACCCAAGACCTCTTGATCAGCAGTCGCACTTACGATCAACCATCTTACGATCAACGAAGCATAGATTTTACTCATTATACGAATTATAAATAATTCATAATTTCAATTTAAATAGAAATTATGTTTAAAATATGCAAACGATAATTGTAATCGAAAACGTTGAGCGACTGTCAACTGTCTGACAACACTCATCACACGTGACTTAAATTGGAAGAATCAGCATGTTTTTGGGTATTGTATGTCGTTGCCTGTTTTTTAAGAAAAAAACTTTTATATCCAGTTTAAAAGAGACTTGGTTTCTTTACACTGACGTGAATAATAGAAATTGAAATAAAATTATGTTTTACAGAGTGCCCGTTACTATGAATGATGTAAAGGACCAGAAACGTTGGCATAATGTAATATAAATATAACGCGATAAAATCCGTAAAAAGAGGATTTATTTTAATGTTCACAAAAAAAAGCTAAAGATAACTGTAGCTTCAATAATTTTAACATACTAATGGTCATCTAGTATCTAAAAGTCAATAATTAAAACGGTTAAAACTTTTTTAATAATGGTAACTCTAAGACTCGTCAATAGCTACTAAATAAAAAATAAAGAAGGTTTGTTGAGAAAGAAAGGTGGTTGACAAAAAGAGGCTAAAAAGGCACTGAACTGTATACTGTCTTTGCCTGACAACCAAATGACTGAAAAAAAAACCTAGAATTTATGAAAAAAAGCTATTTCTAATATTTATTAATATGAATGATTAAATACTTCGGTATAAAATAATATAAAACGCTTATTTTATAAGCACAATTAATTAGTAGATTTTGACAGCGATTACATCAAATGCGATATTTCATTAGGATTAATGTTACGCATTAGCGCAGTAAGAGCAAAGGTAATTAATTGTGATAATTTAACATTGTCTATATTATGCCAAATCGCTAATCATCAAACCACGTAATTACTATACATTAAACTAAATTAATTACTGATTGCTACTGGCAGCAAAGCACAAAGGGTCTACGTATAATATGTTCTAAGAAGAAAATCAGCTCCCAGATCCATACTAATGTTAGAAATGCGAAAGTGTGTCTGTCTGTAGGTATGTCTGTCTGTTACCTCTTCGCTATAACCGCTGAATCGATTTGGATGAAATTTGGTATCCCTTAAAAGGGAGATATAGTGTGGAAGTTTGTAAGCGGGGAAAATTACTAATTTCACGAGGACGAAGTCGCGGGAATGCTAGTATAATTTGAATGCATACGTTTTTTGTTGTCAAGTTCGATGACTGAAAATCAACAACCATACTTTGGCTGTCAGTATCAACTTAATTTGACACTTTGAGAACCTGTATCTGTATATTTTTTATAACGCGGGGATCAAATCGGCGATCTGTGGTGGAAACCCAGCCGCTCAACGGCTGCGACAATTGTGTCACCGTTAAGATGTAACCACTTAAGACACCCACACATAATTGTTCAATTCTAACCGAAAGATAAAACCAGCGATACATATCTATTACACGATAATTGACCATAAAAATGTGTATACATGGTTGGTATTACCAACCTCATACCATCAGCTATCATATAATTTGTGATGATAAAAATCCCATTAAGTAGGCCTAATTAAAATTAAGGAATGGGTGAGATAATATCAGTTAAACAAGCAGCCGTTGGGAAAATTGTGGATCCCCCATGATCTTGTAAGTAGCTCGGTCATAATCAACGTCACGCGATCCGTGGCGACTGAGAAAAGGCACACACTTGGTGGAGCTAATATGATAAGTGTGGAGTGTCATAGTTAGAGGAATGAATATATATACTTAGTTGTAATTACACGTTTCTCGAATAGCTGTTGTCTTAATTATTCCGATTAGAACTAGTGATGTGGTAATGAGTTTATAAATAGATCTAACACGGAGAGGACTTTTGAAATATTCTTGTATGATTTGAGGATTCTTTAAATGTTAAACATGTATTGTAGTGTAGGTATATTGCTTTCTCTCAACACCTATTACTGATCTACTGCTGGGCACGGGTTTCTTATTTGACAGTTATTAGACCATAGTCCATCAAGGGTTGGTAGACTTCACACGAAAGAATCACGCAGAATCAAGAAGCCATGCAAATTTTGGTCGCCGTTTGAGCATGCGATAAATATACACATAACTTCCAGATAACTCGAAACCATCGACTTTTCAGTCCACTGGTCTCGCCACTAAGAAGTCACTAAAACATATCTTTAAAAGAACGAAAAGAAAGACGCTTTCGTCGCATTAACCCAGTGCAAATTTCAACAGTTTAAGACCACGGGTGGCAAATCACAGAACAGTACACACAAGTCATAAGAAGCTTCGTTCCGATTTTTAATAGAAACCTACAATGTGATGTCATCTATGATCAAGCAAAATTTTTGAAATGCATATAAATTCTTGAGATCAGATTAAGTGCTTTTGCACGTTATAATGGTTATTAAATGTCCGGGAATATTTATTTATTTTACTGTGCTATCTTTTAATTGTTAGAATAAATATTTCAGACAAGTCAATGTTCTTCTTTTTAGATTACCTAAAACACACAAACGTTGCAACAAAAATAAAGAAATCCGAACATTCGGCCGTGACCCTGTCGGTAACGGTCAAGCGAATAACAATTAAGAATATTTAATATCACTGTTTTTGTTACATCTTATTTCACCAAGGAAACCGGTTTAGTGAACTTATATTTTGTTAAAGCGACATTTTTTACGTCCCCTTTTCATATTAGGATTAGACGAAACGAGATTTGGTTTATCTAGATGACATTATGAATACCGAACGTGAATAACGAATTCTGTACAATGGAATTGTTTTGTTGGAACTGTTTGTGTTTAAAGATATATCTCTGCATATTATTAGACTCCATGTGGAATTCGCAAGCGATGTTCCTTGTTTCTTTGTTATTTCAAAGCATTTTAGTCTGCCGAATTGTAGTATGTCCTTTTTTTCCGAGCTTATCTTGAAAATAGAGTTCAGTTTTGCGTAATAACTATGCAGGTATTTTATCAGCAATGCTATCTTTTCCTGAATTCTGTTTACCTTAGATTTGATTCTGACCTTTGGCAGAGATATTTTGTAGATTCATTTATGCTTATGATACTTTATCAACGAAACATATATTTTCATCTTTCTGGTCTCCGTTTACGGAGTTCAATCTTGCAATGCATGGACGTATAATCCATTTATCTGAGCAATCTCCATCTTATAATCAAAGTAACAGAACGGAACATGTTTTCACATCACGCCTAAACACTGTTCTTAGGCCCAAGCTGTGTAATCTTCCGCTTGGTTCCGGGGTCGGGACCAACAGTTATCTTTGAGAAATATAAGCATACTGCTAATAATTATTGGCGATTCACGGCCAATTAGCGATTTGCCTTCGATAATAAAAGTTGGTGAAATTATGGCGGAATTTTTGAGGTCACTCAAGTTGGAGCAAAAACGAAGTTTGATATTGAATTTCGATGTTCTTGGCTTAAAATTACGGTATCGAATAAAACGTTAAGCAATAAAACTTCTTTTCAAAAATACTTTTGCTAGTCTATTATTTGGAATTGGAATTTGTTTAAAATATTCCATCCAACAATTTTATAGGTACCGCAAAATCTTCGAACCGGTTATCACAGATCAAAAGGATCAAATTCGCCATTGAAAGCTTATAGCACGTGCTAGAATTTCTACATATTTTTTGCTGAACAAAACCTGTCTAGCCTCGGGGAACATTTGGTCAAAAAACACATGTTCATTTTATAGAGGAGTGTCTCTATTTTTATTTTGAAGGATAGGTGCTTGAGCATTACTTACTATTACAGTTACTTGTTCATCGACCTCTCTGGCGCCGGCAGTCTAATTGCGAACCAGGATACCTTTTTAAACATTTTTACGATACCTCGTCAATACGTGTGATGCATTGCCAATCTCGGTATTGTCTTCAGAATTTTGTGCTTTGTTTTTCTAATCTGTGACTTTCTAATCTTATTATTACGCTAGCTTTACTTTTACCATGAAATTGGTATCTTGTGTTCAAATTAGGTATCTTCTTGGTTCGCGTTCTATTTAGACCACATCGTCTCTTAACATCAGGTGAGATTGTGGTCAAACCTTTTCCAGTATTTAACCGAGATCATTTAAAAACAATGTACTAATCTACGGTAGGTAAATTGTATTTTAAACACGCTAAGCAAAAAAAACTAGTCGATAATTGACATCACAAATGATTCAAATCCATTTTATATCCATAAATTGTATCTTAACTGACAGGTATTTCGTTTTATACTCTGTAATTAGTTGCCATTTCATTCTGATGCTAATTGTCACACTGCTATAATAGTTCAATTGAATTGTTAACTTTATGACATTTCGCTTCATGTGTTAGTAATTAATATCCAATTATTTAATTGAAGGACCATTAAATTTGCATATGATTATAGTATTTAATGGACTTGTAGTACTTAATGGACACTAGGCTTCAATTATTTTCAGTGTTTGCTAATACAACTACCACTAAAAATATTATTAATGGAAGATACGACCCCGGTAAGGATTAGTGTTTTAGAGAAAGGTCACATGAAAAAGGTTCTAGTAACCTATTGACAATTAAACTTGTTGATAACCTCAATATTAATATTTAGAAAAAAAGATTTGAGGTTTTCACAAATACACGTATACCTACTTATCCACTTCATTCTCAAGTGTAATAACTGTAACCTACACTGAACTTTAGCCAAAGGAACCGGTGTCATATAAAACAGGTATCGTTTTATCAGCGGTGTAAATTTTATGCCCGACCGCACACTTGCTAAAGGGCAATGTATGTTTTAAACACTTTGAAGATTATAATCTGTAATCAACTAAAACTCTTTCTAATGGTAATACATCTTGAGCTAATAAAAAGAATAGCTAAAATAGCTATAAAAGAATAGCTAAGTACGCATTTCTCGTGAACATTACAGTTTTGGTTGGAAATAAAGGAATCTTGTCATAGGATGTGTAATTTATTTCTTGTGATTGAATATCGCTGAAATTATACAAAAAAAGGTTCAATTAAAGTTATTTTTATGAGGATTGAAACAATAATCTATTCATCCACTTATTGATGGGATTAGACATAAATTACCACCACGACCCCGGCGGATCATTATTAACCCAATCCTATTAAAAAAACATAATTTCTTTTGCAAAGAACATAGAGGAAGACTGAAAGAAAAAATCAATTTTTTTCTATCATTTCATGTCTTTACAAAATAGAAAATTATAACTAATCCAATCATCAATCACATTTACTGGATCAAAAATCTTTCGGTAGCTTGATACATTACCGATTCGCGGTCAAATAATCGGAAGATGAGATGCTTTATTTCCTTATGTGAGTAATCTGCTAGCAATTTACTACTCGATCGAGCATCTTAGTGTAACCTTGAACTTGTTAATCGATCTCAATCATGCGCACAAAAAACTCGATAAAAAATCGTAAACGAGTCATTGATGGTTGGTGTTAATATTACTCGAGTGTTGACGGAGCCTTCCTGTGTTGTGTCAACTTTACGCCAAATTTGGATTGATCCTACAAATATTTTTGTTTCCATTTATATGTTGCATGTGTACATTATAACTACCTCGTTGGTGTTATCGTACAGTGCGACTGCCGAGCAAAACGTCTTGAGTTCAATTCTCAGGTCGAGCACAGTATTATTAGGTTTTTCAAGGAAGTTCTCAGTAGCAGCATGGAGTTTGGATTCGTGATTGCATTAACGGCAATACGCCTGCCTGCTGTTACATGGGACTATAAAACGTATCGGCGAAACGTAGGTGTACATTACTGAGGTGTGCCGAACCCATCGGGGACGACAGGCGTGATGGATTGTATGTATACATCATATAGGCAAATTTGGTATGAAAATGAACGAAGCTTGAAGACTTGAAGGTGAAGTCAAACAGTCATAAACAATCTTTCAGTAACTGCAGATTTAATAGACTTACCCGTCTGACGTTCAAAGTATAAAGAACAGATAAGAACACTTACTCATACTTGAACCGGTGAAAGCAATCAAGTTCTTAATCAGTTCGCTATATGGCATTCCAAAACTCGAAGGAACGGTATCAGAAACATTAAACGCATAAACGTGAGAATACGCCAATGACAATTACATAATTTATTCGGGTTACAACGATAAGCTTAAAGGGTAAATTTAATTGGCTTTCCCAATGTAAAGCTGGTTGAAATATTCGAAGGTTCACCTTTGATCAAGAGAAAGGATCGGTAGACTATATGTAGGTGTTGGTTATAATTATTTCGGGTTTGAAAGGTGGTAAGACTGCTTTTGTTTTTTCTTCTGCAGGGTCACCAGCAAAGCAGCAACTAGCTGTTTGTGAGGTGGATGACTGGAGTAACAAAGTGGTGTGGAAGGTAACTTTGAGGTATGTCATATGTTATATTTTTTATTTACTGTTTTTTTTCTTTCTTCTATAATATTGCATCAGTATTCTCCAAAGAGGTCTCTTTGCCATGTACTGAGCAAAAATCTAACTGACTCTCTTCTTGACTTCTAGTTGCAACTGTGAACTGTGTTCTTTGTTTATCGAACCCCAGACCATACATTCACTAGACCAGTTAGATAGTTCTGGTTGAGAGTTCTTTCAACCCGCTAAGAATTTGTAAGCTTCAAATTAAAATGTTATCTATCCGATTTTTACTATACCTATGTAAAAGATGAATAATAATAATTGTGTTTTCAAGGTATATTCGAAAAACTAAATATTATTTTATCCTCCTACACACCAAAGTACAAGAGATAGGAAAATATTTGGAGATTGTATCTTGAAAGAACATGAAAGTATTCCATAGTTCTCAGAATTTCTCAGAACCGTTTTCCTTTCTCGGTTGTGCTCCGAAATATTGAAGCAGTATATACTGCTTCAATATTTTTAATTATTTTAGGTTAGGCTCTATCTAGGATCAAATATTGGATTAAGAGCTATAGAAAATATGTTGCGAAAGATACGAAAATTTATATGTAAAAAATCCGTAAGTTCTTGTAAATATTTACTTATATATTAAATATGAAAATAAATAAAAAGCTGCCGTAAAAAGCTTTATTTGATTCAATTCTGTTCTAATTCGATTGAAGACAATACCTATTGGATAAATGCAAAAATTTTATATATGCCTCCATTTTAAGATTTAAACTTGAACTCGAGTCATAAAAGAAAGAAAACCGACATTTATCTATTACAATGATAAGGAATTTAACTATACCGATTTTATTTAATCATCGGAGTAACTTAATAATAACAAGTAAATTAATTAACCCCAACGATATCAAATTCGACCTTTACATAATTAAATAGATAAACCTATTGACACCTGTGAAGTATGATGAATGGAGGACGCATGAACTGAATGAATGAATGAACACGTTCACTCATTCATGATGCGATGTGACATAATTATGACTCGTCATTTTATCCGTAGCTAGTTATGATTGATTGTGGTTACCGTTTACGCATCTTATCGTAGTTAAAGTTTTGAACTGTTTTTTTACCACATTGTATTATGTATTGAACTTGTGTTCGTATTTATTGTGATTTTGGATAATTATGTTCGTATTTATTGTTATTGATTTATTTAGAAATAGGAAAAAGCGAATCTTTCTTAGACAAGGCTGCCTGTGTCTACAAAAACTCTAATCTTCCATCTGATTTATGTATAACCCTATTTTTAGGCCTAACCGATGAAAGATGTCATAATAAGTTATGACTGTAGGCTGAGTTGGTTGTGTGAGAAAGGAAGGTTTTGAAATTAACTTATACCGCAATAAAATCCAAAAAAATATATATTTCAACGTCTAATATTCTTAATAATATATCTTCCGTTGGATGATAGAATTAATTCTCCAATAAATTTATATAAATAAATATCATTGTACCTATTTTGTTTCTAAATAGTTAAATTGTTGGGCCCCTCTTTGGCCGAAGTTTATCGTAACAAACAATTGTATAGATATTATTCACACTAAATAATATGAATATTTCAGATTATATTATTTGAATTGGGTTGCTGAGGTTGATCATAAAACCAGTGATAGCCATAAGCCAAACACAGAATACCAAGTGATAGGTCTGAAGTTTAATTCCTTGGCACGTACCACAGGCTTTTAACATCATCTGTGTATTGTATCAAACGCTGAAATAGATAGAACATAATATTTCGCCTATCATGTAATGTAGGGTATGCCTATGACGTAACTTTATATTAGGTACATATATACAATTGTGTATATAGTGTTGTATTATGAAAACAAGCGTTTACAATAAAACTGCAATGAAACTTCTGAATGCATAGTCACGTTATTTTGTCGTCCATATCATATTGCAGTCCGATGTCTTCGCAATATAAAGACATCCGAAATGATCAACAGTTAGCCATACAAATATTTGGATTTACGGAGTTGATCTTTCAACCACTGCTCTGATCGCATCAATAGGCTAAACTAATTGCCGAGCCTACGACACATTCAATTTTAAACTAATAATTGCCATAAAAAATCGACGCTAGTCTAGTTCACCTACACGTCCGCCCCATATAGATCAAAGGGCAACACAAGGTGTTCACAGTATAAAGTTACTAGGAAGCGCTCCACTCCTGCGCATATTGCATCACATGGAATAATGCACCATACACGCATGTGGGTCGAGCCGTAATTATTTATAAATCAATTCGTACGCCCGGAAATTGAAATGCTATATTAATATTGTGATTAGAGCGATGTGAATGCAGTTACATGATTATAAATAATGCATGGCATACATGCATACCTTTACGACTATATTTTCTAAAAGGACTGGTAGAGTCGACTTCGTGCAACTAGACAATCACAAACTTCAAGCTGTTCCTGGTAATTTCATGGGAATGAAAATCTTCGCTAAAACTATACTCGAGATTAGAATCATGCTTGACATCTCCGTTCACCAGTAGTCCTTTGGACCAAAGAAGCAGTTCTTGCTTAAAATTACGGCACAATTTTTAAATATTACACTAAGGCTAGCACGAATGAAGTTTTTACGGGTGTACTGTGACCGGATATAATAAGTACCTATTTTGCATTTTAACTACTAGATATTGTCATCATCTTAGCCTGTGACTAAGTCAGCTGACTCACAGTAGGATTACGAAAGGTGATTAGGATTCTACCCGCAGAACTGTATCACTTGTCCATGTAATATATGACTTGAATAAAAATTAGTATGACCCTAGAAGTCCGGTTGCGTTGCGAAAATGTGTGTGTATGAGTCACATTTGAAATTTCGGCGTGTTTTTCCTTGGGAAGGTGTATCTTTGTGGCTTTCTCTTCATTAAATAATGAAGACTTAAAGAAATTGATATTGTTTTTTAAGGATATCTGATTACATAGAGAGAAGAATTCGGAATTAATGTAATAATATGTGAAGTGAAAACGTTGTTACCTTTTTCAGCATATTGTGTGTATGTTGTGTGACGGATTTGGGGTATGGGGTGCAGAGAGATAAGTGACATGCTAGAGTTATTACTACTATAATACTGTATTTACTTGTACGTCATTGTAAGTGAAACATGTTCTTATGAGTAATAAATTCTTTAAATCCAAGATAAGACTAATTTCAACAACTGTGCCACTAGTAATTTTAACTATTTACCCAAGTAGTCATAAGTATGTGAGGTGGTTTTGATTTTCGACTCAATTCAACTTTATTGAATTCCATTATATCATTAATAAAGGTGGTAAAGCTTATTGCTAGAATAAATTATGAATTTCTTTAAACCGGACCCTGTCGGGCGCAGCAAAAGTATAGTAAGAGAGAGGAGGAAACGTATTTTTTTAAGATAATACTTTTATGATATAAATGTTTTATAATTTTACAATATAGTGTTTATTATAGGATAGATGGAGGTACATCGCATATTAAAGCGTGGAAAGCTAGGCCTGGTAAACAAGTGCTTTAACAGTTTAATTCTTAAACTTACGCGAATTTTGGACATTGAAACAAAACTACTTTGTATAGATCTATTGAATTGTTTACAGCGGCAACGATGGGAGATTAAATAATATTGAATAAATCGAGATACAATCGTAATATTTTTTTTTATTTAAAAATTAATTAGTAATCATTTATATACCAATGGGAATTGAATTAAATGCTTACGTCATATTAGATATTCTAAATGCTGATGTCATTACTAGGTATATCTTGCAAAGTATGTCATAGAGTAATGATAATTCTTACCCGACCGTTACCAACCACGATTATACGCATGTCTAGAATATATTACAATTGCCTGGTTTTCTAAGATTTCCCTTCAAACGTCGGTTTAGCTATAAATTCACGTCGAGTACGTGTTTCCAAATATTTGGTTAACATAAGGGACCTTTTCTGTATGGACACCTAATCAAGTTGCCAATGTTTCTGAGAATTACATTTCGAATGGAAGTAGGTAAAGGGTATGCTGTTCTTGGTATTAGAAATATCAGGGCCTATTTATTGATGGTAGCAAACAAGCTATTAACAAGAGATATTTAATCCTTCCATCATGCTTTACCGGCAAACGGTTGGGCAGTCGTGAATATAAACTTGGTATAAAACGTACGTTACGTTACAGTTCACAGACTTTATATACAATTTGTGACATAGATTTTACTATAAAAAATATTTATTTTCTTGGAAAATATAAATAAGCTATGTATGTATGACATCAAAACTTTTTAAAGCACATAACAGATCATTTAGCCTATGACTGCAACCATCCGCGAAGAATCAGGGACGTCGTAAAACAATATCAGAATAACGCGATAAAATCCGTTACCTATGCAATTTATTTTGAGTTCATTTAGTTTTTAATTACAAAACTTTCACATTAATATGCCTAAACCATATTATGTCCCAAAAATGAATTATTATACAGTCGCAAAAAATGCGGACGATGCCACAGGAAACAGTGACTGTTTTTATAAATCCAACTTAAAAATACAAGCAGCCAAAGAGAATAACTTGTATTGATAATCAATCGATTATCAATACAAGTTATTAAAGGCTATAAAAATACATTCAGTGTCGTTTATTGTTCTAAAAGTCTCCAGACAAATTCATTATAATGAGTTAAGTTTTTTTTTAGTGTCTGCTTGTTTTCGTTATGGTAATATTCTCACGTAATCTATTGTGGCAGATCTTTGAAATGCAAAAATGTCTGCAAGTCTAAATCTTAAATTTCTGCACTACGTTTGGGCTAAGATTACCGATTAGTGCTTGCGACTGTGTCTGCGTAGAATGAGTAATTTGAATAGCTTATGCAATGTGCTTAATGGTAGAAACTGCAAAAAGTTTTTATTTCCCACAAAAAGTTAAATTATAAATTCATCACCCAGCCATCTGTCTGGGCTTCGAGTGTGTGAACATACCATCACGACTGTCGTCCCCGAAGGGTTAGGCAGAGGTGTACTAATGTACACTCACTTTTCGCCGGTATCTTTTAGGTCCCATGTAATAGGAGGCGAGCCTATTGCCATTAACCGGGCACAAAACCAAACTCCGAGCTACTACTGAGAAAACCCAATAACACTTTGCTCGACTTAGGTTAAGTAGAGTTATTTTTTTAAATAAAATTCTCAGTAACATTTTGAACTTTGAAATTGTGTCCAATTGAATCTAACGTATATAAATGAGAGCTAAAATATAGCTACTACAATGAAGCGGTGAAAGCCTAGGGAACAACTGTAGCCTAGGCCAACTTACTGTATTCGATTTGTGCTTCAGATTCGATTCTAAAGTTCACATTGCTGACATTTTGAAGTAATGAGGCTATTTATCTCTCTATTACGGCCCGTGAGGCCGTAACCAACAGTAGAACAGTTAACGGAGAATAAGATAAGAAAATATATCTACTACAGTAGAACAGTTAACGGAGAAAATATATAACGCTGCCTGCTGTGCTATAGGCCCTGGGTTCGAATCCCGGTAGGGACAAATGTTTGTGTGATGAGCATTAACATTTGTATCCGAGTCATCGATGTATCTATGTATAATATGTATGTATTTACAAAAATAAAGTATATATGTAGTATACCAACCATCTAGTATCTGTAACACAGGTCTCGTTGCTTACCACGGAACTAGATGGCGCTTTGTAATAATGTCCGGATATATTTATTTATTTAATAATATTTTAATAAAGAACTGACATATCTTGTATGAGGAAATTCGTACATAAATAAGTATTATTTACATATTACATACAACATAAAGCCTACCGAGAAATTGCATGCGACTTATCTGTTACTTGCATCAGTACTTAGTCACCACTTTACGATGCAAGCGGACAAGTCATAAATTAGGCTACGTATGAGTATAGCGACCAAACGTCCTGTTCAAAACGGGACAGTTCCTTTTCTCGGTCCCCTGTCACGTTGTCCCCAGACAAACCTCCGGGACGCAAAAAAATAGGTACCGATTTCCGAAATCACTTGAAAAAATCATGTTTTATTCTTTTTATTAAGCTGTGAACTAGATTTTAAACAATTTGTTATAATAAAAATAAATATACTTATAGCGAACATTAATCACGTTACACTTTTATGAAATAAATAATTATAAGTTGTGTTTATTTTTAATGTTAACCTGCTGTCGCTGAAACTGACGCATAAAATGATTATTTATTTCTGTAAATAGCCGTGGTTGCCTAGTAGCCGAGGTAGCTTAGTGGTGCGACCAGTGGACTGAGATGTCAAAGGTCTCGAGTTCGAACCCAAGGCACGCACTACTGACTTTTCGGAAGTTTTGTGCGTATTTATCACATGCTCAAACGGTGAAGGAAAACATCGAGAGGAAACCTGCATGCTTGAGAGAATTCTCGATGGAATGTGAAGTCTGCCAACCCGCAGTAGGCTAGCGTGGTAGACTATAGCCTAATCCCTCTCAATTTAGAGGAGACCCGTGCCCAGCAGTGGGACATTAAAGGGTTGATGTTGATGATGATGATTTCTGTAAATAGATCTTTTAAAGACACTTTTACACGTAATTTAAACACAACATGTCCCGTTTTGCGTAAAAAAATGGTCAGTATACGTATGAGTAATGTTTTACAACTCAACCGCAGTTTGAAACTCGACGATATGCAAATTAGTATTCAGACAAATAGAGGTGAAGTAACTTGTTCCAAAACACAAGTATTTTAGTTTTCAAAATATTGTAATAAATATTATGATTATATTCAAGGCTATTCTAAGACTCGGTGCAATAATGAATTTCAGAAGTCATCGTGTATTGTTGTTAGTAAAATTTAGTTTCTAAATATTATGGATGTTATGATAAACTAGCTGATTCCCGCGAATTTTCAAAAATCCTTTCTTAGCGGATGCCTACGTCATAACATTTACCTGCATGCTAAATTTTAGGCTGATCCATCCAGTGGTTTGGGCTGTGCGTTGATAGATCACTATGTCAGTCAGTCAGTCACCTTTGAGTTATATATATTTAGATTAATTGCTTGTCAATGTGATGCTTAAATCGCAAAATATAAAAGTGAAAATTTAAATGCTTATTAATTAGAATTTGAAAGCTAGGTTTTAGAGATAGAAAATAAGAAACGTAAGTGTGGTTTTTCAAATGATTTACACTTAGGCAGTGCCTTCCTTAAATTTTAGATACCTACAAAACTCCTATCAGTTCTTATGTTTTTAAAATACTTACCTCTTTTCATTACTTACAAAGAAAGAGGTAATGAAAAACGTCCTAAACCTTTTATTTTATTTATTATTATTCATGCTAGTAATCTATTTGTGGCTATCTTTAATACCTACATTATATAATACGTTGTTAGAATGTCATAAAAAATATAAACTTTCACTATTAGGTACGATTTTAAACACTTTCCCAGAACGCTAACAAGCGTATCCGAACGCAAAAGTAAACGACAACAAACACGTTTAGTTCCAAACGTTTGATAAATTTCAATTATTGTCGTGACAAAATGATTTGTGTTATATTAAGCGGATTCTCGGAAGCGCTCAGCTTGCCAATAAAAACAACCTTTTGTGAGTTAACAAGCGTCTATCTTACGCGATTCGGTTACAAAATGGGATATTTGACATAATAGCTAGCACAAAAAGTGACTACTTTTTTTAGCACAACACGTGCGCGCCTCGATCTTGTTCCGTCAAAATATCCGAACGTGGTGTCGAGTATAAAAAAACTTTAAGATTTCCTAATGTCAATGTATTTATAAAAAAAGCCATTTATCAAATGCTTTATTTTTAGAATTCTCAGCACCTAGTAAAATTAGGTTAGAAATAAAAAAAATACGCACACAAGTCAACCGTACGAAAAAGTGATTAATGTAAAATGTTTAGTCGAAATTTTTTTTAACAAGACAGCCTAAATGGATTCTTTATTTATAATTACGTTATTTTATGTAATAAATTCTTCACGAAGACAGTAGGTGAATCATATTATGATAAAAGTCAGCTGTTTGTAATTTACTGTGTTCCTAATATGACGGAATTAGTTTAGTAACCGTTCTTATGTCTTGTGTAGATTATAAACGTCATTGAGAGCTTAATGTGTCGTTGGGTGTACAGTTTAGTTTCAGTAAGTAGAAATAAAACCACGTGACTTTGTGACCATGTATTAGACTCATTTGAAGACCGCTTTTATTTTCAACCGACGAAATAAAACTCGGAGGAGGTTCTCAAGTCGATACGTATATTTATTTTTTTATGTATACGCATAACTTTTTCTTTCGGGTTTGAATTTAGATAAAACTACTTTTTACGGATTTTATCGCAATGTATTGATGTTTTTTTATGCGGACAATCTGTACATGACTATGGATTCTATAAAATTTCTGTAAAATATCTGTAACGTCGGAATCTTCAGTTTAAAAGGTTTTGAAACGAAACCAGTGAGAACAGAAAAAAAACTTTATTTGACCAACACGATGTGACATTGTCAATATGTCATTGATAAATAATAGGTATATTCTAGGTTAGACCACACCATCATTTACCATCAGCTGAGATTGTGGTTAAAGGCTAACCTATCTCAGTTAAAGAAAGAAAAAAGATAAAAAGAAACAATCAAAATGTGGTTCACGAAAACTCTACCTTAATCTTCGTCAATACAGGCGTGTATTAATGGCGTTTGAATTCTGTCAGCCTGTATTGTCTCAACAGGCATCATCATAATAAAATAGCCCAAGGTTCCCCTTATAAGCCCTGATAATAACTCTGAGCCTAGCAGACAAACACTAAGCTCAATTTCATGATGCATTATTCTGGTCCTAATGCGGTCCTTATATCCGAACAGACGTTTCATTACAATAAGCTGACATATCATATGATTGCTTATTACTGAAGGGAAACGAGCACTAGATATCGCTTGATATGCATTTGCATATTTACGTAAGGTAATATCTTTTGATATGCATTCGCATATGTAAGTGATGTACGATATATTTTTTAGTCTGATGCGGTTCCCGCTCAAAATGTACAATTTTTGGGGCACTAAAATGCTGCTAATTTCTGCCACTTACCTAGGATGCTGCCAGCTTAGAGACAAATAAAAAACTATATGTACCTACATAGAATAGATGGTACAAAATTACTACACGGTGGCTGAAAATCAACTATTGCGCGATTTGGCCTCTTCAAGGATCAAATATTCAACAGAATTTAGGTAGTTTTCAAGTCTTACGTATGTAAAAAATTACAGGAGCCAGTAGCTTATACATATGTACATACATGGTTCCATTGAAACTATTCTGAACCTTAAATCTACGTGAATAAAGCTTTCTTAATTCGTTTCTGCGATTTCAGTGACCACGTCTTTTTATTCCAACTAAATCATGTACAATCTTTTTATTCTCGGCACGAAATGAACTTGACGTAGGTTTCTTAGGTGGTCTATTGTAAATTATACGATGCTTTGTAACATAAATTATACGATAAATAAAACGTTTTAGATAGGTATCTGTGCGGATCAACAGTGAGTTAGTGCGTGCAGCGTGACATACGGGAGGATTGCGCGACAAGCTTTCTAAATCAAATTTCAATGTGATTTGTTGGAAGCTTTGATGCTTTGTAACGTTTATTTGTGGAATAAAATTAATGCTGTTGTTTGTACTTGTTAATTAAGTCTTAAATATGTACTTATGTTGAAAGTAAAAGGTTTTTTATCGCTTTATTTTATTGATATTATATAATCCGGTCACTCGCAGTCTCACACGCTCCTAGTCTTCCCGTGACCATGGATGCTATAGAGTTATAGAGGATATGAAATTGTCGGTATTAAATAATATCAATATATCGCGATAAAATCAGTATACATACGGTTTTATTACAATATCTTATAAAAATAAATCAATCTTCTTGATTTCTGTGTCGGTATACTTTTGTGGCGACATCTATCTCGCCACATTAGATTATCTTCAGTGTAACATCTGTAACTATCATCTATCCTGATTAAACCTTAAAATCTTCATTGCTGTTTACATATTCATCGCCGAGCCTACTTAGCTGCTATCCCGCTATACACCGCACACCGACTACACACCGACGCAACCTACACTTTACTTAATTTGGAAATATCACAGAATGTGAACCTCTATATGATAAAATATTACAGATTATTAACATCGCTGTTCACTGCTGGGCCCATTTGGTTAAGGACCAACCCAGGGTGTGTTGGCTGACTTCATATGTCATTGAAAAAATCTTTCAGGCATGCAGGTTTCGTCACGATTTTTCCTTGACCGTTGGAGCATGTGATAAATATAAGATTTATATTGAAATAAACTAAAATATTATGAATAAATGCGATCCAATTCGTGACCTTTCTCTTGCTGATTAAACATTGATTGATTGGTGGCCGCTTACTGACCGTTTGATGTTCATTGAATAATATGACAGATAAAAATAATAAGTAGGTGTTTAATGAACACATCTTAATTAAACATTTGTTTTATATACACGATTAAATAGTACGTAAATTGTATTAATTAAACCTTTATGATAGATAATTTGTAAATTTTAATGTAGACAAATGTTGGAATATTTAAAATAAATTAATAAATAATTCATTTTTAAAGCGCATGTTTTTTATATTAATGTTTAGTATGTATATTCATTGGGTGCGAAAACCAGATTCTAAATTGACTTTCGTAATAAAACTAAAATATTTTATCGATTGCAATTTATGAAAATGTATATGTATTTGTCAAAATATACAATACACAAAGATTACGACAGTAAAGTCAATAAACAAAATTGGTCAGTCTACCATTTTACAGTAAAAAGGATTCACTTCCTCGTATTCCAGTTACAACCATTAAATAACATAAAACACATACGGCTGTATGAAAGAACTTTTAAAATAAGACAACACTACACCGGTATCTTGTGCCGCGTTGGTGGAATTGCAAAGATAAATGAGTATGAGACAGGTGTCTTCGTGCGCATGCGCAACCGCCCGCCGTACACGCAAAAAGTAATTTATTCCAGCCGAGAGCGATTCGAATGTTTTATTTATTTAACATAAATAAAACCAACTTCATTCATACAAAACTGAAGCCTTCATTAAAGATCTAAGGGGTTGGACATCTGAAAATATTATTCAATAAGTATATTGGTCTGATATTTTGTTTCGGACAAGGTCATTACGTCTGGAATGGCGTATTTGCATTTTCGATTGATGTACGATACGATTAAAAAAAATATATATGTATACATATATGTATTATTATTACGTGCTAGTATTTCGGGTGATACGGATTACATTGAAGTGGAAGGTTATATTTTTTGACGAGACATCGTATATTTTATTAATAAAAAGGGTTAATGACGAAAAAATTTGACATACATATTATTTATTGTCATTAATTAATTAATTAATTATTTATTATCTTCAAGTTATTGACACACGACATGACACGTGTGCCTAAATAAATTATAATTATTAAAAAAATATTTTAATGTAACAGTAATTTCTACATACCTAATTGAATTAATGTTTATGATTTCATAATCAATTATAATAAATTAATATATTTATGGACATTATTGATGATAAACACATATCGTTTTAATTTTAAAATATAACCAATATAAATTTATTTATTATAAAGTATTTCAAGTTTTTAGAGGTCATATTGGAATACATTAAATTAAGCTTTTTTAAGGAATTAGTTATTTGTGGTGAAATAAAAGTACTCTTACGTATATTTTGTAAAAGTTTGCCCTAAAAAGATTCATCGGTGAATTCTGTTACAACTGTATCAGAAAAACTATTATTCATTGAAATAAAGAACTTTAAATAATTTAACATGAAGGTTTGATATCTATTATGTGGGAGGAACTCAAGTAAATACATGTAACAATTAAAAGTAGTAGACATTTTGTATCCGCGAAGTTCTCTAAAAAATAATGAAGATAATAAATTAACTGTCAATGAATTTATCATGTATTAATAAAATTTTATTAGTCGTTTTTAAATAGTAATTTACGACCGCCGATTTACATGAAAAGCTAGTTTTACAGGTCTATCCAAAGAGACTTAGTATTAGAAAACAGCCAACATTGTTAGAACTTATAAAATTCGTTCTTTCCAATAACTTATACAATTACAATACCTACTTGGTAACGTAAAAAAATAAAGTTCATACTGAATATATTTTTAACGATTCCCAAATTTATGTTGACCATCTGCCTCGTTTACGAAAACACTGTAAAAACATTGTCGTATCCGTTTAATCATCAATCATCGGCCAAGTTGTAGGTGCAAGGCTCGCCGACTCACATGCCCGTGTGTCACCCACGTCGGGCCTGCGTGACGTCATCGTTTGTAGGTCACGGTTACATGTAGGCAGCTCTGTTGGATGCAATTACAATTAATAAATCAACCGTTTACAATAATTAAGAATTCTTGGCTTTTATTATATAATTTTGTTAAGACCTGCGGCCGTATCACTAGGTTAGTTGGTTCTTGTTTTTTGGGATGTAAGAGAGAGATGGCGCTATTTGGACGGTGAAGCGCTATCCCTTTCTAACGAGTCCTAAATCAAACTGCAAAGCTTGCCACAGAAAAATGTCCGTCGATGTTTAGTATGAGTTTCTTTTCATTGTCAAAACCTTAGTCGCATTTGTTCGTTTAATGATCAGATTGGTCAGATAGAAACTTGCAATATTTTAAATTAGTTTTATGAATTTTACCATGAAACTAAAATAAATATCAACTTTTTAAATTAATAAAATGAAACACCTCAGTCTGCCCGTGACCATGGATGCTGTAAAGGATCCGAAACGTCGGGTCAAAATAATATCAAATATACCGCGATAAAATCCGTAAAAAGTAACTACTTTTTACGGATTTTATCTATTTATTACTATGACTTCATTTTATTAATTGAAATAAAGTTTTATTTCAATTAATAAAATGAAGTCATAGTAAGTCTATTCTTATATTAAAAGTAATCTCGTGTCACGGTGTTTATTTACCAACTCCTCCGAAATTCTATGAGTCCAAAACTCGGTCTAAGAATAGGTCGATAAGGGAGGCCCTCTCCAAAATTTGTTAAAAAATTTCAAATTTTTTATGATACGGCATCTAAAAATCCGTATAACCCAAAATGTTCTACCACCCTACCCTATTTTTTAATAGTGATATGAGTATTTTTGCTTTTATCCAGAAATATTAATTAGATATAATTTATGTGGCATTAGCTAGTATTTGTATATTAATTTAACCAAGTGATTACGTCAAACTTAAATTTAAAAACCTAATATGTCACATTATTCATAAATCTGCGTGTTAATAATTTATTTATCTATAAATTATAGATAATAACCCTAAAACGCGGTCGTCGTAAAACGCGTTCAGAAATTAATGGCGTCCATAAAAATTATCTTCTACAAAGGCCTAATAAGTTTTGACAGTGACGTAACATGTCATCACTTTCACTAGAATGCTGACAATCTGTCAGTTTGTCCGTCACCCCGAGACTAATTAGTATACTAGTGACATGTTGACATTAGAACAATGCCCTGACACACATCTTTTGTTCATAAACTGAAGAACATATTTTCCATTCATGGTGACTATATTGATTGTTATGCGACTTTACATATGTACACCGTTAAATGGTTTTTCTAATGAATGTATCGCTATGTTTTAAATGTTCCAGTGCAGACTGGTCGTGTATGTGAAATATTCAATATAATACGATTGGATGTAAGAAAGGCATTATAGCTTTTTTTTTAATTATCTAGATTCCTAAGGAAGTTCCTAAAAAAAAGTTTTTTTTGTCTTCCTTTTCGTTCCAGACTAATACATTTTTAATTGATGGATAAAGTAATACATGGTTTAGTGTGCCACAAATAATTATGCACCTTATTATACACCAGATTATAATCCTATATTGATTCACACTATATTAAGTTTACATTTATACGGTGAGCGTTAGTTGTTAAATGATACAAACAGTAGAAGTTATTGCTGTTATCTGTACCTTATACTCATAAAATTATATGGAAGTAATTAAGTCAAAACTTAACAAAGTTAATTTTAAATTACACTTAATAAAGTGTTACCATTTTAATAACGTATTATATACTACTATATGAATCACTCGTGAACTGTGTGATTCTCTAGACTCTACATAATGTATATATGTATAGCTGATATTTAATTTTTAGATACAAGAAATTCTATCTGTCTAATAGTCTTAAACGCGACTGCTGAGAGAGAGGTCTTGTGTTTAATTCCCAGGTTTGAGGAAAGTGTTATTAAGGTTTTCTATTAAATTCTCAGTAGCAACTCGAAATTTGGATTCGTGTCTGGTTTATGGCTTGCCTCGCCTCCTATTACATGGGGTCTATAACACATCGGCGAAATGTGAGTGTAGCTACATTAGAACACCTCTGCCTTACTCTTCAAGGACGACAAATGTGATGCTAAACAAAAAAAACAAATTAAATAAGAAACTATAAATACTCAGTTAGTTTATGTAAACCTTTATTATTACTGGTAAAGATATTTTAATGTTTATTCTATTAAAAATACGTTGAGCGAACTAAACACAACAAGATCAAGTCTCATCAATATTCATCACGAAAAAATTAAAACGAAAATGGAAACGTTATGCAAATTGACACATCGCAGCATTCGAAATTCAAAATAGCATGTATTTTATAAATCGAATAATTTAAAATGACATAACTCAAATTATGTCAAGTGACTCATCGATTACGAAATTCAGTGAACTTGACATAATGACAGCCATCAACGGGTTGACCTTTGCACACTTATTTTCAACAACTATAAATTTTGAATGATACTTTAACTCCAAACAATAAGGTGGAGTTATGCTTGGCAATTAATTCCTCAAATGCAAATTTATAATGGTCGTTAAATTCTGTCAAAATCCTTGGAGCGTGTCAATGTCTTTTTCGTACTTTTGTGCGTATTTTCGCTTACCTTAAATAGTTGTGTGTAGGCTACTATAATATAAAATGTGGGTTGAAAATACAATGCGTTTACGCACCTATCCGTATATTTATTGTTAGCCTTGAAATTGTATATAGACATCATCAATTAGTAAGTTTTTGTTCCTTTTATGGTGCTAGTGTGAATATTTGATAAAGATTCGGTAATAAATTTAATTTAAGTGCTTGATTTTCAACATATTTTCGGCGGAGGTAGTTTGAGTAGTTAAAAAAAATTTACTAGTCCATTAAGATTTTAACTTTTATAATTATACCTATTATATTGTAATATTGTGAGGTGCTCACAGATAAGTAATAGCGACACTGGCAAATATCTTTGATAGGTTAAGCAGCCTCTGCTGAGGCCAGCCTATAGATCGGTGATCCTATGTGGGTTCTCATCCCGGTATTGGCAATTGTTTGAGTGATGAGCATCGACTTTTCTGGTCGTGTCTTTTGTGTGTATTTACAAAAAAGAATATCTATGTACTCTATACATACATAAACGTAATTGATTAACTCGCAACTAGATGGCGCTGTAAAAAATAAAAAGTCCGTATATGATTATTTATTCCAAATTCAAAACTTCATTTGTAACCTGTAAGTGGTTCCCATAGAACGAACATACCGTTCAAAATATTTTCAAAAACAGAACATGAGAATAATGTGTATAGCTTCGCACGTTTCTCACAGTGTTGGTTCAATGTTTTGTCTCATATTTGTATCTTGCGCATGCGTGTTGACACAGATGCACTTACACGCATTGTGCGGGTCACAAGTTAAATAAAAATGTCACGCTTTACCGTTTACCCGAGTTTTAATATTCATTAGGTTTATTCTTGTGGTACCGTTTAGAATTTGGTATTTTGTATATTTGACGGCTTTTGTTGTGTGGCTTATGTCTTAAGAGATAGCAGGGAATGTGCGTGATGCATTCTCCATTCATCTATCCATTTAATGTCCCATTTATGGGTAAAATTTTACTCCGCTAATACGGTTTGGCAAACGTCAAATGCCATATAACTCAGGCATACAAGTTCCCTCAAAATGTTTTTCTTCACCGTTTGAGCATCTTATGAATTCACACATAACTTTGAAAAGTTTCGTGACCTTGACCTTGCGGTCAAGACCTTTGAATTTACAGGCACCCAGATTAGATGGAGCATCTCTATTATTTAAATCTAAGTTTCGGATCCTGAATTAAAACAATGATAATATATTGCGATAAAATCTTTAAACGTAGAACTATAATTCAATGTTTAATATTCCTGTAAGTTTAAGAAATCAGTATGTTGATCATAAAAATATAAGTACATACTATGAATACCTACCTATAATCCTCTAGCATCCAATAACTCGCACTAAGCTTATGCCATAGATTCGACCTAGTCTCATTCGCAAAGACCCATTGAAAAAACAGTATTAGGCTCGTGAGACTACAAAGAATTAAAAGTATTTAATAAGTAGATACTCATCGTAGACTAAAGACAGCATTAGAAGGTCAAAGGTCAATTATAGTGCAAGAGATCAAGAGACGGCCAATATTTTAGAATTAAATTTAACAGAGAATGAGATGTTTTTCGTTTTGTTTCGTCTCGGTGAAAATGGGATAGTATCCACTGAGGAAATATATTGTACCTACACTTCCGCGAATATTATACATTGAAATAAAACTACTTTTTTACGGATTTTATCGCGGTACCTATATTGATAGTATAAACCGGGTTAAAATAATTTCAATATATGTAAAAAGTAGTTTTATTTGACTGAGGAATTGTATTAATATTTCGGGGTCAGTTCACATATCACGCGAAGTGATGATAAAATAAGCACTTTAGATAGATAGCATATTATGTTTTATGCACTATAATATTAAAATAAACATTACATTCACGATTAAATAGCGATATGGAGCAGATAGCCTTTATAAAAGAGTAAAATCCGTTTTTAAACACAAAAATATACTTTTATTCATTAAACATATAAAAAGTTCTTTTGCTATTGCATAATTTAAAAGTAATAAAATAATTTATAAAGCACTAAAATTTAATTATAAATCGTCCTAACATGGCGTTAAGGTATGCCTAGATCTTAATTTCACTTACAAAAGTCGTAAACACGAATAGACATATTGTAATAAATGCTAATCAACAATAAATATGTTACAACTGAAACGAATCGCTCCTCCTTTTCCGTGTATTTGCAAATATGCAGTAAATACGGATAGCTATTTTCAATAAACTGAGCTATTACAATTAAATTCCAGCTACAGCATGTAATAAAGCTGGTAGGTAAAACGTCATAGATAATAGATAGCCGAGTTGCGAACATATCGCCCGTCGGCAAACGAGAACAAGTGGTTTATGCTCGTAAATCTGCCGTCGGTGACATTATTCTCTACATTTTTGGGTTGTGCCGCAATTTGTAAGAAAGCAGCGAGTGGGGACGAGTTTTGATGACGTCATACTAGTAGGAATGCACCTTTATTATTGCTATATGCCCGTATCCATTGAATCTCGTTAAAAAAACTCTCAACAGTTGCAAACAAATGCTCTCTGTATATATTTAAATGCTGATGCTATTTAAGTAAAAGCAGTAAAAATGTATTAACATAAAAGCGAAATGAATTAACAAATTGTCGATGTCCAAATGATATACCTATCTATAATTTCCAGGCATTGTTTTGATAAAACTACACTAAAATCTAAACAAAAAGATAATACATATTGATATCATCAATTCGCAAACATTAGACATTAAGATAAAACTACTGTAACAGATTTTATTGCGCCATATTCATTGACGTATATATGACCTTTAAATCATATATGGACAATAATTGTACATAGGTAGGTATGATCCGAAACAACTAAGACTAATTAGAATCGTTTTATTTACAAAAGTAAGATAATATGTAGTTTTGTAAACTAGAGTCAGATTATTACATAACGTGTTTAAAAGTTCACTAAAGGAATTCCCGCTAATCACTTATCGCCCCGCTACCGCCTCTAACTCGACACACAATTTTCACAATTAATTTTCGTGAAATGATCTCATACAGCCTTGGGGTTGCATTTATTGCAGACATAAAAGCCGCTATTTTTATTTACCTTCTGAAACAATGAGTTTGACCTCGTGCGGTAAGTGCATCGTGTCATGGAGTGTTTATGGGGACCGCATGTGACGATTTTTTATGTCCCGTAGTGGACGTTTCATTGTATTTAATTTCCTCGATTGACATAACCTATTTCAGCGGATAAATTCAATTGAGTCATATTAATAAACTTTCTATTTTGGTTCCAATTGTTATGTATATAAATTAGCTGATGATATAAGGAGTGGGAGAAACCCTATTGCAGCGCATAAATTCAATTGTGTCATATTAATACTTTCTACATATTTTGGTTCCAATTATTATATTTGTTTGTTATCAACCGGCTTCAAAAAGGAGGAGGTTCTCAATTCGGATGGCGCTATATTTTTTTAATTTAGAAGTTTAATGCATATTCACTATAACTAGTGGGAGAAGTTCCTATAACAACAAGAATTAGTACAGTCGAACAAGCTAATTGGTTTACATCCACTCAGATCGGTCTATAGTTGCATGTATACCAATTAGCTTGTTGGACTGTACAGTACACAGACCCACCATTTATCATGCGTACTGCTGAAATGTGGTATGAGTTTTCCGAGTGGGTCTTCCCCGGTAGATATTATATTATTATCTGAGTACCTTTAAATAAAGAGTGAATCGGTTTCTCCTACCCAGAAGTGTTCCCTATCGTAAATCACAGAACTAACGGTCAGGCCAAAAAACTATATTAAATGATTATTGATTAGGCACATATTCTCGTCAGATGACCATATATACATATGTATATGGTTATCTGACGAGAATAATGTAATATGGTAGTATATATATAACTTGATAACCATAAGATCGCCGCAAAATAATATTTTATTTCGAAAAAAAGCACAGAAGTTTTATGCTTCTACAATGAACTGAAGTTAAATCCATACCTGGCACACTTACTATTGAACTTGTTATGTTTACCTGTGAAAAGAAAAAGAAAACATAAATTAATTTGTAGATTCAATTTACAGTTCGTAAAGTAGGTAGGTACATATAAGTCTTCAAAAATGAGATTATTGTGAAAGGAGTTCTTATTCTCAATGAATTTGAGCCGAGGCAATAGGCCCACCCAGCTCCCCTCACTAGGCTCTGACATATGTAAATGTCAGGGCCTAGTCTTCTGCCGTTATGATACACATATATGTAGTATGGGTATAGAAGAAGGCGGACTAGCCGTTTTGTATACACAAAGCCGGGTTGCCACATTCAGTTCATGGGATTTCTTATTATATATATTCCCATTTTTTTTAATAAAAACTTTTTTTTTAAAATTGTTTGTATACATATAATTATTTAGCTGTATCACGCGACTTCGTCTGAGTGCAATTTACCGAAAAAAAGTGTTGTTTTGATTTATTTTATGTACACACTTTCATATGCATTTCGTGAAAAGCTGTTAATTTGAAATTACAAACAGACGCTTCAATTTTATTATTTCTGTAGAGGTATAGATTATTTAAAAAAATATAATATCGTATAGAACTATAAATTCTAAGTGTTCCGGATCGTCGATCATAATATTATCATGTAATTTTATCAATACGACTATCAATTTACATGTTTTCTGTATTATCCGCGATTTAATCTATTTGTGGTCGCCGAAAATACATGTTTATACATATTGTTGTCTGAAAAAAGTGGAACACCTCAGTTTTCTTGAAAACCTTGCAAAGATAAAATTGTTTCTTTTTCGTAAATTCTGCTTCGTAGGTCCAGTGATCGTAAAGCAACTTGAGCAAGAGGTCTTTTCGATTCCGAGGTCGAGCTAAGTGATATTGGGTTATGAAATTCTCAGTAACAGCAAGGAGTTTGGAGTCGTGCCCGGTTAATGGCAATCGGCTCGCCCCATTGCTCAGTGTTGTTGTATGAATTTCGTAAATAAAAATGAGATTTCAAAAGCCCTTCAGAGAAATTAATCATGAGTCATATTTTTTGTTAGAATAATTTTTCGCAACTGTCAATGAGAATTCTTAAGAAAAACAAACGCTGTGGATATCAAAGATCAAAGACGGCCTAGTAATATATATTTTTTTAACACAAATAACTCGAAAGTATGAATGAAGTACGAGCGAGACAACGTGATTCATTCTCATTCACATTCCAAATTGAAATTTTATAATTGGAACAGTATGCTTGGTTTTATTTTTAAAATAAATGAGTGATGGATTCATCAAGGTTTGAGTGTGTTCATTTTGGGACTTATCTGTATCAGCTTACTTTTCTATTTTTGTAAATCGAACAATAATCTAAGAATGCTTTAAAACTTTGGTCGCTATTATAGAACTTTCATTCTGGCGCTTCAGTGGTTAAGAATGCTTTAAAAATATTTATTATTTGTTTTTTTTTTAAATTGTTCTAAATTTGTTTTCTATGCCTAGAAGGTTTTAAAATTAAATGAGAACACACAGGTTCTTTATAAAAAAAAGGTCTAATAGGGACAAATTGTGACGTTTCATTACTCATGATCCTATTTCATACAATTTTCAACCTATTTATACAACGATGAGATCACATTATCCCTTGAACTACCAAAGTCCATACACAAGACAAATAGATTACGACTATCAGTTGACTGTTATTTCAGAAGCCTACAAGCTAAGCCAGTCAGCCAAGTTAAGCGTTTATCCAAGGAGGTCGGATGTACCATTCACGGAAGCGATTCGAGTCTAAGATTACTGCTATCTTAGCGTAAACACCACGAGACCCAAAGACGTGTACAGTTATTAAGCTCCGTTTATAGCTTGGATATTGTTGCCAGAGTAAAATATATAATTATTTTTAAGTATTTTGTTTATTTCGGTTTTAGCTACTCGATGATAATAATTAATTATAATATGTTAGTGTATTTTTGACAGCGAAATACAATCAACAAGTCAAATGAGTCTGCCCGTGCCAATACGTGCTGTAAAGGGATAACGTATTATGATAAAATAATATCAATATACCGCGATAAAGTCTGAATTTTCTTTTTATTTCCAGTCAAATATCTATCTAGTGGTATTGTAATAAAAATTTAGTTTGTCATCAACTCCATTCGTCGAGAGAAATCTATCCTGCTTGCTAGTAAATTGGAATAAGTACAATATACCATAACTTAATACTAAGATAGCTTAGACTAGTACTTATTCATGGAATAATGGATAACTGCTTATTGCTCCGTGACAATATAATAATCAATTCCTCATTAAAAACCAATTACGGCCTTCAAGACTTCGCAAAATAGGTAAAAACAAATCAATTCAGATTTTTAAAATGAGCAGTTTTACAGTTTTTTGTCCGTATCTAAAATTCGTGTCACTAGGTGAGACGGTAAGATGTTTCACGTTAGCGGATGTACAATGACCCGAAACGGATTAGCAGATTCCGTGGATCATAAAAGGCTGCGTGCGCATAATTGAATAAATAAAAAACGACTTCTTTTTTGTGATTTTTATACACAATAAAACGTGCTGTATTTTACAACTATAAAGTTGTTGTCTTGTTTTTTAATAAGCTATAAAATTAAAGTCAAGAGTCAAATAATGAATAAATATTTTATCACCATTTTTGAGATTACAGCGATAAAATATACAATTACAATGTCTTTAATATAATAAAAATACAATGTTAAATACATTGTGTCTTTACTTTTACTAAAGTTAAGAAAAAATAAAGATTCGATATCATGTTGAAATTTTCAACAAGGTTATGAAGAAAAACGGTGTCAGTGCTTACTTTTTTTGACTTCCCATTTGACTGTGAAGCCAAAACAAGCAGCCGCGCAAAAAAAACAATAAAAATGCGGCACCTGTTCAAAAATCGAATAACAGCAACAACAGGAAGCAATGAAAAAGTCCAAAGAGGTGCACACCAGGCCCTTTGATGTTTTATTGGCCAAGGAAACAATAGGAACTCGTGACCAAGGAAAGGCATTATACAGCCTTGTGGCACCCCCTGTCTTGAACAAACTATTTTTGGAAATTCTTGCACCGTTTGCGGTTTTTAACTATAAAGGAGTTTTTGTTGAGCTCCTGTTATATGTGGGGTTGTGGTTTTTTGAATAGATGGTCATCAATGAGGATTGTGGTAAGAGAAAAAATACATAATACACCTATATTGCTTCGTTTTTGCGTCTTCTTTTGGGGAAGTCGTGAAACCGCATCCTGTTTATGTTTGAAAATACTTTTATTATTGATTGTCGTTGTTTGTATTGCGTTTAGTAATACTTTATTTATATCGATAGGAAAATGTAACAGGATATGTTTATTTTGGATTTACCTAAAACTATTAATTAGGTACCTCTATTATTATAAAAAAATAATTTTGAATTTCATATTCAAATGAAGACTTCATTTCTTCATTCTTCGTTTCGAGTACCTATTTGTTATCTTTTTATTGTTTACCTTATATGTTTATTATGTAAAATATGATTAAAATTCTCAAATAAATAACTTTTTATTTATAAAATATTTTTTTACTACACTGATATTTTTATTACAATTCAATATAGTTACATAGTATATTTAATATATTTACGCAGTATATACTAGTACTTAAAGTAAACTATATTTTTATGATTCCCCAATATTTGCAAAAACAAAATTTAAGAATCAGTCAGATTTTTTGAATTCGTCTTACATTCAACATAGTAGAGACAGAGAGGGACTTGGGTTTAAAAAGTGCCTCATTTATTTCTAACTAAACGAATTACTTTACTCCGGGCTCGCGACTCGCGAATATTAACGTTTTTACAAAATTACCGCTTACAAAAAGCTTTGATGCAAGCTCCTTGTTACTCAGCGAGCAATAGAGAGGGCCATGTTAGGAGTTTCAGTACGAGATCAAAACACAAACAAGGAGAAACGTAGGAAAACTCGACTGACAAAGCCCGAAGGATCCCGAAACTCAAGTGGCTGTGGGCAGATCATATCGCTCGAAGAACGTATGGCAGTTGGGGCTCTAAAATTTTCGAGTTGCGAATTAACAATGTAGACCGACGACCTGGTTAGTGTCAATTCTAAAGAGGTCTTTGTCCATCAGTTGATGTCTTTCGATATGATGACGATATTATAGTCATCATAGTCCTATCTTAGGCTTCTTTTTAGTTAACAATCGCCTTGCAAAACATTACCCGAGTCCAAATAAATTAAGA
Source organism: Craniophora ligustri (assembly GCA_905163465.1). Lineage (NCBI taxonomy): Eukaryota > Metazoa > Arthropoda > Insecta > Lepidoptera > Noctuidae > Craniophora > Craniophora ligustri. The sequence goes on along the minus strand of LR990959.1, from coordinate 14,208,154 downwards.
TCCAATTTAATGATGTTCCTTGTGGTATTTGTGAAGTCTGCTAACCCAATTTTCAGTAGAGACTATAGCCTAATCCATTTCTAATGAGTGGATATCTAATCCTGTATAATATCTGTAATGCAATACGAGCTGTATTGCATCACAGATAATTCTCAATACCGAGTAAATGAAAAGAGATAAGAACGACTCCAGAAGGGACATTCAAAATCAATTTCATAGCGTTACCAAGATCTTAAATAATACCAGGGTCAATACCGAATTCGCCCCTGTCCTGTCAACGGACAACAATCGACTTGCAGACTGGATATTCAGACATGTCATTGAATTGTCCACAATGAATATATTAACAGCGCGAAGTTACAACATCGATTCATGCTCGATTTATTTTCCATATTTCAATGTTGAATGTGTTGAAACAACTCCATTCAGAAATAGTAAATTGGACACATTTGTATTGTTTCGCGTATATATTAAAGTTTTTAGAATTGAAATCGCTTTCCTGTCAGACAGGAATGAAATTTCGCAATGATGTGGCCTAGTTTCGCTCATGTGTTTTTTGGAAATTTGTCATGCCTCACTTTTTATAGAAGAATACTCATTAGCTTTTGAAGTGGAACAAGAAGTAAACTATAAAACTGAAGCTAAATAATATTATCATGATTATTTACTTCATTGAGTATCTATGGATATTTACCAGTTCTTAACAATAACATCAGGTATTTATAAAAAAAAATACCTGTAATTGCATTTGTCAGCACACATATTAAGCGCAAATTTGGCAGATGAAGAATTTTCATACGTTTAAAAAAAACATTAACCTAATTTATCGCGATTACAACTTTTTTAAACCCTAAGTCCAGCCCATGGTCCTGTTGACGAGTTAAAATCAAAGTATATCTTGTACTCAAAGTAGGCCAAGTTGAGGCTCTTTTTGAACGTTCACAGTAAATACAGGCCCCAAAAACATCCACCCTACCCTGCTACGTATTGGTTTGTTTGGGAAGAAAAAGTGGCGCAACAAACTCTCAGATCAAATTAGCCGTCCGACAAATACAATAATTGATTTGCAGTAATGTGAGTTGGAAAGTTAAACTTTCCAAATATGTGTAATTGTTTCTGTAAGTAATGTTAATAAACAACGAAAGTTATGGAAAGACTCTTTTCTTGAAGTCTTCAATCGAAAAGTATGTCTTATGTACGATCAGCCAAGCGCAATCTGCTAAACGACTTTTGTATTTAATTTTATAATATGAAGGTTGAAAAATGGTTTTGTAAAATTTGCTGTTTATTAGTGCAACAGCAGTTGCATATGTATCATATTTTATGAATGAATGAATGTGTTTAATGCCTGCATTGTCAGATAGAAAGCACAGACTTAAAGAAGCTATTGCCCGCAACTTCTTCGTCTGCATCCAATTAGTTGTTTTATCAATTTGCTTGTTTATTTCTATTCTCTTCTATAAATAGAGGCATAAGCCTACTGCTTCAAAAATCCGGCTACACACGTTTTCACATTATCGAAATTATTTATACAAATCTAGGGTTTAATCTGATGTAGATAGGATATCAAAATGGTATTTGATTTTATCCATTTAGAATCAATGCTGATAACATACAAGGATATCTAGATTTGGAATTATAACTTAATACGTAACAAAGTGGATTGTGGACTCTAAAAGTCAATGGTAAAACCCGAGGCACCCACCACTGACTTTTTGGAAGTTACACACATGCTCGAAAGGCAAAGAAAAACATCGTGAGAATATTTTTATGCTTGAGAGATTTTCTCGATGGCGTGTGAGATTTGCGTGCCACTAGGCTAGCGAGGTGAACTATGTTTTAACTCTTTAAAAAAGAACCCAGCTGTGTTCAGCAGTGGGACAGTCATTCGGTTAATGATGATGATCATAACAGACACTACATTGACAGCCTCCTTGGTTTAGTGAATAAGTGCGGCGCGGTTGGTTTGTATTTCTAGTTCGAGCAAAGTGTTATTGAGTTTTTCTTTATGATCTCTTCATCATCAACCCAACTGTTGTCTTACTGTGTATCATTTTTTAAAGGGATTAGGCTGTAGTCCACCACGCTAGCCTAGTGTGACTTAGCAGACTTCACACGCCATCGAAAAAGTCTCTCAAGCATGCAGGTTTCCTTACAATGTTTTCTTTCACCGTTTTAACATGTAATAAATAAGCACGGAACATCCGTAAGTCAGTTGTCATACCAGGCCTAAGCTATGATTAATGAGGAGTAAGCTTCGATTTATAATTAAGAACTAATTAAAATTAAATTGGGCAATTGAATCGTTCCAAATAAAACGCAATTATCAAAGACTCCAATTCTTTTGCCTTTCCAAACGTACGGAAATATGAAACCAAAACTACATTTGCAATAGAAAAAGGTAAACACAAAAAGGTTTGCGTGTCAAGTTCACTGACAGCTGATCGGTACAGCAGCGTGATTTTATTTACGAGAGCCGTAAGGACATCTGCCATGAAGGGTGCCACCGCGCCGCGCCGCGCTCTGTCAAACGCCATTTGGCGACAAATAGTCTCGCCCGCTTTGTCCGGTTCAATAGACGTTGCGGTTAATGAATTGAGGGTGACAGTTTGCTCGAAAACTTGACTATAAATAAATTTTGGTGATTATGGCACAAGTTTTAAAAGAGATTTTACTTCTAAACTTTGACTACGATCATTACTGATCTATTGCTGTGCATGAATCTCTTCTGAGAATAAGAGTGTTTAAGCTAGAGTATACTACACAGTATATTGCTTATTAGCGGACTTGACGTGCTCTATAGACAATTCCTAAGGATTGCACGTGCCATCGTAATGTGTTCCTTCTCTGTTTAAGTGAGTAATCATCATAACGCCCATGATTTAAAGAGTCCAAGGCATTCTTGAATTAACTCGGAACGTATGAGTAGGCACGTCATCTCAAAAGCTATAAATCACTGCCACATTGTCGAGTTACAAAACGGTTTTCATTAAAATGACATTAAACGAACATCTGTTAATGTCATTGCTGTCAATATTAACGAAATTTGACGATTAGAGATTTAAAAGGGGCGTCTGATCCAAATGACAGCTTATTGTTCATTTTATCGAACAATCACCCCTTCTATAGACGCGATTTGTCACATATTAGAGGAATGAACGAGAAACGCACGTGCTTTATCTGACAAACGCTTTCCCCATAGATTACCACAAGGGCTGTTTATATACCGCCCACATCTTTTCACTTTCAGCTACATTTGCCAAGTCATCTATGTATAGTAGAGGAGTACATTCATCGGTATTATAACAAATTAAATATATTTAGTCATATAAGAGCTCAGCTTTTGTCTCTGTCTTCTGCTTTCTGTCTGGCCTCTTGATTCAACTCGATCCCCACTTTTTCAAGTTGTCGGAAAGTTTATTGCGTCGCGTCTTCGTCCCAGCAAAATCACTAGGAAGCTGTGATGGGCGGGCGTTTTTGGAGGTTGTGTTTGTCTCATTTGTTCAAAGTAATTTTGGATTTGGTAAATTTTGAATAAATCTGAGTCTCCTTAGTATATAATTTCTCACTATATATTTTATAATATTATGGCAAAAAAATAAACAATAATGAGTATAACACCAAGATACCAACCAATTAGGGTACATAGTTGGTCATACAATTATAATTTCACTTTTTTTCAATTCATGAACGTCAAGGCAATAGACACTTGGTTTCAATTGAATTTCCAAGTAACACCAATTGATCGGTTTATTGGTTCACCCGCCCCAATTGGAGACGCGACACTATTGTCCAGAAATGAGACTGTAATTATGATATATGATTATTGGTATTGTATGTACTCATTAGAAAATATAAACACGTTGTGTGACCGAGATAGCATTCGATTTCGAAAGTGTTGATATTATTTTCATAAATTTGGATACAAAAACTGTTTTTGCTTTGCAAAATATCGCCAGACATTCGCATTCAATATTCTAGCGGCCCGTCCCGGCACATAACATACGTACATCGGTGCAATGCATATGCAATATATTAATTACAACATGATTAAACAATATTGTCCTTTTTCTCTATATTTGTCTTATTATTACTCTAGTAGTAGTATAGTACAAGCCTTCCGGAAGAAACATTATAATTTTTTCAGTATAATAAAATCTAACATAATATTTTATGTCTGCATGGATTCCATACAAAACCCACATACAAAATAAAATCTAACAGCTCCCATTAATTTGATACACAGTCCCCACTAAAGTTACAACACGAACAATGTTGCAATATAACACCCCATGTTCCCTTATAGTGGGGCATTTATTGGTGGTCCATTAGTCGCAAATGTCCCGTTTGTAACGACATCGAGATCCGGACCACTGTCCCCAACAGATGTGTGGTCCCTTCAATGCTACAGTTGTTCTGCCAATACTATTTTGTATACAATTAAATTTAATCGCGTGACTGTGAAATTTCAACCATTTTAGTATATTTGTCTATTTGGAAATAAACGTAGGTAGGTATCTATGTGGGGAATTGGGATAATAGCAAGAGTGCTTTCAAAGTACAAAAATCAAAATAAATCTGAAGAAATTCAATTCCTATTGTAATTAAAATAATAGTGTAATTTAAGAAATAGAATGGAATCAAAAGTTTTATAAATTGAGAGGAGGTCTTTAAGAAGTTAAATAGATATTTGGGAATAGAAGTGCCATATCATCTACAAAAGCGTCAAAAGCTGAAAAACTACCTGTAAAAAAAGGTCACACTACATAACTGCGAAAAATGTGCAACTCGAGACGTTTGACTTGATCACAGCATAATTTATAATTATTGGTTTAGGTTTACGATCATATTTTTTAAACATCTCGAAAGCTATTTCACTAAACTGAATCTAGTAATATAAGTATATCACTAAACTTCGACGGTTTTATAACTATATTCCTAGTGAGATAGTAAAGAATCGCTTTCGTATAACTATGTTACGGTATATAATTATATCCCTAGAGATATAACTATATTACGGCTTTATCTATCTTACTGCGACATATACATACAACCTGCTATTATAATATCCATCCATCCACTAGACCAATGACCCAGTAATACTCAACCTTCACTAAAAAGCCATCAATGAGGTATTTCGCCTCAATGTCGCAGGCGCATATAAATTAATTATCCATTTTGACAGTTAACGGTGATGTCAAACGTTAGTCATATGATGTCATTAAATACTATGAATATGACGTCACCGAGAGCTAGGGTGTTTGCAAATGAGCTAATTTCGGCATTAGTGCGGTGCTTATGAAGCAACTGTACATTGTAAAAGGTAATGATGATTCATAAGTGATGATTACATTGGGGTATTAAGTTCTATTGAGTTAAGACGGCCTTATTAGAGAAAAAAATCGCATCAAGCTGCATCGAAAGTATTTTGATCAAGTATGTAACTACTTAGACTTTTTTTATTACGTAGCGCTTCACTTCTTTACGTATCCACTTACGAAAGCATTTCATTAATGTATATGTATATACATTATAATTAATATTACAATTAAATTATTAATAAATTATATTAAATTATTAAAGTATATGTATATAGGTATGTAAAAATATTAAATATGGAGATTTGCAGATATAATACGAATAATTGAACAAGAAACAAAATTGAACTAACTACTAACAGTCAACAATAGTCTACATTCAACAGCAAGTCTAACTGTATCTCATAAATATCCAACTACATAAATGTGCCCATCTCAAACAAACAGATAAAAATTATTATAATAATATTGGTTTTAAATTCGGAGACAGTAGGTATAATTAATTATGTCTAAACTCCATGTTAAAAAAAATGCTATAGTTTAGGTAAAGCTTTATTAAATAAAAAAATAAATTAATACCTACTTAAATTAAAATTTAAAACAAACGTGTTTTACTAGTCAATTTTAATTTTTAATTTTCCCGTATATCGTAAGATCAGTTTAAAAAAAATACTATTCTATTTTATTTTCAAGACATCACTTGTCAAGGACACCTTACCTGTTCTGCCTTGTTTTTTTTAAATAATACTGACAGGTTATTGTTTTTGAGAAACTCAAATTTACTCATTCAGTCTGTCTGGATTTATTTTTTATTTGTTCGATTTTTCTTACTTGAATCTTAAAAAACGTTTTTCGTTATGGAATTCTCAATGCAACTAGTAATAGTTCATGGCCGATCGTTCGCGTGGACGGTCACCTACGCTTTGAATGGATTGCACAAACGGTGACAACTACTGCCATTTGAAATGTATAGCCAATAAACGCGTTTAGCAAATAAAATGATATATTTCAAGGATCTTTTTTGCTATTTCAAACTTATTGTGTCTAAACAGTGGTAGAGATTTGCGAATAGATATAAGTTACAATATTGTATTAGTTTCATTACAAAAAGTAAGTATTACTGGTAGTTTTTATTAAGTTTACGGTCCTTCTGATTGTTATACCTGATTGTTTACCTCTGATTGTTTACCGTAAGCAATGAACATTTGCAACACGGCAACACCAGATGACGCTCGCGCTTCGCCGACCCTGTAAAAACCTTTACCCTTCTATTTTGAGGAACCCCAAAAAAATAAGTAGCGTTTTAGCTTTTTAAAATAGTGGAGTGACTAAACAGTTCGCAAACGAAATTTCAATGCTGTTAGAATAGTCCCACCCCTAACGAGTCCTAGCAAAGTTTCTCACTCGCAACGGTTGTTGTTTCGCGGTCTTTTGCAGAGAACAGACAAAAGAGGTTTTATCAGTTCTGTGGTCTTTTGTAAGGCGGAGATACGTCCCAAGTCAGTCAGCTCAATTTAAAAAATCTCGATTTACCTTACCTCGTCATGTAACCTCGTCAAACATCCTTTTTATCAATGGCCTAACTCTAGAACATAGATAATTGTTTGACAACCAAATACTCAAAAGCTCTTACGTATTTATTTTAAGTAGCCCTCAAATCTTATGCTCCTCATACTTGAATACTACTTAAAATTAAGTAGTGTTTGATTATTTGGACATTACACTATGAATCAGAAAGCAAATCATATTATATTAATGCATAGAAACCGCATTACAATACGATTTACTAAAGTCTTAAGGTCAATGAAGATTTATCATAAAACAGATTTAATGCAACAGAGTGCATTGAAATTGCTACATTTTTATATGGAAAAAACCTCAACGTATCTCTTTATACACTCTATATACTCTCTGGAATATTTTCCTCTTTAATTAAAAGCAAAAGATAGCCCAGTCTATTTTAATCAAGGACTTGCTTGATAAGCAGATAACATTTTCGCTCCGGACTAAAAGGGCATTACAAACAGTAAAACCACTGTAATTAAGGCCCTTTTTGTATCACTAATATGAGTCACACAGGATGTACTTTCATACTTTTATCAATCAACCTTGAATATAAAAATAATGTTGATGAACAATTCTATCTCGTGTTTATTAGTTGCTAAGCCAAACAAATTTTGAACTTATATCTTTATTTATAAAGTTGTTAATGTGACATTTAATTTTAGTTAATCTGTAAATTACAGAACATAAAATTACTTTTTAACCGACCGATCAAAAAAGGTGTAGTTTCTCAATTCGACTGTATGTTTTTTTTATGTTTGTTACTCAGGACTTTCGACTGGGTGAACCGATTTTGACGATTCTTTTATTATTTGAAAGCTGGTGCTTTCCTTGTGGTCCCAATTTGGTCCAGTTCTGAACATTATTACGTTCTTTTTGGGCAAAATTATTACTGGTTTTATTGCAGTATATTGATGTTATTTAATCCTGAAGTTACGGATCCTTTATAGTAAACTAAATCCGTAAAAAAGTAGTTTTATTTCAAAGTCTAGTATTTGCCCGAGTGTAAAAAATCGATAAATTTAATAATATTTAAATTTCACTGCCTATATGTCATCTCACCTTCGAATTATAATCAGATTTCTACGAAATACTAATCTGGAGAGCACCTGATACTTTCCGATACGATAAGCCTAACATGATATTTAAGAAAGTTGTCTGCAAGGCAAACTCGCATATAAGTAATCATAATATCAAATAATAATTTTATTTTGGTATGTCCAAGCTAGCCACTCTAAATACTGCAACACATTTAAGCCAGGTTCAACAAAAGCTACCATCTAGTAATACGACGAGATAATACTAAATAATAAATAAATATTCAGGGACATTTTACACAGCATCATCTAGTCCCAAACTAAGCAGAGCTTGTACTATGGGTACTAGACAATGGATATAATACTTATATACTGTTTTTTTGTATATACATACTTATAATACATAGGAAACACCCAGACGAACACAAACACTTATAGTCATCATATAAATATTTGTGTCCCGTGGGAATCGAACCAACGACCTCGTGATCAGCAGTCCGGTACTCGAACCACTAGACCACATAGGTCGTCAGATAATGAAGCCAAGCACATTCCAGAGGAATGATATAAGCTACGAGTTTATGTAGAACTAAAACGAGATGTATGAGAAGTTAGAGACATTACATATAGAAATGTAATGAGAAGTAGAACGATTGAATGCCCGTGTAATACCTCTGGTTTTGCACTACAATTTGTTAATCTACTTTTAACATAGATGAAGCGACTTCTTGAATGAAAAAGCGTTTATCAACTTATGGAATAGTTACTTATTACGAACGTGTGGACGTTTATTTTGGTCCCTTGTCACGCCAAAGACATGGTGCGTTGAGTGTTCAATTGTTTTGCACTTTTGGTTCTGTTAAGCGACTTTTTCGGCCGACTGTACATGCGCACTGGTATAAAAATAAATAAATAATAAGTTAATAAATAAAACTAAATAATAAAACTATTCTTTCATTTACTGGTATGTTGCAGGACTTTTTACGGTCCCAAACATTCCGTAACGGTAAATAAAACTGAATGATTAATTACCGATACTCGCATTTCCCGCATATGCACGAATGTATCCTAATTATGCGAAGATATGCACTTGAGCCGCTTTCCACATGCGCGCCTGCGGTATAACATGCACATTAAACCGCGGAAGTAATTATTTCCACGAAGTTGTACTGCTTTATATTCGTAAATTGGCTCGTTAGCTGTCAAATTGCAAACGATGGAATCTTCACTCGCGCATTGTGATGATATCTTCAATATAAATATATATACATATATATTGTATATTCTAGCTTTTACCCGCGACTTCGTCTGCGTAAAATTAGTAATTTAAGTAGTATTTTTTTTGAGAGAGGTGGTAGCCTAGTGTTGTGACCAGTAGACTGAAATGTCAAAGGTCTCGATTTTAATCCCAAGGCCTCTAAAATGAGAAGAGATCCGTGCCCAGCAGTGGGACAGTAATGGTTTGACAGCCAAGTTTTCCCATCAATCTGCTTTTTCCTTTGTAAAATAATTTAAAATTTATAGATCTTTTTTCAAGAAATTATTGATGCTCCATACACCTTTCTACTCACCTATTGACCCCCTTAAGAGATGAATTTATCTAGGTACATATGTCTAGATAATTTATTTATCAAACTACGGCTTCGAAAATTCAACTCTTTTAAAGGAGGTCTGCATTTTAATGTCGTGCCGATGTACTGCATATTGTTTGTGTCCGCTTTCAGTTTGCAAAACTCTGCATATTAACTCATCACGAAATGCGTGTTCGAAGATACGCTAACTGATTTTTGTTTCGCTGAGTCTTTTTTTGCTGCAATCACGTCTGACTGACGTCTTTTTTTTTTTTTTTTAATACATAACATACGCCTGTTGTTCCAAAAGGGTTCGGCAGGGGTATTCCTTCTTATGCACACCTATATTTCGGTCCCATGTACGGAACCACGCACGGAGGCACGGAATCCAAATTCCGAGCTGCTACGAAGAATTTCATAGAAAAACCCAATAGCACTTCGACTTGGTAACGAGCCCAATACGGCTTTTCGGCCATTAGACTAATGAGGCAGTAAAAAACTTTGGGTTAAAATAATATCGAAATACCGCGATAAAATCCGTAACAAGAAGTTTTATTTCAATGTCTAATATTCGCGTAAGTGTAACAGTCAAAATATCATTTATTCAAAGTAGGTCAAATTTTATTGGCTCTTTTTGATCGAGAAAATAAAGACAACCCCTAAAACGCCCGCCCTTCACCACTTCTTAGTAGTTCTTGCTGGGAAAAAGAAGCGGTGCAACCGACGGACAGTCTGCAGAAATCAATATAATAGAGATTCTTTAACTTTGCGAGTAGTATATTATACGTGTCGATGACTTCATGTGACTATATTAAATTCTTTTTAGCTTAACAAGCGAGCTCATCCCAATACACTTTCTAGATGGGACAGTCACGCCAGTATAAATTGCGTTATGATGCAACAGATTCTTGTGTCATTGCCAACACTTGATGAATGTGCGCGAATGTAGATATATCTACTAGTATGCCCCCCCCATTTTTATCTTTCCACGAAATATTTGTTGAAATAAAAGCAGAAGGCTAAATAGGTTTATGATGAAATTGATGAAAGAGAGAGACATATTACAATTACAAGTTTCAAAACAAAAATATTTGATGTCACAGAAATGCTGCTATCATCATCATCATCATCAGCCTATATTCGTCCACTGCTGGACGTAGGCCTCCCCTAGTGAACGCCACAGAGCTCGATCTTCGGCTCTTTTCCTACAGTCACTGCCAGCTGCCTTGCGCAAGTCGTCGCTCCACCTGGCCGGCGGCCGTCCTACACTACGTTTGCCGAGACGCGGTCTCCACTGAAGAACTCGTTTGCTCCAACGGTTGTCGGTTCTCCGAGAGATGTGACCGGCCCATTGCCACTTCAGCTTGCTAATCCTCTGAGCTATGTCGGTAACTTTGGTCCTCTGGCGGATAACTTCGTTCCGGATTCTATCCCTCAGAGAAACTCCAAGCATAGCTCTCTCCATAGCTCGCTGAAATGCTGCTATGCTGAAGTGGAACTGGGCTGGACATCTGCCGTATGCCAAACGACTAATGGGTCAAAATTACGACCCAAAGGGTCCCACTTATTGGCAAAAAGCGACACGGCAGACCCAGTCGGAGATGGGGAATAACCCGACCCTAGCGCGATTTGGCAGACTACATACGCCATCGAGAAAATCTCTCAAAAATAAAAAAAATCTCTCATAAATATGCACGTAACATCGACCAGTCATTGGCGCGTCTCTCGGGATTGAACTCAAAGCCTTAGACTTTGGTTGATGACAATAGAACATAGGCTTGCCCTCCATATCATGAGCCCTAAGATTAAAGCGCAAAATGAACCCTGTCGTCCACATAACATATCAATGTCATAGAATCATAAGTCAAACTCAAATGAAAACTAATCGAACCATTTGGTTTGAGTACAATAACAAACTTGTTTAAATTATAAATCAATAAAGTTAAAACAAGACGGGTTATAATAGCCATCTGTTTGGAAGAAAAAAAATCTCATAAGTATCAATACTATGAATCATTTAAAACCTGATGATGGCCGACAGATAGCTTTGAAACTTAAAATATGATCACCAGACCTGATTCTAAGAAGCAACGCCTTGGAATTTAAACAAACACAATGCAGCAGCTTGATAAATTATCTCAAAAACATAAATAAACTGCCTCGTTGGTCGTAAGTACGACTGCTGAGCAAGAGTGCTTGGATTCGATGCCCAGGTCGAGCAAGGTTGGACACGAGCCCGGTTGGTTGGTCAAAACAAAAACTTACATGTGAAATATAGATGTGCATTGGTACATCTTTGCCCAACTCTAGGGACAACAGGCGTGATGGTATGTAATGTTATATTATGTATTAAAATAATAAACCAGTAGGGCGATTTGTTTGCAGATTTCGCAATAGTTTCACTGTAATTAAACATGTCACTTTACTTACATATCTAGTATGTTCTTGCGTTTGTTTAACGTGATTCATTACATGTTCACAATACCCTACTTTAGTTTAATCTATGATATTTTAGATAACATTTACAGGTTTCAAATACATCACAGTTTTTATTGACATCTACGCTCTCAATGGATGAAATATTTTCTATGTACTTCGATTCAAGTCACAAATCATTATTACCTTCATTAGTATAATATTTGATAACATAATCCTAAAATAACTTGAGGGATTAGAAACTTAATTTTTCTTACAAGCTAAATTAGACCTTATATTACTAAAAATGTGATATGATTTGTAATGCATTTCTAAAGATGTTTAAAAGACTTTCAATTGTTCAACCATTTCTGCTACATACACGGTACTTATTTCCACTCCGATAATTTTATTATGAGTTATTATTATATTAAAAGACTGTACTATTTATTTGGTCCAGACTTTCTTAAAACTGTCTCAATGAACAACGGTCTCATTAAATTTGTGCCAAATTTATTTCAATTTGCACACTCAGTTTGCAGTGGCACTGTGGCAATGAATTATTTGGCATTGAAAACATTTGCAAATAGTAATGAGTAAAGAATGAAATCTGAATTGTTAGTATTTAGTTTCTTTTTAACGCTTATCAACTTTTTTTAGAATTGCCACGCAGATGAAAACTTGTTCGTTTTTTTTTGTCATTCTTTGAAACGCAACATAACTAATAATAATATTTTTATGTTTATAAATTGGTATTACATTTGTAAATTTTAGTGATTTGACATGTTATATTTAATATTAAAAAAAAATACAGATTTTATTGCGCTTTATAGTTATTATGTTAATCCTAACGTTTTGAATCCTTTAGAGCATCCAAGGTCACGGACAGGCTTGAAATAATATCATATCATATTAACCGCGATAAAATCTGTATAAGGTCACGTTACCTTACCTACCTTACCTTACTTACCTTAATTCCCTAATTACCTTACCAAATAGACAATAGATATTAAACATTGAAATATTTTTTTATTACAATGTTTATAATAAGTGTCAATACGCAAGATGATTTTCTATCTCCATACATATCAATTTATCACATAATTTATTAATTTGGCGCTAAAAATACTTGTGCTTTTTTAAACCAAATCCCAACTAAAAACATATTCAACTCCCAAAAGTGATCTAGAAACTTAAAATTTATAACAACTCAAGATTCTATTAAAATATGGCCTCATAACTAGAACTGTAACTAGTGAGTGACTATACAAACAAGTACTTACGTATAGATAGCGCTGTGTGTACACAATGATACATATTTACATATCCACACAACTGACAATACATAACGCATGATGTCACCGTCTGTACTGAATACGGCTTTACCCTGAATGTCAAGAAAATTTTCTATTAAAAAGGTACTCTACATTGGGACACGGTTTCAGTTTCTTTAACCGTACCATCTATAGCTATGATAGAGCCAATCAAATTAAAAGGTTTCTATCCTACTAATATTATAAATGTGAAAGTTTGTATGGATGTTTGTTACTCCTCCACGCAAAAACCGCTAAACAGATTTGCATGAAATTTAGCATATATACAGTATATTACCAGTATATTACATACCATGCGAGCAAAGCCGCGGGAGGCAGCTAGTTTCATATAAACGTTTTCAAGTATTTATGAAACGATAATATTCTCGTCACTCCGTTCCAAGAAGTTCATCGTATAGAGAAGAAACTGGCAAGAATTCCATTCAGTAGTATAGTGAGTGGACTGGGAATTCAAGGCATGGCATGGTATTTATCACATGCTCAAATGGTGAAGGATAAATTAGTGAGGAAATCTGTTTACCTGAGGGGATTTCTCGATGGCGTGTGAAGTCTGCCAACCGGCACTAACATGGTGAACTATAAGCCTAATCCCTCTCAAATGAGAAAACACGGTAGTGAGACACACCCAGCAGTGGGGCAGTAATTAATGATGAGATACCATCTACCAGTTGATAAAGGTAGGTACATCACTATCGTTCATATCGTAAGTGATTCATATTTACGATATTTGCATTTATTTCTCAATGTTTCTACACTTATTTGTACATGTCCTATAGTTATTTCTTCAGGATTACAAACAGGCATACAGCCCACTTAATAGTAAGCGGTTACCGTAACCTATAGACGTTTGCAACACCAGAGGCGTCGCTCACGGGTAGCCGACTTTGTAGAATCTTCAAATAAGGGAGTTACAAAACTGACAGCAAACGGAATTCCCATGCTGTCAGAATAGTCACTCCCCCAACGAGCTCTGGTAACCTTTTAATATGTACTTCATTGGTTCCTTACATATTTAGATCGCAAATTAGACTCATGTATGGTCATCACTAGAAATAATCAGCAATCTAATAAATTAGTCCCTATTCTTTAATAGGTTAGATTGAAATTTATGTGAAAACTGACCGTGACTTTAGATCATGGGTGATCTCCGTCACATCGTTGTCATGGGCGAATGTTACGATAAACACTAAAACAATATAGGTACTATCAATCTTGACTCTTTAATTTTTTCTATTAACATAGTTGAGACACTTATTGTCTTTTCTCGACGAGCCAATTAGCTCAGCGGTATTAAAGGCTGCCTTCTGTAGTAAGGGTCCCGCGTTCGAATCCCAGTAGGGGTAAATGTTATCCAATTATTTGATAAAATAAAATGTATCCAGTCCATGTCAGTCAATGTATCCAGCATTGTTCTTATTCGGTACTAATTTTTGTCGACGACTTAGTCCACTATTTTTATTTTTCGATAAAAAGCATACCTACCCTTACGCTTCACGATGCAATTTATCACTTTGTCAAATTTTATCAAATTCTGTTCTGCAGTTTTGGCGTGTAAAGATTATAGGAACAGAGTAATTTTTACATTTATTATACATATATTTTTTATTTCAAGGTGATTATTATCACGTGTCCTAGCGTTAGACGATAAGATATATATTTATTTCCATATTTATATCATTATCATGCACTTCCTAACTGATGATCTTGTTGGAAAGTAGTGATTAGGGTATATTACTATAAGTCTAAATGTTATGTTATGTCTGTCTGTTTGTGTATCGATATTTTAATGTACGTTTCCTGTGTATTCCGACAGTTCTAATGGCGTAAGGTGTGCCTACACCTTACTTTTTTAGGGCTGCCCGGAGCCGGCCAGGCTAAGTCCACTTAAGCGGAGAGGCGAAAAGATGTGCGGAGATGTGTTTTCAATAACCAATCAGATTTCGTTATTTCCACATCTCATCTCCGCAGCGATATCTGATTAGTTGTTCAAAACACATCTCCACTCATCTTCTTTCCTCTCCGCTTTGGTGGAAACTGGGCCTAATGCTGGTTTCTTTAAATCAAAATCATTTATTTCTTTGCAGACATGGGTCGTAGATATTTACATAATTATTTTAGTTCTCCACGTTCTGCCGTCAAAATTGGCATGTAAAGTTTTAAATATCATTACATTATCATATTAATAGTTTTATATTAATTTTATTTTGAATCCGGATTTTATTTTAATATCTTGCACTATTCAATTTATCATACAATTGCATAATTATGACTGTTAAGGAGTATGATTGCGGCAACATCAGAGTGAAACATATTGTTTGATACCTATTTTTTTTCGTTTTATCTTCTTAGTGTGATTACAGTGTCAAAATACTATGTAAAAGTATACAGTAAATCATATCGTCTCCGGGTTAAATAAACTTTTTTGATAACAGCTTTTATGTTAACTAGCAAAATCACTTCTGAAAAAAAAAATACTATAGGTACCTAATTGTATAAGTTGAGTAGTTTGATTTTGAATTATATTGATTCGAATGTAAGAGTAAACTGCCTCGTTGGTCTAGTGGTCGCACAGTACGACTGCCAAGCAAGGTCTTGGGTTCGATTCCCAGGTCGAGCAAAGTGTTATTGAGCTTTTCTATGAAATTCTCAGTAGCAGCTCGGAGTTTGGATTCGTGCCCGGTTAATAGCAATAGGCTCGCCCCCTATTACATGGGGCCTAAACCATACCGGCGAAACGTAGGTGTACATTAGTACACCTCTGCCTAACCTTTCGGGGACGACAGGCGTGATGGTTGGTAAGAGTGTAGAGTGACTTAGATTGATGATACGTACATCAGATAATATTTGAAGTGTTCAGAGAAATGTTTTTTTTTTTCGGGTTTATAGATTAAATAAATACAGAAAATAAATATACTGCGACATTTTACACAGCACCATCTAGTCCTAAACTAAGCAGAGCTTGTACTAAGGGTACTAGACAATGGATATAATACTTATATACTTTTTTTTGTAAATACATACTTATAATACATAGGATATACCCAGACGAACACAAACACTTATATTCATCACATAAATATTTGTGTCCCGTGGGAATCGAACCCACGACCTCGTGATCAGCAATCCGGTACTCGAACCGCTAGACCACAGAGGTCGTCAATTGATCGATTGATCTTTTATAAAGAGATTGGTAACATCATATTATGGTAAAATCAGAAATTCCTGGAATTTTGAGTTAGGTCACTTTCATTCGATGCGATATGTATAATGTTCTCCATCCAATTTTAATTAGTATCGATTCCGCTCAATCATGCGGGTTTACGACTTGTATACAATACAGGTATGTTTGTAAATACGTACCTACATAGAAACTTGCATGACTCATGTTTATATGTCCATGATCATCCCCCCAAAATATTTGCCCAAGATGTTTTCCTTCACATTCTGAAATACGCACATTACTTCCGAAAGTCAGCGGTGGTTCGTTCAAAACAGTCATGATATACCGATTATAAGTGAATGCTTTATATAAAATAATAATAATACATATTATTAATAATTAATTTACTTATAATTAACATATATGTCAAATTAATTTGCATGCTTAAAACCACATTTTTTTTTGTATCTGGTACCACCTGTATTTTACGTAAATAAATGTTTACTTTACTTTCAATAAAAACATTCTGAATTTATAGTTTTATATTTTTACGGAAGTTTACATTTAACTGTTACAAAACACTTTGTGTAAACATTGAACGTGCGTATTTTTCATACAATATTCATAGTAAATTTTACGTTTGACGGTCTAACTCACATTTGCCATGAAAGAACCTTGCAAACAATTTTTATTGAAATTAAAATTCCATATTTGATTTTTAATTGTTTAATTATAGGTATAATCATCTTTTCTTATTCGCACAGTAAGGGAATAGAATCAGCTGCTTGAGTTGTACAATTTGGGGGTCTTCAAGTCACGACTGAATAGGTATCTTCTAGGTAACTGTGCTCTATCTTAGACCACATCGTCACTTTCTCTCTCAGTGAGAAAAATAACACAATTTGTTTACATAATATTTATATTGTTCAAAAGACAAATGTATTGTAATATTAATAAATATGTTACTGAACAATCTACATAGTAGTTAACACAAGCTAACTTTAGCAAGACACTTCATTCAGTTAAATAAATAAAAAATATACGGATTTTATCCCCGTACCTACTTGCATTGATATGATACAATCATCCCAACGTTTCAGATACTTTAGAGCATGAATAAATCTTGTTGTTTGTAATGAATATATCCAAACCGTTATGGCAACAAGTTTCGAGCTAAGCAATGAGTGTATTGTTACGGATACTAGAATAAATTACATAGATCTATGTATATTTTTAAAACAATCTATATACTATCAAAGTTGTCAGTCTTGATCCTTCCAAAAATTCCGATCATACATTTCAAGAGTAGACGTCTTATCTCTCACAGCTTTACTCAAAAACCATGAGAGGTTCAGACAAAACAACACACACACACACACACACACCGAACATTTCCGTCGTCGCCTCTTCAATAAGGAAAGATTTTCTTAAAAGATAGTTAAGACTAATGTATTTGCTTACATAATCATTAATATTCCTTCAAGTTTTGTAACTATCTTTTGAAGTATTTGTAAGTAACAGGTGGTTTCAGTAAACACGTTAGTGTAGAACAATTAACATCTTCTGGTTTTGTTAAAGGCTGTCAATTTGTTCAATTAACATTCTAGTTAGTGATTCTTACTGATTGTTATAACGAGATGTTCTATTTTTGAATTTCGCGCCTAATTGGAATTTTTTTTATTAATATTTTATGGCTTCTTTAATTTTGCAGTAGGGTCGTAGCAATATTCAAAAAGTTTATAACAAATGAGTTTCAGTGTCACAGATGATATTATTGTAAAAGTTTGTGTAAAATATTAATATTATGAAAGTGTCTAGTTATGTACTGATGATCTCTTTAATATATGTAGATACAACGTTTCAGAAAGATAAAATTCCAGTAATAAATTTATTAAAAACTATTACGGTGACTCTTGTTATCTGTAGGTATGGTCGTTAACAACTTCGTATTTAGATTTCATGAATAAAACCCTGTATAAGAATCATAAATTAAAAAAAATGTACTAAAAACAAAATTTCAATATTTGCAAGCGTTCATATTTCGGCTTAACCGATAACTTGACTGACAAAACATCGAAAAGTTGTGGATTAGTGCCGGTTTATTTACCTTAGCAATGTCGAATCAGCTAAAAGCACTGCACAGTAACACTATTGTGGACACTTTAATACAAAAGAACTGTCGAAAATTCGTTCGCGATATTGTTTTGTGATGGAGACTGTTCGTTGGAGCGTGCGCGCGTGTTTACCCCGCGATTGCGTAGACTCGACTGATGGTCGGTGCCGGCCGGCAGCGCGCCATCCCATGAAACAGGCAAACAGCTTTCCACTTCAGTTCATACCTGTACAAGTATCAGGCATTTGTTTTTGAGGAAATTAAATATCGAACTCTCCGTTTCTATTCCTTGATGTGCTTGATTATACTCTTTTATAAGTGGAATAAAGTTTTGGTACGATATTTAAAATTCGTGACTTATAACTGTAATAAGGTTTTTTTGCATCTTACCTATTTAATGAGAGATTCTAATTCTTCTAAACCTATTTTATTAAAATTAAAAACTTTTTTCATTTTGACCTTGTGTCAAAAGGAGTATTTATTTTAAAGTATAAAAATCCTAGACTCATTTTAGGTCTCCTAAAATAATTATCATAAATGGCTTGAAATATTCGATAAATAGTTTAGGTAGTAAAGTTTATACATAAGATAACATATGGATACCGTGATGAGTACCTACTTATATAAAATTAAAATTGTGCAATAACAAATCAACATTTCTTTTAATTAAACGAATGAATGAACGGTTTATCAATCGGGTTGTATTTATCTCATCGGAATTTCCACAAATATTCATTAATGATATGCATGCTTTGATATTCATTTTAAATTGCAGCGAATATATTTATTATAATTATTTAGAAGTCTAGATTTTCAGAAATCATCACAAACAGGTCGAGTGACGTCATCTAGTGCTAAAAATCATCACAATAAATTAGTATTTATTTGAAAAGATTATGTGATGAATGATACTCATTTCTGGACTGCTTACAATAGAGACGATTTTTCATCAAACATCGAAAAATCTATGAAGCTCAAATGTCTATTTATTGTCACAGAAACAGTTGACTACCGATATTCCAATTCGGGAACCTTACAGCACGGGGCTCTAAACTCACAATTTTTCTCTCTACAAAAAAAACTACCTATAGATCAAACATTAGTTCCGTCCGATAATCAAACTCGCAACCACTAGCGCAGGGCGATCGACCAGTTATAAATGTTGTTATTTGTCACTATACTCATATATTTTACTCATTAATCCTCTCATAGTTACTACGAAACAACAGACTAGAGCCGAATGAGTGAGAAAAGTACATAAATAAATTAATAAATCTGTCAGGTTGCGTATCTTTATGATAGCGCGGTGTCATCTGAAAACGCCTCGAACGATGGATTGTTTGACCTAAATGTTTGGGTGAAAATTGGGCTAACATTCGCCAACTCATAATGAGTAATATTTTTATTTTATTTCCTACTAATATTCTGATATCATCATAACTCTTTCTATAATGTTATATCATTACAGTGAATTCTATAATTAAATCAAGCGCATCCCCAAACAAAAATAAGCATATTTATGCATTGTTTATTGTTATGTATATAAAATATTATTTTTATTTATTATAAGGTTGTGTACAGATTAAGTAACATATTATATAACTTATGTTTTATAACACGTCCACATTATGGAACATTGTTATTCAACATTGCAACATAAAACGATACTGTAAAAATTAAAATAACAATGTAATATAACAATTACAGTGTCGTTTTCGTAACTATTCACGCGCATAAGTTAAATAACATTGTTGTAAAAATTAATAACATTTTATATAACAATGTTTTATAACATGTTATGTTACTTAATCTGTACGTACTTCAATGATTGTTTTTGTTGCGATCGTAGAAATATTTCAGGTAGGGAAGAGCGGGGTCTTCTAATGCAGGCATTATTTGCTTAATACGACGCGCTCCAATATTTTAAAAAATATATAGATAGTTCAACTACTGACTTTTGACATATTTATATTACTCCTCCAATCTAATTTTTATAATTAATTTCGTTGCGGGTTCCAAGACAGTTAAAATCATTCCCCTGGGACACGTCGAGCTTCATTGTCTCGACGATTTTCTGGATAGTTACTATTGTTGATCCTGGCTTACAGGAGTTGCAGTAGTAGGGACTTGGGTGGTGGGCATGCCCCAAATTAAAAAACATATATATATTTACATTCAATTATTTTCCCATAGTTCCTTATATAGTTTTGAACCTACTATTACAGCAATTGTAAAATTCAAAACGAATCACAAAATTGAATATAGGCCCTCCATTTGTGTTACGTAAGTATCCATATAAAGTGACGACCTGATTGGCGCAGAGGCTGAGCGATCGGCTTGTGCGTCACGGGTTGCGGGTTCGATCCCCGCACGGAGCAAATATTTGTACGTTCTACAGGTAGTTGTTCCGGGTCTGGGCGTTTGTGTTTGTGAAATTTTGTGTTTGTAAACGCACCCACGACACAAGAGAAAACCCTAGTGTAGGGCAACGTTTTAAAAAAAATACGGTACGGTAAGATACGTAACAAATCTACAATACCGCTGCATACAGTACAGTGCGGAATCTAAGGCATAATGTATGAATGAGGCAAGTAATTTATGTGTAAATGTAAATCCTATGAATACTAATCGATACTAAACAACTGAGGTCTTATGCGGCTCGGAATTGATCTATTGAGCAAATCAATTAAAAACTAATGACGGCGATGTCACGTCAAAGGTATTTTATCACGTAATAAACAAGCATCATTCATCATCAACCCATTAATGTCCCACTGCTGGGCACGGGTCTCCTCTCAATTGAGAGGGATTAGGCTATAGTCTACCACGCTAGCCTACTGCGGGTTGGCAGACTTCACATGCCATCGAGAATTCTCTCAAGCATGCAGGTTTCCTCACGATGTTTTCCTTCACCGTTTGAGCATGTGATAAATACGCACATAACTTCCGAAAAGTCAGTGGTGCGTGCCTTGGGTTCGAACTCGAGACCTCTGACATCTAGCTATCGGCTTGTTCGTCATGGGTGGCGCCTTCGATCCGCGCACAGAGCAAATATTCGTACAATCAACAGGTAGTTGTAGTAAAAAAAATCAAAATAAAGAAAAATAACAAAATATTTTAATTTTAATTTGTCTGTTATAATTACCCGGGAGGCTTTCTGCGGAAGATATGAACTATAATTAAATCTTCTCTTTTGCTCATACGCATAATAGTATTAGCAATAATAAAAAAAAGTAGATTTTCAAGTCACTGCACTACTATAATACAATATGACATCATTTTACATTTCAAAGATGTAATTAATGTGTTTAATTATCAATATGTATGCAACTAACCGCAATGCATCATCCATTACACAATGACCTGACTTCATCGCCAGGAATACAGCCTTCAGGTCCAAAATTAGGTTCTTGTCAGCCCCTACAAAGTAACCAAGGTCATTTAGTGAGAAACGCATCAGTAACCAATGTTATATGGACCGTGAGTCTGTTTATTTTGAACTCAATAACAATGGTTACGTGTGTGATGCAATGAAACGTTTCCATTTATGACTTGTTAGTGCAAGCGCTGTAGGATGACCACGAATTGGATATTATTTAAAGGAATTCGAATAAAGTTTTGAATAATTATGTTGAATTAAATCATAATTAATAATTATATTATTTTAGCATATTTTACCTGTGCTGCGCCTGAAAATGCCAACACAAAGTCGTACAAATGCCAACACAAACCAACGAAAATATAAGACCTTTTTATAAACTTAGTCCGCAAATAAATATTTAACTTTAATTTTTAATCGACTTAAAAAAAATTGAATTCGTCACAATTATTTATTTTCTATTTAATTGGTTGTCTCTTATTTTATCGATGAGTGTTATCGCAAATCTAACTTTTTAAATGTATTTTTTTATCATCTAGTAATTTCACGTATTTTGTAATCTTGTTTTCACATTTATTTACATATGTCTAGGTGCATAGCATACATACCACTAGGCAGTAACTGCATCTAAATAACAACAAATAAAAGTAGTTTAATTGCATCTAATGAGGTATGTAACACTTCATTGTATTAGGCTAATAAAGCATCACTGTAATATTTTTCAAATTATATTAACATACCTATAAATGCTGACTTAGAACTGTTAACTTGTATAACCTATACATGGTTTTTTATTTAATTTTACAGTAACTTTTTGTACGAATAATAAAACATACGCTTTCTTATATTCAAACATCGAAATTAAAATTTTAATAGGAATCCTGATATCATTGTCACAATGCGTGGTAACAATAGTCACGCGACACGATTCGTTACATCAGTATTAAAATAAAACTTTTATATGTAACAAGCGTTCTTTGATGTCGCCGCCGTTGCAGCTGGACTCGTTGGGTTCGACTGAGAGCGGGAGACGAAATAATTAAAGTAATATTTTCGACATTTATTTATCGTTTTGCAAATAGGTTTTAAATTTTTGAAACGTATTTTATTTAAAAAAAAAGGACATTCTCTTTCTTCTGACCATACGTTATTTACATTCTTTACTCCAACCGTTAATATAATCTCAGTGTTATACATATGTAGGTATATTACTTGTGTTATAACATTAGCTCAAAATGTATCATAAATACTCCAATTTCGCTTACTTGTCCAGAATGCTGATTAGGATTATACAAGACTCTGGACCGGTATGCCCCCACCATGGTGGACCGAAGACTTGGTTAAGGTCTCTAGAATGCGCTGGATGCTGGTGGCAGGTCAGGTCATCATGGAGATACTTGGGGGAGACCTATGTCCAGCAGTGAACGTCTAACTGTTGATATGATGACGATGAATGATGATATGACTGGTCATCCAGTCGTCCTAAAACGCAAAGACACAGTCTATTATGAAAGTCAGTGCATTAAGATTAGCTTGCTTACCGTGACAGCTCTCAGTGGGACCACACACCGCATGCAACGTCGAGCGTCCCAATCAATGGTACGGTGTCACCGCGTGACGTAACTCTCTCGATACTAAATCTCCGGACACCCGACACTTGACAGACACTTCGTCCAGTGAATATTGTTTGTGTCTCAACTTTTATACAAATATTTGGAATTGAAATTGAGGAAATATTAACAGTTTTTGTTTGGATAAGAAATGTTTTAAAAAGTTCTAGTATAGTTGGTCGGGAACTTTATTTAAAGGAGCTGTGGTAGCCTATTGGTGTGACCAGTGGACTGAAATGTCACAGGTCTCAAGTTCAAACTTCGAACCCAATGCCACTAACTTTTCTGAAGTTATATGTTATGTGTGTATTAAGTTCAGTAGGTATTTAATATTAAACAGTAAACGCAACCAGCAACAAATAAATGCACTTTAAAAAAAAACAAAAATAACAACAATTTTGTTGTGAAAGAAGCTAAGTGTGCTCTCAAACTTATTTATCTAGGTAGCCGCG
Source organism: Craniophora ligustri (assembly GCA_905163465.1). Classification (NCBI taxonomy): domain Eukaryota; kingdom Metazoa; phylum Arthropoda; class Insecta; order Lepidoptera; family Noctuidae; genus Craniophora; species Craniophora ligustri. The sequence continues at coordinate 14,184,202 of LR990959.1, read as the reverse complement.
GTAGTTTAGGTAAGTGTTCAGACACTAAAAGTTTAACTTTAACGATCACCATAGATATACGATAATAGAATTACCTAAACGTGACTGTTGTACTAAATGTGTCCTAGATCTAAACTAAAGCTAGACAACAAATACACCATGCACAGATGATACCCGGTTGTATTACCACACACAAGAAAATGGCACAGAAGTCCAAGTAAGAATAAAAATATGAGATATTTTTTTTCTGAATTCTGAAGATTTTTTGAAGACAAAATAAAGAAAGTCACATACGTAAGGTTTGATATCGTAATTTCTTGTAAATTAGCCCTTTTTGGATATTATTTGACTTCTGTTTTGTAGTTGAATAGTTCAGTTGCTGATAAATGAATGTGAATTTAAATATTCTTCTAATGCTCGCGTTAGGAAATATATACCATAATAACAATTGAATTCTCGATTTCGTCCTCAATTTCTCGATTTTTTGTTCTTTATCGAGAAAATAGAACATTTTTCTATTGAAAATCTTTAGATACGGTAAACATTTCAGCGATATTCATCTGTGTAACGAAAGAATCTACCCCCTTGTAACCATTGAAATGCAAGATATTTGGACGTTTCGTTTTTCTGTACGACATTGACAACATGTTCAGTTTATAGTAATAGGTTTGTTTCATATTTAGCAAACAAATCAGTGAGATTTGGGTGTGTATGCCAGTATGGCGTAGTTACCGAAGAGCCCAAGACCCCAAAATAGGGGGGCAAAATCCTGATTAGCAAACTTTTATTGAATTAGCAAAAAATTATCTTCAGAATCTAAATAAAATGGGTTGCTCTACAACTTTAACTATAACAACTCATTTAAAAATATATTGAGAAATTCCCAACAAGTGTCACTTTAACCTAATTACCCACATAGTCACTGTGAATGCATCTCTACTTAAACTGCAAGCCGACCACAAAATACTTAGTCACAAGTAACACCGAATGGACTTACTGTGACTTTATTTTTAATGCCTTTTTTATTTTATATTATATAGTGATAAAATAACCTACTTTAATCCAAGGAAAGTAAGGCATACTTTCCTGCTAACTTAATTTTTGCAACCCAATAATATAAAATTCAACCTTAATATGATGCTAATACGGAGTATAATGTGTTTCAATAATTTTGTATTATGGAGACCTTGCATTTTTGTGTGCTTAAATCAGTCACTGCGTTATATGAATTACAAATATTTGCATGTCGATAAGATGTCGTGATGGGTTGGCGGTCTGTTTGATAGAGAGACTGCAACATATATTTTTTAATTTAAACATTGCTTTTCTTTACTAAACTATTTGACGACTTGATAGGCGCAGAGGCTGAGCGACCGGCTTGTGCGTCACGGGTTGCGGGTTCAATCTCCGCACGGAGCAAATATTTGTACGTTCTACAGGTAGTTGTTCCGGGTCTGGGCGTTTGTGTATGTGAAAATTTGTGTTTGTAAACGCACAGGAGAAAATCCGAGAGTGGGGCAACGTTTATTTAAAACAAAGAAGAAAGAAAGAATATATTGCTTTCCAATATCCAATGACCAGCCTAGACATTGCAACTGACTATATATGTATGGTGAAATATTATATCTTGGCATTAGTGGGCCAGACATTTTCATGAATATTTTCTACAATACAATCGCAGCGCCACCTATCTTAACCATCCTGAAACTTGATTCAAAACTACACAAAAACACATCAAAATCGGTCCGGCCGTTTACAGTACAATAATAAATAATAATAATAATAAAAAATTGGTTCAATATCAAGCGATACTGAATTGCTTATATAAATTTCGATATTTAGATACCGAAATACAGAAAATAAATATTATTTTCAGTTTATTTATTGTAAATATGTATTTTTAAATTTATATATTTATTTAATTTATATTTTCTATAAAAAAACACCAATCCGGAAAAATCAGGCGGATTGAGAATCTCTTTTTTAACCGCTTTCAAAAATGAGGAGGTCCTCAATTCGTCGGAATCTTTATTTTTTTTTTCATATAAAGTAATTTAAAAATTATTCAATATACCTACTCGGGAAGTGTAAGCTAGCGCCATCTCGTTAAAGAGATATATATTATTATCTAACTATTTGCCCCTAGATGGCGTCATACTTTAGTTTTGCTATTCTCTCATAGATGGCGTAAAGCATGTAAACATACTCCTGTGAAGTTTAATTCCCTAAATAAATAACTCAGTTACTTAATAATACTTCATAATCAAATAAGCTTATTATTTACTTCCATTGCCAAGTGCCCAAAGTGAATAAATAATGTCATGTATCATCATCATCATCATCAGCCTATATTTCATGTACAACAAATATTATTTCTTAAGGTAATTGCAAGGAATGGGTTGCTAGAGTCAGGTTCTTTGAAATATCAAATTTCACTGTTTAACTAAATTGAAAACTAATTATGAAAACCCACTTAACAGTGGGTTTCGTTCAAACCTCGTTTGTTCCAATTCCATTCCCTGAAGTATCTATTCGCTACTAATAATAATAAAATATTTATTCAGCAACATCGAGAGTTTAAATTATTTGGTTTAGAGAAATCCATTTAGGCAAATCCTAAGAAAATTAATTTAATTTATTAGTTAAATTTATCATTAAGAAAATATGGCCAGCTCGTCACTTGCAACATAATCAATGTATTTTTAATTGACCTTTTATGATCATATTATTTTAAAACAAAACTTAGCTTCCAGGCGTGTAATAATAAAATTTTGATACTATACTTCAGAAATGTATTCGCCAGTAGCGCCAACTAGTGAACATATTTCAAAACTATTTAATAAAAAGAAAATTGCCATAGATATTCTTTAGACAGCTAGGACCGAATACTTGACGTGATCTTCAAGACACGCTATAGGTAAAAACATATATAGTACGTACAACCTACCTACTTCTTTTTTCTTTCACTGGAATACTATATATATTTGAAAAACAAACGTTTCATTTAGGATTTAGGTCGACACTAAAGTCTGGTAAGAAATCTCGGTGATATTAAATCTGTTCACCGTCTGAGCTCGGGCTTAGTGAAATATGTACCTAGGTAGTGACATTTAGGGATGTCCAGAGACATTGTAGCGTATCTAGAAAGAATAATACATACCTTTAGGTACCTTTGCATTTCGAAATTTAAATTAAATAGTCTTTATATCTATAATCATCATTATCAACCCATTAACGTCCCACTGCTGGGCACGGATCTCCTTTAGGCTATAATCCACCACGCTGTCCAACTGCGGGTTGGCAGACTTCACATGGCATCGAGACAAATCTCTCAAGCATGCAGGTTTTCTCACAATGTTTTCGTTCACTGTTTGAGCTCGTGATAAATACGCACATTACTTCCGAAAACATGGCAAACGATTGCAACGTGTGTTAGAGCTTCCCAGTTCGAGGCGAAGTTAGATTATGTACAGGCGAGTTTTCACGACACCTCAAAACGAAATTTTCACAGGCATCCTTACCCTGAACATTTTCAAAGTCAAAGTCAAATATTTTTATTTCAATTAGACCAATATTACAGGTACTTTTGAAATATCGAAACTAGTTGCACGTTTCCAAAAGGGACTTATGGAGTAGAACCGGCAAGAAACTCCATAGGCACTCATTTAAATAATGTGTTTTTTTTTAATGTCATGGAGGTACCTACAAATTATTTACGCCACAGCACCATGAGTATTCTACTCACAGAGGCTGCAGCGTATCGCATTCAAAGCGGGCTGTACATTGCGGTGGTGGAGCCGCCCGCGCTGCCTACGCGGGTCGACGAACGACCTCCCTCCCTCCCCCCTCTGTCCCGCGACCCTCACACCCTCACGCATTATGCACGCCTATAGCCTAGTGCCTGTGTGAATTGCCTGACTACGCACGAGAAAGTAACTATTGCCATAATCTAGACCGAAGATCAATAGATAAGAGAAATCTATATAAATAAAAATGAATGTTGCTAAGCGCATAACTCGAAAATGGTTCGACCAATTCGGCTATTTTTTTTTATTTATGTTCCCGAAAGGATTTAATACTAAAAAAAGTTTTTTTTTCTATTAACTTTTGACAAAACGAAGTTTGACCAGGCAGCTAGTAGATAGTATAGCGGATTCAACCTGACTGGGTCCTAGAGTTCTAGGTTGAATTCGCGGGTCGAGTAGAGTGTCATTAGGTTTTTCCTATGAAATTTCAGTACCTATCTAACTCTCTATAGTTTTAATTGGTGCCCGGTTATATTATATGGGACTTAAAAGAATGCAAGCGGAATTCCAATGCTGTCAGAATAGTCACTCCCCCAATGAGCTCTGGTAACCTTACTCACTTGCAGAAATACAACTATTGTTGATTCACTGCAGTCTTCTGTAAGGCGGAGGTACTTCCCCAGTCGGGCAGCTCAATTTGAGCGAGAAATCTCGCTATTCCCTACCTCCTAAAAAACAGGCATATTCTTATGGTAACAAGCATAATAGTGTGTTTTGTTACGATCTTATTTTTTAATTTTAAATACATTATACAACTTACATGCTAATCGAAATTTTAAAAAGGGTAATTATATAGTCCTATTGTGATATTGATTAAGCAATTATCCATAAGAGAGCATGCCTCTATTAAATATATTTCAACTAACAATCACTAACCTTCATATTATTTCAAGTAAACTAGTTAAGTACTAATTCACTTCAAATCTACATTCTTGGTCTAAATTGCTTACAGTTAATCCATTCACAGACGCATTTTAAGTATAAATATTTACCTACCAATGTCATTCCCCTCGAAGCTACGTAACGTTTCATGTTAAAAAATATTATGACTAAATTATACTGAGTGCTGTATGAAATCATCGCCTTTTTTTGTTCAAGTCCTGCCTACAGCTTATTTTGAAGCCACAAATTGCTGCAAATTGGTTATTTGAGCAAATTGCGGATATATTTAAAATATCTTATGCCTTTTTGGAAATGAGGACGCTTAGATTTTGTTTTTTAGAGAGATTTGCGCCATTAGTCACATGGCAGGGTTGGGGTCTCCTCTCATTTGAGAGAGAATATGCTATAGTCCACCACGGTAGCCTAGTGTGAGTTGGCAGACTTCACATGCTATCAAAAGAATCTCTCTGACGAATGCACGTTTCCTTACGATTTTTTCCTTCAGCATTTGAGCATATGATAAATATGCACGTAACTGCGAAAAGTCAGTGGGGCGTGCCTTGAGATCGAACTCAGGACCTTTATCTTCACAATAATCTGGTTAAACCACTATAACAGCTACGATTATAGTCTGGTTTGATGGTGAAAGGAAAAATAGATAGGTGTAAGCATTTTTTTTTTAAGTTTTTATTTTTTATATAGTATGTTGCACTTGGATTTTTGTCCTGTGTCATAGGTGCGTTTACAAACACAAACACCTAGACTCGGAACCTGTGGATCGTACAAATATCTGCTCCGTGTAGAATTGAACCCTCGACTCATGGGACAGAATCTAATTAGTTGCCCACTCATTGCAACAATCAAACGGTCAGAGCTTCAAGTACACCAGCAAATAGATTTTTTACAATTACGTTATTTGCTTTGCAATAGTCATTACGGATGACTCAGAATGCGAATTCAAATCAAGCGAAGGGAGGCCTTGCGACTTGAGCATTCAACTCCATGCAATATTATCCTTACCTGTGAAGAAATATTTGTATTAAGGAATCAACACACCAAAAGCATATGGAGAGCTAAGAATGGTATGGCGGTATTCAACATGTATAGCGCTATACTTCTCTCTACGGTAATAGGAGTAACCTGACATTATACGCGGCTTACTTAAAGTGCGACTGCTGAGCAAGAGATTTTGAGTTCGAGTCTCAGATCGAGCAGTGTTATTGGGTTTATTTGTGAAATTCTCAGTAGCAGCTCGGAATTTGGATTCGTGCCCAGTTGATGGCAATAGGCTCGCCTTGTATTACCCGTGAAATGTGGGTGCATATTAGTACTCCTCTACCTACCCCTTTGGGAACTACAGGCATGGTGTTATGTTGTTACTGTGTTTTTTTTCTTGTAATATGTATTGCTCCTGCCATGCTTTTGGTGTAGCAAAGCCTTTACGTACAAACGTGAAGTGTCGTAATCTGTCATTCAAATAGGTTCATTCACTTTGGTTTAATACCTAGTAACACTTTAAGTTAATTAATAATTAATGAAAGTAAGATAAATAGCTACAACTCTGCTCAACCTATCACGGATACAGTCGTGAAAATGTGTTATTTGGATATAAATTAATGTAATAATAACTATGTACGTTAAATTTCAACGTGTCATTTTTTAGGGCACGCCACTCTGCGAAAAAACTAATTGCTGCGGTCGTAAAAATACTAAAAAAAAATTCAGCCTTAAAATTTTATTAATTAGCTTATATTGCTCTGTTCTACGTACAAGCTATGATAGTTCAGTTGCATGACCAGTCGACTGCGAAGTTAAAGGTATCGAGTTCAATCCCAAAGCACGCAACTATTTGCGCGTTTAAAACGTCAATAGGTACTAATATTATAAATGCGAAAGTGTGAAACCGCTGAACTGATTTAGATGATATTTAGAATAGAGATAGTTCGAGTTCCGGAGAAGGACATAGGATAGTTTTTGTCCCAGAAATCATCCGTTAAAAGGGTGAGACGGGGGGTGGAGGTTTATATGCGGATTCGATGATTTCTTAAAAGAGGGTAGAAATAAATTGGCAGAGTGTATACAATTACTAATTCTAAGTAAATGAAGTCGCGGGAAAAAGCTAAATTAAATACATATTAATTAATTAATACACTACGATAAAATCCGTAAAAAAGTAGTATTTTTAAAAGTTTATTTCAATTAATTAAAACACCGTAAAATAAAAAGCATAATTTGAGTGGCGTGTTAATTTACAAAACCTAAAGTATTAAAGTTAAATACTTCTGGTATCACCCGTCTAACTACCACACTCGTTATTTCCCAGTGGACTGACAAAAAACGCGAGTTGGGGCAACCGTTTAATTTTTTACTGCACCAAACTGCGACCGAACCAAAAAAACACGGATCGTTTATGATCCAAATATTGAAAGAGTTTTTATACCTGAAGGTACACTGAACCGTTGCCAATGTTTTGAGAAACAGTAGGTACATACTACATAATAAGGATTGTTAATACATCTTGACTAATCTATATAATAATATAACTCATAACGCTACTGAATTCGTCGTTATTATGACTGTCATATATTATTAGTAATAACTAAAAATCGTTGTAACTGTGAAGGACACTACCGATCATTTTAGGTCCTCTATAAACGTGTAAATTATATTTTAGTATAATTAAATAAACAATAAAATAATCAAATAAATAATTAGGTAGTCGACCGGTCCTAGTAGCGATCCTTGGGGAGACTTATGTCTAGCAGTGGACGTCTGATGATTGATATGATGATAATTTTTATATTTTTTAAATAATTAATCATAAGATTGCTGTAACTATGACGAAGGTTAAATTATATTTTATTTATATACAGGCCTGAGCATTTGCGCTACTGTCGCAGTGAATAAAAGGTATAGTATGAAAATAAATAAACATAGTAAAATATATACATGCTTGTACTGGTAACAGTAATAAAATATTTTATTTAAATGACTGCAATAATAAGTATTGCAATAAGCTAAAAATGAATCTATTGACCCTGACATAGCGTTTAAATTATAAAACATAATCTCATCAACCGCCATTCATCTAATAGCATTTTAAATTAAACTGAAGCAACTAACGACCACGACCATTCATTTTGATTAACCTACAAATATTTAAATAGATAATTTTTGAGTTTATTAGTAAATCTTTCGTTAGCTAATTACATATTCGAAGGTCAGACGAGAGAAACTGTTGCATAGATTGCAGAGGAGTAACCTAGGTGCAAATTACGTAGCTCGGACTAGGAGAATTTTTTGATTTTAAATGATCATGCCTATATCAACCAACTAGTATCCGTAACACAAGCCTCGTTGCTTAGCTCGGAACTAGATGGCGCTGTATCGTAATGTCCAGAAATATTTATTTTTTATTTATTTACTTCTGAAAGTAAAGTCAAACCGTGCTTAATTATTTCATTATAAGCTTTTCTAATGTTAAGGTAGGTTATTACAAAATAAGACTTCGTATAATATATTAGTTAGGTCTGTTGGTGGCTGTCAAATCAAAAGAAACCTAAAAAAAACAGTATAGAAATAAGGGGGCAAACGGGCAGGAGGCTCACCTGATGGTAAGTGATCACCGCCGCCCATGGACATCTGCAACACCAGGGGACGTGCAAATGCGTTGCCGGCCTTTCAATAAAGAATATACTCTCCTCTTGAAGGTTCCCACGTCGTAACGGTAAAAAACAGTATATAATTATATGTGAACTGGAAATTACTTACGGTCAGAAAACTAAATACATATGTAGAAAACTACTTATTAATGTAATTATTTATATCCATGATATATAATCCTTTCTTCATAAGTAGCTAGGTATATATATACATGTTATGTGTTTAGTCTCTCTACCTTCCAGTAAATATCAGGGTTTAAAATCTCAGATGGTTATAAAAATTGAGAAGGGTTGGTCAGATACTCCGATATTCCCACAGCTGGCAATTGGGTCAAGCAAAGGCTACAGATTTCAGGTAAATTATGGAATATATTTACTGTAAAATCGATGAATAATTTGACTTGTCAGTAAATTGAAAGTAATATTATGTACCTATGTGTACTATTATATAATATACATAGTATATATTTGTAGCTATAGTCTTTGTAAGTTTATTAACCTCTCTCAGGCCTACTGGAAGAGATTTCTTTAGAAATAAGTAGTGCCTTTGTACATTGTATCTATTTATGAACTGTCCTTTGTATTTTGTGCGTTAGTACAAGAAAATAAAAATTAAATTAAATTACTGTCATCACGATTGATGTGCATGAAATAAATGAGAGAGAGAGTGTTAATCGTTTGAGCATCTGATAAATACGCACGTAACTTCTGTAAGTCAGTAGTGGCGTGGTATCGAATTCCAGCCTTTTGACTTCTCACAGCTAACGAATGATGTTAAGTGGAATCCAGCAAGTTTACCATCATACTGTATAGTGTCTGAGCTATAAAGCATGCTACATACAGTCCCGTTACGTTGACCGCGGCGCGTGCGGCGTCCGCGTACCACTGGCGGACCGTAAACTTCTTCACATTACCTAGTTTTTGCTGAGCGGATAGCGGGGCGCTGAGTGTCTTCATCTCTTCATTTCTAAGCATATTAATATAAGCTGTAGTAGCCTAGCGGTGTGACCAGTGGACTGAGATGTCAGAGCTCCTGAGTTCAAACCTAAGGCGCGCACCACTGACTTTTCGGAAGTTATGTGCGTATTTATCACATGCTCTAACAATGAAGGATAACATCGTGAGGAAACCTGCATGCTTGAGAGATTTCTCAATGGCAAGTAATGTCTGCCAACCCACAGTAGGCGTGGTGGACTAAAGCCTAATCCCTTTCAATAAATGAGAGGAGACCCGTGATGATGAAGATGATGAAGTATATTAAACAATACACTCAGTTGGTCTCGTCGGTATATAATAACCACGATCGATCCGTATGTATCCAGCATACATTAGTATACATCAGACTATCCATAGTCACCATCAACACAATTATTGTCCCACTACTGGGCACGGGTCTCCTATCATTTGAAATAGATTAGGCCTTAATCCCTCACACGCCGATCGTTTCTTTCGCTTATAATTGTATATTTTTGTAGGTCATACATATACATATTGGAAACCAGAAAGTAAGAAGAAAGAAATATATTTCTTTGGACAGCGCTCAGAAACACACAATGTTAATTATGGCGGTTTAAATACTAGTACCTACTACAAAAGCTTGGGATTTAATTTACACTTTAGATTTGTCTCATCGCAGCTCTACTTTGATTTTCTCCCGGTTGTGGGTGCATTTACTAACATAAATCCTTAGAAAATCCCAGTCTTCGATTGTCTTCATAATCCAAATATTTATTCCGGACGCGGCATCAAATTCCTGACCCGTGGCACAAGAGTCGACATAGCTTAGTAACTGCGCCAACCGTAGTACCTAAAGCTATCTTAATTTAAATTATTGTACCGTAATTATACAGTCCATTTGCAAAATTAGTTAGCTGCTAACTTAACACTTAATTTAATTATGTACTATAAACCGTAAATACAGGTGTAGTTTAATTACTTAGAAACGAAATTAACTTCGAGTAGAGGTCGATGTGCTAAATTCAAGTTATTTTTAACTTATTTCAAAAAAGAAGGAGGTTATCAATTCTACTGTATTTTTGTTTTATGTTTGTTACTTCATAACTTTCGACTGGGTGAACCGATTCTTTTTTTTATTTGAAAGCTGGTGCTTCCCGTGGTCCCATTTTAATTTGGTCCAGTGCTGACATTTAAAATCGCTTTTTTTTCGACAGAATTAAGCCTTACAGTATATCATACAAATATAAACAGCCTCGTCGCTCTACTGGTCACTGTTGAACAGATCTTGGATTCGATTTCGAGGACGAGCAAAGTGTTATTGGTTTTTTTTATGCAATTCTCAGTAGTAGCTCGGGGTTTGGATTCGTGCCCGAATCGTAGCATTAGGCTCGCTACCCTCTATTACATGGAATCTAAAACGTACTGGCCAAATGTGGAAGTACGTTAGTACACCTCTGCCTAATCCCAAAGGGACGACAGGCGTGATGGTATGTATATTTAATTCAGATATGAGTTTTTACGCGGTTTCTTAAGCGGCAGAAGCAAGCATTTTTGATAATAAACCTCTTGTTTATTATTTGCGCAATATATTATGGGTTGGAGCACTATCTGGCTTACAAGATCATTGAAACACACTTCATAGACTTTGAGGAGTTATGGTACGGTTTCCGTGACAGCGATAGTTACTCAGAGGGTGAATATTAAAAGCAGGAGATTGTTATCTCCATCGCCCATTAGTTTGCCTACTGAACTTTGAACTACTGAAACTTGAAATAAAATTACTTTTTACGGATTTTATCGCGGTATATTGATTTAAGCTCAACGTTTAGGATCCTTTCTGAGGATGTTGATGACTTGATGACTGATTGATAACGGACCGAAAATTACATTCAAGAAAAATGAGATATTTTAGACAGCTTAAATCGTAACTTTTAAAAAACTATGGAATTATAATATTAAAAAAACCATGGGAAGATAAAAAGCTTCGTGATACAGATAGAATCGTTTTAGTTTGATCTGTAATTGTCGGACTACAAGGTATATAGGACTATAGTCCTATAGGGGCTATACGGGACTATAGGAGGTCTAAGGCAGTACTCTATAATCCGCCAAATTGGATAGTCCGACACTGCAAAACGTTTGTCGGATTACCGAGGGTCCACTGTAATCAATAATGATCAGTATGTCAACTATCAAGTTTGTTTACGTAAAACATTTTCAATAAATATCAATATACTGCAAGGTTTAGAGGTAACTGACTTCAGGGATGATGACTGGCCCCCATTTGACAGCACCATTGGTGCAGTGGTCTACTGCGCTGTGTCTCATGGGGTCGATTCCCGCACCGAACATACATTTGACCTTCAGGTCGTCTTTCTCTGTCTGGGTGTTTGTGCATTTGAATATTTGTATTTGTAAACCCACCTACGACACAGGAGATATTTCCAGTGTATCGTCGAAAAAGTGTTATTCTGTGGTGTTGCTTGAAGTTGCGTTGCAGCCGTTCCTCCGAATTTCGAAACAACACAACAACATGCATTTAAAATAATTACTGACAACAAGTTTTATTAAAACATAATTTATTTTTTTATAAATTTATGTCATGCTCAACAGCGGTTTTTGACAGAATTTTACACAGCTGCATTAATACATTTCGCCACAACGTCGAAAAACCACATTTCAACTGGAGCATAAAGGCTTTTGCACACAACTGTTTTATAACTCATGATATTATCGCATTGATTTATTGCGATATCTATATTTTGTATCTTTTACTTTACGAAGAAGAATCACTTTTTTTACTGTGACACGAGGTACACGGGCGCACGCTGCTATGACCCCAGTTCCGCACGGCCACATTTTACCATCGGACATCTCGTTATTGGCAGCGAATTCATTCTTATACCTTAGAACCCATATCATTGCGAACTGTACGATTCCCTAGGAACATCTTCCAACGTATAAACAGGCTATGGAAAAAACTGCCGAAATTATACCAAAAGACTACAGCGGGTTCTTCAAAAGCAGTCAAATGGATTACAGGGTATTTACTATTTTTTTTTATTTATTTATTTAGGCAATCCAACTAAATACACACAAGGACATTCATTTTACAAATAAAATAGCGTTGCGTGTATCTAAATGACAGGTAAGCACAGCATTTTATGTTCAAATAAATAGCTAAAGAATATCATGTAACATAGTAAGCATGTTTGCCAGAGGTATAAAATAAACTTACTCACCACTTGGTGTACCTAGGTGTAAACAGTTAGTTTCGTAGTGATGCTCTACCATCTAGACGAAAACATGCCACAGTTATAGTGTAAACAGTGACCAGTTGCTTACCACTAACTCGCCACTGTATTTGCACTCTGCACATCCCTAGACACTTTGTCAATCTAAATTCTAAAGGAAGCATAAGGCACAGTTAGTATCTTATGCTCGATTATGGAGCGTGTCAGGAACGGAGACCGCGTAGTTATAAACAAAACGTAGGACAGCCACCATCTAGAAGCTGGAATTTCCGTATAATAATAATAATAATAAGATATATATTTACAACTTTATGAGGCCCTGACTCCAGAACTAGGTACAAGATACCTGTGTTTCAGGAGTCAGTGTCTTCTTCCTAATTATATGGTGCATTATGTTGTCCAGTAAAGAAAATTGACATCCAAAATTACAAAGTTGGGAATATATTAAGAAAACATGTTTAAAATGCATTTATGTACAAGTGTGTGTATGTGTGCGTGTGTGTGTGGGCGGGTGTATATTTGTGTGTATGTGTGTGCCTAGACAATTGATGTATACCAAGTATGCTTCACATTCGTTGCAGTAGAAGTTCTGGATGTGAAGCCACTTTAGACTTTAAAAAGAATCTCACACCCTTATTTAGTACGAACGTCAACCTAAAAAGGTAGCCCAGTCATGCTGGATCCAGTATGCTGATGACCTGGTGTTATGGTGCTTGGTAGCCGATGTAACTATCCCGCTGATTAATATTGGAGTTATCGACCGTTATAAAGTAGTTTTGGTGAATATATCTTACGAAATGATGCTTTCCTGCAATAAATTTGGCCGAAATGCAGAGCCGAATATATTGCGTAGTGTAGGGTCAATTTAATAGGGACCTTGACCCAATGTCGAGACACTTAAACATGACATTGAGGTTAGTATCCCGTAGAGACTAAATATGCAATCTATTACCGAAATTATTGTGCAGAAACGCTTAATCTTGTAAAACATAGCTAGGTAATACAGATTCTCGCATGAAAGATAAGTTCGAAAGAAACATTCATTTTTTTTTTCTTTTATAGGAAAATGATACAAGTACAAGTACCTACTGTTTAATTTGAATTGAACTTAAACATATGTTGCAATTGCAATCCTTCTGAAAAGTGAATAAGTTTTTGATTCAAAGAAGTGCGCGAGATTTAATAGTAAATTAGTGGTTAACGAGTTGATTCGATTATGATATACAGAGTGAAGGTTATTCCTAGAAGCTCTGGACTAAAAGATGCTTTATTAATATAAAAATACCAATCACCTTAGCTGCTCTTGTACACAAAGAGGACTAAACTTAATACCTCAATACGTCCACATAAATATTTCAACCCTATCGTGTTTTCGTCCATCGTAGCCTCGCGTTTACGATCCAAAAATAGTTACAATTAGCCTCAGGGGGGTTAAGGTCAACAGACAGAATTAGTGGCGTGTGATGCGACCTTCAGGCTGCTCTAGGGACTTACAACCAGGGAACAATGTAAGTTGTAACTAGTATCATCAACATCAACACAATTATTGTCCCACTGCTGGGCACGGTTCTCCTCTCATTTGAGAGGGATTAGGCTTTAGTCCACCACGCTAGCCTACTCCGGGTTGGCCGACTTCATACGCTTTCAGTCTTATTCGGTTTTTAACTGACTTCAAATAAGAAGGCGGTTATCAATTCGACTGTTGTATTTTATTCTCATAATTTTCGACTGGGTGAAATGATTTTGATGATTCTTTCCTATTTGAAAGCTACAGCTTCCCGTGTGGTCCAATTTTAATTTGGTCCACTTCTGACATTAGAAGTTTTTTTTGACCGAATTCTTCTGTATGAAGTTCTGTAAAAGAAATTTAAATTTTTAGGACCTGTTTCATGGGACTGTAAATATGATTTAACCTTTCAGTAGATAGTGCCTAGCAGTGGGACAGAGAATAAATAAATAATAAATAAATATTCTGCGACATTTGACACAGCACCATCTAGTCACAAACTAAGTAGAGCTTGTACTATGTGTACTAGACAATGGATATAATACTTACATACTTTTTTTTTGCAAATACATACACATAGGAAATATAATAAAATATAATAGAATCGTTTACTAATATGTAGTTCGCCTGCATTAACTCAATAAATTAAATTTAAAATTCCCAAAAGATCTGATTATCTTCTAACGGCTGAACAATTTTAAGTGATTATATCTAAAAACACTGTCGGTTAAGATACTGTCACAGTCGCGGTCAAGTTTCAAACAAAAACTTTGTAGAGGAGTTTGTTGCGCCGCTTCTTCTTCCCAGCAAAAACACTAGAGACGCAGTGAAGGGCGAACGGTTTTGGTAGCTGTTTTTATGGTAGACGTTCAAAAAGAACCTATTGAATTTGGCCTACTTTGAATAAATGATATTTTGACTGTGGAAAAATAATTTTAAATCACTTCATTCTTTTAGGAGCTTAACACAGACACACACATAAACCTTACCTAGTCTTGTGTCAGGAGTTAAAAACGTTAGACAGAACGCCATAACAGGTACTGAACCTAAGTCTAGATTTTAACACAACATAGCAACAATTCTACTTGAGTGAAACAAGTTCCCGCGGAGAAAGTTGGTAGAGCTTTCTAAAGAGCTCATACTGTGCTTTTATTATTTCAAATGTGATATTTACTAGGTACAGGAATTACACAATACTTACGTGCTAACACTTTATTTATTTATTTTTAATAAGTACCCAAACAGAAAATACATACAGCAATTATAGACTAAATTATAGAATTGCATTACGTTTTCTGGAAACAAACAATTTTGGATTAATAAAGCTAAAGCCAAAATTGTAATCATTAAATAGTCTGTATTTCCTCACGAGTTTCGAGTGGATTTGTATCTTCTTAGTAAGCGTGCTACATCTTGAACCACATCATCAATAAACATCAGGTGTGATTGTAGTCTTAGTTTAGAAGAGTTCAGTGTATTGTTCAGTCTAGAGAATTATACTTACCATATTACTTTTCTTTTTTTATTATCTTTGACTATTGACATCTCAAGACATGAATTTTTTACATTGACGTCGCATAATTATTACCAAAATAATGTAATAATACCTTCTTTTTAAAAGAGTTTCTATGGAGTTTCTTCCCGGTTCTTCTCCATGAGATCAACTTCTTGGAACCGTGCAACAACATAACGTTTTATAAATGCTTGAAAAAGTTCATATGAAATAAAAACCTTTTTAATTTGAGTCAAACACTAACCCTTCTCATAAAAATAAATAATATCATATGTTCAAATAATGAAGGAAAACATAATGAGGAAACGTTTGAAGTCTGCCAACTCGCACTAAGCTAGCGTGATGATTTTCTGAATAAATAAATAAAATAAATATTCCTGGACATTATGAAACACAGCGCCATCTAGCTCCTTGCTAAGCAACGAGGCTTGTGTTACGGATACTAGTTGGTTGATATACTACATGTATACTTTTTTTTGTAAATACATACATATTATACATAGATACATCCATGACTAAGATACAAATGATCATGCTCATCACACAAATATTTGTCCCTACCGGGATTCGAACCCGGGACCCATAGCACAGAAGGCAATGTTAACTATCGCTGGACTAATTGGGTCGTCAATAGAAGGAGACCCGTGCCCAGCAGTGGGGTAGTACATGGGTTGACGATGATGATGAAATAAACTAAGTTAAGACTTGAGATTCACACACAATTTTCTAATACAAGTATTAATTTGCAAACGTGGGCGCTGGCGCCGGTGGTAATTTTTTACAGTTGATTTACACCTCGATTTTAATTAAAAACTCGTTTTACGAATCTGTTGTAGTAACTATATGGCATAGCCTATAGCCTCAGTATGAAGCTGGTTGACTACAAGGCTTAGACATTCCACTGCCCGTCACTCCGGTACCGCTACTTTTACCTCGGCCCCGCTTATTAGAATATTGCTGACTGGTTTTCGCTCGGTGGACCTGCGAACTGGCGACATTTGTGATTTTGCGCAGCGTGTAACGCGAGGTGGCCAGAGTTCCAACACAACTAATTTATTTGCAAGATTATATTAATTTTATTTAAATCTGTCTGACTAATGCTTTTAGAGAGACTTAGACAAGAATGGCATAGTGAGATTTCACGGTCAAATTCAGCTGTTCGGCAGAGGAAGTACCTCTGCCTTACAGAAGACCGCAGTGAAACAACTATATATGTGTTTCTGTGAGTGGGTATGGTTGCTTGCTCTCTCCTCTATCGTCGACTATTCTGACAACATGGGAATTCCGTTTGCTGTAAGTGTATTTAACTCTCCTATTTTAAGAAACCTGAAAATTTGAAGAAATCGTAGGTAGTACCCGCAACCCATGGCGCAGAAGCCAATCTTTTAACCCACTGTTATTTACTCTTACACTTCACTTAACAGTCCCGACCGTTTAAATCGTCATGAGGAAAAACAATAGTAGGTAAATTTATTATCATATAGGGAATTTATAATATTTCAATACATGTCTTTCGATGAAAAATTTCTAGTATAATCTAATATACAAAATTCTCGTGTCACAGTTTTCGTTGCCATACTCCTCCGAAACGGCTTGACCGATTTTGATGAAATTTTTTGTGCTTATCCGGTATCTATGAGAATCGGCTAACATCTATTTTTCATCCCCCTAAAAGTTAGGGGTAGTCCACCAACCCCTATAATGTGTCAAAACAACGTTTGCTGGGTCAGCTAGTACAATATAAAAATATTTATTGGTTCGTATCGTCTTTCATAAATACAATTCCCATCCGCAACTGAACCATTCGTCCTATTATGATGAAACTATGGCAGGTTATTGTACGCATACCCGGTAAGATTACTGATTAAACATCTCAACTAACTCATGTTCCTTCTAATAAGACAAGAGTGAAAGTCGCAAGTATCGCGATGAAGCCTGTTTCAGAGCCCTCGATGTCAAAAGACAAAAATGCAATGAAGGTGTCTCAGCACCAATCACAAAAACTTCACATGTCAGACCTGTGGCCGGGTTTGTCGCTCTCGTTTTGGTTTATGTCATCATCATCATCATCAACCCATTATTGTCCCACTGCTCGGCACGGGTCTCCTCTCATTTGAGAGGGATTAGGCTATAGTCCACCACGCTAGCCTACTGCGGGTTGGGAGACTTCACATGCCATCAAGATAAATCTCTCAAGCATGCAGGTTTCCTCACGATGTTTTCCTTCACCGTTTGAGCTTGTGATCTTCCGAAAAGTCAGTGGTGCGTGTCTTGGGTTCGAACTCGAGACCTTTGACGTCTCAGTCCACTGGTCACACCGCTAGGCTACCACAGCTCTGGATTATGTAGCCACCCAAAACGTCGTCTCTCAGACAATACACCAAGAATCATCTAGAAGAGACGAAGAAAGACCACATAAGACAAGAGTAACCGGTGAGTAATTTTTGAGTCGGCTTTGAGTAGACTAGAGGTCACTATACCACTGATCCTCGTGACCAGATATCAGAAAAAGAAGAGTCTCTCCTTGTTGGTCTCTAGGTGGAAAGTGCGACTGCTGAGCAAGAGTCTTAGGCTCGATTCCCAGATCGAACAACAGTTTTATTGGAGGTTTCTATAAATTCTATGCTAATTCTCAGTAGCAACTCGGAGTTTTAATTTTTGCCTGGTTGTTGGCTCACTCTCTATTATATGGGACTAAAACATACCGGCAATTTGGGTGTACATTAGTATACCTCTGTCTAACCTCTCCTATGGGCATTGAAATAAAACTACTTTTTACGAATCTTATCGCGGTATATTGATATTATTTTAACTCGACGTTTCGGATCCTTTACAGCATCCATGGTTACGGGCCGACTGAGGTGTTGGTCGTCTTGAAGTTATAATTACTAACACTGTCCTATGAGGACAATAAATGTGATGGTATGTCATGATGGTATGAAGATTCTGAGCACTATAATAAAGGGGTAAGAGCAGGTACGCTACAGACATTGAATAATAATTGTACCAAAGCCAGTGTACTATAAAAGTGGGTCCATAATAGGTATTCTATACATACCTCCAAGGCTATTATGCCGTCCTTGTGAGAGTCAGCTGACTTATGTAAGTATTTATGCATTCATATCGCGACAAATACCAAGCACTTAGCATTCTCGGAATAACAATCGGTAGGTTACACTTCTCTCGGGCGTAAAATAACCTTTAAGACTACATTTTGGTGCCAAAATGTTTAAACTGGCACCCAATAACTTTCTGTTTGAAATTAAGATGTATTTGTTGGAGCATAGAGATGAAAATGCGTCATTTATCGTATTTTTGGGCCTCCGGATATCTTCGACAAACATCTCTGCCCTTCTTCTTCCAATGACTTCTGTTCTGTTACCTCTTATTGAAATTACACAAGCAAAAAAGAGATGCCGTGCGATTGTCGACAAAATGGTGAAAGCTGACAGCTTTTTTCATTGAGAAAGGCAAAGAACATGGGTCTCTAAACTACTCTCGTTTTCAGGAAGAGATCCTCCTTCAAATAGGTTTTTTATATCACATGGGTGGCAAACGAACTAACGGCCCGCCTGATGGTAGTTACCATAGCCTAAAGACCTTTACAACACCAGAGATGTCGCTTGCACGTTGTCAACCTCATAAAAACCGTTTTAGGTTTCTTAAAATAGGGGAATTCCTACAATGACAGCAAACGGACTTCCCATGCTCTCAGAATACATAGAATAGTCAGTAAAATTCCACAAACAAGTATCTTTCTGCTAAATCCGAGGTCAGAAACCTTTTGAAGGCCTAAGAAAAATGTCCTCAATTTAATTACGCTTCAAGGCAATGCAAAACACGTTCACTGTCCAACATACAAGGAATCAGGTATGTAAATGACATAACGATATAACACATAATTTGCCACAACGTCTAGACTAGACATGATAAATTATATCACCACAAGAATAAATACAACCATTTTAGTTGGTGAATTAACCGTTTAATTGGTGACATAGAATGAGAACAAGTAGTGCTGGAAGCATAATAAAGTAATTGGCATGTGTTTATATCGGTGGAGGCTATTTCTTTTAAAGTTCAAAGAACATAAATATTTTTTAAATAAAATCAACATTATTATTTTATTTTTATTAGCAGCTTGTAACCAATCCACAGAGATATTGATGAGATATTAATATTATTTATGATTCCATTTATTTTTGTGCACAAAACTAAAGTTTGTAAAAAATAGACTGTATTTCGTTCTGCGCCCCAAGACTACCAACAGTCTAATCTTTCTTATTACGACATTAAACGATACAAGATAACATAAAACATATTCATACCTATTATCTAAAAATATTTTAATTAAAGAATTCAAAAACAAAATGGCGTCAGATAAGAATTTCTTGTATGTATTCTTGTAAGTTATACAGATCAAAACAGTCACATCAGGAGATCCGCAGTAATTGCTGTCCTTTATCTGTCGATAAAAATGTGGCGGTGACGTCACCGTCGCAAGCGCAACCCAAGATTAACCGGCGACCAACTAAATATAGCGTGTAAACATGCCTTAAGTGAATCATGTGCGCTTACTTCAGCTGTAGTAAGTAAACATTCCGTGGCATTGAATGTCTTGATTGTTCGCGATGCTACAGTTATGCGTTCTATTATTTTTTATACAAGATTTAATTGTCAACAGTCCCATCGCCGCGTGCATTCAAAATATAACCTCCAAAATACTTAACTCATTGTCCGGCACGTAAAAAATGCAGGCCGGTGCGGCCGGCCGGCGTGGCTTAGTGTTAGTACGCACCTTGGGCCGAGGAGAGCGCGCCGCGGCCGCCTGCCACTAGCAAACAGTCTCTCTCGAACAACGGGGCCGACGACTCGTCTCGATACGACCGGTTTCGTCCCAACGAAGTCCCAACTTCTCGATAACTTATCAGCAAATTATTGCATGAAGTCATCGATTGAATTAAGTGTACGTTAACGTTCGTAACTTATAATAACTCATTGTTATTGTTATAAATAGTTTCCAATTAAAAGTTGCGGAGGTTCAATGCTAAAGTTTGACAGTGGTGAACTCTACAAGTGTCCGTGAAAAAAGTTGTGTGCGATCGGATTGGTCGGTTTGTTTTGTTTTGTTGAGTCGTGTCCGGTAGCAGGATGAATGGGACGCCGGCTAGAAGGCCTAAGAGCGCTTTCTCTGAAATGGTGAGTTCATTTTAAGAGATTCAATAGAGTATATTGAACTACATTTTTTGTTTGTCGAATCGGTACGGTTTTGGAATGCGTTTCTCGATGTCAACCCTAATTCGTTGCAAGGTTTGTGAGCGTGTTAAAGGCATTGAAGGCCGGATATTTCCCTCGGGTACAGAATTTGAATACCCTGTAGATTTGGGGTTAAACAAATGATAAGTGACGGTGGAGAGGACAGTTTGCGTCGCAAATTAATTGTACAATAACTCGAAAGTGTACGACATTAGTATGATTTATTGTTTTGTTTACTGTTGATAACCGATGAGTAATGTCATGTTGACATTATACGTTTGACATTAACATAATTTAAGTTCACGCACCATGTGTTTTCGTTATGTCAACTGCACTGTTTACGATTATCATAAACGATTAAGTAGTAATAATAATCGTTGATAATAATCTATATTTGTTTCCATAATAAGGTTCAAGGCTGATGGAGCAGTATATGTATTAATTATCAATTACTACCAATTTATGTATCTAGACTCTGTACACCAGCTGTGTATTAATAAATTATTATTAAAGACATTAAAATAAAACTGGGCTTCATTTTATGAATTATTTATGGTTTTCAAGTAATAATATTTTTGATAATTTTTTGATACAGAAAAATCTCCTTTAAACAAAACTTTTTAATCAATTAACAATTATTAATACAGAAATAAAGATTGGCTTATCTAACACACCACACACCTAGTAACTCAAAATCTGTTTAAGTTTAATTTTTTTATGAGAAACCAAAATGCGTTGCTCTACAAGTTTTGTAGATGGCCGTGAACCGAACCCAGACGCACGTATAAGGGAATGCGACTTAAAATTCCGTGTATTATACCAACATAATGGTCTGGCGACTGGTCTGTGACCATTAAGAATAGATTACACGTACCTACATAGGAAGGAATTATGTTGGCAGGAACACATTACAACTTGGCTAGATAGCAATTCTCGCATGATTGGAGTAATTGCTGAGATTGCTTGAAACCTGTTAAACCTGTTATAATATAACTATGACCAAACAATATAATCTTCATAATGTTTTGTCATAGAATTATAATCCTTAAAATTCGTCTGCGTAAAATTAGTATTTTATTTACCCCCCTTTTTGCCCTTTTAAGGGATGATTTCCGGGATAAAAACTATATTTTGTCCTTCCTTGGGATTCAAACTATCTCTATACCAAATTTCATCTAAATCGGTTCAGCGGTTATAGCGTGAAGAGGTAACAGACAGACATACAGACACACTTTCGCATTTATAATATTAGTATGGACTAAAGGAATCAATAGAATTAAAGAACTCAGTTGCAGGAGGTTCGTATAAGTTCGTAGAGGTTCGTATACAGATGTCTGACGCCAAGCAGTTCGTTAATTGAAAGTAATGAGAAATGAGTTATGACACTAAAATATCGTCAACTAGATCATAATAATAAACCAATAAGATACCTATTACGAATTGTGACGTGATTTTGCTTCATCATCAACCCATTAATGTCCCACAGGCCACAGCTAGTCACGGGTCTCCTCTCATTTGAAATGCTTCACGCTAGCTTACTGCGGGTTGGTAGACTTTAAATGCCATCGAGAAATCTCTCAAGCATGCAGGTTTCCTCACGATGTTTTCCTTCACCGTTTGAGCATTTGACTTACACGCAAAATTTTGCGTGCTTTGGGATCGAACTCAGAACCTTTAACTTCCCGATCAATCACTAGGGCATCATAGCCTGATCTATAAAGACGATTATACAATACAATATTAAACTACTTATTAGTACTTCAAGTTCTTAACATCCAAAAAAAGGAATGTTTATCTTCCCATGCAAACTCGAAATGAAATTACCATTCATCTTTTATTTTTTCTCCGTTCATTCGTTTAACAAAATTGCAGACTATAAAATTTTATTATCACCTATACTACTGTAACCCATTATACCTGGAAAGAATCACGTATTTCTTATATTATCGTTCGATATAATTATCGAAATAAGTAGGCATCGATTATGTCTATTCCATTTAAATATTCGATATTTATCAAATACATTCTATGCAAATAAGATACCCATACAGCAATCTTACATGGATTTTATTTAATCGTTTTATTTTTATTAAAACGTTGACCTATACTAGATATTTCTTCTTTGTCGTGTCACTATGCACCTTCAAATAGATAGATCAACAGCCTGAAGGCACAAACACGTAGACACAGCCTGTAGGTCATGCATATTATGTATTTAGTTATCATCTTACAAATATTTTAGTTATTGAAGATCTGAATCTTCTAATAGAGGCATTATTTGTTTAAAAAGAGACTCCAAACACCTTATTTTGTTTTGTTTTAATGTTTGGTACCACGGAACAGTCTGTTCCGTGTTTGGTACTAAGAATAAAATATTTTGTATTTTTATATGTAAGTTTGCACATTTGTTCCGTATGTGGATTGAACCCGTGACACGCGGCGCAGAAGCTCACTTGACCTCTGCGCTAACTGTGCCATCTAAGCACGTCAAAGCTATAATCATCAAAGTATATGATGTCTATTCAATTTAAATATTTGATAGTTATCAAATACATTCTAGCCCAAATTTCTATGCAAATAAGATAACTATATATACATATGTATATATGTATACATACTTACATTGATTGTATTTAATGACATCGCGTGATGGTCAACACGTATACCTATCTATGTTATATTGTGTATAAGTAGAATACAAATTCGGTACCAACCACAATAAGTACTGGTAAATGCCACCTAACGAGCAGAAAAGGGTTAATTTTACAAAGGCTTTGTGGTCTTTATATAGATCTACCTGAGAGCTCCACTAACCTACCGTGAATAAAAATATATGTATACTAGCTACCACCCGCGGCTTTGCTCGCATGATATAATAGATAAAAAGCCTATGAGTTAATCCAGGTAATAATCTATATGTACGCCAAATTTCATGCAAATCGGTTTTGAAGTTTTTGCGTGAAGGAGTAACAAAAATCCATACAAACTTTCGCATTTATAATATTAGTAGGATTAACTAGACATACATACCATCACACCTGTCGTCCCCGAAAGGTTAGGCAGAGGTGCACTAATGTACACCCACGTCTCGCCGGTGTTTTTCCCATGTAATAGGGGGCGAGCCTATTGCCATTAACCGGGCATGAATCCAAACTCCGAGCTGCTACTGAGAATTTCATAGAAAAACCTAATAACACTTTGCTCGACCTAGGAATCGAGCCCAACACCCTTGCACGGCAGTCGCACTGTACGACTACTAGACCAACGAGGCAGTTAGATTAACTAGATACAAAAGAAAATTGTGTCAAGTAAATAACCTTAGCCATCTACCCATCAAATTAATATTTAGAAGACTGGAGATTAAAATGTGTTCCTATTAGGCCATTTTGTACCCTGAAGACATTAAAAGAAACGGCCTATAACCCAGTGAGGGTATTATCATAATCACTAGGCGCTTGCCAGGTGAACTGACCCCAATAAGGTGTTATTTGTATAAAATGTAGATAAAACTGCCTCTAACCGACATTTTAAGGAAAAGATATAATATTTTGGATAGCCAACAAGGCCACACCAGTCCGTCTAAATAACACCTTTTAGCATTTGTATTTATATTATTAAAATACTTGGTCTGGTTTTCGCTTGGCTGTTTTGATGTCTTTTGTGAAAACCTAGATTCTTGTAATTTTTCTCTGTGTTTTTACAGGTTAATTCATTATCGTTACGATTCGAGACTCAAATTAGTCTTCAACAGACTAATTTGAGTCTCGAATCGTAAGTTTAAGTTCTAAGTGTTATTTTCTCTTTTAAACGCGTAAACAACAAAATGGTGCCTACTGCCTCGCGATAGAATACAATGGTCTTACTAACTTGGACGAATTTAGCAGTACTATCACCAACCAGTACCAATCTGAACTCTAAACTCATAGGCGTAGGTATTGTTATCAATTTATTATCTTTTTACCTTCTCACTCTTTGTACGGCTTGTGAAACTTCCAAGTAAAGTTTGGAATCCCTTATTCCTCTTACGATAAGTCATCATATTGCTCAAATATGCAGTTGGGGTTTACCCCGCTATCATGTATTAATTACGTAGTCAACCTATTGTGACCTGGCATATGTTTTATTGTCCAATCTAAATGATATATCACTAGCGGCGTGCTCCCTTAATTCGGATACAATGTACCTACCTTAATGAATAACACTTAGGTACCTCTTCCTCATGAATCACGAATTCAATTGGTGAATACAGTATGGCAATCCCTTCGGTGGTTTTTGAGTTTACCTCGTTCAGACCGACAGATGACACTTTGTTTTATAATAATGTACTAATGTAGTGATGCATACCCTACATCCAAACAGGTTTAACAAATAGAATATGTAGAACTGCTTCAAGTAAATCGCTCAGAGCTAGTTAGGGGGAGGATTTCCGTTCGCTGTCCGTGTAGTAACTCATACATACATACATACATACACTCACCCCTTTTTCCCATGGGGTTAGACAGAAACTACATAATGCCACGTGCTACAATCCCTGCATACCACTTTTGCCTCGTCCACATGCATGCATCTTGTCACGCATTCGCGCCGGTTACGAGTACTGCGCACCTAACCTATTTGAAGGGGTTCACCAATTAGATCGGTGTAGTAATATCCTATTTTTAGGAACTTCAAACGGTCCTTATTTTTTGGAGGTCTAGAAGAAAAGCAGTGATGATTTTTATGGGGTCGGCAACGCGCGAGCGATCTCTTTTCTTGCAAACGTTTATAGGCTACGATAACAGCTGCATCAGGCGCGCGGAAGGCGTAAGCTTGTCTGCCACCCACGTGGTAGACGAGAAAAAAAATACTTCAGTGCCTCTCTTCCTCCTTCTATTGTCGTCTATACGGGGGTATTGTCATGCTCACCTAATCGATTAAAAAAATCGTAGGTGTTCGGCCCGATTCGCTACATAAGAGGATTTTTTTCTCAAATTCATCAAATTATTCAAATTCCATTCATGAGCTTTACAAATTATTTCTCACAGTTACTTTATTTTATTGTTTCAATTCGATATGCGTTAACCTGTTCTGTAATTATTATTAGGTTTTAAAGTCACTTCAACTTAAATTAATTTAATCTTGGAGAAAAGTTAAATCAGTTTACGTTGTTTAAAGGTAATTCAACCTTTGACTTAATGCAATTGTTAAATAACACTTTGATTTCTTACACTTACGCGAATATTAAATATTGAAATAAAAAACTTTTTTCGGATTTTATAGTGGTATATTTATATTATCACTATGTCCAGATATGGATGCCTAACGGTTGATATAATGATATTGATATTAAATATTTTATCAGATCCTTTGCTTTAAACAAAGTATACCTCGATAAATCCATAAGAAGTGATTTTATTTCAATTAATAACTATTATTAGACAATTATTATAGGTCATTGATTAATTTGCTCCGACGTCGAACTTCTGACACTTCGCTCCAACAACTTCTGGAACATTCGACTAGGAACTCCGATCAACAATATTGGCGTATTTAATGAATATCGAACTACTCTTCACAACTTGAACTATGTGATTAAAGCTTGTGGGTAATGTTTAAAAAGAATAAGGCGGCTGGCAGCGGATGGATGCGAGGTGCCGAAGACCGGGATAGTTAGTGCTCTTTGGGGGAGGCCTACGATCAGTAGTGGATGGTATTAGGCTGATATGAATGAAAAAGAACTCTACTGTTTAGATAATACTGGCATTATTAGTATGCTAATTATAAACCCAAACGTTATGATAATACTGAATTCTTACACTACTACGCGTATATTGAACAATAAAATAAAACTCCTTTTTACACACCTTTGAACACAGTCTTAAAGTGACTGCCCAAGTAGGGGTGAATTTGAAGGGAGTGTCGAGATTTAATCTATGTAGTTGCAATAGTTGAAAAGACTTGACTTGTAGGTTCCATTTTAGAATCTACTAACCTATAACTATTAATATGACTGGTGTTGATGATAATATGTGCCCTGCAGACTTGGCCGTACATATGACACACTCACAATGTCAATTGGTTACAGGGTGTGAACATTTTTGGTAAAATAAAAAAAAACATACATAACACAACGCACAACAAAAAATAATCTTACGGAAATCAATTTTGTAGGAGGTAGGGCATAGCGAGATTTCTCGCTCAAATTGAGCTGCCCGACTGGGGAAGTACCTCCGCCTTACAGAAGACCGCAGTGAATCAACAAGTTGTCTTTCTGCGAGTGAGTAAGGTTACCAGAGCTCATTGGGGGAGTGACTATTCTGACAGCATGGGAATATCGTTTGCTGTCAGTTCAGTAACTCCCTATTTTAAGAAACCTGAACGGTTTCTAATGGGTTTGACAACGTATTTGCAAGGCTCTGATGTTGCAAATGTCCATGGGCGGCGGTCATCACTTACCATCAGGTGAGCCGCCTGCTCGTTTGTCGCCTTAACACCATAAAAAAAACCTTCATCAAAACACCCAAAAAGCCAATTCCTCGATCGCTTACCAAGTTCCAATCTTGATAGATTCCCTAACAAATTATCAACAGTTTTTCAAAGTGTATAAATCTGTGACCAAAAAACAGATTCGGACACCGTAAAAAGTTGATAGGTTACTGTAGAAAATAACATTGACTCATGTTTATTTCGTTTATTCATCGCAGTGGTGTCCTGAGGTGACTTAAAGGCAAAAAATACCAGATTTAGTGTTGCATCGATGCTTTATTTCGTTAGATGTAGGTATAAGATAGTTTTTTTTTATAGCAAGTTTATTGATATTATATTTTACGCCAGACTGCATTAAACCTTAATATTGGTAATCTATATATATAAAAGGAGAAGCTGACTGACTGAATGACTGACTGACTGACATATCCACGCAGGGCCTAAACTATAAGGGTTAGAAACTTGAAATTTTGCACAGGGATTCCTTTTATAACGTAGGGGAGCACTAAGAAAGGAATTTTGAAAATTCACCCCCTAAGTGGGTAAAACGGGGGTGTAAGGTTAGTATGTAACTTGGCTGTTTTTGAAGTTATTCAATTGAAATTCGGTTTGAAGGTTTTTCATTGAAAGTTATGAAACACGTGTAAAAGAATTTTTCAAAAAATCATCCTTTAAAGGGGTAAAATGGGGGTGCAAAGTTAATATGAAATTTCTTTAATTTTCAATGAAACTTGGCGAGTGTAGTCTTTGTATGACGTAGGCATCCGATAAGAAAGGATTTTCCGAAATTTTGCCCAAAAGGGGGGGGGGATAGGGGCCAAGTTTGTACGAGACAACGTGATTCCTTGGTCCAAGGGCCTAAACTATAAGAGATAGAAACTTGAAATTTTGCACAGGGATTCCTTTTATAACGTAGGGGAGCACTAAGCAAGGAATTTTGAAAATTCACCCCCCAAGGGGGTAAAACGGGGGTGTAAGGTTAGTATGTAACTTTGCTGTTTTTGAAGTTCTTTGTATGACGTAGGCATCCAATAAGAAAGGATTTTCCGAAATTTTGCCCATAAGGAGGGGGGGATAAGGGGACCAAGTTTGTACGAGACAACGTGATTTCGTCCTTGGTCCAATCTACTTCAAATTTTGGATTAAAAAGAGATAGAGAATTATGTTGGAGGTGATATCAATACTCCTTAGTGCTTTTGATTTAAATTACTTTTTATTTTGACACATGCTAGAAAACTCAATCCGATTTTATTCAAAAGAGGTTGAACTCACATAAAAGCTTGATGCAATGCAAATATTTTATACTCCTTAAAATTGGAATTTCTGTTTGTAATTTCATATATAAAAATATATATACGGTAATTACTCAAAAAAATAATTTCTAAAATGTTTGTCTGTCTCTCTCTTCGTTCATTCTAATTGCTGCAACAGCTGGACCGATTTTGTAGGGACTTTCACCATCGTTATAAGGAGTAACTTAGGCTACCTTAATTTAAGAACAAGAAACGAATTAGAGTTCCGTATGACTTAAAAACGCGGGAGATAACCAATGCATGAATATGAACATTAAATTTTTCGTTAAATTTCACGCGGACGAAGTCGCGGGTAACAGCTAGTTCGTTATATGTACATTTTCGTTTATTTAATTATATTTACGTATTGTAACGTTTGTACTTAAATGCACACCCACATTTTGCTGGTAACTGTTTAAAAAAAAACAATTTTAGTTTAGCGTTTGATCACAATCTCACCTGATGGTAAGAGACGAGCATGCTTAACTAGTGCCATCAATCGGACGCGAAACTTCGAGCCAATAACACTTTGCTTGACCTGGGAATCGAAACCAAGACCAACGACGTAGTTGTTTTACGTAGTTATAACATAATCATCTTTAAGATCTTGAAATAAACTACGTTTTTACGAATTTTATCGCGGTATATTGATATTACACAGAAAATTAATATGGCATAATAATAATAATTAATAGGGGCCCTCTAGAAGGACATAAACCGACCTTATTGGTGAACTCCTTCAGAAAGGTGCGCAGTACTCATAACCAGCGCGCATTAATGATAAGACGCATGAATGTGGGCGAGGCAAAAGTGGTATGCAGGGATCATAGCACGTGGCATTCTGTAGTTTCTGGATACCATGGAAAAACTATATAGAGACTTGTGACGTCATCGGTCCTTTCAATATGGTAAATAAAATAAAATAATAAATAAATATTTTCCGGACATTATTACACAGCGCCATCTGGATTCGTGGTAAAAGGCTTGTGTTACGGATACTAGATGGTTGATATACTACATAAATATACTTTTTTTTTGTTAATATAAATAAATAAATAAATATTCCTGGACATTATGACACAGCGCCATCTAGTTCCGTGGTAAGCAACGAGGCTTGTGTTACGGATACTAGTTGGTTGATATACTACATACATACTTTTTTTTTGTAAATACATACATATTATACATAAATACATCCATGACTCGGAAACAAATGTTTATGCTCATCACACAAACATTTGTCCCTACCGGGATTCGAACCCAGGACCCATAGAACAGAAGGCAGCGCTAACTACCGCTGGACTAATTGGGTCGTCAATGTGTAATACATACATCCATGACTCGGATACAAAATATGTTGATGCTCATCACACAAACATTTGTCGATTCGAATCCGGGGCCCATAGCATAGCAGGCAGCGTTAACAACCGCTGAGCTAAACGTGGTGCAGTAAATAAATGACGCATTACCAAGTAGCCTTGGTAAATAATAATACTGATTTAATAAAGAAAGGAAGCGTTGAGGTGCGTATCAGATATCAGGTACCGCCCACCTGCCATACAAACTGATGCAAGGGAGTCACGGCCCAGAGGAGCCATTGAACGCAGTAAATATGCGCACGCGCATAACGACTGGTAATTAAATCAAGATCAACTGAATGCTACAGAGAGGGTGTGTAGGATAGTAGGGTCTTCTGTAACGATTGTTCTCACATATCTATAGTCATTTTAAATGCGAAAGTATGTCTGCCTGTCTGTTGCCTCGTTACGCTTAAAACAATAAAAAACGGTTTGGGTGAAATGATTTGAGTCCCGTGACATACGATATTTTTTATTCTGGAAATTACCCCTTAAGGTTTAGGAGGTAAAAAATGGGGTAGAAGTTTGAATGAGGAATACATTTTTTTTAAACGGTCTGTAAAACATGCCTGGATAAAAATAAACTACCTGAATTAATAATTCCACGCAGATGAAGAGGCGGGCAATGGTTTGTATGATATTAAAGTTAACTAAAAATAATAATAAATATAAACCTTTTTAAACTGTACATACCAAGGTGTATACTAATTCAAATACAAATATTATTAACTGTTTATGTATACTGTAGGTATACATATTCACTTATTGTACCTATTACATAAGATAAGAAGTATCTTTGACTCAAAGGACATAGGTTCATAAACCTTTTATGTCGATAAGCTATATTTAAACTATAAATTAAAAGGTCTAGGTCTATTCTTAGTAAAATGGTAGCAACACACGTAAATCTTAGTTATTATAGGCAACACTGATATGTGATACGTATTTATGTAGTAATTGTTTGTTAAATTATATATTTACTTCAAGTATCTGCTGTAAAAACATTCTTAAAACTGAAAACCGTTACAAATGTATGTAGAACTATCCGATGGATTTTTATAAATTCCACAATAACAATAAAATTATGTGTATGATATCTAGTGTATGATATAACTTGTATTGAACTACTCGTTTTTCCTTTCTCTCAACTCTTTTCCATCCAATGGTTGTCTGGAAGAAATTGCTTTTACCGACAAGACCACCAATTTTTCTTTTAATACCTATATATTCCATATTGCTTTTCCATTGGTGTACAATAAAAAATACTCTATATATCTAAATAAGCGATGGATCCAATTGTGACTCACTAGTGGAAAAAATAAAATTAAATAAATCCAGAATCTTAATGTTACAATATGCAATAAATAATTAGCAGCATTACTCGGCTTAAAGACTCTAACGAGCGTATTTAATGATCTGTACACAGTATTGCTCAAGCGATACAAACATATTACAAGCATCACGCTGATGATTTCTAACGAGACGTGCAGGTTTGTTATTAAATTAAATAGCCGGAGAAACACACTGACTGACCCAAATATTAAAGACATTGACATAAAACTCCTATTTTCGGATAAACTCTGTAATTAAAAGTAGCTATATTTAAGCGAAAAAAAAATCAAGCCTTTTTTTTAAATTTGGTACAAAACTTGTCCTGAACTGAACTGAACTTAATAATAAAAGTATTATCCAATTTGGTCCAGTCGTTCGGGAGTTATGCGCGTACATACATTTCGGAAATCTAATTTTATTTTTATAGATAATGCACACCTGTATAATTATACCTTGATAATTATTCTTAATTAAATAAATCAAACAGTAGTTCTCACGATATGGACGTAATAATTGAGGTATTTTGGTAAATAAGGTTATCGAACCCGAGCATAAGCAACCAGTTTTTCCTCAGGATATTAGTATTGGCCGGAATTGAGGGGTCAATAAGATTGTTTTTTTTTTTCTTATTATTATTGATTTAAGATTAAGAGCTCAGCTCTTGTCAGAACAATTGCCACTACTCTCTATCTTTGGCTTTCTGTTGGACCTCGACATCTTAGTCCAGCATAAATTTGCTCCTAAAGCTAGTTTTAGACCTCGCCCGATTTGCAGAAATATTCTAAAATACACAATACATTATTATGTTAATCACTGTATGTAATAAGTGCAAGAATTCCCCCGATTTCTAATAAATCTTCAACTGTATCAAGTATTAATGAACAGCGATTTAGCGAAAACAAACTAATTCTTGTATCACATTACGTCATCGTGTTGAGGTTCCGTCGCAACGTAAATAATCACAGAAGTTCAAGTTTATTCAACATGCATGCAATTTGTCGGTAACTTAAATTGAGTCTTGTGTTATTCAAATTGAAGTCTAGGTGTTTGTTTTTTATATAAACTGCAGTAGCACATACTACGGTTTATAGCAGTAGATTGTGCTACTACGGCAGTCATTTATCAAGGCACTGCCGATAATGTAACATTGTAAATATAACCAATTATTTAAAAGAGTATCTATGGAGTTTCTTGCCGGTTCTTCTCCATAAGACCTACTTTTTGGAACCGTGCAACTAGTGTTGACATTTCGAAAGAACCTGTAATATTGGTTTACTTGAAATAAAAATATTTGAATTTGAATTTGAAATGGCTAAAATGGCTTGCTATTTTTACTCGATATAGAACTCTACTACTGAAATTACGCTTAAGCAAGGAATAGAGCCTGGAAAAAGTTAGTGTAGCTTTAGTGGATCTTACCGGATGCTTCGCCATAAGATCAAATTCTTGGAACTGCGTAAAATGCCTAATAACAATTTTGGAAACACAAAACCTTTGATACAACGCTATTTCAATTGCGGATTGCGCTTCCTAGGCTAATGAGTCTTAGAATGGCCCCAAGTAGGCGGCGCGCGTGTTCGTCCCACGTGCGCCTGCACGGAGGACGCGAGGCGGGTAACGCCTCGCTCCTAGCCGGAGTCCAGCGACCACAGCTGGACCGAAGCCCGCTGGGGTTGTAGTGCATGCTTTCGCGAATCCCATGGCCCCGGCAATAGGGCTAGTGGCGTTGACGGGTGCGGTTTTTTAGTCGGTAGACGCTCATGTTGGGCGCCTCCCCAGGCGGCGGGACGGTCCGTAAATCCGATTCGGTCCGATTTTTCCGCAAGGCTAATGAGTATTTAGTATTTTTACAATTTTTTACGTATATATTATTAAAGTGGAAAAACATTGTAAACTGGATCTTCTGATCTTGTTTGCTTTCTGTTTAATGTTTAAATTAATACGGGGACGTTCGGCGGTCGCAGAGGATCGAAGGTTGCGGGTTGCGGTGTCCGTACCGAATGCTGCAGCTGTGCATTTTTAAGTAGAGATGAGATAAGCGAGAAATGAACGGAGATGAACGAGGTAGAATAATTGAGAAGCTGATTTTGAAATTTAGGTATAGATGTTTTGCAACATAAATCTCTAGCGTGTTCGAAATGTAAAAATTCTCTGTGTTAATAATCCCATTAATATTACCACACCAAAAAGAAGATCGTGCATAAAAAAAAATACGGGAAAAAAACAGTTGAATAAAATGCCAAGTTGAACAAAAGTTATATGTAGGGATTGATGCAAATGGCAGGTAGTCTGTAGTTTTTGCCTACTCCTATAAAAAGTGATGGTTCGGAGACGGTACTAGAAATATATTAATTAAATAATCCGACAGTAAAATCAAGATTAACGTAGTTTCATTGAGCGTGCGATTCAGAAATGAGAGAAAATGCGTGTTACTCTCGACAAACGGCAACCAGTGCAACGCATGGCTGCCTCGAACGCCTTGGTGACTCACCGCATGTGATATTTATGTTCAATAATGTCAAACCATAAGGTCGGCCGCTAACGAACAAAGTTGAAGGCGACAGACCTACTTGCATAATGAGTATCAGTGACATGTGTCAGTGAAAAGTCGTGTGGCAGAGCCCTAATTCTCGAATTATAGATATACTAGCTGAGACAGCAAACGTTGTTTTGCCACGTTATAGGGGTTGGTGGTAGAAGAGTGAAAATTTAGGATTATAAATATTTTTAATGCCAAATCATAAGAAAATACAAAAAATGTTTTGTCATAAATTTAAAATAAAAGTTTGGTAAGGTCCTTATCACTTAGGGGTAAAAAAACAGCTTACAATCGATTCTCAGGCCTACCAACTATACTGTATACAAAATTTTATTTTAATCCGTCCAGCCATTTCGGAGGTGTTCAGCGACAAACACCGTGACCGTTATAGATTTATATAAAACATACGTGAATAAATAGAAAAGCACCCTATGCTTTGATAATAATACATAAACACCATTATTTAACAAGGAATTAATTTCACACGCAATATCGAATCAAATTAATTGTACCTTCTGGATATTTTATTAATCGTAAATGGATTAATTGCTTCCCCATGTGTTCATGAAAAAATGTTAATTGCGGAATTGTAACATGTTACTACGGTTAGTATGTGGAGAAATAAATGAAATACTAGATACTAATAAATAGAATACTATATGTATTGTAAAGATGTGTTAGTCTAGTGGTGTAAGCAGTGGACTGAGATGTTAAAGGCCTCAAGTTCAATCCCAAGGCTTGACTTTTCAGAAGTTACGTGCTTATTTATTGCATGCTCGGTGAAGGAAAACATCGTTAGAAAACCTGCATGCTTGAGAGATTTTCTCGATGGCGTGTGAAGTCTGCCAACCCGCAGTAGGCTAGCGTGGTGGACTATAGTCTAATCCCTGCCAAATGAGAGGAGACTCGTACCCAGTAGGACAATGATGGGTTGATGATACTCTGGTAGAAACCAGAAAGCTTATTGAGGATTAAGCACAGCACGTCAAAGGCCCGAGTCACCAACATAGCAGTTATTTGTAAGCTGGGGAAGCCATTACCGCTTGCGTTGGAACTAATAGCTGGAATAGAGATGTGCCGTAATGGAACCCACATTTGCGTGTGCCAAATTGAGCTAGGGATGTACCTAATAGATGAGGGAGGGGATATCGAATTGAATTATTGGTTGGTTTTGGGACCTTGGTAGGACCGCCAAAGATTAAATTAGGTATTAAAGTCGATATTATTGCACCTGTATATCAGAAGGTCCAAGCAGAGGTGTTCCCATTATACAGGTCGCCTGGTCCCATGTTATATGGGATGAAACTATTTTCATCGATTAGATAGTAATCTAAACGCCTCGATGGTACTAAGAATTTCTTAAAAAAACTATTATGAGTTTGCTCGACTTAGTAATCGAATGGCCATCACGCTCAGCAGTCACACTAACAACATCAGCATTAATCATACACTATAAAGCTGTTTTCAAATTATTTTCGAACATACTGTATTAGAACAAATTAAAAACATATTTAATTAAATTTTATCAATTCATTGTAACGAAAATATATTTTATATAGCAAATATTTCATATTTTAATAAAACATTTAGTTCCCGATGATCACCGCAAAACCTAAACTACTGAAACTTTGTAAAACAAGATGTTTTAGAGAACAGAACAGAACTTTTTGAAAATTCCACAATATTAATTAAACTTACATCATCAAAGTCGAAATTGGCTTGCACTAGCCTACCACCGCGTACAGACATACATAATTAAATAGAACCACAGTGAAAATACGAGTAATCATACTTAATAACTATATTCAAGCAAAACTAGTCCGTATTGACGTTGGTCATGGTTACCGCTTTCTATGGCAGGGGATTACTTTCACCATACTCATGGGTAATGCAAACCACTATTAATAGCCGCCAGCTGTGTTACTGAACTTGAAATAGGACAGACAATCGATAGTATGTCAACAAACACCTAATATATATTGGGACATTATTATGACACAGCGCCATCTAGTTTCCAAGCAACGAGGCTTATGTTACGGATACTAGACGGTTGATATATTTTTTTTTTGTTAATGCATACATATTATACATAGAAAAATCTATGACTCGGATACAAATGTTGATGCTCATTTCACAAAGATTTGTTTACACCGGGATTCGAACCCAGGACCAGACAGAAGACATACCTTAATAGAGCTACGCTATTCGGATCTAATCCGAAGTTATTATTACGATGTGATTTAATACAATAGAATTTCAGCGTTATTTTTTTATATACTGAAATCAAAATCGCGTTATCGCATAGACAAAAACGCAGAAAAATTGAAACTGAGTCAATATGCATATTTACATTAAGATAAGGTACGATAAGGTTAATAATATAAACACTCTTTACTCCAATACAGTTAAAATAAAAATAAAAACATAAAATTTTCTCGTGTATATATTTTTTTGTAAACCGATTCACGGTAATCTGATTTTATCAACAAAGCATTTAATTACGAAGTTTATGTTTTCAGGTTTTATCGGGAAACAACGGTAAATGCAATTTTCAAGACATTTTTTCTGTAAATATAAGTATTCAGAATTCTGACAGGTGGAAGGTACGGCTAATAATCGAATAGGTACTAGGTACTGGAGATCGGTTTGGTACTGCTTCTGGCTCATTGGTCACAAGCATAGCTGCTGAGCATGAAGTCCTGGGTTTGATTTCCAGGTCAAGACAAGTGTAGCACTGAATTACACATAGATATTTTTTGTGTAATGCTGTTTGGATATATGTAGAAGTGGCTGTTGGTACTGGAAAACTGAGGATAAAGGCCAATGCCAGGTCTCTGCTCACCCCTAATGGATATAGTACGAGATGGTACATTGATATGTTACTTAACACCATCTTTACTGCCCTACTGGCTACTGCTAGGTTATAGCCCCACGCTAGCGTAGATTTGGCAGACTTCATACGCCACCGACAAAATCTCTCAGGCATGTAGGTTTCCTCACGATATATTCCTTCACCATTTGAGCATGTTATTAATACGCCTGTAACTTCTAAAAGTTAGCGGCGCGTAGTGGTGAGGGCTTTAATCTTCACAGTCCATCACTAGGCTATCACATAATTTATACATAGTAAATTATCTACGGCACAGCCCTACAAAATGCATTTACAAACGATTGTATTTCACATCACTACGCTGCGATTTGGAAAACCGACCGGTGATTAGTCCAATCCGTAACTCTAGTGTACAACACACCGACGCGAATACTAGATATTGAAATAAAACTACATTTAATGGATTTTATCTCAACATAGTTATCATGTTTTAAATCCTATGGAGCCTCCCTGAATAATAATAATCTCCAGTCCTGAATGACAATAGTCTAAAGTATTAAGTGTCTTGATCATATATATAATGACTACAATTCTATATGTATGTTGCTCACTGAATAAAGCTGGCAATATCCCATGATCTTGTAATTGTCTTGCTGAAAGCAAAGTTCAAGTTATATTTAATGCAAAGTTAATTTTATTTTACTTCTAGCAGTCGATGTTTTCTACTACAGCGATAATTATTCGTTGTGTAGAGTCGAATTACTTCACTATGGATATCAGGTGCATCCCATCCAATTGTTTTAATTCAAGGAATGTTTTCGCTAGGATTTATATTTTATATTTCCTCTGAGAGGGTAAGGAACCCACGTGCAGGTGTCCAACTAGATACTTGCTTGCGCTTGATTGCATTTTTTAAATGACCAAACGTTGGTCACAGGATGACTCATAGTTTAATTAAAACCATAAAAATAAACATCTTATTAAGAATGTTATATTACAGGACAAACTGCACTTGAAAATGTATTTAATCACCAATCGCATAGGTTTGAAAATGAAATTCTATGCTATATTTGCAATAAATTATAACAGGATGCACAATAGTTCATCAGGTAAAGAACGACCTCCACACCCACCGTTAGGTACCTATTAAAACACCCACGGCTATCTGCTGCGAAAATGGTATAGTTACTTATCTAGTCCTAGTCATTCTATTGACAGCGGATCTATAAACAACGTAATGAGCCCTTTCAATCAGGCACGACTATTAATCTCAATAAGCCTGGCTAGAAATAGGCAATAGAAAATAATCTTATGCCGTCAGCTTTTTTTGTATACCCTCATATGTGTAGGCTGAGGCCGTTTGTCCGCTAGAGCTGAGTTGATAAGCGGAATAAAGCGATTGAGCGATACTGTTCGAAGGGGAGAATATAAGCAAGCTCAACCCGATGGTAAAGCTCCCGATCGTTGTTCAGTAGAGTTTCCTCATTCCACAATTTAAACATGAAACCAATCTCCAATTCACTAAAGCTTGCTCTACTTAAAATGGGCGGAGCGACGAAGTTTAACGTACTCTAAACCGCTCCGCTTAGCTTAGCTTCAGCGGTCAAATAATATTTTTTAGTATTTGTCTTAAAATTACGTAGCTTTTTCTACTTTCATTCTTCATGGCAGATGATAATCACAGTTTCATAAGTCCCATTACAGTGTACTATAATGAAGCCCCTTGTAAAGGAGTTTTTCCTTGAAGTGGTTTCAAGTTTGAACGATAATAGGCACCGGTGAAATTAAAGGCACGTGAGGCTTACAACTTCGTCCCTGTATAGGGGGCAAACTGGTAGTGTCCTAAGTGAACGTGACCTAGAATTGCAGCTGTCTTCCTCATTTGTCGCAACATTTTCAACCTTATAAGCTACACAATACTTATATGTGTATTTCTTTCTCTCCTGCAGTGATAAAAGGTTAGGGGGCTGATAATCAAGTCAACTATTCTACGTGTGTATTGTATATATTATTATTCATCCACTGTTCTTTGTAAAAAACAGATTGACTGAATTGACATGGATAGCGCACACTTTGACCTCCGGCCTCCATGACCTGTGGTCAGCGGGACTGGGGGAGTCCGCCGCCCGATCTGAAAATGGCCCCAAGTAGGCGGCGTGGAGGATGCGAGGCGGGCGATGCCTCGCTCCTAGGCGGGGTCCAGCGATAACAGCTGGACCGAAGCCGGCCGGGGTTATGGTGCATGCTTTTGCGAATCTCATGGCCCCGGGTGCGGTTTTTTTTAGTCGGTAAACGCTCACATTGGGTGGAGTCCGGCACACCCCGTTACCTCCCCAGGCGGCGAGACGGTCCGTAAAGTATTATTCCGCACTTAAAAAAAAGGCTTCCACACTTTCCGTTCCATATTTTCAAATTCAAAACGTCAAGAATTTCGTGCCGCTGTTTTCAACTAAGACTCGTATAACGTGTACTAATAGGCATTCGGCTAGAATAGCACCGTTTTAAATTGATACCTTTAATAATATATAATATGGCTGTGTATGGTACCTGTGTTGTGGTCAAAATACATCGTTTGCTACAACTGGGTCTTTATATGCGATGCTGCCGAGTGCCGACCACAATACCGACCATATTAAAGCCTTGTGCTACATTATTTTCGTTTTTCATTGACAGTCGTTCATCTGCAGTAACGGGTGTAAATTTATTGTACGCACATTAGTTGTTATTACTTTGAAATCATGTACATTTTTCACAAATGTGTGTTGATTATTGTTTGTTTATTAATATATAATAAGTGTAATTTTAATATGATCGTGGATAAAAGTTTATTTGCTTTTCCGTTTTGTTATTCTGAATTATGATGTTGCAAAAATAAATTCATGCATTTTTTTTTTTTGTATATTGGTTATCACTCATATTTTTAGACTTTGAAGATTCAACTTTAAACCCTTCTCATTTAAGATAAAAAATATGTTGCCATTAAAATTTAAAGATCAAGGCTCACTGCTGCTGGTCAGTAATGTCAAATAAGATGTATTAATAATGTTGCACCAAGCCAATCTTGGTCGCGCAAGTTTCTCGAGCTCATTATTATTGACAAATCTGGCGGTTGAAGTTTCAAAGATCAACGATTTACCACTTACAAAAATTAAGTAAGGAACAAAAACCGCTTACATACATGTCATAAGGGAGATACACACATAACTGAAGAGGAACCGCAGTAAATATTTATGGCAAACATTATTATTTAGACGGCCCTTCAATGCGAGCTTGGTGGTACTCTATAGATCACTGACATGGAGAGTGTATATCAGATACGAGGACGATCAATCTAGCTAGCCGCTAGGGTTGCCTTGCTTAGCTTGGAACTAGATGACGTTTTGTCATAATGACCTGAAATAATAAAAAAAAGATTGACAATTCGTCATCGATTGGAACATCGATTGGACAGAACTGTCCAATCGATGTTGCTATGTCGCCGTAAGACATAAGTAACATAAAGAAGGCAAAATTCAACACATCAGGCGGATACCTCGGTGGCTCAGTTGGCAGAGCGTCTGGAGTACTTATCCAGATACGCGGGTTCGAGTCCCGCCTGAGGTTGAATTTTTCTTTCTTAATAAAAAAGATTGACAATTATTAACAAAATGTAGAGTAGCTGTAAGTAATTATAACATCAAAGCAACCAACACAGACAATATGTAAAAGTATAGTTTTTAAACTGAAATGAAAATGTGTTCAAGCTGACTGCACAAACACTGCACCAATCCAGTTGTCCTAATTTATTTTCACTTTTATAGTTCAACACTACATGTATTTTACGCGTAGGTACTTTTTAACATCTTTATTTCTACTTTTAGCTGTAAGCGATATGCATGTAGCTAAAAGTACTGCTAAAATTATTTCTTCCAAAAAATATCTCAAAATATTTAATATTGTTGTCTCTTTGTTGTACAATAAAGAATACTATATCTATTGATGTGCCAACCCTATTAGCTGTTAACAGCTTTGTTCGCATCACCGCTATCCGTAGGATTAGGTAGTGCAACTGACACGTCGCAAATATTATCCGAATTAGTGACGTCACGAGTATATCTTAATGTGTAGGATACAATCAGATCATTAATAAATATATTGGAGGTGAGATATAATGCACTCTTGTTGTATACATGATAGCTAATAGACAGAGCTAGGGAAGTGTGGTCCGATAAGACCGAACCATTAAAGCAACGGTGAGCTACTGATGGAATTACGGGGCATATTAATTATTATCACTCACAAAGAACAGTGAAGGAAAATATCGTGAGAAAATGAACTTATGTACCTGAGGCACTCTCTCAACTGCACGACGTTAAGTCGGCTCTAAGCCAGCATGTTGGATCCTCTTCTAAGAGGAGACTCGTGTTGAACTGGGGACGTTTTAAAGACCTATTAAAGATACATAGACAAACCGGTAAATTACAATCATGCCTTAAATATGCAGAGATAAGAATCATAAAAAAGACTTGACGGAAAAAGGTGCATTTACAATGCACTATTAATATAGTTATAAATGTCAAGTTATATCATTTAAAAAAACACGTTCAGCTCTCTTTTGTGGATTGAAAACTGGGTCACTTTCCCAATTTTCTACTTTTGCAACATTTCGCCAATTAAAAACGGGCCATGTTTGACAACTATTGAGCAAGTTTTTTGTGAAAAAAGGTTGACTGTCGAATTCAAGCGAAAATATTAAATTAACGGTAAAAATAAGAAGAATGTTTTAATTACCTTCATACAGTTATTTAAACTACAATCTACTATCTCTTGGGATTTTCAGCGAGGGCGTTTGAAGTACTGGGTTCAATTACGATATCAAGTAATAAGTTAGTAGCTTCTTTTACAAAATTCTAAGTAAATTTGTATCTCGGTGACTAAGCTAAACTAAGCGTCTGTTCTTATGGCTTTTACTCAATTTTGCCTTTGCTTTGGTAAGAAGCAAGGTTATTTTATGATACATTGTATAACATGATTACGGTTTAAATAATAATTCTTGGGCCTGGGGTAGTCTCAAAATAAAAATAGAACTTAAAGTTTTAGCGGTTGGTGGCAATAGACGCGTTCCAATTGGGTAGGACTTAAATTTTAATAGCATATTGCCTAACAATCGGAGTCAATTCAATACACCTTCAAGATTATAAGCGTGATAATTTTTAATATTCATACAATGATATGTTTTATTTTACTTTATAAAAAGCTATAATCTATGCTATCGCGTGCATGACGAGCGAGATGTATGCATGTGGACGAGGCAAAAGTTGTATGAAGGGATCGTAGCGCATGGCATTCTGTAGTTTCTGCCTACCCCCATGGGAAAAAAGCGTGAGTGTATGTATGTATGTAAAAAGCTATACTGATTTTCTGAAGCGCATTAACTAGAATTTCTGAGCTACGTGTTGATTTGCGCATTAAATTTATTGTATCGACTCCACAGCACTAGACGGAATCAATCCAATACAACGACAAACCGGTTCCTAATTCAAGCTAAATTCGCCCATAGAGCTATTCAAACTAAATCTAGCCTAGAATTTGAATAGGCGACCTGATTAGAGGCTTTATGCAGAGGTGTTAAAGTCGTAAGTCACACTTTACCTCGTCATTTCTCACCAGTTCTAAGACTGGTGATTACGGTTTTAAGAGGCTAGTGGAGATTGAATCGCACATATAAACTTAATATTACAATATCTTGTGAATTTAACAATATATCTATATCTGTACTAATATTATACAGATATGTATGTTTCAATTTCAAAAATTCTATCACTATTAGAATGCTACATTATCCCTGAGTAACATAGACTACATTTATGACTAGAAATAAAAATATTTCTCTAGAAGTTTATAACACATGCAAATCCGGGGCGTACCGCTAGTCATTCATATAAAAAATATATATATGAAATAAAAAAAAATTAAACGTTTTTTTTAAATACCACACCACGCTTTAAAAACTTCAGGCGAATGTATAGTAGGTACTTACCTCAACCTTGTTAACTCCAATTAAATGTAGCTATACGAAAATATTTTAATTAGCTAGCGACCTCTATCTGTCCATGTGTGAAAATTCTGTAAAACAAAATATTTTAAGCCGAATTTACATAACAAAACGAGTAAAGAAGTGCCGTGACATTAATTTCATCAACAGTTTCACGAGTAAACGTCAAGTTCTACAATGCATGAGTTGTAAAATCGATGCATGTTTTGTAAAACTTGACGTTTGAAATCAATGTCACGGAACTACTTTCATGCCACCACTTTCGTAATGTAAATTCGGCTATAAAATATTAGCCTAT
Source organism: Craniophora ligustri (assembly GCA_905163465.1). Lineage (NCBI taxonomy): Eukaryota > Metazoa > Arthropoda > Insecta > Lepidoptera > Noctuidae > Craniophora > Craniophora ligustri. The sequence continues at coordinate 14,141,238 of LR990959.1, read as the reverse complement.
CATCATCATCGACCTAATTACTGTCCGGCTGCTGGGCACAGGCCTCCTCTCATTTTGAGAGGGATTAGGTTATCTATTACTAGCTGTGACCAAGACTTCGTATTTTTTTCCATCTTCCTTTTCTACCTTTAAGGGATCCGGGACAAAAATTATCATTATCATACTTAAACTATATGTATACCAAATTTCATCAAAACCGGTTCAGCGGTTATAGCGTGAAGACGTAACAGACAGACAGACGGATAGACAGACAGACACACTTTCGCATTTATAATATTAGTAAGGGTAGTCCACCACGGTAGCCTACTGCGAGTTGGCAGACTTCACACGCCATCAAGAAAATATCCCAAGCATGCAGCAACCGCACGATGTTTGCCTTCACAATGTTTGAACATGTATGATATTCCTATTAACATATTCCTTAAAAGTGAATTATACTCTCTGTGTTCCCTATAACTATTCTATTTCTGGCGACGTTTACAACGAAGTGTATGACCAAAACTATAAATATGGTGTCCAGCTAATTGATGACGTAATAACCTATAATTAATTAGAAGTTTCCTTGTAAAATTCGCAGTAACATCTATTGAAGTATTGGCATTCCAATTTACCAGAGAATTGAATAATTGTTATTAACCCTGCCTTATATTGTGATAAATATGTTTGTACCTACTGCCTTGGTGGTCTAGTGGACGTAAGTACGACTGTGGAGCAAGAGTTCTTAGGTTTTATTCCCAGGTCTAGCTAATTTTTTTTGGGTTTTTCTATGAAATAATCAATAACAGCTCAGAGCTTGGAGTCGGGCCCGGTTGTAGCAATAGGCTTGCCCTCTATTACATGGGACCTAAAACATAATAGCGGAATGTGGATTTATATTAGTAGGTACACCTCTGCCTAACCCTTTGAGACTACAGGCGTGATGGTATATTTATGTTTTAATTTGCTATACCTATATTTTATTGTATTTAAATCCGAAATCCTCTACCTGTATCATGTGCGCGTAATACACACACAAATTCACACAAACAAAGAACTAAGTTTGGAACAAACAGGACAAGAGTTTCACCCTTAAAAGGGTCAAAATGGGGTGGACATTATTTCTTGAAAGATTAGATTACGTACGTCAGATATCAGCACAGCAGTGTTGTTATCTTTATTGCATGTAGCCTTACTTAACAATTAAATTGATCGATTTATATAGTCACAAACCCACCTTATTTTATGTTTTTATTTCAACGACTCAATCTGCAGATAATCTAAAGACTCTTTTACCGTTTGAATGAACAATTAATCGTTGGAAACAAGTATGTTTACAACAGATTGCTTCACGCATGACTGCCGAAAGCCGCACATCGAATCGTGACATTACGATATTGTGTTTCAATTGTAAGGTGCGGAATAAGTACTCTGACGTCACGCTTGTAATCGATTATCAAATAGCGAGATTTTTTGAGCTGTCCCCAGTTCGATACCAAAGGAGATCCTACTAGCTTTTCGCAGTTCCATGCTGAAACGTTGAAGGAAAATATAGTGAGGAAACCTGATTACAGAGATTTTTCTCGGTGGCATGAGAAATCTACCAACACGTATTAGGCTAGCCCTAACACAGGAAGAGGCAGAAAGCCTGTGACCAACAGTGGGTCAATAAAAATATGCGTTCAGTGACTGTTCTATAAAGCCAGATTTTACATTATGAATCTAGTGGCATAAAAGTAGTTCGAAAGAAACGTCAAGTTTTACAATGCATGCATCGATTTTACGTCTCATGCATTGTAAAACACGTGAAATTGATGATGAAAATGTCGTGGATCTACTTTCATGCCACAAGTTTAATAATGTCTTGGCTTAATTTGAGTATGAGCACTTCACACATCGCCCCAACGAGTTTGACACTACCGTTCTCACACCAATTTAGTCTTTATTTTTGGGCGACCAGTGTTGTCAAATGGTACGTTTGAAAGTAATAGGTTGCCCAATGTAAGTTTCGGTTTGGAATTAATATTCTTATACATACTAATATTATAAATGCGAAATTGTGTCTCTCTGTATTTTACTTCTTCACGCTTTAACCTCTGAACCGATAGAAGAGATGGTTCGAGTCCTTTGGAAGGACATAGGATAGTTTTTGTCCCGGAAAGCATTCCTTGAACGGGCGATAATGGGGTGGAGTTTGAATGAAGAATCGAAAATGTCTCCAAAAAGGCAAAATTACCTTAATAAACAATTTGCTGAAAATGCAGAAAGTCGCGAGGACACGCTAGTGATTATAATAAATCATCTTTAATCACTAGATGGCGCTATGTCATAATGTCCAGAAATATTTATTTATTTATCTTTAACTTACATAGGGACAACAGACACATTATAGATACTATAAATGATCCGAAATGTCGGAATTAAAACAATACTATTTATTGCATTCCATAATGTGGTTATGGACAGCTAATGTAGGTATATAAACAGTTATGGTACCTACCGGGCTCAATAAGTTACATTACAATATTATTTCCAAGCCTTTTATCTAGTTTTTCATGTTATATATCAATGGTCGATGATGAATTTCATGTTAATAATAAATAAATAAATGTTTCTGGACATTATGTATGACACAGCTTCATCTAGTTCCGAGCTAAGCAACAAGGCTTGTGTTACGGATACTAGTTGGTTGATATACTACATATATACTTTTTTTTGTAAATACATACACATAAGATTCACTTTTTATTGGAGGACGGAACCCTAATAGACTTTTGCCTCTTGCCGTACATACCGGTAACCTCGTAATAATACTCAGACGATAAAATCTTTAATTCCATAATGATGATAATATCATGTTTTTACGTTTTTGCGAAATGACGGCCTTATGAAGGGAATCCGTTTTAAACAGAGCGTTACGATAAACTTAATGTTAATCAGTGAGTGTATTATACGGTCTTTTATAGACTTTTTGGAGGACGTGTAGAGAATATAGCAATATATTCTATATATAATATACTGCCTAGTTATAAAATAAAGAAATAAATAAATATTCAGGGACATTTGACACAGCACCATCTAGTCCCAAACTAAGCAGAGCTTGTACTATGGGTACTAATTTTTTTTTTTTTGTTATGGCATTCATTGTTAGCTCGAGGGAGCTTATGGGTACTAGGCAATGGATATAATACTTATATACTTTTTTTTGTAAATACGTACTTATAATACATAATAAACACCCAGACGAACACAAACATTTATAATCATCACATAAATATTTGTGTCCTGCGGGTATGTTACGTATGTTAACTATACAAGATGTTTAACGGTGGGAGAGGAAAATAAACGACAATATTTTTCTTAATTTAATAAAATTTTTTAAATATGGTCGAATTTCGACCACTTGTTGATAAAATAACGCTATCCCTCATAATCTAATATACAAAGTAGGTATATGAAAAATATGGAATATTGGACGAAAAGATATGACAAATTGCAATACTTTCAGTACGAAGGTCGAATACGTATGAAATGCAGGATGGAATTGGAAAGGTCGTAAAAATTGTCTAAACATTATATGTAACAATCTAGGTTGTAATAAGTACTAGAAATGAATGCCAATTTCTTCATTATCATTACTATATAATATAAATTATTATTTAAGTAATTTATTAATTTTAAATAAATCCTACTAATATTATAAACGTGAAAGTTTGTAAGTATGGATGTTTGTTACTCTTTCAAGCAAAAACCGCTAAACAGATTTGAATGAAATTTAGCATACAAATACCTGGATTAACACATAGGCTACTTTTTATAAACAAATATTTTAGGAGTAATCGTAAAAAAATCATCACACTAGGCTACCACAGCTCTTTATCGCATTCGATGTGTCATGTCAGTTTTGATAGCTTCTCCGTTGCTATGTAGCAACATGGACGTTGCTATACACATAGTGGTTCATCTATATATATTTATTTATTTATTCTATGGAAACGGGGGCGAAATGAGGAGGAGAGATTAGTATTAAATTGCGCGGGCGAAGCTGCGAGCATCAGCTAGTCAATAATAATTATTATTCAATAATTAGCGAATACAACATATTTATATTTAATTATTAACTTCTTGCTACGGTCACATACGACCTTCTTCTACGAAGGACGTTGCCGGCTACCTTAATACCCAATGACTCAATGTTTGATGTAAAAAAATATTGAATGGATCCACATAACTCTTCAATAAATAGGCTCGTTGAGCATCTGATTAAATAACTAAGACAACAATAATGTGTTGGCGTATATTCGCCGATGACTTCATACTCTCAAATCAACAAAAAGCTTTACGTGGGTGTAAGTATATTATAATTACACATCATACACTATAATTATGAAGGCCAATGACAAGTGCAAATATTTGTTATAAACCTCATTTTAATATTTTATCTGAATGAACATAGTATAATAAATGGTCATATGTGACAGATACGACAGATGTACATTCACGTAATAATTTTTACAGTTACACCATTCTCTTCTAGCAATAGGTACGATTAATTTTAAATTCTTTGGTAGGGACAGGGCATATATATTTTTTTTTATTTAAGAAATAATTTAAAAAATAAAAAATATAACTGGACATTATGACACAGCGCCATCTAGTTCCGTGGTAAGTTACGAGGCTTGTGTTACGGATACTAGAAGGTTGATATACTACATAATATATACTTTTTTTTTTGTAAATACATACATATTATACATAGGTACATCCATGACTCGGATACAAATGTTTATGCTCATCAAACATTTGCTCCTACCGGGATTCGAACCCAGGACCCATAGCACAGCAGGCAGTGTTAACTACCGCTGGACTAATTAGGTCGTCAATTAAACGCACATTTACCGGTTGAATATCGAGAAAACTATTCAAAATACAATTTAAAAAAGGTACATTATATATTACATACATTCCATGCATTTGTAGCATGTTTATTCCTCTCTCGTAAAAAATAAATATTCAAATCTCTTATATGGATGAGATAGGACTCTAGAGCAAAAAGGTGATGTTATTCTGATGTGTCTAGTGGACTGTATTGGTTTCAAGTTCAATAACAAGGCACGCACCACTGACTTTTCAAAGTCACATGCGCATTTATCAAATGCTCAAACACAAGAAAACCTACATGCCAGTTGGAAAGATCTCTCTCAAAAGAGAGCTAGGTCTGTGCCCAGTAGTGGGACAGTCAATTGGTTGGATGATGCTGTAGCCAATTTTCGGTAAATGAGACGTAAAAGCTTATATCTGAGTTTGAATTAACTTACCATCTATTTGTTGTATTTCCTATCATCTATTTTCACTTATCGTCAGATGGGCTGTATGCTATTTTCGTGGTTCTTTTTTTATTATTTATATGTGACTCTTCTTCTATCTTACTATACTTCTCTGTGAGATAAGTAGACTCCATTTGCATTTATTTACTTTGTAAAAGGAAAATAAAATAACACGATGTATATTTTTTACCTAATGCAAACTCAGGCTAAGGAATTTTTCGTCAAAAAATGATGCAAATGTAAATAATATATTTTCACAAATGTACGCGGTTACTTACACGTACGGGTGTTGCGTAAGGTCACCATATTCGTCTCGAATGGAGTAAAAGAGTCTCTATCTTAAGACACAACAACAATAAACATTTTTGACATGTAACCAATTTTTTTATATATATTTTTTGTATTGTAATGCCGACGACCGACCTGGTAAAGGTCGCTGGAATCCGCTGGATGGCGCAGGACCGGTCGTCGTGGCGATCCTCAGGGGAGACCTATGTCCGGCAGTGGACGTCTAACGGTTAATATGATGAATCACGACGTTTCGGATACTTTACAGTTTCCATGGTAACGGGGAGACTTCAAACGGGGAATCTGCATTAAATTAAATTAATTAAATTTAAAAAAAATAATGTGCATGTGAATATGGATCCTGTTTTTTAATATATACAAGTTTAGTTTGAAAATATGTAATTGTTTAATTAACGTACTTTACTAAACAAAAAAATAAACTCATAACTACAAAAGAATATGTGATTGAAATGAAGACAATTGTGTAACCCCAACACAAGTATTCTTTAACTTACTGGGGCTGCCTCAATTTTTGTAAGATGCTATTGGTTTTTAGACACAATTAACAAGTTTTTTTTTATTATTCGAGAGTATTTAAAAAATACTTGCTCCAGCTGGATTTGCACTGGATTTGCTTTATCCGACATAAATCCAGGTGTTTAAAATTGCCGCTGGAATGTACATTCTAACACCCCTTCTAACCTAGTAACCTAACAACTTATAACAAAATTAGGCCCAATTGTTTAAGGCCCTAAAGCAATTAGAATTTGGGGTACCTATGTAATGTGTTTTGTAATTTCGACATATGTAGTCTATTTAATGTTTTGATATCATTTTAATATTGGGTAGGCCTCCGGCAAGGTGGACCGATTTCCTGGTAAAGGTCGCTGGAATCCGCTGGATGCGGGTGGCCCAAGACCGGTCGTTGTGGAAATCTTTGGGGGAGGCTTATGTCCAGCAGTGGTCGTCCTGTAGCTGACATGATGATGGTAATTTTGAATTACATAGGGTATCTTATTTATTAATTAATAATTTTCTAGTTCTAGTTATACAGTCGTTTCCTATTAGCCCCGTTATAAGATATTATAATAACCACAGAGGCGAATAATATAACTCCTTCAGTTTAAATCTTTGTATTTGTAAACCCCATTGTCGGCCAACTTGGGCAGCTACTGAGGAATTACTAACAACCTCACGGAACCACTTCTGTCTGAATAATACAGTCAGTTATATTCCCAACTATATTGGACTTGCATTCAATATACTTTGATCCAGCTGAATATTCGTATTTCACACAAGTTGTAAATTTTCTCGGATTACTGTGTCAGAATTTCTGACTGTTCTTGTGACAATCAACGTAATCTCAATGTTAAAAAGTTCCAATGTTAAAAACAATATACACACATATACAGCAGTAGATCCGGACTTAGGTCCGTACTTCTGTATACGTGTAGAAGATTCGGGATCCGAATGTGGGCCAACGTTTAATAAAAAATATGCGAAATTTTAATGTAGGTGTATCTTAATAGATATATTATTCCAACAGCAATAATAATCAGCTTTAGGTGCGTAAACACATTCTGGACAATTTTCTAATGTACAAACAATTGGTGGTGTGGGATCCATTACTTCAACTACACGATTAATGTTCGCCGATAAAAAATGTCGACCGGTGTGGGCCGGGCCTTATTTGGTGGTGAATTGTACATCCTTTTTTACAAACTACATAAATCGTAGGTAGATCGATTGTCGATAGACACGTGTACATAGTAATTAAGACTTTATTTTAGTTATTAATTATTATAGAGAAGTTCGTGGCTGTAAGTAATAACAACTGACTAATAGTGTTACGGTTAAGCTCCACCCAAGGATGGGATACCGTCTCAGTTAAAATAAATGTATGGTATATTTAGTTCAATACCAGATGTTATTGACATTTGAAGGCAACGGTCGAAAAACAGATTTGACTTGACGTATCCCAACAAACAATACAATTTCATATCACAATGAAATGTTTTATTTTAGCAGTCTTATTTAAGTTAAATGAGAGGGATGGCGCTTTACAGATTAAATAGCGTCATCCCTGTCTTAGAATTTAAATAAGACTAATTAAACACTGTATGGTACGGACACAGATACTGTCATAGTCCTTTTCATACCGTGTTTTCAAGTACCAAAATCAGATGAAGTATATAAACAGATTTCGCGTAACCTTGGCAGTAAATATATATGTAAGTACATGTACATAATATGTTTCATCTTAAATTAGGTACTCATACTTTTATCATACTTGGACTCTATACTAAGAATGGTAGTACCTACCTACCTATCTGTTACTTGTCCTCCCACATCTTGAAAAATCAACATAAGAATGATGCAATAGCCAATATATACATTTTTTTTCGTATTTGTAGTATAACATATTGTAAAGATTGTACAGGAAACGTTAGAAACCCACGTGATTCATAATTAGGAATTACTAGAATTAATATTTCCTTTATCGTATTTTTTTTTATCCTGCTTTAGCTTCCCTAGAACTTCACTAGACTAGATGTCAGATTTCTATTTATAAACGGTTTTTTCTCTGTAAGTGTTAAGATTTACGGTGATCCTCTGTTGATTTATTAATCAAGAATCGTTCTGGAACCAAGAGAACATATAACTTAAGAGCAAGAAAAGTTGTGTTGCATATTTCTATTAAACTCTTAACTGCTTGTAGCTAGGTTCATTCCTGGCTAATATATATTTTTTTAATAGTGATTGAAGTCTGACGATGTATTGTAACGCACGATCAGCTATCACTACTAAACATAAAAGAAAGACATTTTCACGTCACTCACGATAATATGCTCGCTCCCAATCACAGGCAACCTGAAAAAATACCTGTGAAATGTGAATGTATTCATCAGCACACCTATGTCGTACATATAATAAATTGTACGTTTTTGTTGTTATTAATCAAGAAATAGGCCGCCAAAAAAGGTGAGCTAATTTGCAGTAAAGTTATAATCAGGACTGCCAGGACTAAAAGACAATGTACTCCATCTTAACTTATATTCCACACCAAACAATGTTCATCGGATCAAAAGACCGCTTACAATTATTGGCTTTGCCATTCTATTGAGGAACTCCAAACTGGCATGTGTCACGTCACTACTGGACACGGCGAACGTGCCCCGAATAATATGACAATCGCGACATAAATTAATCGTTGAATGACAAATCAAGCATTCAATTTGCGCTTGTATTTTGCATTCGTGTGAAACATTTGGTAGAAACAGTTGTAGCATGGTTAAAAGTGGCGCCTGATGATGACGATGACATGAATTCTAAACCGCGACACGTCCACCCAACTTTGTAAGTTCAAGTGCAAATGATGAAATGATGACTTACGCGAATATTAGTCATAAAAATAAGTAAGTGAATAAGTCTACGTTTTTCTGGATATTATAGCGTAATATATCGATGATATTTTTATTCTGACGTCTCGGATCCTTTACATCATTCATGTTGATGTTGTCTAGTATAGAAAATAATTGAAAACATACCAAAGTCTGAAGATAAATTTACTAAGTGTCTATGGCGTTTCGTGCCCGATTCTTTTCAAGATCAACTTCTTCATCATCATTATCAACCCATTACCGTCCAACTGCTGGGCACGGGTCTCCTTTCATTTGAGAGGGATTAGGCTTATAGTCCACCACGCTAGCCAACGGTGAAGGAAAACATGCATGCGTGAGAGATTTTCTCGATGCCATGTGAAGTCTGCCAATCCGCAGTAGATTGGCAGACTTCACATGGCATCGAGAAAATCTCTCACGCATGCATGTTTTCCTTCACCGTTTTAGCATGTGATAAATATGGGATCAAGTTCTTAGGACCGTGTAACTGTGTCTTGACATTTCATAAATGCTTGAGAAAGTATATTTGAAATATAATTGTTTGATTGATTAGACTCAAAAGACGACAGACAGCGGGGGCAGTGATGAGACACAAAAGACAATAGACAACAAGGATAGTGAGATATTTGACGTTAGAGACGAAGAGAGTCCTTCTACAGGTAGTAATATTCCTATCCCCCTACATTTTCTAGGGCCCTTTAACACCTACTGCAATAGGTTACCTCACACGAGGAAATTACAGCAGACTTAAACGACCTTACCTCATAATTGAGTTGCAAACAACACTGAATACGAAACAAAAACTGTTTGAACACTAATTCACACAATCCAGAATAATGATGATGAGTCCAAACAAAACTTGATCAACCGGCACCGCGTGGGTGCGGTAATTGCGCTAATTGCCTCGCTTGAGTCCTTTTCGTTCATTGCAGTTCATTTTTCGATTACTATTGTGTCTTGGCTAGACTTTGAGGCGTTTGTACGCAGTGCGATGTCTTTGTTGCGAGGTCACTGCCAAGGCTTTACGCGTTGACCTTGATTTATTGGCCCGCTTTTTTTCACTTTGGTGTTAGCAAATTCGAATTCTGTTTCCTTAAAGTCGGTAACACAGATGAATAGATTATTTTTCAGTTTGTGTTATTATTCTTATATAGTACGATTCTTTTATTGTAAGTATAAGAGACTGATATCTTATATTATTTTAACTAGGCTACGCAAATTATTTTTTCTTGGAATTATAGTAGTTTACTTATATTACCAATAATACTGTACTGGGATTAATGTCTCAAGCCTTGGTGACAATTTAAACGAATATTTTACCAAATTGGTTCAGTAGTTGAAAGCAGCAATCAATTGACTCTCCCTTTATGACTTGTCAAAACGCGATTCCCTGTAGACTTAATATGACAGTAGCAACAAGTGACGTCACTTCTATGTCTATTCAATTGATGAATTCTTTATAAAATTTAAAGTAACAACCTAATTTTAAAACAGTTATAAAGTATGAAAATTACTCTGTCACGGCCGGGCTTAGGTTTACTCTCATTCCTACATTACATAATATTACTTTACTCCTACAGGCTTTATATATGTACATATACATATACATACATGTTTGTATGTTCCCTTGTTCCTCAGATACCAAGTAGGTATTTACATACGTCATTGGAGACGGATGCACAAGATTCGTCACTTTACAAGCACGTCCTGTTAGGTACAGAATTCAGTAACGCAGACAAGTAGTCATATAAAAATATGCAGATATATTTGGCAATGAGAACAAATTGAATATGAATTTTCTATGTAGCATTTATCTTGCCCCAAGAGAGATGATGCACAGAAAAATCATATTCAATTTGTTATCTTAAATATAAATCCGTTTTAAACCAATGTGAACAATTATATCAAAGTATTTTGTATTTAAAACATCTATTCTGGGGTTGCAATGTGAAGATGAATAATAAAACGTGTGTGCACAGAAGTGCCCCTGCCAAGTCCAAAATAAAATGGGACGGGACTGGGTTCCTCATAAATTTGGAGTAAGTATATCCATAAATGTATGTGTTAAGTATTTTATGATTATACACATATTTATTGTCAATGAGTCACAATTATTAAGTTTTGTTAAATGTGTATTTGTAGATAAGTACGTAGGTTAGCTTTGAAAAATAATTTCTAACAATAAAACGGGAAAAGCACGCTGATCTAATATGTTTTTTTTTATATTAAAATCATTAATGCATACCTTATTGAGTGAATAATAATTAATTTGAATGTAATTGATTTATAAATGAAAAATTTAATACAATTATGACATCAATATCTTCAGAGTGTTAAATAAATAAATAAATATTCCTGGACATTATGACATACAGCGCCATCTAGTTCCGTGCTAAGCAACGAGGCTTGTGTTACGGATACTAGCTGGTTGATATACTACATATATACTTTTTGTTTTTTGTAAATACATACATATTATAGATAGATATATCCATGACTCGGATACAAATGTTCATGCTCATCACACAAACATTTGACCCTACCGGGATTCGAATCCGGGACCCATAGCACAGAAGGCAGTGTTAACTACGCTGGACTAACTGGGTCGTCAAAAAAAGTTAAAGTTTGTATGTTTGTTACTCAATTATGCAAAAATAGCTGTACAAATTTGGGTCAGATTTGCAAAACAGATAGTTTATTAACTGAATTACCACATGGTAACTGGGTTACTTCTTATGAATAACACAAGTGAAGCTAAAGCCTGTTGTATTATATAAATTGATCAAATTCGGTCTCCATCAGATCAACTACTCGTAAAAATCCCTTTTACTTTAAACAGTTTTACTGCATAATAAAAAACTCAGTCAGAGATATTTCCCTCTATTCTACATCCTCCAAAATAAATGTTGGCTTCGATTTCTTCACATATTACATTTTGGCAGAGATTATCTCAAGATCCGCTCTTTTCTGTCCGCTATTAGGTGGTACTAACATTTTCGAAAAATAAATTCTATTATGTTGTCCTTCTTGCTGAAACTTGGCGGTGCGCCAAACTATGTTGGTAGCACTAAGTTGGTTAAGTCGTTTTCTACCGCAATCTGTCTTTGGTATTTTTATCTTGGTCATTAACTTAGAGTACCTAATAATGTATTTTTAAGTTAGGTTTATGTTGTTACGCGGAATTTTTGGGGTAGTATTTTCAAATCTTAATAAGGATATAATTATGATTTTTAGTACAACCATATTTTTTCTATTATATATCTTACACTTACACAAATATTTGACATTGAAATAAAAGTGCTTATAATAATATATGTATAAATAAATAAATAATAATAAATAATAAATATTCCACGACATTTTATACAGCACCATCTAGTCCCAAACTAAGCAGAGCTTGTACTATTTGTAGGTACTAGACAATGGATATAATACTTATATACTTTTTTTTGTAAAAACATACTTATAATACATAGGAAACACCCAGACGAACACAAACACTTATATTCATCACATAAGTATTTTGTGTCCCGTGGGAATCGAACCAACGACCTCGTGATCAGCAGCCCGGTACCCGAACCACTAGATCACAGAGGTCGTCAATATATATTTATATATATTTATTTTACCCGTGACTGTAAAATCTGTAACGGATGCGAAATTCTGGTATTAAAACTATGAATATACCAGGATGAAATTAGTAAATGTAGTGCTTTATTTCAATTACTTAATACTTGAAATAAAACATCATCATCAAAATTATCGAAATACTGTATTACATCCCATAAAAAAGTTCACAATAGGTATACCTACGTGTATTTAAAAGTTAATTAATCTTTTCTTTACAGATAAAAAAAACAGTAATACATAAGTGGTGTATTAATCGCCATTCAAAAGTAAGAGAAATGGATTTGAATCTTTTCGTTTGTTACAGCACTTTTAAATTTTTTTGTGGAAATGTTTTCGATGTGCAGAAACGCCAGCACGTCAATTGAGTGGAGTTTATGTATAGAAGTTTATGGAGTTTATGTTTTTAAACAAGGTTTTTTCAGTAGATAAAATTAGTAATTCTAAGCGGATAAAGTTGCAGGCAAAAGCTAGAACTTTATAAGTCTGTAGGTACTGTACTATAACATCGCATTATTACACTACTGTTAAAGATTTCTTTGAGGAAAAAAACAATTTAATAATGTAATTTTCCTGCAAATCCAATTCAGACTCTATACTCTAAAAGCGCATTTGGACCAAAACCAATAACAATTTATTTTATTTGCGTATATGTATAAATAGGTTTAACTTATGAACAAAATATTATTCCCAGATAATAATAATAATAATAAATATCTCTGGACATTATGACACAGCGCCATCTAGTTCCGTGGTAAGCAACGAGGCTTGTGTTACGGATACTAGAAGGTTGATATACGACATAATATATACATAGATACATCCATGACTCGGATGTTCGGATGTCGGACAAATGTTTTTGCTCATCATACAAACATTTGTCTCTACCGGGATTCGAACCCGGGACCCGTAGCACAGAAGGCAGAGTTAACTACCGCTGGGCTAATCGGGTCGTCAAAAAATCAATGTCTGATAAATCATTACAGATGTAGGTATTGATCCCAAAAGTGTACGCAAAATACTAATTATTTATTTTACATAACCGCCGATTCCTCGTTTTTCCCTTCTCTCAACTCTTATCCATCCAATCTCTGTATATTCCATTTTGTTGTCCCATTGGGGTACAAAAAATGCTGTTATAAGTTTGACGTGTCTGTGTGTCTGTGGTATAGCTCCCGAAAGAATGAACCGATTTTGATTTAGATTTTTTGTTTGTAAGGTGAGTTAGTCGGGAGTGTTCTCAGCTATGTTTGATGAAAATTGGTCCAAAATGGCAGCCACAAAACGTGTCGGGAGTTTTTAGTATTTTTAATTAAATATTTTTGAGAGAAAGTAAAGTACCTACATTCTTATTATATTTATCGGCAAAGGCCTCTCCACTCTTCTTCCAATTCCACAGAGGATGTTAGGTTAATAGCAACGGGTCCTCATATACCTTGTAATTTATTTACTTTAGTACTGTTGTATGAGTTAAAACCACCGAATGAGTACACTAATTAACGAATGCTTGGTAAACACGGGAGTCCGCGATGAGATCATTGTTCAAATATAAGTACAGAGACTTGAGTTACGTAGTGACATACTCAAATAAACTACGATTTGTATCAAGCAACTCAAAAACAGTCTTAACGGAGACTCAAATATCCGGACCTTAGTTTTATAAATCCGCGATTATCGATTATTTATTAACTGACTTCAAAAAGGAGGAGGTTATTTATCAGCTAAGCCTGCAAGCCATAAATAATGAGTTATTTTGTAGGCATTTAAATTTCATATATTTCATTTTTATTAAATGTTATGTACATAACATAACATAACATTTTCATTTTTTGTAAAATAATTAAAATAAAGATTTATTATTATTTATGTGTAATAAGATATAACAACGTCCTTAAAAGATAAAGTTAAATACACATAATATGTATGTTTATTAGACATTCAACTATCGGAATGAATTACGAAAACGGTCAAGTTAACCGAGTCTCCATTGTTGTTGCGAATCAAAAACCCAATAACACTGCTCGGCCTGGGAATCGAACCCAAAACCTCTTGCTCAGCAGTCGCACTAGACCTACGAGGCAGTCATGGACATTAGATAGCGATTATAGCCCAATCCTTTTCTATATCATTCAACCTACCAGCCACACGCCAACACGATTCAGCAAATTGCTGAGCGATCGACTTCTGTCTCACATAATCGGTAATCGACAAGACATCAATTTACTATCTGTAATGTAGTTCTTACGATGACATCACTATACAAACACTTTCGGTGCCTTCGCGCTCTCTGTATTCTTGCAGGCCCTCCGCTACTATAGAATCGCGACGATTTAGTCACTTGAGCGTTTGGTGCAAGTTTCGAGCTTATGACTACTGCGGCTAGAGGCAACTAAGGTCAAGGGCAACAAGAAATAGTCTTGATTTTTATCTTGACTCTGTTCTTTGCTTTAATATATTATTGTTATACCTACTTCTCAAAATTATATATTTAAGATTTTAAACAATTTTTTTTATTTTATTTTTCATATCGTTTTATTCATGGTAGTTCTAGCATTTGGACTATCTGTTTACCAAATTTATAACTATATTATAAAATACATTGTTTTTTTGTAAACAAATAAGAAAAATGAAAAATAAAATATTTTCGTTACCTATACATAGTCACAACTGTTTATGTGTTTGTCAGGCATGATTGTAACACTGTAACCGTGTTGCCAACACTACATATTATATTTCGATAACATACAACAATAATAAGCAGTTAGTAGTTATCCAACTATTATTATTGCCACTATATCCGATGAGTTAAAAGCATTTTGTATACAAATAATAAACTTTTTTTTTTAAGAACATCAATTTTACCAAATAATATTTATTGATGAGTTGTTTAGAAATAAATACATTCACTACACAACATACTTGTAAACTTTAAGCTATACAAATATTTCAATCATTCTAACTCCTAAGCCGCTAATTTACAGTCCAAGTTACCAACGTCGCATTCTCTTTTCACTTGTATCACACAATGAATCACTTGCTAACATTCAACGCCAATTCATTACCAGCTACACTTATTTGCAAATTAGTCTTTGTGTAATCAACAATAGCAATGCATTTCATTAAGATACATAACGTGTTGGTGCTAAGGACTGACTAACCTCATTAGTGCAAGCGGAAACATGTATGATGTATGAGAACTCAAATAGGAACGTTGCCAACCGTAGTGTGGTCACTGGTCATGATACCCTAGTCGTGTAGCCAGTAGCCAAAGGTATTGAATTCGATCTATAATAAAGGTAGGAAGGTGGGAAGTTGTAAAAATGGCGAAAGAAAACATCGTGATGAAACCTGCATTTTGACAGTGTCTAAGTCTGCCAACCCTATGCCACTACTATGGTGGACTATATACATATAGTACTAATCTCCTACTCTGTAGGAGGTAGGGTATAACGAGATTTCTCGCTCAAATTGAGCTGTCCGACTGGGGAAGTACCTCCACCTTACAGAAAGAAGACCGCAGTGAATCAACAATAGTTGTCTTTCTGCGAGTGAGTAAGGTTACCAGAGCTCATTGGGGGAGTGACTATTCTGACAACATGGGAATTCTGTTTGCTGTCAGTTCAGTATCTTCCTATTTTAAGAAACCCGAACGGTTTCTAAGGGGTTTGGCAACGCATTTGCAAGCCTCTAGTGTTGCAAATGCCCATGGGCGGCGGTCATCACGTACCAGGTGAGCCGCTTGCTCGTTTGCCCCCTTATCACCATAAAAAAATAACTACTACTCTCAAATATGAGGAGATAGAATGAGAGAAGAGGAGATAATTCGAACGTTTCGTAAACTGGACCGAACATCATTCATGTTCATGATCAGACTAGCCGTGAATGCTGTCTAAGGAGTAATCGGTGAACATACATAATTAAAAAATATACAGTGGAACATATAACCGCCTCCTTTTTGAAGTCGGTTAAATAGTCTAAAATTCATGTAAGAACGACCTTCACCGGACTGGTTGATGGGCGAATTTTATATCAAATTAAATTTATCTAAAAAATCTACTAATCGTAAAAAGTAATTTTCTTTTAATGTCTAATATTCGGGAAAGTATACATGGTAAATAAACACTGTTCGTTCAACTATGTGAGTAATGGTATATGCTTGACGGAACTACCAGCACGTAATACATAATGTTCGACTGTTTTAATAGCAAATAATAATGAAATATGAAATTCAATGCGAGACATCTCTAAATGGTAATCAGGTCATGTGATCTCAGCCTATGAGGCATAATAATTGTCTGTTTGAATTGAATACGTTGGTTCCATTGACGTAACGTTAGAGTGGGGAACCAGAAAATATTCGTTCTATCAAGTAATTCGTTTAACTGAGGTTTGTTATGTTGAGGTTATTTTTAAATTTTTAAATTGTAGCCAATGTACTTGTGGGAATCCCGATCTTATTAGCTATGCCTAATTGTTTCGTCATAGGATTTTTGTCAAACTAATTAATGTTGTTTCGCCTTTCTGCGACCGATGAGTAAGGAACACCTTGTACGTTTCTGTGCCATTTTAACTTACATCTTTAACAATAGTGAAGAGCAGAAGTGTTTACATTACTTTTCATCAAACAACAATGATTGTTTTACGAACAAAAGTGTGTCGAAACATGATAATTAAGAGTCATACATTGGTGGGAACTTGTATAAAGATTTAGGGTTGACAAAATTCGTTAATTAGATGTATTTATACTTTTTCTTGATCGTTAAAAATTCGTTAAAGAGGTTGTTCGCAAAAAATGATCGCAATGTAAAGGTATATCTTATATTGACTCTTATGGGCAATTCAAGGGGATTAAGAAGAATTTGTTAAATCGAGGAATTCGTTATATTGAGGTACGTTATATTAAGGTTGCACTGTAATAATAAAATCCGTTATAGATGATAACCCAGAGGATTGTGAGGTCAAAGAAAGGTCTGAAGTTCGCGCAAACCGCTCCCTATTTTTTTGTATTTTTTATATTGTTTAAAAGAGTAAGTATCTAGGGGGTTTCTTGCCGGTTCTTCTCCATAAGACCTACCGTTTGGAACCGTCCAACTAAATTCAATTAAATTCGACTATTCAAAAGTACCTGTATTGATCTAATTGAAATAAATTATTTGACTTTGAACTTGACTTTGAATTTAATTTGAATTTGACTTTGACTTTGACTTATTTGTTGCGGTTTTTGAAAAAAGGGAGTGAAATTGTTTCTACAGGGTCGGCAACGTGCTGGCGACATCACTAATATTGCAGACGCCCATAGACTACGGAAACTGCTTACCATCAAACGGCCCTTACTTGTTGGTACCTAGTATTCTATAAATTCCTTTGAGAAAATTATGAATTCACTTTTTCAAGCCATTTCAAATGAAAGATTTTGTTTGAATAAAATAATAACAGTTTGTAATTAATAAATGTTTTTGCATCTATAAAGAAAACAGTCCTACACGTGACTGAGCAATTTATTTTATAGATTTCATTTGAAAAAAGTCTTTAATCTTGATTCCTAGGATACTAATTTAATACATACATTACATACCATCACGCCTGTCGTCTATGAAGGGTTAGGCAGAGGTAGGTAGGTACTAATGTACAATCACATTTTGCTGGTATATTTAAAAAAATACCGATAACACTTTGCTCGACCTGGGAATCGAACCAAAGACCTCTTTCTCAGCAGTCGCACTATATGGCCACTAGACCAACGAGGCAACGGGGTCTTCTTATTCTTCTCCACTCTTCTCTTCATTTACCATTTTATTTTATTAATTTATCTAAAATACTAGTTAAACACATAACGTAGGACAAACTTTAGTTTACAGGAACTACAGTAACTATTTAACCGTGCGGCTTTCAGTTATAACCGCGTGATGTCGCTTCATAAAAGTTAATTGGAAACGGTTCAACCTTCGTTTCGTTTTGTTCTTGCATTATTTGTTTTGAACTTTAGCTAGCAGAACATATTTATATTTAATTGCACGTTTCTTTTAAATGTGAAAGGTGAAATAACAAAATACTTTGAAAGAAATTTCTTAGTTAAATAGTGAATAACTGCATTACTTTTCTTGTATAAATAAATCAATTGAAATAGTTCTTACTTCTACAATTTAATGATAAACGCGTACGTCCTCGTTTACAACAGATCCGATATCAATAACTTAATTATTGACTAATTTCACATTAGTTCGTTCAAACACACTCAAATTCACTGCTGGGAAAGAGTTCTTAGTCACGCTGGAAATGTAGTCTCAAATCATAAACCTCCATAGAAACTTTTTTTTTATTATTATATCAACTTGCAATCGTATATGCGTGAATATAAAGATCTGAGTTACAATAATTTTGCATTTCCTCTTATAAGGAATCTTCGGAGCCGCCTTGGGAAGGCTGTATCTTCTATTATTCACGATACACAACGAGTATACGATACTTATCAATATACAATCCGCAAATTATCTAATTACTAAGATATCTACGTCTCCACCGAACATAGTACGCACACTACAAACGATAACAGACTCCATTTACACCAGTTTCTTCAAACATTGTTTCATATCGTATTCATGATACTGCTCCCTACCTCTGTGTAGATACGGGCGGGCAATGTTGCCCGTTTTACTATTGTATAAACTCGTAATAGGGGCTCAGAATGCCTAGTCAGAAAAGCGTGTGTATATAATACCTATGTGACATTTTAGGCACGAGTTTAGTGCATACAACGGTTATACAATAGTAAAACGGGTACTAACTAAAATAGAATTACTTATTAATTTTAATTGGTTTTTTATTACATGGGACCAGAAAACATATAAGTATATTAAACCGTAATGGCCTAGCGTTCATCATCAACCCATTATTGTCCCACTGCTGGGCACAGGTCACCTCTCATTTGAGAGGGATTAGGCTATAGTCCACCACGCTAGCCTACTGCGGGTTGGCAGACTTCACAAGTCATCGAGAAAATCTCTCAGGCATGCAGGTTTCCTCACGATGTTTTCCTTCACCGTTTGAGCATGTGATAAATACGCACATAACTTCCGAAAAGTCAGTGGTGCGTGCCTTGTGTTTGAATTCGAGACCTTTGACATCTCAGTCTGGACTATAGCCTAATACCTCTCAAATTAGAGGAGACCCGTGCCCAGCAGTGGGACAATAATGGGTTGATGATGAAATATAACACCACCTCGCATTCTTCAGCTAACATAACGCCGCAGTTTCGTCATGTTTCAACATCCATAATACGTTATACGTTACTTTCCTAATCATTATTAGACATTGAAATTACTACTGTTTACAGATTTTATGGAAGTATGTTGATTTTAAGATTTTAATAAAACAACTCGTACTATTCACGGAACTTGAAACGAAACATCAGGATTAAAACCATATAAATATACTGCGATAAAAGTATATTTTTACCCGACTGCGTCAGAAGGAGGGTTATTATTTCTTTATATTAACGCTACTTCAAACTCTATTTATAGGAGCTAGGTGCCAGGGTGCCTCAGTAACTTGAAAGGTGAGACGAAGCGAGAATTAAAATCTCATCCTTCAAAATCAAGCGTGGGAAATTGACTGAGCTCGTTTATATTCGTGCATCGCCATACCTCGTCTCGGCTCGTCTTCTCTCGTCTCGTCAATTGAAAATTAGCGTCAGTTAATGCAATCATCATTAGATTTAAATGTACCTATACACGATTCACACGTTATCTGTAGTAAAGCAATTAGTAGTAGAGTTAATAGCTTATGGTTTTATCGCAAAACTTCCTCTTAACTGATAAACTTAAAATATCCACTAGAGAATTCGGGCGTAAAGTTAGCTTGGCTCTTTTCCAAAATCTGCAGCCTTAAAAATGCTTTATTTATATAGAATACTGCGGAAATTCATTAATGCGTTAATTCCTAGCCAGAGTGGCATTGACTTATAAATCAATGCAGAGTGGGCAATATTTTTTCTATAATAGAATAATACATTATAACATATTTTGTCTAATGCCTCTTTTTGCATAAACTTTTTTCTAAAAAGAGGATCACAAAAATTAGAATTAGCTTTGTTTGTAACTCTTTCCCACCTTAACGTCTTAAACAATTTTGATGAATGATTATTTGTACTTATTGGGTGACATAAATGGTTCTTAGCTTTATAAAAGGTGGTCCTAAGCTTACCAAACCGGGTGAGTCGGCTCATATGACCAAATTACTTAAGTACTGCATAAATTACACTATAAAACAAGCAACATAATACACTCGAGCACAAAAGTAATAGGGACAGGCACGCGGAAGTCTATTGTTAGCTCACATTCCTCTTAGAAGTTACTACTTAGAAACAGCTTGCGCCATATAAGTACAGTGAATGGCCGCGACTGTACGTTCAAAGGACGTTTGCTCCTGTTTTCAAACAGGTCGGTCTAGAATTGTGCAAGATTTATCTGCATTACTTTCAAACTATGCTAGGATCGGCATCCAGCATAACTAGATCCATGCAAGGTTGTTTGGAAAGGCCAACCAATGCTAGAGGATTAAATTACTTAGTCATATGTAGTAATATAACATACCATCACGCCTGTCGTCCCTGAATGGTGAAGCAGAGGTGTACTAATTAATATACACCCACATATCGTCAGTATGTTTTTATTGTCATCAACCAGGCACGAATCCAAACTCCGAGTTGCAACTGAGAATTATATGCATAGTATAACCCAATAACACTTTGCTCGACCTAGGAATTGAAGAGAAGACCTTCTTGATCAGCAGTCGCACTTACGGCCACTAGACCAACGAGTGCGCCATAAAACAGTACCTAAACAGAATTAACACTTAGTCATAGTGTAGTAATTTCTTACAGTTACGAAAATAGTACAAGTAGAAATAGTTCAACCCTTATTTCACCCGCTTAGAGGCTTAATTTATAAAGAACCTGAAGAATATTTAGTCAAAATTTCGAGTCTTTACCCTAGAGCGTTGATGAATCAGTCAGGACAAACGATTATATAAGTATATACCTATAGAATAAAGCGTAAGAAGTTATTAAATTTCAGAAAACAAATTTTCAATCTTATACATAACATTCTAGTGTTTGTGAACGAAACTAAATTTTACACCCCCTAGGTAATACAGATAACCCGCACTAACTTTTTTTTTTATCTGACAATATTTTTTTTTATATATTTTTTTTTTTAATTTGGCATCAAAAATACTTATGACCCTAAATATTCACTCTTCTACCACCAACAATGTGGCAAAACAACGTTTGCTGGGTCAGCTAGAACATACAATTTTTTTAATAAAGCTCTCTTTCTTGTTGCAGGTAAATATTACGAGCATCAAGAGACGTCAAATTGACATAGCGTGAATATTTTGCTAAAAAGCCACCTGATAGTAAGCGGCGAATTGTTAGTGAGGCCTACAAACCGAGACTTTAACTGGTAAACATAATAAATAAATAAATATTCCTGGACATTATGACACAGCGCCATCTAGTACCGAGTAAGCAACGAGGCTTGTGTTATGGATACTAGTCGGTTGATGTACTAAATATATACTTTTTGTTGTTGTAAATTCATACATATTATACATAGATACATCCATGACTCGGATACAAATGTTTATGCTCATCACACAAATATTTGTCCCTACCGGGATTCGAACCCGGGACCCATAGCACAGCAGGCAGTGTTAACTACCGTTGGACTAATTGGGTCGTCAAAATAATGTAAATTAATAATGCTCACCATATTGTAAATATTGGATGTTTATTTTACCAACATAATAATATTATATTAAAACCACATTCTTGATTCCAAGATTTACACCATGGTTGATTGATGTTGGTTGTTAAAATCCACACGCAGATATATCGTATCTAAACCTTTAATTTGCAAAAATACTTGAGATATCGACAAATATTTAAGGTGGAAGCTCCACGCTAGCCCGCGGAATGAAAATTTTCGAACGTTTTTACAATTTGCCATTGTAAGGCTGTACATTGAACAAAATATGATTCGCGCCTGTAATAGGTATTTAGTTACAGAATTTTAATCATTAATATCATCAACACTACCCTCACATTGCATACAATTGGATTGAATGACTTTTTCATGAAATAGACAATCAATACAGTTATATGCACTTTGAGGGTTGTTTTATTGATTTACGAGATTCCACCTTAATGCAAAACAAATGTAGGCAATAAATAATATGGTAAAAATTTAGCACTAAAATACTGCACTAGAACCAAATTCAATTTGCTTCTAGGCAAAGTAAGCAATTTAGTTTATTAAATTTATTTCTATTGCATCTCCCTCAAAACAACATATATGTATAATAAATACTAGCGTGTGCCCGCGATGCCGTCCGCTAATATTATAATACTTTTATATCAAATTGACTCATTTTGTACGTCTCAAAAACATCACCCATCTTCGCTTCCTAGAATCTTTACTAGCAAGAAGAAGCAGTGCAACAAACACCGTCACAATACATTTCTTTCCGTGTAGTAAATAATAATTAATTCTATATAGTACCTATTGGGTACTATGATTAAAAATATATTACAAAAAAAATACAATACAAAATAGTTTATTGTTTTCTCTCACATAGAATTCTCACATATTGAGGTAGTAAACTCGTTTTTACATTTTACATTACACTCGTTTACAGGTCCAGTGAATCTAACTAACCAAATAATCATTGAAATATATATTTATTTGATTCATATGGCGTCTTAGGCACTAAGAACAACAGGGCATTTTATAATAAAACACATAAAGGTATGCGCTAACTATGTTGTAACAGTCGTACACACAATACAACACTCGCTCGCCTCTCCTTTCATTTGAATCACAGATGATGTCATGACGGGTGCTCGGCGCGTTGCATCGTATTCCTACGTAATTTTCTACTTAGTCATAGCATGTACTTAAGTAGGTACCTACTTAGTGTTACGATAAAAAGGTACCTTGGAACTAAAAACTCGTTTTGATATCTGTGCTCTATAATATAAAACCTAAACTTGTTTGGACAATTCATAAGTAATGATCAATATTAATTAATTGTGATAAAAATATTTCAATAAATTTTGCCCCACACTAGGATTTCTTCCTGTGTTGTGGGTGCGTTTACAAACTCAATTTTTCACATGCACAAACGTCCAGACCATGAATAACTAACGCTTTACATATATCGTACAAATATTGGCGTTATGTGGGGATCAAACACGCAACATTAGTTAACTATTTAAATAAAATGTTGCCCACTTCAAGGTGTTCTATATTTGTGTATAAAAACAACCGCAACCAAATAAAACCCATACAAATATCTAAACAACTACCTACGTAAAACATGTTAGGCACTTCATTCAAAGTAGCTTTTCTGACAAACTTTAATACTAAAACACAAAATATGAACACAAACATG
Organism: Craniophora ligustri; assembly: GCA_905163465.1. Lineage (NCBI taxonomy): Eukaryota > Metazoa > Arthropoda > Insecta > Lepidoptera > Noctuidae > Craniophora > Craniophora ligustri. The sequence continues at coordinate 14,117,168 of LR990959.1, read as the reverse complement.
CCTACTTTAAATAACCACCTCTATATAACGCTAGTAAAAAGGAAAAAACCACTCAAACAATATGTACCCAAAGTTAAAAATGCGCTGTACACAAAGCACACAAAAAAGTTACTAAACACCAAACAACATAACTCGAAACTCGTTGGTTACTTTTTATTTAACATGGCCGAAATTTGCAGACCACTAAACAGATTAATTAACATCTAGACAGGTATGTAATTAGTTCTCCGGTGAGGGGGCTAATCTATTTACGAAATGGGAAACTCATTTGTATTTTCCAACTGTGTTACGGTCGGCAAGTCTAAACTTTTTTTGAGTTTTTTGACATGCGATATTTACATCATTTGGGAAGCTGAAAAGCTATCTTATAAGTAATTGATAAACACAAATCTCAGCAAATCAAAAAGGAAATTGAATTAAAAAAAATAAGATTAAGCTTTTAAACTAATTTTCGCATTGAGATAAAATAACATTTTATGTATGTATGTATGTATAGAAATGCAATTTAAATTTAACTGAGTGCCGAATAAATAAACAACCAATTGAGACCATGATAAACAAAAAACAAACACATAAACAAATATATTATGTGAAGCGTAAAAAGCTTTAGGGGGACGCCCAGAATAACCCCTTAATTCGTTCGATTGGCGCCAATAGCGATTAGTTTAAGCTTTAAGCTTAGCTTATTGTACGCTTTTCAGATTGTGTTTTCGTTATATATAAAATTAGGTTATAAATTCCTTACAACCTTAAAGAAGTGAGGCACAAAAAGGCAAACCTAACTCCAATTCATAACATAAAGTAAACATACAATTTACAATGAAATAATCTTTCTAAAAATAAGCTTACAAGCTGCTAACATCATCATATTATTATGCTAATGGGTGGCGCCCGCGATGCCGCAGCCTGCCCGCTACAAGATCAACAGAACACTGCTTACGAATGAACGGTAAATGTAGGTAATTGTAAAATTTTGCTGTTATTGTCACGTCTAATGTAAGGCAGGGTCGGGTTAGGTCGTGTTATGGGGGGCAACAGCTAAAAAGCGGCGGTTAGAAATTTAGACGTTTGTTGAGCCGGATATTTTATTATTCTAATTCAATTGATACAAACACGGAGTATGTTTGTAACAATTGAAATAGAATAATATTATATTGAACATAATTAATTTTAATCTCTAAATACATAACGAAAAGAACAATATAATTACATGGCATAGGTACTCTGTTCATTTCCATTCGATAAATAGCTATAACAGCTACTCTGTGCTTCTATCAAATTTCACTTGGATAGATTAAAATACCAATGTAAAAACACCAATGTTTACATTATAACCTACACAACAAAAACATTTTTGTAAGGAAGTAAATCGTCCTTGGCCCCCCAACCCGCCGAAGTTCGCCCCTGTAACAAAAGTACACATGACATTTGGATATTAACAAAATGTTGACTCATCTGGACACAGCACTGTGCACCGACTCCTCACATTATGCAAATTTATTGACACCCTACTCAGACGAATATGGTTCGTGAACATTAATGATTGTGAGAGAACACGTTGCCGTATGAATAAAATTTTATCATCCATTGTAGCATTCGATATTCCACTATATAAATAGACTGCCTCGTTGGTCGTGGGGTCGTTGGTGCCACTGCTAAGCAAGACGTCTTAAGTTCGATTCCCATGTCGAGCAAAGTGGGTTATTGGGTTTTTCTAGGAAATTCTCAGTAGTAGCTCGGAGTTTGGATTCGTGCTTTACACAGCGGTGAAATGTAGGTGTACATTAGTACACCTCTGCCTTTGGGGACGACAGGTGTGATGATATGATGACTTCATAGAAGAATGGTTAAAGCGGGTATGAATATTTTGTTAGTGGTACATCTCAATTTAACTTCAATTTATCACATGCTCAAACGGTGAAGGAAAACATCGTGAGAAAACCTGCATGCTACGAAACTTTCGTGATGGTATCTGAAGTCTGCCAAACCGCAGTAGGCTAGCGTGGTGGACTTATATGTAGTACACTTATATCCCTCTCAAATGAGATGAGTTGGATAATAATGGGTTAATCATGACATGCCATCGAAAAGTCTCTCAAGCACGCAAGCTTCCTCACAATGTTTTCCTTCACCGTTTTAGCATGTGATAAATACGCACATAACCTCCAAATAGTCAGTCATGTGAACTCGAGACCTTTGACATCTCAGTCCACTGGTCACACCACTAGGCTACCACAACTCATATGCCACATGTTATATTTACGTAGCTCCGTTTATCACTTTCACACCGTTTATAACTTTCAAATAATCCTACTAATATTATAAACGTGAAAGTTTGTAAGTATGGATGTATGTGTGGATGTTTGTTACTCTTTCACGCTAAAACCACTTAACAGATTTGAATGAAATTTATCATACAAATAGTTTATTACCTGGATTAACACATAGGCTACTTTTTATACAATATAAACTTATATCTTAGGAGTAATCGTAAAAAAATCATCACGCTAGGCTACCACAGCTCTTTATCGCGTTCGATGTGTCATGTCAGTTTTGATAGCTTCTCTGTTGCTATGTACGTTGTTGCTATGTAGCGACATAGACGTCGCTATACACATAATGGATCATCTATATATATTTATTTATTTATTCTATTGAAACGGGGGCGAAATGAGGAGGAGAAATTAGTATTAAATTTCACGGGCGAAGCTGCGACCATCAGCTAGTAGTATAATATACGACCTTTTTTTGGGTCGAGTCATAAAGCCGCAATATATCACGGATTATCAGCTTTTGTTCTATCTGTATGTAGGTGTATCTGAAGGCCACTGCAGCCCACTATTTCTGTGCTGCAGCTGTCATAGCATGATGGATGGCTAAAACGTGACGAGATGCCCAACAGGCGGACTTGGGTACATTTGTGTGGTTATAATATTTACATTCATTCAGGGTATGGGATAGTGGGACATTGTTTCGAGATTATTTATATTTATGAATATCTGTTTGAATAACCAAAGGTGTGTTTTATAAACCTAATTGAATAATTCTTTATTTAAGATAGGAAGGTTGTTTCAACTATTAACCAAATATAAATCGTTTTTATGGCGTTCAACTAACATTATAAGTTTTTAAATTTCATTTTATACAATTCTGTCACCATCTTTAAGTTTTCTATTGTGTACTGTGAGAATGACGTCACAACGACTACAACGTGGCTTCTGTTCTCTAAATTCAAAATTTTAAATACAGTTTCATAACAAATTGATACAATAACGTTTAATCAAATTCAAAGTATTCATAACTACCTAGATCCATTTTGAGCCATTTATAAAAAAAAGAAAAACCAACTTCAAAAACTATAAAGCAAAAAATAACTTCATACAGTTTGACCTTTTTTTTAGTTTTAAAGGTATGAAGTCGGTGCCAATCCAAACGTAATAGTAAGTACACTCACCGCGAGTGACCTTGAGCGAGGTGGTTAAAACCACCACATCATCGGCACCGACTTCATACCTTTAAAACTAAAAAAAAGGTCAAACTGTATGAAGTTATTTTTTGCTTTTTAGTTTTTGAAGTTGGTTTTTCTTTTTTTTAAAAGTTAATTTATTTTTTTCTTTTTAGTGTTGTATATGTATATAATTCACTTTTCATATCAGATCAATCTAATAGCCTGAAAGAATACAACTATCGATCCATATATACTAATAATTATGAAAGATTTTTCCTTCAACTCCTAACCGTTGAGGAGTTGTACCTTCCATCATCAGATCATTACATGAGATGGTGATTTTCAGATGCAAATACTTGAACAGCTTTGGAGAATACATGTAAATGTAATAAATGCCTATAACTGAAAGAATTTTCTTTTAACTCTTAACTGTTGAGGAGTTCTACCTTCCATCATCAAATGATAATTATCAGACGCAAATACTGGAACAATCATAGTAAATATATTTAAAATGTGATAATTGCCTATAAAATTTGAGGGTTGCCCTCGATTTCCCTGGGATCCCATCATCAGATCCTGATGTGGTTACAATGGGACCAACTGTGAAGTCTACCCTTTTAAACAAAAAAAGAATTTTGGAAATCGGTCCAGGCGCTTTTAAGTAATTCGTGAACATACATAAAAAAAAGATTCCGACGAATTGAGAACCTCCTCCTTTTTGAAGTCGGTTAAAAAATAATGTTATATATCTTACGATACAATTAAAAACACATTATACAGATCTTAAATTAATTAAAAACTAATATTTACAAACTTAAAAAATAAAATTAAAAAAAAAAGAAGTTATAGGGCGTCAAAAAACTCGTCCCCGACGCTGTCAGGGGGTAGAGTGCCCAGAAGACTGGCGGCATTGCCACGTTGAATGGCAATGCTAATTCTTTGTCCGAAAAATACGCCAGCCTTTGAGTCACGTGAAAGGTCGACCAAGCGTTTCGAAATTTCTTTGAAGAGTGCTAAGGCACTCGGACCCCATGACCCAAGCGTTTCAACCCCAAACGGCTCGAAAATATAACTATTAAATAAATTGATATATTTTCGCCGCTTGGTGGTCTCCGCAGCTGCAGCAGCAGCGCTAGCACGGCTCGCCGAACTGGGAAGATGGGATGGCGCTAGAGTGTCTACGCATGTTGCGTCCCACACCAGAGGCCTGCCCAACTTCCAAGGAAGTAACGACATGCCATCTGGTCTCTTGCCATCGTCACGTAACAGGCCGTTTGGTTCTAAAACGGCGGCTACGCCGGCGGAGACAAGAGCACGACGGATGATGTCGTTAATATTGGCGTGCCGCGATATATATATATCTTATATATATATATATATATATATCTTACTATGTTGTGATTTACCCTCGTAAAGCGGGTATTTTTTTAAACTGAAAAAGCGTTATTCTAGGTAGCGTAATTATTACGTAATTAAAAGATGGCGAAGCTCAACTCAAGTTATACAGGGCCTTGTGTTAAAATAAGAAAGAGTCAGGTTGCCAGCGCAGCGATCGAGAGAAAGTTATAGAATGAAAAAACCTACAAAAACAACTCTGTATTATTTCTCTTCGGAAATTGTAGGAAGCATAAAAATATCCTAGAGTTATGTAAGTACAGGGAAATAAGAAATTGCAATACTTAGCGCATGTTGCATCACGTCTTGATAAATTATTTCACAATAACAGATGAATACATATAAATTCTGCTGGAATTTTAAATAAACTTGTGGTGGTGGTCTGCGCAAATGGGGGTAATTCAAAAACACCGCCCAAATTTAATATTTGGACCCGAACGAACGAAGCAAACTTTACCCATTGAAAGTCGGCAAAAACAAAAACATTCTAATATAATGCAAAACTCTGAAAGTTTTAATGATGTAACAAGATATTTTGCTGCAATTAGTGTTCAAAGGGCGCGATTCTCAAAAGTTTCCCGTCTGAGTTCCGAACCTTAGCCCTTTGGTGAGAGCCTGTAGACGGAGGCGCGTCTCTTTGAAAACTTTCGAAGGCTTATCATTATTATTTTGTTGCTCTTCTACTTCTTTCGTGCAGGAACTATACCACTGAATAACTATTATTACTGTCATCAACAGAACACATAATAAAATTAATACCGTATCATAATAAGAATAATCAATTCCAATTTAGGACAAATGGGCCTCATCTAATTCTTTTGAAAAAACAATACAATACACTACGATGGAGGTAGAGCATAGCGAGATTTCTCGCTCAAATTGAGCTGCCCGACTGGGGAAGTACCTCCGCCTTACAGAAGACCGCAGTAAATCAACAATAGTTGTCTTTCTGCGAGTGAGTAAGCTCACCAGAGCTCATTGGGGGAGTGACTATTCTGACAGCATGGGAATTCCGTTTGCTGTCAGTTCAGTAACTCCCTATTTTAAGACACCTGAACGGTGTCTAAGGGGTTTGGCAACGCATTTGCAAGCCTCTGTCGTTGCAAATGTCCATGGGCGGCGGTCATCACTTACCACCAGGTGAGACGCCTGCTCGTTTGCCCCATTATCACCATAAAAAAAAGACAGATCAGGATTAAATGTCATTTGTAATACCATTTCGTCTGTATCTCCAAAGCAGAAGGTTCAAAGTAGCAAGGAAACACGCATGAGATCCAAAAACCCGCGTCAGTACACGTCTGCGGAGATAAAGGCGTGATATACACGACGACATTTGAATGTGTATGTAAATCGTGCATCGCGCCTGTTCGCTCGCCCCATTTGCTGGCCAATGGGGTGATCGGACAATGTAGCATGCAGTCCACATTGAAATTATTGTGCAATGCTTATTGTATCATGAAATCATAGTTGCATGACGTTTTGTTTGTACCTACGTCTAGACGTTTAAATAATGTGGGTAGTATCTATAATATTATATAAAAGTAGAGGCAGTCAGCCTTCTCCTTTTGACATATCAACGCAGGGCCTAAACTATAAGGGTTAGAAACTTGAAATTGAGCACAGGGGTTCCTTTTATAACGTAAGGGAGCATTAAGAAAGGAGCTTTAAAAATTCACCCCCTAAGGGGGTAAAACGGGGGTGCAAGGTTAGTATGGCACTTTATCGTTTTTCGTTAAATTGCACGTGGACGACGTCGCGGGAATCAGCTAGTTATTATTATATTATAAATAGTTTTAACCAAGCACTTTATCATACATTTTTACGCCTGCCGTTCCCGAAAGGTTAGGCAGAGGTGTACAAATTTACACCCACGTTTCGTCGGTTTGTTTTTAGGTCCCATATAATAGGGGGCGAGCCTATTGCCATTAACCAGGCACGAATCCAAACTGAGAATTTCACAGAAAAACCCAATAACACTTTGCTCGACCTGGGAATCGAACCCAGGACCTCTTGCTCGGCAGTCGCACTGTACGACCTCTAGACCAACGAGGCAGTTAGCACATTATCATACTTCGGTTTCCATTAGATATACACATGTATGACTTTGACAATTATGTGTCTTAAAGCTGGATCTAGCAATTTTTTTATACCACAATGGACGCAAATAAGCTAACAGCCCGCTGATGGTAAATATTCCTATATTCCTGGACATTATGACACAGCGCCATCTAGTTCTGTGGTAAGCAACGGGGCTTGTGTTACGGATACTAGTTGGTTGATATACTACATATATACTTTTTTTTTTGTAAATACATACATATTATACATAAATACATCCATGACTCGGAAACAAATGTTGATGCTCATCACACAAACATTTGTCCCTACCGGGATTCGAACCCGGGACCCATAGCACAGCAGGCAGCGTTAACTACCGCTGAGCTAAACGGGTCGTCGTAAGCGGTTACCATAGCCTATAGATGTTTGTTAACAGCAGAGGTGTCAGTCGCGCATCGTCGACCCTATAGAAACTAACAGCAAACGGAGTTCCATGCTATCAGAATACTCACTCCCCTAACGAGCTCTGGTAACTTTCCTTACTCGCAAAAACACATCTATTGTTGTTTCATTGTGGTCTTTTGTAAGGCGGAGGTACTTCCCTAGTCGGGCTGTTCAATTTGAGCGAGGATTCTCGGCCTTCCTCTCAAAAAGTTAGCTCCTAAACAGTAAATGAATCCGTCCAATGATCATAATGGGGTTTGCTTTATATAAATAAATGAGGAAAGTGAGAGAATCATCTGATTACATCTTGAAGGTAACTATTCCACAAATAATATACATTCTGGGCGGTCGCGAGATAATTACATAAATCATTTATTTATCATCGTGTTGACAGACAGAACATTCTCGTCACACAGAATTATATTCACGCTTTCTGAATTGATAATGAGCTTGACTGACTGGCATTATCAATGCCTGTGTAGTTTTGGTTTAAATCGTATATAAATACATACGTCATAGCATAACTTTAAACTAGTTCTTGCCTGACCTTATTGTCCCACCGCTGGGCACGGGTCTTACTTGAAAAGAATTAGGCTATAGGCCACCTTCCACCACGCTAACCTAGTGTGGGTTGCCAGACTTCACACGCCATTAAGATAAACTCTCAGGTAGGCAGGTTACCTCACGATGTTTTCTTTCACGATTTGAGTATGTGATAAATAGGCTTCAAAAAAGTCAGTGGTGTGTGCCTTGGGCTTGAACTCGATACCTACACTTTTATAGTCCACTAAATTATCACAGGATTGCAGCATTACGCAAATAAAGAAAATGAATTGAATGAATTAGAACACGGGTTAGCGCCAATAGAATTCTGCAAATCATGGCCGACAAACATGATGCACCAAAGTTGTGGCATTTCGTTAAGTTGCTAGTTCGGCAGGAATAATAATATATGTGTCTTTTGAATTTAAATTACTAATCATTAGCGAGTAAGTTCTTACTAACCATTGGACCAATGTTGTCAAATTAAAATAAAATAAAATAAAAAAATATTGCAAATAAATCGTAAAATTAACAAGAAATGGAATGAGTAAAACATGACAATCGGATGTGTAATAGTCACTATCGAAGATATTAAATGATGGGTTCTCTGCTTACATTATCACAGTTCACAACTTCATTCATGGATTTCTCGGAAACAGAACAAAACTAGAATCACTAAGTAATTTTCCGTACTCATACATAAAAACAGATGTTAAAGATTTCAAGTCATAGGTACTAATTTCTTACACATACGCGACTACTCATGGATGTATCTATGTATAATATGTATTTACAAAAAAAAAGTATATACATATGTAGTATATCAACCTTTTAGTATCCGTAACACAAGCCTCGCTGCTTACCACGGAACTAGATGGCGCTGTGTCATAATGTCCGGGTATTAAACTTTGTATTTAGTATTGTTTGTGGATAAGAAAGTGCATTAGAAAGTACTTATAGGTCCGTCAACAACGACGATAATCGATGCTATCAATCGATTGATTTCAAAATATAATATCATTCGATTCATCTTAGAAATGAGAAAGATCGATAAAATCGTTGATATTGAGTAAACATATATTATTATGAATTCTGTCTACGCTGAAGAGGGACAAGCGTGATAGTATATATGTATAAACATGAATAATGGTTAGCCGGCACGACAGAGTGCTAGCGTGACAGAAACTCTTAGTTAATTATACAGGTGCGGTTAATTCTTTAGTTATAGCTTCGGTTTAACTCGCTTTCTGTCTCCTAACGGCCAGGGCGGGTACCTGATGATGAAATACCCACCTTGTTACCTAGCAACATTTGCATTTCATTACTAGTTTCATCCTAATTGTACCTTCAATCACATCACCTCAATACGGCGTAAGTGTATTATTGGAATTGGAATACAACAAAAATTGAATCTTATGAACGTTGACTAAGGAAAAGAAATATGCAAGAATCGTTTGATATTAAATTGTGTTAGTTCTTACCTATCTCTATTTTAAAATATGTATTATTAAAAGCTGTTGAATGAAAACCACATGAAAATTATGACCGCTTGAAAACTAAATATGAAATCTGCCAACCCGCACTCTGATGTAGCGCGGTAGCATAATATGTATGTATACACTAGTACATGTACATTCTATGGTAACATATTTAATTATTTGTTACCATAGAATTTAGCTAAAATATTGATTGTAAGATTTAGAATTAGTTAATTATAATATCGCATTGGGTTTACCTGTTATGATATTGTAAGTTTGGCTGAAATAAATAAATAAAAACATATCCCCTAAAAGGAAGAGCCCCGTGCCCGACAAATTGGTTACTACTATAAACTTAATTTAATAAAGATTGTAGGTGGGCATAATTACGTATGACTGGTGGGGCCCTAGAAACATGCATGCCTGAAAGATTTGTTGATTGCATGTCCAGTCAGCCAATCTGCACTATACTAGCACTATAGCCTTTGGTATATGTCAGCCTATTGTCGTCCACTACTGAACAGACTACGCACGTAGTAGCTACAAATACGTTACATAAAACTGAATATTTCCTCCCTGTTGCGATCAATCACTCTTAAAAAATTAATATCTTTTTCTTAAAAGATAACTTTTCTTAAAGATCCACATGTTCTCATTTTTCTAATAATGTTGATAATTTTATACTCAGGAACTCGATCATATTAAATATCGATAGCAAAAAAACGTAGAGCTATGTATATTAAATATTTACTATAAAAGTTTATTCATGGGCTCTAAGAAAGAGCGCCAACCATCCCGGTCTTGGGCAGCTCGCATCCATCCGCGCCTAATACCATTCAAATGAGAGGAGACCCGGTGCCCAGCAGTAGGACAATAAAAGAGTGATTGATGTTGATGTACAGTCAGTAGGTCAACCTATCTAAAACTGTCAAATTTTCCCAACTGAACATGAACCTTAGTCGTTTGTTATAAAGTTGGAAATCTATTTAAGAAATTTGACAGAAGATTGTGGTAACTTGATGTGTTGGCCACAAGAACGGGCTTAAAACTACTGCATTAATATTCTTTTGAATCTCGTATTTTAAAAATAAACGTAAATAATATAATATGTCATTAATTGTCCAAATCCAATACGCAAATGACTCATTAGCTCGTCCTCATAAGCGGAGTCACATTTCTTCAGCAAACTGAAAACATATGTTTCCTTTATTTGGGCAGCGTTTTATAAACAAAATGCTCACTGATTCACTGTGCGTGTGATTCGCGATGAGCGGAGCAAAGCACGAGCGAATGGCGGGTAAAGTTTGAAATAAAATAAATTTGTTCAATTAATAGAGATTTTTATGGATAAAATTAAATTTATTGTGTCTACCAAAAACAGGGCTTTCTTAGCCTTAGTGTCGAGTGTAAGTAATAAGTCAAGTTACTTCAATAAGTTTTGTATGTGTCCCAAAAGGTTAGATTTCGGCACGCACGAGTGACGTCATGATGTTAAGAATAAATACGAGTTAACTAACAATTATTCGCATCTTGTGAGAAATTGTTAGAGCTCAAAATGCATTGGACTGTCAGTTTATTTTATTATCTATTATATTTTAAAGGTATTCTTTTTTTTATACCACATGGTTGGAGATGAACTCAATGCCAGCCTGATGGTAAGCAGTTACCTTATGCAAGTTTGCAACACCCAGAGGTATCACAAGCGCGTAGTTGACCCGAATATATACGGCATTGAATTAATAAAGTATATTCTAAATTAACCATGTCATTTTTGAACGTACAATACTTGAGTGCAATCGAACATATACAATCCAAAGTTGTAAATCTCACATTGTCTAGCCGTTTATCATCGAAATAATAACCACTTAAGGCTATTGGTACGATTTTCGTGATGTTTTAATCCATAACTTATTAAAATTTGGAAGTTTAATCAAATCGCTTTCGAAATCGCTGTCTCTTATCACTTGTACCGCAGCCGCTCCACCCTATTCTGTACACAAGGTCACAACAGTTGCGTAATCGAATATTTTGAGTTGTGATCTAGTGGTTATTAACGATGACAGCACTATGGCTACAGCATAGGCGTTTACGTGACATGAGCGAGTTTTTTATATATTTTATAAGCGTATTCATCGTAAAAATGACTTATAACATGTCACCCACGCGCCGTTTTTTATATGTTGAAGTTGAGCACACATTTAAGTTTTTTTAACAATAGGTTAGCTTTTGACCACAATCCTACCTAATAATTGTAAGTGTCGATGGGTCCAAGATAGAAAGAGAAGAGAAAGAAAGCCTATAAAAGCTATTTAAGCAATTGCTCAGGGCATCCCTTCCAGGGGGGCCACCATAGACAACCGAGAAAAAAAAACGAGCGTACGAAAGTTAAAGGAATTTCAATCCGCGCGATCAAGGGTGGGGTTTAAAAAAAAGGTCATCCCATTTTTCAAGTTGTCTTTGTTAGTTTTTGGTAATCTATGTGGGATGACCTTTTCTTAATCCGGTACTGAGCACAGCATATAAGAAGATAATAATGACGAAATGTTTTCTAGACCAGATAGAAACGAGGTCTAGATCAAACCAGTTTAACAGAAGAAATTACTTTCCAAATGAGTTTACTTCTGGCTAAGTTAAAGCATGCGTGTTTTTTTTTCGTGTTTGATTACGTGAGAATTTGTATTTATGAAGTCAAAGCACCCAAAACATCGGAAAATAAATAAATAAAAACATCCAGACATTATGACAGCGCCATCTAGTTTCGAACAAACGAGGCTTGTGTTACGGATACTAAATAGATAGATCTATGATCAATTCACTACATATCATATTATTTTGTAAATACAAATTATTATAATTATTAATATAGACATAATTAATAATTATGAATATCATTTAATAACATGAGTGTTGCTATCGGTCATAGAGACTCGAAAACAAATTTAAAAAGTTGTCAGTTTCAACAGTGGATTATTAAATTCAATAAATACTTAATCACGCTTTAAATTAAGCGAATCACTTAAGACTAATGTTTTGAGTAACAGTATAATTTATTTAAATGAATTTACATTTAAATTAGTGCTTCATTAAATATTAATTACTTAAACAGCTTAATTTCGCAAATGTCATTGCAAAATTGAAATAAAACTACTTTTTACGGATTTTATCGCGGTATATCGATATTATTTAAGATTACCGATTTACACAGAACGAGCTCACCGTGTCCTTCTGTGTAAATCGGATTGTCAATAATAATTAAAAATGTAAGGTAACTGTAAGTAATTATAACTTCAAGACACCTCAGTCGGCCCGTGACCATGGATGCTGTAAAGGATCCGAAACGTCGGGTTAAAATAATATTAATATACCGCGATAAAATCCGTAAAAAGTAGTTTTATTTCAATGTCCAATATTCGCGTAAGTGTAAGAAATCAATAGGTATGTCATTGCAAAATGATTGTAAAATAAACTTTCTCCGTTATATTTTAGAGCTAATTTCTTGTTTGTACTGATTCAATTAGTTCGTGGTGTTTGTACACTAGGTATATCAATATCATACATTATGATTATTTATGAATCGGTTGTTATTGAAATAATGGCCATCGTACAAACATTTTTGTCCCTATCGATATGCGAACTCGGGACCCTTTCCATAGAAGGCAGTCTTTATTGTCGCTGCGCTAATGAGGTCGTGATTATGAAAGGTATGTTCAGATAGATACACTATTTGGAAGGGCCGACCTCGCCAAATATAACGTCTACCATCAAATCGTGGATGCTCTCCTTTAAGGTCGGTGTCCCCAAATAATATTGCCAACGTAATAAAATTTATTAACCTCAGATTTGAAACTCTCTATGTGGATTATCAGTTTATAATTTTGACGTCTTAATTGGCCCAGTGGCTGAGCTATCGTCTTGTGCGTCACGGGTTTGCGAGTTCGATCCCCGCACGGAGCAAATATTTGTACGATCTACCGGTGGTTATTCCTGGTTTCGGCTTGCTTTAAACAAACAAACTAACAAAAATTTGTAAAAAATTGTGTATTTACAAATTTTTACATTTGTAAAAACACTAATTTTACAAATGTAAAAATTTGTGTTTGTAAATGCACCCACGACACCGGAGAAAAATCCCTTCTGGAACAACTTGGGTATCTTTTTACAGAAAAATATTTTGTGTGATAAAAAACAAACCTTTGTAACCATTTTGAATGTAAAAGGAAAATATTACTAATAATATAGCTATGTATTTTTCACAGAGGTGTGACTTTAAGAGCAACGATCAATAAAAATCCTAATAAGGAAATATGATTAATGTTATTTTGCTCAACAATAAAACTCCTAGTAATCAAATGCTGTCGTAAATTTGTTCGGATTTATAACCACAATAAACTTTACAGTAATAATATTATGTAGGTATGTACGTACATAGTCTCACGCCTTTTTCCCAATGCAGGTATGGGTAGACATATGATGGACAGCTATGATAGCCTAGTAATGTGACCAGTGGACTGAGATGTCAAGGGTCTCGAGTTCAAACCCAGGGCACGCACCAGTGACGTTTCGGAAGTTACATGCGTATTTATCACATGCTAAAACGGTGAAGGTAAACATCGCGAGAAAACCTGCATGCTTGTGAAATTCTCTCTTTCTCTTTCTCAATGGTATGTGAAGTCTGCCAACCAAAGTCTGCTAGTCTGACAGACTTTATTGAGATCTTCAGATTTCGTAGTCATGTAGGTTTCCTTACAATGTTTGCCTTCACAGTTTGAGCAAGTGATAAATACGTTACTTCGAAAAGTCTCCACGTAGAACAATATTTAGTCGTAATATTTCTAGAAAGAGAATTCTGTTTTCTTGCACAAGTCAAACGAAATAGGTCATCACAGAATCTTGTAGTGAAGTTACTAACTACATTTAAATTTAAATTACTCTAGGTAGGGTGGGTCTCCTTAAGTCCCTACGAAGTCTAGGTCGCAAAGTTATGTTCTATTTTGGAGTTGAAAGGTAATAATTTTTCGCTTAAATTAAGGTCTACTAAAGAATATGTATAATATTCTATCGGTAAACAAGTCGGTAACAAGTTATTAGTTATGAAAAAAACTTACCGGTAATTCCGCGAACTGTGTGTGTACTGTAGGTGTCTTTATGTATTTATATCTGTTTAGTTTTAGAATGAAGTAAATATCACCTGTAGATTAAATTATTTATTTGTTTTTCCTCCAAAATCCTTACCGACCTTTACTTTTGCAAATTATGTTATTTAATATTAATTTGCGCAACCTAATTAAGGGTTTCTATTTTTTTATTATTATTTCCTTAAATAGGAGACGAATTTATAATACTATCAAAAATAGAAAAAAGTTAAAAATGAATTCAAATAACTAACTTTAGTTTTGCTACTTGACAACAGATGGCGGTAGCTTGGCGTTCTGTAATTGGACGAACTTTGTTGTGAAACGAAGCTATAGGAAGTCTTTTAAATTATTGTCAGATGGCGCTGCTTGTGTATATAGTTGGTTTCCTCAATTTATAAATTTAATTGCAACCGGTTTCATGAGTGTTATTCTTAATTATTTATTTAGTATTAAATCTTTACAAAAACAACATAAATATTTGTAGTCCTGGTAAACACAAAGATATTTTGTTTACAGCTGCGATAAAACTGTTATTCCCAACATAATGTCACTGACCCCACACGTCGTACTCAAATAAAAGCGCTAATAAGGGTACACATTTAACAGGCAATACTACCCCAGGGTGTTGCAATTTGTCGAGTCATTTACTGTGGACACATTTAGATCTGTTTGCATGACCGTAAAGCGTTCACGCCCTTGCCATAACCACCCACCACAACACCAGTTTACTGTGACCCCTCGCGGCTCCTCGATGGTACAATTAAACAACCGTAAAGAAAAGTTCTCTTACAACTTGATGGGTCTCAACAAACTGGTCTAGCGGTATACCGTCCACCCATTGGCAGGTGACCACGATCACGTCACCTTCACAATGGAATCGTAAGTCGTAAAACTTCACTAGTTTTCCGCGGACATTGTCACGGGAACCTACCCTCATTCACTCCCTCACCAGTCCATTTAACTAAAAGGCTCATTTGTAATACAAAATGATTTGATACCGCCAGAAATTAATTTTGAGAAACATAAAAAGATTTTTCGTGTTCCGTTTGTGTAGAGGAAGCAAGAAAATGAACAATATGCGCAAAAGAAGAGAGTCAGTTGCTTCTGTTTACCGAAAAACTACGAAATTTCTGACATCTAACACGGCAATATTTTTAAAGAAAATGCCTAACGCTAAGAAATCCAGACTACCTAAATCTGCAGAAGACTTTGAAGAAAACGATGAAGAAGTTAAAAAAGTTGATGATACACCAAAAGATGATGATGATTTAGGTGAAAGAGATCTTGACTACTATTTAGGAGTTAGAAAGAGAGAGAGCTACTGGAGAGATCCGGCCGGCAAGGAACAGATAAGAAGAGACTATCTTGTTTACCACTGCGGTATCTCCGAAGAAGATTACGATAAAAATTATAAGAAAACTATGATTTCAAAAGTGTCTCATGTCACACAGCCTAGATTAAAACAAGTGCCTTTCAAAATTCATAGAAAAAGAAGGAAGAATGGGGACTTAAAGGACGACTCCTGGCGAGATAAGACTGGGATATTTAAGCTGTTTGCCTATAGACGTGACAGTGAATATTCCACGTCGGATAGTTACAGCGAATGTGATTCTAATGAAGACATGAAGGCGTCTGAAGCACTGCGCTCGACTAATGAAGATGATGTAGAAGATGTAATTGCGTATCTCAATGAACTTGATACTAGCGGAGCTGATGATAGCTTTTCGGAGGTTCGTTTCAAAATAATGTTCAAAGCCTATGCAGTTCATAGCATATTCAAATTTTATAGAGACTTTACTGTCTCTAGGTTTATTATTGCTACTGTTTTAATAGGTTTCGATATTTTTTAAACTATAAACCAAGCCTTACGTCATTAAATATTAAAGTCACAATATTCATTCTATGAAATATATTGATAAACAAGCTGACAGCCACTGATGACATAATTTCAGAATCTATTTTTACTGTTATGTTCAATCTGAATATAGAAATAATAATGAGTTCCGTGAAAGCCATTGTTTTGTATTCTGTAACACCAAATACTACATACGTACGAAAAACTCGAACAAAACGATTTAAGTCCACTTTTATCATGCGTACTGCTGAAATGTGGAATGAGCTTCCCGAGTGGGTCTTCCCCGGTAGATATAATCTGGGTGTCTTTAAATCTAGAGTGAATCGGTTTCTTCTAGGCAAGCGCGCTCCATCGTCGGTCGCAATGTCGCTTAACATCAGGCGAACTGACGGTCAAGCGTAAACCTATTAATAATATTTAAAAAAACAGAATTTATTGCTAATTGTATACACTTATGCCTATTTAGTATTGTTGTATCTGCGTGCTGATCTAACAATTTCGTCATTTCTTTTCAGGGTGTTCGGATAAAAGAAGTGTCAGAAGGCAGGCCTTGTGACAACTGCCCTGAGCTCTGCCCAGGATTCATCCCACACGCTTGGAGGTGAGTAACACGGAAATAAAACCTTTATCGTCGGACCTTGGTGAAGCGACCCCGAACTGTTATGCCGTATACCTTATGAATACAAATAAAGAAAATGTTTTCTCATCTACTAAGCATAGATATGCATCATTAGCATATAGAGCTATCAGTTTTCCGTTCAGTTTAGGTGACTCAAGTTGATCGACTGGTTTCTTTGTTTTTTGTTTATGCGTTTGAACTAAATTGTTCACTTATTGACTCATTACTTAGGTAGTCTGACATTTATACTTAAAGCCTTTACGTCTTTTCTACGTCAAGGTACCTATTTTCGTTTAACAAAATAATTGGATCAGAAAGATACGAAGTTTCAAATACATCAAGTTATGAAGTTTGGTTAGACAAACCTTTGTTTAATATAACTTGGCATACCGTCCAGTTCATTGTTTGTGCGATTCTTTAAGCCAAGCAGTGTCATCAGTGACGATTTTCACGAAAATAATGAAGAATGTATATTTGTACATATACGTAATTTATTTGCATACAAATAACTCCTACCTACATATTTTAATTACCTACCTTACTTGTATAATAATATTTATTGTGGCTTGCAAAATATTTTTCAACACCTAAAAAATTTTGACCACCAACATTTTAGCAATTAAGAAGAATATATAAAAGATAAGAAGGTTGATTATTTCAAATATCATAAAAGCATTTACAAACAATAGCACACGGATTATATAAAAACGAACGAATATTACGTTATCAAACTAGTGTGACCAGGTCACAGATACGTTATCAACAATCATTGAAGCCACGACAACGAACGTGATCGAAATCAAGTAACGAGCGGATAATCAGCCTTGTGGTGAGGCCGGCGCGTGCGCATCGACCAAACCAAGAGAACTCACCGCTTCACTCCTGCTCAAGCAGTCACACAGTACAGACGTACCACAAGTAACCTAAATTAACCAACAATGTGTCTCTCGTTAAAACAATTGGAGTGGGCGGATGTGTACAGACGCATCACAGGAACTGATAAAGAGCCAGTCAATGAGAAAAAAATACAGAAATTCCCATCGAGGGAGCGAAATTTCGCTGTGAAGAGGAAGAACAACAACAACATGAGGTCTCATGTCAACTGCGAAAGTTGCGCCAGAGCAGCTGAAAAAGAAACTAGATGATGCTGTGAAGTACTAGACTGTGAAAGTGCAGGGTTCAGTGGATCTTCGGATCGATTCTTTGTGATTACAATGTGAAATTATTGACGATAACTCTCGGAAAACTTATAAGTGATATTTTCATGGTACACTATAAATAAGTTAGTGTAATGTGCGATAATGTTGGTGCTGTAATAATTTATGCTCAACGCCATTCCATGACATTTTGCTCAACATTTTCGAAAATAAATTTCCAATTTATTCTGCAAAGATAGCATTGTTTATCAACATAATGCCAGGATGTTAACAAGGGACTGAGGTTTTAACAATGTTAATTGGTATTGTATTCAAAATATCAAGGTTTTAATGTATAAGGAACAAGTTTTGAAACAAAAATAATTTAATTCATGATTGGTTGTCAGAGTTTTCATTGTGTTTAAAGTAAATTTTGAAAACAATGAATTTAATATGCTATTAATGAAACGAGAATTCCCATAACCATGCTTTGTTTATTTAAATACATAGCTAATGTTTCATCATTGATAATATAATATGTCTCGTTAGTTTCTATGGAATGTATACGTTCAATGTTATCAACAATACTGTAGCCGATGATCCCGGACGTTGCCAATGCATTTGATAATAAAACTTATTCATACTTCATAAGATTCAATATTGTTAACATCATCATATGTACCGGTTTCCATAATGTTTTGCAGTTCGCAAAAAATAAACACTTCTATAAAATATTTGTGTGAATAATTGACACTCATACATTTGTACTGAATAACGTGCAGCCACTTGTAAGTGGGTGGAATTGAGACGGAGGTTATTTAAAGACTATAAATAAACATGTTGTTTAGTTCTGAACACTTTATTTATTTCTATCCTTATCTTATCTTGGTAATGGCTTTACAAACATCAGTTCATACAATATCTAGACAATTACATAATAGTTTATTGAACTCAGGTCAAAGGTCGGGCAGTTTATCTTTTTATTTTGTGATAAATAGTTACTACTTACGTATAGCATCTCCTGTTTGGTTGACCAAGCCCCTAGAAGATAATTTACTGTCTTTTTAATTGATGAGAGCGTGATTTGAATCTGTGTTTTGCCAGTGAAGTGTGTCCATTCATTTTAAATTGCTCCATTTAAAATCCAAAGCCACATGTCAGACAATTTTTTTAAGAATTTATTTTTAACCTAATAGATGCTTATTACGTAATTATAGATTGTAATAAATACTTATTTGAAATGACCTACGCAAATGTCCCACCGATCTTGCAATGACGTTTATCGGATCGTTGAGCCCCTTCAATAATGGTGGAGATATACGATGATTGATGTTTGTATGTATGGTAAGAACAGGTTGACTCAAAGCTGCCATGGTGCCCTCGTCATGAAGCCACTTTAGTCGTTGACCTACGTTTTTAGACTAACATTTATTATAAATAGAAACCTTAAAAGAGATTGAACCATGATTTTCTGAGTATTTTTCTGCATTTCTTCTCAGAGGTCGTCGGTTAAGAAATGGCAACGCCATCTAGATCCTAAAAAAGTCCACTCATATATGACATACGAGACTGAAAATTTACATCTACACCAACTATCTTTCTATCACAAACCATCTTCACGAGTTTCACAGAAATAAATATAATTTATCATTTACTCCACGTTGCTCGCTATAGCGGTCAGTAACAGTGCAAACTGCAACACAAACTCTTTGCTATAACCTCTAAAGTATTCCAACAGCGTGAATGTGTCAACAAAAGTCACGATAATTATTATAATTGATTGTGCAGTCTGCTCTGGACATTCAACCTTGGAATCGACCTATTAAAGTGAGCTGACTAACTCATTGTACCGTAGCGAAAACTACTGTGAAAAGAAGAGGAATGGCTGTTGTGTGTGAGGTTCTGATTTTATTCCCGAGTTGAGCAAAGTGGTAATGTGTTTTGCAAAGAAATTCGTAGTTGCTTGGAGATTGGATTTGTGCCCAGTTAATGGCAATAGCTAGGCCTACGTCCAGCAGTTGACGAATATAGGCTGATGACGAATATATATGATGATTGGCAATAGGCTCGTCCCCTATTACATGGGACGTAAAACATACCGGCAAAATATGGAAGTACTTCAGGATACCCCTACTTACTCCTCCAAAGGTACAGGTCTGATGTTATGAATGGTATGAGATTGCAGAACAAATGTTATTCGTAAATATAATATCGTCGGTCGTGACTACTTAATTTAGTCTATCCAAAATGCGTCATAACACTTTGTCCTCCTTAAAAATGAAGAATGCTGGGAGTAAATATTTATTTCATAAAACGTAAAGAATCCGCTTAGAGGGGATTTTTGGATATAACAACAACGAGGGGCCGGAGATATTAGGGGTAAACCCGGATGAAAACAAGGGCGTAAATAGCACCATCATAACTGGCTTATACGACCTTTGAACATCAAAACATTACTCAAATACTAACAGACTCAAAGGTGGCATAATAATCGTAAAACTTCACTACATTACGATAATATGACCTTTAATAAAATAACAATAATATTACTACATAAGTAGGTATAATGTTATGCCGCTATAAGCACGTATAGTAATATTTTGCATAACATTTCCTTTAACTTAGGTATTCCTAGAATTGCATATAAAACAAAATCGTTTTTAACGTCTGTCAGTTTATAAGCTTGGTTCTTTTAAACTGCATCCAATACTTACTTATACTCAAGCAAAAAAACTACTTATTACGGATTAAATTATTATTAAATTAAATAAACAATAAGGTTGGTTTACAGGATAAAACCTATTCTATCTTTCTCTGGGACTCAAACTACATACCTACCTCCATAAAAAACATACTTATCTAAATCGGTTCAGCGGTTTAAGCGTGAAGAGGTAACAGACAAACAGACGGACATGCTTTCGCATTTACAGTATGAATTGTACAGGAACGTCATCATCTTTACGCATTTAAAGACCAATTGCAGGACACGGGTCTCCTCTCATTTCAAAAGGATTAATCTTTAGTTCTAGTGTGTGCTGGCAGACTTCACACGCCATCGAGAACCTCTCTTAGGCAAGCAGGTTTCGGAACAATGTTCTCCTTCACCGATCTAGCATGTGATAAAATACTCATGTAACTTTTGAAAAGTTGGTGGTGCGCGGGATCAAACTCATGCATCACAGTACCCTAAACACACCACTAGGCTACCACAGCGTACAGGAACATAGTATGTTGAAATAGATAGGATCTAGCGAACTTTGTACCCATTTTTAAGGATATTAGGAGCAAAGAGGAGTGGGAGACGTAATGTTATAGTATGTAGAATAGTAAGTAGAATGACTGTAAAAAGTCAAAACATGCTTTAAGTTTTAATGAGTTACGGTCGATTTTCGATATTTTTCAGTTATCATGTTTAAACAAATATCATTTGACAAGAGATATGGACAGTGGCCTGTATGCATATCAGAGGTCATTGACCGTCACTTTTCCAATCTGTGTAAATGCAACTCGTAATGTATTGTAGAGTATTTTTGTCCAATTGTCGAAGTATTCAATAATAATTGGAACATTAATGATACGTGTTTGGGGTCTTCAAAGTCAAAAGGCCATTTCAGACTTTATAAAAGAAATTTTCACTCTTCTAACTCCTAAAATGTGGCAAAAAAACGTTTGCTGGGTTAGCTAGTTATTATTATATAAGTAGGTATAAGATTAAAGGAATTCTTGCCTTTTACATAATAATTATGTTCTGTAATATAGAGGGCAGAGAAACATCGTGAGTGAAACTGTATGCCTGAGAGGTATTCCCAATTTAATATAAAGTGTGCGAAACCGCACTAGGCTAGGGTTGTGTACTGTAGCCTTATCTCTCTCAAAATAGAGATGCGCCCATGCCCAGCAGTGGGACAAGAATTCAGTTAATGATGACAAAATATGTGAAGACATAACTTGATGTTGTGTTTTTTAATATAAATACAAATAGTTTTGAACTAGTGTATTTACATTTTCATGAATCGTTTAGTGACTTAAGTCTCCTTAGAAGCAACAGGACAGTTAACATATCAAACAGAATACCTACGTATTAGTCAATCACAATTACTCACTGTATCATTCAGTGGTTAGTGCTAACGGACTTTTATAAGGCATCATTGTTCCCCAAAAGGTTTCGGAAATACCTCTAGTTTTCCTCTGCCTATATATCTTCCTCATTCTGACTTATTAGTAAGACAAGGATAAATTATTTGACTTGGTGATATCCCATATACTGTTCGAAGAAATTAAGATAGTCGTTAAGAATTAACATAATATACCATCACGCCTGTTGTCCCTGAAGGGTTAGGCAGAGGTGTACTAATGTACTCAAATTTCGCGGTATATTTTAGGTACCATGTATGAGAGATTATTGCCATACGAATCGGATACGGATACGAATCGTAATTCCGAGCTGCTATTGCGAAAATAGAGCTGCATAGAAAAAAACCCAATAACACTTTGCTCGACCTGGTAATCGAACCCAAGACCTCTTACTCAGCAGTCGCACCTACGACCAATTGACCGACGAGGCTTTATGAGTTTTTTTTAGAGATTTCTTTACTGAATTGAATTAAAACATAATTTTATGTGACTCAGTTCACATACAAACGTAAATTTATTTTTCACTAGCCATTTGAAATTATTTCTTCTTAATCCGAAAAGTACATTTAAGCTTTTTATTATATTTGTTTTATAATAATTACTTAATTATAAATTGTTATATAGTACTAGCTGACCCAGCAAACGTTGTTTTGCCACATTATAGGGGTTGGTGGACAACCCTCATCATTAAGGGGTATGAAAAATAGATGTTGGCCGATTCTCAGACCTACTCAATATGCCCACCAAATTTCATGAGAATCGGTCAAGCCGTTTCGGAGGAGTACGGGAACGAACATTCTGACACGAGAATTTTATATATAAGATATACATTTATACGCCAGACTAAAAATAAAGACACTTAAACGAATCTATGTAGGTACTTATTTATCAAATGCTCAAAAGGTAAAGGAAAAAGTCGTAAATAAATCTTCATTACGTATTTTCCAGCATGAAGGTCATGCCTGAGAGATTTTCGCTCTAACATGTAAATTCTACCAACCAGTCAAAATCATAATAACATGATGAGCTTTTGTAGCTTATCTTTTCCTTGTTATTTCTACTTTTCCTGAATGTCAATTTCCTACAATTACTTTTATAGGTACTTTTATAAGCACTAGCGTTTGCTCGGACAGTTTTTATCTACATAAGTTTTGTAGAGATATCCAAATCGGTTCAGCGGTTCAAGCGTGAAGAGGTAACACACATACAGGCAGACATACTTTCACATCTATCTATATATACATATAAAAGGAGAAGCTGACTGACTGACTAGCATATCAACGCAGGGCCTAAACTATAAGGGTTAGAAACTTGAAATTTTGCATATTACCCTGCGTTTATTGCCCTGCGTTGATATGTTAGTCAGTCAGTCAGCTTCTCCTTTTATATGTATATATTCATTATCAAACGGGGGTGAAAAGTCAGTATGAAACTTTTTTTTCGTTAAATTGCCAACGGACGAAGTCGCGGAAATCAACTAGTTTATTATATTAGTATGGATTAAATTTATTTGTATATAGGTCTAGGCGATATAGTATCTAAGTGAAAGAATCTAGACAGTGTTTATTTGAACATTATATCAATCTTTGGCGGCAGGTGCCATGACCCAGTTAGTTTTGAAGAGACCTCGCGCTCGGCTTATAAGGAGACTGCAATACCTGGCAAATTAGCAAACGTATTGTGTAATTAACGAGAATCAGTTAATTACTACACTAATCGTGTCTGCTTCCCGACAAACAATACGGTCTTGTAATTTTTATATGTTTGTATATTTTTGAGCGATTTCTATACTACCTAGAGCAAACATTTTGGTAGAGGCAAAATTAGAGTCTATATTTATGAAATTTAATGAATAATGGATTTCGATTTTATAATCTTCATAAGTGTTGAGTTTTATAAGCTTCTTCTTGGTGACTTTTGATGGAATTGACAGAACCTACGAGGAAAACAAATCGTGGTTCTCAAAGATTTCTCAAAAATACTATGAACCCACTCAAAGCAAAACAGGTTTGATAGTATTTTTATAATCCTATTGATACCTATGATAGGCGTCATATTAAAATATACATATGTAGGTATAACTTAATGCATCTCAATAACGGCATAGAAAATAATTAAAAAAATAAAAATACTAACTATTTTCATGAAATGTCATAGAATAAATGCTACATTGAATTACATAACACATTGCGTAGGTCTTAAGGCATTCAATACTATAAATTAAATCTAGGTTTCTTGCAAAGCGCTTGCAGAACCTGCTTTACGCGTTTTAATTATTTTTACATCGCAAATTACTAGTAGCGAAGAATAGTTACATCCATCCATTATCTGACCTAGGCTGACAAACAGACAAACATACAACCACAACAAACAACAAATCGATATACCTGTGCTGTTATTTCTTTAATTTTTTATTGTACACATGTATAAAACAGCACATAAATTAAACAATACACTACAATACACTTGTTACTAGTGTTGTGCACAAAGGCGAACTTAATTCACAAACTTTTGAGTGAAAGAGTTGTAATAGAAAAATAATTTTATTTTGAGTATTTCTTTGCTACGAATTCCTTATTGTATGTTTAACTTACACACAACACAGTAAGTAATTAATATGTAATTACTACATTTTACGCACTATCATTAAAGAGAAAGTTATGAGAAAAGTTAATGTATTGTTGATTGTCACGTAAGTATGTGTCATACAAGGGCTTATCTTTGCGATAATTTAAATTAAACGTTCGTTAATTAATTCCAATATAATGCTATTAGATCGTTTAAAAAAATATTTATTTCTGTTTCTAAAATTCGCGTCGGTAAGTCATAGCCATAATATAATTTATTCAAAGTTGGCTACAATTATTTGGATCTTTTTGAACGTCGACAATAAAGACAACCCCCAAAAACGCCCGCCCTTCACCGCCTTCTAGTGCTTTTGCCGGGAAGAAGAAGCGGTGCAACGAACTCCCCAAAGTTTCAGTTAACATCGTTATAAAATACTCCTAGGCATTGAATTCATGACATCCGACTCGGCTGCCGCGCTCACAAGCAATCGACTAATGATACTGAAGTAATATTAATTACAAAAATAATAATATTGTAATATTATTATAATGAAGTAGGTACTTAGATAATTTAATCTTTCCTGATGATTCCAACAACAACAGACGAAAAGACAAAACACGTAAACAATGATATCAGCTAGGTCTATATGTTATTAATTATTAATGTAATTGACAACATCATAATTAGTGTTTGTGAGAATTATTACGTATTAAATATAAACGTTGTAGTCAATATTTATAATTGCTTCGATTTATTTGAATACATTTTTTTGGAACAAATAGGAGTGTATTAAATGTAGTAAAACTACATATAGGTAATAGGTGTTTGACTGTGTATACTTTTAAGGCGATATGGCCACTTAATCACTGCCAAGTAATTCTTTGCGGTTTCTCGCTAATTGTATGTGAATATCGTATTGATTTTAATCAAGTTAGTCACTCCGGTGAATATCAGGCATTAACTAAAGCGTATATTTTTTGGATCTGTCATTATGGATGTTTGATGTAGTCATCCGAAACATTAGGATCAAAATTATTTAATCCTACACTACACCGCGATACAATCTGTAAAAATATAGTTTTATTTCAACATCGAGGTTTCCTAACAATTAATAATGTACTATATTCCTTAAGTTAATTAACATTTTTTATTAAAATAATTATTTAGGCTCTTTAGGCCAAGATTTTAAAAGGTAGATTCCTAAATAATTAGCTGCACAGTTAAGATTGATAAGAATCCTCTATAATAATACATCATCGCCATCGAAACCCAATTATTGTCCCACAGCTGGGCACGGGTCTCCTCTTATTTGAAGTAACTTGAAAGCAAAATGGCAGTGCGGGATAGCAGACTTCACATGTCATCGAAAGAATACTCTCAGCGATGCAGACTATTTTACGATGTTTTCCTTCACCGTTTAAGCTGTCATAAATACATAATTCCTTCGAAAAGTCAGTGCCTTGAGATTAAAATCATAGTCCACATTATACAATTTAAACCTACACATCACAGTAAATATAATTTTCTAAGACCGACTAATATATACTCATGAGTATTATACAATACACAGCACTCTACAAATTATGTACTTATAGAAATAATGACTTATTACCCTTAGGTCAATACGTCACCTAGCGAGAACACCCGGACTTGAATGAAGTTACATATCAAAATACATTGTATTGTTTACGGTACGCAGTAAGAGAGACGTAAATTAATTTATATATTATTGCGAAAAATTATGAATCACCAAGGTTTTGCAGTACAAAGAACTAAAGTATTGTTACATTTTGGCGTGAATATTGCAGAAAGATGACACATCATCTTTATCTTATTAGTAAAACAAAAATATTCGTAATGGCGCGTAGTGCCATCTGTGGTGCAGTAGCAGAAGCTTGACGCGCGATATCCGCCGTGATTTTTAACGTTTGATTATACGTCAACTTCATACGAATGTTTTGGCTAGATGGCGCTGTAAAAAGTTATTGCATTCTTTTAAATTATATCATTAAGTATTAACAGGTAACAATTTAGATATATTAATTACTTTTAGTTTCTGTGCCAATATACATTGTATACGTACCTAGGTATAGGAATAGATTAGGTAAATTGATGTATAATTTCGAATATTAGACGGTGAAATAATGCTACATTGCAATGTTTATGGCAGTGTATTGATACTAGGTAATTCCCCGATTTCTTAATAGTATAATATCAATACGGCGATAAAAACCGAATAAAATTCTTCTATTTCACTTTCAAATTATGTTTTAAAATAATTTAGTTTGGGACGTTCATGCAGTTATGTAAATAGAACTTGTAAATAATATTAAGTAGGTACCAACATGACTTCATAGCATGCCCAGACACTATACTTTATCTATCAAAAATATATTATATTTTTTTAAATCATGTTTTTTTCTATGTAGTGATGATGAGTCATGTTATGTAGGTAACCCAACAGATAAAAATATTTATTTTCCGAACAAACTGCTAATGTTGCGATAATGTTTTCGATAAGATAGTTATGTGATATGTCCCAGTTTCCTCTACCTAATTGTGATTATTATAAACCGATTTAGTATTATATTAGAAACAAGTATGATAGAGCGCGAGCGCGCTTGAACGTAACGATTTTTAAACATCTACAGTGTGCCTACTGTATTGTATTTAGGTATAAATAATTTTACATAACTCAGGGTTAAAATATTCCAGCTGCAGATGCCATACAGGTATCTTATTATATTTTACGTGCTAGAGTTGGTATATCACAAGTCACTAAACGATAAAATGTCGAATAATTTGACTTCGAGGTTCCAGCACAAAAATATAATTTATCTGTGGTATGGGCCATCATTACGTATCTGCCTACAGTTAAACTTCTTGGCGGGAAATTGAAACGTAATAATTTGCAGTTTTAAAATGTGTGTTTAACTGAATTTCAATTTAAAATAATGTTAGATTACAACCGACAGTAATCATGAGCGCATAAGGACATGAATGGGTTTGCAAATGTAGCCAATGTAACGAGATTCTTTAAATTCTCTCAAGAAATCCGCTTCAGGGTTTATTAAAGAATCACTTAATTACTGAAACTTATCTATTTATCCTTCATAGATTAAACTATATTGTATCCATCATTTACAAGTTTCTTCCGTAATTGTAATTTATCCGAATATTAAGACTTGAATAAACGTCGCAGACTTGCAGTAGCCATTCCATTTATTTTTAAATAATGATAACCTTTATTGGTTAAGATTAACCTAGATCACTTTATTTTATCTTTGTCATTTTAAAGTCGATTGTCAGGAGACGATTTTGGCGGAAAAAAATGTTTTTTTAGTACAGTTTATTCAATATAAATAAATATCATTATTCTCTTTAATAAAATTAACTTTAATTAATCAACTATTGAGTGCATAGAATAAAAGATGTTAGAAATTAGAAATTTAAGCTAAAGGAATTTTATAGTTATATAATATTCAGAGACAGTTTCTTTGACAGGTTAATGATGTAAGTATATTCATACAGATTATTATTTATTATTGTTCAATGCTTGTTGGATGCTAACTTCTAATCATAATAGATCTTAGCGAAACAAAGAATGCTAAAACAATCCATTGTTAAGACGACATCACCTGGTTATCAGCTGCTATTATCAACATAGTGAATGACATCACCGGTCTTGTCTGCCCTCCTCAGCTATTACGATTACATTACACATTCGCCGCTGCTTGCGTTAAATCTACCATAATAATAAGACATTTATCGCGATAAAAAATACAAACAATGAGAGGTCAGGCTGATTGGACGTTCACACGTAAAGCCCTTGAACTTGAGCGAGCGGAACCGAGGTAAACAAACATCGGGCAACCCGTTGACGCGCATTTGTCATTTGGAACGCACACGGAACGCTAGCGCCAGTGTCGTACGCGCGCTCCGCGAAATAATACGAACGCGACTTTTAATTCACAACGTGAAAAAAAAAAGTATCAGCAACAACAAATCATTCGGTGTTCTAAATTCAAACAGTGCATTCCTCTTCTAAGGAAGTAAATAATATAGTGTGTGTTTCGGTAAAGTGAGTGATTGTGTTTTTTATTTATTTGGAGTAATTGTTGTGGTCCATGAAGGAAATGACGGCAGAATGACCGATAAGCGGTTGATAGAACGAGTTTGCATGCCGGTTAAATAAACAATTTAGAGATTTCGTTGCTAACCTAACTAGGTACTACTGTTTTGTAACAAAAATCCTTTTGTATTTCCGGCTTGTAGGCTGCAGCGCTTTCGACATTCGAATTTAGGTATTCTAATTTGTTTTAGTTCTATACTATTTTAAGTAAGAATAAAATCGAAGTGTTTTGCATTACAATCGAAGAAACATGTTACCGTTATTAAGTACTATTATTCTTTCTTAGGCAACCAATTGTTTTAGCCAACAGTTCCCACGTCTAATCATTAGTTCTTGTACAAATCCCATTACTTAAGTACATATAATACCTACCTGCCGGTTTAGTATGTGAGATTATTACATCAACGACAGTGCTGAAGAATGTTCAAGTGTGTGTACCGATCTGCTTAAGATTTATCAGTTACTGATTAGATCAATCAAATGAGTAACGTATACCGCAAGTTCTAATTTCTAAGCCTACAACTAAACAAATCGAACCTTTTTGACTCGAAACTATTTACAAATCTTCGTAAACAGTGGCCAGTGTGAGAAATCGTGCGACAACGTAAAAAGGTAGTTATTTTATTGGAATTACAATTCAATTTCAAATGTGTAACACGTATTGCTATTGTTCTTTATTCTCGTTATATGGATTTCCATTGCTTCGAATTCACGGAAGAGTTTACCCAAGCTAGCCTAGGTATTTCACATCATGCTAGCTAGCGGAGCCTAGGTCACAGACTTGCCTGCTATTTACTAGATGTAGGTACCTACTTATGTATAATGTTGTTCCTACTAACAGTAGGAACAACATGTTAATGTTACAAAATGCATTGACTGAATTACGATCGATTTTGATATGCCAGTCAACCATGCACACACGTAAGTACCAAAACGTGAGTAATCTTTGATTTGCATTCGATTATCTGAATATATGAGTGAAGGTGCTTTTCTACTGGAGATTTGACGAGAATATTGGCTATAGGAGCTTTACCAGGCGTCTGGCTATAGGCTACAGTCGAAGATAGCCAGGCTTTTTGGTTGCGTGTGCGGCGGCATTTGAATTTTTACCTTTTTTTTTTCATTTGTCATTGTCATGTTTTGGTTCTGCTATTCTTGACTCGCTAGCGCTAGCGAGCCGGGCTATTAGGTACAGTCCCCTCGAATTCTATGGTAAATAAAAAAACCGGCCAAGTGCGAGTCGAACTCGCGCACGAAGGGTTCCGTTTAGGCAAAAAATGAAGTTTTTTGTATCGGAGACCACCTTAAATATGTCTTTTATTTTTAGTATTTGTTGTTATAGCGGCAACAGAAATACATAACCTGTGAAAGTTTCAATTGTCTAGCTATCGCGGTTCTTGAGATACAGCCTGGTGACAGACAGTCGGACGGACAGACAGCGAAGTCTCAGTAATAGGGTTCCGTGTTTACCCTTTGGGTACGGAACCGGTACGGTAAAAATGGATGCAATGTTAGCCTTACACTAGATAATTTGTGTTAGGTTTGTTTGTCTATAAAAAAAAAAATTGTCTGTTTATAAATAACACGATTACCATAAATAACCGTATCTCCTAATCTTCTTTCCTTAGATGAGTAGCCTTTACGATTTATCTATTGATCTGCATGGAAGCCATTACTGATCATGGAAAGAACAAGTCTAATGCATAAAGATTACGTAATTATACCAACACGCTACCGTCACTTATCGATTGACATCAAAAAAATATTAGGATAATTCTTAACTCATACTTTTAATGCGCCGTATGCCCGAACGGCTTAACTTATTCCAATGAACTGATTTCTTAAACTTAAGCGAATGCTTATAATGCGACCATAAAAAAAATACCGCAACAAAATCTGAAAATAGTCGTGTTTTTCAGTTCCAAATTATAGTTGTTAAAGTTATTTAGTAACCCTGTTTAATGTAATACAAATAGATTTAGAAAAAAATAATTAAGTAGGTGAATAGTGCATGGATATAAGTGCGAAAAGCCTAGTGTCCTATAGGCAATGTGGGTGGACTAAGACACGCCAAAAGCTATACACCTAGATGTTTTTGACAGATGACGTCATCTTGTCTGGTGTCTCATGTCATTTTCAGTCTCTTATCAATCTTCACACAACCGTGGAGGGATTATGTCGCCGACAATATGACGGCAACGGATCAGCAATTGACTTCTATACCACCAAGTCCGCGGATACGCCCGTCTTCGTTCCCTGTATGACACAAATATTCATATAACCTACAAGTATTTGAGCAGTTCACTATCTCGACGTATGTGTACATGCCAATTTGTGTCTGGAACACCTGCCTACGTTACAGGAGGCGATCCTACCGTGAGGTAAAAAAAAATACCACTAGCTGTAATCCTCACGATTCCAAAAATATAATCGTAAAATACTGCATAGGTACGAGTATGATGTGTTGAATAAAATTTGTTTTTTACGGATTTAATCGCGCATCTTTTGTAGCATGTAAAGGATCCGAAACGTCGCAGTAGGCCAATAACAATATATCGCTATAGAATCCGTAAAAAGTAGTTTTAATTCAGTGTTTAATATTCGCGTAAGTGATATCAATATGCCTTGTTCCTTTTTGTCTTATACCAAATTAACTTCAAACTAATCAAAAGTATAAAATTGAAACATTTTCGCGCAGTAGTAAACTGTTACTAGTACTTCGCGAGTAGCTATTTCTTCTATTCCATGTGGCTACAATGTTTGTAAACCAGCAAACGTTCGTCAAATACCATTTACGCATTTTAGAGTGTTTAAAAAACATACAAGCACGCTGTCAAACAAGTTTGACAAACTTGACGTCAGTTTTACTTTAACATTCGTGGCGCTTGACAACAAATGATCGCATTGCCAAACTAGAATGACTTGAACAAATACTTATGACGCATTTCTCTTGCTATCCTTGCCATAACAGGCATAGAAGTCCTGTGACTGCTATTTTTGAAACTGAAAGCGATGCAAATACGTAGTTCTTACTAGTTTGCGCAGGCGCAGTGATTTTTCCTCCAGAATCCACCAAAACTGATTACTGCAATGATAAAAAAACTAATATGTCATTGGATTACTGCTTATGTGCTGTGATTTACATACGCATTCGTGTGTGTGTAACTTTCTTGGGATAAAAACAGCGCATATTTGAAATACAATATTTTTTCTTATAATAATTCAGTAAAAAACCAACCTCAAATGTCACAACTGAACATAATTGAAATCAGACCACACGGGAAGCACCAACTATCAAATAAAAAGAGATGTTCAAAATCGGTTCATCCAGTCGAAAGTTCTGTTTCACCTTTTTTGAAGTTGGTTGAAAACAGGCACTTCCATGTTTCCTTAACAGAATAGACAAAAACATGGTTCTGTTCTGCCAGAAACACATATCACTTTCCTGTAGCCATTTAACAAACGATTTGTTTATAATGTACAAAGAGAAATAGATTCAGATGCGCACAGGGCATATGAATTTTCCTTGTATGTAAGCAACTATTTTAGGCAAAATTAGTGTTCTAGGTGAATAGTTGGCACTGTTGCATGTGGCTCCGTCGTCGATACTTCATTACCAACATGATGCATGGTGCTATCTATCGTGGTTTTCAGGGCGCCGCCCACGGTCAGTTTTATTACAACTCCGGCTTATGATCAATGTCGTTAAATATTAATGGCTTTGGAAATTGGGATTCCTTGTCGCCTTCTTAAATGTGAACGTTTCGAAGAGTTATGCTTTTTAAATATTTTGAGTCTCTACAGTCCTTGTTCTTAAGATTTTCTTCTTAAGCTTGGTAATTATTGCTTGGAAATCCTAAAAAAACATCATGGAATTAAACACGTATAGGTACATATGTATATTGATCTGAAACGTAGGTGATTAAATATTATCAATATACCGCGATAAAATCCGTCTAAAGTAGTTTTACTTCAATGTCTAATATTCGTGCAGATCTATTTCTTGCGTTTCTGGATGGATGATCTCTTTCATGTAAGTGACGATAGAACTCAATCTTCACACACTTGTCTTTTCCATCATCAATGCATGCTCAATAATTAATCTGTTCTAACTACCAGGTTTCTACAAACACCGGTATGAGAACGCGTACCAATTGAGTCATGCTTTCGCGATTCTGAGTCAACGGCTTGTTTGGGTAAAAAAAACTAACCAGAGGCATTTTATGACTGGTTTGGAATAATCGGAATTCCATTCATTATAAATTGGCAATTGTTTTTATATTTTTGCTCCGTATAATGGAATAAAATATCTGGCCAATGCACTGTTGCGAATCTTCCGCTGACGTGCTCTTTTCGTAACAGACACTATAATAATTTTGACGAATAAAATTGTTCCCGATAATATCAAAATTCATTTTGATAATTATTGCTTTCATGTACGACAGTAACAAGAAATAATATACCAATTTAACAATAGTACATATAAATTTAAAAGAACTTATAACCATATTAATTAATTCTTGAAATAAAACTACTGAAACATAAGGATTAATATATCACAATAAAACCATATAAACTTGTTTTCTAGTGTCTTCTAGTTTCTCGGAAGAAAGAAGCATAAATTATTCATCAGCTAAATTTTTTGGCCTTGACTTAAGAATGGTCATTAATCATCCATTGTTGAATTTAAACTTTACAGTCAATGGCGAGGTGTGAGCACGAAACAAACCATTGAAACTGCACTCGACCGCTCACAAATCTGGAACAACGGCCATCACAGTTCCAATCATACAAATATTCGAGTATTTTCCTTAAACGTGATCACGAACAAAGTCCCGTAAACATTAAACACCATGCGTTGAAGTCCTTCCATTTAAAAGTAAACACCACTGTTTAGTTTCTCGAGTTAATTGGCGTCAAAGCAAATGTTTCTCAGAACTAATTCATTTGTTAAGCAAATATTGTACAGCGATCACGCCAGCTTCGTTACAATGCACTCTTTGTGGTCAATTGATCATGTCGATTCGATTATGTTGATTGGTTTAAGCCTGTGCGAATTCTAATGCAACGAAAAGTAAAAGTAGAAATCATAATCTTTAAAATTCTAGACCCATTTAACTCATTTAATTGCCAATTTTACATTTCCGTGCCTGAATAAGAAAAACGGGACCCTTGTTGGATGAATTCGTTGTCCGTTCATCGGGTCAGTCACTAGGTTGGTCAATAATTACAGTACTTTTACCTTACTAACTAGTTATCATATTGCAATTTTAATAAGATCTACCTTTAAAGAAACGCGTACGTTTGAAATAAAATATTTGTGTAAGGATATTATTTTTCATATGACAAAACATGACAAAATCTGTGGCAGTCAACTCACAATAGACATGAAAATTAACAAAAGAAATTCCTTTGTTTAGAGCTAATCTCGTGATTTTTTATGACGTCTAATATTACATATGTCATGTATCGTGCTATTAATCTATTGTTTGTTAACAATCACATTATGGAAACAACAAGCGTATGAAGAATAACATAACACCGGCGCACGCGCAGAAGAATGATGATCTCAAATATCGTAACAACGGACGAATCAATGATGAAATTGTTTACGGAACTAAACGTATAAAAAAATAATATTTATATTGCAACGTAAAAGAATGGAGGAACTCTTAATAAATTCATAACTATATGGATCTATGATGTAAACTTTCAGCTATTTTTATTCAAGCTTAGAAGGAAGGTCAGTGAAGGATTTTCTATGAAGTGAAATGCATAAGTGCATTTGGTTTCAAAGCCTGAAGGCATCTTGCCATTTTTCACATTGCTAAAACTATGGTATGGGTATTCGCGTATTTATGTACCTACTCATACATTTATGGACCTGTAATATAATTCTTAGGTAGGTGAATTTGGACGAAATGATGATGATTTCCGAGTGAAGGTGGTTCAGATTAGCAACGCCGCGCCGGTAGGTTTGCGCTGTGATCAATTTCTTCTGTCGGTCTATCTTCCATTGACTCAGGAATAATATTAAAACTTTAGACAAGTGCCTCGCATGCTTAGAACTTTGTCGCATTTACACTGCATCAATAACATGTAGGAAATATGTCTTCACTTTATAGCATACAACATACTTTCACTTATGTTTATTGACAGAACAATGGTTAATGGTTTACATTATACAAGCCTTTGTTGCTAAATTAGCATAAACCTGATTTCATCTATTATTCTTCTAGAATTACTTCTTGGAACTTTGAGTGGGTATACCTAGTTTATTTTAGAGGCAAATGAATTAGAAAATGTGGCCTCTCCGTGGTCTGTTGGATCACATGCAAATTGATCTTCATCTTTTTAAGAGAGATTAGGCTATAGTCCATCCCACTAGCCTAGTGCAGATTGGCAGACTTTTGACGTCATCGAGGAACAAATGTCTCAGGCATGCAGGTTTCGTAAGATAGTTTCCTTTACCGTATGAGCATATGATAAATACGCACTTGACTATTAAAAATCATTGGAAGTCTTTGTAAACTCAAGACTTTTGACTTCACTGTCCAAACTACTAGGTTATCAGGTTCAACAGAATCCGCCACATTAGGCCCAGAGAAAATTTCTACACTACTATTAATTTGCCATTATTTATTAACATGATCGTTCGTTACTAGTAACAACTTGCTTGCACTAAAGCTATAGCCTCAAGATTAATCAAACAATTTATCACCTCTCTCCACGTCAATGTTATTTCGTAACGTTCAATCTTTCGCAGGATTACGTTGAACAGAATTCATGAATTTTTCATCCGCATGTGCGCTAAAATGTTTTCAACAGTACACATGCAGTTTGCGATCATTAATTACGAGTCTGCGTTTCATTTTAGATTAATCGGCATTTTAGAATACACGTGGGTTTTTCATTCATAGATAACTTGATTGAAATTGAACTTTTTTAAACTTCAAGGACTTTAACTCATTCAAACTGCTGGGAATACGACTATGTCTTCTCTTCTTACTTACTTTCCACTCATTTCAGTAGATCAGCAGCATTCTAAGGTTCGATATGGACCTATGATGTAGCGATAGTTGTGTAAGTTAACTGGCTAGTTCAAGCTTCTAAGATTTTATTGTCATGTCACATATTCTCTTGCCAAGTCGCCGATGATTCGTAATAATAATTCTATTTATAACTTAAAAAGCGCATTATCGAAACGCTTTTTGCATTTGTCCGCAAGTGAATAAGGTAAAATATAATACCACCAGGAAACATCCGCAATTATTCATAATATTATAATATAACATACCTAGGTATTTGTTTAATAAATCGTGTAGAAATCACTATACAATAGCAAATAATAAACAGCATTCTATACTATTGTCAGTTCACAATCGTTTGTTATGTTATAATTTATAAGGCTTCTCGTTTCACTGGAAGCATGCAAACAAGTCATGTTATTATACATACATGTATATATCTAATAAGTATATGTACAAAAAAACGAGATAGCACTAGAAAAACAACTATTTATATGATATTTTGTATTAAGAAACGTATGTACAAGAAAATCCTAAAGTGGGAAAACATAATGTATTGAAAAAAGTTAGAAAATATGTAGCTACCTAAATAGTTAGATATAATAATGATTGCGTTAGTCAATCTGCATGGAAGTATGTCCTTAGATGAATGCTAGAATAATAAGGAAGAATTTTGAAAATAACACATACATTTTTAATACATCTCTCTTCAAAAAATATCTAAGCATCTGTTTATGCAACAACTCCATCGTGTCTGTTTTAGATCTTCACCAGCAGATTGACAGGTCCAATTACATGGTATTTACAATGTCTGTCGTCGTCAAACATTGTTATGGCGGGAAATTGGATTTTGTTTGATGAGCAATATGTTTTTTTACACACTAAATTACGTCACAAATTCCTTATACTGCACTTAGACTAACATAATACAACGTAAAACCGAGTTACTTCATTGATGCCTGAGTCTGGCGATTGCATCTGATAATAATAACTTTAAGTTTTATATTTATATTACCTACTAACCTTTAGCGAGTATGTTTAACTAATCATGGGATCAATGTCGTCATTTTTTTTTTTATAATATTGGAATGACTCAAAATGTCATCAAATAAATCAATATGGTATAGCCTCATTATAAACTAGGTTGATTTCGGCTTCTAGATCCAATCGACACAAACGACCTTACTATCAGACCTCTGCTATTATTCGACATTATAATATCCTAAGGATATAATGGTTGTTAGGCTTTTCTGGTTACTGACTACCGTCAACGATTGGATACTGGGGCACACGGTAAAACATGCTTTTGAAGCATGGAGAAGCTAGAAAAGTACTAATAATTATGGATAAAAATTACCTAATTTAAAAATATTGGTAATCCTACTACAAGCAGATTGAATACGGTGAAATAGTCCCAATTTCACCGTATTTAATGAATGGCTTTGAACGTGCGTCAACGAACCGCGATTGCAAGCCTTCAGGCCTAGAAAAAATGTATTTTAGCACGCACACGTCACATTTGGTTGTACCACACATTTTAATCTGAATACACACGAACCAGATATATGTACTCAGATTAATTTAATAAAAACGTTATTCATATTAATTAATTCTAATGAAATATCACGGCTGTCTTCATACGGGATCACCCAAGGCTAGCCGCTCCCATAACATAAAATGTTTATTTTTACGCGCGCTTTTCATTTAAGTATTTCGCGCCATTTACTATGTCATTTTATGTTGACGTAAAATTAAATGATTTTATTTGATGACTTTATTACTTCATAAAGATGTTTTATGTTTTTTCCTTCGTCTTGTAGGTATTCGTGTTTTATTGCTTTGGGAATAAAAAACTTCACTACTCATTGTCAATCATTATCATCATAATCAATTTATTTATTGTCCCACTGCTGGGCATGGGTCTTTTCATTTGAGGTTTATGCTATACTTAGTCCAACACGCTAGCCTACTGCGAGTTGGCAGACTTCACACGCCATCCAGAAAATCACTTATGCATGCATGTTTCCCTACGATGGTTTCCTTCACCGTTTAAGCATCCGTAGTCAATAATAATATGGAAGTCTTTTAAAAATATTGCTATACCTAAATATGATTCAGCGATGGCCTTGTACAATATGGTCGTAAGATCGATCCCTGCATGAAACAAATATTTACATGTTCTACCTTTGTTCCGGGTCTGGGCACACCCACGAATCAGGAGACGGGAGAAATTTCTAGTAGGCACATATTATACAATACATTAACAGTAACATTCAATTAATCATTGAATTACATATCAGACTTTTTTTAAAGATGCACGGTTTGTGGTTCCAAGACGTTGATCTTATGGAAAAGAATCTGATCGGGTGTCTATGGAGTTTCTTGACGGATCCTTTTCCATAAGATCAACGTCTTGCAACCACAAACTGTATAAATTGGAATAGGTACATGGTTAAAGAGTCAATTTTAAATAAAAACCATTTTTAATTTTGACTGGAAATAAAACGAACATTACTCAGTAGAGAACAAACTATTGTGAAATTGAGCACATTTTTTCTTAGACCACATTTTTTTTGTTAATAATACGTTTTTCTTATCGATATAAATACATCTAGCTGGTTCAACTGTCAATCAGTTTTCTCAATCAACCTCATTGTATCATATCAATATCCACAACATTAGCATCAGTGCCAAGTTTTCCTTGGCATTCTATTCGTCAAAATACATTTAACCGAAATTTATAGCTTTACCGCAAATCATTATTTTCATTATCCATTACAAATTATGCTTTAAAGCTAAGGAAGATAGGTTTTAGCGTCGGTTCTAATATAATTAGATTTTAATGAGCAAAAATATATTTGTTTGTAGTTGTATCCGTTCACCATCTGTTACACCATCGTTAAGACAAAAAATCAATAAAATTTGTATACATATGTATCTTTTTGAATTACGGTTTTTCCTTCAAATTGTCAAATATAAAAAATGAATACGTTAAAAAAACTTAACGGTGACCTTAAAAAAATATTACATACATTAAATCTGTTTTTTTTTTAAATAAATGCGCGTAATATATCACGGTATATTGATATCATTAAATCCCTTCGTCCTGGGTAGACTGAGTTGTTGGTTGTCTTCATATTATTCCTGCTTGCGACACCCAAGGCAAAGGTATAAATAAGTACTAATTTCAAAATAAAAAAACGTAGTTCTTTTTTTTCTAGCGGTAGTCCAAACTTGTAAGCACAGATAACCCTAATGTATGGCGCCACTGTTTATCTTTTTTTACGCCTTACACCTTGAACATAACTTAAAAACAGTAATGTAGGAAGACTAAGGACATTCCGATCATAAATCATACCGGCGCCATTTAAAAAAAACAATAACGACCAAGGAGTTTGGTGACCTAGATTTTTGTTTTTAATTTTCTACCAAAGCAAATGCAGTTGGCTCGGGAATCGACTCTGTTTATTCTTTCAGCAGAAATATATTGCGAATTAGAAGGATAGCATATGGAAGTTATTGAGCGCACGTGTGCCGAATTGTACTTAACCCAACTGTGTCTGTATTTTTCGAAAAAAAAATAGACTCAAAAGATTTAAACTGTGTATTCGAAACGCAACCATCAGATATTAGGTAAATAAAAATAAAGAAATCGGTCTCAGTTTCTTCTAATTTTGAGTGCTAGTATGTTTTCAACATGTTACTGTGATGTTGCCAAATTACAAAAAAGTGAATAACGCCTGGTTATAATAACTGGTTTCCTTTCAAATAATAACAATGTGATATATTGAATTAATAAAATATAATATGTTTTCTACAATTTTATTGTACGCTTTTGATCTTTGTTAGGTACTAAACATCAATCTAACTAAAGCAGCCATTAACTATATTTGTCTGAACAAAAAACCTTTTTTTTTTGTGGAATAGAATTATGAAAAACGCAAATAGGTTTACAAAAAAGAGGTATAATTTTAAT
The DNA here is from genome assembly GCA_905163465.1 of Craniophora ligustri. Classification (NCBI taxonomy): domain Eukaryota; kingdom Metazoa; phylum Arthropoda; class Insecta; order Lepidoptera; family Noctuidae; genus Craniophora; species Craniophora ligustri. The sequence continues at coordinate 14,077,219 of LR990959.1, read as the reverse complement.
TCATCCATAATTATTAATAAGCTCTTCAACACCGGCACGATAGCGTAAAAACATCGTAAATATGGATAATGTAGTGATTAGTGATAATTAATGTAATTAGTGTAGTGATTTTTATCGTAATGACTAGACAAGGTTTGGAATAAAATGTATTGAGTTTCTTTAATGAGTTCAATGTTATACTGCGTGATTGTGTTTGTTTTAGCTAAAGTAATCAATAAATATATCCGTACATTACGACACAGCGCCATCTAGTTCCGAGCTAAACAATGAGGCTTGTGTTTTGGTTACTCGGTGGTAGATACACTACATATTATTTTTTTGTAAAGACGTATAGGGGAAAGTGGGGTAAAACCGGGACCTTAATAGAAAAATTAAAAAAAAACAACAATTTTAGAAAAATCAACGACCTTTACTAGTATCTGTTTAATTGACTTGATTTACAACATATGTATTTATTAAAAGAGATCACTGTTGTAATTTTCACACGTAGAAAGAATAATTAACTACCAAATCCTTTTTACGGTACTGCCCCATGCTTAGTCCAAAGCCGGATATACGCGGTTTTGGACTGATCTCCCTTATATTGCACATAGAAATATCCATGACTCAAGGACAATTAATATCCTCATCACACAAACATTTGCCCGTACCGGGATTCCATCCCAAACCCCTCACCACAGCAGGCACCCTTAAAAACAACTTCGCTCATCAGTTCATCAATAATTGTTATTCCCTAATTACATGGCTGAAATTAATTGGATGATTCTGTAATAAGTTCGGTGAACAAGATGCTACTTTATGAAGGAGAAAAAAAACTGTATGAGTCAAGTTCGTTCACCGGAAAATAGAATAAGCATGAAATATTATTACATATATTTTACAGGCGAAGTTCATATTTCATAGATTTATACCGAATAATATTAAGGACTTATAATTCATATTGTCACACACACAAAAAAAAAATAGACCCGTTTCCGTTGTTTTCGATAGATAGCTTCCGTCTGAGATTTTAACTTAACGTGTATTTCAAAAAGATATACTGGTGTTGGATTTGTTGTTCTGTGTTTGTATAAAAAGGACAATAAATGTACAACTGTTCAATTTGTTTATATCATCCTCATATACATTACATTACGTAAAAAAGTGTTGTCAATTACAAAATGCATGTTGACAAAGGTCAAGTTGGTTTAATTTATTTCTTAAAAAAAATTAATGAACACAATTACGTAATTATTTTAATAAATAACATATCTGGATGACACCACGCACACTCACGCCATTTTATTTCTATTTCAATTTTCATTATGATAAAAAAATATAATTAAATCCGGCGAATATAATTTATTCCGCTCCGCTAATTATTCCAACTAAAAACAAACTTAATCTCAAAAGTAATTAAATTAAAAATTTTGTAACATGTTACATCATCGGTTACTGAGTCTATGTTTATTCTTTTGTTGATGAATTCCTTCAATACTGAGTAATTACTAGAAACGTTGCAGTCGACCTTGGTTTGGAAGAAACAAAACTTGTTGTCAAAATGTCGATGAGGTCATGAGGTGAGTAGTGACAATCAAAATTGTGACGTATCTGCGAGTACATTGATTTATTTTTTGCATAATAAATTAAGCAGCTAGGCTAATATTACCGTATCTATATGTCATAAATGTACAAGGCTATTGGGTTTTATTATTCGGGAAAAATATATCATACTTTTGCAATATTAAAATTTGTCTACATATGACTTGTAGTAATAAATTGTGCATTGTACAAGTTTCGAAATGAGATATTTTTATACGTTTTTATGACGACAAATCATCTCAACTTTGAATTTATTTCCCTCGTTGTATTATGTGTAATAGTTTCATGTAGAATTATTAGAATATTTTCCCAACACACATATTTATACGTATATGTCAAACGAACGAATGCGTTAATTTTCAAAAAAGTTCTTATTTTAAAATCGAAAGTAATAGATTGGACCTGTCTGGAATGGTTCTGAATCATAGCGTAGGTTTCCATAACACAGGTATTCCAGTCCAGTCATCATATAAATAATATTCTAATAATAACCAAAGCTATTTTCATAACAGTTACATTCTATGTAAATGAGTCTGTCCGTACGTTTGTTACGTCTACACCATGTGGATTTTAATGAAAATTTTCTGAGATACCTATAGTCTAACACCCTGTTGAGTACATAAACGGGTATACCGTATTTTCATTATATTTTTCCGCCTTATTGGTCTAGTGGTCTTAGTGCGACTGCTGGCAAGAAGTTTTAGGTTCTTTTCCCAGGTCGTGAAAAATGTTTTTAGGTTATTCTATGAAATTCTCAATAGCAGCTCTTAGCTTGGATTAGTAGGTAAACCTCTGTCTAACCCTTCGAGGACGATAGACGTGATGGTAGGTATATGTTTAAAACTGTACTGCCCAGATCTAGGAAGCCTTGACTTCTTTTCAACTGACAACTGTAAGCCTCTTTATAAAATAAATGCGTGTTGTGTCCTAGTTGCCTACAGAAACCTTACTATATATGTATAATACATATCTATTTTTATGTATTAACCTACATCAGTAATAATTCCATTTGAAAACTCTTTGATGTGTACACGCACATCCATATGTTTCTCACTGGACTGCATTATTTGAATTCAGAACGCAGATTTTAATTACTTTTTTATAGCACAGATGAAAGAATTCTCGTAGGCAGTCAGTAACAAACTGTAAAAATAGTTGAAATAATAAAATTCTTACATGAATCATTTTGTGAATCGTTATTCTACAGTTCTACAAAGGTGTCCCCATAAATGGGTGGTGGTTAAGTAAGCCCCGTCAGGGTTGTGATGGGTGCTTTTGCAAATCCCATGGCACTAGAGCGATAGGGTTGTCATTAAGCGGTTCGATTTTTAATCGGTAGGTCTAGGTGGAGTCGCATAGACCCCGTTCGCATCCCCGGGCGGTGGGATGGCCCATGAGGATTTACCGCACTGAAAAAGAAAGTACTATGTAAACTCTTTACTAATACTACCTAACTTGAAGCATTTAGCAAAATGGATGATTGTTTTCTCACGCATAACGTAAGTGTCAAAAGATTTCTACAAACGCGTAATCTTTTGCAATGACAACCACGAACTCACGAGTCTATAAATAATAATGTTAGTGTAGTTATTCGTGATGAGGAACGACTTCGCGTCATACAATTTGCTGACTGACATATTAAAATTGCCAATTTTTTTTTATACCACGGACAAGCTTTCTATCTGCCTAATGGTAAGCGATTAGCGACCGGTCGTCGTGGCGATCCTTGGGGGAGACTCTATGTCCAGCAGTGGACGTCTAACGGTTGATGTGATGAAGCGATTACATCAATGTTAGGACGTTCCCTACCCCAGAAGCTATAGCTCGCGCGTTGCCGTCCATGATCGACGACAAGTTGACTTGGGAAAAGAAAATTATTAATATTATGTAGCTATACAAGCAAGCTATATTATTCTCTTCCTAAATAATATTAATTATGACCAATCGTTTGCATTCAACGTCTCGCTATATGACTGTATTGCTTTGTGAACTTGTGATTGACATAACAAAGAAATTGCCTTTTAATTATATTATTAAAGCGTGTAAAGACATTGATCATTTAATTTGGGGAGAATATAAACCTTATTACGTTTTATGTAACCCATATACTATGCTATAAAGGGGTGAATGAGTGGCGCTTTAGACTGTTCAGTATAAAATGTAAGGCAAAATTCTCGTGTAATAGACATGAATTTCGCCGAAGTCTACCATTAAAAAAAAGTCTCGTCCGCTACAAAGATTTTAGCCTGTAACTTTTAGAAGAGTCAATATCTAGAATTTCAAATTCAAAGATCAAGATATTTTTTGGATATTAAGATTAGCCGGGAACATTCATCTCTATCACCTTAGTAATAAGCCCCAGGATGCCAGTGACAAGTGTTGATATTCACAATTCACTCGCAAGGGATTAAAAGCTAAATATTTCATACTTTAAACATGCTACAATTATCTAGTTTAAAATAAAATTCTCATTTAAAAAAAAAAAGATCATTCGGCCCCAGTTATTTATTTTCGCACATCATTAGATATTTTGACAGAAAATTCCGGAATGATGTCAAGATGTTTTATATCAACTATATTTTACGACAAATAAATTGGCTTCCATTTTAATAGTTTTTTCAGACACATTTACTGACACATTGACATATTTTTAAGACCGCCCGTGATACGTATTGGCCGTTAGTGTATATAGTAATCATGTTAAATGCTTTGAATTTTATATTGGGCCTATCTAGACATAATAATAGATAAAATGATGAGGTGAGTGGTACGAGAAGTGAAACTTCTCGAGAATATTCGGAGTGATTTATTTATTTATGTTAATACGGATTACACCAATTACATTAACACACAGATGAAAAAATAGAAACAAACAGGCTAGGTACATTATAACACTATTTCCAAAAGAACTAAGTACTATAAGTTACAAAAAACTGAAACACACACGCTGGACAGTTTACAGTCAGGGTAGGTTTCCAAGAGGCGAGGTGATGTGTGTATTTATTACATTTTCAATCGGTGAGGAGTCAAGTCATGGACTGCCTATACCTACTATATGTAGACTATAGCCTAATTACTCTTAAATGTTAATGGGTCGATGACAAGAAAACGATAAAAATATTTTTATATATTGTCTTCTTGTTAGGAGTTGTCCTTTTTGGTAGGTGCATGCCGTGATGTCGTGTGTGATGTGACCGATACTAATTTATATCGAAATTAGTATCGGTGGGATATTTATAAATATTTTTTATATCATATTATATGTACATATATATTAAATAAATATAGTTCCGAAAGGAAATAATAAATATTTTTGAGATATTTTAATATTTTTACCAGTAATTTTATGATACAAAATTGGAACATATTGACGTAACCAACATGTTCCAATATTGTATCATAAAATAACACGAACAAGGTAAAGTTTAATATAAATATAATCATTTATATTTGACGACCTGATTACTGCAGCGGTTTTAGGTTGCCCTTCTGTGGCGAATGTTTGTGTGATTAGCATGGATATTTGTGCCTGAGTCATGGATGGACATAGCTACATAGTATCAACAATCATCTAGTATACTGATACTAAATGATTGCTGACCGTTTCTTTGCTTAGCTTTGAACAAGATGGCGCTGTGTAGAAATGCCCAAACATACTCTAATCTCAACACACAATATGAACAAATATAACTGTATTTAATTTTATGCTTTCTATGCGACGTACATAGTTACATACTACTGAGTCAGTTGAGACACTTTTTTAATACTCAAAGAAAACAATTTAAAAAAAATTATATACTTAACTTATATTTTTTTTAATATGAATATGTGTACATATCTGATACCAAGAGTAATAAAAAACTGATGCAATGAAATACGCTTGTAGCGCAACTATTAATAACTTGAATGACAATCGCACTCGACAAAGTCGCAACTTGTGTTTAATTAGATTACAGTTTCAACGCCAATATACTTATTTCCATATTAGCACAGTTCCACAATTCTATTATAGGAATAATAAGCGACAAAAAATCTATAGGAAACATCATGAACGTGTCTTATTAGTATATTGTCTATAGATACATACATATAATAGACAATTCATTGGCACACTGAATTCGTTTCTTACTCTTCCTAAATTCATGATTAAATTCGTTGCAGGTTCCAAGACAGTTTAAATCGTTCCTCGGGCTTCGTTGTCTTGATGAGTTCCGAGTGAGATGGTAGCTATCGTTGATCCTGGCTTACAGGAGTTGCAGTAATGGCTTAGTGTGGCGGGTTTATCTCATATAAGAAAAATAAGAATTATTCTTAAACTTACCGCGAACACAGACAGAATTATCGCAACTTTTTATAAATTTTGTCGCGGTAAATATATTGATATTATTTATTCCCGACGTTTCGAATCCTTTACAACATCCATCTGTAGACTGAATGCAGTTGAATAATAAATTCATATAAAAAAGTTTGGTAGGTATTTCAAGTACAGACTATAAAATTAAATACAGAATAAAGGTTACAATAACGAGTCATAGATCGTGTTCGATTTATTAAAGATATTAACGTGAATGGATTATAAGGTTAAACATACAATGACACGATTTGTTTTGGAAGTAGGTGCCTAGATAAATTATTTGATTGTATTGCAGTGCACTGTGTGACAATTTGCACGGTCTAGAAAAAGTGTTTATTTTCTTACTCATTCTAAGAAAATGCATATGTGTATAAATAAATGTATTATTTACTATATAGTGGTATGATTTTGGAAGTCTGATTTTGAATGGACGTTTTGTGGCTTTGGGATGTGTCCCACCGATCTTGCATTGACGTATGTCAGGCGTAATAGCTGAGATACATGATCTCTGTTTGCGGGCTGTCGGCATGGACAGGTGGACTGAAAGCTGCTGAGGTGCTTTCTTCAGGCCATTTCAGACGTGAACCTACGTTAGACTCACATATTCTAAAGCAAAATGTCTGCGCCTTAAAAGAGACCATAATTCTCGGAGATTTCACCATTTCTTCTCAAAGTTAGGAAATGCCGATGGTATCTAGATCCTAAAAAAAATTATATACATATATGAATTGTAAAATTATTCTCAAAAGACTTAGTTACAGAAAAAAATATAATTTATCATTTAATAAAACGGCAGGTGCGGCTATCTGTCTCTCATAATATTTACAGTAACATTTTTATGACATACAAGATAACGTAATTTTGAAAACATACGTTCCGTATATTATACCTACTCGTGAACATCTTCGTTTAACCTTAAAATAATTTTAATACAAAACTTTACGATTAATTAAGCGATCTAAAAATATTGTTTGCCATAGATTCTTGACACTAATTAATATATATTTTTGTGTCTCAGTGTCAAGAATATCGCGGCACGCCATTTCTCTCCGTCAGGAAGACTTACGCCCATCCAATCGTTCTCGAATGGCATTGGATTATTTAAAAACAGAACGACTTTTAATTAATATGTAGTAGAAAAAATCAAAATGGAAATGATAGGAATGTATTTGCATATGAATCTAATTCCTATAGCTTTCAGTATTTCTAAACAAATTATATTATTGCTGGTTAATCTTCTATATATTATCTATATATACATATAAATGAAGAAACTGACTGACTAATTGACTGAATGATTGATATACAAGGATTTTTGAAAATTCACCCTCTAAAAGGGTAAAACGGGGATGCAAAGTTACTATGAAACTTTTTTTTCGTTAAATCGCACGCGAAGTCACGGGATTTAGCTAGTAGTCTAATATAGTCTAAATGAAACCTCTAGAATGTGTAAAAAATGTCCAGGAGAAAACCTCATATAGACTGTTGTAACTTAAGGTAAGTTTATTGGGTATTTAAAGTTAATTGAAATATAATCATACCATAAGAAGTTGACCAGCTTACCTAATGACGCCTATTTTAGCCAGTGTTAGTTGTTTTACGTTTTTTCGTAAATATATAGGTATCTGTACATGGACATTTTATTTTCGTAGTGAATAAATTGGCTTGTCGCGGTCAAGGATTGCATTTAATAATACCATTAGCGCTGAGTGAAATAGAACGCTGCGTGTGCGCAACACTTGCGAATGATTCATTCAAGTACCTGTGTAGGGGAATGTGGGTAGTTAAAAGTACAAAGGAAATAACTATTTGTTGCAGTGACAATATGACACAGTTGTGTTCCTCACAGGTATACAAAAAAAAAACTATACGAATTTATAAAACTGAAGATCAAACCAGAAAAAAAGCAAGATTTTTTGTTTGTTGTTTGAACGCGATAATCTCAAGAACTACTGGTTGGTATGGAAAAAATCTTTTTGTGTTGGATAGCCCATTAATCAAGAAAGGTTATAGGCTATAGAACATCACGCTACGAGCAATAGGAGGGGAGAATAAATGAAGTTTAAAAAACAATAGTCCACCCGTGCGAAGCCAGGATGGGCCGCTAGTATTTCTAAATGACCAATCTTACCATAGCTTTCTAGACACACGATGCTTCTCAGTAGCTGAAAAACACTCAGTGGATGCCCAAATAAATTTCACTAAGGTTTCTACTGAATCTAAAAAGGAGAAAATGTTGCTAAACTTTTTGTCACGTTAAATACAGAACCATTGCACAAATTGGTCCATTCGATCATTACAATCATTCTAATTATAATCCTTGCTTAAAAAAATTAAATCAGGGTCGCCCATTTAAGTTTAAAATAATGAGAACTACATATTGTTATAATTTATTTATATTCTTCATACTCAAGTCACGTTCGTAACAAAACATAAACTGTTTCATAATACCTAATGAGCCGCCTTATAAGGTTATCGTTAATTCTCTACAAGCAAGCTTGTCGACCGATTTTAAATTAAACAAAAAGTTATTTATTCTTTGACATGTCAACAAATTACTGTCTAGCATGTCTGTATTTTTTGCGATACGTCTAGGTTTATCAATGAGGTATGATTAATTTAATACGTATTTAATTTTAACCGTATAGCTATACGTGAGAACTTGTAAACCAATCAAAAATAAAATACGTCTTCTTAATCTTGAAGAAAAGATAACTGCTCTATCAGTTTTTTCTTAAATTTTTTCATTGAGTGATGACCCCATATGGTGATAAAGTCTGTTGCCATTTAACAAAGTGCTTACTCTAGATATAAGAATTTATGTCACTCGCAACAATTAATATGAAGCTCAAACGGTGAAGGAAAGTGTGAGCAAACCTGCGTGCCTGATTTTTTCGATGCCATGTGAACTCTGCCAACCCGTCGTTTCTAGTAATTCATTCTGTAAGGGATAGTAGGGGAAAAGCAGGCGAATTAATTATTAATTCGCCTCCCATTCGTAGTCCCTAGATCACGGTGTAAAGACTACTACTGTTCTACCGATCTACCGTTTCGGGCAGTATAAATCGTGACCTTTGTAGTCTAGGCTAGCAATGTAGACTATCATAGCCTAATCCCTGTCAAATGAGAGAAGACCCGTGGCCAGTGATACAGTAATGCTTTAACAAAGTTAAAATTTTAAGGAACATGATTGTAAGTATACTTAATAATTGATCGCTACTCGTACTGTTTCTTGTATACGATACGTACTAATGAAACTGCGTCGAGAGCTAAGCGCATAATACATTGTTTGATAGTCTGGAGACAATGGCCACTAGCGGCGAATTGTTTAAATTAGAACTTCCGACGACAGAGGTCGCGGCTGCGGCCCTTGTAGCAACGCTTCCTTTATTTGTATGATTAATTATTGAGTAACTGGATTGTGTTGGACAGATATTATGATAACAGTTATGTAGTTTGAATTATTTTATAATTCAGCTTTGTGTAACGTAAAACTTTTTGCGTGAAACATGTTTTAGTACTTTTGGTCAAAGTTAAGTGAAAGTCAAATGTTTTATGTCCAGTAGACCAATATTGAAAAAGTTGTATCCAGGGAACCGTAGCGCCTTGTACAGTTTCTGCCTACTTTCATGGAGAAAAGTGTGAATGTATGTATGTATGTAGATAAGTTTCAAAAAATAAATAATAAAAAAACATATTACACAAACCTGAATATCAAAAATAAGTTCAAAACTGGATATTAAGCAAGAAACTCTATACTCGTTATAACAAATGATTATTACAAGATTACTATAGACTCGGCAATATAATTTATATAAATACTAAGTAGGTTCGTGTAATTAAAAACTCAATTTTTGACATGATAGGGTCGATATGCAATCCACTTCAATTATTGTTCTTATCTTTAACCTAAATTTGACAAAACAGAGCTAGGCAGGGTATAGTGTAAATTATAAAATAAAGACAGCAATATTAATTTTAATCCAATATTATTTGTTAGTGGATTTAATAAATTAATTGAAAAATCCTTGAAAACATAAAAGAAATAGTTAACTTTAAAACATTTTGTCCAAGAAATTATACATATTGAAGCACTGTGCGACGTATTACGACCGCCTTTGACATTATGTCGTAAACGCTAATTTATGCAGCCTTCTATTGTAAAACACGGAAAGAATTAACGTTTTTGTATATGTCAGAAAATGCTGGTTCGTAAATATTTGAACGTAATTTTTTTTGATGACTTTGTTTATATCGTAATTCGTTATAAATATAAATGATTCCATCATCATCATATACTGTCCCACTGCTTGGCAGGGGTATAAGTACTCTCATATGAGAAGAACTAGGCTATAGTCCACTGATCGAGAAATTGTCTCAGGCATCCACGTTAACGCATGATGTTCGTTCACCATTTGAGTGAATTTTAATTTCTCACTTCTAAAATTCAGTCAGTGGCGTGCCTTGGTATTGAACTCAATACCTTTGACATGGAATATAAAAAAATGGCAATTTGATTCAGAACATAAGTACACATTAGCTTTTCAAAAATTTAAATGGAGTCTCTTAGGTGTACAAACCTTTACAAATACTATTTGTATTACACATACGTTACATTTCAAACACAGAACAATCTATCAAAGATGTACACGTAAATGCATGCATGCTTTAACGGCTTATCTTTCCGCACGAATTGTTAGACAAGTTTCTGTAGGTACTTTGAAAAACGCTATATCAAGGTTATTGTTACCTTACTAACACCGTTATCATATTAAATATAGCCAGTAAACAAATATTTACTTTAACGGTATTCTAAACTGTGTGACCGAATGGAAGAATGAAATATCACAGGCTTTAAAAAAAAACCTACTAAAAATATTCCCTTTGCCTATATTTAAAAAAAAACGTAGGCCATAGAGGATATCATGCGGCCTACGATATCGTTTGTGGTTGGATTATATCGTTTCTACTTATTTCTTACACTTACGCGAATACAAGACATTGAAATAAAACTACTTTTTTACAGATTTTATTGCAATATATTGATATTGGATGGTGTATAAGATATACCAATACGGCGACATAATCTCGTTTCTAGTCATGTTTCGGAATAAGATACTAGACGATAAAATTATAACATGTTTGCTGCAAGACAAAATATAAACTTTGCAGGACCACAGATAACTTAAAGTTCCAGAACACAACATACCTATGGTAGTTTATTTATGCATATGGCTCACGCCTGTCGTTCCCGAAGGGTTACGTAGAGGTGTACTAATATGCACACCAAATGTTCACTGGTATGTTTTAGGTCTCATCTTATAGGCGGCTAACGTATTGCCATCAACGGGGCCCGAAACCAAACTCTGAGCTGCTGCTGAGAATTCTATATAGAAAAATCCAATAACATTTTGCTCGACCTGTGAAGTCGAACCCAAGACCTCTTGCTCAGCAGTGACGCCTAAGACCACTAGATCAACGAGGCAATCAATCTATCTATCATATAAGATAAATGACAGGCAATAGGCTCCTAGCGATGTCCAAACCTCGTTCATTACGATATTCGATACTTTCTAACGGATCTTGTAAGTCAATGTCCTTTTTGTAACTGAAGATGATAATTCAAATATCACGATCAACACTTATACATTAAATATTTCTGGACTACAGCCTAGAACAAATTCACTATGACCGACTTTTTTTTGCACTATAAATGATAGACGACCCGTTTAGCTCAGCGGTAGTTAACGCTGCCTGCTGTGCTATGGGTCCCGGGCTCGAATCCCGGTAGGGACAAATGTTTGTGTGATGAGCATCAATATTTGTATCCGAGTCATGGATGTATCTATGTATAATATGTATGTATTTACAAAAAGAAAAAAGTATATATGTAGTATATCAACCATCTAGTGTCCGTAACACAAGCCTCGTTGATTACCACGGAACTAGATGGCTCTGTATAATAATGTCCGGAAATATTTATTTATTTATAGTTTCATCGTCTCATCGTTTCTATTGAAATCTAAAGGTATCGGATAATTGGAATGACTTCATAGTATTAATCGTCACTTAAAAGATTATAAGGTCTTCTTTTTGACATCATTTTCTATTCATACATATGTTATACCTGTTTACTCCTGACATTTATATTCCTCATCTTCTGCGTGATACCGATCTCCACCCCTCCACAATTATTGTCGATTAGTTTTAATCCTATAAAACGGTTTTATGTGCTAGCGCATAACGGATTGCATTATTTACAAATGAACAATCTAGGTACTCTAATTTTAGAAATGATATTACTAAACAAGCTAAGAGTTTACGTATTTTCCGGAATATTATGATCAGACATTACTACTGTACTGTATACATTTTTTTTAAATGGCATTCAATGGCTATACAATTAAATATCATCAATTAAGTTTAATTTAGGTTTCTTTAAAATTATTAAACGTGAATAACTGACGTGATGCAAAATATATCTTATACAGAAAACTGGACCGATTAAACGGACTTTTACTTGGCAGATAGCTAATGTTACAAGGAGTATTTTACAGTACTTTTATTTCAGCAAATCCGCACAGAGAAAGTCGTGAAAAACAGCCATTTATTGTTCCACTGCCGGGCACGGGTCCTCTCATTTGAGAGGGATTAGGCCAATAATACATGTCTTGCTAAAAACAAAAACACAAAACGAAATCTCTAATCGTCCTTTAATTCATAACACGGCTGCCTAAATATTTTTTGTTATCTCAAACCGCTTCTCAAAATGCCGTCATTCTTCATACCATACTCCGTTCATGCCTACAGCTGATGCCAAAACTTATGACCGAAAACTGTGACCAAAGTATACCAAAGATACCAAGTTAAATGCCTCCGACGGAGACCCCGATAGACGGCATGTTGTGCCTGTCGCGTCACGAGAACTGCCCGTGGAACGAGGCCCTGAAATCTGCTGACGTCAACTGGACGGGGCTTCAGTACACCTGCTTGAAGATCCTGCATCTGTACTGCAAGGTATTCGAGAAGGAAGATGTCTTGGACATGGTTATTAGGTGAGTTTTGTGTTTGGACCTTAGTACTGATGATTGAGTGCTGCTTTTTGTTTAAACTGCTGTATTGATTTTAATCTGACCTCTGTATTGACTTTAAGTTTGAAAGACAATGTATCGAAAATATTAATTTTATTTAGTATTTTAAGGAACTTTATACCATTTATAATTAGTCTGTGGAATGAGAGGCAGAAGTTTTCCCAGACGACTACAGCAGGTGATCCTTCAAAGAAGGAGTGAAAAGGTTTTTGCAAACGTCTATAGGCTAACAGTATTTGCGGTCATCAGGCGGGCCGTAAGCTTTGGCACCTTTGAAGTATAAAAAAACGTATGATAAGTGATTATTATATAGAATGTCCATAGAAATGTTAGTATAAAAATTGTTAAAATTGTTCCTATCTGCTTTAGGGAAAAAGGACCATTTTAGTCAGCGGTGAATATCTCTCTGAATATCTCCAAAACTCAATTATCAGACTGCGCAATTACCGGTTATATAAAGCAGTAATTAATTCAACAGAGTACGTATATGTTTATGTTTCATTACAATATTATCGTGTAACAGTTGTCCAATTTGGAGGAATGCGCCCACGTATTCGCTCAGGATATGTTCCGAATCGTTTGCAGTTCCTGCCCGACCGCGCAATGTCCCAGAGATAATGTATTTTAGACTGAATAGTATCTCTTGTGAACCCATTTACTCTCCTATTGCTGGGCATGGGTTTCTACTACTTTAAGAGGGATTAGCCTGTAGTCTACCACTCTAGCCTCGTGTGGTTTGACAAACTTGCCGTCATCAAGGTTATTTTTTCAGGCAGGCAGGTTGACTCACGATTTTTTTCTTTCATCATTTGAGCATATGATAATAATGCCTTCATATCAAATATATCGAAGCCTGGATTTTCAGTCGCACCAAAAAACTATCTTTACTTACAACTATATTGTCATTTTTCATTAACCAAGTTGAATAATTCTGTCAAACTAGAGGGAGAAAGAGATATATACAAATCTTTGTTCCTACTCTATCAATTCATTTTATGACGCGCACATAAGTTAACGTCAAAATTCGGTGTTTATAAAACGTATGTTTTCCTGTGAATATATAATCAAACGAGATCAGAATTTTATTACATCGTTTTGATCGTTTGTTTTTAATTCGGATTCCAAAGAGAATGCATAAAAATGTTCTTTGTTTTTTAAAGTATAACGTAATCATACAAATGTTACTTCAATGATAAATTCTTTTCTTTTCTTAGTCAGTAAATATAATATATAATAGATATTTTTTCGCTTTTATTAGCCCACTTACTAATATAGGCAAAACAGATCAAATGGTAGAATCTCATCTTATATATATAATTCTCGTGTCACAATGTTCGTTCCCGTACTCCTCCGAAACGGCTTGACCGATTCTCATGAAATTTTGTGAGCATATTGAGTGGGTCTGAGAATCGGCCAACATCTATTTTTCATACCCCTATAATATGGCAAACAACGTTTGCTGGGTCAGCTAGTAATATATATATAAATTTATTACTATTGATTCCCACGTACAATCAAGATGTGAAATGCCTCCTGAGATTTTCCCAAAAGACCAGTGGTCTTCAAAACAGTAGTAAGTAAACAGTTTTTGACAGGTCCGTCAATGCGCGAGTGACACCTCTGGTATTGCTAACGTCCAGGCTTGTCTAGGTTTGACTGCTTAACTTTAGGCGGACCGTAAGCTTGAATGCCACGTCAGTGGTTTTAAAAAAGTACTTTATCTTACATAGTGATGAAGTTTTATTATTAATTTAATAAATAAAATAGATTCCCTATTACCGTTTACGAAAGCTCAAGACCAGGGTGAAAGATCGTCTTTACGTCCAGCATGTACAAAATACTTTGGGGATATTTTTGGGGATGAGTAAGAAGTCTTCGCAATGTATAGTTTTATGACAGTCGTTTAGATTAAATTTTAGTGGCACTTTCAATATCATCGTTCTGAAACTGGTTTGATGGGGGAGTAAATATTTTAAACTGTCAGAATAACGTTTATAACGGGACAAACATTTTTTGCTCACGAATTTGAAATAGGAATCTTTAAAAAATTTAGTTTGCAATCGTATAAAAGTTTTGTAAAGGAATATTTAACTTATATGAATGTAAATTTAGTATTCCATAAATAAATCTTTTGTGACAGTTCAATATAAAACATATCCTTTGTAGATCAGCGCATTTGCCACGTTCTTTATTCATTAATCAAACAAAATTTCCTGTTATGATATAATTTATTATGAAAATAATTACATCACTATTCAATGCATGACGCCAATCATAATTTCAATAGCTACCATTACTTTGAACTCATACAATAAACGATCAGACATGTTTATCAAATCGTAAACCCCTCTATTTATGTTTAATTACCCAATTTTTATGTGTTTTGCTAATTTTATCGGTATCCAACTGGATAGTAAAACGGTTTTGCGGGTAATAAAAGAGCGTTAGACGAAATGATGCGATCGTAACCTGTTATAGCTCAACTAATGAGCGCGTAGAATTAGTATGGGATGAGATGCGTGATTGACAACTGGTGATTTTACCCTGTTTATTAGGAGATCGGGAGATACGATGAGTTACACACAAACTTAATTGAATATACATATGGTAGATTAAATAATATGTATTGAAAATATGTGTTAATTTACTTTTACTTCTAAAATACTAATATAGGTATATTGATTTACATATTATTGTGTATACATATTATTCATGTATACATATTTATTTGTCTATATTTTGGTATGTTTTAACATTGATTTTATAGTAATTTTAGTTTCACTTCTAGTTTCACTTATTTTCTGTCCAAAGGTTGTCTAAGAGAAATTACTACTTAGCGATAAAACCGCCATTGTTCCATTAATGACAGTCAATAACTGTAACACCATTTTTTAAAAGATGGTCTGTCCCTTTTGTCCCTACTGATTCATCCCTGTTGTTCGTCATCTTAAACTCATCCCCTAGAAGCACTTAAAGGAAAAAAATATAACGTAGGCAATCCGAATGTATATGAAATATTGCAAAAAATAGCACAGTTTTACCCTTTTGAACCACTATAGATAAATTAGATACGCATAAAGAATAAACATTTATTTCCATTCAAAACAAAAATACATTATTTGAATGAATAACTCCAAAAGACTTCGTGAAACTCCGTAAATCTTCGGAAGTACGAAGCGACCGGGTGCTGACAGGTTTATTCGCAAGATTTGAACATAACACACCTTGATCAATGACCTATATACATATGTACCTACATATCAATAGCAACGTACATTTTCCTTGTGATTCCGATTTTCCGTTTACTAGATCCGATTTATGCGAAGTAATTATTTTGGTTGCGTGTTCCGTAATGAATTTGTATAGGACATAGGTAATTAGAATTTGACCGAATATTAATATTTCAACTTTATTCTTTCTATTTAAAGTTTAACTAATAGGTTAAATCCAAAAAAATAAGGTTTTTTAGACTTTAGCATTTGTTAAATATACTCTAAAAACAACGGTGATCCGATTGGCACAATGGCTGAGTAATTGGACTAAGCGCCACACGCCGCTAGTTCGATCTCCGAACTAAATATATATTTATATTGCCTCCTATAGTAGTTTGACTCTGGATGTGATTTTAAACTCACCCACGATAGGGAAGAAAAAGAAAATGGGGGCTTAATCAGTATTAATACTTATTCGCTATGATATTTATAGTAACGAGTATATTATTCATATATACATATAATTATCATTGACCCTAGCTAACATTGATTTACGTAGATAACTGAGGTCCGCTTAGTGTTGCCTGCTAACCTTATTGACGAGCTTTTAACCTAGAAACGCTGACTTATTACCATCTGGCAACCCTTTGAAATGGCACGTTAATCGCTTCTGACATTTATGACTCCCTATCGCCTCTGGCTAAGGTTACATTAAATCAAGAAACTTTTATAATACGAAACGCAGTTCATCACTACCATCCAAACCGTTGCCAAATTCTAAATATGTAAAAAAAATATCCAAATTCAGTGTGAAAACGACAGCCGCCATGATGTTTTCGCTATGACGTCACTAACTGAGGAAACAGTAAGAATATGTAACGGATAAAAAAAATAACGAGCAGTCTAAGAGACAACAGACGGAAATAATTTAATTTATTTCGATATTGACATCACATAGATTCAAAGATAAGTTGACATAAACGTGATTAATAGACACTTATTTTTTAATATTTGCATTTTCCATTTTCCATTGTTTCCAGAAGTTTATATTTTTATTCGTTTCATTAGTCAAATGGGGTTGCAAAGAGGTCGCAGAAAGGTCTACGGTTGTCCATGGAGCGCTATATTACGTTCCGTTGTTACGTAAATAAGTAGAAATAACTAGAAACGGAACGGAACGGAAATGTCGTATAATAATGTAATGGGTTCTTCGTGTTCACAACGCACACGTGGCCATTTTAATTCCTTGATGGATTTATATAAACTAATGAAACTCGTAATAACCTTATTTCAATACAAAAATAATTCGTGTCGAGAGATTTGACAGATCGATCAACCTCTCCAAGATTTTTTTGTATTATACATACATATTACAATACAGGTATAAATGTTCACACAAACATTTAGTCAAAGAAGGTAGAAAGATAAATACCACTGCCCTAATCGCACGTTTTTAGTATAACATAAAAATCATAGTTTCCATAATCATTCATAATTACGATAAAAACATATTTTCACTACATCATAAAAAAAGAAATAACCATTCATTTGTAATGAGCATCAATTTAAATAAACAAACATTCCTGCAGTTATTTAACTAACGATGTTTACGTGTTGGACTGCACAAACAGACTAAAGCTAAATACTTAAATCATGTTTTCTTAGTACAGAGATTTTGATACATACTTTCGTAATCACACGATTCATTTCATGAAGTTGAATGTTTCCTATGAGTGAAGTTGTTATAAAAAAATATCAAGGAGTTATTTCTCCACGATGATACTTCTTTGTTTTGTTGCTAATTTTTTTTTATTCAAATCGGTGTCCCGTTCCAATAATTTCCCCTGTGTCCTGGGTACACACTAATATTCATAATTAACAAACATCCAGACCCGGAACTACTACTTATTGGCCATCATCATATCAGCTAGATGACGTCCACTGCTGGACATAAGCCTCCCCCAAAGATTTCCACAACGACCGGTCTTGGGCCACCTGCATCCAGTGGCCTTTACCAAGTCGTCGCGTCGATCCACCTTGCCGGAGGCCTAACGCTGCGTCTTTCAGTTCGCGGTCGCCGCTCTAGAACCTTCAAACCCTAACGGCCATCCGTTCTATTGGCCATACATATTATTATTTATTATTATTAATATGTATTCCGTGCAGGGATCAAACATGCGTGTATGCTCGAGACTGTCGAGCATTGCGCCAACCGCCATCATCATCATCAGCCTATATTCTTCCACTGCTGGACCGTGCCCTCACATTACTTATATTATTTATAATTACCTCAAGGTGGAAGCTCCACGCTAGCCCGCGAATTACAAATTTTCGTTACTTTTTTTGCAATTTGCCGGTCATTGTCAGGCTGTACATTGAACAAAATATGATTCGCGCCTGTAATAGGTATTAAAAAATTTGAATTTCGCGGGCTAGCGTGGAGCTTCCACCATAAACATTGCGGAAGTCTGATCTGCTATCACACAGTCCAATCTTGTCAAAAACTAAATCGTAATTCGGTTACAATCGAAACCTTACTCTCCAAAATAATCACGAAAAGCCATTTGAAGCTCAAACTAAATGAAAAATCGTCAACTTTCTTTCCATAAGGTTCAATTCGCTATAAACAAGTTCGCTTGCAAAACAAAGGCAGTTTTCTAAGAACTCGTCGACATTAAACAACGCCTTTATACTTTGCATCGGTTAGGAAAATGGCGATGGGCTCGGCTTTCCATTAGATAGTGCTAAGGTTAGACCCAAGGACGTGCATCTTTGATGAGTCCGGCTAAAAGCTTTTCTTTTGTTTGATTATGTTGCACCTATACTATATTGTCACTTTAACCCCTTTAGTCACGACATGGACATAAAATAGAAGCTTTCCAAGTCGATATTTACTCATTATCATTCTCATTGTCCTCTAGGGCTGTACCAAAACGAATTTTAAGCAAGGTTATTTAAGTTATCAAAGAGAGATGACGCTCTACTGGTTAGATAGCGGCATTTTATTCTCACAGCGTGATTCAGATTGCTTAAATCGCTTTCTTCACCAGTTTGCAGAATTGCTTCCCTGTTCTTGGCTTCCTACGCCCTCTCTATGGTAGAAACTGGATTGGATAGTATTTTTATAAGAACGTCTTTGTTGAAACGATGTTTATTATTATCAGCCGTGAAAGCTTAGTAATATAATGTAGAATAAATTACCTTTATCGTAATTCGTACGTACCTGCCCGCTTATATTTTAAACCCACACCTTGCCGTCACGGCTCATAAACCTGAGCTGGCCTTGGACAAAAGTCTTGTATTCGAACTAAAATTATATTCGACTAAAGTACTAATTTAAACCCCAAACATTGCAATATTAAATACAGGTATGTAGATCAAAAATAGATGTATGAACTGTGTGACTCAAAAGGCAGGTAATGTTGAGACAATTATTCTCAACATATCGACATTTGCTGTTGATAAACGTGATTGAAGTAATTACGTATTGCATATCTGTGAATAGACGTTTTAACTGTCAATCTTTTGATTACTAGATGGCACTGGCGTTTCCTAACTGACGACCTCTGACCTAAACAAACTCATACAATAATGGTCCCTTTTGAAATATCAATCAGTCTCTTTTACATGTAAGTAGTGTCTGAAATGGTTTTTTGAAGGCACTGTAAAGCTTTAGAATGGCCTGTTTCTGCCTACGCATTAGACGTCTAGTTCAACCATAATGTAAGGAGCTGAACCATCCGTCAATCCGACAATCCAGATCAGTTGGACAGATAAAAGCAGAAAAGAGAAATAGTTTGTGCAAAATGTAACACTATTGGTTCTGTAATGGTGTCAAAAATTCAGTCCAAGATGTTATGGAGCACGTTATCATTGTCATTGTACCTTGATACCAGATACCTGGATACGACAAAATCTCTTAACTGCTATTAAAAAGATTGCAGAGAGAAATGAATGGAAGAAAACAGGACATACAAACACTAATAAAATCCCGAAATAAATTGGAACTAGGGTAAAAAGATGAATGGCGCTTCTGAATAGCCTTATAACATTCACAGCCGAAAAATATTTGTCAGCCAAGGCTAACCGTCTTCTAGGCGCCACAATTTTCGGGCCTCAGTATTTTTATTCATATTATGTTGATGAAAATTACAGCCTTTTTGTCCTCAAAAGAGATTACAGTTTTTTACACTAACAGCAATACTAGACATTGAAATAAATTGATTCCATGGTCTTGTGTCCTAAAAGTCAGGATTAAATTGGGGAAATTAGTATTCCTTACGCCCTGCTAGACTTCATTAGCAATCATCAAATAGCAGCAGAATGACTACCTTTCGAAGAAAATAATATCATTTGGTATGACACCTACCACACCTAGTGCCCTAGTGGTAAATGGTAATTGATTTTGCACTAAGTTCACAAGTAACTAAAGCTTGAAAATTACGTTAGATAGCAAGGCTCTTTTTTTAGTGCCTACCTATACCAAAAATATATAATTTTGGGATTACAATAGATCAGTGGTTTAAATGTATGTATAGTTTTAACATCTTTATTACAGTAGCTAATTGTATACACATAACGTAAGTTACTTTGATGATTTTTTTATAGTATAATCTAAACTTTTGCGAGTACCCTGTTTACTTTATCAATCAAAAGACGTTGAATCAAAATATTCATATTTTAAAAACGTTACAACAATTAAACAAAAATTTTCATGAGACATGAGAAAGATAAAAAAAACAAGTGCAAAATTGCAAAAGCGAACAGGTTTTATTTGGAAGTTGAATAAAAAAAAATATCTTAAAAATTCATCATCTCGTATTGACGCAAAAGCATTTAAACAGTTCATCAAATGATGTTCACTCATGTTAATATTGACTGAAAGCATAATAGACCAAAAATGCAAACAACACGTAAATAGGAACACATTATGAGCGTAAATTAAAAAAAAAAAGGTGGACAGGTAATCAAACTTTTTAATTTTAACTTTTGATTTGACAGACATTATCATAAACATGTTTAAAAGGTTTTTTTTTAAAGAAGTGAGGAATCATCGGTAGCCCACGGTTGTCTAAATTTTTCACATTCCTTGAATCCCAAAAAATAATTACTATAATCTAAATTTAATTATATAATAGTACCTATTACATATCTTTATATTGTATTTGCAAAAAAAAACAATAATATTTGTATTTGCAAACAAAAAATATTCTGCAAATAAGTTATCCCGGAAAAATAAACATTATATAATTTCAAATTTAGAATCGACAATATGTTTTTTACGTATCTATCATCAAAAGAAGGCTGAGTCCTTTGATCTTGCGGTTGTTTTTATCCAGTTTCATTGAACTTTGCAAGAGCTGCCGTTTTGGCTATCATTACTGTGGATCTTGGATGATTACTGAAGATGATAGCGTATGTCGGTACTGCCAAAAACATCAAACTTTGACTGGATTATTGCGAAAATATTTTGACAATTAACATCCGTATTGAAATTGAAATTTTAATACTGGCAACAAAAATATTTCGGAGAATTTATTATCATTGGTCAATATTGTACTTATTATCTTATAATATTCTTTTAAAAAATAATATAAAAAGGGAACAGCGAAGACAGAGCTGGTGTTAAAATATTCTGTTTCCTCTATGGTCTGTTATATTTATACCAAACAGATGATCAGAATTAGTCCTGAATAATGGATCTCCCATCACCAACCACGGAAACCATGAGCAAGATATAATCGTAGATAAGCTGATGATTAAATTCTTTTCATGTCTACTAGTGGAGACAAAAGGTGTACTTCAAATATTGGCTGTCTACTAGCTTATTAGAAAGATGACGATATAAAGAGACGTGGCAGAAATCAGATGAAAAAATAAGAGCTTAGGCAGAATGGTCCTAATGCTTCGGCTCTAATTCTATCTAGAGATTCTAGAGACAAATATCGCCGAAATATGGACCGTATCAAAAAAAAAACAATTACAATTGAGATTTTGTGTATTTATTTTTCTATAAACATATGAAAAGACGTTTTGTTGTCTCGATGTATACATAAGTTAATGTCAATTATCACTACAATACAAGAATCACCATAAAAATCGGCTCTACCGAGTTACGAAATAAGAATAAAAAAACACATATATATATTTTTTTTCCCAATTATGGTGAAGCTCCGATAGTGTGGTCGCCACTGTGTGACTGCAATATATACAGCGATGATGTCACCACCGTGTCACCCTAAGCCAGGTCTAGATAAAAAGCAAGGTTTATGTAGATACCTAACAGTTCCGCCGAGTTTTATCAATCTAGCTCTTGACATAACAAGCTTACCGTTCGAAAATTTGTGATAATTTTTTTTTTCAATATTTTGTGGAGTTTTTAACTAAGTTTATAGAATGATACAAGATTGATTGGATTTATCACTATCAACCTATATACTGTGTTCGGGACGAGTCTCCTTTCATTTAATTTAAGAGGGATTAGGCTATAGTCCATCACGCCATCGACAAAATTCACCTTCCCCGTTTGAGCATAATTATGATAAATACGCGCGTAACTTCGAAAAGTCACAAAGTCTTGAGATTGAATTTGTCTTCACAGTCCAGTGGTCACACTATCACAGCTATGAATGGATATACATATATGTATATCCAGTTACCTAATTGGAATTCGGTCGCCCCCTATTGCACGGGACCTTATTAGTACAATATTTGTGTTCGCAGTTATGTAGTACACCTCTACTGAAATATTCGGGGATATGGTTGAGATAGTATGCACGTTACAAAAACACAACAAAAAACTGGGCAACATTAAAAAAAATGACGTCACACATCTATTAAAGAATACGCAAAGCAAAGGTATTTTTATCATACATACATCCTTGTTGTCTTATTATGACTAAAGCTTTATTTTCATTATCAAACTATACAACACCCACGAAACGATACTAAACGCCTACTGCAAATTTTACTTTATTGCAACACTAGCGTACTTTGACAGATCTTCTATTTTTTCCCGCCATTCGATTCAAACATGGTTCTAATCAGCTGACTTGATTTAAGTCTTTGCCGTGCTTATAAAAATGTAGCGGGGTATTTTTAACTGGAGTATTTCCATTTAAATCCGGGAATAAACGGTGTTATGTACCACCTGCTTATCTACGCGAGTTAAATGCAATAAAAATGTAAAAAAAATGTAAATGTGTGAAACGGGTTATTATAGCGCTTGACTACTGGCAATGTCAATGAACTCTGCATACTTCAAAGACATTAAAAAATATGAGCGAGAATTACATAGGCTATAAGTATTCTCACAGGTGATACACGATTGATGGCCTATCAAATAAATTTATGATATTAAGTAAAATTTTATACATATTATAAAAAACAGTGGCAATTGCGTAAATGACAGCCAAGCAGAAATAAAAACAAAAAATTCGTTTTATTGTGATCTAGGATTTAGCCAACATAGAAGCTAATAATTTTGGCGCGGAATATAGGAGCATACAAAAATCTTATAATTTACTTACTACATAAGAAGCACAAAAGAGGAGGAAAAGAGCCGAAGATCGAGCTCTGTGGCGTTCACTAGGGGAGGCCTACGTCCAGCAGTGGACGAATATAGGCTGATGATGATGATGATGATAAGGAGTAAAACGAACGTCTCATAAAGACGAAGTAGGTAATTATTATAGTAGAATTATTTAATTCATTTTACAACTTTACAAATGGAACTAATATTTTTAAGTTGCTTATTATAAAATCTACTTAATACTACCAATATGAGTATTTTTCTTTCATGGTGCAAAATACTCGTATCTTTTTAGGGACAGGCGCGGGCGCCCTATTATTATACTATCACGATCATATTATTGCGTTACTTTTTTAACGTTGGGTAAAGCATAGGTTTACGTAACTGATCCAAATTCACCTGTATACATTGTAAGTTCCACGTAATATGAATTCATATTTTCGCATTTATGTTGTTTCAAAAATGTAAGCAGATGTTCAAGCAATAAAACGCTAGTGCAATGTTTGTTTCATGATTGATTTCTTAGAACATTTCTAGGCAAACTAAAATCTTTAATGTCTAGAATGTCATACAAGCGTGATGTTTTATGACCAATAAATTATTTGTTACTGCTAACTAGTGATCATTTGCGACCTCGTTGCGTGTATTTAGAATGATATTCCGCTTTAAAGTACAGAAATTTGTGCGTTATATATGCCTTTACGATGAATAAAATGTCAGGAAAAATATTTTGTGTAATATTTTTACCTCGATTACCATTTAAAATAAATAATACAGATAAAAAAAACATCAAGTTTGTTACACGATTGCCAGTATACGAATATTTAATTTTTAACAATACTTTTTTTATTTTTTCGTTTTGCAACACCTGTGAAAAGAATTCATTCGTCGTTGTATCTTTTATTGGCAGTCAACTATTTTAAGTGATAACGTGGTTAACCAAAGCATCTTATAGCTTGCGGCTGCGACCACAGATGTGTAGTTTTATTACTCTACTGTCTTTATTCAGCGTGGCTTCACACTAGTAGCATTATATATTAATAAAATACTTCTCTATCTAAGAGAACTTTAAAAAAAAAAACAATCTCTACAGGCGACTGACTTTGAAAATGAAAAAAAAAATGCTTTCAAAATGTAGGTCACCATAAAAGTTTCGAATTATTCTAAATCGTGGCACGTTTGAAAATATGAATTTGATCATTTCATTATGTATAAATTTATCTCCTTTTGTATTTAAATCTCTAGGCACAAGAATTTCGCTGTGCGAAAATCGGAATAAGTCGATATAGTGGTCCATTGCGCCTATCAACCCCTAATATTCTAGAGGAAAGAATGCTATTTCAAAGTTTTGAAAGAGATAAGACCTTTTCGTCTTTGGAAGCCGTTACATCGTTTTAAAGACAAGCGTGACATTGCCGCTTTTAAAATCGATCATCCTAATTGGGAGAAGCTTGCTGACAAAAGAACTGATTGGCAGAAGCGTGCTATGAAGGGTCTCAACAAAGACTATAAAATCACTCGTTGGGTCTCAAGTATTGCGATAAAGCATAAAGATTATCTATTAAAAGATATACCTTAAGGAATCTGTATTACTTTTGGGTTATTGACTAGTGTCATTTACATGAAATCACGCCTGAAATTGGTAATATACCTACTTACTAAATAAAGTACAGTATAATTAGATTCGCTTGTATACATATATATTATTTATATGAGTATCATGTAACATGACTTAAGGAAATTACCGTTATAAAGTTACGGTAATAAGGAAAATTACCATGCAATTGTTTTTCTGTAGATATTATTATGGTAAATCAACAGGTGTATTTCCGAGTTATTTACCTACTTTAATGAAAGAGTGACATCGATTTGAATTCTCCAAAACTACTAAAATTTACCCAATTGAATGACCTATAAACGCATAACCAAAACTACTACATATAGAAAGGTGAAATTTGAAAGAGAAGTTTATTTTAAAATCCGCTAATAAATGTTTAAATATTTTAATTGACATGATATATATCATATCAATTTGACAATTCGGTACGTTATTTTTATCTTTATAAAATATATTATATATAATTTATTTGTAAGTCACGGATAATAAAAATAATGTACGTAATCACAATTTGTCTCTTACAATTTGCAAATACAAATTTTATTCTGGTCTTCCTATTCCTCCCAAAATATATTTATATTTTTTTAAACTCACCTGTCAAAACAAGCATGCAGCCTTTAAAGTCTAGCATTGAAATGAAATTTAGCTTCTCACAAGGTCGCGACCGTGAACGTTGTTGAACGAAGGGCCCATACGTTCAGAAATATACAAAAATAAACACCAGTTTTATTCCTACTGAAGGAATGCTTGTTTATATATTTTAAGAACTCTTTGTATCAATAAGAAATTCATTTGAAATTGCTAGTGCACTTATGTGAAGCTAAATATCATTTCAAACGTCAGTATAACTTTGATAGTTGTTGTACATTACATTTATCTAATCCTAGGATTAAACAAATCTTGCGCAGGCGCCAGTCGTTCGCCATAGACGCCATAGTTATTTAAGCTCAACGTGTTTAACTTGTTCTTAATGGAAAATGTTGGTAATTTATTTGACAATGTCTTTTTTCTTTTATATGGTAACTAAAAAATATGCGGCTGCCTCCATTTTACATTCATTAAAACACTTTATATGTATTTTGTGTTAATTTTTACTGAAGAAGCAAGTGTATCAGTAAGCATCGAACTTTTTTGTCATGGTTGTTTCAGTTTTTACAAAAACAATGTTAAAAAAAACAAAAAGGCAACGGTTTAATCAACCATCCGTAAAATTGTATTTATAATAGTACCTAATTGGAGTCGGACCTATTACCGGACGCAAATCCAGACTTCGAGCTTCCAATGCTGGTGGTGATACGTAAAAATAATTTTAAAATGGATATACTTAAATATAGAATATTATACTTAAACTTAAATTATGTGTGGCAGGGATTTACTGATTGATGACCACTAGACATAAAACGACTAAAACTTATTCCATTTTCAAATCCTCGCGATATCTCCAAGTAGGTAGGTAACTAGGAATATCTTAAAAATACTCTTGCCTTTAAATGTCAATTATATCGTGTGTTTACATTAATAAACTTCAAATATCTTTTAGGGTTAAAAACAAGACATAGATGGGAAGCAGTGTTTGGCCGCCCGCCAAATGTTTTGCCAAACATTTGTATAAACTACACCAATATATAAAAATAAACCCCGTCTGTTTGTTGTTCCTTCATGTAGAACATCAGGTGAAATTCGCTAGCTGTTATTATTTATGTTTGTAATGGAAGTGGTTGCGTACCAAGGACGCGATATAGATTGATGAGGCTATAAAAATATATTATAACTTCATACTTCTAAATCATTATGGAAAAGTGGACTTGGCTTCAAAAGTATTATTGTTTAGTTCCTGCTCAACCATACTGATGAATTAACAATGGCACAAACCATACTGATGAATTAACTTCGGCAAGTCGTCGCTCCACCTGGCCGGCAGCCGTCCTGCACTACGTTTGCTGAGACACGGTCTTCACTCGAGAACTCGTTTGCTCCAACGACCGAAATCATCATAATTTAATCTAAAAAAAAACCTCTTTACTTCGCAGAGCACCTTAAGCTCCTGGATGCGATACAAATACCTAAGATAAATCGCTGATGGCATTTACACATAAAAACCCTGACAATCAGTAGGTATAAAAAATAATCCATGAGAACGTTATTTTTGGAACACTATGTACATGAAAAGCTAGACAAAACATCTACATATTATATTAATTTCCACAGCAATCGTCACCATTATTAAAATAAAAGGAACAATAATTTAGACATAATGACAGGACTGGTAATTTCAGCTTCCGTCATTAAAAATAAACAATATATTACGTAGGTAGGCCATGTGCTCACAATATTAGTATCGGCGGGAAAAATCCAGTTCCGCCATTGAATGGGAATATTTTTAGCTTGTATATTTGTTTTTATTTTACGAATCTAACATATACCTATCTGGTTTTTCATACGATATCTTTGTATTGAAGTAATGCTGACGTAGATTACGCAGATCGTTTTTCTGCCATCGTTGTAAACAGCTTTAGCGTTACGCTTAAATTCCTTTTCAAACGGATGTTCCTCTTTAGCTGGTTCACTTGATAGGAGTCTTCATATTTGCAGGACAATCCTTATAATCTTGCTAGTAGCGTTGCGGCCTCTGCTGCAATAGAAATTACTCCCAGACTCACTTTCCACATTTACATCCATTCACAATCAAATAAAAGACCACCAGCGTCTGGTCTAGAGTACCTCGTAAAATCGAGAGCATTCATTATGACCTGTGTCATCTTCACCTAAAGAAAGGGATTAAAATATAAGATTAGCAATTGGACTGCTCTTCCTTCGATGAGAAACCTTTAAAGCCGCTGAACTTTCTCTCACGGTACAACAATAATTATTTTATGTCAATTTTGAATAACACCGTCGCACTAACAAGAACCACATTATACTGGGCCAAGTCCAATACAAACACATTAATCTGTTCCTAATTTACAAAAGTCATTTATGTTTTAACGTCTGAGGCTAGTTATCCAGTCCAAGGTTTAGAATCTAACGGTAGGTTGACTACAATAAATAAAGCCTCTGGCAAAAGTCACTACTGCTGCAATTTGAGCAGATGTTATTGCAATACATCCAAATAACTTTACTAAAAGCACTAAAAATTTATAATATTAAATTCAAAGGCTAAATTTAAGTAGCTCGTTTTGAAAGTCGAAAGTAAAGACAGACGCCAAAACCTTTCACCCCTACTGTTTTTATGAGAAGAGCCGGCGCAAAAACATTCCCGGCGAAATTTTACTGGTCTAAGACCCTGAAGACTGTCTTTTATTGGAGACAAGTAGAGGTGTAACTATTGGATAGGTATTTTCTGATTACAAAAATGGAACTCTAATTGAACTCATAGTCGCTCTTCAGCGTTTTACTAATGAGGCCACCCAACACACGATTCAAAATCTCGATATGCAGCTGCTCTTCATAAGAATCAGAGTAGGATATTGCGGATTCATCTGGAGAAGAGTCACTGAATCGCAATATTCTACTCTTAAGCAGAATTATACTAACATTCGTAAACACGCACAAGAAAGCAGTGAATGGCGTGCTTTTATTAGGGCTATCTTTATTGTCGACGTTCAAAAAGAGCCAATTAGAGGATAGATGAGGACTTAACAGCTCAAATTCGAATAAATTAAATCATTTATTCGAATTTGAGCTGTTGTGTTCTTGTTGTGGTGTAGCTGGTAAAATTAATTGAGAAAAGAGGTCCAGCTGATGAACTGACACCTCATATTGAGGCGTACTTGATGTTGTCAACGTCCACTGGCTACTATCAGCCAACTTAATATAGCTGTGTATATATTTATGACTACTGCCCGTATTAATGGACGAAGTAAACATGAGATTACGAGTAATTAGGTTCCTAAGTGGGTATTTGCATGGTCCAGTTTATACAGTGACAAGTGACATTTAATTAACACCGTTTTTTGTACAGCTACTTTAGATTATATTCTTTAAGACATTACCCCACATTGTCCTTTTACAACACTCATTACCCTAATATCGGGACTTTAAGGACTGTAATACCTTCAATTTTAAAAGGTGAGTGTGGAGTTTCCGATTCATATCTGCTGCATTTGGGATAAATTTTTGTAAGTAGATAGTGAAGTGAACCTTCTGTTGCTTTAATAAAGTCTATAGTACGTTAGGTTTGACCACGTTTAAAGGAAAGCAACGCACACCTTGCTTAAATTGTTTAAATGATACATCATTCCCATTTGGTTAGTTCTGAGATCAAACAAACTGTAACAGGACCAGTATGGACGTTAGCCAAATTAATGTAGCTTAATTTATAATCCTGGCCTAGACTGGTACAATTTACTCAAATTTAAAACAGACGATTACCCAACAACTGTCACGAAAATCAATTAATCTAAAGCTAGGTTTTATTTGTTTCAAATCACGTAAGAATTTATAACTTGAGTAGTATATACAGACTGTTAAGTGTTGTCCAAAACCCTGAGTTTAATTATAGTGATGTCAACCCATTTATTGTCCGACTGCTGGGCGCGGGTCTCCTCTCATTTGAGAGGGATTAGGCGATAATCTGCCACGCTAGTACAGGTTGGCAGGCTTCACTCGCCATTGAGAAATCTCTCAGGCCTATAAGTTTCCTCGCGATGTTTTCCTTCACCGTTTGAGAATGTGATAAATACTCATTTGACTTCGTAGTCAGTGGTGCGTGCGCTGGGATGGAACTCGAGATCTTTTAACTTCACGTCAGCCTAATTTGTCTCAAATTAGTGGAGGTCCGTGCTTAGCAACAGTTAGTAAATGAGTTAATAATGCTGTACAAAAATAACAGTAAATGCAATGCTTTCATTGATAAAATTTAAATCTTATAATATCGGATGAAATCACCGAAATAGCCAACAACGATATAAAAGTTAGCCTATTATGTAAAGTTGGTACAAAGCACAACACTAAACAGCGGTGCCCTTGGAACCAGTAATCTGCATGACCTAATTACTAGCAATAAAACTAGCCGAAATATATTTTATGACAACGCCGGTCGCGTTACGCTACACCGTGTATAATGGATGCAAGTAACAGGCGAGCATGCACGCGACGTTTGAACGGTGCATCGAAACTGTTTCGTAATGGCTCGATCAAATTAATTTGACAAGAGACGTTGAGGCGTCGCGCGTCGTACTAGGTTTTTTTAATAGCTCTTCTGCTGTTAGCTCGAGAGGTCTTTTAAATATATAATCGGACAATTTGAGGGCCACCGGCCACAGCTTAACTTAAAAAGTAAACAACAGCTGCTAAAAGTGCCTCTTGGTTTACTTGGGCGTTGCTAAGAGGATCGCTGGAGACGGCTAGATCATGATTTAACGTAGTACTCGTTTTAAACTGAGAAATTAAAGGCTTGGTGAAAAGTACGATCCTAATTCCGCTCCTCGTTCCAATAATGTTGAACGAGTGCTAAAAACTTCTGTCAGTCAGGCTAATGAGAATCGCCAACAGAGAAGTTAAATTGAAAACTTATTTCCTAAAATCCGCATGCGTATGTTTAAGAAAAATAGTTTTATTTGTAATTTTGAGGTAAGCTACGCTGGTTCTAATGTCAGTCGGGATCGGATGAGTGGGTTTAAGTTGAAAAGTCCCACGAGAGACCCAGGCAGTACACAATCCAATTCCTAGTCAACTTCAATTACCATATTTGAGGGCTACTTGAAAGTTTTAAAATTCTTAAAAGCTAAACAAAGAACCAAGCAATTTAATACATACATAATCATGAGTGTTTTGGATGCGTCACAGACGTTTACCTGGTTAACGAAGTAGGTATAATGTGGAGACAATTTCGATGTAAATGGATTTCGTGGTACAGAGTTATGACAAACATCCAGCTCTGAGCAATGTCTCTTAAACTATGTATCTTGTTGTGAATAGAATAAATTAGTACTTAAGTAAATTATCATCATTGCGGATTCCGCTCTGATTTTCTACTGTGTCGTGGGTGCGTTTTCAATCACAAATTTTCACATACACACACGGCCAAACCTAGTAGTACGATCTAGAGTCTAGATCGTACAAATATTTGTTCTGTGCGGGGATCGACCCACAACCCGTGACGCACAAGCGAACGCTCAGCCACTGGGCCAATGAGTAGTCAAAAAATATACGACACACATGATAACTTGATAAAAAAATACAATTGTTTAGTTTATTTTTTCTCCAAGTTTCCATTTTCCGTTGTAGATTCATTTTATATCCTCCATGTCTTAGAATAGAAACTTGCAGCATAAAACGACTTTCGAATTCCGAAATTCCAAATTCAAATTCTCCCCTTCAACTGTCATCAACTAGGTAATCAGTACCCACTCACACATCCAAAGGTTTAATAGTAAACAGTGGGACGTCATTGACCCATGCGTATGCGCAACTTTGTCAGTGCGCATACCAATTAAGCGCATTGCTATTACCATGGGAAACTTGTGAATTAGTCATAACTGAAAGAAGAGGGGAATCGAGAAACCTATTTATATCCCTTAAACCAGAATATTATCACGTCTCCTAGTTTTTCTATTAAGATACAGATAAGATAAAATAATCTTTATTGCATATTAAATAAAAATATGCTGCATGTGGTATTCTATATAGGCCGTTTAACACTTCGCCTGCGCTGTCAAAATTGACAGATGTGTTAATTAATGACGCGCGAGGAATATATTATATTAGATCTATAGTTGCAGAATAAAAATTACTTTAGTGTATTAAATTAATAAATATTTGCCAAAAATCGTAATAAGTAGATTATAAAAATGTTCGTTATTATAAATAACTTAGCGCCTTGCTTTTTAGAGAGAAAAAAAAACTATTTGTTTACATAACTGATTTATAGGATTCTTTGATCCTTCACCAAAGACTTGGGAGGATCATTTTTTACCACATTCTTGAGGATGGTGATGTGTTAGACGCCTATTATCATCAACCGTACATAAATCCAAACTCTGAATTCTTAATAGTAGCTGAAAATTCCTTGAAAGAATAGTGCAAATGGATTCGATTTGCGAATCGTAACGAATAATCGAAAACGAAACAAATAATTAATGGCGGACACCTATTGGTACCTCCTGCTTAACCCTTCCATAATTATATGCCATTTGTTATAAGTATATTATTTTTCATATTAGTAGTTAATACAATCGATAACAAATCTATGTTATGTAACCGCGCCCAAGCCGTATAGTTATTATTGCACGGCAGATTAGATTCGTTGTCAATTAAATAAATACCTTAACTTGTACTTGTTAAGGCATCTAATCAGAAGATAAAATCGTATTCTTAGTACATTTCTTTGTAAAGAAATTTACTCAGGGCTTTAAGGGGTATTCAGTCTTATATTGGCGTAAGTGTTAGAAATCGAAAAACAGTACGTCAAACACTGTCTCTGCCAGAACCCTATTGAAACAGTCGAGTAAAAATCAAAGCGAACCAAATCTTCAATTTTGGAGAAACATGTACTGACATATTCCTCCATCTAAGACTAAACTCGTTTAAATTTAGTCCATAAATACATGTTCTATGTCATCAAAACTAAAACAAGCCATACACTATTCAGACTTGACGTAAACAAAATAAACTTATAATATAACGAAGGCGCACGTCGCTTCCTTATGTCCCTCCATAAATATTAATTGTAATCCGCAGTATCGTCAAAATCTTGGTGAACATATATTTTTACCACATATGGGCCACATCTAATTCGGAAGCGCTCAACATCAATCGGTATCTAAAATAGAGCACACCGCTCACGTTCACGGTTAAGGTCTTCTGACCTTCTTCGTAAGCGTTTGTCTATGGTCACTTAGTTAGAGATCGTAAATAAAAAGTTTATGGTATAGGATGAATATAGATTTTCCTTTTGCTCACTAGAAGAAAATTAAAAAACGTTTCTACTGAACCATTTTTTTTTATTTACAAAGTTTTTATGTTTACTTTTTTTAAATATAAGTAAGTTTAAGTTTATGGTATAAAAAGGTATTCGAATATGGTATATAAAGAAAATTTCGCTGTCATTCACATAATTCTGTTTTTAACACCTTGCCTTTTGCAACCAAAATAAGGATATGATAAAAACATTTCAGTGACCAACAAAGGAATAAATCTAATTCTTGTTTCTCCAATTTCATATTATTATCCTGATGCACATTTCAAAGAGATTACAATTATATAACTTCTACAAAAGTAAATAAACCCTTTAAATATCAGAACAAACCTTCTGGCAGTAATATTAAGGCTTCGCTTCTCCCCTTAAAATAATTCCATACTAAAACGGCCACGGTGAAGGTCGCAGTTAAGTCTTCAGTTAGATAAGTGCCATGCCCCATCGTATAGATAGCAGTGCACTTTACTGGAAGTAAAACTCAAGGTGAGGTTACTGTGGCCAGTTTTATGCGAGATGTGCTGCCATCTGTTGATGAAAAAATGCAATACTGTGAAGTATTTTTGAAGTTTGATACTCTGTGCTTACTGTAGTGAATTCTAGAGTGATAGGTATTGCATATTCTAAGCACTGAATTACCTGGATTTACAGGACCTTAGGCCACATAAAGCAGTGCAGCAGCTGAACTTGAGTTTCTAGGTTCGCCGATTATACTAGTGTCATTTTACTTTCCTATTAAATTCCAAGAGCTCGGACTCTGAATTTACTGCCGGTTAATGGTAATAGGATCTTCCCATAATACATGTTAATATAACGGCAAAATATCTGACAAATATTGATGCTTTCTAGACATTTCGATTAAGGGTTAGAACCCTTCGGTGCTACGGGCGATACCGGTTGTATCTTTTTAACTGACTTCAAAAAAGAAGGAGGATATCAATTCGACTATATGTTTTTTTTGCATACATAAAACATATGTTTGTTACCTCATAACAGCTGGTGCTTCCCGTATAGCCCCATTTCAATTGGTCCAGTTCTGACATTTGAAGTCGGTTTTTTTTTCGATAGGATTATATACTTTTCAAATGATTGAGTAACTGTACTGAGAAGCTGAAAGGCTTCAGTCAACCATTCTTATAAGCGTAAGCCTTTTCTCTTATAGGTCAGTGACTCAACCCGTATCTTGTATGACGTCACGACCGCAGCGTACACGCACTGTTTACTACTAAACACTCGGATTTCTTTATCAAATTCAGTGTAATTGTGAGTAATAGTAATACAGCTTGAACAATAATTTGTCAGACATGACTGAAACTAACCTCATTTTCAGTCTCAGATTTATGTCAAGAATAAATGAAGAAAGAAACAATTTTCAATTACTAAGAAGTAAGAACCCACTATTGACTATTCACACATTCATATTTTAAAATGTTAGTTAGTTAAGCAATTAATTTTTCTCGATAACAAAATCCATTGTTTGAATCATTTTTTTCTTACACATTTCTTTGTTTGTAAGAGATATTCGTACTATTTATACGTCACGTTAATATGATATGATCAATTGATCAGTTATTGCGATATCAAATCTAGTTAATACAAAA
Source organism: Craniophora ligustri (assembly GCA_905163465.1). Lineage (NCBI taxonomy): Eukaryota > Metazoa > Arthropoda > Insecta > Lepidoptera > Noctuidae > Craniophora > Craniophora ligustri. The sequence continues at coordinate 14,042,316 of LR990959.1, read as the reverse complement.
AAACATTATTACATGTCGACACCAAATCCGACAAGAATTACCATTGGAATTTAAACCAGCATTTATATTTGCTTACGTCGACAAGCATTGTCAGTATAATCTCCAAAAAAATCCTAAGTGCCACATCGTTTGAAACTACAACTTCACTTATATGTATGAGCCATCTTGTCCTGATTCACGGCACTTATCCTATTAAATCAGTCTTGTATCCAGTCAATCATATCACGGCAACGTCCTCACTTAGCATTTCAATATGGAACTCTGGTCGCTTGCATTATCGTTATAAATTATCGTATCGTATTAGCTAAGTATCGTACGACTAAAGAGGCTATTATGTATAGTAGTCTCAAGTGATATGATTTTTTTTTTATGAATTTTAACTAAAAAGTCTTTATATTTTTGGTAAATCCCCTTTGGTAAATCCCCGTTTGGTAAATTAAAATGTATTTTTTTACCTTAATTGACAACATCAAGGGTTCGAAGAACATAACAGCTGACGTTGCATTTTTGTTATACTACGGAGGTGGCAAACGAGCTTACGGACCGTTTGATGGTAGTTACCATAGCCTTTAGACGTTTGCAACACCGGAGGTGTCGCTTGCCCGTTGCCGAGACGCATGAGTGTTGATAGAGTTCAATGTCAGCAGCGGTAATCGTGTTGAGATAAACATTTCCATTAACATTAATAGTGCACAAATGATCAAGAACAACTCCTGGTGTTTGAAATCAACGTATTCGAGTACACTCGGCTGATCTCATGTGATTACGTCAAGCATGTGAAGTTACTGCAACAGAATAAATTTATTTATACCTAAACTGACACTCCACTCCACTTAAATATTCAATTCTGACCACATAACCACGATGGTGTTTGTACACGTGCAAATTAGTATTTGAAGTGAGATAGCTTGTTTGGGACTCCCAAACAAGCTATCTCACTTCAAATACTACAGTGCCCTTTGTTGACTCCCAATTTGGGAGTCAACAAAGGGCACTGCAATGCAAACTGTTTGGACAAGAAGGTAGTGAGTGGCAGATAGTAGCCATTTTTTACGTATTATCTGTGAGTGTAAGAAATTTTTAAATCAAGGAATAAAGTTTATTCCAAATGAAAAGGGAAAATTTGGTGAAGAAAATTAGAATTCTGGGATTAATTATTTAAATTAATACAGAAGTAATTAAAAGTTATTTGTCTGGGCGGGGCTAATAAATTGCTTTATCGAAACAAAGCCTAAGTAATATCAATAAAAATCCTTATTTTTAAATTTACGTGAAATATGCGTCTCAACAACTTAATTTTTTCATTAAGAAGCATTTAGAATATTTGACTCCGAAGTTATATAAAACTATTCTTTTTTTAATGAGCATTGTGGAAATTATGCTTATAACCTTTTATGCTTCTTTTTTGTAAGTTATCTATCTGGTCAGCCACCAATTTTTCAAATCGAGAACATTTAAATTAGCCAAATGTTATTTTGACATAAGTCTACGAAGGCTTATGTCATTTTCCGTGTTTATTCTAAACTTAAATTGCATAAACAGCCAAGGGTATTAAAATGCTATTACATCATGCTATTTAAGCACGATTGTAACAACAAGCAGATGTTTAGAAGGACTTCGATCTTATCAGACTCCATATATGGTGAACCTCAATAGTGGTTTTTGCATCCATATAAAATACTGCAGCTACCTATTAAATCGCCTAGGTCGTAGGTATTAGTTGTACATACATAATAATCTATGCTCCTGAATATGGGTGACGTGAGTCACAACGAAACTTTAATCCAAGATGAATTTATTAATCGTAAAGCAGACCACGGATTTTAGATATGTATTTTCTTTACATAAAACACGATTGCAACAGTAATCCATTTTTCCACCCATGGCTCCGCCGTTTCTGCAATAATTATTTGAAAAATATTACTCAGTCTACTTTGTTAACTGCATACAAATATTTGACATATTTGTTTTGGTAATCATATCATAGTAAAATAATAAATTTGTTTTATAGGGATTGTGTAGTGTTTATTATTCCCCTATCACAATGGCGGATCCAGTTTTCGCGCCATAATTCACAATAGGAACTACAAATATGTACATCTGTTCATTTAAATATGGATGAAATAATATACAAACCAATTTCTTGTGGCTTTTTACCACGTTTTAGACTAAATTCAAGCCACTTTCCATACTTAAACGTACAAAATACAATTTTTTTTTCAGGAATTAATGTGAATAGGTCTTATTTATTGTAAAGCCAAAGAGGTCAGACCAAAGAGTATAATAGGTAAGACATTCCGAGGTTCTTCTCTATTACGTAGGTAAGCTAAAAAAGTTCAAGAGAATAAAATGATCGTTCAATATTCTATAGCTGAGCTTGTTATCCCGACATGTTACATTGATTCTCATCTCGACGGCGAAACGATTGTCTTATTAGGGGATAAGCGATGCGCCTTTGTCACGCTACAGCGCCCTACCGCGACTATTTTTAGAACTTATTTATGTTCGCAAATAAGTTTTATGCATAAGTCCCAGATATTGTATGCAGTATAAGTTGTTATTTTTATTTTGTGACGCTGTATCGGATTTGTTTGCTTTTTTTGTTAAGTATAGGAGAATATTAATTTATGTTCTGTAAGACTTATATTCATTTGCGCATGTTACCAATTGCATCGAATTGTTTTTTTCGAGTTGAAAAAATAAAACAAGAAATTGTTTGTTGGATGAGATGCATGTTCATGTATTGATTACCAGTAAGAACTCAACGAGCATACAAACGTATATTCGCCATTCCAAAAGCATTAAATGTAGATCCAATATAAATATTTCTAAATACGATTTTATAAATGAATACTTAATTGTAAAACGTTTAAAACCATCTAAAAAACCAACTATATGTGTCAAATCTCTATTCATATATACCGTTCCTCTTTTGGTAGCAACGTCACTCTCATATAACTAACGTTATATTTCGTTGTTGACAGAAAAACATGCAAGTCTTGCGGCTGCGACCGGCTCACCCACTCGGTGTACCACGAGGAGCTGGGCTCCGTGCGAGACCGGCTCGGCCTCCGCGAGTCCAAGATCAACCACCACTCCTACGACAGTCCGCCTGGACTTACTGCTAAGCAGGTATTTAGCTTGAACAGGAGAATATTGTGCTAGGATTTTCTCCTGAAATCCTCGTAAATAGAACGTGTATATTTTATTATTCTATAAGTTTATTAAATGAAACTAATTGAAATGATCTTGAGGCGAACACAGTCTCCTTAAATAAATGTTACCCTGGTAACCTCTAAAAGGTTTGAAAACTATTGTCGACTTTTCAGTATTGTTATTCTGTAAAATTCCCTACCAACCTTCTTATGTACTTATATACTATTGACGATAGATTATTGTCAATTTCTGTAATAGTTTAATAGCCAGTAATTTTTGAAATAAGAAATTATTGTAATTTTCTTTTCAGACTGAACTGTATTGGACGTCGTTAGCGGAGCGCGCACCAACCGGCCTAGGGGGCGCTACTGGCGCGGCAGCGTGGCGCGCCTGGCGAACTAGAGCTTTAGCATCGCAGTTACCAAAACAAGATCTCTCTCTAGCACATTGCCGACATATTGATGAAAATCATCGCAAGCAATATGAAGATTTCGTCGCGGCTCGCAATGAAATTGCACTTGACATTGGTACACATTATTTTTTTAAATACAACGCCATCTAGTGGCCAGTAGATGAATTTTATATATTTGCTTTATATAGGAACATTTGTTTCAGGCGTCGCTAGTCAATATCACGGTGCATCTGTAGACTGTGCCGGTTGTAATAAACCCATTCGAAGTGGAAGCATTACTGTACAGGCACCGCGAATAGGCGAAGAGGTAAGAACAATTGAGTACAACGCCATCTAGCAATTTTGCATTAAACAAAGATGATTACAGACGTAGTTTCACTATTCGACAACAGATAGCGTTGTTAGTAGCAAGATTGAAGTACAATTTTAATTGATATGATATTTTGTTTTAGGCATATTTCCACCCTACATGCTTTTCGTGCGCAGAATGTGATGAGCTGCTAGTCGAACTTGCATACTGCGCGTTAGACGGTCGGTTGTACTGCGTCCGACATTATGCAGAGCGGTTGAAGCCTAGGTGTCATGCTTGTGACGAGGTAAGTTTAGTTCTAAGTCCGTTATACACTTACTTAGACACGTACCTTGAACTCAAGTAGTATACGTGTACAGTACTTTAAATAATTAATCAAGCATATCGCTGACATGCAGTTCACGGAATATATAGGAAAATATAGCAGTATATAACTTTGTCTAGTATTCCCTATTTTTTAAAAGTCAGTTCAGATTTGGTAAATTAAATCAACACTATAAAAGTCAGAATCGAGCTTAGTTAATTAAATGTTAACATCTCTGGTGTGTAGTTTTAGTTCTTAAGGAAACCGCTAGACGGCGGTCTATACAAAGTAACTTGACTAGTCACTGTTAAGTTTATTGACAAATAAACGATAATAAATTATATTTTAAAGACGCTACTGCATATAAATGTTTTTTAGATTAGATATTTAGTACTATGATGGACGCCATTTATAATGTATTACTATTAATATTAGTACGGCTGACTATTAGTCTCGACGTATTCCAAATAGACAACAAAACAAATCACGTGGACTATTCCTGGACGCCGGCTCGCGATCTGACGGCTGACATTTGCCAGGGCATTACATAACATGCACGTATATAATGGCCTGGTTGGTTACTAAAGATAGGCTATCAATTCCTGTGGAGGACTTGGAGACGTAATGGGAATTTGGGAATATTTTTCAAACTCAATCAACCAACTTAATCATGATCTTCGAGCCTTTTTCCATAACTATGTCGGCAATGATTTCGAGCCTACTGCTGATTGGTGCTCGATGTCATTGCCACCAGACTTCTACTATCCGTTTACAGCAACTGTACTCGAAAACCAGTATTATTTTTGAGAGGTAGGGCCTAGCGAGATTTCTCGTCCAAATTGAGCTGCCCGACTGGGGAAGTACCTCCGCCTTACAGAAGACCGCAGTCGACCGCAGCGAATCAACAATAGTTGTTTCTGCGAGTGAGTAAGGTTACCAGAGCTCGTTGGCGGAGTGACTATTCTGACAGAATCATGGAAAAATGTATCAAAGCATACAGAAGAATAATTACATACATACATACACTCACGCCTTTTTCCTATGGGAGTTAGGCAGAAACTACAGAATGCCACGCGCTATGGTCCCTGCATACCACTTTTGCCTCATCCACATTCATACATCTCGTCATGCACGCGAATAATTAAACCTCTTCAAATAAATTCCCTGTTAATCTATAAGTGAGTAGTCTCAACTTCACAGTTAATTTACTGTAGTTCCTAAAATCCTAAATGACTGACACGGTGCTGAAAATCGGAGGCCATGACAGTAAAAAGTCCAACATTAGCCAAGCAACATAATAATATCTAGTCCATTAAATATACGTTTTATGTCGATATACAATGCACTGCTGGTAAAACAGATTATAAACTGACTATTATAATCTAGTGTTTAAGCGTTCATTTAGTTCATAAAATCTTCAATACTTATGACATTATATTTTATTTTAAAACCATGTCTTATATTATCTCGGTCTATTTCTGACTAATCTTATTGTACGATTAATTAAAATAATCAATTAAGAATAAATTGACCGAGTCAGACCGTTACTATGGAGGATCTCAAAATTCCGAAATATCCAGATTAAAATAATTATATGAATATACCGCGAGTAATCTCAACAAGTGTAAGATGTCAGTTCTATCTTTATCTTTCATATTTATTATCGAGAATTCAGAAAATCCTGTTTTTCCCTTTAGTATTATATGGAGACGCCCCATAGGGCAGAATATGCTGTAACTCGATATAAGACCAACACCTGTATTTTACACCCACCATATTCTAACAGGCCTATGTCCAGCAGTGGACGTCCTCCAGCTGACATGATGATGATATTCTAACAAATAAAAACATTTGTTTTGAAATAATAAGCTTACGATACGCCTAAAGGTAATAGCCCAAGATCCCAGGGCCGCCAGACGTCACGTATTTTCTGACGAACCAAATGTGGATTATTGAGTAGTGCTAGTATGTACTAAGAACGCATGCCTACCAGCTATCTTGCCTAGTGGGCCAATTTTCAGGTATCAGGTAATCAAGGTACATACAAATATTACTTACCTCACGTAAATTCTCCAAGCTGATTTTTACATATATTTTAGGCAATATCCTTAAACATCAGTCGCCAATACTCCCAGACACTTTCCGTCGGCCGTATTGCTTTGCAGACGCGTTAAACGTCCCATAATAATTACTTAACTTCACGTAAATTATGATGTTCCAGTCTCGTAAAAGGTTTCAAAATAGTTGTGACAGAAGACAGACCCATCCAAGGGGCCAATCATCCCCCTTAATTCAATTTTAATGCCTCTGTGGGTAGGAGCGTGAGGGTTTCATAACGCGCATGAGAGTGAGAAAATGCGCATGTCTAGGGGATGATTAGCCGCTTGGATCGCTCCGTCTTCTCGTAAAAAATTTCAAAATAGTTGTCTGGTGGCCATATAAAAAATGGAGCATCATAATTTACGTGAAGTTAAGTAATTATTATGGGAGCTTTAAAGCGTCTGCAAAGCAATACGGCCTATGGAAAGTGTCTGGGAGTATTCGCGGCTGATGTTTAAGGATATTCCTTAAAATATATGTAAAAATCAGCTTGGAGAATTTACGTGAGGTAAGTAATATTTGTATGTACCTTGATTACCTGATACCTGAAAATTGGCCCACTAGGCAAGATAGCTGGTAGGCATGCGTTCTTAGTACATACTAGCACTACTCAATAATCCACATTTGGTTCGTCAGAAAATACGTGATGTCTGGCGGCCCTGGGATCTTACTCTATAAGCCTTTGGACGTTTGCAACACCAGAAGCAACCCTGTAAAAACCGTTTTTGGCTTATTAAAATAGGGGAGTTACTCAAATGACAGCAAACGAAATTCCCATGATTTTTTTATTGCGATAAGGGGGCAAACGAGCAGGCGGCTCACCTGATGGTAAGTGATCACCGCCGCCCATGGACATTTGCAACACCTGAAGGCTTGCAAATGCGTTGCACACGCCTGCAGAAACCATTTTGGTTTCATAAATAGGGAATTAACTAAACTGACGGCAAATGGAATGCTCATGCTGTCAGAATAGTCACTCACCAACGAGATCTGGTAACCTTACTCACTCGCAGAAATACAACTATTGTTATTTCACTTGAAGATCTGTGGTAGCCGAGCGGTGTGACCAGTGGACCGAGATGTCAGAGGTCTTGAGTTCGAACCCAAGGCACGCACCACTGACTTTTCGGAAGTTATGTGCGTATTTATCACATGCTCAAATCAAATCAAATCAAATCAGACCAACCCGCAGTAGGCTAGCGTGGTAAACGCCTAATCCCTCTCGATTTAGAGGAGACCCGTGCCCAGCAGTGGGACATTAATGGGTTGATGATGATGTATTTCACTTCGGTCTTCTGTAAGGCGGAGGTACCTACTTCTCCAGTCAGGCAGCTCAATGTGATTAAGATCTCGGTATGCCCTATTTATCTTCTAGTTAGTCTACTAATTCTATCTTAAGTACATCTTCATAAAACCACGTAATATTTTCTTAAAATTACTTCACTAGAATCCTTTCCAATGCAGACTGTAGTTATCTAATATTAGCGCGTTACATTATAATGCATATCTGTGCCACTCATTCCGTTTCGTATTAATGACAATATTATTGATGTACGCAACTGTTCACATTCATTCATCCAAGCGCATGCCGTGACGCAGACTGATTACCGATTCCAAAACTAGAGGTTCCGTTTTTTATTAATATAAACATTATAAGGTAGATACTGCATATAAAAGTATATGTGTGTGTGTACTTGTACTATAAATTATGTATAAATAAATTCTAATATTTTTTTTTCTGTTGTTTGACGACCCAATTAGTCCAGCGGCAGTTAACACTGCCTTCTGCGCTATGGGTCCCGGGTTCGAATCCCGGTAGGGTCAAATGTTTGTGTGATGACCATAAATATTTGTATCCGAGCCATGGATGTATCTATGTATAATATGTTTGTATTTACAACAAAAAAAGTATATTATGTAGTAAACCAACTAGTATCCGTAACACAAGCCTCGTTGCTTAACACGGAACTAGATAGCGCTGTGTCATAATGTCCAGAAATGTTTTAAAAATAAATACTCAATAAGCCAATAAATAATTGACGAGAAATTCGACTGAGTCATTTCCTTCGTATATTGTACATATTAGACCGAGATAAAAGATACATATAGAAAAAAAGTTTTTCAGTAACCTTATTATTGTAGAGCCTTGTGTTTGATCGTCCTACATAGAGAAATATCATGGCGTTGCGTTGGTTATTTCGATACCTACAATAGCATCATCATCAACCCATTACTGTCCCACTGTTGGGGGCGGGTCTCCTCTCATTTGAGAGGGATTCGGCTATATAGTCCACCACACTAACCTACTGTGGGTTGGTAGAATTCACATGCCATCGAGAAAATCTCTCAAGCATGCAAGCTTCATCAGGATTGCTGTGGTAGCCTAGTAACCAGTGCACTGACATGTCTAAGTTCTCGAGTTCAGACTCGGGCACGCACCACTGACTTTTCGGAAGTTATGTGCGTATTTGTCACATGCTCAAACGGTGAAGAAAACCTTCAATATATTCTAATATTGTTTGTTATGTCTACTAAACTAAGTTACATCGGTGATGTAAGTACTAACATTTATTTAATTATTTCATGTTCAGTAACTTGCATAACATTATAGTAACCAAGACTTTCCATTAATCGAGATGCCATTATTGATATGTACTTTATATGTGTACTAACTGGTTTGTATACCTAAATCAACAATACTACTACTTATTTCCAAATTTATACATATGTACATGCAATAATAGGTGCCTTCCAAATTCCAGCGTGAAATTTCTACCGAATCAAAACCTAGTAACAGGTCTAAGTGAAGAAATTCCTTTTCACACCTAAGGCGCTCCCGATGTACATTAGCAATTCATGTTTACACCCTATTTAGCCCAGATTAATTTGCACCAACGTAGTCTGCTCAATGGGTTAATAAACTACCAAATGAAATATGCTTGGTATGTAGTTACAGAACAAAAATAAACTGTTAACCAGTTACTGCTGAACATTGGTTCACACCTTACCTCTTTAGTCAGTTCTTACACTCGCTACGGGGTTGCGCGCCTTTTTTTCCATGCCCATTGCTGATTTAAAAAGTAAAAAGCTTAGTAACAGTGATTTAGTTCTTAATTTGAATTCGTTTAGTGAGGTGAGCATAGTCTATTGATTTTTTTCTTTTGTAAGTGTCCAGGCATTTATTATTAGTAACGAGTTTGAATATGTATTCGAGATTATCGATACGCGTAAACATTAATTCACTTGAGCCATCAAACTAAATTACAGTTATGAGTTATATAAAGTTCCCAATGTATCGTAATGGAAGCATCTGAAGTGGTGGCCTATATTTTGCAACGAACGAATTATTGCGAATGCTACCACATACATCAGAATATCAGTTATGTTTCTATATCTTGCTACGGGAATTACACGATTTGACCTGTGCTGTAATACGGTTGAAAAACAATTCTATTTTAATTTTAACGCGATAAAATAGGATTTTTATTGTAATTTATTTTTATCAATCTGAAGGTAAACAGTGTGCAACTGTTACAATGAAAAGGGCGTTTGATGTTCTGCTGTCTGTAAAGCTGTTATTTTGACATTATTCGTAAAAGTTATTGACTTGGATGATGTCTCGATGGAGCAGGTGATGTCTTCGATTTCCTGTCTATCGATCTTCTAAATACTGATCGATCTCTTTGAAGTTTCTGTCACACAAGCTTGTTTATAGTCACAAGCTGCTGTAATAAATATAATCAACGCGCACACACGACAAGGACCATCTCTTAACGGGACAGCGTTCGCCAACTGTGAACTCAATACTCTTTCGACAGCTACCGAGGACGTGTCGCCTCCAGCAAATTAAATTTAATACCTTGGTCTCCAGTGTAATTAAAAAAATAATTTTAAAAGTAAATCGGTTCGTGAGAGTCTCAGTGCATTTGGCTGAATTAGAAATTCAAATTTCGCGCGTTTTATTCACCGCGTTATTGGTGTGTTCGGACACAAACCGACTAGGAAGACAGTTATTGTGAGTGGTTTGAAAATGAGCATGCTTTTGTCTATTGATGTGAAAAACTAATATAATTATTAAATTTTATTATTATTTTCTGTAAATATTAAATTTTTAATTTTATCCAGTTACTTTTACTTTCAAATGATATTTTTTTTCATAAGTTTAATTATAAATTACTCGTTTTTAATACTGTATAGTATTTATTAAACTAATATCATATAATTTAGGCTGCTATTATGTGGAAAACTTCACTCAGTAAAAAAATTATATCTCTCTAGTCCTCTTCGTAGTTTAGCTACTCGATAATAGATGGCGTAGCAAAAGTTTTCCTATTTTATGACCTGAAGGATAGACCGTAACAATGTAATAATTACAAGGCGTCGTTTAAAATAAAATTCCGATTTTAATTTACATATTCCAATTTATTATTTAACTTAGTACTTTTATTCAGGAAATTAAATAATTCAAGTATGTGCTATCACATGTAAAAGATTGTCTACAATCTTTACAAATTTACATGTGATACCTTTCTATGGAAAGGTAATAATTTTTAATTACAAACTTTGTGGTCTACCTATTGGTGTAATAAATTAACCCTTTCTAACTAGAAATATTTATTTTACCTAAAACACCAAAACCTCTAAATTCATCTTTTACATCTAACATGCAAGTGAAAAATATAATACCCTCAATATATAGAGTCTCTGAGTTACTACACCATCGACAGCAGCTTTATAGATTATATTCAAACCCTTTTTGGTCATAAAGGGAACCTGTGCCCTACACTGGGACTAGTGGCAATAGTATGACGTTTTATTAATACTATAATAAGACTAAATTTAAAAGCTTTCATCTGTTTTTTGACAGTCACAGTATTTGAAGTTAAGATGTACTATATTTTTTAAACTTTTTTTTTTGTATATTTGAATTTATGACGCAGGAAGTAACTTCCAAATTCCTAATAAAGTCTATGTGTAACCATCAATTATTTTAAAACCGAATAAAAAAATTGGCACCTACAGCAACGTTCGAGGTAACAAATATCAAGATTATCAAGTCAACACTGTTTTTCATACTAATCGGTAATTAGGCTCTTTGACAAAACCCATTTTAAATTCACTTTTCGAAAACCCATTGATACACCTTAACACACGGTATTAAGGTTGAAAATTGTCTCAATATTATTTTTGAGACGGTACTGATAAAATTGTGTTCTTAAGTTCAGACTGACAGCTTAATTTTGTTGAAGAGATTGGTCTCGGTTTTCAGAAGTATTAATGTCATGTGAACTTGTTGAAATCTATATTCTGTCTGTATTGATGTGCCAGTATTCTTTGTAGATATTTTTTATACGAAGAGGGGGCAAGTTTACGGCCCGTCAAATGGTAAACAGTTAACGCAATGAAATGTAAAATCTACAATGTTGAATAGAATAAATATAATATTCAACAAGATCTTATAAAATACAGATTTCTTACACTGACGCGAATACTATGTAGATATAGATATAGAAGTGCTTTGTTGTATTTTATATGGATCAATTTATTTAATACCGACTCAACGTTTTGGATCCTTTAAAAAAACTTGCTTCAACAAATTCCGTAAAAACTTGCTTTTCATTATTTCATGATATATTTTAAAATAATTATATTATATTTTGAAAATAAATATAGATGATTCTTTATAAATATACCCAATAAAAAAAACAATATACAATCGATTTCATCTCTAGTTCCAAAGAGTATTTAATCCTGACTTTTCGGATCTTTAACAGCTTTAATAGTATTAGCGTGTAGTTTTCTTTCAAAGCTGTCATTAAAGTTGATATTTTGACGGATAGTGAGATGAGTTCGGTAGGTAAACAAGAAATTGGCAGCTGGACCAGATGGGTCGATGACACTGCCGAATAGTTCTTAAAATGTCACCGTTGACAGGTGACATTACAGAATTCTTTCGTTCTTGAAAATCTGTCCTTTCAGATGATAAATACAGATGTTGGAAAAATCTAGATTTTATTTTGTGTAACTAGAAATTATAAAAAGAGTATTTTGGGAGAGTTGTTGAAGTAATATTTTCGCTCGCAATACGTGGTGATTTTCAATGAGGTAAAGATAATTAAATATCAAACAGCTGCGCTTACGACCAATAAATTGTCAAAATTATAATTTATTGATTTCTTCCACTTACGCGTATATTAGACGAGCCCATGGATGCGGTAAAGGATCCAAAACGTTGGGGTAAAAGAATATTAATATACCCCAAGAAGTAGTTTCATTTCAAAAAATAATAGTAAAGAAATACGTTGAAAATGATATCAATAGGTATAGGACCTCTTTAGAGCTAGACTGTACTCTCAAGAATTTTTTAAATCTGTTTGCAACTGGTAAAGTTATCGCATAACGTTCGAACAAAAAGAAATACAATCGAAGTAAAAACTAAATACGTCCTATTTGTGATATCAATTAAAAACAAATGATGCGTTACAGTGCATAAATCTCATTTTACATTACACACCATTCTCACGACCGCCTTGAAACGCCAATCTGCTGGAACAATCATTAATATTCAATTTTAACCCTAACCCTCGAATATACTGCTGTCTCTTTCTCTCGCCAGCAAAATAAAAGAAACAGTATTATATTTAGGGGTTACTAAAAATAGAGTAGCCTTTGAGCGTTTTTCCATAAGCTGCATCTGTAATTTTGCGAAACTAAACTCCAATTTAACTTACAAAGTGTCACCTAAATCTTAGTTACATTTAAAAGGCATTTAAAAGTAATAATAAGGAAGCACGTGTTTTTTATTGTTAATTAAACATTAATTAACAATAAAAAACACGTGCTTCCTATGAATCAAGCGGATAATTCTATTAAATGTTAATATCATAAATTACGTACGTCAAATTATAGCATATATTATTATATTGTTTGTTAGCATGCGAGTGGCTATGTTTGAGCGAGTTGCCAACACGTAAAAACACGAGGAATGACTTCATGCGAGAAACTGTAAGACATTTACTGAAACATTATACTATTGACGAAAGGAATTTATAAGGCGGATGTCAACGGAAACGCCGGGAGAGGGCGCCCTAGAAGGACATACACAGACCTAATTGGTGAACTCCTTCAAAAAGGTCAGGTGCGCAGTACTTGTAACCGGCACGCGTGCATGACGAGATGTATGAGTGTGGACGAGGCAAAAGTGGTATGCAGGGAGCGTAGCGCGTGGCATTCTGTAGTTTCCGCCTACCCCCGTGGTAAGGAGGCGTGAGTGTATGTATGTATGTATTATACTATTAATAGAAATAGTGCATAGTTACCAAGTAATTTGATGTCCCACTGTTAAGCATTTCTATCAGGCTGGAAACCACACTACCTACTTCCATAACAGTTCATATGCCGTCCGAGAAAAGTTTTTCCATCAGCTGTTTTCTCCACTAGTTAAGTGAGTCACAATTATTACGCCGCTAATGTATTAGATTCAAACCACAAGCCATAGACAATAAGTCAATCGTCTCGACTTCTCGGGTCCCTTAGTATCACTTGGAGTAATATTAATGTTTTATTATTATTTCTACCTATTATCAACCTATTTATTTCAAGGCATACCAAAGTCGGTTTTAAAAAATCCTGTCCGTTATAAATGACACCAAAAGAACTTTTAACTAACTTGCCAGTGAAAAAAAACGTAAATATTTTATTATGAAATCAATATAAATGCTGGTGCCATTACATTGCTCATTTAATACTAACATAAATACTCGAACTAAATTTTCATAAATATAGACATTCAATGGACTAGAAACCTGGCAACACAATTGTCGGGATTTACAACCTACAAACTCATAATATAAACTTAAATGTGTCACGTACTATGTTTACTCAAACATACATACATTACGCCCACGCTTACTACGAACATAAAAAACGTACAAACCTTCAAAAATATTTTTTCTGGGAAAGCCTCTCGCTTGCCAAAGTTCATTCAAGTATAGAATGAATGAAAGAATTCATTCTTTCATTCATTCTCTCCGTATTTCTTTTCTCCAGGCATTTCGGTTTATTTTTCTGTAGTGCAATTTTGTTACTCGCACAACGAGAAAGTAAATTTTCAATGATCATAGACACAAACATTCTGACTTGACACACTTACGCGAAAACTAGGCTGAAGACTGAAATAAAATTACTTTACCAAGGAGTTTATCGTAGCATATTGATATTACCCCCGACATTTCGGATCCTTTATAACATAATCAACAAGTTGCGGGCATCAACATCTCTTGTATTTGAAATTTGATTGGAAAATAAACCTTTAGAAAAACTCTAGAATTTCTTATTACAAATCCATTTTCTACGTTGAAATGTTCCTCCTGAAATCCTGGTTCCCTCTCGGCGAGCGCGGGTCGTCTCGTGCGCACGGCCCGCTTGTGACGTCACCCCGGTGTCGGGTTACGCCGCGCGCGGTGCCGTACTGGGCCGCTTACTTTCACTGCGACCTTGCCTTTGACATCAATAATTCCGTTTATTTAGGTATATTATTATATAGGTTAGGTGAGGGATAAGTTAGGTGTTGGGAAATGTTGCTAGAGCAAAAAAAATGGGTTTGAGTGTGAGTGTTGCTGCTTAAAATTGAATACATATTATATTGATACCAATAACTATGACACATTTCAGTGTTGGTAAACTGATAAATAGTTATTTTTTTATATGAAATTGAATGTTCTAGAAAAACATAACATTTCATAAATCTTGTTTAAATAATTACTTAAAACAAATATATAAAAAAAATATTACTGAATTATACCAATCGCTTGAACGATGGAGAAAAACATTATGAGGCAACTTGCGAATGAAGTCTGGCAACGAACACTGAGCCACAGAGTATGTTCAGGTCCCATGCAATAGGGGGCGCAACGGGCCACGAATCTAAACTCCGAACTGCTGCTGAAAAAATCATAGAAAAACTCAATAACTTAAGTTGAATCCACCTATTGCTCAGCCAATCAAACAATTTTTAAGAAAATGTTAAAGTACAGCATATTATACAAAAACTACTTACGTACTAAAAATCACACAATTTTGAAATTCAGCCAACGTTTTTCAAGACAAATATAATTGAAAGGAAAAATAATCATTTACGCAATGTTTATATTTTTAAGTGTATTTACCGACTGCGTAGCGCGTAGTAATGTGTTTGTCAAGCGCGTTAGAAATATAATATGGCATGAAGCATAATGTCTTGTTTACAAATTGCTATTAATATTTAAATAAAGAAATACCACACTGTCACGCTATTATCCTCGAAAGCGTAGGCAGAAATATATGCTTACAGTTCGCAGTGAACACATTTCTAAATCCCAAAATGCTACTGAAAATTCCATTAAAAAACCCACTTGACTTCACCTGGGATTCCCAGGACATCGCTCTCAGTCAGACGTCAGCAACTAATGTGGCAATAATTTCAGAAAAACAAAAACTGGATTCCCAGGACATCGCTCTCAGTCAGACGTCAGCAACTAATGTGGCAATAATTTCAGAAAAACAAAAACTGTACCTGAATAATACCTCTTTTCATTCTCATTTCTAGCAAGCCAGTCTCATTTGACATTTCTGAATGTGGATATCAGCGCGTCCCTAGCCGACAATATACATACGTATACATACCATCAAACATTTCGTCCCCTAAGTAGAGGTGTATTGTACACCTACATTTATTACATGGAGAGATTATCAGAGGAGACTATTAATTGTCATTTAATTTTGTATTAATTGTACTGCACCCGGCACGACCCGGGCAGTCTATCGTACTGATACATACACTCAGACATAAGCAATAGGCTCTTCGTTCAGTATAACTATAAAAATCACCGCTCCATTCTCTCTATCTGACGTATTGTGGTGTCCATCTCTCGGCACCCACTCGGTACTAGTCTCGCCCACATATCCGGTGCTGACGTGGACAGATTATATTCTCAATTTCACCCTAGCCGTGTGGACGCCTACATCGATTACGTGTCTTGAAACGTAGGTACTATGGTATATATTTTAAGTACTGAAAATTCTACTAACTTTATTTAAATAGGGTTCGCTCTCTTCTGATTGAGGAGAGACAAGAATAATGGAATAGATAGTACTTTTTTTATATTATTCTCGTATGCAACTAGGTACTTGTTGACAGTTCAAAAGTAATGTTGTTCATGTTAAATGAACATTTGAATTAAAATTTGACACATACTTTCTGCACTAGACCAAAGCATAGTCCAATTAATTGATTTATTTCACTTATTTTCGCGAATACCAGATGCCATATCCTTTACGTAGGGAAGCATCGGGTTTAATTCATATAAATATACCGCGATAAATCTGTAAAAAATAGTATACACCTTAAGTCCCCTCAAATTTTAGTGTAATTATATTATAAATCTTACAATAGCTTATAATATGTTTGGGTACAGACAGTATTTGAAAAAAAAAGAACTTGTGAACGATATATGAGATCAATATTTTCCGGATGTAAATGATCACAATGTACCTAATCAAAATTATGTTTGATTTATCTGTCAACCAACAATTACCGAATACAATTATTTCGACAACGAATTAAAATTAATTATTAACCTCTTTACCTTTATATTTTTTTACAACACACACCACACCGAAACCACCAGCACTTCAGAAAACCTGTGACTATGCCCGTGACCCTCCTGTAAAAGATCTGAAACCAGGTCAAAATAATTTCAATATAGTAGTGTAGTTTTATTTTAAAACCTCTAAAACGGTCCATAGAAACTTCTTTCAAGATTCTTCTAGCTTTCATGAATCGAGCCCGACCTACTGAACTTATGTAACTAATCAAACAAATAGTGCTGAAATAACCAGCGCCCGCGCATCATCTTTGGCTAAAGGTCCGCCCACACTACCCCACACGCTTCGCCTTACGCGTCACTGTGACGTCATCCGTTCCATAATTAGATGTATGTTGTACCTATGGGAACGGCGGAGTGTTAATAAATCGTGTTTTTACGTTGATATTGATTGCTCTGGTTGGAATTTAAGGCACTCATGGAAACGATCGGTTTTTAAAATATGTCGGTATGTATCTGCAAAAAAAGTTTACAATGCTCTTATTAAGAACTTTTTGGTAGGTATGTATTCCTATTTTACGTTTTCGTCTATGATAAAAATAGCTGATAGCAATATAAAAATTGAACATATACCATACCTACATACAAAAAAGTAGAGCCATACTTCTTTTAAATATATTTGAAATTGACTCCTGGAAGTCCCAAGACTGTAGGTACTGACCAAATACTCAAAATATTCAATTGAAATACACAATAATTTGCGAGCGAGTAGCCTGCGAAGTATTTTAGTGAGTATTATATTTAAGGGCTACATTAGACTAATAATATTCACTTAGGACTTCAGTAGGACTTACAATTCCTTCACATCATATGAGGGCGACTCGCCTGTCACTGATTACGTAGCTCCGTTGACGTGTCCTGAACGTTTTCGCCGTTGAAACCCTGGTGTTTATTCAGAAGCATCATCTGCAACTTCCATGCAATAATGACGTATAATACATTCATCCCGTAATTTAAGATACTAATTATTGTACTCGGAGAAAATACAGGAATACTAGATATGTTCTTTAGTAAATACTTTTTGTTTGACAAAAGGTTGACTCTCATGTGAATGACCTTTACATCACCCTTGCTGTCAAATACTACTCATAATTCTTTTCCCAGATATATCATATCAAAAGAGCTCAATTAAAAATAAAATCTCGTGATACATATAAATGTACGTAATAAATCAAATATCAAATAAAATCATAACAAGCACTTGTCGTTATCAATCTTATACATCCATGACAATATAAAGAGTTAAATATTAGAAAATTATAACTATAAAATAATTGTTGGCATTCTGACAAGACGCCGTGAGCGTCGCTTGAAGAAAAAAAAACACTTGGTGTTGTCAGTGTTCGGAATTTGAATATTTAAAAACATTGGTTACGTGTGCAAAGATTTTTTTTTCAATTTCGTAAAGGTCGATGACACATTCCTTGGGTATTTGGTTGGCGTTTAGGGATAATTTTACGGGCAATTTGTTTGGCAACAGAGCTAGGAGAAATTGTTGATTGGTTGGATTATGTAGAATCACAACTGTTCGACGTGTCACAGCTGGGCTACGAATAAGCCAACGATATCATTAAGTTCAATTTTAGCTTTTATGATTCATGGACATAACTAATAGTTATGTCCATGATAATGATAAGAAATAGTTATTAACTATTTCTTATATAGCAAAGACACAGTATCACAAAAAGCAATATTTATTATCTTTCCTATATATCTGTACTAGAACGATATCCCCATATCAGCATTTTTCAAATAACTAAAGCTATAACCCATTCAGCTTTAAACTAACAATAAAATGGCTACATTTAAGTTCACTCACATATAAAATAATATTTTAAGTGATTGAAATAATAATAAAACATTTATCTATTTCAGATAAAATCTATAAAGTAACAGTATAAGTAATAATAAAACTACTCTTTACGACCTTTTTTCGGGGAACGGGCAGTCTGCCCGTAAAGGGTCCGAAACATTGGATTTAAATAATATCAAGATACCGCGATATTATCTGTAGAAAGTAGTTTTATTTTGACGTCTAATATTCGCGAAAGTGCAAGAAATCCATATTTAAAACGGTTACCAATAAAAATCAAAGAATTCCAGAATTGATGAGAATTGACGTTCACCTATTTTGACCGAAAATTCGAACTTTAAAAGACGTCCATTGACAAACTAAAATCAAAATCCAAAAAAAATAAAATTTGAAAAACGAACAACAAATGAATGCTAGGATTGACATCCCACTATGTTTCGACAGTATTATGTAAACCATAGAATTATCGTTCGAAAAACAAACGAATAAAATCAGCCGATCTCAAAATAATTACGAGAGACTAACAGTGAAAAACAATGATAAAAATACCGATAACGTATGTTTTTTATAAAAAATGATTACGTAAAATAGTTCGAAAGTTCGACAAATAAAAAAAAATAGTAAAATATAATTATATACATACATAATATGTGTGTATAAAGTCTGTTAGAAGATTGTTGTTTACAAGAAAAGAGCAACATTTTAATAATAATTTATATGCAATGTATCTGTCTTATATACATATGTAATCCACATTTCTGAGAACAAATAGATTAATGGCCCGCATTCTTATACATACATTCAAGGAATCGAAACATATTTTTTCAGCATTTCTATGAATCGGATATTTAAAAGTTAATAATTTAAAATACATATATTATAACTTAACTGGTGTTACCAGTAGACTGAAAAAAAAAGGTATTGAGTGCAATCTCAAGACAGTAGACACGCACTAATGTTTTTTCGAATACGTACATTCGAAAAAACATTAGTGTATCTACTGTCTGGATAGGTGAAGGTGAAGGAAATGTGCATCATTGATTTTCTGCGAGTGGAGCCCATCTTCGTTAGGAGATTCAGTAAACGGAAGCCCTATGGAACAGCGAACGGAATTCCCATGCTGTCAGAATAGGGACTATTCTGACAGCATGGGAATTATTATTTAGTTACTCCCTTATTTTAAGAAAATTAGACGTTTCTTACAAGGTACAACCGCTTACCATCTGACGAGTCATATGCTTCTTTGCCACCCTTATGATTTTAAAAATAAGGTTCAGCTTTAAGTGGCAATTGTTTTCATAAGGGCATGAGGTGACGTGGAAATGACGTTATCCCAACGCTTGAGGGTCGGCCTATATGATTTGGCAACAATAGTAATTAGTCAGCGACTGAACTGCGATCGTTAGTAAAACAAATACGTATTTGTTTGACCTACAGGGCTGTTATTGGTATATTTTACTGTCAATTTCATCGTCTGAAGTTTTATCTAAAAAAATATATATATATATATATATATTTTGATAAAATCCTTTTTAGTCAATTACTATAATAAAATGTCATGAAAAAAACAATTATGATCAACTAGCTTTTGCCCACGAATTCGTCTGCGTAAAATTTGTAATTGTATCCGCATTCCAGGACTCAAATTATCTCTCTACCAAATTTCATCTAAATCGGTTCAGCGGATATATTTTGAAGAGGTAACAAACAGAAAGACAGGCACACAGACACACTTTCGCATTTATAATACTATAAGTGTGGATACCTGTTTTATTTGTTTTAAATTTTAATTTAAATTATTAACCTCTATAAATTTAAACATCATAAAAATACAAGTCTGCTACTAAACGCATTGATCTCAAGCCCCCAACCAAAACAGCTTGTTGTTACCAATTACGATAATCCTCCACAGTTACAATCGCAATGGTTTACAAATCAATCGCTGGGTGAAACATTTTTATAGTCTCGTAAACCGGTGACCTTCAGCCGAATGATCGAACGAGACATAAAGCTTATGTCTGGCCACAACGCCAAATGAATTCTAAATGCGGACACAAAAGTTTGGCAACTATTACACTTTAATTTCAGTTGTTCAAATCTTGTCTCGGCGTAATAGCGCTGCAACCGACCCGCTCCCCCGAGACCCTATTCAAAAGTACCCCTTTCCATTCCTTTTGACGCAGCCGTGTTTGTTCGACAACATTGAAATGGGACTCCTGCTGTCTGTCGTTATCTCGTACGCGGGGGCGCACGAAGCTATCGAGTGCCTGAAACACGTACTCAGCGGAGTCATACCCAACACGCAACAGGACTTCCACGAACTCGCCGAGTACTACAGCAACCAACTCAGAAAAGCCACCAACCCATCTACGGCAGCGAACTGGAGCGAAGAATGCGGTCAGGGATACTTATATTTAACCGAGGATAAAAATGGAAAACTAAAATCGGCCGCCGTCAAGTACTACAGTGACAAAACAAACTCGACCGCCATACTGTTCTCTACGAAAATCTCGAGCTTCGGCCAGGAGTCCCTGGAGGAGAGCCAGACAAACGGAGACTACAGGAGCGACAGGTACATACCGTCGAAAACGAAAACCATTCTAACGAGCACCTCAGAGTCGATCAGTGTAGGTCAAAGAAACAGGTCACCTACGCCTCGTGAAACTATTTCAGATTCAAATCACAACAGCTTTACTTCAAATTCTGTCGCGCGTGACACCAAGGAGGACGACGGGGCCGACGAGAAACTGACATGGCATTACAGACCACTGAGTCCCCCCCGCACCCCGCAAACACCGCCCGAAATACATTTCCAATCATTTGACGACGACAAACAAGGCGAATACAGCGAAGACTTTCTCAGGTTAATATCCATTGACATCGGGTACATCCTCCATGTAGACACTCATGCTTACAGTACGGTAGTGACGTAGCTACATCTACATCATCATGAGTGATCACCGCTCATCCGGACATCTCCATATGCACGAGTAGAAAGCTAATTCATGGCACCATCCACTTCACCTGTACCATACCTTCTCATATATTGTTATGAATTTGTTTAAGATCTCTTGATGGGATTAAGTTCCGACCATTACAACGAAGCGACCCGAGTGGCAGGCGACGGAGTTTCAAAAAGCGACATTCTTCGTCGTCGAATTCTTCCAGAGAGTCGCGAGCGTCCCGCGAGGAAGAACTAAAGATGTTCACGTCACTCGAGGAAGCTGAGTTCGAGCGTATGAATAAAGACAACAAAGTCGGAGGGTTCGGCAGCACTCCTAATCTATCAGCGCGTTCTTATTCCAGAAGTCGGTCGAGGGAAAACTCGAGGGAGGCACGGAGTGACCACTGGAGCGTGGAAGCGTCAGTGGACAGCGTAGCTTCCGACGACAATGCGGAGCTAAAGCCGCAACTGAAAGACGTTCCCAAACTCAACTCCTTCGAGGAAGAAACGAATGAAACGAAAGAGGTAATTGAAGAGGAGGAAGAAATAGATTTCTGGGGCGTCGGGGACGGCTAGGGCCCTAACGCATGGGCGCCCAGTGATTGTGAGCTTCTGTAAGCATGACTGAACATTAAAATGATGGTGCCCCGGTTTGTGTTTTGTTTTTTGGACAATCCCTAGCAATAACCTATCTCTGATTTCCATTGTGACAGGAATTTAAAGATGTAGGCTCTAATCTGTTTGGCTTATTTAGAGAAATCGAAATTATGTGACACACGATTATGTATCGAGATACTTGTTAAATTGATTGGCTAAATGCAAAATGTTTGAGACTGCAGTTATTATTAGATTGTTGATTGGCTCACCTCTATTATTACTACTAGGAACTTCTTACAGACATCTGAACACTATGAGAAGTTTTAACAGAGATAGGCAAAGCACGCATCAACGACACATCTAAATTCGCGTAATACTACGTAAGCTCCATATTTACTATGTAATTAGTGTTTTATATGTTATTATGAGTGTACTTTAGATTTTATTAACGTAATTAATACTGAAAAGTTTATTGGTTACATTCATTTTAACAGCCGAATTATGTTTGTTGTTTCCTATTGGTTTTCGTGATTTAGCCAAGCTTTTAAATGTAGTCAATTTTAAATCTATGATTTATAGGTTTAGGTTTGAATACTGAATACTTTTGTTGTTACCCTGGGCTAGAAAAACTAGCAAATTAAGCACAATTTTATCAGTAACTTACTTTATATAGACGACAAATAAGTGTTCAGGCCTTGATCAACTACATACATACTGCAAATACATATTTGATTGTTGCAAGTATCGAACCACGGATCCGGTGCCAAGTAAAGTAAATCTAATTGATTATTATTTACCAATATTTCCATATATGGCGATTTGGTCGCTAAGCGATAATGCCTTTAATTAAATAATAAAAATAAAATAAAACCTGTATAGTGGGTTTAAGTAGGTAAATAGTCTATTAGTTGTTTTGGTACATTACATATCACATACATGGCTAAAATCCTCATTTCCAAAGGCTAAAATGGAGCCAAGAAAAAAATATTCTTGCGATACCGAAGGCCGACACAAATTCTTTCATCGAAAATTAAAATTACATATTTCCAATTAACATAAAATTATGAACAGTTAATCAAAATTGTTGTACAATAGTCCGAAAATAAAACCAACCTCGACCTGGATGTGTCTCATTAAACCCAAGCTATAAAGTACCTTACGACCTTTGAATTAATGCCATCTATCGGACAGACGTGCAGCTATATAGGATTATGATGTCGCTACTATTCTATATTTTTGTACTGTACCTTGAGGTTATTTTGATTTGAACTTTGAAATGAACTGTAAATCGTCTGATTCTAGTTTGTCGTGTAAAATAGGCGGGTTGAAAGTTGTGTTCATACATTTTGGTGGCAATAATGTTTTAGAAAATAAATTGGTTTCTTCAGTGGAGTAGCGTGGGGGGGGCAAAGGGGGCAAAAATGTAGTCTTTATTATGGAGATCTGTTTATCTAATCCAAATGAATGCGTGTATTTCGGTTATTCTATATTACGACTACTAAATGCTTCCAGTGGCCCCAAGCGTTAGCTACTTTCTCGGTTTGATTCCCAAGTAGGAATAAAGGATCGAATATATTCAAATAAAGTATTTTTTTTTAAATTCTTGCTAGCATCAGAGTTTTGTACCCAGTTAATGAACAATAAGCTATTCCTGTATGTGCACATCAGTACCTACTCATGTAAGCCAATTTCTTTGGGAATACTGATTACTGTGTTACATATAGCCATAGACATAAATCATTCAAACATAAAAACATGTGGAACAAATTATAGCTCGTATTCTATTGAATAGGAGGTTGTCCCCCATTTTGATGATAAAAGGGTGCATAGAACACTGTTATATGATTGACAATATGATAAAGCAACAAGTAGTAACGAGTGCCAATTGACGACGAATTCTCGAAACCCCCCGTTAGTGTGGGCGTTCTAAAACCACAGTATAATAAAGCTATTTACTATTAAGCCCTATTCATAGGCTGCGTAATGTTTTTAGGGTACCGTACCTAAAATATTTGATACTTTCTTAATGTAATAAAATCAAGCTTCAATGTGAATGCATATAATATGAAAAAAGGCAATAATTATATACCTTTAATATAATTATGTGTATTAGTTTAAACTTTATTTAGGTACCTACTAATAAATAGTAATCTTACAAACATCAATATTATAAAATACATTGAGAGTTTTTATATGTATGGATGAATTGTATGTGAGAATAATATGCCTATATATATTATTTCCTACGCAGCGCCATCTAGTTCCAAGCTAAACAACGAGGCTTATGTTATAGTTGATTCACTAAATAGATATTATTTTTTTAATAATTGTAATACATAGAAACATCCATAACTCCGGTACAAATATCATAGCGTGATTTGAACTCGATTGGAAAATCGGGTCAAAATTCAATTCAATTGTGAATAATGAAATGCTTTCTTCTGTTTTTGTCTATAACTAATGAACTTGGTATAATAATATGTAGGTTTCTGAGACAAGACAAATGGTGTTTATGAGTTTATCAATTAATTAATAATTATACTGAAATTATATCAAATTGATTAATGGAAGGATTGCACAAGATTCATTAGAATTCAAAAGGAATAATGAACAGTACAACGGTATGTAGGTACCAGGTAAGCATAAGTTGCAAGTTTGCAACGGAACACGAATAAGTCTGGGCGTGACTCTTTTTCTCTATGTTACTTTTAGATAATACTTTTAAAATTAAAAAGGTTTATCTTTACCATAACTTGTTTCTGGGACTCTAATATCAAGCCTAGTATTAAAAAAATAAATTAAAAAAAAAGTATATTTGTAATATCTTACTTATCATTGAAGAGATTTAAATTAATAATAGTGGGGGTAAATTATTAATAATTGGGGTCAAGAATTTTGATCTCGAAATGAAAAGAAACTTTAACAAGCTTTGAATAGTAGAAAAGTATTAAAATATTAATATATATAATATGGTCTGTCTGTCAGTAAATCAGTTCAATGTACCTGTAACCATGGATGCTGTAAAGAATCCGAAACATCGGGATCAAACAATATATACCTATATTCCTACCGTGCTAGAATTTGTATATAGTATTTTTTATTGCAATGTACGGTACAAAAAAAATAGGAAACAAAAATATTATTTAGTATATAGGTATATAGGTATATTTATTTTAGTCAACATTTTTAGCACCCAGGTGTGATCTGTCTTCCGAACAATTAATAACTTGTTACCACTAGGAAATAAATTTTCGAATGATTAGCTTGATTAGTCCCGTCTATGTAATACTAGCTGACCCAGCGAACGTTGTTTTGCCACATTATAGGGGTTGGTGGACTTGGCCGATTCTCATAGATACCGGATAAGCACAAAAAATTTCATCAAAATCGGTCAAGCCGTTTCGGAGGAGTATGGCAACGAAAACTGTGACACGAGAATTTTATATATTAGATTTTATTCTTTGTTTGCCGCAAACATATAAATGTTAACCCACAATGCTAGAGAAATATTGTGTTACTCAGACTAGACCTTCCGAAGCCCACGTCATTCATACCGCAAGCATCACAAAAATATTATTTTACGACGGGATGCGCTCTCGCGGTATTATTACAAACTCTTTGATAAAAATCTAATTTATGTCCACACGTCCTTTTGTCTTTGCTTTGTTTTTTTTTAAGAATAGTTTTGACTGACACTCGGCTGATATCTGTCATTGTCATACATTCCGAATTTCGAACATGACTTTGATTTGAATCGTCTGTTTTTTCTTTCTTTTCTTACAGGAATTTGAGTCTTCGCTTGCTCTCGCAAATGCACAATATTGCAAATACTTCAATTTAAAATAAGAATTCCAGGCGTCAGAACATGGAAAACTGCTCAGTAATTTTACGATTTATTAGAGTAAACATTATAATATAAACAAACACAAATAAAAATTGTGTAACAAAACGTTTTATCTTTTAAATAACATCGTTTCTTCCAAAATATCAAGTTTTGTTTCTACAGCAACATAAGACAAACAAATAAACCAGTTGCTAAAAAAATTGTATACAATATAATCATAATAGGTGCTGATTTTTTATGCAAATTCCCCTGTATTTATTTTAATCGCATTATATCTCTTTCTACGTCTGTGATAGCCTAGTAGCCTGACCAGTGGACTTTGAAAGACTAACTTTACAAGTTCGAACCCATGGCCACCGCTGACTTTTCTAAAGTTATGTGCGTATTTATCACATGCTTTTTTATATTTTTCGGATACACCACAAAGCCAGAAGGGATGTTGATTCAGACCAATAACTTTAATCTATATTAATATTTATACTATCTAGTACATAGTAACCATTAAACAGAAACTTGAATTTTAGAATTACTTAAATGCTCATCCCACGATTCTACGTGCGGTACGTGTGCAAGTAAATATAATTATTTATTTTAAGACGTCCCAAAATGTCAACACTCCGCCTCCTTTGTTCAACATAAATTATGACGTCACTGGTCTCGACACCGGTATAAAGTATTAAACTGAGCCAACAAAACATCACGCCATTTTTCATCTGGATCGAGAAATATAATTAAGTCCCAGAGGAATTATATAATAAGCTGGATTACGAAACACCTAGCAGCTAGCTAGCTAATACATTCCAAAATAAATCTTAGTAACATTTTTCCGCGCCATTTTTCAAAGCAGCACATTTTTAAAGTTTTCAAGACGATCCGCTAGAATGTCATTGCAATACATTCGATATTACATTTGATATAAAATTTAACTAGATTAATTCAACTCAACGGAAGTAATAAGGAAAATAGTGGAAATTTACATCAAAATAATTAGTAATTAAGACAATGATTACAATTATTACATTGTCATGAAAAAAAAGCTTGTAACTTCAATTTAAACATAAATTAAAACTGAAAAGGTTATATTAACAAACTTTTGCCAAATACTAGTAATCGTTTCAATTGAAAAGTTCACAGCTGCATTCCTAACGCAAAATTGAGCTGTCCGACTGGGGAAGTACCTCTATACAGAAGACAGCAGTGAAAATTAGATTATTAGATTGCCAGAGCTCGTTACGGGGAGTGACTATTCTGAAAGCATGTGAATTCCGTTCGCTATCAGTATAGTACCTATAACAGCTTTTCATGGTTGGTAACGACAACCAAGCGACAAATCTGGTGCTGCAAACGTCCAAAGGCTACGGTAACCGATTACCATCAGGCAGGCAGCTTGATTGCCACCGTCTTAGTATAAAAACATGAGCTGTTTTTGGCCGACAATAATCGTTATGAGACAATAAAGTAGAACTTTATATTTGACCATGCTTAGCTAGAGACAAAAAGTTGGGTTATTTGATGATGTTACGCTTCTAGAGCAGCCAAAAAGCTAAGAAACAGTGCAGCGTAATAAACAATTCGGCTTTAAAACTATGTATCAATCTCCTTTCTATTTTCTACCGTATCGTTTGTGGATCTAATATTAGATGGCTACCGTTGCCAACTGACACTCCAGCCATAGGTACCTATAGGAAAAAATATCTATATTTCTTAGAACCTCATCTATAATTGTATATTTATTTTCGAATGCACCGCCATGATTGGTTACTTTCGTTTGTGTATCCGAATTGTTTTTGATGAGTAATATATTTTGTTTTTAATGTGAGTTTTCCCAATTGCTTTTCTTTTTGTTTCAAAATACAGTGGGGAGTTATAAGTATTATATCGCACTAGCTGCCTCCCGCGGCTTTGCCCGCATGATATATAGATAATAAGTAGCATATGTGTAAATCCAGGTAATAAACTCTATGTATGCTAAATTACATTATAATCTGTTAAGCGGTTTTTGCGTGAAAGAGTAGGATAAGACGGTTTAATTGATGAATTCCTTGTACAATATATGTTTTTGGATTATTGCTATGCAACCATTCGTACACTAGAAAATGCAGCGTGATACGACTTCCACCAAGATAAAAGGATCGTGTGCAAATGTGTTGGGAAGGCTTTTGTTCAGTCATTGTACTTTAGCTGATGAGATAGGAATGATATTTAAAACACGTATCGGCGAAAGTCTGCCTCACCCTTTGTGGATCTAGGCATGATGATAAATAAAACACGTGTAGCCGCTGAAAGTATCTAGTAAATAATTTTAAAACATAAGCCGTACAGCCATTCATAATGATAATTAAATTATCTTCGAGACATTGTGTGCCAAATGGTTCGGGCGCTGGCAACACTCGTATCGAAACTGATTTATGAATTTGATAACACTATTGTGAACGGTTTGATTAATTATTGATTTATGTTCGTCTGTAAATCAATTGAGATGCGCAAGAATTTATTATAATTGACGACCCGTTTAGCGCAGAGGTTGGCTAAACTGAATTAAAGGCTGGCTTTTGTGGTAAATTCGAGTCCCAGTAGAGGTAAATGCTTGTGTGATGAGCATGGACCATTTGTACATGAATCATGGATGTTTCTATGTATAATATGTACCCTATTACTTTAAAACAAAAAGCGTTGTGGTATCCTTTACACAAGCCTCGTTGCTTAGCTCGGAACAAGATGGCGCTGTGAGAATCAGTATTAAAAAACACTTGTTTAAAAATCTAGCACAAACTTGTTAGATTTATCCCGAATGTTGCAAGTCTATTTCTTGCAAATTTTAGGTTATTATGTTGGTTTTTAAGGTTTGTAAGGTTATTATGTCAAGTCCTTACAACTGCGCGTTCGGATTTCAAAAATCATAGCTGTCAATTTTGCGGCATAACTTTTGAAAAAGAAAAGTGGAAAATGACAAGTTATGATTGTTTTATTTAACCTAATTTATGTTCTACAAAAATACTTAATTTGTGTTAAAACACACTACGGAAAAGAAATATAGATGTCTAGAGTTTTCATTTTCATCCAAAAATCATTGAATTATGACTGATACAGTAGTCAAAATATTGTCAAGCTTACACTTAAACAAACGCTTGTTTGTTGTTTCTTTAATAATAATATATACCTATATTATGCCTTTTAAAAAATAAAGCGTTCTGCGTCATCCATCTTGTCTATAGACGTTTTCAACTAAATCGATTCAAAGGGAGTTCGCTCAGGTGTAAAATCTCGTAAACGTAAGCAAAAGCATATTAAAAATAAACCAATGAATGAAGCAGCTTTGACCAAGACCTCGGTTTGAAGGTTCTAAAGACATCGACCGTACGTCTAGACGAATTGAAGGCAACAAACGCGGAAGTTAGGAAGCGCCGACATAATGTACAGAGTAAACGTTGAATCATCTACACTAATATTTTAAAGCTAAAGAGTTTGTTTGGTTGAACGCGAAACTATTTTTTCGAATCGAAATTTTTTTTTAGTGTTAGGTAGCCCATTTATCGAGGCAGGCGATATAAATAAATAAATAAATATTCTGCAACATTTATACAGCACCATCTAGTCCCAAACTAAGCAGAGCTTGTACTAGGGGTACGAGACAATGAATATAATACTTATATACTTATTTTTTGTAAGTACATACTTATAATACATAGGAAACACCCAGACGAACACAAACACTTATATTCATCACATAAATTTTGTGTCCCGTGGGAATCGAACCCGTGAGCATTCCGGTACTCGAACCAGTAGACCACAGAGGTCGTCAAACGACCGGCGAGGTATAACATCACGCTACGACAATTAGGAGCGGAGCATCAATGAAAAACGGTGAAAAATTTCTCTAACCTAACCGCACCTATGTGACAGAAAAAATGCGCGGATCAGTTAGTCATTCATATTTTTGGATGCATTCCCTGTTTTACGCATTAAAAACATGTTTGGTAATTTCCTAATGAATCATTATACAAAAAGCTTTTGAGTATTTACTGAAGATTGTCGTAAACGACCAGAGTTGATAAATCGAAACAAACGTAATTTTCTTTGTAATTTCCTGAAAAACATTATGACTCGACTCAATGTTCTAAAATATTTTTACGGCTCTTCTTGGAAACAATTGCAGTTCAATTTCTATTTTTAAATAATTTGTTATTTAGTTTTTATTTTTCTACGAAAGTGGTATAATTGTTTTCGGGTACTGATTCTAGTTTAACTATAAATTTATGCAAAAAAATCAGTAAACTAAACAATTAATTCATTTCTTTTATGTTTCCTGTTTGGAAAAAAAAACACACACACTTATCGTTAGCTACACATTTAGGTATTGATATACCAACTATATCAAGGTCTACCTTTTCTTTCTATTTTATATTCTTCACTCGAAATATAAGAGGAATTAATTAAGCTATAGTCAGCACCGTAATAACAAAACGCGGATACGATTTTTTCTCGATGGTGTATCGTGAAAATTTCTCAAGCATGCAGATTTCTTCACTATATTTTCTTCCATTGCACATATGTTCGAAAATTCGATTGAACTCGATAACTTTCTGTCTGGTGTACTTCACAATCCACAGGTAATATCAGCTATAGGCTATAACAGCTCTCCAAAAAGTTTACATACGTTTAAAACTTCGCGTCAATCCATCAAATTTGGCATGTGAACACAATGTTTTAGTTCTTGAAACTTTAAAGAAGTTTAAAATAAATATTGTCTTTGAACGTGTTACGTGTATTTGTTGTTATAACTAATAGGTTTATTACTTTGTTGCGAATACTTGCTGGCTTTATTACAGTTTGCGTTATACAACAACTGTTGAGTGTAGGAATTCTTTCATGATTTAAACTTTTATAAAATAGTTTTGACCGACTGATCTTCCAATACACAGACAAAACTACAAAGTCTCAAAAGTCGTCAAAAATTGGTATAATATAAACTTGATGAAAATAACTATTATATTCTTTTCATTTATCAGATAAGTACCTAATACGGCCAGTAGAGTACAAGTCCAAATGTACGAGCAGGCCACTTATTATCACAGTAACTTATTAAAATCGCAATAATTCTGGCATCTTATCTAGTTTTCTTACATTTGAATCATGAAGTCAGCTAATAAATCTGTAGAATTTTCACAACCAACCGTGGACGTTGTAGAATAATGAGTATGATTGTAATGGCCTGAGGTAACTTCTGAGTTTATAGGCAATAGCCGGACTATTGCCTTTTCCAGGAAAGGGACTCTCACAACTGGACATCTGGAAACCATTAACCCTCTTTATGATGGCAGATTCTAACATATGACTTAGTTCATGAACGCAGTAATTGTATTATTCGGTTCTATTTTGGTATTAATGTAGTCCTAATGTGTTTCGAAGTAAGTCATTAAAACATCGAAGGCTATTAATTCCTGAACAACCATACTTCCGCCCTGGACTATCGACTACTTAAACAAGTAAAAGAAAAATATCAAGAATACACTATTCCACTTTACTTCGTATATTTTGTTAAATACTCCAGTGTTTGATAGTGTTACACATTTTTCCATATTGAACACTCTTCAAAAGCTAGCTCAAAGCTCCGTACCATTAAATAGATAGGACAAGACAAATCCCGAAATGATGATGCACTCCAAAACCCAACGAGAGATATGGAAAGGATGGTGGGACAGGAGTAGGGAAAAAAGAAGATCTTTCCTTAAGAATGGGACAATACAGACACAATAAAAACAAGTATTAAATATGTATACCATACCAGTATAAGAAGGTTCTAGTCTAGAATTCTGGCCTTGTATTGTTATTTGTTCATGGTTTATAGATACACTCATACAGTGTTTATTTTTGGTCCTACTATTATTATTGTATGTTTACTTTTAAGCTTTACTAAGATGCCTTGATCTATCCCTATATAAAACTTAGGTACACCTATGTAAGATATTAAAATAAAACTTTTTACGGATTTTAACGCGGATTACATGTTACTTATCAACCTAACTAGAAACTCTTTCTTATCGCCTTATGCCTAGGTATATCTAGGTATCATATTTACCAGGATCGAAATTCTGGTCTTTCTTTACCATCGCCTAATATAATGGTCCTTGGATAAAAAAACACATCTATTGTTATTTCAAAAATATTGATTGTTGACGGAGCATATTTATATACGATAAGTCAAAATCTAATGAAGTAATGACGAACCTCAACAAAACGCAATCTATGTCAAACGCATCAATTATAGCGCTAACCAGTTCACGCTGCACAAACATTCGAGATTTAATTGTGCATTTATGGGTCAGAACACGCATTAAACTGCGATTGTTCTCCTATTATAACCTAGTCCAAATGTCGGACAAGCGATAACCCTGTAAGCTTCTCTCAATATTCATATTTCGCGCTCGGCCGGCGTATCGCTTACAAGCGGGGAAGGATGGCAGCGGATCTCGGATAGGAAAACGAGCGCTTTCAAGTCGCCATAGTTCGGAAACGCCGCCCGCGCACCTGCCCTCTCCGTCACTCTTCCAAATTTAAATCTCAAACTCCCCCCACCGTCCCGAGCGCTAAACATTCTGGAATAATTCCTGCGATTCGGCCACCGTTGCTCGCCATTCGAATTCGGGTCGCGACCGCGTCCGGTGATATCGTATCTTCTTAACGAACAACCCCGACTAGTGCCATGGCCGACGTTGACGTACAAGTCCAGTATACCACCACGGAGCGCAAAACCAGGAAGGTCAAGAAGACCTCCAAGCGCAGGGAGTCTAAGGATGGGGAAGTCACCGTTACGGAACTCGAACAGACCAACACGTCGACCAACAACGACGATGGGTATGTGTAGTGGTGGCCAACCTTCCTTGACCCGTGTCAGTGACGCCAGTGTGTTGTGTCAGCCAAGTGTCGATTGCCGATCGCGTTCCCTTGTCAGTGACATGCAGAACGCGTAAATTGTTTATATGCACTTTGTTAGGCGTGTTTTGGCCACCCTCACATACCCGACCTAATTTAAGGTATTTATCGGATGTTTTGGAATGATGATTTGATAAAAAACCTGATTTACTAACTGTTATCTAATATACATTGTCTTTAGGCTATAAGTAAACAAATCTGACCCTATCATGATTGTATTGAACAGTACAGTTACTTAGCAAATATATAATAAATGCAATACAAAATCGTGATGCTTCGTAATCTGAAATTCAAATCCATCCTCAAAACGGTTTGGAATAAAAAGACTACCGTGGTATCTGGATCTTAATTCCATTGCAATTGGAAATTGCACTAAAAGATAAAAACTAGATAAGAAACTCCCAAAAACGAACGTTACTTTAGTACTTAAGAGCAATCTCAAATTGTATCACAAATTGTAACCGTGACATTTTGTTCTCAGCTTATTTTCAGTGGCGAATACACCAAGGCGATGAACAAAGACTGGCACAGCGGTCACTTCTGCTGCTGGCAGTGCGATGAGTCGCTGACAGGCCAGCGCTACGTCCTCAGGGATGAGCACCCCTACTGCATCAAGTGCTACGAGAGCGTCTTCGCCAACGGCTGCGAAGAATGCAACAAAACCATCGGCATCGACTCTAAGGTAAGCTTCATAAAGTTTATTGACATAAGTTATGCAATACATTCATCCGCAATTAAAATTAAATTTTCTTTGATTTTTTGGTACTTACATATAGGACATCCTTAAACTAAACCTAAATTGCCCCATTCTTATAAGTTTCAAGTTAAGACTTGCGTCATCTATCTGTCTTAATTTCTTTAAGTAATGATTGCGAAATCAATTATTTTGAAATTAGATAATCTGGAATACGAATTAGAATCTAAAATAGCTCTAGCGCACCATTAAGATTGCTATTTTCAGTCTGTGCGAAATAGCTTGGAGAAACATATAATAATCGTACGGACACAACAAACAACAATCGAAAATTGGCAGATATCACAGATTGCGACAGTTTGAGAACTGATTGTAAATATTACGTGTATTTTGCGTACATATATTGCTCTTAAATCAAATTTTATTACCATCCCTAAAACCACGCCCAAAATGACATGAATCAAGACAGAATTTTATTTAAAATATCGTTGGCACAGAATGCGCAGCTGAATTTATAGTGCGAATAGGATTAGAATCCACGGCATTCGTCAGCTTTGTTTCACCGATCAAATTTAGTAATGTCACTCCAGCCGGCCCAGATTCTTCGGGCGCACCTCTGCACACGGCCCCAGGCAGTCCGCTGCCAAGCCAACATAACGTTAACGTTACGCCAAACATACATCTATCTCGACGAACTCCAACGACTTCTCCCATACATACAGCCGAAAGTACTGACGTTTTTACAAATCTATTGTCATGATTACCATAATGAAAAAAAAACCTCCTATACCATTTAGGAAAATATCCCAAATTGTTTCAAGAGCCCTCGAGAAATCACGATAATCATAGAAATATGACCGCTTTATCAGAACGTGCCGATTTCGTATCACTGTAATGATACAAAAATCAAAGTAAATTAACCATATGTTATAAATCATAGTAGTCTAATAGATAAATGACAGTTTCGACAGTCTCAAGTAATTGATGATATTCCTCGTAAATTATAACCCCTTGATGCTATTTATTGCGGCAGTCGAGAACACATTAGCGCTGTGTTTACTTATGACGGGCGCACACTGGCAATATTGTTAGCATTACATCCAACTGTTTGCCGCTGCAGACGGGACTTTAACAAATTGACGATCGCTTACAGAAAACAAATCGCGTGTTAGTACAAACTAAACTATTTCTGGGTCGGATACAGTTTTCCAATGTTTTCGTTCAGACTCAACCTTGAAAAGCTTCGGTCGATCCGTCAGACGTTTAGTTTTTAAGATTTACGCGATCTAAGAAGCTCCTAAGAGTTTCGTAATCAGCCAAAATAAACATTCATATTTTATTGACATTACGACATTCAGTTTTAAATGTACGTTCTCTCGGTCCTCGCACCGACGCTAGGAATAGAATCCAGAATGAGGGGAGATTTATTTTGAAACTTGAACTAAACACGTCAAATGCAACGTGAGAGAATGTTTTTGAATTTTTATAATTTAACAACAAGCGTTTGGCTTGCGTTGACCCGAAAGATGGAAATACTTGTAGCGTATGCACTCAGCTTTTAGGTAGCGCTCGTTATTTGGTCAGTGAACTTGATATGAATGTAACAAATAGGATTTGCATTCGAGTGTTTATATGAAATCAAATTGTTTATGAATCATATAGGTACTAAAATAGGTTTGTGTACGTTGGTTGGTATTTCAAGTAATTTATATGTAGGTTGTTTTGCAATTTAAGAGCAAATCTAAGAGAATGACAAGTGGAGTTAATGTTATCCATATAAGTACGGGCTCGATAACAATTGATTAGTCTTAGTATACTTCAGACAACTTGAAGGCAATGATTACCGCCTACGTCTAACCAACATCTGTCCTATTATATAAAGGTTTTTTGTATCAAATGTCCGGGTTTTCCATACAATTGAAGACGATCGGATCTAAGGACCACTGTTTAATGTTGTCGGCGTAAGATTTGAACATATTAATTATAGTTATCGTGATTTGAAGCGACTTATTTTTTTGTAAATCACGCCTTTATTTAAATAAGAGTCTGTCATGTCTATTTATAGTGTCTTTTTAATATTAAGGCGTGTGTCTCAATATCATTTTAGTTGATGTCATCCCTGTTAAATTAAATATTATTTTTATGTTAAAATTCATAACATGTAATCATAATATAATAGCATGTTTAACAAAAGTTTAAAGTATTTGTGAAGCCAAATTGAATCTTAACAACATATGCAAGTTAAAAGTTCAGCTTTCTGTTGACTGAACATGGCGCAATCAAAACTTTATTAGGTCAATTGCGTCCCGGATAGAGCATTTATTGTAAATTCGGGTGCTAGATAGGTACAATTTGGTCCTAAGGCTTAACTACAAAAACCTTTAGTAGCTAGACTTATCTAGCTAAAGACTTATATAAGGACAAATACAACAAATGGTTGTTGAGTCACAATTTTATCGTTTTTAATTAAATACATCCAATTTCTTTATGTATAAAGCTGCCATTAGATTAAATTGCAAAGAATAGAAATTATGAGTAAACAAATCAGAGATTAAAATTAAACTAGTGTCATGTGTCCAGCATCTTTTTGTCCATGATAAGCGATGCAACTATCTGGAAAGTCATAATTATTATACTGAAATACAATCCATAATAGTAGACAGGCATTTTTATTTCAATAGTTTTCATCACGTGACTCTATGCTTTATATTATTATGCTATTTTCTTTTGACTCAACCGGACCGTTTTCTTCTGTCTCAGGACCTGTCGTACAAGGACAAGCACTGGCACGAGGCCTGCTTCCTCTGCGCCAAGTGCCGCGTCTCACTGGTAGACAAGCAGTTCGGCTCCAAGCTTGACAAGATCTACTGCGGCAACTGCTACGATGCGCAGTTCGCGAGCCGCTGCGATGGCTGTGGCGAGGTGTTCCGCGCTGGTGAGTACATACCTTTATATTTTGGCAGCAAAACCAGTATTCAGGAATTATTTTGGTCCTACAATACAATGGCAGGAAGAAAGGTAGGAGAAGAACAATAGAAAAGAAACGTAAAGTAGTTCGGTAGATAGACGTGTAAATAATAGGTACACAGAGGTTTCCCAAAAGACCAAAAAGGGAAAATAAAAAATTTAGAAAAGGTAAATTTAAATTTAATCGATAACATTCGTATTAGTGAGTAACTATTTCCACGTAAATTCTCGCAAACAGAATTACACATTACAATTAGTAGTTATTTAATCTATGACAGGTCAGTAAGACACAAATACCTACCACAAAATAATACATCCAAATAACCAGTTATAAAATTTCAAGTTATTAAATAAGCCAATATTTAATACAGAAACTAGTGTCACAATACCAATACAAAATACATAAATATTCATCAAAACAGACTGTATGATCTTCATAGACGGCAATTCATCAAAATAGCTTTCAAATAAATTGAATAGTTATACATTATGGAGTGGTCTTTTTATACGGAATTTATAATAACATAATTTACGCGTTCTATGTATATTGATATAGAGCTCAATAAGGCATAACATTCTTTATGTATTTTATAGCTAAATAGACGTTGGTCACATGCCATGACACTTGTGTGAGTTAATACGGGCTTAGAGTAGAGCAAATAAATTTGCCTTTAAAATTGATTTGTGTGCATTTGATGGCCATTTTAAATAACAAATATATCCCGACGATATGACACAGCGCCAGCTAGTGCCGAGCTAAGCAACAAAGCTTGTGTTACGGATACTCGATGGTTGAACACAACAGTTCTTTTTTAAAATGCCTAC
The DNA here is from genome assembly GCA_905163465.1 of Craniophora ligustri. Lineage (NCBI taxonomy): Eukaryota > Metazoa > Arthropoda > Insecta > Lepidoptera > Noctuidae > Craniophora > Craniophora ligustri. Next base: position 14,004,774 of record LR990959.1, on the reverse strand, counting down.
GTATAAATTATACGTAAAAACATCCATGAGGCGTTACAAATGTCCATTTTCACCACACAAAGATTTGCCACTACTGGGACCAGAGAAAGCAGCCTTTAACACCGCTGCAATAATTGGGTCGTTGAAAACAAAATCCCGTCTTGAGAGATGAAGTCTGAGGGCATCAGATGGAGTTTGCTATTATTCAAATAAATATATGCTTTCTTGACCTATCTCTCACATACACACAACTCTTCTGCTTCGCCCTTGATAAGGAGCGAGGGATAAACCTGTATTTTTTCCTACTCGTCCAATTTAATTTCATGTATTTTTCGCGGGTTCCAAGACAGTTTGCAGCATTCCCCTAGAACACGTCGGGCTTCATTGTCTCGACGATTTTCGGAATGAATAGCGACTGTAGATCCTGGTTTACAGGTTTACAATTGCAGTGGCAGAGACTTAGTAGCGATAGATAGTGTAGCGGGTTTGTCTCATAAACCCAAAGGAACGTGGTAAAACTATTTGGAGATACTCAGTCGGGATTTTTTCTGTGTATGGTGAAGAAGGACTTTCTTTTTTTTGTAGCTGGATATAGGCGGAATAATATATGTTTTGACATAGTTTCAGAGGTAGCCCTCATTACGATTTCGACGCCGGATTTAAGTTGGCTTGGTGTAGGTACAAATATGTCGACCCTTTAGTTGAAAAAATCATTAATTGAAGAGAATACAGCAATATTGAATATAAAATAATTAATTATTTAATTTTATAAAATACATTTTTTTTTAATGATTGATTTAGTACCAAATCAATATACCCGTCTAATCTTCCAGTTCGTGTATCATAGCTTCACAAGATCTGGTTACAAAGCGTATTCGCCATAAAAGGCCCGTCATTACCCGGCCTGTGTATGGTACTTACCTTACAGCACCATATAGAATGTACGAGAAAAAACGGCCACTGTCATTGCCATAACCTCGTCTCGCTTCCATGCACATAAGTGGAAATGAAATTTTCGAATTTCGAAATGGAAACGCCTTCGCGCTATTTTTAAAGCAAATTTTTGGAACATCTGGCATACGGCCAGTGCTTTACTTCAGACTGGCCTTGTAGGACGTAAAAGGGAAAATGAGAGTACTGGTTCTTGTCTTCAATATAATTGTGGTTGAAAATCAGCCTCCATTTTTGTTTTGTTTTGACATTAAAAACTCAAAATGTCAAACAATGATTTGATTGACAGCGCAGCGCATTGACTGGCTGATTTGGTGATGCGGTGCGAAATATAGATTAAATTCAATGTTATCAAAGATATTTATGTATAATATGTATGTTGAGTAGTAGTTCGGGGCAAAAAAACATCTAACCAAATGTACATATTATAACAGAGATTCGATAATATCACACTTGAAATGTATAAATATATGTGTACCTATCCAATTATCAAAAAAAGTGTCTAATCAAATCGATTAATACACAATATATGTCCATTTATAGGTATATGCTCATTAAAATGTTATACCCTTAATATAACCTTCCGTTAAAAATAAGAGTGTAAATTAGAACACATAGCTGTCACTGCATACGTGCCAACCGTCAAGTAAATTATTGTCAGAAGTGACATTCCAACTTTGTCGCTGAGTGACGGGTGCAAAGATAATTGAGGGTACGTCCTAATACGTCACATATGACACAGATTATAAATATTACTATGCATTGCACTTAGTAAAAGACCGGTGTCATCATCCACCCAATAATTGTAGCACGGGTCTCCTCCTGTTTGAAAGAGACAAGTCTTGAAAAAGTCTCTCAGGCATGCAATTTTTCTCTCAATGACTTGTTTCACCGTTTGACCTTGTGGTAAATAATAAATGCTCTGTCTCAGCCAGTTAGAGAGCTCCAGAACATTTCTTTGTGTCAAATATATTGCAACCTATTTTTAAATTTGATGATTCAAAACATTTTTATAAATACGCAAGTACACTGAATTCACACGGCATTTGGTACAATGCATTTGGTAGGGACGGTTGAAGTAAACGAGCTGCTTCAATTGTCCCTATTAAAGCATAAAGTGCCAGAAAATTCCTTGAAAAAAAAATTTTTGTGAACGAAAGTAAAAAGGTTTTAGTTATAGAATATATTAATTTTGTATACTTAGTTATCTGTGGAACGTGATCAATTAATTATGACTTCGATAAAAGAATGGGTAAGTACAATAGAATTTAACCAGATATAACAAAATCATCTTTTCATCAATGTCAAAAGTTTTCATCAATTTTATTTTCATTCGTCTATAGTTCTACTTCCAATATTTTACATACATATTTAACTTCTTTTTTGTATTTAGTACGCTTCGAAACTACTGGACCAATCTGAATAATTCTTTTACCGCTAGAAAGCTAAATTATCCGTGATGAACATAAGCTATATTTTATTTTAAAAAACAATTACGGTTTAAATACCTCTACCTACCCGTGTGAAGCCAGGGCGTTTCGCTATTGTCTAATATTATATTTATTATTATTTTTGTATTCGCGTAAATGTAAGAAATCAATAAGCATCTTTTGTCTTTGTAAATCATTTTCGCTAGTCACGTTTCCCAAAATACTTGCTTCTGAAAATTTAAGAAAAACCCACTCTGTTCAGCTTATAAATAGATTGCATACGTGACCTGCCCCACCGACTGCGCTTGCAACCCGCAACTTGATAATTATGGCGTCTTAAAATATGTTCCAAAAGAAACAAAGAAAAGATATTTATTTAACGCAATGCACACAAAACATTAATAATAATTATAACATAACAATAAAGGATAAATTGTAATTAATAGACAGTTCTAATCACTAATGCGCTTTTCATCTCATCATTCCAGAGATAAATTCCTTGAATATGTTTTTAAATTAGTGTTTTGTTCTTATTTATTCATCCGTTTTTTAGGGTTCCGTACCCAAATGGTAAAAACGGAACCCTATTACTAAGACTTCGCTGTCTGTCCGTCCGTCTGTCTGTCACCTGTTTGTATCTCAAGAACCGCGATAGCTAGACAGTTGAAATTTTCACAGGGCTCCCATACAAAAAACGTATGCTCGTATACCCTTCGTGCGCGAGTCCGACTCGCACTTGGCCGGTTTTTTTATACATGAAATTGGTTTGGTTTGTAAACAAGCCTCAGCACAAGCTTCAAAAACTCAAAAAGTTCTTTACTGATTGAGCTATTTTGACACGATATACAACCTGTTTTAAGATTGTTTTTTTTTATCTTTAGCCACAATGTGCCACATCGAAGCGCAGGTTATAACTAATTTAATTAATTCTAATCAGTACTCGAAATAGTTTATAATTGGTAAAACCAATTCACTATCAAACCAGCACATTTCATGTAATGATGCCATACAAATCAGTTCTAAGGATTCCTAAAATTGGGCAGATGGTGACGGCTAAATTTGTGTTGTGATTAATTATCTGCCCACGTATTTATATATATAACTGTGACTTCGGAACTGTTTTCCAAGAAAATAACTGTTGTTGGACACAAAGATTGTTTACTAAAATGTTGGTGCAGTTAGCCTGTATGAAATATTGATTGTTTTTTAACTTATTTATAACTAGCAGACCTATTTATAGCCACGCGTTGCAAAATATTATGATAAAACACTATAATATTCCTCAAGCTACAGCTAGTATGTAACATTTAATTAAAATCGGTTCATTAGTTTAAAATTCATTGCGATCAAACAAAGTGACACGGTTTTATATTTATGAAGATAAAAGCTTAAAGAGTATTTATAATAACTACCTAGTAGTGGCACAGTAAGTTTACGGTTAGAAACCAAGTTTTAAATTCACACATAAATATATTTTCATATACTAATAGTTTAAGCAAAAAAATCGCTCACACACCTGATAGATAAACTTCCCAAACATGTTTCTGAGAAACGCAATGATTAAATCAAAATAGAGATGCAGAATTAATAATATCCTTCGTGTAACGGAATTATAACGATGTACATACATACATAGTTTTTGCACAAAATACGTACGACGGACGTACAATGACTCCCACGCTACCCCGTCCGCCACGATGACGCGTGTTCAAAGAAATATCATGTTATGATCATTTAGTGATTACGGTAATGTGTATTTTGGGGAACTACTTTCTTGTTCTAAAAGTTTTAAAATTTAAAAATAAATATATCCGGCCATTATGCTACAACGCCGTCGAGTTCCGAGCTAAGCAACGAGGCTTATGTTACGGATACAAGATGGTCGGTACAATCAATATACATATAGTTTTTTTGTTGTAAATACATTAACACATCAATGACTTGTTGGGTGCTAATGTCCCTTACCACTTTCCACGTGAGACGGTCGTGTTACATGTCCTGTCATGTCGTATGATCTTGAATCCAAAAAACAACCTCAGTTAGATTTTTATTGTCACATCCTTTCTTATAAGTATGAAAAAGACTATAAAAATTCGTGTTTTATTCGTTAAAATTTATGATCTACTAGCAAACCTTGGTTAGTTTTCAATAAATAAATATTGTCATAAAAACTATCCTTTATGTCAAATTGGACAAACTATATACAGGGTACAAAGTTGCATTTAAATCGGTTCGTTAGTTCTAGTTTATGGCGGTCATATAATGTGAATTTTTATACATAAAGATTATTGATCACAAATCTTGTAATTTAATATACAACGTTAATCTAAATTCTTCAAAATCTGATGACGCTATATTTAATGATGACATAATTCCTTAAGTCACATTAAAAGATCGAGTTTCTTTAAAGTCCTCTTAGAAACCTTGATACAGTCCATATAGCAATATCTATTGAACATAAAACCCTACCTAGTTCTTCAATCTATGAACGTAGAGATTAAATTACTTGTAATGTGGGTAGGTATAGGTAGTTAACCGCAAATATGGCTTCCGTTTCAATTTAAATTTAGAATACAGCTACACCGTATTTCGTTATAACTACACCGTACCACGTTGGTCTAGTGGTCGTAAGTGAGACGGCTGAGTAACAGGTTTTGGGTTTAATTCCCTGGTCGGGCAAAGTGTTATTGAGATTTTCAATGAAATTTTCAGTAGCAGCTCGGAGTTTGAAATATCACCAGAATAACCGTTAAACAACGGTAAAAACTGTACTCTTTCTTAGCTTAATTCTAAATAATCCTCTTTGAGGTGGACACGCCAGCTTAGCGCACATTAAAAGATTAGCCAATCAAAGGCTAGTTCTATGACGTCATGCAATTCGGTAATTGGTTGAAGTTCGTTTTTATGTGCGATATTAAATCATGTCCAAATGAAATCATATTACGATCAATTCCCAATTTGATTGACTCATCAATGAAGATCGATCACCATCGTAAACGTTTTGATATTTTATTCCCATAAGTTACTTCCACACCACCATCAATAATATAACTTTAAAGTGTACTAAATCTAAAAAAAGAAAGTTAATTATTATAAAACTAGCCTTTGCCTGTGACTTCGACTGTGTAGAATCAGTAATTGTAACCCTATCTATTTTTTCATCAATATGCTTATTCATTTCTTACCCTCCTTTTAAGAAATTATCGATATCGCATACAATTTTCACCCCATTTTCATCCTTTTATGGGTTGATTTCCGGGATAAAAACTATCCTATGTACTTCCCGGGAACTCAAACTATCACCATACCAAATATCATAGTTTGGATGACACACATAAACGTCAAAGACCTGTAAGTAAAATGGGCACATCACAAAATAGGAACAGTTCTATGCGGCCCACGCGGCTACCCAGCTTGTTACTATAGAAAAAAAACACGATTGTCTATACCACGCCTCAAATTAAATATGATCATCTATTTATCGCTGTGACACTAAGCAAAGATTGAGTCACGAAGCGTGGGTGACAAAAAACATACGATTTCTTAAACAGTGAAGACTATGTAACATTTGTGACTATGTTAAAGCTGTGATAGCTTAGTGCGACCAGTGGACTGTGAACTCAGGAGTTTTAAGTTCGATCCCAACCCTCAAACGATGAAGGAAAATCTATGTAGGTTTCCCTCAAAATCTCTCAGGCATGTGCTTGAGAGATTTTCTCTGTGGCGTGTAAAGTCTATCAATCCACAGTAAGCTAGCATATTGGACTATAGCCTAGTATAGCCTCTCTCAAAGAAGAGGAGTCTCGTGCCCAGCAGTGGGACAATATTTGGGTTGATGATGTATGTAACATCAATAATCCGGACATCTTTGTGTGTTATTACTACAGGGACCAAAACGGCCTTGCAGCGCTCAAGTGTCCTTTTGTGAAGTATTTTACGATCTCGTATTAATAATGTGATTCGTTCGAAAACGGATGTTAATATAAAAAGCAAAGAGGTTACACATTGATGAGTTTTGCTTGAAATTTTGTTTAAAAAGAAAGGAGGAAAAAAAATGTCATAGAACTACGTACTTTTTAGGGATTTTAGCACTATTTCAATCTCTAATCATTCGCGAAGTGCAAGAAATCAGCAGGATAAAAGTTATTTGTTTATATTTACTTCGTTATAAGTCATACAATGCTCTTGTATACAATGAAAATGAAAAAACATTTATTTAAACATACAAATTAAATATTAATCAACTTGCAAACAGTTTTAAAAGGTCATCAGAATATTTAATCTGTACATTGACATGAGTTACAAGGTAGGTATATTTGCCATGGTCCCCACACTAGGCCAGGCCTGTACCGTGGGGGCCCTACAAGGCTTGTGTGTCTACTAGAGAATCAACCATGATAGAAGTTAGAACTTCCTAATACAAAATTCCAAGAACACTGCTTAACCTTCTACTTAATCCAGAACTTTATTCCAAACAGCCGTGAGCACTAGATTAATGAAGATAGATGCTAGACGATGCAAAAACCTAGTAACAAAAACTGTAATATTTATATTTCAATGTACTGTCAAGTAATTCCAGTACAAGATAATAATAATAATAATAATAATAATAAAAATTTATTGTTCAAAAATTATGGATACAATGTATACATGGAGCACTAGTCTCCACACTAGGATACCCTGTGTCGTGGAGGCTAGTCTCTTTCACCCAAGAAAGGCATTCGTAACAAGTTAATTTAGTTACAGAGAGTTAATAAAAATGAGTCTGTATTAGTGTATGTGTGAGTGTATATAGATGTATGTGTGTGTTTGTGTGTGTGTGAATGTAAGGGTGGGTGAGTGGAACAAAAGTACAAAAGGTGGTAAGCCAGCAAGGGGAGTGTAGTCAAATGTGTTTTAGTGCTAAAGATCCTCCAGTGGTGTGGCAAGGTCAAATAATACTGAGCAGGCTTTCAGTTTTGTCATAGTCTTTACTTGACAAGAATTTGGTAATTTTCATCTTGCATTTGGATCTAGTAAGCGGCAATAGATTGAGTTGTTTGTTGAGCTTACCGTATATAAATGGGCCCATATAAAGAAAGCGTCTGTTTCCAAAGTGGAGCCTGCAGCGTGGTTTGCGCCAGATATTTACTCTTCTTTGGGAGCGCTGGGAGGTTATCATAATGTTATTATGTGCATTTTTATGAAATTTTAATGCTGTCGCCATGATGTAGAGCTGACGAACCCGAAGAACGCCTGTCTCTTGGTAAAGTACATCAGTGGAGTATCGTAATGGTTTTCTATGAGATACTTTAAGGATAGCCCGTTGTGAACGTTCTGCTTTTATTAAATGTACTTTACGTGCTACACCCCATGACACTATGCAGTAGCAAAGGACAGATTGGCAAAGTGTGTAGTATAACATTTGTAGTAGTTTGTCATCAGCGATACGGCTCATTTTTTTAAATATATACAACAGTTTTCTCACTCTACCGCTAACATACTCAATCTGCTTACACCAAGTAAGATGTTTATCAATAAAAACGCCTAGGTACTTAATATTGTCCACGAGCTCAAGACTAGGACATGAACAGGTGTTATGTGTATCCTTGCTGCATGCATGTAATTTAAGTGCAAGCTGACTGTGACAGGATGTTCTTATGTCGACGCTGAAATTAAGTACCTTCGTCTTGTCCACATTTAGTGTTAAAAGATTATGGTTAAGCCAACTGGATAGTATATTAATACCCGACTCCGCAGCTCTGTAGGTACCCTCCCACGTCTTGTCAGAGAAAATGATAGCAGTATCATCAGCGTAGGCAAAGATTTTAGCTTTGCTGAGATGGAGAGAACAGAGGCCGTTAATGTATATGATGAAAAGCGTCGGACCGAGCACACTTCCTTGGGGTACGCCGTATCGCACTCTGGCATAACTGCTGTAGCTATCGCCCAAACGAACTCTTTGGCTGCGGTCTTGTAAATAAGAGTTGAACCACTCAAGTGGTGTGCCACGAATACCAAGACCTTCCATCTTTTTTAGTAGAATACACCTAGAAACCGTGTCAAAGGCCTTCGCCAGGTCAAGGAAGACACCAGTACATGTATTACCGCTATCGAGTTCAGTTACCACATGATCAACCAGGTTAGTTACTGCGTCTTCCGTTGACCTGTTATTACGAAAACCATATTGACTATTAGACAGCAAATCATTCTTCTCTAGAAAGTTGAGTAGTCTACCATTCATAATTTTCTCCAAAATCTTGGATAACGATGTAAGTAGTGATATTGGACGATAATTAGATGGTAATGTTTTGTCACCATTTTTGAAAATGGGACAAACATTTGCAGCCTTCATTTCTATTGGAACTTTTCCCGTTGATATACTGAGGTTACATAAGAAGGCAATGGGGCCAGCAAGATACAATCTGTTGAATTTGAGTAGCCTGTTTGTGATGCCATCCCACCCAGGAGTAGAATTGTCTTTAAGATTTGCAATAATCTTGGTAACCTCAGCTTCGTCTGTTGCAGTTGCAAAAAAGGAATTACCAGATAGGTTACAGTAATCCTGGGAGTCAACCATAGCGGCCAATTCTATTTCAGTTTTATTAATACGTGATAGTGTGTTTTTTGCAAGTTGTTCTCCAACATTCGTGAAATAGTTATTAACCACATTTAGTGACTGTGTAGGATCATTCTGTGTGCGAAGTAGTTCTAATCCACTCGAACTTTTGTTTTTGATGTTACAGATCTTCTTAACAGCTGTCCATATTTTTTTACTGTCTCCATTGGCGCATTCTAATTGCTTTTTTTCGTCTTGGTTTTTAAGATTTTGAATTATGTTGTTACAAATGTTTCTGTACATTTTATATCGCTGCTGTATTATTGGATTGTCACTGTTTTCTCTTTTTTTCGATTCTTTATGCAACATATCTCTTTTTCTTATGCATTTTAACAAGCCCATAGTGATCCAGGGTTTTTTGATCATTTTAGAATTACGAAACGTCTCAGTAGTAGTATACTCACGTATTATATCACTCAGTTTTTCTGAAAAATTCATAAAGGCTTCGTCAACGTCATTATAATTATAGATATAGTTCCAATCTGTTTCTTTGATAGCTTCGGTTAAGCCTGGATAGTCTATTCTAACTCTATGATTCGTAACAGACGGACTGCAATGATAGTCTTTGGCGATCCCAATTATGACAGTGTCATGATCGGTTATTCCTGAATCACATATTGATATCCTGACGGGTACTTTTGTTTTAAGCATAGCGTGGTCCAAACAGTTTAGATCATGTGTAGGATACAAATGGCCAGGATAGTAACCGTAGTGGCCGATAATATCAAGATACTCCCTAGCTCGTTTATCTCTGGAGCCTTCCTTAATATCAATATTGATGTCACCTACAATTAAACAGTTTGTTGTATTCCATGTTTTCAGAGTATTTTCGAGCGATACACAAAAGTTATGACTATTATAGAAAGAAGGAGACCTATAAATAGCGCATAACATGAAATCTGTAGCAATGCGAATTAGAACACAGTTTGCTTCCTTGAAAGGTGGTTCTTCAATAACAATTTGAAGATTATTTTTTGAGAAAACAGCTATACCATCATTTTGGTTAAGATAACATTTCGAATAAAAGCATTCATAATTTTCAAGGTCGAAGATAGGGGTAGAATGATTCAATCGGCATTCTGTCAAGATGATTATATCTGGGAGAAAATTTAGACTCGACAGAAAAACAGTAAAGTTGTCAAAGTTTTTCTGGATACTACGAATATTTTGACAAATTATCGTTAACTGAGAATTCACGTCACCAATATCGCTTACGCATTTTAGTGGGTTATTGTGCTTAGAACTAAAGTATAGATCAGTTTCATCAAGGTCACTGACTAATTGATATTGAACTGCCATAGTTGGTTTAATAAATAATGGAAAGGAGTAACAGTTTCAAAGATTCTGTGAGAATATGTACGAAGTGCAATTGGTTTGTAACAAAGGCGTTGGAGGCTGAATGGATTTTAATATTAACTGAGTCGTTTACGCTATGTTTAAAGTTGTAATGTCCCGTTTTGAGATATATAGATATTGAGTTGTAAACATGTAGAAAAGTATTATAATAATTGAAGATATATTCCGTGATTTGTACAAAAACAGTATATAATATTAATATTACTTTTGAAAGGGGAATGGAAATATGTTTGAATACGGAGGTCATACGTGAGGAGGATTCTAGATTATTATGCACGATTTTTTTATTGGTAGTTGTATTATATTTAGGCTTGCGTGTAAGAATGTTGTTAGTGATTAGTAGTGACTTGTTGTATAGTAATTTAATGTTTGCAAGATGCAATTCTAATGACATATTATAAGAAAAGGATAGTGGTAAATACTTGTGTGTTAATTGAATGAGTATAAGTGTGAAAGTGTGTATTGTTGTTTGAGTACTGGTTTTGTTTATAATGGTGTTTATTAATTGTACAGAATATTCAAAATAAATAAAGTGTGTTATAATGAAAAACAAAAAACTAGAATTAGTTATTACGAGTAGTAATTGACTTCTCAGCATGCAGGTTCTCACGGAGTTGCTGAAGGGTTGATTCGTTCTTAACGAGTATATATTTGGCACCTTCTTCTTTTCGTAGGAATATGCGACCGTTTGAAATCCAGCAGTAACGAAAGTTTTCGGAAGCCGCGAAATCTCGAGCAAGAAAGTGCAATCTTTTAGCTTGAGGGGTAAGGTGCTCTGAGAAGTAGAGAGGAGTCTTGATACCTGCCAGACCGAGATTCGAAGAGTCAAGTCGAGAAGTTCTATGTTCATTATTGTACAGCCTTGTGCTCCTCAAAAAGTTTTCCTTCACAAAAATATTGCCAAAATCCAGCACGACTGTCGATGTGGTAGTGTTCTCTTTGGAGGGTAGACGGTAAATATCTTTTATGTCAGATGGGGTGAAATCTAATTTAATCGACTTCAAGAGGGCAGTGGCCATGTTTAAAATATCTGATTTACTTTCCTTTTTCTGTTTTGGAACGCCTCTGATTTCTACAGAGGTTTTCCTAATGATTCTATCTAGGTTTTCATTTTTTTCCAACAAATCAGCTATTTGGGCATTCATAGTATTACGCTCTCTTTCAATTTTAGCAATTTTCGTATCAAATTCCTTAATCTGAATCGAAAGAAAGTCCAAAGACTTTTCTATTTCCTCATTAGATGTTTTTATTTCAGTATTTTGCATTTTAATTTCACATAAATTTTTTTCGACACTTGCTAGTCTCAAGCTTAACGGAGTCAACATAATCTTAAGCATTTCCAAGATTTCTTCCTTGAGTTGGTCTAATTTATCAGGTACTACGTCATCCTCGAGCCGAACCCTTTTATTTCTCATAGTGACGTTTAAGTTATTAGAATTAGCTAATCGGTCGGTCTCTCCCGTGTTTAGATTTGGGTCCGATACAGAAAGGGATTTGGGCGGCGTGCGCTCCATTTTGCAATAGTAAAGGTTAACAAAAGTACACTCACAAAGCAGACGGGTGACACGCTTCCGCTACGCAGTCCGGTAGTGTTTCGAGAGACAGGTTTACTTTTGTTGTCTTCGATGCGCGGCGACCAGCTACAGCGATGCAGGAGCGGGATGGCAATTATTGAACGGCTTCTCTTTTCCTCGAAGAGGGTCGGGGAGCTTCGGCGACCGTGGGCGCTTGTTCAAGGCAAATTGTTAACTTACGTAGTTAAGATTAGGCACTATTTACACTGATCTATTTGATATTATTTTAAAGTTTTGAGTAGCACGTCTACACTGGACGACGGTTTGGACGAAAGAGGATTTTGGAATGAACCTTGTAGGTAACTCACAAATGTCATGATGACGTATGTCATAGTTGACATTGGTTTGGTTACAAACTGACAAGTGCTTGATACGGATTTTCAACGTAGTCGTGACTTGATCAACGAATGTCATCAACTTTACAATATACGGTTTAATTATTATGATATAAGTGTGCATGATATAACATCACGCCTGATTCTTGAAGAGGGAGCTATACCTAGTAGAGGGGTGCGAATCTAAACCGACATTCGCCATTAAAAAAAATGTTGTTCCCACATGCTAGATATTTACCGGGCAAATTTGCCCGACTGCTCTAATGAAAAATGCTTTCGATTTTCTATTTTTATAACTACTTTTCCATTGTGCCCAACCCGAATATCGAACCCAATACTTCGCGCTCAGTTCCCGAGCTTGGAACCACAAGACATATCTTAGCTTATCAGTGACATAAGATGTAATTTTTTTTATCTCGATAAAATAGTTATCGCTGGCATAAAACACTGATTACTTCACTATAATGATATTACCTTCTAGATAAACTATCAAGAACTTATATTGTGAAAATTAAATATACCACGTACAAATGATTTATGTATAATACTTTTTCAATATGTTTATATTATGTATTGATGATTATTAGTGCCGTTAAATTACTGTCCATTTATCATATAAATCAAATATGGAACGGATGATTAAATAAATAAATATATCTGGACATTATGACACAACTTCAATAATGTAACCAAAAGCTGTGAAATATTTACTGAAAAAAAAACGTAGGTACATCTTGTCTCTAGTATTTTATAATTTGCTAAATACTAACCATATTAATCCGATAAATAAACTACGTAATATAAGTTGTCGTTTTTAATTGTTAATTAATCGTCATAAACGTCAGAGCACAGATTATATCGTCAATTCGAAAGATATATGGCGTCAAACTAATTATAAAATGAGATGATTTAATCATTTTTATATTGAGGTTAATGTGACGAGGTTAGTTGAGCAAAAGTCATCTGTTACTGAGAAGGAATGATCATTGAAGACCAATGTATTCTAGTCCTTGCTGGTCTAATGGTTGCTAAGCGTCAGTTCCTGGAGTCAATTCCCAGGTCGAACAAACTGAAGTTTTGGCTCGGGTCTCCTCTAATTTGAGAGGGATAAGGCTTCAGTGCTACACGTTAGCCTACTGCAGATTGGCCAGACTTCATATGCCATCGAGAAAATCTCTCAAGCACGCTTTCTTCACAATGTTCATTACCTTGTTATTGTATTCACGTATTGTGGGCCCTGCGAAGTTTGGGTCATTTAATGCTGCCAAGAAGCTTGCATATAACACGCACCTCTGCCTATCCCTTCAAGGATGCAGGCTAGATAATTTGTTCTTTACTACAATCTCCTTATTTCCATTTACGCGAAGTAAATAAACATGCACAAATTGATCGTAGGCAGCAATGCCATGTTGTACTAGGTCATCTAGGTCTTAGGAACAATAAAATCGTAGTTAAATTAGCATTGAGTTGCATCTCAAGAACATCTTGATACTGAGATGCTGGGGACCGGCAGTGATGAAGAATATATGGTTAACTTTATGGGATTCTGAATTGATTCTAGATAACTGTACAACATGTGTTTGTATTGAAGTTTAATACTAAAATTCTCGTAAAAATATCTCGTAAAGTTTTCCATCTCCTAGGATTACTGTTTAGACTCAGTCTTGGTAGGTACATTAGTCATTTGTTGGTAAAATTATTTATCAATTAACATATTTATTTACTCGGCCTCTGAACTGTAAAAAGAATATATTTCCATTTCTCTGAAAAAAAAAACAGCCTATATGTACCTATGTTTATATTGTCTAAAATAATTGGTTTCTTTGAAAAGTTTATTTTCATTTCTCACAAGACAGGAGTTATTACTTTTTTCATGGATATCCACGTTTAAAACGTGACATCAGTTACCCGTACCACGTGCGTTAACGTTATCAGTTAAGTTAAACACACCATTCATAAAGAATAAAAGAACCTTTGTTTTAAAACGCAACACTTGTTATGCATATTACTGACATTTTAATAATCATGTTAGCATTCATGGCTGTTGCCTTAACTTTATCTATTCTGTTAGAAAATAGAAAACAGTATGTATTCTTCAAATAAATATGATTCTTAATTTAAACAACTGACACCAAAAAGGTTGGCAGCAAACCCTAGATTAGATAAAAAAAAAAACAAATTAATTGAAGTGGCATTATCACAAATGCCTATTCTGTCAATTAGTACCAATGATATGCTTCCTCAACTAGATGTATCTCTGGAGAGAATTTGAAACATTTCTTATCGCGTCCGATCAATTAAGTCAATCGACAGCCTACATCATACCTACACAAACACGATCCCTCGGCGTAGTCCGTCAAACCGTTCAGTACCGCACCGCGAGCCGCGAAGCCTACACACGTTTCCGAACGGGGCAAACTTGGCGCGCTTTTTATTTTTTTATAAACTGACATTCGAAATAGCTAAAGTTAATAAACATACATCCAAAAATGTCAGCGGACGTGTTGAGTGAAGATTTAAAATCCCGTCTACATTTGACCACGAAAACAGTAGGACAGGACAGGATACGACGGGCGCGGGAAAATAATGAAGATGTTGCAATACTATCTATGTTCCTTCCAAATGCAACCGCGGAAAGAGAAAATAAGAAGTTTTGTTGTGCATTAAGAGATCAGTGTCTACTTGGTGACGCCAGGAAAACAATTGCAGGTTTTTATACTATTTTTGTTGTTTATGGAATATAGTGGATGGATGTAGTGGATGTTAAAACTTTTAAACCGTTTTTTTATGCTTTTAATCTTGACGTTTTCATATAATTCACGTGTATTGTTAGTAATGAACAGCTTTTTCTTAGTCTTTGAATGATTAGTTATTAAAAATAGACAAATACGTATACGTAAATAAAGAATGATGATGGAAAATGCCCAGCAGTGGGGTATCAAAAATAATACGAACATGAATATTACGCCAGCCACACTTTCTACGAACTGGTTTCCCCAATTAAAACGGGTTTACAGGTCACCATTGCGGTCTAGACTAACGTCCTATTAAGCCTAGAAATGTTTATTTTAGTTAAAATTTCCACTACTCATTAATTGACTCAGTTAATATAAATTTAACAATCAGTTTATCTGTATTAAATCCATTTAAATTCCTATTCTAATTTGACATGTCTATTGATTCTAGTGACTATAAGTTCTACACATAAAAATCAATTCATAATTGGCGGAGTAATCGCGTAAAACATTAAAGTCAAATTGAGAACCTCCTCCTTTTTGAATTCGGTTACAAACATGACAATTTATACTTTTTTAGAACCGTGATTTGAATTATAAAGTTTAAAAAGATCTTATCAGAAACATTTTAGCAAAAACAAAAGAGGTTGGAACCTAAATGTTTAAAGAAAAAAAAATACGTAAGTTTTTTCTTTAAACGATGTGTCCTCTGTGCGTGCTTAAGTTTCTGATTGCAAACTACACAGAAACTGTTTCGTCTAGACATGCTTTTTGTTTGTTTTCGAAAACAATTCCTTAACTGTAATAATAACATATTAGATACAGTTGTTTTCGTGATTTCCACAAAAAACATAATTACGTCTGTATTATATTATAGTATTCATATGTATAGTTTCGTGCAAATGAATAGGTCAATGTATCATACTATCAACGTCCTATTCAAATTACCTATAAGTTACTTAAATTTATGTAATAGGTAGTAATATCGGTAGGTAATATCGTAATTTTAAGAGCTACAACTTTTTATCCATTTCGAAAAGAGGCATTTTAATCTTTCACTCTGAATATTTGAATAAAATAACAGATTAATTTACATTTATTCATAAAACGTCCATAATTCGAGACAGAATAACCGTTACTTCATTCATTAATTGAATGAACAATGAACGGCTTTTATCTTTTCGTTCAATTAATCTTGCCATTAAATGGAGGTCATGTTTTAATTCATTTAAAGGCACGTTCGTAATGTTTGTTAAGTAAATGATAATTGCAAACGTTTTTGGTCATGGCGACGAGTAATTTGTAAAACAGACGTGTTATGTGTACTTACATAATTAGCGAATACTTACTCAGCGTGTATTTGGCAGAAATTAACTCTTTAATTAAGAAAATCATGCAATTATACTACCATTATTCAGACCCATTTTTTTACCGAACCTACCTAAAAGAAAAATAAGTCAGAACTATTTTCTTTTCCATTGTGACAAACTGACTTTCTTTTTTTTTTGTTTAAAGACTCCATCTCCTAATCATTTAATAGAATTCTACTTAATATAATAAATATGACAGTCTGTATTTTTGTATATTTGTCACTCGATCACACAAAAACGGCTGAACAGATTTCAATTTCGCGAATAAATAGTTTAACACCTGGATTAACACACGCGGGGGCAGATGGTCTGTATTTAGTATAAAGTTGGCTTAGTTTTAACTTTTAAAACCAGTGAATAAATAAATAATGGATCTATCTGGATTTTAAAATGTGGGATGTAATTCCTGTGAAGATATTTCATAAAATCAACAAACATATTAATGATGAAGTCATAATCGGAATAACAAATATTTCGGACAGGTGTGACTGCAGTTTTATTTGTGTTTGCCAAACAGGTGTATATGTATTCCGCTCTTTCAGCTCCATGGTTCTTTAAGAACTTAAGTTCTTAAATATTCACAAATTAATGCATACAATCAAGTAAACCTTCACCTGAATACTTGGTTTTCAATGAGTATGCGCCCTTTAAATAATATTGCTTCATGGTAAAGTAACTAAGTATTTAGTATTGTAGTCCAACATGACATGTAATTCTTCTTACTTTTTATAAATTTGAAAATTTGGATGTGAACGTGTTTGTAAATGTTTCACGCCAAAACTACTGAACGGATATTGATGAACCTTTATAGTAATAAGATCGATTTCATTTAATTTGAATATATACAGCAAAGAATAATAAGGTAACTTCAAATACGAGTATTTTTTTTAACTTAAACTACACCTTAAAAAGTATACAAGAAATCAAGCACACCCGCGAATGTAGAGATTAAAAAGTAATCGAACTTTTTACGACCAAGATATTTTTTATGCACGATACAAGTTGAAAATTTAATTTCGACTTCAAAGCAAGCGTGGGGAAATCAAGTTTATTCATAGACATCCATATGTGAACAGATATCGACCTAATTATGAAGAGTAACGTTTTATTGGCGGGCTTTAATATTTATAGTTCGAAAATAGAATAGAACCAAAAAAAAAGCACAAAAATCTAGAAATGGTACTGTCCTTTGTATAGTATATATCAGCCTAATGCCGTCTACTGCTGAACGTAGGCCTTCCCCAAAAACCAACCGCCAACCTTCCCGGTCTTTGGCAGATCGCATCCATCTGCTCAAAACCCTTCTTCAAAACACAGTCCCATTGTCCTACGTAACGTTGTAATAATATCACTAAAGTTTACCACTGCTTACAAAACGCAAAACAAACCTACACGTAAACAGTTCAAAATAAATACAAATCACCCGCATTACCATGAAAAACAACGTTACATTTAGTCGCCGAGTTAAATTAAACAAGTCGGAAACTTAAACGCTCCCGTATAATTCCGTAATATCCGTAATATCCGTTTGCGTAAAATATTATTCTATGTCCGGGCACTCAGACGGTAAAGCACTGCACACTACATTAAGGAACATAAATACATCCATACATTTCACTATGCCGCCATGTTTTTTTTAATGTGACGCAGTTCTGTTTTCAAATGGGAGGGAAACGCTTGTTTTCTTTTTTTTTTCTTTACGCTTACCGTTAGGGTTGGCTTAGGAATTTATGTTTGAAAACGTAGGCGCGTTTTTTTATTACCTACTTTAATTTTATAAAAAACTTATTAGTTATATATTCGTACATATCTACCCGTACGAAGCCGGGGCGGGCCGCTAGTATTGTATAAATAGATTAAATGGGCTTCTTGCTAAATCTTTATTTTAAAATCACAAACAAAGCGTTCGCGCATTGAATTAATGGTAATTTATTTAATTTTATTCTTTTATAACTATATAAAAGTAATATACATTGTAGTTTATGGAGGTAACCAACGTCATAAGCTATTACAGAGCACACCCCCTTGTGCAATTGCTTATAATTATATTATAAGAAACCTCTATATAATTAATATATATAATTCTCATTTTAAATATCAATGGAATACAGAACATAACTAAACGACAATAATTTTAAACTTTAACAAGATCAAGGTAACCCACAGATGTCATAAATTCTATTTTATTGACGGCCAGTGCGCGTGGGATTTTGATTGTCAAGTTTAAATTTGGAAGACCAAAATAGTCCTTTTTAGGAATAATATAAACGTTTGATTTTCGAAATAAATATATTGTGTCGTCATTATAGGTAGTTTTATTATAACGGGTTTTGATTACCTATAATAATCTGCATGTCAAATAGTATATAATATTTATTGACATTGTCATCAACTGTTATCCCCTACGGGTTAGGCAGAGGTGTATAGGACCACACACATTACCAGTATGTTTTATGTCCCATATAATATAGGGGCGAGCCTATTGCCATAAATAGGACACGTATCCAAACTGTAAGCTGCTACAAAAAAAAACTATGTATTATGACATTACTAATAATTACTAATAGTTTTTTTCAGTACACCACAGACTATATCTCTGTATCGTTTATTTTTTTCTTTGTAGTATTTCCAACTTTCTACAGACAATAAACGATGTTGTAGATTATTATAGCGTCATTAACAACAACAACAATATGTGACATGCTTAACACTCGTTATAATTTGTCTGAAAGATAATTTCCATATAAAACATGTTTATATTTATTTGACTGACCCAAAATGTATGAGTAATACAATTTCGCATAGGTCAAGGGTTTTAATTGAATTTTATTGTGATTATGTAATTTTTATATGCTTTTGGGTCATTGAGGTGTGATTTATGTGATAATAAAGTTATTAAATAACTACTTGAGAAGCTTCGGTAAAATCTATCCTATATTCGATATTATATCTAAGGTATAATAAAATAACATAATTATTACTTCGCGTTTTAAAAAGTACCTCTATGGTGAATCGTTCTCCCATTTAATTCAATCAACTATCCTTTTTCCCTGTTCCGGGGACGAATCTCATTTCAAAATGGGCGGGGTTACTCAATCCACCGCGTAGTCTAGTTAACTCCATTATATAAATGTGACAACGAAACGCAACTTGATCCTAAATATATATAACATTAACAATATATGTTCAACCGGTTTCCCGGTTCCGAGTGAGTGTTTATTTAGGCTGGAAACACCTGAACTACCCTCGCTTTGTCTTTGTATCTGATTACAAAACCACACTAACAGACAAACAGAACCATGACACTCACCATAGACTTAGAAATCTCATACACACAGCTGAAAAAAAAATAGTATTCATTCAATCTGTTTCTAAACTGTATTAATTTAACATTTAATATTTATATAAGTAGGTACATTAGTAGTTCTCTTCATGAGAATTTATAATAATAATTTTGTTATGTTTTGTGCCATATCTATTACCTAAGTTTTGTAATAATAATTAAGCTGCACTATCGCATTGGGTCCACTGTAAAGATAGATGTAAGGAATATTTAAATAAATAAATAAAAATAAACATTCTAGGTAGACGAAGACAGAAAACTAAATGAATCGGAAATTTTCTCGATGCGCTAGTTGACGTAGTCTCCCAACAGTGGAACAGTCAAATAGGTTAATTTATGATTTTTAAATTCTGCATTGAAAAAGAACTATTTTCGAACCGACTTCAAAAAAGCAGGAAGTACTCAATCCAGATGTTTCTATTTTTCTGACTTGTAAAATTTTTTTTAATGCACTGTAGTCTACAATCCTTCAACCAGCATTACCCTACTTCCATTCAACCTTAAGTCACAGTTCAAGGTCCAAATAATTTCTCGTTGCCAATTATAATGACAAATGACGTCATAATATTATAAAACCACTCAAAAACAGGCTTTATACTCACAGCGTAAGGTCGTTAATGCATTCTTGATATTGACAGTGATGCATTACCTCTCTATATGGATGTATGAACAGATGGCGGATTACCATGACCTTCGGGCCCCTTATCTCGTTGATTTTAACCTCATAAGTCATGTAATAGACATTCAATGTATTAGACAAACCTCTATCTATTGATGTGCACGTGTAAATAATTATACCCCATAATAAAACGATACGGTTCCATTAATTTGAATAAATTGTAGATCATTCCGCTTTGACATGACAATCTATCAAATTTAAAATTAGAATTGCAATTTTCTTCTATTTTTTAAACCTGTATGGTTAAGAACTCCTTTGTGAAAAGTTTCGTTTACTCTGACACTTCTGTCATTCATAATTCGAATGTAGAGACATTATTTCCTAGACTGCAAACTTGCAATGTAACAAGGTTAGTTCTAATAAATCACTATAGTACCGATCAGAGCTCGTAACAGTATGCGGAAATAAAGGGATGGTGAACATAAAACATATGGTACCCTTCAGTTTTATAGGGTCAGGTGGCTTGCGGCATCGTGGGGCGAGCCTTGTTTACAACCATTCAAGCAGTTCCGTTGGCTTTACGATGTCAAAGTTCAAGGGTAGATGGTTGCGTCGATTTTTAGGAGGACTGATAACATTTGAATAAAGAACTACTAATTTACCCTTACATTTACACGCAGTCATTTTGTTTGTCATAATACGAGGTAATTTTACCTACATTCTCACCATGAAGCTACAGTATTAATTAATATTGTGTACACTAACTACTGTACACTGTAACAGGAATACATAACAGAAATTACAGAATGGAATATAATATTTCACCGCAGATTCAAAAGTAAATTAGAAATCAGAATAGCTGCCTTGCTTTCCTCATTTCTTTGGTGCATTCTATTTTTAAATTATTATATTTGTGAAAATGCATAATATTTAAAAAGTAAAAGTAAACATATATATTAATTTGCACACCAAACTTTTTATTTGTTAATGACTTTGAGTGCGCACTGGTGTAATAAATACAAATTAGATTAATGTTAAATTCTATTCTATAAGTATTATCTAATTCTAATATAATGAATATGTGTAAACGCGCCCACGACACAGGAGAAAATCCTAGTGTGGGGCAACGTTTAAAAAAAACTGAAGAGTTTCTTTGAAGCTAACGGACAGATTTAACAAAAGTCTTTTTGTATTTGGCTACCCAACTCCTCAAGACTAGGACTCAGGAATCAGGCTATAAGACTTAGAAGCCGAATAAAAGGAAAAAAAACGGCAGGCACGGAGCACAGTAAGCGCTCTTATCAGATTTAGCAACACGTGGATACACCTATGCAATTGTGCACGCCACACACGCTAACACACGTGCATAATCAATTTAGGCAACTACAAAATGGCCGCCGATCTCATTACCGTCGGAAAATTTGTTTATTCCGATTCGCATGCTAGAATTTCATTTCGTGCTTTATAACGACTATAAAATGAGAAATGGATATTATTTCAACTTTACTGGTTACCTGTACCAATTGTATTACTGTCTTTTGAATATTATTTCGATGTTTCCTTACAGAAACGGGTCTGATGTCGCATTTGCTTACAATAATTACATTCTGTTATCCTTTGGTGTCAAATAAAAGGAAAATTTAATAACATTTTCTGTAGAATTTATTTTGGTTCTTTCTTTAAGTGATAAAAATAAACTGGTTTCAGATTTGGAGATTTTTATAGAATACAATAATATACTTAGATAATAATTTTATTTAATCATAGGCCACTAAAACTTATTTTGTTTTTAAAAACGCTAAATGATTTTGGCGAAAACTTTGTTTTTAAAAATAGAATGTCATATACACCAAAAAAACAATTGAAACGAAACAATGAAGGTTTTATACCTATACACACACATTATACCTTTTTTCTACCAAAACTCTAATGGGTGTAGGAATGTCTTGTAACAAACAACTAAAATTGGAGTCAGGCAAATTACAAAAGTAGGTTTTTATCTCGTGTCAATTGAGATTTTCGTAAACACAATGGTAAGTTTTTCCATTCGTAATGTCCTACTATGTCACATTAGCATGGCTAAACAAATCAAGAGACGCTGTTACAATAATCCATTTTGCGGTAGAACAAAAATAAGTTATTGCGACGGCATATAGTTGAAAATTGCGCGGAAATTTTCAATGGTGTGAACATTACGTCATTACTAATGTTGAATTAAGAATACAATATAATCGCTTGTAAACGTTAAAATTTGTTTTATGTTGGTATAAAGGCACAAATTATTTTATGAAAAAAAGAAAACAGAATGTTGCCTACGTTAACTAAGTTAGATTTTTCTAACTTATATAACGTTTTTCATAAACAACTGAAACATCTTTCTAATTTAATTATTTATGCATGTTCCAAGTCTAGTGGAATTTAACAGCGGTACGAAATGAATGAACAAAATTCTCTTTTTATTTCGCAATTTCACGAGCCATAAAAGTTATGCAAAACAATTTCAATTCCGTAGGTACCTTTACTAGGTTTTAAAAACAAACATTAAAACTTGCTGAAATTTTATGAAATTCTTTTCTTTACTGATTTTACTGTGAATACTACGATGGTGTTATAAATACGTGTGGTAATAAGCCTACTTCAAATTGTTAATATTTACCGAAACCCACACTCAACTGGCTGACATCACTACGGCCGGCCTTCGGCGCTCGTTCGTATTTGATCTTAAACCACGCGCTAATAACTTGGACAAACGATGCTCCAACAATGCATCATAACGTAATCATTCATTGATGTAAATGCATAAAATAATACCTTGCGTCTTCACATAATTTGCATATGAATTACTGTTTTGAAGGAGGTTGGTTATAATTATTGATTAAATTTTTAAGCAAAAACGATAAATGGGCAAAGGAAGCTAATTGTACCGTCGGAATCACTCAAAGATATAGAGCTGGGAAAAAAATCCTTTATAAATAAAGAGATTACAATTATGGAGGTCAGCTATGTCTAAAGTTTTAAAGGTCGCCGGTTCCTTTTCGGCCATCATCTGACAACTGCGCAGAATATAACTTAATTATCGTATCCTCATCCCACGCCGCAAGAAACGGAGCAAACAACTTTCTCTGTGATACCACAAGCTAACGAGTTTCATTAATTACCGACGCCGCTCCCACCTGGAATATGATAATATTGCGGCGGTCGTAAGCCTGCTGCTTGTCCGTTTACTGTCAACTTTCCATGCAGGTTTTAATCTGTTTCTAGGATTAGACAAAAAAAAATCATGTCATATCCAATTTCATGTCTCATGAGAAAAGCCGAAGATAGAGCTATAAGGCGTTCACCAGGGGAGACCTATGTCCAGCAGTGGACGAATATAAGCTGATGGTGACGATGTCTCAGAAGTTCCAAAATGACTTTAAACAAGGATTTCATAATTAATACAGTCAAATATTTTGACATGGCCAAATTTTTTTCTTTCTATGAGGCCATAAAACTAAATTTCCATAACTTTATCGTGATAAACAACCCACACTTCTTGTAAGCTGTGGTTAACCGTAACAATTTGCAAATGAAATAACCTGGTTATTAATGTCCGATGACTGCAGTGGGCGTCAGGGCCCTTTCACTGCGAACAATGCAAAAGTGGAACAGCATCAAAGTATTGTGTTCACAGGTTTAATGTCGAGAGCTGTTTGTGATGAACCTACATAGATACAGTGAACTTAGGTCTTTAGTGTTCTCTAATGTCTTTGAATTATGAAGGGTGGCTACTTTTTCTAGAGATGCAATTCTAAGCCACCATTGTCTTATTTACAAGCCCAATGCTTGGCACGCGTTTCCTCGTACATTTCCAAATCATATGAGTATTTTTTCTGCCTCAGATTTTAAGCCCTGCTCATTCTAGGGAAATGAATGGACAGTAAAGGGTTTTTTTTTTTCAGAAAATAAATCCTGCTTTCACCGACCGTTTTTGGAGATTAAAAACTAAACCGCTTATCGAAACAAAAACATTAAATTCAAATATAGAATAATAAATCGAACAAAAGCATTCGCGACGGCGAAATGAAAAGTTTATTGCATCGAGTGCCGAAATCGATATGAAATACGATAATATGCTAAAGTTCAAAAACCTCTGAACTGCAGATGTAACCGGAGTCTAGTCACGAACCACAATGCTATAGTTTCCGACTGTTCAGAGTTTTGACACGCGATACTTAAAGATGTATTTTTTTGTCTTAACAACATACGTTCTGTGACTTCGTTTGCGAAACCAATTTAAGTAAAGTTTGTTACGGGTTTAAGAAGGAATTATAAGTTTGCGTATTCTAATACTGATATTATAGGTACTCACTGTTAGATATTGCAGCATCTTTACACTCTTAGGTACTTTTAAGTAAGATACTCAATTAATCGCTCAACAACCAACAAGTCCACGAACCAACGTCTTGTTTAAGTGTATGTTGTTTCACTTTTACTCATTAAAACCTCTGATACTCAATTTCAAAATATCTGGTATGGTAGATACACAGTTGGTTTCAGTAATAAAAAATCTGAACAAATTTTAAATTTAGAAACTTAAGTGACCTTGGTATAAAACCTTTTTTGTTTTGACTTGGACAAACAAACTCTATGTTTCGGCTTCAGCCTGTATGAAGTTGTAGAAAAGTTTTCCCATTACAGTCACCTCTATAATTATTAAAACTAACCGCCGTTTAGTTCACCGATGCCCGTAGATATGACAGAAGTTAGACAGTTTAATTAAACGCATTCGAAACATCTATCGTTAATGTTTTCCATGTTTCAAGGTTGGCTATAGAATATAAATAATGGGTACGTTCGTAAGGGAACAAAATATTTACTTGTGAATTGTGATGTTTGTTTCATTATGCACCTTAAGACTAATTATCTTTTGGCTTATAACTGCTTAGTAGAGTCCCTCAGCTCAAATTTAGAATAGCACACGGGATGAGGCTTTTTTTGAAAATTAATAATTGAAATTAAAAATCTAAGAGAAACAAATGCGAGATTGACTCTTACTAGTTTGTTTTTTTACAATATGAACGGCTTTAGATCGTATCGTTGCCATAAAAGAAGACTTATAGGTAATATAAAAAAATAAAATTCAAAAATCGAACGGTAGTAAAATCGTTCGGTGTTGCCTCGGTGCATTTGTTGCGTGCATCCATCAAATATCCTATGGTTTCAATGTCACATGGAAACGTCAAGGGCGACAAATATCATTTTACATTCAAACACGCGATAAATGTACGTTTACCGCGTCATAAAATATGTAGCTAACGCAAGTAAACAAATGACCTTTATGGTGGCCAGAAAGCTACAAAAAAGGCATTCTTATTATAATCCTTACTTTTTAACCGACTTCCAAAAGGAGGAGGTTTTCAATTCGACTGTATTTTTATTTATTTTTTTGTTTGTTACCTCATTACTGTGGATTGGGTGAAACGATTTTGAAAATTCTTTTTTTATATGAAAGCTGAAGCTTCCCGTGTGGTCCAATAAAAAATATTTTTTGGAACTGATGAGTGGATCCTTGGGAAATCGAGAGAAACCCTCAAATTTTCTACGTAGATGACGCGTTTATTGTTCAACCTCTTACCTCATAACTGCGGATTCGGTGAACTGATTTTGAAAATTCTTTTTTTATATGAACCCTGATGCTTTCCGTGTGGTCTTATAAAAAATGGTGAGGATCTGATGAGGGTATCCTTGGGAAATCGCGGGAAACCCTCAAATTTTCTACGTAGATGACGCGTTTATTGTTTAACCTCTTACATACTATCACGCCTGTTGTCCCCGAAAGGTTAGGCAAAGGTGTACTAATGTACACCCACGTTTCGCCGGTATGTTTTAGGTCTCATGTAATAGGTGGCGAGCCTATTGCCATTAACCGGGCATGAATCCAAACTCCGAGCCGCTACTGAGAATTCACAGAAATCCCCAATAACACTTTGCTCGACCTGGGAATCGAACCCAGGACTTCTTGCTCGGCAGTCGCACTGTATGACCACTAGACCAACGAGACATATAATACAACGTACCTATTACAGACACTTAAAAGTAAGAAATAAAATAAAAAACTGCGTTAAAAAAAACCGACTTCAAAACTAAAAAGTTAAAAATAACTTAATACAGTTTTAACAACTTTTTCGTTTTTAGTCGGTGCTGGTTGTACACTGCGCGATGGGCTTACATACCTTTACATTTGGCTTGGCACCGTCTTCATACCTTTAAAACTAAAAAGTTGTGAAGACTGTATTAAGTTATTTTTAACTTTTTAGTTTTGAAGTCGGTTTTTTTTAACGCAGTTTTTTATTTAATTTAATATTAGATCATCAGAAATGAGGTTTTAATTTGGTATAAGGTTTTATGTCGAGTAATAAATATTTAGGAATAAACTGAAATATCCGAAGAGTTAGGACAATCAGAACGTACTCCTGAGAGTTAGAATCAATTAAAAATAATAAAGTTAAGTTATAAAGCTTAAGTTTTGTAGGGTCTTCTTAAATTATTCTATATAGGGACTCTATAATTCGGTGATTAATTTATTTTTAAGGGATTTGTATAACGATATTTCTAGGTACCTTAACTTTTATTTCCAAATTGTTATTATACACGCAAAACCATAAGTATCTGTACAAATTATTAGATTAAAGAAATGGTGCTAATAAAGAGTATCTACAAAATAAAATACGGTTATTTATGAGTCTAGCACTAAACTATTATGACTGTGGCTTAACAAACGAAAAAGGAAGAGGATAAAATCAAAAATATATTAATAAAATAACTACTGCTTTTTTTAATTAGTTTTTTATTATGTATCTTACTTTTATCGAATAACTATCGATCACGCTAAAAGTTTCCTTGACCCTTCTTTAACCATTAAACTTTATTTATGTTAGCAATAACACCATTATTTATGGTAATTTTCTAATATCGATGGCATAATTATATACTATTAAAATTATCTACTATCATAATCATATTCATATAGCAGTCGCACTATACTCTTAACCCAAAAAAAACTTTTATAAAACTATTATAATATTTATAATTATATATTTTTAGTTAAAATGTAATTATGGTTCTTAGAAAGATAATGTGTTATATACACATTATCTTTGTAATGTGTTATTAATATCGATATTTTTTAAATAATATTGCGTGATTTGAAGCAATCGATTGGAAAAGTTAGTTGCCTTTTCCTACGAACGCTGTAACATATTTAAAAAGAAAACTTGTCAAAACGCGTCATATTTTTCCCGCCATTATAACTGTCTACATGACAGTGTTGACATTCGGAACTGTAACTTCCGTGACATGGTAACCTTGCGCCGCTTCGTCTACAGTATCGTTGCATATTATCACAAGGGCACAGCTATCTACATACATATCGAATGGTTTCTCAAATTGTGCCGTTACGATCGCATGATAATGTACTATCCGAATACATTGGAATACTTTGGTAGAATCGCTTGCGGTGGCAAATGTTACATTCATGTTGTTGTTATGAAGCTATCAAAATAAACGAAATGTTCCATATTTAAATATTACACAATACGTACCTACACCAATCAATTTCTCTCTTATTATCTATTACAAATACAAAACTACGATTTACTGAATTTTATCGCGGTTTACTGAGTTTTCAATTAATATTATTTTGTCATTAGTATCCATGGTCACGGGCAGACTGACCATGAATGCTGTAAATGATCATCACTGAGATTACAATAGAACTAATATACCGCGATAAGACAAAGTATGTAGTTTAATCTCATAAGATATCTGTATAGAAAAAAACCATTTAATTATACATTGAAAGTGAAAAATATTGAACAATACGTACTTTTATGTTGTTAGTCCTGACTCCCAAACTAGGAAATCCTGTGACTTAGGACTCAAAACCAGAAACTAAAACTAATCCCCCTCTCTCATTGTCACAGGAACCAAGAAGATGGAGTACAAGACCAGGCAGTGGCACGAGAAGTGCTTCTGCTGCGTGGTGTGCAAGAACCCCATCGGCACGAAGAGCTTCATCCCCCGCGAGCAGGAGATCTACTGCGCCGGCTGCTACGAGGACAAGTTCGCCACCCGCTGCGTCAAGTGCAACAAGGTAGGATTTATGTCAATGTTTTTTTTTTAATATTATTGATAGGTTTACGCTTGACTGACACTTCGCTTGATGTGTGTGATGAGTTGATGACACTGGCACCTGATACAATGGAGCGCGTTTATCGCTCATTTATTTTTATAAACTTGAATTAGTTTTTCTAATTCGTTGACAAAAAGCCAAAAGCAACCCGCTTCTTACTAGTAATAAATACAATATTTACTATTTTTCCGATAACAGACAATCATTAATCTTTTAATCGGATTCTAACGTATATCCTAACCACCAATTAACCCACTTTACTCAGTAGAGCAATTTTTATTAAAGACCTGCAAAATTGGAGATCAAGGCGAAAATAATCAAATCAATAACATAATTGGTCCATTAATCTTCTATCAGCAGTTCATCAATGTATTCTTGAGGACACAGATTAATTATAATCTCATTTTCAAGAATGGAATATTCATTAATGTTTACGAAATTAGATAAGCTATCTGTTTAGAAGTGAAAGAGGTTTTATATTGGCAAATAGGCTTGTGGTAGTTTCTTTGAAATTATTGGGTGACCCTCAACCAACTGACACCTTCACCAAGCTATGATAACCGATATAGTTTCACCAGTGGACTGGAGCAAAGTCAAAAGCCTCCAGTTTGAACCCAAGGCACACAAACTGACGTGTCATCATATCACATGCTCTAACAGTGAATGAAAACACCGTGAGGGAACCTGTATACCTCAGAGATTTATTTATGTATTTATTTGACGGCGTTTGAAAACTACCTGTTAAACAACCCGCAGCTAGGCTAGCGTGGTAGACTATATCTAGTCTTATCTCTCTCAAATGACAAGAGACTTGTACCTTATGTAGAAAGCCTGTAAATGGGTTGATGTTGTAACTGACCTTAGTATTACTTCTTGTATTGCTAGCGTCTATAAACGACTGTCCCTTATTGTAATTTGGGGTGGATGTTTCTTTAATTATTATTACTAATTTAAGAGCTCAGCTCTTGCCAGTGGTCAGTGGAATCGCCACTGTTCTCTATCCTCTGCATTCTATTTGACCTCTTGATAAGACTACGACGATCCCCTGTTTTTCCTTCATTTGTTCAACCAAACTTCTTCTTGGTCTTCTCCTCCTTATTTATCTTCTAGTAAAAGTTTCTTTTATGCTGTCTACAACATTCTAACGTTCATCAATTACTTGCAGATCATCACACAAGGTGGCGTAACATACAAGAACGAGCCCTGGCATCGCGAGTGCTTCACGTGCACCAACTGCAACACGTCGCTGGCCGGCCAGCGGTTCACGTCGCGCGATGAGAAGCCCTACTGCGCCGAGTGCTTCGGGGAGCTGTTCGCTAAGCGCTGCACCTCCTGCACCAAGCCCATCACTGGTCAGTATTCTAATTGCCTTTAAAGCTACAGAATAAGTAACAGTTACTCGTACAGAATTGGCACTCTCCGATCACGTTAGGACTGCATCAGTTTTTTGTCTCGTAAACCAGCTTACGATTCTTCTTACAGTAATTATTTTCGTGTGTACCTAATTCCAATTTTTTGATTATGTACGTGAAGTAGAAGGATCACAATCGAACGTGTTTTATAGAGTATCCTGGGGAAAAAATACTTTTAATATACGTGATCACGGATTTTCATAGCTTCGTATACAGGTTGTTGTTAGGACACAATTGCCTCAAGCGAGAAGTCTTTCCAAACAGTAGGTATGCTGTACACGCCCTTTATTTTCAATGAACTGCGGGAACTTATGGACATATATTTCTTTTATCAGGTATTGGCGGCACCCGCTTCATCTCGTTCGAGGACCGCCACTGGCACAACGATTGCTTCATCTGCGCCCAGTGCAAGACCTCACTCGTCGGCAAGGGCTTCATCACCGACGGCCCCGACATAATCTGCCCCGAGTGCGCCAAACAGAAGCTCATGTAAATACGACACATCATGCACAGCTAACGCTTCCTCTCTGCTGGCAATCGTATAACACGACAACATCCTATCACCGAGTATTCGAATAAATAACCGCCGAGAATCGAGTTGCAAACAATAGATTGATAAATCAATCGATCATGCTTCATCGATTCTAGTTTTAATATATGTGACTAATATATTTTTGTGTGCTTTATAGTGAAAAAGCCATTCTACCGGTTGTCGCTAACGCCAGAGACTGGGTCGCGTCAAAAACGCAGCATACATCCAGCGATGTGCTTTACGACCTCATTGACAACATTAACTTTCATAAGGTCAATGTCAACCCTTAGAACGTTACTTAGAAACTTGTTGACGTTATTTTTATACAAAAAAAAAACAACGAAAATTAAAAAAAAATGTGAATGCACAATATGTGTTATCGAATATCTACCTACCGTAGACCGTGATCGCACTGGTAATGGACATGGAATCAATGTGGACGAATATAATATGTTAATAATCTGTAGATTAAAATAATGTTATAAATAGGAATACGTCTGCCCGTGGGAGGACGGCTAAGAATACAAAACTTCCTCTCCGCACGCTGGGAATAAACGCGTGTTGCCAACAAAACCCAGCACTCTCGGTGGTAGGAGCTATGATCCGCCTGGCTAGCGACCACCCTCACGTGAGAGACCGGCGGCAGACAGTTTCACTGTTTTCCGTCGCGTGAACGTGAGAGCCAAAGCCCGAAAGGGTATTGACTTAATTGCGTGCTCCAACTTTGACCCTAACTAAATATTCCATTATGCACGACGACAAATGCACGCTTGCAAGTCCACCTGAAAAAAAAATGTTCTTATATCCATCAAACAGACAAACGAAATACTTCTGCCAATACCTTCAACACATTGCCCTAGAAACAAAGAATCAGAGAGCACTCGTGTATCCCCGGGTCCAGCAAATCACCACCAACCTAGCCACAGCCATCGTCGCGCAAGTAGTCGCGAACCCCCCTGGGATACGTCCCAGAATACTAGTGACTATATTGCGAAGAAAATAAAGAAAGTGAGAATAATCAATTGCTCGGAAAGTTTTTGCTCCGAAGTTCCTTATCCTTGACGGCTATGGGGATCCATACGTCACTTCCACTTGTGCCCATGGTGGTGGTGATTGCCGCGCCCGCTGTGCAGGCGTCGCACTCTGATTATGGGCGACTTCGAGTGTCTTCAAATAAGCTCGTATTGAAGACTCTCACAAAACCGATTAAGGCTAAGCCCACCGCGTGGTGTTCGCGGTGGCAGTAAGTTCCAGTGTCCACTATTGGTGCTATCACGGTGTTTCGCTTTTTTATTTATTATGTATATATATATATTGACCGTGTAGTTCTGACTAATTCAAGCCCTGTATCTATTGTTTTGTAGGTATGTATTACGTGCTAATTGCCATATAATTTCGCTTTGGCTGTTGTATTAGTCTTTAGATTTATAATTGTCGATAATTTACCTAGTGCGATTCACACGATGCCTTAATAACATATCTAAGTCAATTTCGAGGGTATATTATTTCTTGTTGTATAATCACCTTAATTATAAATTTTGTGATCTGAGTCTTGCCTTTCTTAGTACTTTTAAAAGGACAATCTACTGTGTTCAAGATTTATAACTAAAGAGGTCCTACAACGGTAGTCTGGTGCTGCCAGATATTTAATTTCTTTTTATTAATAGACATCCCAATGGATGGTTATATTTAAGTGCTTGTCATGTAACATAGTATATAAGAAATTTATTGAGAGTAATGTACGTGTTATATTGTAAGTATTTATTTATACGAGAGTACGCACTTATTATCTGTGGGGACGCCGGTGATGTTGCCGTGTCACATTAAAAATGAGATTTTAGATGTAGTGTTGCCATATACACCGGTAGGTCGCTACCTAACACTAATGTTAAGTGACATCTAGTTTTACTAATAAAAAAATATTAATATAAAAAATATTTTTGTTCTCGAATAACATTCAATTGCGTTGATTGATTGTTATCGATATTTTTACACGATGGTAAATATTTTAGCGTTTAGTGGTATATAAGTGGGTAACATCTGTGTTTAGATCGCGTTCGCGAGCCGACCATGAAATGCTTGGGGAACACTTTATAAACGTTACTTGTTAAGGATTAAATTATTCGAATGTTGAATTATTAATTTATAATAATGTGTACACTTAAAAACAATCGCTTAGCTGTGTGATCTGATCTAATTAAATATTTCTATCTATCTATAGAATGTAAACTATGATACTGAAATAAACGATTTAAAAGTCATTTTATTCTTCGTTGTTTATTTGTGTTGTCCTTTAAGATATCCCTGGCTAGGTTACAGTCATTACTTAAAAATACCAAATCCATTGCTACGAATATTTTTATTTAGTTTAGTCAGACCATCAAGAGTGGATTTTGAATCTTGGTAGGTAATTAACATAGAATAATATAATAAAAATAGAGCTCCACTGAACAAACTACTAAATAGTAGTTTTTATATACTTAGATAAAAATTAAAATACTGATAACCATTATTAGCGTCATAAATACTTGGTGTTAGCGAAGCCATACACTATAAAAATAAATAAAATTTAATGTTCCTGTTTGTAATTGCAAATATGTATACATATAAATACATTTATGTAATACCGTACTTATTAGAAAAAGTATACTACTTTTACGGATTATATTGATCTATGCTAACATTTTTTACTACAATAACTGCGATAAAATCCGTAAAATGTAGTTTTATTTCAATTTATTAGTGTAAATAACAAGCAATCAGTAAAAAAACAATTCATCAAACATTTGTCTGCTTATTCGTTTTGGTTAATCTCCGAACGAAAACCATAAACCATCTTTAAACAGGATTTCCAAAAAAATACGGAGCTAATATTAAAATAAAACAGATTATCAGTACCTATTTAAATATTTTTTTATTAAACCATTGCAATATCACAAAACGCATTTTTATACTAATGAATAAGTATATGTATAATATAGATCAATTTGCCTAATACTAGTTCTAGAACTTACTTATAGTTTTTCTTATTAATAATTAAATATTGATTTCTAGAAATATAAATAGTTTTATTTTAATACGTTATAAGTACATTTAGAGAAACAACACACTATGCAAAACTACTTAAGTAATACATTTATACGCTTTATGAAGGCTGTGGGATCCATTGAGTGCGTGTGAGAAGGGAAGTGTCAATTCAAAGCTCTCGAGTTCGATTTCAAGACGAACTCCTAGACTATATTAACCTTTTGTAGGCCACTGGCTAAGGTGGGCAGTACTCGCAACCGGCGCGAGTGCATGACGAGATGTATGAATGTGGACGAGGTATGTATGGTGTGCACGGATCGTAGCGCGTGGCTTTTTGTAGTTTCTGACTACCCCCATGTGAAAAGGCGTGAGTGTATGTATGAGACGCCACTGTCAATGTAAATGATTGCACGGTGACACTGTCTTCGTCGGCAAGGGACGACGACACGAACACATGCTCAAACGCTGAAAGAAAAAATGTCAAGGAAATCTGCATGCTTGAAGGTTATCCTCGATCG
Source organism: Craniophora ligustri (assembly GCA_905163465.1). NCBI lineage: Eukaryota > Metazoa > Arthropoda > Insecta > Lepidoptera > Noctuidae > Craniophora > Craniophora ligustri. The sequence continues at coordinate 13,970,822 of LR990959.1, read as the reverse complement.
CAATAATTCTGAAACAGTAGTTAGAGGTAGAAAACCGAAAACTACCGATTGTGGATGTAATTTCAATATAGAGTAATGCAGACAGTAGAAAGATTGTGTTGTTGTGAAGACTATTACAACGAATCTACTACACGTAATTTATCTACTTATTTGCAGATACCAAAAGCTCTAATGTTACAAAATTTTAAGAAGCCTTCAAGGGCGGAATTATCTTTCAAGTCAGGTAACTCACATGGTCAGATGTCTAATAATAACGGACTGCAATTTGATAATTCAAATTAAAAAGAGTATTTTCTGTTCGACCGAAACCCAACCCATCCATCCGCCCTTGCCTCAAATATAGTGCTATCAATATCACTTTGCAGACAAGTGACAGAGACAACACTATATTTGTTTTGTTTCGGCTACATAAAATTGACAATTCACTTAGTATTTGGCAATAAGCAACTTAAATAAATACAAGCTAGGAACATTTTCATTCGTCTAAATGGGACGAGATGGACAGAAAACGTTTTAAAATTCAAATTCGTCCTCATATCAGTCTGTCCCAAAATATTTCTGGCCGAAGTGGTTGGGGGCTACCGGGTGGAGTTCTGAAGTCAGGATCTTCATCTTCGGCACGTAGTCGACCACGGCTTGGGCGGCAGCGGGCGTGCAGAACAGGTTAGACAGGATAATTCGCTCTTCTTTCACGCCGTGTTGTGTTAGGACGTTTACAGCCTGAAAAAAGTAACAATCAATTTATTTTTATTTGTATTTTGTTTATTAGGATTTCCAACGAATAATACACAATAAACAAATTTAGATACAGTCATTTTCTTGTTTCTTTATTTAAAGGAAATCATGACATGCTTACAGTTCTATGAAATTACTAATTGCGTTTGCTCAGAATTAAATTAAATTGAAATTAAAATGTGTAATATTAGCGTAGAGATCAAAATGATCATAACATCGCTCTTTTAAAGTCTACATGTGGCGTAGTGGCGTAAGAGTGTAAGATAAAAATCGTCGAAGCACCTCTGCTTTGACGATTTTCATCTTACACTTTACTTTACTTTACTGTACCTCTACAACATACATCTAATGCGTTTATGATAATGAGGGGGAACTGCCTCGTTGATTGATTACAGGTCAAGCAAAGTATTATTGAGTTATCCTTCTAAGAAATTCGGAGTTTGGATTCGTGTCCGGTTAATGACAATAGGTTCGTCTCCTATTACATGGGAGCTAAAAACGTACCGGCGAAACTTGGGTGTACATGATTACACCAATGCCTAACCTTTCGGGGACAACAGGCGTGATGGTATGTATTGTATGATTATGAGGATCGCAATCTATCTCCACATACCTGTTTGACGGTGTTCCCAGTGGACATGATGGGGTACATGAGCAGCACCTGTCTCTGTGCAATATCCTCAGGGAACTTGGCATACACTACATGAGCTTCGTGGGTGTCCGTGTCGCTTTCCACTAGTATCTTACCGATACGGATCGATCTGCAGCAGTCACGGAGACCCTGGAAACATATTTGCTTACTTAGTAGTTTTGACGACCCATTTAGCTCAGCGGTAGTTAACACTGCCTGCTGTTGCTATGGGTCCCGGGTTCGAATCCCGGTAGGGACAAATGTTTGTGTGATGAGCATCAACATTTGTTTCCGAGTCATGGATGTATCTATGTATAATATGTATGTATTTACAAAAAAAAGTTTATATGTAGTATATCAACCAACAAGTATCCGTAATACAAGCCTCGTTGCTTACCACGGAACTAGACGGCGCTGTGTCATAATGTCTAAATATGTAAATTCCAGCTGTAAAAAAGCTGGTGTAACATAGTATTGGGTAATTATGTATGACAATGTTTACTAGATAAACATTAGCAAAACAAAATAAAATGAACACATGCTAAGTATACAATGAAATCCTAATTAAAATCCAAAAACAACAACAGATGGTTAAATACTGGTGACTCAACACTTTTATATTAAAAAGTAGAACTCAAAATAGTATACAGGCTGAATATAAGAACACATAATACTGTCAAAAAAAACTGACTTCAATTGTCAGAATTTGGTCCAGCCAAGACCACACGGGAAGCACTAGCTTTTAACTAAAAAAAGGATATAAAAATCGGTTCAGATGTAACAAACATAAAAAATATATACAATCGAATTGAGAACTTCCTCCTTTTTTGAAGTCGATTAAAAACTCATAATTACAATACGAACCTGTTCCATAGCTTCTCCCGACCTGACAATCGACACTCCGCAGTTCCCTGCTCCATACTTAAGTCCTTTATATAGTGCTCCAGTGGGTGTCACTACTTCACAGTCAGTAAATGGGAGTTTATTTAAACTTTCTTCTATAACAAGCCTAATGAGACGGTCTGCATAAAACTTGAAGTCACTACGGGTTGTGTTTCTGGAAAATTAGTTTGTCTTTATTAATCTATTACCATTACATCATTATCTTATTATTGTCCCACTACTGGGTACAGGTCTCCTCTCATTTGAGAAGGATTAGGCTATATTCTACCACTCTAGCTTACTGTTGGTTGGCAAACTTCACACACCATCGAATATACCTATTTGTCAAGCATGTAAGTTTCCTAACAATATTTTTCTTCAGTTTGAGCATGTGATACATACATATATAATATGCAAAAAGTCAGATATGCGTACTTTGGGTTTGAACTCGAGAGCTCTGACTTCTACAGTCCACTAGCTACTAAATCACAGTTTAATGGGACTAATATTAACAAAATAATCAAGCTTGCCTACATCACCCTATTGTCAGGAAACATGATTCACATGAACATGTTCACCACGGCACTTACTACCTCAGCCTTACATGTATTGCAAAGCATCTATGATCCATCTATTAAATAGAAAATACATGTCTTGTCAAAATTTCTTGACTGAGTCGAACATGGAAACTCTCAAAGGTTAATGGTTAAAATGACGGACAAATAAATTGAATATTCACTCCACTATTAAAGCAACTCTTTGACCCAATATTCATACTTATTTTTATTCTTCTCTCTCATATAAAGAGACACAAGAGATAAAGTGTAATGTAATATATTGTAAATTTTGAAAATTTTTTTTTTTATAAACCACAATCTTTAGCACCTTATTAAAAACAATATTTTTATTATCAGTGCCTACATATAAAAGGAACATTGATGAATGTTTTATTCTAGAGCGGGATTTATTGGTACGTGGTTCTACGTACATTACGTGTACAATAAATAAAGATTAAAGATACAGACATTATAAAAATAAAATGAAATTCCAAATTTAAAATTTAGCTTTGGTATTCCTGAAAGAAATTAAAAGAAAGCAAAGATATTAGCCACAAGGCTTGGTAAAGTAACCTCACTCACTTGTCTCTAAGAATAGTCTGCAGCTCCTTAATGTTATCGTTAAGAGGTAACAGCGTCAGATTGTCACCAAATTGCTCCTTCACATCATTAGCGTCCCACTGCCTTATCTCATTATTGATCAAATCCATATTGAAAAGATAAACAAAGTTTAAATTTTAGACGTGAACTGCAGAATGTTTCGTGAAAATTTGACACTTACAAAATGTCAAATAAATAATGTTTTCACTGGCCTGCCAGTCGAATCAGCTGCTATGGCACTCGTTCAGAAATAGTAGTGGTATTTTGGAACTGAAATTGTTTGTTTTACATTAACTACATAAAATATTTGAAAAGAACAATATTTTTACATGATTATTCGTATTCCAGTAATTCAAAAGTAGCGATTTACAAAACATATAAAGGGGTTCTTCAAAAAAGGAGTGAATAGGTTTATATAGCGGTCTCAGGTGTTGCCAACATCTAAAGGGTACGATATCTTAGAACCTTACTATCAGGCGGGCCGTAAGTTTGTTTAGTACCTTCGTGGAATAATAAAAAATTTGTATGTAGTATTTTATAAAGAAATAACCTCTTCATGATATGAAACTGAACGGAACTGTAGTCGTGTGGCCTATCGTTTTAGACTAAACAACAACAAACAAATCTAAAACTATGTTAGGATTATTTTAATTAATCAATTCTATTTTTATGTAATAAGACTAATTTTCAAAAAAAAAACATTGTCTAAGTGATTAGGTAGTTCCACTTTTTACCGTCGCGTCGTCGGTCCTCTTAGGTCGGACGGATTCGAGAACAATACTAACTAGGCGTTGCTTAAGCATTTTGATATAATTTGGCAATTAACACCTCCTTATAGTTAGATTAATAAAAATTGATGTTCAGCTTCAGAATGTTTGATTTTCCTAGATACTCTATATAGAGAAAATTTGTTATAAGTTTGATTATTCAAAGAAAGAGTAAAATTTTGTAAGAATCCAAAATGCAAAAGTTCCGATAATGTAACTAGGCTCCTCTAAATTTAGGCTGTGAGGTGTAAGAGTGAGTGAGATAGAGATAGCATCAGCATTCCGAATAACTGTAGGGGGACCAACCGACTTATTATTGGCATATCGGGATTATGTAATTGGAAGATAAAAACCACATTTATGATTACGCATAACTCTTTATTTGCCCAGAAAATACAAATTAATGATTGCAAGAATATTTCCACTTTAGGTTGTAAATCGATTACAATGCTCTGTCGCTATATTACAATATTTTTATTCTGCACATGTTGTAACCACAAAACTTCCTTCACAAAAATATATTTATTAAAATATTTTATTGAATATGGAACTGTAACCGCTATTAGTTCTACTGAGAACATTTTTCAACAACAGTTTTCTTTGTAAATGCGAAAATATATTACACAATAATAATAATAAATGCGTTGGCGATTACATTTTTATACCTATTACCCTGAAGCATTTCTCAGAAACATCAGGGAGTTGGAAAAGGTTACATCGTAATCATCTGTGAGTAGGGACACAACGAAATAATATTTTTGAGTAATAAAAATCCTGAACAAATCAGGACATGAAAGTGCTTTCAAGACAAATAACAGTAATAGTAAGAAAATAATTGCATTGGCTGCAATACTAGTCCCCTTGCCGTGTTTGGGGTTATAAACAGTTGATGGTATTCAAATGAAAAGCTGTTAAATAAAATGTTTGTGATGATAATTTCAACATTAACAATGACGTCAATATAACGTTAATGTCTAGTTTAATTCACAAAACGTACGTAGGGTACATCAAGCGAATTAGCTTTTCGTTTGTGTAATATAGCACTGTGTAATTACATAAACCGTTTATAATAAATCTAGACAGATTGTCAAAATATTTGACCTGACAGTATCTGACATATGCAATATAAAGCATTTTTTATCTGTGCTTAGCCGTCAAATTAGACAATGGCATAATATTAAACACACGCTAATTGATTTTGCACACACCACCATCAAATGAGGAAGGTTCTCAATTTATCGGACAATAACTTCTTAGTAATATTGTAAAACGAGGCATTGATTGGTTTATTCATTCATAATTTGACGGTTGTACACAGATATATTGTAATATAAACCAAATATTAATAATAATATTGTACGTACGACTGTCCTGTTCAATATTTTGTCAGTTTACAATCTACCTAGTTTTTTAACAAACTAACGGTTTCTACAATTTTACGGTGACACCATATAAGCTGTTAAAAGTCGGCAGGACAAATTATTAATCTCCTTCATTAAATTTCTGTAGATGTTAACATGATCACGCAAACAATACAAATAAAAAGGCGAATACAAAATAAATAATACAAAATAAAATCATCGCAATGTACTTTCGTTCAGGTTGTCAAAATAAAGGCATACATACGGTCAACTGCATTGTTTTAGTTCGCGCTAAGTAGGTACCTAATACCCGAACCCGACTATACCTAATCATCCCCACCTTATGAGTCGATTTTATACTACATGTATTACTAAACTCACCCAAGCAATGAACTGGACAAAAATAACAGCCTATTTGTAATTGCCTATATTAAAATTGTGACTTCTATAAATGGTACTAGACGAAATTGACCTTCGCTAAAAACTATGCTAATTTGCACACTGACTCTTGTAAGGCCCAGCCCTGTTACGAGCTACCGCGACTGACCATATTTGATACTTTAAAGAGGACTGTGGAGACAGGGTCCCATACCAACGTATGAATGGGCTAAAAATTTAGTTATTGTTCGTATTTAAATCGTATTACAGGCGACACACGATATATTTTTCTCACATTTCAGTACAAAAACAAAATATAAGCCAAATTATTTTTTAAAATTAAATTCGCTTATATTTTTAATATGACGAATCAGTCTCCACCGCACTTTGATCTGAACAAGAGATCAAAGTTTTCAATCACTTCCAAAGACATTTGCTAGCGGCAAATTCTTGAGTGGCTTCATTAAAACTTTGGGGAGTCACGAATTGATTAAAACTCGTATTGCTGTCGTAAAGTATCAAAACGATCGGTGCGGATTATGTAACGCGAGCCTTGTTACCGTAAAAAGGTCAATTAGCGGACAGTTACAGGGCATTTTCTATACTAACTTTAGTAACAGTGAACTTCGAATGTCCCTATTTGGCGTTCCATCGTTTATCCGAAAGCATTCGTGTACTTTTAATTAACGGACATAACGAGTCTAACTTTAACATACATCACAACATTGTGATCGCCGACATTAGACGAACGCGATTGGACATTGAGAGACGCCTTATATAATAATTTGTATGCGTCCAATATTAGCGTCGGAGACTAAATCTAATTAAGTCTATATATTCACAACGACCGCGTTTACGTTAACACGAATGCCGTCCGTCGTTGAGCATCCACGCGGTAACGTTAACGCACAACGGTAATGTGTACTCGTGGAAGTGTTGATTTGAACTTTCTCACGCCCGTATGGCGTTGGTAGAGGCACGATATTTTGTTAACCCCACTCCGAGTCTCAAAAAGAGCGTGTGCCTATATTAAAATTAGTTATCTTCGAATGTACGCGCCCAAAACTGTCAATTTAACCGATTTCTTTCATTAATATTGCTTATTCCACTATCAGGAATTACATTATTACACTTTGTGCACTTGTTTGACAAGCATATCAAAGTATTACACCTACACACCGCTATAAAACGGTTTACATGAAGCGCAAAACATTGTTTTAACATTTACAAAGTGTAGTAAAACTATCGCTTTAATAATAAATTATTTAAAAAAAATCACTAAGTTTTTCATTAAGTAATAAATACGACACAATAACAACAAAGTAGAGCTTTTATATAGGTCACGGTGAAACAATAATTTAGGAAAATATACCTATTGTAGGTACACCACTTCAAATAATATTCGCACATATTTTATGTTATGGGGAATGTATGTACCACAACTGATTTAAAAAATTCTTACAATAATTCAAGGTCTCTCAAAATAAATCGCCAATTATTTTATTCCGATATTATCAAACTTAAAATCTTAACTTAGCTAAATGTGTACTTTACGATTTATTTTTGTTGAATAAACGGCTGAGTTTCTTTCCATCAAGGTCAAAAGCACTATGTATTTACTAAATGGTGATATAAAAGCGTCAACAAGACATAATAATACTTCTAACACACAAAAAAAACTTAACAAGCGATATTTCAAATAAAATTTGAATATCTGCATCATGGCATTTGAATAATTTAATGTGTTAAACAGTTAGTGCTTTTACCTCAATAGGTATCAAGTAATTTAAAACAAATACAGTAAAAAATCTCAACTATATAAACTCAACTGCATTGATATTGCATTGACGTGTTCCTTTATTAAAACAATTAGAAATTCAAAATTATTCAAAAATAATTTAAGTATTTAAAGAAAAACTTTTATATAAAAATTGTCATTAAAAAAATACAATTGTGTATGATTCAATTCTGAGAAAATGGCTGCCTAACAAACTGTCAAAAATAATAACCAATACAAAAAATGGCAAGATTATGATTGTCATAATTTATTTACATTGTTGTAAAACATTTGAAATGACAGCGATTCTAATACCTGATTTCTGAAAGGTAATTCTGCTATCAGCCGGTACAATTGGCCGTTAAATTTATAATTAATTTGTTCACCCAATCACAATCGAATGATTCGACAACCGTTTACTAATCAGACGCTTCTCAAACGGCAATTAATCTTGTAAAACTACTAGCTTACTTAAAAAAACGGGCGTTAACGACTTTGTACATCAAGTATTCGAAAATTGAATTTGACAATTTGTCAATTCGATGCAGCCTTAAAACCCTCATTAGCACACATCCTAAATTATCGGTACACGGGGCCCATATAAAAGCATGTATTGAACCCGCGGGAGCGCCGCCACCATTCAATGGATCACCGACGGAGAGGAGACTGTCAAAATTATACAATTTTTTTTAAGCTTTAGAAAACAAAATTTGCACAGTATCTAAGAGGTAACGGTGCTATAGGACCACAAGACACTCCTAACACTAGTTTACCTAACCAGAGGCTTATGAAAAATACTTAATAATAAAAACAATCTAGTACACAATACTAGTACTCTTAATACAAATTAAGCGCCAATTCGGTTACATTTATAAATAGAATGAGACTATTTATATCATTTTATATAATACACTCCAATGGACGCCTAATAAAACATTACAGCTATCGTACGAAACAGTTTTATTTAATTCTATCACTTTTTTCTGTTTAAATAAAACTGTTTCTAATACGTACTATGTTAGCGAGTTTGTATAAATTCGGACAGTCACCGTATCTCGTCAGTGGTAAGAGCCAAGCATCGGCCGCAACTAAACAACAGTCGATCTAGCGTGGAATGTAACTCGGGGCGACGCCTCCAGACTCGATTAACCATGATTGGACGCTACCGCCGATCAATTAACTCCCTATTATAAATTCGTAGAACATTTTAGCAATTGGAATAACAATGGAAATGTAAAGATTCAACTATTGTCTCAACACTAATCTCATTAATAATCTTTCAAATGTCATATGGTATTTAAAGAAATGTGAAAACTTTTATTCGTGTAAAGTACTGGGTATTGAATATATTGGCAACACTTACGTCTCCCATTCCTTTATTACCAATGAAAGGAAGACTTTAATTTCAATCGGTGGTGGCGCCCAATCATGACCAAGCAAATAACAGCCATAACCTGTACAATATAACTAGCATATATCACAAGGCGACGCAGACTAGTGCGCGACAACACCGTTCCTTTGCCGCGGGTACCCGTTGTAGTTCACCTTCTTGCTGATAGGGACTTCTGGGAGAGGTTCGGACTTGGCCTTCTTCCCTGTTTTAGGGGACAAGTAGGCCTTGTAGAAGAACTGTGCGAAGAGGACGAAGTACGAGAAGTACATGGCCATGGAGAGTTTGATGTTGATCTGGCTGATGTGACAACTGTGCGGAGGCGCGGTCATCATGTAGTTGTGCGCCCAGATGTTGATCGCGCAGCCGACGATCATCTGTGTCAGTTGGAGCACCGTGATTGTCATTGCGAGCATTTTTGGAGGATACTTGCCCATGCTTACTAACGCGTAGTACGAGTACATTACACTGAAAACAGAGAAAAATAAATATTAGTTTTATACTGTAGCGTTGGCGAATTAATTTTAATGCTAAATGTTAGTCATGTTCGTATATTTACTGCATCAATTTGATCAGTCATATCATGGTTAGGATGCGGAAGAACAAGAAAGAAACGATTGGCCTTTAGCCAACATATAGTAGAAGGAGACTTCTTATTTACATTGCAGTCATCTGCATAAGTAACAATTCTTCAGTTTGTCTACTGACAGCTGACAAATTGTCAAAAAACAAGGTCGGGCCAAGTACACTACCTTGAGGAACTCCATATCTTTAAATTGCCAAATACTAATGAATTTGAATATTTTAAATAACGACCTAGACACACTGACTACGGGTTAATATGAACTTCGTAGTCCAGTAACGCTTAACTTGTTGCATGTAACAAGTTTATCAGGACTGCTTTAGGAATAGATTTTTCTATCGAAGGCTTGGTACAGCTCTAACATTTGTATTTTTTAATATAATATATCATTATCAATTGTAGCATTTCCCTTTAATTGATACATACACTCACGCCTTGTTCCCATGGAGGTAGAATTGGTATATATGTAGTAATATTTTTAGAAATAAGTAGATAACATCATTATTAACTAATTTTATCACTAAATTTATTATTGTTCAATAACGAAATGTTATAACTCTGACATAATAATTTAAGTGCACTTAACATACGAAGAGTTTTATGTAATTCGTTGATAATGATATGCTTATCAGAGAACAAAAACTCATAGTTAAATGCCTTTTGATAAAATACAGCACAAACAACGTGTAATAAAAATAAATATGGTGATTATCGTGCATCGATAAAGTACCTGATATGCATTAATTAAGTATGTATAATCTAAATAATGAAAAAAATATATATTTCACCTTTAATAAGACTGAATGGCTTTGACTATAGCTCGGATGGCAAATGACATACAGGTAAATAAAAATATGACATCGTATGCAACTAATCAACTTAAAATCACTTTCAATTATGATTTAGTAAATATCAGTGAAATAACGAAAGGTTATTTATTTTTAACTGCTTTGTTGGTTTAGTGGTCGTAAGTGCGACTGCTGTGCAAGGACTCTTGGGTTCGATTCCCAGGTCGAGCAAAGTGTTATTGGATTTTTCTATAAAGTTCTCAGTAGCAGCTCGGAACTTGGATTCGTGCCCAGTTGATGCTATAGGCTCGCCTCCTATTATAGGGGACCTAAAACATACCGGTGAGATGTCGGTGTTCATTCGTAGGCCACTGCCTAACTCTTCGAGGATGAGAGGCGTGATGGTATGTATTTTACATTTAAATATTTCCCTTTATCAGATACTGGCTTTACTACAAAGATAAGAGGTACACATAGTATTAATGATAATACTGGTTAGTAACACTTAGGAACGTCGACTACAATTGCAGTGAGGTTATGAATAGAACAATTTGCCGCGATCAAACAACACACCTTCTGAGAAACACATCGCTTTTCCAAGTAGAGGCAATGAAAGGAAACATTTTATATGGGAACCGTCGAAAAAGATTCAAGTATATTTTACGTTTTAAATATAAACTTAGTTCAAGCAAAACTGGAAGAGGACTTAAAATCTAGAAGAGGAGTAGGTCCCCACACATAAAATATGTTACGTCAGAATTTTCAAGCATAATTTTCAGATTACCTAGCTATCTAACCCAATAGCTCAAGGTCCAGCAAGTCCAGCTATTAGATCAATGATTCGCCTTCGTTCTTCAACAATGATTCGTTCAATTTAGATAATATCGACACTATAGAAACTCGACGGGACATCATCTGTATCTGTACGTTTAATGCCAATACCGGCGGGGAGGATGTTAAATTACAAATGGCGACTGGTACTGCCAGCATAATATGGTATTCTTTTTGAATACGCATTCAATTTCTTATCCAAGTTTCTACTATTAATCTGTAATTCTATTTAGAAATGTATTTTTTTATATCTGCAGTTGAAGTATAAACTTTTATGCTCGGAGTTCACATTATACAAGTTTCGACAAACTTGGCCTACATAAGACAGTTACGTCAGATGAAATGAGGAAACTTTAAATAAAATCACCCTGAACTTCAACTTACGCAGCATGTTGTAGGTTAAAATTTATTTTTGTCCAAGAATTCATGGCACATGAAAATAACATTCCTATGAATAACCTTTATAAACGAAATTACAAAATAATAACATAAATTGATGTAGTTTAACAAAATAACAAATTTTCTAAAAGAGTACAATCATAGCAACGGTTTAAATTATTCTTTCATTTTCTATAATATTAACTGTTATATTATGACTACTCTATATGTATAATCCCTACACTAAGATGTGTAAATTCAATTACTTTTCTTGCAGTCGATTAAATTAAATTATTCACTTGATTTGCAAGTCAACCACTTGAATATTACACTACCATCTATATTAATGGGGAGGATAATTATATGGTCAAAATTATCAAAACATCACGGCACTCACCTATGCACACAGTAGTTCATGACGACGAACCAGCGCGCGGAGGACGTGTACTCCGTGAACGAGTACCAGGTGTACAGCAGAACGGTGATGTGGTGGTACCAGTGCAGGAAGATGAGCGGCTTCTTCCGCAGCACTATGAACACTGTGTCGCCCAGCTCCGGCAACTTCGATAACACGAACATCCATGTCCAAAAGCCCGACACTTTGTCTTGTTCGATGAAACTGGAAATTGAAAGAAATAATTGCGTTAGTACGAATACAGAAAAGGGAGAAATTACATTTTCCAATTAGGAGCTCGCAGATCTGCTAGCATATCAAAAATCATAAAAAAGATCAGCTAGAAATTCGGACACATTTTAGAAAATATTGTTCCAGCAAAATAACTCGAATATCACTGAGACATTTCCTGGGCTCGAAATTTTGAACCTAATGTACTAACGGGAAACACGTGCCAAAACATTCCTCAAAACTGACGTATTGATAAACCAAAATAATGGAATACCCATTTAGCATCCAGATCGCATTCAACAATTTGCACTAGTCAAGTCATATTTTACGAATCTAATATGTGAAACTAGAATGGTAATAATTAATTCCGATCCAGATGTCTCGTTTAGACATAACAGTTCTATCAAGATCTAATTAGCATAGACATGGAACTAACTCTGTGGGAGGCATTCCCACGATCCATTGATAAAAGAGGAAACAACGGGCTAGAAAGATAGCGCTAAAAGGTTATAGACCATTTTTAACGCCTACAAAACACATCTTAAGACGGTCTTAAAATACAATAGTATCTTTGCCAAGAATTGGATTATGCAACTGTTTATAAATATAACGAATCATATTTCTCGAATAAGACATTGAAATGATTCTATATTTAAAGTGTAAGTGGTATTGAAAACAATTTTTAACCCTTAAACTAAACGTTTCCCTAGGACACAGTATGCTGGACTATAACATAGTAGCTCTCCAATGAGAGGAGACCCGTGCCCAAAGTTGGACAATAATTGTCTTGATGAATAAAAGGCCCGTAGTTCTTGGTGAAGGTCCAATGTCTTCCAGTGCAAAAAATATTCGATATCTATACATTTCACCAGTATCGATATAATATGTGTATAACTATGTGTTTGAAGCAGATGTTCATGTTCATACGTTACATTAGCTAGTAGTAATGAGCCGTATAAACGGTCCCACGTTTTTATGTGGCCGATAACAAAACATCGCGTGTCCATAGAGGCGTATCAGACACGCGAACAACTGGAATGGATACGTCGTGTTTATTAGGGACGATGCTAATTTGTGTATGTAATGTGAGAATATGCTAGAATTACAGACAGTCATTCCTGTCATCTAAAACTATACGGCGTTAGTCGTCGTCTCAACATTCCATCACGCCTGTCGTCCCCGAAGGGTTAGACAGAAGTGTACTAATTAATATACACCGACATTCGCCGATATCGTGTGAATGTTTTAGGTCCCATGTAATAGAGAGCGAGTCCATTGCCATTAACTAAACTCCAAGTTGCTAGTGAGAATTTCATAAAAAAACTCCAATAACACTTTGCTCGAAATCAGGGAATCCAACCTGGACCTTTTGCTCAGCATCATCGACCATTAAAACTAGATTGTTGGTTGACGAAGATTTATTGTTAATTATAAAATCACTTCAACCAATACCTCAGTTTACCAGTGACCATGGATGATGTAAAAGTTACACCAAGAAACGCCAGAAAACTCCGTAAAAAGTAGTTTTATTTCAATCTTTTCTTCTTGTACTAAGTTATTAAAGCTTATTATAATATTTACGCTTTGCATTTACGTGTTACGTCCTCGTTATCTGTACTGCTTGCAGTGATATAAGTCGTGGGAATAAGAATAATTGCAGTTTCGGTTACGACACCGGGTTTGAGAAAAACAGTTTCGTTGATCGTTGATACTTGTTAACAAGCTCGATCATACATAATCCTTAGTTTTAGCGTTCAACGTAGACAAAGTGACACCTCGTTTCCGACCAAGGTCGATGGGGAATACATAAATATGTGCTGATAAAAACAAGTCTGACTGATAGACTAGCAAATCTAGTAATAGCAGACACGTTAAAACAATAAATAAGTATATATGTAATAATACATTTACTATATGTAGGGCAAAACACTAGGAAGCGGTGAAGGGCGGGCGTTTTTGGGGTCTGTCTTTATTGTCGACGTTCAAAAAGAGCCAATTAAATTTGGCCTACTTTGAATAAATTATATTTTGATTTTGGCTGCCATCGCCTAAATTGCCGACGCCGGATGAACGCGGCTAAAATTCCGGACATTTTGGCGAGATATATGTTTTTTCCCCGGACATCGCTGATATTTTTTGCAACAAAAATAAAAAATATTGCTTATCTATAAAAAAAATGATTTTCCCTGACAACACACCCCACATGGGGAACCATGTGGGGTGTGTGTAAAAACCCATGCCGGACGCCCCCCGGACGCCCTTCAAACTAGGACAAATCTAGCCCGGCAAGCCCTAATTATATGGAAAATCAACTTTGTCTGGGCAATCCCAGACAAAGTTGATTTTCCATATAATTAGACACCAATGTGTCTGATGTGGGTTTATGCCACGAACAACGTGTATTTCAGGTCACCGGGGTCCTCCCACAGTTAATAAACAGACATAAAAATATTATGTACACATACCAGTTGACGACAATATTGGGAACACAGCTTCACAAAAAAAAAGATAAAGGTGAAGCTAGTTACTATAAAAAGGAGTTAGAATTGAATCACATAAATGAATGATCCGTTAAGTATAGCCAGACGGCATAGTAACTTATGTTTAAAAACGAGAATATTAATGAGTCATGATTTATTTATCACTGGATATATAATCATTAATAGTTTAATAGCTTCAATCTGCAAATATTTATAGATATTATGCTTTACCTTGAATTATGTTTAAAGACAGGATGCCTATATTTTATAACATCGTCGTAAAGAGTGACCGCAGAACGCCTCTGCTGCCTCATTCAAGCGTGAAAGCAATCATACTATGTATAGTAAGTAAAACAAGTCAATACTGTGGCTTTGAAATTTCATTTAATTTTATTGATTGTAAGACATTTTCTCTACTTGTATTTGCTTGCTTTTTAGTCGTGTCGACGTTTTAGCGATCTTTGTTTAATGTTGGGACACACTTTATTGGATACTAGCTTTCCCTGGCCCGACTTCGTTCGGGTAGCTTTAGGGTATTTACAGTTTGTATTGTGTCTATTCTACCTACGGTATTTACCGTGCCTATCTTACCAACTTTACATTTTATTGCATAACCTCATATTTGTATAACTCTTTGGATTAAATGATTGTAGGCATCAAATCAGCCGAATGACATCTAATAGCGAATAAAATCCTCCGCCCTACATTTCCACAAACACCGGCTATGTGCCGACCTAACTTAACCTGCTGGAATGGTCCGGCCGTCCCGTTGGAGGCCGTCATTGCTGCATCTTATGCAGCGCTGTCTTCACATAGCAGTTGTATTACACATTAATAATGATTAGTACGAAATTTCTTTTATAGAATGCCAAAAGTTTTCAATACAGGTCCAACTACTGGGCTATTACTTTTTCAGAAGCTAAATGAATCTATTGTCCAGCCGTTTAATTAAACTATGACCCGTGACCAGGCCAATATCACAAACATGATTATACAACACTTAGTTATTATAACAACAATATAAAGACTTACAAATACGAGTAGGTAATTTTGTATAATGAGACGCCGAACGAGTCTATTGTGCCATTTACAATTGAAATAATTGTAAAGCATTTGAAATTCAATTCAATTCGTTATATAATAGATGAGGTACTTAACAGTTCCATTACTCAAACTTCACTAATTAATGAGGTATTATATAATAATTTTCACTAACATTTTGTAAATAGTAAACATTGCAATGGTATCGTGAAGAATTAGGTGAGCTTAATGTACTCAGAAAGAAATCCTTTAAAATTCTGGATGTAAGAAGAAAATTACATAGAATTTTCTGACGATTTGATTGATTGATTGAATCAGTCACATGATACTATATGCATTCCATGCATGGATTACGTAATCCATGCATGGAATGCAAGCCCCATCAAATACCGTACCAGAGAAAGAAGCCCAGTAGGTTAATCAAACTAGTATTCGACGCGAGTCATGGCGTCCGACGCAAGCGCATAATTTTCCAACTGACGTAACACCACCACTTTCTATTTCCACTGGGCGGGTATCTGAACTATGGGCTCTCTGACGTAATTTTTGCGGCAAAAATGCTGTTTACACTGTATTCTGACACAGTTTTTAAATACTGGTTTCCGAGGAAATGTTTGAATGTCTTTACGTAATCAGAATCATAATTACGCGTTCCGTGGATACGCGTTGTTTTGATCTTTACAAGGCACTGAATTCGTGAAAGGTTTTGGGGCTTAAGTACCGATTAAAATTTCGAAAATATGACGTAACGGTACCGTAGGTAGGTACAATTTGACTTGCAAAGTAACAGGATTGTATCATAATAAATTATTGGAATTTGTAAAAAATATTTCTAGGTACTTGAAACGAAAATAAGTTGTAGTCAACATTCCACGTTTTGCCTTCACTTTGGTAGTCTAGCTAAGCTCTACGCAGTTGAAGCAGTCGTTCAGAAAATGTCTCTTTATAAGATATAGATTTTTCTATAGGAGTTTGTTTAGCTAAATTTCCTAATATAAAAGCAGAAATCCACTCACTAACTTATTAATTATGAAAATCTGGAAATTACATAAGTATATGAATTTAAACTTAATAGGGATACGGGAATAAAGAAAGAAAGCGGGAAGCGACAACCCGAAACATGTTGTAAAAGAATAACTTCGTAGCCATTTAAAATATAAATAAAAACGAGTCAAATTAAAAAAGTAATACAAGACCAATGCATTATCTGCGAGCATTGCATTTATAACGTCGATGTTGAGGCCTCCGATACCGAGAGCTCATTGCAGCTAGCTGATTGGCTGACGCATATCACCTCATATACCATTCGATCACTACTTGGAGCTTATACAGTTACAACAGCGAAATGTATTCTACTTTTTATAGCACAACATTTGACAGCCGACTTAAAAATACTGATATTATCATGGTACACGACCAATAAATTTGCACGACTAATAATACCGAACAGGCGTTACTTAGAAACGTTTTGTGCGTGAGATTTTGTGAAATTACTGCGTGCACGCACTAAAGGCTTACCTACACACACACACACACACATTGACCTATGCGTGTACGCATGTTTTGTAGACACACATATACCTGCTGTCTATAATTTGTCAAATACTTGACAACCGTGATGTTGTTCATACGTCACTCAACGTTGTCCTAATTCTGATGAAGTGCTATTCGCAATTTCTTAAAAGATGGATTCGGGGGTTTCGGCTGGTGACTTTTACTTTTAACTTGTAAAAATGTTCTATAAATATTTATTTACAAAAATAAGTAGAAGGTATTTGCATTATCGAGTGTAATTAATAGAGCAAGTACTTTTTCGTCAAAATTATCAAATAGATAAGAAGATAAAGCTACATATCAGCAAAAGAAAGAAAAGCGAAAAAGTTATCATTTTCGGTTAAATCTTAAGTAGGTGCTATCTAAAATGAGCATCTGAGCTGATAAAAGGGAAAAAATATTATGTTCTCCGCAGAGAAATTAAGATTCAAGCAGTGTCCCCGCGGACAGAATCTGTCCCTGATAGTTAAGAATGAAGTAGGCTTTACGTATATCAGGATTGTGTAAACTTGTTTAGGTTAATTCTAGACCGAATCTTCTACATACGAGTTAATAGCATAATTACAACGACAAAATACATCTGATAGTCGAGCTACATTATCTTACAGAGTTTTTTTCGTACTTTCGCATCGCGTGGAATACGAAAAAACACGTTATCGGGTGTACTAATAATGGTATTTTTGCACTTCGATACTATACAATGTTTGTAAGAAGACAAAACGCTATACTAAACAAACGCGGAACGTAACCAAAGACATCATCAAAAGCGCGCGCAAAATGTTTTACTATTTTCAAGCTTATTTATATTTTTTTCTATGTTATAAAGGTGTAAATTATTAATCTAAGTAATAATAAAAAAATCATGCGTATTTCCTATTATTGCTCTCTACCGATCTTCCGTGTTGAATTTAAATTTCAATTGTCACCGTTTCTTTTTAAATTTGACGTTTAGTTAAATATAACCATGATAATATAATTATAATGATGTAGGTATCGTAGCATAGTATACATTTATTCTGTTACAATATTACAGGCGATTCAATCTCCGGTTGTCTCTTAATCTAATGGATTGATCATTCAATATCAGGATTAAAAAATCATAACACTGACAAAATTATATAAAATTACTAGCTGACCCAGCAAACGTTGTTTTGCCACATTATAGGGGTTGGTGGACTACCCCTAACTTTTAGGGGGATGAAAAATAGATGTTGGCCGATTCTCATAGATACCGGATAAGCACAAAAAAATTCATCAAAATCGGTCAAGCCGTTTCGGAGGAGTATGACAACGAAAGCTGTGACACGAGAATTTTATATATTAGATTATTAATTCTGATAACACAAAAAACTTCACGTCATTTTTTAAAAGAGACATCTTCTCTGACTATCGACATTACCTACTCATTACGTTGTATGCATGTCTATTAAGTACACGCATGATATTTGTACAATAATTACATTATTATTTACCTGTTAGAAATAGCAGTTGTATGTATGTTATGTAATTAAGTATGCACGTTTCCTGTGCCAGCTGAACCGAGACGTTTAACAGATGAAAACGATACAAAACACGTGTGGGAAGAAACAAAAAGGCTCCTAAAGGAAATTTAGTAATATTTTTAAACTTGCAGTAGGCTGAATTATTGACGTAAACGACACGACCAGGAGAAAATATTAACTTGAGGCAACTTACTGTTTTATCGTGGAACTAAGAATTCCCATCTCCGATAAAAAAACCAATCTGATTTTATAACTATGCTAATGGAAAGAGCAGATTTGACTTAGAATGTTCGGAGATGGTATTTTATTATTACATTGAAATTTAAAAAACCTCAGTGTTTATAGTACGAAGGTACCAGAGACTTAATATGTATACCTAATATAATTTGAATTGATACCTCCATGCATACCTGACGAAGAGAGTCTTAGCTGACTCGACAAACAGGCGGATAACGAAGTGATCCTAAGCGTACCGTTTTTTCCTTTTCAAATAGGGTAATCCTACACAACGGTATCCCAAATAAACCTATGTAAGGTTCCCTTGTAACCTTGATGGTATAAAAGTACCAAAGCCATTCGACAATAGAGCTTATTGAAGAAATAGAATTTATTCTATCAGCTCTAATATCTGAAATAGGTTAGAAGTGTTAGAACCCATTAATCAATTTGTAACGACGGCCAAATTGAACTAAATCCAGATGGAATTGAGAACGTACCAGTTTTTTCTTAGTAATACTGACGCATATCTAGATAGATTTAATTTTATTCCTTGGCAATGTTTTAGGCACATTGGGTTTGTTTTAGAATTGAATTAACTTTTTTTGGAAGACAAACACTTCAGATATCATTCAAGCGTTTAAATTATAATATATTTCGTCGTTTTTGTTATTAGCTATTAAAATTCAATCTTAATAAATATAGGAATTAAGAAATGTTAGGTAGAATTGAACCTTTCAATTTTATTCGACACAGTGGTCAAATGAAAGGTCCGAAAAATGTATAAAACATTTGTTATTATTTAACGAACGTCAAATTATTTGCGACCCACGGCCAAGTATTTGAAGGTTGAATTGAAAACTACTAAGATGTGCAAAGCTTCGGGTATTTATACAATCAATTGAACAGCATCTTTATCTAGAAAGAAACTTCATCAAGAAGATACAGACATTAAGAATATGAGTGACTAAACATACAACATTTAAGTCAACATTACCGATTTTTGTATTATTCAGCTATAATTAAACGGACGAAATAGTTATTCCGAATTCTTAGAATTCAATGCATGTGTCACAGTCGTTCATGAGAAGAAATGTTCCTTATCGTGCTTGCGGCAATGAATGTGGAATGTTATGCAAGGACGCATAATTTTAAAGTTCCATACTGTTCGAATAAGACGAAAAAAGAATCAAACAAAAGAAAGAGTGAAAGAAACACATTTACGTATTGAAATAAAACTACTTTTTACGAATTTGATCGCGGTTAGAGATGAAGCGTATATACTAGAACAGATCCAGGGACTAGGTATTTAACGAGACTAGGTAGGACCTATTCCCACGTTACAAAATACTCGATCCACCTAGTCCGCCTAGTCGGACTGTTCCTGCACACGGCGTGCGCCGTGATACGGCCGAAGTGCCGATACCCGAAGTGTCCCGAAGCTCGCGCGAATTGATCACGAACCGTTTAAACTTACATTCAGTCATTTGAATTTGAACCTTATTTCAATCAATATAAAATTAACGCGATACGCACCTGTGTCGTGCAAGAATATGTATGCGCTGTCTTTTTCTTTCGCTCACTATTCCGAAGTCTATCTTTGCGTGTTTAATACTCGAGACTAGTCGGGACTTCATTCAACTAAATATTAGGAAGACTTCATACTAGAGATGAAGCGTATATACTAGAACAGATCCAGGGACTAGGTAACACCTATTCCCAAGTTACAAAATACTCGATCCACCTAGTCTGACTGTTCTGCACACGGCGTGCGTCGTGACATGGCACCCGAAGCCCGCGCGAATCTTGTTAGATTGCGAGCTTATATTATATTTATTATAAATAAACTTTAAAAAAACTAAAAAGTTAAAAAATGTAAACAAAAATTAAAAATAGTCTAAAACTGATTAAAAATTAATTGAAATCTTTTAAATACGTCAACAATCTACTATATAGATAGATATTTTACGTTGACAGTCCTAAGCCTGTGTAAAGTATGAAGCGAAGATTACAATTCATTACTGCGTCCGTAACCGTATTTTCAGGTATCACTAGCAGACTTGACTAACGGACTTTAACCGAAACATACTTTATAGTACGCGTACTTCATGGACTAGGTGGAATAGGTATTTAGATCGAGTATTCAGGTATCACTAGCAGACTTTAACCGAAACATACTTTATACTACGCGTACTTCATGGACTAGGTGGAATAGGTATTTAGATCGAGTATTTGTACGGAATCGGACTAGATGCACCTAGTATCAAATTTACCTAGTATGGCTCATCTCTAATCGCGGTATATTGATATTATTTTAAACCGACATTCCGCATCCTTTATGACAGCGCATAAGCAATCTGATATTTACGTTATTGTTTTCTTTTAATTGAAATGTTTCTTTATTTTGTAATGATTTTGAATCAATGTTATTGCAGGATTCTCCTCTAAAGGTCCTCTCCTAATAATAGGTTAATAGAGCACTCTAGCTAGCTAGAGCTCAACTAAATAAAATAATTAACTGGCGAAACTGTATTATTTTATTAAATGAAAATGCAATAATATGGTAAAAAAGATGTACAAAAAATTATGGTCAAATTGTGGTTAAAAGTCCAAGGACTTTTTATTATTTGAATAAAATATAATAACGTCTTATTATATTTTCCTCGAGAAAATATTAGCGGAGGTATCGGTGTGACCTTAAGAAACTGTTGAGTAAATATGGTTTGTTTAATGCACCCAAAATAATTTCATTACGTTTTCCCGTCTTTTTGTAAACAATAAATGCGGAAAGAATGCGGAAAATGTACGTATTGACCTAGAATTATTAAATACAATTTATTTTGCGTCTGTTATATATACATATAAATGTATATCAGTGTATATACATATATTTATAAAAGCGAAAAATATGTAGGTACTAATAAGTACTAAGGTGTCCATACGTACTATCTGAAACTAAAAATAGGGCGCTAACCAGTATGTTCGTCAAGGTGTTATTTTTTTTTTTCGAAGAATTTTGGCAACATGTTTATGGTGGGTGTTCAGGATTGTTTATAATAATTCATCAGATTGATTATTTTTTTTGTTGTTATTTTATTCTGTGTTTCTATATTCAGACACGAGGAATTAATTATATTCCTGTAATTGTTTAACGAACTTTAAATTTAGCGTGTGGATGTGCTGTTTAGAACACCATTAGCCATAATTAATTTGACGAAATTAAATAGTCGATAACGACCGTCCGCCCTTGTGGATACGACCGGGGGGTCTGTACGACATTGACCGTGGCACTTCGGTCTGCAAATACTGGGCTAAATCGATATTTGGATAGGGTTGTCAAGTATTCCAATACCAAATACTCATTATAGCTGCCTCTTTGGTCGCAAACGCGAGTCCTGAACGTGCGGCTTTTGTATTTATTTAAAGCCGAACAATAATCTATAACCCTTTCTAAGAAATCAGCTGGTAGGTTTCTATGAGTTACCTACTATGGGTGATGCACTACAACATTTGATTTCAGTAAAGAGCATTCAATATAACAGAGAAGAAGACTATACATACCTACATTAACTAGAAGACCTAGTATTCTAAGGTCAGAGAATAGAAGGGTATAATAATGGCAAGCCAAACATGTGACAATTGGTTTATAAATTGCATACATGACATAGAAATCATGTAGAGTACTCAGTTGCTCACGTTTCTTGTAATGCGTAAACTCATGTCAATGTCAGATGAATTGAACGATATAAGGACAATAACTTACTACATATACACAAGTTAAATACATAGATAGAGTATTCTTTATTGTACATACACCAAAAATACAATAATATAGAATATAAGTACAGTGTTATGATGTACAATCGTCGTGTAAAACTCCGATATTAAAACTTCGACCAAACTAAAATTGTAGAAATTAATATATTGGTAATGAGGAGACAAAAAGTGTTCTCTTATTTCGTTAATCCTAGACTCACATACATACTTATTCATACACATTCACACACTAATAGCAGCTACCGCTCATCCACATTCATACTCTATCGTCTCTAAATCTCTATCTTATTCCTAAATGGATGAGCTGCACATTAAACAAACAAACATTATTTTGTACATCCGGTACATTATTTGTTTTTCCCGCGACAGCCCTACAACTGGGACGAAAGAAATGTGAGGAGACACTGTAAAACTCTACGACATAATATGCTTTATTTTATGTCTTTAATAAAAGTTCTTTTACATTGAACGTGCCCTGAATTTCTTGGTATAAATCTTTCACTAGAACTTTACGATTTATTAGATAAACCATCGTATTTTGTTGGTGTACTCCAATAATAATAAAAGTACATGCATGAGTAAGTATGGACAAAACAGCATGATTATTGGATTTTAATAACATTTTAACAAAACAAAGAGGCTATTTAAGTACCTTCAAATGTGAAATTTTGTATGTTTCCTGTACAGTCACTCAAAAACGGCTGAACCGATATGATTTATTTTTTTAATAGCTGGATCAACACGTAAGCTGCTTTTTACATATCAAGCAAGTGCAACCAACGGGATTAAGACATGCAAATTATACACTAACCAACATCGTTTTATCTGCGATTAAACTAGTGTGTTGATGATTGCGACGTACAGGAAAATTCCGCAGAAGTACTCGTAAGTACAGAACAAAATCTGTTTATAAGATAAAACGATAAAATATTCATTTAGAAGACGTAGGTCAATTAGCATATTAATTTGTAGATACGTATAAAACATACTAATTAAAACTTCCTAAAAAAGACAAGTACAAGTATGAATTATAATGTAAGATGTCCAACAAATATGTTGAATGTTGATGTTGATTTAAAATTTTAGATGAGCTCTTATGTATGTCCAATTCGTATTAGAAATGCGTCATCCCTAAGGCCAAAATTACAAAGTATACACAATTAATTCATACAATGTCTATGAATTAGGTACATACAAGAATACGATAACTTCATTTTAACTGTATAATGAAATCTTAAAAGTTAAAACAAGATTATAAAGGACATAGATTGACGGATCTTTGGTAGCGTAGCGGTGTGACCAGTGGACTGAGATGTCAGAGGTCTCGAGTTCAAACCCAAGGCACGCACCACCGACTTTTCGGAAGTTATGTATTTATCACATGTACAAACGGTGGAGGAAAACATCGTGAGGTAACCTGCATGCTTAAGAGTGGTGGACTATAGTTTATTATAGTAGCATTAAGTGTGGAAAAGTAGTCACTGACAAGAAGCCAATTAAATGATAGGTTAAACCTATAACAGAGGTTCTCAACATCTTATTGAATAAATACGATTCGAATTAGAATTCGATTTTTCACTGACTTCGACAGATTAAACTAGGAAGCAACTTTTTCCCTTATTTAATGTGACTATATAGTTGAAGATTTAATATTGAAAGTTCTGGGCGTCATGAAGTTCTGGCTATACGCCCGATGCTTAATAAAAGCTGCTTGTTATCTCGGAGTTGAAATCGAGAAACGAAATTTACATACTTCTGAATGAAGCGAGAGCCAAAAAGTTTTTCAGATAAGTTTTAATTCCTTTTTCAGATAACATTTAATATTATAAATTTTGTTCACATTTTTATCAGCGTATTAAATGTATAATGCTTTAACTTTTAGTTGTTCGATTACAAAAAGACTCAAATAAATAAAGTTTCGTATATTTTATTCTCCATTTCCAAACGAAATTTTCTAGTAAGATTTTCTACGTTTATAATTTCCTTCCTACAGAAGAAATTTTGGGTATAATTAAGGTTTTAGATTGAAATATCCGTCGAAGAAGCAAATAATATACACCACTATGAAATCCGCAATAAAATAGTTTTATTTCAATGTAAAATATTATTGTAAGTGTAAGAAATATTTATATCAATCGGCTAGTTCATCTTCACAAACAAGATAATGTTAAACAACCATTATTTGTTTTGAACATCTCTTTATTGTCATAACCTATACAAAGCATACAATGAATGTATCCGTCAGTTCTAACCAAGCCGGAGATGATGTGTCTACAGGAAAATCACATGAACATCATCACTTAATACCTTCACAAATATTTGCTCACCACTACACTAAACTAAAAGTCTAACTTAGTTTATTGACATACTACTTACATCATTGAGGTATTAAGTAGATACAACTAAGGTCATATCAGAGCAACTACGTTGTAAAACATTGTGTCAATCTTAAAGTTCATAATCTTATTAGTATCAACTATTCACGTTTCCGCTCTTTAGTTTATTTTAAATAGCTAGATAGTTTTATGTTCGAATCCAAGTAATGCAATTACTGACTTCGAATTTAGGTTCATATTAACTATAACTCCCTGAAGGAGGATAAAGAAATACTTCAGGGGAAACCTGCTTGTCGGAGTTTTTTTTTGAAAACTGCCAACCCGTGGTTCAACAGTTCGTCCTATTTCTGGGTTAAATGGGTTGATGATGATGTCAATTAAAATAAGTTGATGTAGATTGCGCTGCAACTAAAACACGGACGTTTTGCGTCAAGTAGGACATGTCAGCTCAATGAATTCATATGTCAATACACGACATCTATGTGTGTGTAACACGAAGACCATCTTACGACGTTTTCCAACACGTTCGACGCGTATGCGCAATGTCAATGTTACGTATTAATACATGAATGATCTTGTATATTCCAATGACTTGATTTAGAAGGCAGATGTGCCTTTTGTGTATTGACCAGATTGAAATATGTATGTGGATTATTGTGAATCGAAGTATGTTGGATCTTGGATAAGCTCCTTCGGTAGGCGACTGGGTTAGTGAGCCAAGATTTAAATGCTATGTCGTTGGAGTAATGCCAATTGATTTGTTAGCTAGATAAATTCTTAGGCGAAAATGGTTATGTGATGTAATATGATGAAAATGTGTTCATTTTGCCATTTTAAACATTTATTTTACATGTTACGTTGTTTAATAGCCAAAAACTTTGAAAAAGTAACAGATTTTTTTGTATGAACTCGCAGACCTAGGGTACCATATCCTCCCCAAATACTAATATTACAAGTGCGAAATTATGTCTGTCTATCTGTTACCTCTTTACGCTTAAACCACTGAACCGTGTGAAATTTATTTAGTATGTAAGTAGTCTAGATTGTCGGGGAAGAACATTAGTATATAGGTTTTTGTCCCAAAAATCATATCTTAAAAAGGCGAAAAGGTTTGTATACGGCATTGATAATTTCTTACCAGAGTGTAAGTAATAAATAAGCAATTTGATGAAACAGCAGATTGAAGACAGCAGACGCAGTCGCGAGCAAACGCTAGTTTCAATAACTAGCTAGCTGCTAGCATAAATAATGATCGTTAATTTGATTGAAGGTAAATATTGCAGTCTAGTCGTTTAATGTTTGGTTAACTTATCAAATAAATTTGCGAACAATGTGGGTGGGACGTATGAATAAATTAATGATATTACCATATTTACGAGCATCAAAAGAATTTAAATGGTAGCAACACCTGTTGGCATGTCAATGTTCAACTCAACTTTCGGGACTAATAGCGAAGTAGATATTGTTGCCTTTCTACGCTTAAATTAATAGCGTTTTTTTAAATAAGATAATCTATGAACGAGATGAAATCTACATGACAATGTTATCAAGATCAGTTTAGCGGTTTATGTGTAAAAAGGTACAAGACTTACCTACTCATAATAATAATGTAGTATGATTTTTCTTTTTTAAACCGAGTACCTTTTTGACCATAAATTACGTTATTAATAACACTTCATCATCATGCTATATTAATTTAAGAGAAATATAATCTGAAGTTAAAAATCAACTATTTAAACGGATTCACTGCTTTTAATATGAAATCATGAAAATACTTATATACATGATTTCAATATCTTCCGAACTACACACCAAATTTTCCATCGAGTAGTTCAGAAGAGCTTTGAAACGAGTATCAATAACAATATCGTATCGGATTTTATGACTATGACTGGGCATTAGGTAGAAAGGGATCGCGACCCATTTGCCCATTGCCCAAGAACGCCCAATAACTATTGCTATTTATGGCGATTTGGAAAGAAAAATAACTGTTATTTTTAACATCAAGACACTTCGATTATCACACGATCTGTTTAGTAAACAAAATGATGTTTGTAAAAAGCTATAGTCATTTTATGCGTTTATTAGGCACTGTTAATAACTAATCAGGCATTAAAGCATAATTAACAGATTTATTTGCATATAAACTGCTGTGCTTATTACACGTATATTCGACGATATTGGCCGTTAAATAATCTTGAACCTTATTTCAGAAAAAAATGAGTTAAAACTGATTGTATAAGTTAATTATGTTCGAGTTTACTACGGTTACTGCTATTATTTTATAACCAATTGCAATATAGTTAGAAATAACTGTAATTAGTGAAATGAGTCAAGTGTTAATTATAATACCATGCATATTTACATATTATCCTTTTCGAAAGTAAGGCCTAACTAATTGTGGCCAGTTCAATAGCGTTTTCACTGAGACATTAAATCTACTAAAGTGGCAGGCAATGTGATAGACTATAACAATAATTGTAAATCTGATACGAGACCTGTGCCCAGCGGTGGGACAGTGATTTTGGGTTTTCGATTGGGTAATAATGAACCTCGATAGAATTAGAATCCTCATTACATTAGTAAGGCTCATTCATCTATCTGGCTGTAACTGTAAGTAAACAGATCAAATAAAAATATTCATCATATATATCATATAATAATACTGACGACCCAATTAGTCCAACGGTAGTTAACACTGCCTGCTGTGCTATGGGTCCTGGGTTCGAATCCCGGAAGGGACAAATATTTGTGTGATGAGCATAAATATTTGTATCCGAGTCATGGATGTATCTATGTATAATATGTATGTATTTACAAAAAAAAAAGTATATATGTAGTATATCAACCAACTAGTATCCGTAACACAAGCCTCGTTGCTTAGCTCGGGACTAGATGGCGCTGTGTGTCATAATGTCCAGGAATATTTATTTATTTTATAATATTGAATTACCGGCAGACGTCAGTCTTAAGTTGGATCCTAAAACTTTACCCACTTCTTTGTATTTATCACACACCCAAACGGTGAAGGAAAACATCGTGAGGATCTGCACATCTGAAAGCTTCTCTCGATGGCATGTGAAGTTATCAATTGTCACTAGGCTTGCGTGGCGGATCTATCTCTCCAATCACAGTATACCCATGCCCTGTATTGAGACAGTAAATAGGTAGATGGGAAGAGAAAGTAAAAATTTTATTTTTATTATATTCATACGGAGACTTTCTAGCTTGAAGCTGATAAAAATAGCTCGGATAATAAACAGCTCTATTTCTGTCACCATAAAGGTCTAAAGTTAGATCATATATTTCGTCTGCTAGTGGGCAAGTAAAGCCAAAAATATGGAAGTTAATTTAGCATGTATTACGTAAGCTTAAGTCTGCCTGTCCTTTCAAGTTAAATGTCACTGTAGGTACCACAGTTTTACAGCGCTCGCTTAAAAGCGACTACTGCCGAATGAAGCTGCGACCTTGAGCTTAAAACTCTTTGGCAAAACCTTTTTTATTTTTGTATACAAGCGCAATGGGTTTTACTATTTGTTAAGTGGATTAGTTTTGATTTTGAGGTGGTAGAAATCTTCTAAATATCTGAGAAAGCAACACAAATCGCGACGGCATGCGGCACCGAGGTAATTAATGGGGTGGATTAAGGCAATTTTGGATTACAATTTGCACGGGATATTCTTTTTTGAAACTGTATCCAAAACACAACAAACCATATGTCTGTGTCCCCGAAGGGGTAGATAGAGTAGTACATATATACTCCCATATTTCGCTTTAGGTCTAATATAATGGGGGGCGAGTCCACTGCCATTAGCTATTACTGAAAGTTTTATAGAAAACCCCATTGCATTTGTACTGCATTGGTAACAATAGAAATTCAATTACTATCTGACATAGATCTCATTTTAACAAAAGCGATTTTGATAAACGTATAGTCTAGACAGAATGTAGAAAGCTCTAGGTTTAGTTCCCAGGTCTCACAGTAAGTGTGAAAGCTTCTACAATAAAAAAAAATTTATTCAACGATATTCATTCATAAAATACACTTTGTTTTTGTAATATCTAACCCAGTGCCAAATGCGGCAGTTGGTAGTACCAATTTCAAGTGTCTTTAAACAATTTATAAGATTTTGTGATAAGGGATGAAGTGAACTAAAGATTAGGTCTAGGGTATTCTCCACATTAGGGCTTTAGAAATCAACGATATCTAGTACCTAGTACACAAATATAGGCAGACACCTAATTTATTGTATGCTAGCCTATACGCCTGTGTGCGTAGGGTTGTCAGAGTTTAACACTTCTATAATTATATGGAAGTGTTTAACCGTGATAAACCTAGTGTTACAGCGCATTTCTAGCTGGAAAGTTTATTTTTTAAGTGTTAATTATACATCAGATCTTGGTATTTTATTTCTCTCCGCAGGAGTATTACTGCTATCCACAGATTCTGACGTCAATAGATGCTCATTGACGTCAGCAATACACGAGAATGGTTATATCCATTAGATATAAATATCAATTTACATGTAATTTTCCAGTTTTAAGTGAGCTGTTTATCGGTTATGGGCCCTTTATATACCAGAAAGATACTTTTCCACTGCGAATGGAAATACGGAATAAATCTGTATAATTAACTACATATCTAAAAATCTATTTTTGAAATGTCAATTTTATTACCCTCCACCGATTAGAAAACAAAAACTATAAATTAAGTGTAATTCTCCGTGATGTATGCTCGAAACAAATATTTATTTGGCCGGCAGGTAAATTCCATCAGCCTTTATCAAGGAACTATAACATAATATTTTAAGGAACTCAAAAATCCGTTGCACAACTGACATCACTCAGTCAGCAGTACATTCGCGTAGGACGATGCAGGAGAGGTTCAGATGTAGGACATGTACTGCTGATGCAGTACATACTCAAAATGGGTAAACACTGTAAACATAAATAAGTTTCAAAATACGAGTACCGATGCTTACTCTACCTACTTTTTCTTGTATACAATTTATTACACACATCTAAGTTTCGTCTAGATGTAAAGATATTTATTCATTAAACTACGATTTATTTTTAAATATGTGCTAGCATTTTAATTACTACACTTATGCTAATTTATCCCATAGAACGCCTAAAAATTACACAAGCGTCCGGAAAACGTAGATCAAACAAGTGTTGTTTACACTGAGTCCCATAAGAAAAAGCTCTAAGTGAATTAAGATAGGTAGGTAGTTACTTTGTTAACAAAAAACAATTGCGTCGTGCAACATTCGCCATGGATCTGTCAGTTCCGTGTTTAAGATGTCAATAATCAACAATGATATATGCTCAAATTGATAGAATTATCAAAAGGCTGATTAATTTAACACTATGTAAAAAATATTTTCGTATGGAAAATAATGGACGGATAATGCTCAAAGTGGCTGTAAATAATAGAAAAAGTAGCTCTGAGTGATTCCCTCGATGGGATGTGAAATCTGTCAAATGGAACTAGGCTAGCCTTTTTTTATTAAAGCGATCGTAAAGTCTCAATGATAACTTTTTATGTTAGTATAATGCAAATTTTTCAGTGTAAAGAACCGAAATATGGAGGGCAAGCCAAACTTTTTTAAACGATAGGACCTTGAAGACACGTAAACGCAATTTTTGTATGGGAATTTATGTATTGCAACCGACCTTTTTGTTAATTTATAGCTGCTGATGACTTTCCAATATGGTCACATCGATGGTCGTCGTCGACTTTTTTCATTGCAATGACCCACTCATTATAATATCAAAATTGATAAATCTTGGTCATCAACGCTGAAGCAATTCAACTATCCTACTAAAATTATAAACGCGAATGATTGCATGTATATAATTATGTGTGGAAGTCTTAATTCTTAATTCTTTATTGTACACAAAAAAATAAAACATAGCATACAGTCAAACAATACATTTAAAGTGTAGTGCACAAAAGCGAGCTTAATTCAAGATTGAAATTTCTTCCAGCAAACCTTTGAGTTTCTGTAACTCTTTCACGCCAAAAACTTCGCCCGCGCAATTTAGTACTAATTCCTCCAGTTGAATTTCCAAAAATGACGAAACACCGTATGTATTTATTTTTGCTGAAGAGCTTGAATATTAAATTTTATTCTTCTTACTTAAAAAATTACGGACTTCCCATATAAAATTTCAACTCCTATTTCACCCTCTTAGAGGATTAATTCTTAAAAATTCTGAAACACGTGTTCATTTATTTCTAACCAATAACTTGTTTATGAAATTTCAAACCTGTAACTTTGAAAATCACGGATTTCCATCCAACCATTTTATCCCTTATTTCACCCCTTAAGGGGTCGAATTACTTAAATTCCTTTCTTAGCGGATTATTTTCCTTTTTCTAAATGAGGTATATTATCACGCTTACGTCAAACGATAATATTTTCCATTTCAATCAAGTATTAATACAAACATGGTCTAATAATAGACCAAGTTTAGATCTGCGGTTTTATAACTATGCGTAAATTTATAGTTATATCACTGAAGACCTTGTACAATCTTGTTACTATCGTACTACCTGGTTGAAGTAAATATTATTTGCTTTCTAAACTGTATTGGAATAACCTACGTACATAAGTTCTTGTCATACAATTTTTCGATTTATAAATATAAGTATATGATGCGCGAGGTGTCTGTATTTTCTGTCTACTGTCTACCCACATGGGGAAAGGCGTGACTATGGGTACTACATGCAAATGTGCATGCAAATGAAGAGCTGTGGTGGCCTGTGTGGCGTGACCAGTGGACTGACATGTCAAACGTCTCGAGTTCAAACCCGGGCACGCACCACTGACTTTTCGGAAGTTATGTGCGTATTTACCACATGCTCAAACGGTGAAGGAAAACATCGTGAGGAAACCTGCATGCTGAGAGATTTTCTCGATAGCATGTGAAGTCTACCAACCCGCAGTAGGCTAGCGTGGTGGACTATAGCCTAATCCCTCTCAAATGAGAGGAGACCCGTGCCCAGCAGTGGGACAATAATGGGTTGATGATGATGCAAATGTGCTAGTTTCAAGTTTTAACCTAAAATTTAGTACAAATTTAACAGCTATCGTAACGTATACTTACAGTAGCATCGAAACCATGTCTTAATAAGCCATTGGTATTGTATTTTAATCGAGTATTTAAATACCAGACAAATAAAGTAGATTGATAAAGATGAATTGGAAAATTCATTCTAGTTTTACCAAACACATAGAAACCAACATTTATTGAAAACACCTATATATTACTCGAAATAAATATTCGTGTATAGTATGTAGGTAATATATTAGTTTATCGTCACATTATCTCGTTACGAGACATTATCCCCTCATGAGACTGTGACGACAAAATCATCATATGGTATGTTAATTTGTCATGTAGGGCTTAATATGAATTCAGTACGGAATATGGACAGATAAAACGTAAGACGTGACCGCCGACATACAATGGTAATAGTAGTCCAAGCCCATCGAATACAATCAATTCAGTCAGCCTTAGTTATCGGTGTCGAACCCAACCATTAATTAAACTACGTGTCTCCGTCAGGCACGTCTGGTTACTCTCAAAACCTTTTCTCTTAATCCGTCATGGTACAGGCACAATATAAAAAAAAAACTATAACTATCGGGCGCATTTTAAGCCTCTGCAAAATTTAAATGGGTTTCAGCCCTGCAGAGACAAAGCCAGTGCATCAAACATCATTGTCAATATACACATCTTCTATCATAAGGCTTCTTAAAACAATCTCTTGAATAATGTTAATTAGATCTTTCAGAAAGAAAACTACAAATAGCATCCTAAGCAAAACTTTCTTGAATTATATCATCATTTAGCTGTTCAAAATCAAACTGCTGGGCACACGTCTCATATTCGTTGACGGATAGACTACTATCCACCACGCTGGATTAATGCAGGATAGCAGGAAAAATACCTCATGCATGCAGGTTTTCTCATCAACATTCCTTCATCCTTTAAATGAGGGCTAGTTGAGAAGTCTCACCGACGTTTTACCAAAACATGTCATTCTCATACCAGTACAGATAGATATCCTACTTATCCGTAAACGGTGT
This sequence comes from Craniophora ligustri, assembly GCA_905163465.1. Classification (NCBI taxonomy): domain Eukaryota; kingdom Metazoa; phylum Arthropoda; class Insecta; order Lepidoptera; family Noctuidae; genus Craniophora; species Craniophora ligustri. The sequence goes on along the minus strand of LR990959.1, from coordinate 13,937,534 downwards.
TAATATTGAAGATTTTATCGCGGTATATCGATATTATTTTAACCAGCCTTTACTATTCCTCAAAGAGGTTTATCTAATAAAAAAACATAGTACAACGTTAACTAATTGTAAGAGCACACAAGTCTGATGTATCAATTGTATGGGATTTCCATCAATTACAAGTCGTTAGAGAGTCATTGTCGCAAACAGATCCTGTTTAAGCTATAATGGACATAACGTCATTCATATTAAGGAATCATTTGCAGTGTTGTGTTAAGTCAGCGTCAATACAATACCCTACTAGTACTTATTATTGGCACAAACAAGAATAAATGTATGCCACTGATAGTAATGTTTTTATGGCTAACAATAAAATACAAATGCTACTTAATTTTAAGGAGCCCTCAAATATAGTGCTACTTCGGAAGAGAGTACCTACTTATAGATTTCAAATAAAATTAACATCCACTTCTATGAACAAAATACAATTCAATATTTATAGAAGCGATGATACGAGCAATATTAATATTTTAATTATTAAAAGCAATGCTATAATCGTTTCCATAGGTCATAGGTGTAGATCACATAAAACTTTATGCTATACGATAAATAGTTTGATGTTCTAAGAAATGTTAATTAAAATAATATGAGTGCAACACCTATGTAATTATTATAATATACAATGGAAACGTATATAGAGTTAAGTAATTAAATAATAGAACATTTTATGACGGTACTTCAACTCATGATCTCATTCTGAGCTGACCACGCGGTCAGCTGTGGATGTGGAACAATACGATTAATGGGGCGAATGATTAAATGCCACGGTACTTATAACTTATCCAATCTTTTCAATACATACAGTCTTACATACACGCTTTTGTCTTGTAGTGGGGTCATCCCCTATTTACCTACATGGCATCTCAGGCTCTAGGTGTACATTATGGCCTGACCCTCGTTATATAGCTTTTTGCTATCTAATTATTAAAAGGATATAAGCATACACGGAATATTCAGTTTCATGTTTGTAGATTTCTGTGATACTTTGTCTCAGCTTAAACTCAATTGATTAGCTATCTTAATCGGCTGAAACGAATAGGCTATCTGTCATTGGTGTGTCATGCATCTGTTTGGCTAAGTTTCCGCTGACACGAGAGAAGTTTTTTGCTACAATCCAAAAACTTGTACTCCAAGTCAGGCTTCGACTTGAAGTATTATCAAAATTATTGGAAGAATGCCAAAAATGAACGCCTCTGGAGAGCTGAGAAAGCATATAAGCACGCTAGGTTATGAAAATATTATAATAGAATCTGGTAGCATATTGGAGGGGTTGGAAAGAAAGACTTGATATAACAATGGAATCTGTAGTCGCTCGAGTGAATGCCCTTGAGCCATCACGACTCGTGAGAAACGTTCCAATTTTGCTCGACCATTCAGAGCTATGCAAGATTGACTGACGGCTGTAACAAAATTTACGAGTTCAAGTTTCATGGACGCCGTCAATTCAACATTTGATAGACAATTGTGTGGACTCAATTGCCACTGAGAACTCAAATCAATTTCGAGATTTGAAATACCTTCTTAAATATTCAGCTATCTACTGCATATGCTTACATTAAAACAAATAAAAGCTTTAAAAAATGGTCCATCTTCATCACTCTTTATGATTTTGACTTAAGCCCTAGGCTGTCTTATCATGGACTCTGCAAAATATAGATTCCTTAACATAACCAAAGATTAGATATAGAAATAGCAATGACTTCACTTGATAGAATCGAACAGGAAAAAAGCCGATCAACATATTGCTTTTATTATATTTTGCTTTCGATCATAGAACCAGTTGAGAAGCAACGGGAACTCAATATAATATGTAAATCTTTGAAAAGCCAATGAAGATTTTTTAAATATCTGTATGCCTTATTACGTTATACCTATGATAAGAGAACTTATTATACTGATTTCTTACACTTACGCAATCACTAGAGACAGAAATAAAACTACATTTTCCAGATTTTATCGCTATTCATTGATACTTAACTGCGTCTTCAGTCACGAGCAGATTTTTGTGATATAAACTAAGAGAACATAAACTGCAGAAAAAAGTTCATAAATAGTGTGTATGTAGATTAATTTACCTAAACTTTCTTCTCTTAAATGAACATTACTCTAATTCGAGAGCAAAGGAGCTAAATTACTTTTTCCTTAATTTCTTGCAAAATATTTTATCTTGGGCTTTCCCATACTAATTTTCCTTCAATTCATCCTTCTAAAATTATGTCAAAAGTTATCGTGTCGCTTCTTATGTAAATTATATTTTAATAAACACATACTTGCTCGCAATGACTGACATAATTACAGTACTACTGACGAAACCCTTCCACGTGAACTTTCGCTACGTACATCGGTTGAATAACATTAGAAATACGCAATTTACACTATGTACGCGATACGAATACCTACGTGATAATCCTGCGTAGTACATATATGTACTGGATGTTATACGAACGTGACGATATTCGCCGATGTAGAGGACCGATAGCGGCGATCGCGAAGATAACACACTTGCGTAGAAAAGTTACAGATACACTATCTTTAGAACGTCAATATTTCTCATTAGATGTGATTAATGTATACGCAATAAAAAATATGATATAAACGAACTGGTTGACTTGCCAGAATAGTCTGTGGTCCGGCACAGTACTTACACATCTTTGTCTATGAAAAATGAATTCAATTCAATTATTTATAATGGCAAACTATGCCGATGTCGACAATTCTGCCAATGTAAAATGAAGGGACGCAAGTGCCCGAGAACGACAGACCATTGACATTGACAGCGAGTGTAGTACGTAAATAAAATATTACAGAAACTGAAAAATCTAAATTATGTAGATAATGTGTTATGTGCCTAATTATCTAAGTTATAATTATTTTGAGTAATATATAAATAGACTGTGGTGAATAGATAATACATACCTAAATTAAAACGATTTCTTTTTTATCTAGGTTTGTGTGGGTACTTGTGAACAGTGTATAGTTATTGTTTATTGTTTACATTATCTATCTATGAGACGTGGTTGTGATTACTTTATCAGAATTTTAATTGAATATTAACGTAGGTATGATTAATTAATGATGTTTGTATGTCATGTGGGTAAAGTGACGCAAATTGCATTTTATTATTTACCAAAACCAATTATTAAAATAAGATTTGATGAATAAAGATATTATCATCACTATTAATTACCAACTAAGCTGTGAAAACCAAACAACGTGTGAAAAAGTTTATTGCAAAGTTTTTTTTATATAAGTTATTTAGCTAAGTTCCACCTATGTTAGTCAATTACTCGTATATGGCTAATTAAAACTAATTTTCTTAAGCAATTTGTTAGACCGCCAAGATCAGTCAAGACCCTTCGGAGATCAAGCTAAGCCTTCAGTTTATTTTCATTCGTTAATGGTAATAACAAAAACTCTAACAACCAGTATCCTGAGGATATCGCAGAGGTCAACAATAGGTTTGTGGAAGTCTAATAATAATGGGCTAGACTGGGAGCGACTCCAACGTAGGTGGAAAAAGACTTGGAAGAAGTGGAAACCTTATCTAAAGACACCTTAATTTACTACCTGAACAAAACCCTTCTTTCTAGGCTGTAGAAATAACCTACAGTGATCAAAACAAATAGATAAGCTTACGCAGCTTCACCCAAAAGTTCTTTCAACCTTTGTTGACTTTGAGAAACCAGCGGACACCCCCGATAAAAGTTTTGAACTTCTCAAAAAGTTCTAACATTCAAACTTATTGAATGCCAATAATGTTACTTGGGAGTAACTTAGCCGCCGTAAATCCTTTCACATTTATTCATTACCTCGATCCGACACAAAGAAGTTTCTTTTCCTGTAAGAATAATTTTAATAACGTATTGTTTCGACCACTCGTTTCTACTTGGCGTAGTATGCAAGTGAAATATTACATTTGAAGCTATCAATACTTTAGTTAGAAAGTAAAGAAGCACTTAACATAAAATCGTATTCGAAAAAAGCGAAAGTAGTTTTAAATCATAGACTTGTTATCTTTGTTTCTTCGCAATGAACTTCTGAACTAATGGACTGATTTTAATAAAACTTTGCAAACTGTGTAGTTTGGTTAAACTTCAGAGATAGGATAATTTTAATTTCAGGATTTACGCAGACTAAGTGAGCACAGCATTTAGTAGTATTTTGAACAAACTCTTCCAAGTTCCCTTTGCAGTCCACTCTATTTCCATATCCGTCTACCCAGTAGAACCCGTAGAACCCAAATTGTTGGCTTTTTCCAAGCCACACAGGGAAGCGGGTTTTTTTTTTTAACAGAACGTTACGAAGCATTTCGGGAGGCGCCAAGACTGAGAAAGTATCGCATGATCAGACAAAATGTTATAAAAATCCATGGTTAACGCTAGATAGTTTTGTCCAAATATTTTTCTAGGCAGACAGGTAGTCTAGACGAGAGCCTTTTATCCTGTTTGATGACGTAATACTTTATGGTTATCTTATTTACTTCGGCTGCCTTTATGACCGGCCGAAAACCATACTAAACGAAAAGCTTTAGTCCAAGATGCTGGTAGACTCTTGTAAACACTCTTAAATATATATCTATCTTTGTCATTGTAATGTAATCAAAGTGAGACGGAACTAGGGACAGAGATGTAGTAATATTATTCTCAGATTTTTAAGCTGTCCCTTTTAGAATATATTTTAATTTCACTGTATTATTGAGGTTCAGCGAATATTTAGTAAGGGTTTTATTGAGCTGTTGTTTCGAAAATATTATACTGGATCAAAAAATAGGTAACCCTTTACGGGTATTGACTAGACCTGCGGTTTAATCTAAAAACTAATGTTCGTGTCTCGAAGTTATACGCGGTTTCAATTTTAAACATTAAGTATTTTAATAAAGGAGCTAATCAATAGCTTCTTTATTAAAAATAATGGTAAATATCGAAAATAATTTGAACTGTTTCCAACGGAATGGTTTTTATAATGTACAGAAATAATTACAGTAGGTACCTACCCTAGTTAGTACGCCTAATAGTGATGTGGAAAATATACCTACTATTCTAATTGTTGAACTAACCTTTACCTATTTGTACTCTACTATCGCATTTTTAAGGTTTACATCTTTGTGAAATAGGTCTTAACTCACAACTACATCGGCAGCAAATTCATCCCCCACACCTTGGAACTCTCTGAATCTACTCGCGTACTGAGCGGTTAAAAGGAATTTCATACCACGCACAATCAGGCTGTGGAATGAACAACTGGCCGAGGTTTTCCCAAACGATTACAGCATGAGGTTCTTCAAAAAAGGAGTGATAAGGTTTTCAAAGAGTGTGTTAATATTATCATCTGTTCTTCTGTATTTCTATATCAGTAGTTTTTATTTTCCGGCTTGGTAAAATGGATTTGTATGGTATATGCTAGCTCACATAACCATAGTTAATTATTGCACTCTATATTGTATAGACTGATTATAGTATTATATAGAATCATTTATTAAATAAACAGACAGAAATGTGTGCTGGGGAGTTTGTTGCGCCGCTTCTTCTTCCCAGCAAAAACACTAGGAAGCGGTGAAGGGCGGCGTTTTTGGGGGCTGTCTTTATTGTCGACGTTCAAAAAGAGCCAAATAAATTTGGCCTACTTTGAATAAATGATATTTTGACTTTGACTTTGACAAAGGGTCAGCGCGCGTTGACACCTCTGGTGTTGTAAAAACAATACTGTGAGATACATATAGTATAGCTACGTACTCTACGTACATCGTTAGTTGTAAGAGATGAGTTCATTAGGTTTAAAGATCTTTATTATCACAATAAACAAAGAAAATTGTCACTTACGTGATAACATGATTATACAACAATATGTTAACGTCCGTCATCGAACTTGCCAATCGGAAACAGTAGTGGGGTATCTGACTGTGTAATATTTTTTTTATGGAATTAATTTTGCAATTTATAAAACATACCTACTGTCATCCACCCCATTCCTACTACGCAGTTAGTTGTATTAGTTAATATTAACAATAAATTGTACTTAATATCTTTTGTCTGTCAACCTTTCAATGATGATCATTAATAACAAACAATATGACGCAAACAATTCGTGAAAATACTTGATGATAAGCTTATAACAGTAGAAAAAAGTATGTTTTTATACTGGGTGTAATTATGATAACCAGCATTATATATTTTTTTAATGTTTACCTAATCATCATTATTTTTCTAAGATCGTCAAACTCAATAAGATAGATATTTAAATAATTTAATTGATATGCTCATATTAAGTATATGTAGGTTATAGGGACTTCACGTGGGTATTATTTACACTGTCTGTATGATTTGAATGATTGAAATAACAGAAACTAATCATAACATACTTCGTTTAATTTATAATTTCGACGAAATGTTCGACTAACTGTATTTCTATAAGTTACAAAACAAAATTGTTCATTTCGATCGGTTCTAAAAAGACAGATTACTGCTTTAACGACGCCACAGCCGCAAAATTGCAGGTCTTAAAAACAGCGCCAGGCAAACTGTCTGGCGTATGGTGAATCAGAACCTTTCCTTTCAGTGCCATGGGACACTCTTAGAAATCGATTGTTTTGCCTATAAAACTATGTTGTTAAGTATATGGGCACCATCTGCTTCAATAAAAGATTTTTCTTCCTTTACTTCTAAAATTAAATTACGTACACTCTAGTGGTTGAACCAATAACGTGCATTTGAATCGATCTACCATTTTTTTATTTTCTGAATTTGTCAAGACAGACAGACAGACGTCGTTAACCAAACAATTTGTCATTTAGTTCGAAATTCATATTTATTTTTTCGCCTTACATAATAAACTCACCTTGGCACACAAATGGAGTGATAGATCCCGTAGTTCCGTAACACATGAATAAATTCCGGCAGCGTCCGACAAGCACCCATAATACTAAACGCGGCTAACGAACAATTCCATATCATTAGTGTCCGCCGCAACTCGAATCTGTGAACAACACAAAAACATATTTAAGTATAAGAAAAATAGCCAAAAAGATCATGAGGCAATGACCTCTGAAGCATATTTGACTTAAAATTTCGGTCACTATTTTAACAAAGTGTTTTTTATGTCCTCTTTTTCAATTATTCTTTAAGAATGTTACTTTAATATGAATTTGCTGTCTGTATATAACTGCCTATTTGATCTAATGGTCGTAAAAACGACTGCTGACCAAGAGAGCTTGGGTTCGATCCGTCGAGGAAAGTGTAATTGTGTCTTTCTATGAAATTCTCAGTAGAAGCTCGGAGTTTGGATCCGTGGCATCTATTACATGGAACCTAAAATACTGGCGAAATGTAGGTCGGTGTACATTAGTACCTACACCTTTGCCTAACCATTCGGGGACGACAGGCGTGATGGTATGTATGTAACAATGTTTTGGTCAAAGCAACAGGATAGTAAATAAATATAATAAGTAAATTTTCTACATAAAATGGTAGTGGTTAAGCACGATAGCGGCTCCCCAAGACGTGACAGCCTCGCGTAGCTTCCAACACACACGCGCCCCCCATTGGGGTCTAACCATATGTTTAAAACACTCGACAACCTTATTATTTATACTGAATTCTTACATTTACGCAAAAAAAAAAAAATTAACATTGAAATTACTTTTTTTTTTCGGATATTATCGCGGTATATTAATATTATACAAAGCGTCGTATGTAATACAATATACAATAGCTTCGATTCCGATTCCTGTGTCTCAGGTACTAATATATCTATAATCATATGTATATGCCGTAAATAACTATTCGGAACACCCTTATTTTATGTAGCCGAAACCGCGGCAAGATAACAGAAAAATTACGACAAAACAATATTACCAAGTAATTAATTAATGCAGTATAAGTTAGTCAATTGTAATTTTAAATTAACGATCCACTTAAACAAAACCGCAACTGGTTTAATTAGTCAAGGTAACTAATTAGTTATTTTCAATGAAACAAGACGTAAGTTAATTTAGATTGCGTCTGTTTTTCGATTACTTACTAAATAGGTATCTGCCGACTTTATAAGAAAAAGTAAAAAAAAATATACAAGTAATAACTACACCAAATCTAAATAAATAATATTATAATCTTAATACTTTTTCTATATTTAATCATAATTAAAACTTTGAATCAACACAATAATATCCTCGTGACCTTGAAAGAATACAACGACGGTAGCAAGTTTTTTTTTTTTTTGATTCAGATCGATTGGCAGAGCAGCTTTACAGAGACTAAGCCATACAGAATACGTATTTCTACATCATACTAGATGGAAAAGCTGGTTTTATTATGAACTAATTTCCAGGCCAACCCGCAGTAGGCGTTGGTGGACTATAGCCTAAACCCTCTCAAATGAGAGGTGACCCATGCCCAGCAGTGGGACAATAATAAAACAAATCCGGCTGTGAGGTAGCGGCGAGCACAATATGATTGCGTTCTAATATACAACAGCAAAATCAAAATAAAAAAAAAACTGTTCTGGGCCGATGCGGAACAGAATCTTGTCAAAGTCTAGTAGTGTGACCAGTGGGAGTGGCATTGTGGGGAAACATGCGTGAGAGATTTCTCGACTGGCCTAGTAGAAGATCTCTACTAGTCTAGAGTGGTGTACTATAGCCTAATTCCCCTCGAAATTGAGAGGAGACCCAAGGCTATAGGACAGTAGATAATGAACAGCAGCAATAATTCTTAATGTATGAAACTGTAGGAACGCTATCATATGATGTGATGATGTGATGTGATGTAGGAGACCACGTATTAACTTCGTTCTGTACACGCGTTCTGTGTGGCTCAACCTCAACAGACAGTCACAATGCATACAATATATTTGCATATTTCTTTTATTGTCGCTACATATTAATGTGGGCTATTGTGAGCGTTCACCGTCCTCTTCCACCGCCTTTCAACCATATAAAACATGATAATACGTTACACAATAGATTTCTAGTTTTATTCATAGGAAAGAATTATACTTCAAGCTATCTTCTGTTACTGGACGTGACAAAGCATTTATCGACAAAGATTTGTTTTTAAGTATCGTGTTCCTACATTCGGGTTTGAAAGAATAATCTCGAGATTTTTTTTCTGATTATCCTACTAATATAGTGTATTCCCGTTCGTCCCCTAGACTTCGTCCCCCGAGGGGGACGAACGGGAATTTACAAAAATAATATTTAATTTGTTCCCGATCGTCCCAATCCTAATTCAAGAGAGGACGAATGGGAATATGTTCTTCGATTAGTGCCATTCGTCCCACTAAAAAGATTTGTGCAGAAGCCTACAGCTTATCAAATAAATGACTGTACTACGTATTTAATACTTTAACTGTAAATCCCCTTTTTTCAATCAAAATATTCGAAATTACAACCAAAAATACTGAATTGCACACTAAATTTGAACCGAATCGGTCCAATTCATAATTATTGGTTTAGGTTAGGTTAGAACTGTGACCACAACGCACGAGCCGAGCGAGCGAAGCGAGCGTGCCGCGGCAGCGGCCGGCGAAGTGCCAGAACCGAATCAGTCCTATTCATAATTATTTGTTTAGGTTAGAACTGTGAAAAAGAATTAATAAATTATTCCCATTCGTCCCCCCAAAAAATTTTGAGGGACCATCGGGAAAATAAATAACGAATTCCCGTTCGTCCCCCTCGGGGGACGAAGTCTAGGGGACGAACGGGAATACACGACTAATATTATAAATGTGAAAGTTTGTAAGGATGTTTGTTACTCTTTCACGAAGAAACCGCTCAACAGATTTGCATGAAACATAACATATAAGGCTACTTTGATCTATATAACATGCGGGCAATGCCGCGAGAGGCAGCTAGTGTACATAACACAAAAAATATTTTTGATCATAAATTAATGTTGGTAAGGTACGATCAGCAGCGTAGTGAACGAGTTCCGTAAATTATGTTTTTTACCAAGCGAAGATGATGATTAAGGACATTGATAAGTTTCCAAAATAACATTTTCATTATTATAAATGAAACTTATTTCCGTAAATAGATCTTTTTATAACACTAGTGACTGACAAAAGTTAAATGGAGACGGTAGAATAAACTAAATCCATACCAACGTGGATATTAGACGTATAAAAACTGATTTAATGGTATATGTGTATTGTTTTAATACCGTTTCTTAGTCACGAGAAACCTGGAACCGATATTATCTTATGATCTCTGCAAAGAATCACCGAATAAACTCAAATATCAAAGTCTAGATTTTGTGTGAGCAATTATATGAAAGTGACGCTAAAAATAAGTACTAGTAGGGTGCAATCTGCGATCAAATTAATGTTAATGAACATATTCACTGATATAATGTCAAGTTCAAGTATACAAGTTGATACATCACATTGGCAAAACAAATCATAAATTAACAAACCATAATCAAATTGAAACAAGATTGACGTTAATTAATTGGTGCCTTTGTACGAAAAGCAAAACATAATTATGTACGATGCTAATTACGTAAGCTATTAGAATAATTTCGATAGCAACTAATACTGGTATGCTTATCATGATTTAATTAGTACAGTATTTGTATAATAAGGTGATTAATATGACATGTATTGAGTTACTCGCTGTATCTAATAGATAAATTTGTAAACATTAATATGATTGTGGTCATAGACCTTTGATTACCTATATTGATTACATGGTATCTAATTTTCGTTGTTTATTTATTATTCCCACGGGCAGATTATTATTTATCTATATTAATAACAGTTGCCACCTGTATCGTGGAATTCGTGGAACATTACTTGAGAAGGGCTCGGCTATTTAATTTTTGTTATGTTCGTAATTGTAAGGTTTTTCCATAATTCCACCGGATAAGTCATAAGTTTGGATGTTTTTTTTATGGAAATATGAATAAAAATAGATAAGGTAGATACGGTGTAAATATTTAATGATATCCGTAGGAAGTTCGGGCCAGCGTAAAGCCTATTTATAAAAAGGTAGGGACAAAAGAGTTCCCGTCTATACGTCTTTCTCCTGTTTGTTTATTAGCTTATTATCGCATTTCGAACATTATTTATTTTAATTAGGACAATGCCTTATGAAGTAAGTACTAGTAAATAAGCACTTGGTACTTATCTAGTATAATGTAATCAGCGGCTTAATTAGTAGCATACAATATAGTGTACGCAGGTCCCAAGATCAGGCCGTATAATTATTTAACTAGCGACCCTCGACCTGATTTCACTGGAATAGTAGTTCGGTTCATGAATGTAGTATTTACTCCAAATTATACAAGTCTAACTAGTTGTGTTAAATACAGCTGACAACAGTGATAAGAGGTTTCACGACGTTTTGTGAGGTACCTTTTTTATTGCTCGGAAAAATTGCTTTCCTTTGCTCTATGGTCGGGATCATGGGTCCCATGAGGAACAAGACACAAATAGACAAGTCCAATTTTGTATAATAGACTCAATTATTTCTGAGATTGACTGTTTAGCGAGTAGGTAGTATTTCGCGTTTATACGTGATGTAATACATTTTGTTGTTTTCATGTAGTAATAGTTTCATTAATTTATATTAGTTAGAGATAAATGATTGCGAGAGTAACTTTCCCTGATATTGCACGTAGCGATAAAGAAGAGCAACCTTTTGATAACATAATAACTTTGTTTTTCTCGATAAGAGATTATTAAATAATCATCTGTATTGCGTAGGTAATGGAAGTTATTTATCTAAGAACGTGATCTCGACTAGAAATATTTGGTATGATAAATTAAGTAGCTGCATTAATGCAACCACCAATTTTCAGATTGTTTACATATAATAGGGTCCCTTAATTAATGTATGTACCTACTAAATAAATATTATACCTAGGTATTTGTAGCGGATCAACAGTTTAGTATCCATGACACAAGCCTTATTCGCTCGGAAAGTCTGTACTAGATAGCGTTGTGTAATAGTGTCCGGATTTATATTACCTTAATAAATGTCAACACATCGTAATATTAATTTTAAAGAGAGGAATCATTAAAGATACCAATCGGTGATAACTTTAAGCATACCTGCCTGATATTGCCACTACTTCGTTTCAATACAAAGATAGATCTGAAATTCATTTCACTGATAGTTCAACAAAATAAGTTTAGACAACACACCTTACTGGCCATTCCTAAAAATAAAAAAAAATGGAAAATTTCAAATTGATTCTTAAAAAAGTGTTCCGTTGAACTTTCTTTAAATTCGCACGATCAATCGCAACTGGTTGCAAAATTATTGAACGCTGTCAAACGAAAGATTATGACGAACTTGCTTTCACATTTCCGTACCGACTACCGACTTAAGAAGTTGTGTAGTAATCCGCATGAATGAAATGACTCAGTGGAACTACATTAGTTGTATAATGAACTGAAGGTCATGCTTATAAATAAAGTAACTGACTAATGACAGCATAATAAAATAGTACCTTCTGACAAGTAATTTAGCTAATAGAATCAATCTGCAAGTGTTTATAGCTATGGTTGCTTTACAGATTTTGAAACATCATTTTTGATTTTTTTTTTGATTGATTACATATTTAACCTCCGCAAAACCTCAAAGGAGTTTACAGCATATACTTATTTTTTCTTAAAATTAAGAAGCAAGGCCATAGCCATTAGAAAAAAAACAATAAAGATGACAGATAGACTCAGAAGTAACTTTTGCGTTTTTTTTTCTTTTTTGGCACTGGAATCATCATTATGCCACGCTCTTCACCTTTGAACTTGAAAAATAAATTACCATGAACTTACAACAGTTATTATTATAAACTTGCATGTATTCAATGCCTTTCGGTAGCCTATACATATACAATAAGGAAATAATAATAAATACATATTCAGTACTTATTCATATTTACAATAATATGTAATTACGGGATTTCTGGAAAAGGCTTCAATGGGGCCTAAAGTAATTTGCATATTTTTTTCCAGTCAGCCAGTAATATATTTTATACATGAACTTGGTATTGTAATCAGTTATAAAACACGTGTCAATAATATGGGTATAAGATAACAGCAGTTTGTGATAGCTTGCGGCACATATTACGTCAGATCGAGCCAAATCGATATAAAACACGTTCTTTTTTTAACTCAATAGAACATAATTGTATTACTATAGAAACAAGACAAAGATATATTCAAATTTTCAGCAATATTCAACCTAATCAAACTATATTTGCGCAAATCCATACTGCGAAAGTATGTCCTCCTGTTTCCTTCTTACGCTTAAACCGCTGAACCAATTTAGATAAAACTTGGCACGAAAATAGTTTGGGTTCTGGGGAAGAACATAGGATAGGTTTTATCTCGGAAATCGTCCCTTAAGAGGGCGAAAAGGAGGGTGAAAATTTGTATGGGAAATCAATAATATTTAGTAATTACTTAAAAAAAAACATACGAAAATGTTTTTTTTTTGAGAAAATTAATTAAGAAAATTAATAAGCGATAAAAAAATAAATAAAGGAGGAAACGTAAAGTGGTGGATGGGTAAAAAGTAAGCTACCCAAATTACTAAGTCTACACAGACAAAATCTTGGATAAAAACTAGTTTATCAACTAAAGAGGCTGATGCGAGCATGGGATTTTTTATCAACGTGTTAAAAATAGTTATGTTTTAATAGAATAGATTGTTTTTTTGTGTCACGTGTGTGTTACGCTACGGTGTCACACACGGACCGCTGACGTTGATAACACCGCTACCGCGCATCGCAACTTACACGTGCCGCCGAGTCAGCTGAATTTGATCGACCTACATAATTACTCGATTTGTAGAATTGTGAGAATTGTAATTTTAAACTATATTAAAATATAAAACATTCTTGGTACTAACATTGTCCAGTAATCACCTATTGTAGTTCTTATAAGTTTTATAATTAAATAAGTCTAAATTAAATTGGTTTTTTTTGCATCCTCCGGCTCCAGATATCTTAATTGGCGCAGTCGGTAGGATACTCGCGGGCCGGTTCGCGAGAGTAAATTGCTAGGAACGCGTATAGATTCCGCGATGCGCGAGCTACCCGGGTGGCTGTTCAGCACCGCACGAGTATCCAGATCTACGAGACCTGCAGCCGGGAGGTGTATCCAGACATAGATACTGCAGAAGAACCATGACTATGTATATGTAAGTACTCTAGAATAGTTCTTGAGTTGCTTTCCTTTATTTTTAACTGTGTAATTTTAATCCTCCAAGATTTTCCATCCAAGGCAATCGCGGACCCCTAGGTTAGAAAGGTCATCTAGACTAAATTTATTAGACTCATTAAGACAAACTAATAGCGCTAGTTTTAGTGACAGTAGTGACGCCAGTGTGCCAGTAATAAAAATGGCTACAATTGACAGTATTTATAAGGCCTTGAGAATAGTCCCCGAATTTGACGGAAATACAAATGTTTTGACTAGGTTCATTAAATTATGCGACCAGCTAGTCGGAGCTTATGTGTCACAAGAACCAGGACACGAATTAATAAACTTAGCTCTTATAAATGGCATTCTTAATAAGGTCACTGGACCCGCAGCACGATTGATTAATACCAATGGCGTTCCAGAAACTTGGGAAGGCATCCGTAGCGCGTTAGTTAATAATTTCTCAGACCAGCGCGATGAGACTTCGCTCTATAACGACTTGGCTTTATTAACACAAGGTCCGTCTACGCCTCAGGAATACTACGAAAAATGTCAAAGTTTATTTGCAACCATTATGACGTACGTTAGTTTACATGAAACTGTCCAAAGTACAATAGAATCAAAACGCTCACTGTACAAAAAGTTAACCCTTCAATCCTACTTAAGAGGCCTGCGCGACCCCTTAGGATCACGCATCAGATGCATGCGACCAGACACGATCGAAAAGGCCTTAGAGTTCGTTCATGAAGAAATGAACACACTGTACTTACAGCAACGCAATGAACACTTACCAGTTAAGAAAACCCAACCTCAGCTGTACAATAATCATGCAACAAAATCATTTAATAATAGCACGCCTATGCACAAGCCTTTTAACTTTAATATACCTGGTCCTTCTCGACCAAACATAGTTATGCAGCCTCAACGTCCTCAGAACGCATGGAGGCCAAACTTCAACCAGTCACCGCAGTTCCAAGGCCCCTCACGTACTCAACAAATGTTTGGTGCGCGTCCTCCTAATTACAACCCACAGAATAATTCTTTTAGAATGCAGCCTAGTTTTCAGCCTAAGGTACCTAGTACAAATGATTCACCAAAGCCTATGAGTGGCGTATCTCACTTCATATCAAAACCAATGCCGATTCGCGGACACGATTGGTCTAAGAGTGGAAATCCACCGCCTTCTAACTATTTTAAAAGTAGGGAAGTTAATTTTAATGAAAGTTATGAGTACCCTTATTATGAGCCCTTTTACGCTGATAGCTATGAGGAATATCAGTACGACTATTATGAACAACCCGAGTGTTCTTACTATGATATGTCCATGCATCAGCAAACCACTTGTCCCAATACATACCATACATCGTCAGAGGAAACACCAGCCGCTATAACCCTCAATGAGGAAAATTTTCTGAAAGACCCAAATATAAACGAGTCAAAATAGAAGTCAATCTACAGACTCAACGTTACTTACCTTACATAGAAATCTGTAATCCACCGTTGAAACTGTTAATCGATACTGGGGCTAATCAGTCGTTCATTAGTCCCGAAGCTGTGAAGAGATATTATCATAACTTACCTTGGAACTACGACCCTTTCGAAGTAACAAATGTGCACGCAACTAGTCGTAATGATTATTCTATTAATTTACCTTGTTTTCAGGAATTCAGAGATGATAGTGATTTAACGTTCTATATATACAAATTTCATGAATATTTTGATGGTTTGATAGGTTTAGATCTCTTAAATAAATGGGAGTCGAATATTGATCTAAAAAATAATAAGTTAGTAACTAAACATGCAGTTAATCCCATAGTGTTGTATAACTCCCGTAACTCTAATTTCTACGAAGACATAATCCCGGCGAACTCTTCTAAATTAGTAAGGGTTCCAGTTAACGTTCGAAACGGTGACGCGTGTATATCCGAGCAGATGATTTCGAATTGTTGTATACACGAATGCATCACTCATGTAAAAGACAACCGTGGGTACTTAGAAATTTATAACCCAACATCTAACGATTTGATATTCTCCATGGACCATCCAATTAAAGCAGAAATATTTAACACTGAAACCACTAAACTACTACCCCAAACTCGTGCGCAGGAAGTTTTATCTCGATTACGCACAGACCACCTTAACAAGGAGGAAAAAACTAATTTAGAATCGCTAGTGTCGCAATATGCAGATGTATTTTACATTGAGGGTGAACCGCTCACCTTTACAAACAAGATTAAACACCACATACGTACCACGGACGAAGTACCAGTTTATACCAAGTCCTATAGATATCCATTTATTCATCGCCAGGAAGTTCGTAGTCAAATTTCGAAGATGTTAGAGCAAGGCATCATCCGCCCATCCGAATCTGCGTGGAGCTCACCCATTTGGGTAGTCCCTAAGAAAGCCGATGCATCGGGTAAAGTTAAATGGCGTATCGTAATAGATTTTAGGAAAGTTAACGAAAAAACTATCGATGACAAGTATCCGATACCGAACATAACAGATGTGTTAGACAAGTTAGGAAATTGTCAATATTTCACCACTCTCGATTTGGCAAGTGGATTCTATCAAGTTGAGATGAATCCAGACGACATTCCAAAGACCGCATTTAATGTAGAAAATGGCCACTTTGAGTTTTTACGAATGCCGATGGGACTTAAAAATTCCCCATCGACATTTCAACGTGTTATGGACCATGTCCTTAAAGACTTGCAAAATTCAATCTGTTTAGTTTATCTGGACGATATTATCGTATTTAGTACCTCCCTACAAGAACACATCGTTAATTTAGAAAAAGTATTTAAAAGACTTCGAGATTCAAATTTTAAAATCCAAATGGATAAGTCCGAATTCTTAAAACTAGAAACGGCTTATCTGGGTCATATCATCAGTAATGACGGTATTAAACCCAACCCTAACAAAATTACTGCCATTCAGAAGTTCCCATTACCTAGAACTGCTACAGAAATTAAGCGATTTTTAGGATTGCTAGGCTACTATCGTAAATTCATACCCGATTTCGCTAAAATTACCAAGCCAATGACTCAATGTTTGAAAAAAGGTTCTAAGATAACATATAACGATGCCAGTTACGTGAACTGCTTTGAGAAATGTAAAACGCTGCTTATCAACGATCCCATTCTACAGTACCCCGATTTCACTAAAGAGTTTTTACTCACAACAGACGCCTCAAATTTAGCAATAGGAGCAGTGCTCTCTCAAGGACCCATAGGGTCAGATAAGCCTATAGCTTACGCTTCACGTACGCTTAACACAAGCGAAATAAACTACAGTACAATAGAAAAGGAGCTTCTTGCCATAGTTTGGGCCACCAAATATTTTAGGCCATATTTATTTGGGCGTAAATTTAAAATTATCACGGACCATAAACCTCTGCAATGGGTTATGAGCCTAAAAGAGCCTAACTCTAGATTAACACGTTGGAGACTTAAATTAAGCGAGTATAACTTTACAGTAATTTATAAACAAGGTAAAAATAATACAAATGCAGACGCACTTTCACGCGTTGAAATTAATACTGGCGAAACGGACTCTGTTGTAGTTAACATATCAGAAAAGCCACCCTCTTTAACCGGTTCTTCCACAATCACAGCACACACTAGCCTAGAAAACCCTATTCTAGAAATACCGATTTCAGATGACCACTTAAATAAATTTAATAGGCAAATCTGCTTCACAGTAGTAGGTGATATAAAGAAACGCCCAACTGTCTCTAAGCCATTTGAGACGCATACTCGTACCTCAATTCAACTTTCAGAGTCGAACCTTGAGGAAGACGTAATTAATGCTATTAAGGAATTTGCAAACCCCAAAGTAAAGACAGGTATTATAATATATCCCCCTTTAGCTATGTATAAGATAATTCCTATAATCCAAGATAAATTTAAAAGTTCAGCCATGAATTTGGTTTTAACCAAAACTGAAGTTGAAAATGTTAAGGAGTATTTAAGACAGCAGGAGATCATTCAAAAGTATCATGAAGGTAAAACTAACCATCGTGGTATTAATGAATGTTACCTAGCCCTTTCGCATAAATACTACTGGCCTAAAATGCGAGAGCAAATTTCCAAATATATTAATGAATGTAATATTTGCGGCCAAGGCAAATATGACCGAAATCCGATAAAGCAAAAGTTCTGTATAGTTCCTCCACCAAGCAAACCGTTTGACGTAGTTCATTTAGATCTATTCACCGCTCAGAACGAGAAATACCTAACTATTATTGACGCCTTTTCCAAATACGCTCAGGCATACCATCTTAGAGATGGCACAGCTGTTAGCGTCGTTCAAGCCCTTTTAAAATTTTGTTCTCACCATGGTGTACCGATATCTATAGTAACGGACCAAGGGCCTGAATTTTCAAATCAGTTATTTACTGAATTTACCAGAGTTCATAAAATTCTACACCATAAAACCTTGGTACATACTCCTAATGACAACGGAATGGTAGAGCGGCTACACTCTACGTTATTAGAACACCTAAGAATCTTTAAATTACAAAATCATAGTGAACCAGTCGTTAACCTCATGACGTACGCTATACTCGCGTATAATAGTAGTATACATAGTTTCACAAAATGTAGACCACTTGAAGTAATAACCGGTCATACAGACCCTCGAGACCCCTCAGATATAGATTTGTCCGTACACTTACTCCAACAATATGTCCATAATCATCGAAATAAGATGGCTAAGTTATATGAGGCTATAAGCGAAACATCATTGCATAATCGTACACAGTTAATCGAAAATAGGAATAAAAATAGGGAGCCTGAAAAGGAATACGAACCAGACCAACAAGTATTTGTTAAAAATCCCTTAGCTAGCAGACAAAAATTAGCACCCCGTTACACCCATGACACAGTATTAGCTGATCTCCCAGTACATATATATACTAGGAAAAAGCGCGGCCCCGTTGCCAAATCTCGACTTAAAAGAACAGCTAACACACAAAAATTGTTACAGGGCACTACTGATGATGTTTCTTCACCTGGTCCAAGCGGAGGACATATTACTTGAACACTTAGAAGATGGACCTGGATTACTTCCTTTTAAATTAGGAATGACTAAAATTATATCTCATCATCATTCATTTCTTCTTTACATTGATTTAGACGATATTCAGTCTAAAGTTAACATAGTTGCAGAGCAGTTAAGAGAGTTTGAACCGTTAGCCAATAATAATACGTCATCACTCTTTGAACCACATATTAGCTATCTTAGAGATAAGCTTAAACAAATAGTTTTACAGTTAGAGAGTTTCAAGCCTAGTCGAAATAAGCGTGGACTTATCGACGGATTAGGTACAGTAATTAAGAGTATTTCCGGTAACCTTGATTATACAGACGCAATTAAATATAATAATGCCATCCAAGTTTTAGAAGGTAACGAAGATAAATTAGAGTCGGAATTCAACAATCATGTAAGTTTAACAAAAGAATGGATGTCTAAACACTCTAGTATACTCCAAAAAATGTTAGATAATCAGAATATAATTGCAAAGAAACTTAATTCTATAATAAAACAGGATATATCTAAACAAGATTTTGTTAGTTTCGCCCATTTAGCCCAGCATCTATTGATCTTAAACGATAATATAGAGGCCTTGTCAGATGAACTAAATAAGATAGAGTACATGTTAGCATTTATACGTGCTTCAAGTACCACTCATTATATAATTAGTTTAGTTAATCTTAAGGGGATGTTAAATAAGCTAAGATTATTATACTCGAAGGATGAGATCATAGATATTGATCTACGGGAGTATTATAATATTATTAGATTGGGTTCGTATTACATAGATAAAAGAATAGTTATAGTTATAAAATTGCCGATTGCCTTACATGGAACTTATACCTTATATAAATTATCCATAGTCCCTAACAAAAATAACCTTGCCCTTATACCTACCTCACCTTATATAGCAATTCAAGGACCAAATTCTATGTACATAGAGACAGAATGTCCGAAGTTAAGCACATGGTATCTCTGTGAAGAGAAAATTGGGCACAAAATTATCGACAAACCAGATTGCATTCAACAGCTCATCACTCAGCAGCATCTGAACTCTTGCACGTTAACACCAGTCGCTCTTCATAAAGAAGCCCTAGAACAACTTGATGATAAGCACTACACCATAAGCTTCCCAACCCCGACAAAAGTACAAACCTCCTGCAAACAAGAACAGTTCCAAACACTACAAGGAAGTTATCTGGCCACCATACCTCAGGATTGTCTCATGAAAACGACGGAATTCACAATAGCCAACGTTAACAACCGCATCAAAGGACATGTATTAAAAATACAATCACCCAATAACCAGAACATCTTACCAAAAATTGAAGAATCATTGGTTGAACTTAACTCAATCAATCTTGAAACCCTTCACGACAGTTACAAGAAAATCGCTATACAAGCTCCAGTTAAACTTGACAAGATCACCGATAGCAGCATCTATCATACAACTATACCTCTGTACCTATCACTACTCGGTGCAGGTGTACTAATTATTGTTGTAACGTACCGACGTTTCTGTGCGAAAACTAAAGATCAAACGGAAGACTCTACCAAAATGGAAGCTGTGCAAGATCTTTATGCTCAGGGAGAACCGAAAAGAAACATCTGCCCTGCTGAAATAAAAGTTGACCTGAACAATCTTCCAGCAACATTTTTAACGTCTGTTAACAAATAGTTGCTGTTCTACGGGGGGAGGTGTTACGCTACGGTGTCACACACGGACCGCTGACGTTGATAACACCGCTACCGCGCATCGCAACTTACACGTGCCGCCGAGTCAGCTGAATTTGATCGACCTACATAATTACTCGATTTGTAGAATTGTGAGAATTGTAATTTTAAACTATATTAAAATATAAAACATTCTTGGTACTAACATTGTCCAGTAATCACCTATTGTAGTTCTTATAAGTTTTATAATTAAATAAGTCTAAATTAAATTGGTTTTTTTTGCATCCTCCGGCTCCAGATATCTTAATTTGTGTCGACGTCATATTTCCTTGCAATGTTATTATTTATATTATTTAAAATTTGTTCGCTTCTCAATGTGTTTTTTTGATGGCGCTAACATGTTTTATGATATCATTGAGAACACACGGTGTTAATATTAAACTTAAACAAAAGAACTATTATACATATAATATTATATACCTATTGATAGCCTCGTCGGTTTAGTGGTCGTACAGTGTCGCACTGTACCGAGCAAAAAGGCTTGGGTTTGATTCAGGTCGAGCAGTGTTATTGGATTTTTCTGTGAAATTCTCAGTAGCAGCTCGCAGTTTGGATTATTATATGGAACCTAAAACATACCGGCGAAACGTCTGTGTATATTAGTAGACCTCTGCCTAACCCTTCGGGGACGACAGGCGTATATGTTTTATATGATATGTTATGTTATATTGATATTATTTAATCAATACCTCAGTTTGCGCTTGAACATAATAATAATAATAAATATTTCTGGACATTATGACAGCGCCATCTAGTTCCGAGCTAAGCAACGAGGCTTGTGTTACGGATACTAGTTGGTTGTTATATATACTTTTTTTATCATACATAGATACATCCATGACTCGGATACAAATGATTATGCTCATCATACAACATTTGTCCCGACCGAGATTCGAACTCAGGACCCATTCACAGATACATAAAGACACACGGTAAGCAGAAAACCAGACACGTCAATAAATTTCATCAAAAATGTCCGATGAAGGGTCATAATTCATGGACATACAACCAGCTATTTATATCCACATCGCAAACTTTTAAAGGGTTATTTTACTCTGACAAGGCTAATAACGGGTGTCTTCACTTTACTTCCTGATCTCCTTGTGGAGTTGTGACAAGGTTTCCACGGAGTAGGAAAACTTTGTAATTATATTAATAGTACACAATTATTTTAAGGAAAATTCTATTTAAGTACTTACATGTTATTTATACAACCGACTACTTACTTGACGTTGTTGTTTGAGAATTTACAAGTCACGAATATTTATTCAGTATACTTTAGTTTTTTTTAAATTAATTTTATTTGCCTTCGCACTTTGGGTCTTTGAATAATAGCTATTGCTGAATTTTAATCAATATTATTATATATAAATAATTTAGACTTTATTTAATTGGAAGTATAATTATACTAAATACAAATTTGCCATTTTAAATAAAAATATATATAAACAACAGAAACGTTTGCCTTAATTTGAACGGTCCATTAAATCATCACGAAGATGAGATGCCGCATAATCCAATATGAATTTGTTGAGAAAGTGGTTACGTCAAGTACATACACGTACATTGTAATGATTAATAATTACTTTTGTCCAAGATTAAGGTGGAAGCTCCACGCTAGCCCGCAAAATTCAAATTTTCGTACGTTTTTTGCAATTTGCCGGTCATTATCAGACTGAACATTAAACAAAATATGATTCGCGCCTGTAATAGGTATTTAGTTACAGAATTATAATCATTTAACTCAATAAAACAGCCCTCAAAGTGCATATAACTGTATTGATTGTCTATTTCATGAAAAAGTCATTCATTCAAATTATATGCACTGTGAGGGTTTTATTGATGATATTAAATATTATAATTCTGTAACTAAATACCTATTACAGGCGCAAAAAACGTACGAAAATTTGAATTTTGCGGGCTAGCGTGGAGCTTCCACCTTAAGCCAAATTTCTGGGTCGTCCTCTGACAACGACGCGGAGGAGTCATTACATATCTTTTAGTTATAATTTTATTCCAGATTACCTTTCTGTATCTGTATTATTTTCTAAATACGTCAGTATATCAGTTACATTACTCTCGCGAAAGCGGCGCCCTACGTTATCAAAAGATAGGCATTATCAACATCACACGATGCCAGTTGGTTCGATACCGGGAGTGGCAAAGTGCCATCACCAGCAGAACATGAATGCGATAATATTATTATATAATATGTAGGTATGTCTACGTTTTTATTTTATCGGATTATAAAAATATAAGGTAAATATGACTAATACTATACTGATAATTTTTATTTGAGTGGTAGGCTGCTACCGTGTTTGTCTAAAAAAAACATAATAGCAATTATTGTGTTAACATTATTTTTTTCGGTTTGAAGAATAATGTAGCCAATATCATTGATAGAAAAATGAAACTTAAAAATTAAGAATTAAGGAGTCAAATCGCAATGAATACTGCTGCCTGTGGGCAGACGTAACCTATTGACGCCAGGAGCTTATTGCCTAGCTCCTGCTTATTTGCGACCTTGAACACTTAAAATTAAGTCTAATTAAAAAAAATGTCTGTTGTATTCATTCAGAAAACGATAGAATATAATTGAAGATCATTTATCTTGAAAATGATATAAGCAACCTTCAACAATACAATGTGATTTACCATTGCTATAAGTCAACAATATTACTTGCCTACGTACCGTACTCGTGTTCAATATTGAAAACATTTACAATGAAATACAGAAAAATCGTCTCGTCTGCGAATGTTACCACCTGTCCAGAATCGCAAGTAAAGCCTACCAATCCAATAACCAATTAACATAAATACTCTAATATTAATGCTATGATAAATGTGAAAGTTTGTATGGGAATAAACGGATTTTTGGATGAAACTTTATAGTAACAATATTCCCAGTAGATATATGAGAATAAATGCAGGTATATTTATCAACAACCACGCAGGAGAGGTTGCGGGCGATAGCTTGTATTATAAATGGAAAATAAATCTAAATCGCTGAACTGATTTCGATGTAATCAAAATTGGACAAGGAGGTAAATTTCACCCTTGTGAAGGAACTTACTGCTCATTGTCCATGAATAATATTAAAAATATTAGCTCAGAATTAAGTTAAACGCATCAATGAAATCATATTGAAAAAAAATCCGACAGGTGTGATAAAAAGGTAGACTTTTAAAACTTTATCTTTCACTATCTAATCATTAGTTTTTGATAAGCAAATACGAAACTTCATAAACACACGCATACGGTGTTGTGTATCACCTGTACATCGGTGACGGAAACAATAAAAGTCCATTTAATATGATTAAGGAACCAATCAGTGTTTAAATTGAAAATGCATCGGTGCTCTGCGTTTTTGCTCTAGCTGCATCATAAAAGATTGAAATGATATTGAGAATATATTCATTCTATTTCTCGAAAGCGGGCTGCCTGGCCAAGAATACTTGCGCGACTAAAATTTTAAATTGAATACGTCATCGTTTTATATATATTATAGTTAATGCGTCATATATATAGAAATATGGTTTTAATCATTTAATGTTATTTAATCCTTTCAGATGCCATGCCTTTTCTGTTAAGATAGAAAACCAATTCTAATGCATTAGATCTTTTTATATTTTACTCTCTTACAGCTACTCTCAACGTTTATCAAAAAAGTTGTAATAAGTATTGTTTAATATTCGAACTTAGCTCCAATATAATATGGGTGTAATTTCGTTTTTCTATGAGATTCTCAGTAGCAGCTCGGAGTATAGATTGTGTCCGGTTATTGGCAAATTGGCAATACGCTCGTTCCCAATTACATGGGACCCACACCAAACAGACGAAGTATGGGTTAGCATCAGTGCACGTGCGCACTGTTGTTCCCTACGGCGTGTTACCATGAGCAGTAAGGATAATTCAAAAATGTATCTATTCTTATTGGGACTGACTATAAATGTAACATTGTAAAATTTGCATGACTTGCAACTATGTATTTCCATTCACTTCATGTACGTGCCTTATCACTATGCACTATACTATCAATTCATAATATGAAGTTTATCTAAATAATTACAGGGTTCAAATTTGTTTACAAACAAGCATCACGCATGATGTGGCATTTTGATTGTTAACTTGACCCGGATCAATCGTCATGATATAAACATCGGATGAATAAATGAAAATAGCACATTATCTTAAATATATTTATCTTAAGTAGGTATGGCATCCCAAATTTTCCAATACTCAGTTGCCCCAGCAGGATAAGCCTGATCAGGCAACTGAGAATGTATTCAAGGTCCTAACTTTTTATAGGACTTTGAATTTATGTATTTGACGACCCATTTAGCTCAGCGGTAGTAAACAAATGTTTGTGTGATGAGCATCAACATTTGTATCCGAGTCATGGATGTATAGATCTATGTATAATATGTATGTCTTAACAAAAAAAAGTATATTTGTAGTATATTAACCATCTAGTATCCGTAACACAAGCCTTAAATGCTTACCACGGAACTAGATGGCGCTGTGTAATAATATCCAGAAATATTTATTTATCTCTAATCCTGGGATGCCAACGTTATCCCGGAATTTCAGAGAAAGTTATAATCCCACTATAAGTTACTTGAAATTTAGATAAATAAAGTGATATGTTAAAAGCGAAGCCTGCGCGCGGCAGTTTAACACCAATCAGTGCAACAGCAGAAGGCAGAAATTCACTATAGAATATTCGTGTAATGAGTTAGAGATTTCAACAAGTCCACATGAATTGGCTTCGGAACAACAATTTATTTCCGATGTTAATCACAATTCGTTCGGCGTCTGTAATTTAAAACATTTATCTGTACCTATACTTACATATAAATTGTACTGTGGGTTTTCCCGTAGTCTATTGTTACATCAGCTAGTTTTATTCCGTGCGGTTTATATCTACTTCAAAGGTAGAATAAGTATGATTATTGATAATATCCGTAAAAATAGTTTTCATCAATGCCTTCGCATAAGTCAAAGAAATCAGTAGAATTTTAAAATTGACTTATATAATCAATAAAATAAAATATTATTTATTGCAAATGCTACAAGGATCCCCCATACCCAAGAATTGCCACCACGACCGGTCCTGCGCCACCCGCATCCAGTGGATTCCACAATTCTATAGTACAAGATACAATCACTTATTACGTATTCTTGTATGGTGCGTAATAACTTATCTATACATACTTGTCGAAACACATAAATCACTCACGTTTTCCCCTGAGGATAGAACCCTTACCTTCACATATTTCATCCCTATTCCTATGTGGACGATTACACGAAAAAATAAACATGGAAATATATCATCACGGACGCAGTGTAAGGCAGAGGTACACGGATAAAATCGAGATCTGTGGGTGTTTTTTGTCTTATGAGAGAGGGGTAGAGACTATTGCCTATTTTAATCGGGCACAAATTCAAACTCCAAGCTGCTACTGAGAATTTCATGAAAACCTCAAATACACACGACCTGGTAACCGAACCCACAGCAATCCCGCTTGCAAGCATTGGTCTTAAGATCCAGTTAAAAATCATATCAGACAAACTAACTTAGTTGATACACTTTCAGCTATCAAATGCGATCCCTCTGCTTCACTTAAATTGATAATACTATGAAAAATTACTACTGGTATTAAGTATAGGTATAATACACTAGGCATACACAATAGGCAGGCAAAATACAAAGTTACTCGACTGCTATAATTCGACGACTCTCGTCAGAGTTAGGAGTCATTGCCCGAAAATTAAGCGTAAAAAAATACATCAGCATATAATACAGTAGTATTTAACGTTACACCTGAGGTGACGTACGTTTAACGTAATAATAATACAGGCTATTTTTGATATTTCTTATCGTATCGAACACGCTACGATGGTTTATCAGTATTTTTTGGACGTCAGTAACCTAACTTCATACCTACATCTAATACCAAAAAGCGATCTAGATAAATCGCTAATCACATACAAATACTTAGTATATTTTAAAGACGCTTAATACGCTTTCTATAAATACTCTTGATGAACAACGAATGTATGTATTGATACGAACAAAACTGCGTAAAAACACACTATTTTTTATTTTATGGTACGCAGAACGTTTCATAAAATAAAAAAAATATCAATCTAAGGGACAATGATGGATGTTTTCACGAGGATGATTCATAGTCTCTCTTCGCATGGGAAGCAATGAGACTACTTCGCCAAGGACACAAAATCCCCTTACTTGCGTGTTCAGCAAACCAACACAAAACAAGCGCGAATTTAATCAATAACATCTTCACAGCTAAACACTTTCAAAGTCAGCATTATTCGCAGTTTCAGCTGAACAATAAATTTGGATACTGTTCAAGTGTCAGCCTTTTACATAAATTTAATAACAGGAGCGGGTGGCCAGAAAACGGTTGCGGCTTATCTACCCTCGGCCTTGGCGTATATTTTGACGTCAGCAGCAGATTTAGTCTGTATTATAACAATGACTACCTCTCGTATATCTTATGCTTATTTTATTTTTCTATAATAACTAAGATGAGGCACTAATTTTTAAGGTTTTTGTTATCAGGTTATCACCTTCTGCCCGGTGGGATATTATCGAATTTGTACAACTAGTTTCGAACACACTTAGAGCCCATTGTCGAAAGCTCGTGGCTCGAAGTTCGAACTCGCAATTTTGGCGCTTGATGGGCCATCACGATGGTAGAACTTTAAGTCCCATTCACTGTCTTTAATTCATTGTGGATGAAGCAATAGCAACTGTTATGTCCTTGAATCTCTCGATATGGACGTGATGTATCGTTTCTTCTAACTATAAGTGATGAATATCAATCTTAATATAGACTGCTTCGGACCACTCGGTGTAAATTACAGGGGCCTTTATCGATTTACTATCTACAGACGTTTCTCAGAAATGTCTCGAGAAAACGATCCGAATTTTAACGATATTTTTTCAATTTTCGTTTATAAGATCAAAGAATAGATTTCATGAAATTAAAGATTAAAATGCTATTAATTCAAATAGCCAACATCGCAGTCGGTATTATAAAGATATTGCGTAAGAATACCTCAGTAGGTTTTTGCGTATCAAGTCGGTGGATCAAGATAGTGTTATGGGAAAAATAATAATAAAATATTATATATCATATATTAAAAAATCCAATTGAACTCAAGAATACTAGAATGTATAGTATAACGTATGACCCATATTGCAGCTCCACAGCTCTGTCTATTCTTGGTTTGGAGAATTTAAACGATATCATCTCCATTATGAGTATGAGATACGTGAATAATGACCAGCGTCTGCGATTGCCGAATCCACATGCTCAAACGATGAAGGATAACATTGGGACGAAACCTGCACGCCTGAGAAATTTTCTCATCAACGTGTGAAGTCAAATATTGTCCCACTGCTAGACACGGGTCTCCTCTTATTTTGAGAGGGATTAGGCTATAGTCCACCCCGCAAGGGTACTGTGGGTTGGGAGACTTCAAATGCCATCGAGAAAGTGTCTCAAGCATGCAGCTTTCCTCGCGATGTTATTCCTTTACCGTTTGAGCATGTGATAAATACGCACATAACTTAATTTATTAATACTGTCAATAGATTGATTTATTAATTCTTAGAGACTTGATTAATTCGTACTGTAGTCAAAAGAATAATCCAAGATTTATATCTTATATACTATTTTTATAGAATAATTAAATTATAAATAAGATATAATTGTTATAATTTTATTTTTTATTAGACTTAATAAGTTTGATGCGGTTTTACAAACCCGTTTCTCCTTGCTCACATATTAAAAAAGAATATTCTACACACGTCATTTATTTTCGCACGTATATATAAGTTATATTTAATTATTATCAACACAGTGGTGGAAATTTGTTAGATTATGTATTATCAACGCCGGAAAACTATTGTTCTAACAAAAAACTGGAATCCTATTCAAGACTTGTAAAAACACAACTGGTAAACACATAAATAGTGCAAAAACAAAAGCCAGTTCTAATTGTGGGCAGTGTTCCAAAAATCTAGAAAGTGTGATCAAGACATGAATAAAACATTGGAACTTATTAAAAACGAGCTTCACTTCAATTTACGTAGGTACTCAAACTTAATTGAAATAACTACTTCTCTATTTGTAAATACGTAGATAAATGACTTTATCTACTCTAATAAATAAATAATTTAAAAAAAGATAATTTACTAAAAGTTTATTCAAGTGAAAGCATGAAAGAAAAAATATCAATAGTCTGGTAGAATTTTTGAATCAATTTCGAAGAGAGTACTGCCAACTTAACCGAAACCACAGAATAACGAATAGTACCTGAATTGCAGTGAATATTAAAATTAAATAGTTAGAAGACAAGTAATATTAATGAGATCACCTGTAAATACGCTACGAGTGCAGGCGAATGTACATCTGTAGGGAAGTGACGTCATAATTATAATTGGGACAGGCTAAAGATAGTTAAGGACGTCTCGAGTATGCAAAAGCGTTATTTCGGCTACCAGACTATTATTATTATTATTTAGTTTTATTAATAATTTTGATCCCATAGCATGCTACGGGAGCAACAGTTACTGTTTTGGATTTTATTGGCCTATAATAACGCAAATTAATGAAGAGGTTTAAAGCAAATTTCCCATAATATCCATTACTCAACCCATTGGAAAAACAACCTTTCAACACTCATGGCCACGGGCAGACAGTCGACCTTGG
Source organism: Craniophora ligustri (assembly GCA_905163465.1). Classification (NCBI taxonomy): domain Eukaryota; kingdom Metazoa; phylum Arthropoda; class Insecta; order Lepidoptera; family Noctuidae; genus Craniophora; species Craniophora ligustri. The sequence goes on along the minus strand of LR990959.1, from coordinate 13,907,838 downwards.
ATGCTGTACAGGATCCGTAACGTCGAGATTAAATATTATCATTAAGCCGCGATAAAATTTGAAGGTATTTTTATTTCTATGTATTTATTATACTTGAAACAATCCAGTTAACTAAAGGTTAGACAAATGAGGAAGCGCTACTAATTGTCTTATTTCGGGCAGGAAGGGGAGATTAAATAAAGCACGCAACAAGCACAGCAAAAGGTGGGAATCTTGATGGCTCGAGAGATCATAAATTACAACGGAGAAAAGACAGCAATGTCTCTGTAAACTTTAATAGACTTTACAAAAATAATGATGAATAACCAAATAACGTCTGAATTTCGTTCGCGCTTAATGACATCTTTTTCATCTCGAGATGAGAACCCGTTTTTGAGTGTCGGAAGCGCGACCTCTTGAGTCGACTCAATGCTAAAATTGAGAATACGCCGTCCGTTATCTCCGTTTACTTCTGAAGTCCTGAAGCGTTTTAAATGGCGGAGAGGAGTTGAAGTATGTTTAATTCAAGAACCTGAGTATTGACTAAATAAGAGCAAATGAGTACCGGCGTCGAGACAATAAGAACGTTGTTTACGATACACGAAAAGTTTATGGCTGGTTTAGGTAGATTTCGCGCAATCTACTGTTATCATAGCCAAAGAAACAAAAACACGAATTTCGAAAGGAAAAAATATCTTTTGTTTTAAATATACGAATTTGCTCGTATGGTAACATTGTGAAAATCACGCAGAATATGTAAAATAGCATCCCAAAAGCAATTTTGCTCAAGCAAGTCTTCCAATTACGACTCACTTTCATCAGATTACGTCTCGGCAAAACCGGTATATCTAATAATATAAGGTTAACGTAATTTAACATTGAACTTATCTCGTTACACTACATCGAAGCCTAAGGATTACACTGAAAATAGATAAATTACGCCTTGACCTACATATAAGGCTTGTTGTTTTATAAAGTCAATCGATGTGACATAGGACACAAGAAGTTATAATGCTATTGTAATGTAAATAATTGGCAAGCTAATCGACGGATATAGAGACCAATAGACTATGACATGACACTGTCTTTTCGAAGGTATGTACGTATTTATCACATCCTGAGGATACACGGTGTGAGCAAATCTACATGGCTTACATTTTCTCGATGGCGTGCGATATCTGCCAACCCATATGGCCTAATCCCCTCAAACGAGAGGAGTGGGACAGTTAATCTGTTGAAAGGATAGAATCGTATAGACAAAGAGTATACTGCAATTGAACAGGTTTATTTTTAAATCTCATCATAATATTACCAAGCAACAGACCTCATATGATGTCATAACACAGTCTATGTGTTGCAGCCGCGTCGAACTTTCACTTAATTGCTGACGTAGTAATACTTTCAAAGACAGCGGTTCGTTAAAAAAATGGTGGCTCCGAAAAATAACGTGATTGCAAAAACTAAAATCATGAAAGGGCAATATGAATGAGTGGAAAATGCAGTGTTGAAGCGGTTTTATTCATGAATGCGTGCCAAACTGTGTTACGTAATGTTGCAGATCAGATGCGGTGTTTCATTCATGAGATTCAAGGGTGACTCCTCACCCCCAAACCAGCGAAGCGGCACGTTCAGACACCCACACTCATAATATCGAGTTTGTAAACATATATGGTATTAGGTAATGAAATTTATTATTGCGAAATCAATTTTGTATGTAGGTATTGCTCTGAACTCGAATCATTAATTAAAAGTCTAGACGTTATGAAAGTTTATACAAAGGGAATATTCAAATATTAATTATATACTTTCTTTGCATTTTAATGATTTATTAACAATATTACGATTGATGTATTCATAATATAATCATAAATTTTGTTTATGGTTTAACACTTCTATATAATAATGTAAAAAAACTGCGTTTAAAAAAACCGACTTCAAAACTAAAAAGTTAAAAATAACTTAATACAGTTTTAGTAGTTTTAAAGGTATTAAATCGGTGTCAAGCCAAATGTAAAGGTCTGTACACTCATCGCCCGTGATCTTGAGCGGGATGGCTTCAAACCAGGCACCGGCACCGACTTCATACCTATAAAACTAATAAAAAGAAGTTAAAACTGTATTAAATTTAAATGCACACATAGTAAAGGCTTCTGACATTTCATATAACATTTATTTTAAAATATTGCAACAAATGCATTATTTATAGTTTCATAAAACACGCTTCGATGGAAAACCGAACTAAAACTATGAAACAGTCGTATAGCAACCACGTGGTGCATTTTACTACATTTTTATAGCTATTATTATGTAGTATACAAATTTATAGTATGTTTCCATAACGCGATCAATATTATCATGTATCAGGTGATATTAGCATTCGGTTCAATTCCTGACCTAATGATAATAATTATAACCTTTTATCTTTCATGTGATGATCACCCACAGTAACAACCGACGATGTTGCACCTTTATCGTGACTACCGACCTATTGAAATAAATACAGATAATACAAAATAAAGACTCTTAGAATGGTAAATAAACATTGTTTTGTTATTCAAGGCCTGGAATAAAAATATCGTGTGATAATCTAGTGACTGTGTCGTCAATAAAGTGGCGATAAATCTGCGTCTAGTCTGGGTGAAAAGAGGTTTTTGTTTGTAAGTTATAGTCTCCTACATGAAGGTTGAATCTTTTGACATTATTCGTACATTGCTAGATTTAGGCTTTTTTCAGGAAATACTACAACCTGATTTACTAATGTATGTTCTCGGGGAACCAACCGCACCAGACCTATTAGACTGAGCCAAAAAAACAAATAAATATGGGTGATACTAGTAAATGGATTGATGATTAGATCTAGCTGAATTATATGTATCATCATCATTATCAGCCTATAGCCGTCCACTGCTGAACGTAGGCCTCCCCCAAAGAGCGCCAACTGAATTATATGTATATCACAAACAAATTCTGTGGACTAAAAGAAAGAAGACTCGCAAAATAATTTTACATCATCGCTTGGAATAAATACCTATGTCAAAAAAGAGGTTCCTCTTCAATATTTTCCCAGTAGGCTTTATTTGAAGGCTTATACTTTACAATAAAAAAATAAAAATTTGAGTCACCTTTACGATTCTTAGGTACTTTAGAAATTATTGCACTTTGATGGCAAACTAAGCAAGAACATAAATTAATCGCAAGACAACTTTACATTGGTTAAAGTTTTATTTAAGCTTATATAATTACCTGCACCAATGCAATATTTGCAAACATTCGATTTTAAGCGCCTTTTTTGCCTCATCATCATCATTATCAGCTTATAGCCGTCCACTGCTGAACGTAGGCCTCCCCCAAAGAGCGCCTTTTTTGCCTACTGGGATTTAATTTATAATCGGATTAATTATTAATAAATTATGTAAAATTACCAAGAGGTTTGTGACAGATATTATGAACGTGCCTAATCCCAAAAATACCCAGATTAGATTGTAAATTGCGTAGCAAAACGAAAGATTAAGGACGAGTACTACAAGGGACAGGGAAACCAATTTTCGACTATCTGTTTATATATTAGCGATTTCGGAGCATTTCGTTAATCGTTCGATAAGTAATCATTATTTATAACCGTACCCAGTAGTGAGGCATTAAATGGATTGTTGATGAGTTATTATTACGCAGATAAATTCTAAAAGCTATGACCTTTGAGGTCATTTCGTATCAATCACATGATGAAAGAGTGAAGGAGAACATCGCGAGACAACTTGCATGCCTGATTTTTTTGCTAATCCCGTATGAAGACTGTATTGTCGAATTCTTCTTTCTATGCCCAGAAGTGTGACAGTAAATTTCAAAAAGTCTGTGATTAGTGGCGTAATCTTGCGTTGCGTTGTAAGCTTGGGGCCCTGGGTCTCACCCCAGATCACCGGTACGCCAGTGATTGTAATAAGTAGCAAAATTAACCTTCCATAATTAATTTTCCTTCACCGTATTTGAATAAAATAAATGTAATGAATAGACTAAAAAAATTGTTTGTTTGTAAAATCGGCTTACGGAGGATAATTTTACGTGATAACGCCCGAACGCTTATGCCGATCGTGCCTCTCTATCGCTTTTTCCACGCTCTCACTTGCACATCGCGGAACGTGACAATTTTTCGTGCGTGCAGCCAGCGTTTATCGATTTACAAGACGTTATCGCGTCAAAAACAATATATTTTTTACTATTATCTTGTTTTGCTTATAGATACAGTTGCGCTCACTAGTCATGCAATTGTAAAGATCATTAAGTGATTGTACAACCAGTTACTAACGTATAATCTATTGTATTGTAATCTATTGTATTGAGTAATTACCATCTCAATGTTTCATTTTTTGCCGAGTTGTTTCTACAATGAGCTGTCTGAGACAAGTTCCTGACTCAGGTTGGTTGAGAATTGAATCTGCCTAGTTGGTCCATTGATCTTAAATATGACTGCTGAGCAGGAGGTCTTGGGTTCGATTACCAGGTCGAGCAAAGTGATATTGGCTTTTTTACCCAGTACCTATTTTGATTGTAGGTATATGGCACAAATGCACAATAAGACCTTTTGGCATATTATTTGCTCTAGTCTCAATAACCGCCCACGCTTTGCGCCGCTTGTCATTAACCATTTAGTGCCTAAAACCTAAACTGGGCCGCCTATTTGTGTCAACTTCAGCCATCCAACTAAATACGCACATCTCGTATATCTGTAGGATCGAAATGCAGAATATTGTTATTATTATTATTAATTTAAGAGCTCAGTTCTTGTCACCGCCACTGTTCTCTATCTTCTGCTTTCTGTTTGACCTCTTGGTACAATTCGATCCCCACTTTTTCCTTCACTTGTTCAACAAAACTTCGTCAAGATCTTCTCCTTCCTAAAGAAGTCGTCGTGTCGTAATATATTGTAATTTAGCATAATTCCTTGTGACTTAGAAAATCTAGTAGACACTTTTCTTTCATAAGAACGGCAGGAATTTAACTTCTTTGCACGGTACTACATATTATTAAATCTATGTCATAGTATAGTCACTAGATACAGCAATATAAAAGCAGATACCTCGTATATTTTTGGATAAAATTAACAAATCAACCTAATTCTCTACTTATTCAGTTATTAAACAGTCAATTAACATGGACTTAATTTGCATAAACCTAGTTAGGTACTTAATGTTCAATGTCATACATATGACATTCAAAATAATCCATCAATTCATACACAAATCATTTGGATGATATGGTAATGAATCATAATTGATAAGGTAAAATGCACAATCAATAGGTATGCAGTGCAGACAAGACTTTAGCTTATGATAACGATATCTTCATTTGTAAATATGTAGATAAAATAATTCTTTCAAGTTTTTCTTGTGTATAAGTGTAAAAATATAATTAATAAGTACATATGTATAAGATATTATTTCTTAAAAAATTTTAGATTGGTTTTTGTTATACATAACATTCACTTCCTTCACTAACGCAGAAAAGACCATAATTCCGAGCAAAGAATTTAATATGAATCAATAATTATTACTATAGGAACCATGAAATTTATTAAGAGCATCATGTCTTCCTCCAGCTCAGTTCTTAATTTATAACAAATTTATGTAAAATATTTTGAACATAGGTTCTATATATGCTAGTATTTGTTAGTTTTATATTCTTTTTAGTAACATAAGTGTGTAACTATTTGTTTTCCCCAATAATAAATAAATATATTTGGTTTTGGTGGGCTGAACATCCATATCACATTAATTTAATAAACATTTATAACATCATCATCATACCAATTAATTTATTAACAACAGTTTTCACACCTTCAAAATAAGAATTGATAATTGTCTGTTTTTATATTTACTTCTGAACATAATAGCCTTTTAAATGACAAAGTAATCAACAGAGATAATAAATGTGATAATAAATAATAAAGCCATTAATATTATTTAAATTGATCTAGAAAAAATATTCATCTCTAATGTCCTCCTAATAGAAGAGGATGCATGTATCATTATTAAGTTCTAAATATAATATGTGATTTATATATTTATTAAGGTGGCAAGATTAGTACTTTGTAAATTAGTAAATTTCGGAGAATGACATATCTAGTCATTCTATAATGAGTCATTGGATAACATGTATCAGCTAATATCTCAAGGTGACAACATCTATATAGGTATGTATGTATAAATAACCAATTAGCCAAATCAGTTCATCATTTGTTTTCTCCTCTGTCATATGATTTTCCTCTTTTTCGTAGCTATTTACTAATTTTAGTGTTTTAAATAAAAAAGTAATCACTTGTATGAGTAAAAACATAATTGTGTCTGTGGTCATTAGGTATTCAAGTACTAGTGACTTATAGTAATGGCTTAACTGTCGTGCGTCGGGTCGTGGAGCTCCCTCAATAATGGTTGAGGTACACGATGGCTGATGTATGCGTGCTGTCAGTATGGACAGGTCAACTCAAAGCTGCACTGGTGCTTTCTTCAAAAGGCCATCTCAGACTGACCTACATCGTCAGGCTCACATATTGTAAACAAAGATGTTTGGACTTCAAAAGAGACCATGATTCTCTGAGTTTGTTTCGGCATTTCTTCTCAGAGGTCGTCAGTTAGGAAATGCCGATGCCATTTAGTTCCTAAAATATATCTTATACATACACATGACTTGTAAAAGTGTCTTGAAAAGATCTATTTACAGAAATAAATATAATTTATCATTTATCATTAATATCAGATGGGCTATATTCTTGTAATGTTAATGGTATACAAAAAGTTTTGAATAAAGACTTTTCCATAAACCAGTTAAATTCCAAGCAATTATAATAAATTATCCAGGTATATTTCAACAGTAGAATAATATATTCAGAACCGACTTACTAATAAAATAAACATTCTGGACAGTAACGTTTTGTGCATAATTACAACTTCCGTCAGTATAAAATATCCTAGCATAAAAAAATATTATATGCTTTTAACACTAAGTAATGAATTATCAGAAGAATATATTAGAACCTAAAGGTTTTAATTTGAGTTAAATAATTAAATAGGTATATATTTACATACAGTACTTACATTTTTTTTTATCACATTAATCAAGTAATTTACAACTTAAGATATATTTACTTTAGATTATATTGTTATACTCTTTGGAATATAATATTCACAGATTAAATATAATACTAGTACTAGAAGTCTTGTAAATATAACTTATAATCTAAATTATGTGATTTTGTTAACTTAGTATTCATGTAAAGAACTTATATTACTTGGACTATAAAGAAATTCTTATTATTATAATGAATTAAAATATTTCAGTCAAACTCAAAGACAATATGGGTAGTAAACTATTTAAAGAATAAAAAAAAATTGGTGAAGTGTGTTGTTTTTTAATTAAATAATAATACAAAGATTTGATTTAATTAATTTATATTAGTCCTATATTAAAACCTATTTGTTCTCTTCAGATTGTGCCTGTGTTTATTGTATCAAAGTAATTATTTTATATGGGTATGTTCTTCATAAATCAATATAATTGTTTATTTATTTCAAGAGTGTGTTACTGTCAAATATTACATATTTACTAAAACAACAGTACTGTGTACAAATTGACAATAATTTTATTTAAGTTCTCATTTCCAAATAAACAAAGTTTTGAAAGTTACTCATGTTGAGAATTTTTTATAGCTTTATTCATAACATTTTAACTAATTATAAAAATGACAAAAGCTAATAAGAAATTGAATAGTGAATGAATTTACGTAACAATTTAAAGAATAATTTCATTTCATAAGAGATTATGTTGGTTCCTGTATTACATCTTTTAATTTACGTTACTGGGCCATTGGAGCACTGAACTTGGAATAAATAAACGTCAAACGGAAGCAGTCAGTTACTGGAGTTATGTAAAATTAGCCTTTACAGTACACCACAATTGGACCTTATACTCATAAAAATAAGGGTGAAAAGTGACAGGAAGCATGGTACATACCTGGGTCGGTTCTGCATGTAGTATTGGCCGCCAAAAATGAACGCCATGTACACCCCCACATAGTAGAACGCCACAGTCCAATTTTCTGTCATCCATTTCCGATAGTCAGTATGAATAAAATCGCTTTCGAATTCGAAAATGTACGAGTAATTCGGAGTTGCATCGTACGCGTATGCCATCACCGGGGACTCCATTTTTCTAATAGATAAGTTCGAATGCCGGCCACGAGAAACGATTGCGCACACTTATCCTTATGTATTGTAATGTTGCACTGATCATCACATGAGAATTTTAACCTAAAATTTAATTACAGGATACCGCTGTATCGTTATATCACAGATGACTAAAATGTCAATATTCCGAAGGGGCGGTGAGGCGTGCTGCCTTTATGACACTTATTTCGATTATGATTAGAAATTTCCACCGTTTAACTATTTATTCGCAGTGACGAGGCGTCGCCACGGCCCGAGCTTATTTGACTCGTCACAGCGGCAAGAGAAAAGATGAATGAACTCGTTCGTTTCACGCCACGCCGTGTGTCGCCTTCATTTTCTATTTGACAGACCAACCCGCCACCCGCCCGCCGTGCCGTACGATGTTACCAGTTTTTAAACAATGTACTTATACTTAATAATAATACGTTATACCATTTTTATAGCTTTAAAAATATATTTTTTGTAAGACTTTTATTTATTTTTTAAGTTCATAATTTCATCAGTCGTCAGCCCGTAATTAAAAACTGTAAGCATATGCAATGCTATAGGTGATAGAATGAAGTACTAACTACTCTAAGCTATCATTTCTGGGCGATTCAGATTATAGACTATTTTACTTTTTACTCATAAAAATGATTCAAAAGTTCTCATAAAATACAAATATATTTTATGTTCATAGGTGCAACTACATATTAATGTATGTCAATGCATACATGAAAAAAATACCAGTGTTAGTGCCATTCTAAAATCAAAGCTGAAATCTGTTATAAATATTATCATTTATAACGAATTCTATAAAACTCATTTATTTATTTATTTGAATGCCTTAACCTGTAATTGTAGTTCCATTGCAGATCTTGACCTAATGAGACCTAAGAGTGATATCGATCACTCTCTCAAGAGGAAACTTCCAAATATTTGAGCATATCAAAAGCATTATGTATAGGCTTGATGTATTTCCAGACTAGTATCAACGTTATATTACTAAACCTGGATTAGCCTATAAGTTACATAAGCCATTTAGGGCATCCCGTCTAGGGGGCACCAGAGGCGACTGATAAAAAAAAACGAGCGTACGAATGTTAAATCATTTTAAAAATCCGCGTGTTACATACTATCCATAGCGTAGTTAGGTGTCCAAGGGCCAAAATGGTTCCTAAAATCGAGAGCGCTGGGGCTAAAATAACGGTCTTCTCACTTTTAAATTTGTCTTGTTATTGGTATTTGGTAATTTTTTAGCCCCAGCGCCCTCGACTTTACAAAAATTGTTTATTAAGTAACCTTAATTCGGATGAATGATTAGGTTATGCCAGTACCGATGTATTTATTTGGCATACTTATGTGGACACGAACAGAGGTGATAGGATAGTTGGTACACCATGGAACGCATATTTAGGATTATATGTGTAATATAAAATTAAGGATATTATTTATTTCAATGTAGCATTTTTATCTTTTTCACAATATTAAACCAAAATAAGAATGTAATTACAATTAATGAAAGACAACGGTAATATAAATTATTAGGTGTAATGTATCTATTACATTGTTTATTATCGAATTGTTTTATATTTAAAAATGTACTCATATATAACTACATTACAGCTCCTGTATTTCAATAACTAGGCAACACTGATTAGCGATGCGTTCACAACAACGACATTAATTTTATGGATTTGTTCATTTTATATTTCTACATAACGTCAAAATCATTTACAATGTTTTTTAAGTAATAATATTAGTAAGTACACATAACAATTAATATTATAATAATTTAAATAAAAAACATATACAGCTATGCAGCCTTCAGGTTTTATTAACTTGTCCAATAAATACCCTACCAGTAACTGCATTGTGAAAATTTTAACAATTGCAATAAATTACGCACAACTAAATTAGCAAAGACAACCATATTAGCCACCCTTATATACAATTCTCTGAAAACGGGCAATTTAATTTTGGGTGATTGATTAAGTTTGTCTAAATTCACTTCAGTGGCATTGTAGAATTTGTACATATAAAATACAGGATTGTCTCCGATGTTCAATACTTTGTGGAAAGATCCTGATGGAACTTTGACCCAGTTCCCCCGATTCAACTTAAATGACTGTCCTATTTTATGTTTGGTCACTTCTTGTTCGTAGACGGCCATGCCCTCTAGTATAGTAAGGGTAACATTTTTCAACTCTACTGGGATGTATTTTTCCTGTTCATAGCCTGAAAACAAAAAAGAGATAGTAATTACATAAGCTCTGAAAAAGATAAAAAATAAAGATTGAATTATTGAAAGAATTAGTACGGGCGCTGGAAGGAGTTGAGTGTGCAAAATATGAGGACCGCATTCTGTGCATAGTTTTGAACTCGAAAAGCATGCAGATTTTGGATGTTGCCAGGAGGTTTAAATTAATTTGCTAAATCGATTTATTTCAAGTACTTGGAACACAATGTTTAATACATCAGCACAGGTCTAGTGTTTGGTTGCCACAAGACGAGAATTCGACTCACTTATGTATCAAGTAAATGGGCAGAATACCTAAATTCTTTGAAATTATTTTAATAATTACTTTAGTGACAATAACTGATTATTAATTATGATTAAAGTAACTTAAAGACAGTTGACTGAAAAAATAAATAAAAAAAGTTAAAATAAAAATGTTGTTTCACACGATGAAGCAAAAAATAAATATAAATAATCAATCTTCTTAATTTTGACAGTCATTATTAATACATTTACATAAAGAAATTCTTATAAGCACAAGCCTTTATTTTGCAATATTCACAATTCATTTTGAACCAACAGTTCTGGCAACGGTCGCTTCGACACTTGTCGTGATAATCCCAAATGCTATAAAGCTTTTTGTTCAAAATCCAACGATGCAGCCTTTAAAGCAATTTCTTTCGAGTCCAATCGGATTCGAACCCTAGACCCTTACGACAGAAAGTAGCCTTTAATACCGCTACGCTACTCGGGTCATCAAATAAACGATTATGGTATTTCGACTAAATTACCGTTATATCACAAAATAAACAAGACAATTCGTTTAGACTTCGCTTCTTTACATATTTATCATAATATAATATATGGTTAAATTTGCTTTTTCGTGTGAAATAATTCTTTTTTTTTCAGGTGACTAGATATATTAAGTACTTAAGTATATTTAATCATAATTGACAATTAGATATTGTCACTCAAGTAACCACTAAAATGGTTCCAAAGCATTTTTTCTGCTCATTTACTTGATATCAAACCGGGGGGGGGGGGGGGGGTTTATAGAAAATGGACCAATAGAACTCCCGACAACATCCAGAATCACAATCTGCATGCTTTTCCGAGTTCAAAACTATGCACAGAATGCGGTCCTCATATTTTGCACACTCTAATGCCTTTGGAGCTTGTAGTGAATGACGATCTCTCTGGCTCTATAAGTAGTACATAAGTATTTGATAGCATAAATATCGAGTGTTAAATTCAGATCAGTTAAATTATTTTATTACCGACCTGTTAGTTACACAAATAAAAGGCTACTTATGAATATTAATTAATTAATATTTATAAATAATTGTTCTGACATTGTATATAATTATTTATTAAATTCTGTCCTACTTAAACAATAAATATTGCATGCTTTAATTGGACATAGTGAACCTGTGTTCAGCAATAAGGATTTGATTTGATTTGATAATAGATTATACGAATATATTATAATAAAAATTAAGAGCGTTTTTAGCACCTGCTAGATCAGTGAAAAAAAAACATTGTGAGGAAAGATTGCCTGAGAGATTGTCTCTGTTGGGTAGTAAAGTTTGCCAACACGTATTATGTCAGCTTTATTGCCTAATCCTCTAAAATGAGATGAGACCCGTGCTCAGATGTGGTAAATAAATAGCGTAATAGTAGGTACTGTCACTACGATCTGTGTAGAGGTCACTCGATTCGGGCAATTTCGAATACCCACCAAAAAAATGACCAAAATCGAAATCATGAATTATTTTAATATTTAGGTACGTACCCTAAAGCTGCCAATTTAAGTAATAAGTAATTTATCATTCATTATCACACGCTAAAAAAGTGTGTTGAATAATAATTATATTATTAAATCAATGAATTGGTATCTACTAAAACTACGAATAAAATTCCTTAATTTTATTTTTCGGGGTCCTTCCCCGAAAGACAAAAAACTGAGGATAAAGAAGGTTATAGAACTAGATAAATAAAACATATATCATCTTCATCAACCCATTAACGTCCCACTGCTGGGCACGGGTCTCCTCACAGTTGAAAGTGATTAGGCTATAGTCCACCACGCTAGCCTACTGCGGGTTGGCAGATTTCACATGCCATCGAGACAAATCTCTCAAGCACGCAGGTTTCCTCACGATGTTTTCCTTCACCGTTTGAGCGTGTGATAAATACGCACATAACTTCCGAAAAGTCAGTGGTGCGTGCCTTGGGTTCAAACTCGAGACCTTAGACATCTCAGTCCACTAGTCGCACTAGGCTGGCTAGCTCTCAAAACATATGTAAATGCCGTAATTAAACGCAAACGTTACATTTTTTGCCCAGATCCTCAGGAATCTTCCGTCAGATGTGTCGGTCTCGAATAAAGAAGGAAGATTCTTTCCGAAAATTAAAGCAGATCACTGTGAAGAACCGAATTTTACCGTCAGAATTCATACCGATTAAAAACCGCACTAGTTTATCTTTGCCCTATCGTCGGGGCCGTGGGAGTTATCGACATATCCAACACGACCCCGACGAGGTCAGTCCACATCGACCTCTGAACTCCTACAAATGAACTCTTGGGTTAAAAACTATAATGATACAGTACAATAGGCGGTCGGTATTCTTCTAGAAAAAAAAGCCGGTAATAGAATTGACTAGCGACGTGTTCATTATACCTAACTATATTTTATTACTCATCAAACAGTCAAAAGTAATCATTTGTTATCATTTTACCAACTGAAATACGAGTAAAGTAGGAAAATTTTAGTTCAAAAAAGCATATAATTTAATTTAAAAGAATATAATTTACTTCTTTCACAAGAATGTCCCTTTATCAAAATAAGCTGAATCTTGATGTTCAAAATAAAGAGATACGCACCTGGAAAGTCAGCATAGAACACAACATCGCTTTGATCACTCCAGGAATGAACTTCGCTTCTGATTCTGTCTAAATCCTCCCTCCAATGAACTGCTTCATCCAACAGCGGCATCAGATACGGAACTTTAGAAAACGGAGACCACGACGCTGTAAGCAGATCCACTTTGGAATCAAACATTCTTTGAGCGAACCTGCCGTTCATTGAACACCAAATATCCACGTAAATCGATATGTTATTCGATATAAATTTCGATGGACTCGTAGATTTCGATTCTCTCTCTTTTTCTAGGTTCTTCTTCAAACATTGCGCGTATTGGTACAGCATATCTCCATGTCTTGACCAGCGGTCGTTCAATGTGTATTGTTGGGGATCCATGTACATTTCCTCGTTACTATCGTTGTCTACAACTTTGACAGCAATAGAACTGAGGTCCCAGGTATGAACCATCATATCCCAGGAGTATCCGTAAAGACCGTTGGTCCAGTTGTTGTAACCCTAAAATAACGATAACAATATGAATACATGCGAAGATTCGTTCCACCATTTGAAAAGGTTGTGATGCAAAACGCAGTTCGTTTTAAGGTTCGATACTCTCATCAACCCACTTACTGTTCCACTGCAGGGCACAGGTCTCCTCTCATTTGAGAGGAATTAGGATATGGTCCATGTCTGAAGAGGGTTGGCAGGCTTTACAAGCCGCCGAGAAAAAATCTCAGGCATGCAGCTTTCCTGACGATGTTTTCCTTCACCGCTTGAGCGTGTGATAAATACGCACATAACTTTAAAAGTCAGTGGTGAACTGGTTAGTGGCTCTGGGTTAAACTTGATACACACTTACTATCACACACACTTACTGGTCACACCAGTAGACTATTACTGCGTCGCTGTGGATTCGATACTTCTGAATGATAAACGATTCTGTTCATTAAATTTTATTAGGAAAGAAAAATTCAACCTCAGGCGGGACTCGAACCCGTGTCTTCTGGATTGGTACTCCAGACGTTCTGCCAACTGAGCCACCGAGGTATCCGCCTGATGTGTTGAATTTTTCCTTCTTTATGTTACTTATGTCTTACGGTGACATAGCAATATCGATTGGACAATTCTGCCCAACCCAGAATACTCCCTTTACAGCGAGTAGATTCTGGATGATATTGCATTACCTTTTATAAAATCTTTTTGTATTTTTTAGCTTATTTCAAGCTAAGATTATTAAATTTTATTAAGAAAGAAAAATTCAACCTCAGGCGGGACTCGAACCCGCGTCTTCTGGATTGGTATTCCAGACTCTCTGCCAACTGGTACAGGTACATGCAAGGTAGAAGAACTTTGCTACCTACACTCGAATGGCCCAGAGCCCGAGCCTCAGTGTCAGAAATACAAACGCTATGCAGAATAAATAATAAGCCATCTCTTTCCTATTCATGCGTCTTTATTGACTTTAACAATTTACTGTGCCTATAGATCCTCAGCGCATTGACACTAAAACGTCGCCAATATTATAAGTATATTAGACAAATGAGAAATAAGAAGACCTATGATAAAATAAGATCGACGGAGATTTGTACAATGATTTTTTAGAACACAGACACTCATGCCTATTTGTAATAAGCAAAAACTACAGAAAATTACGCGGTACGATCCATTTTGGCTTCTTCGGCCGACCTTTTTGAAGGAGTTCATTGACGATGATGTACATAATAATTATGTCCATCTAAGATGACCCGGTCTTCCACTGATAGCCGGTTTAAAATAATAAATATCTCTTGACTATTTTTCACACATGTATAAAATATTACGTAGGTAATTGAAGAATAAATCGTTAAATTTTAATAACATTTCGTAATTAATTTAATTATAACAAAAAATAATCTTAATAAAATTATCTCATACTAGTTGATGCTCGCAGCTTCGCCCGCGCAATTTAATACTAATTTCTTCTCCTCATTTCGCCCCCGTTTCCATAGAATAAATAAATAAATATATATAGATGATCCACTATGTGTATAGCGACGTCTATGTCACTACATAGCAAGCTATCAAAACTGACATGACACATCGAACGCGATAAAGAGCTGTGGTAGCCTAGTGTGATGATTTTTTTACGATTACTCCTAAGATATTCGTTTATATTGTATGAAAAGTAGCCTATGTGTTAATCCAGGTAATAAAATATTTGTATGCTAAATTTCATTCAAATTTGTTAAGCGGTTTTTGCGTGAAAGAGTAACAAACATCCATACTTACAAACTTTCACGTTTATAATATTAGTAGGATGCCTATTATAAATTTAACATGTAAGACTTGGTAATTATTCATGAAACAAAGGTCATGTTTACTCCATCAAAAACATTGACTTTAATAAATGTACATAAATAGGATCTATTTAGGTATATAAATAAAATATAATTTCATGATATGTACTTACCTTTGTGAATACATGTGAATAAGGCAGAAACGCTTGAGTGAACACATAGAATATTATCAAATATACTGTGAGTTTCCTTTTACCATAATCATTTTCTTTTTCAGTGTGTACTGTAGCTTTATTTTCATGTAATTCTTCAAACCCAGTTTTCAGACCAGTATTCGTGTCCTCATTACATTTAAAATCATTATCTATTTTTTTTAATTCGTTTGAAATATACATTTCGTCGGTGTTAGTATTTTCTTCTGTTTCTTCAAATATTTCATTGGTGCCTATATCTTTTTCTTTATTCGCTTTATTATTTTCTCCATCTCCATTAGTTTCAACAGTATCTTTAAAATTATTAATATTATCTCTGCCAATAGACTTTTTCTGTATACTGTTGATTTTATTACAGATATAAGGTTTTAGTTTGGTGTTGTATACGTTAAAAAGTGAAAGAACCCTCTTGGGCCAGTCAAAGGGGTAAAATAAGGGCATTGTGGCCAAACATACCCATGGAAACATGCCTGAAAGAGGAACAATAGAATATGGGATCAAATACATAAATTCCAAAATAAGATGTTATATCCATTATAACTTGTATAAAAAAAAATATTAAAGGATGTAATTCCATATTAAAATAGTCTAATCTCAGCTGACTACCCCAGTTGGACACAGACGTGATAATATTGATGTATATAGTGTATATGTTTCATCAAATCAATGAGTTCTTCATTCAGATCAGTTTAATCAGTGCCTAAGTCGATATGTATGTAGGTATAATCTCCTTGAAATTTGTACTAAGAGAAAAATATTAAAATACAATTAACTTGCAAAAAGCCTCGTACAAACCTATCCTGAACAGCCTGCTGTTCATCAGATGGAACAAGGCACAGAAGACCATGGCGACGTGCCTGGTGCGCGCGCGCATCATCCATATCGCCACCGTCAGGTCGAAGACGAAGATGAACCAGTGCACCACCAGGTAGTCCGTCTGCGGCACCGACAGGAAGTACCTGTAGCAAAACTGTATTTGATTATCGGTTTTCGACCGCAATTTTTACGGTCTTCTACTAACATCTCCGTTTATGCCTCGGTGTTTCTGAGTGAAACATGAGAGACAGTATACCCTACGCTAAATTAATAATGGTTGGTTGTCAAATTGTTACTCTCTCCTTTAGCCTAACGAAATAAAAAATAATCTTAAAAGTTCCATAAAAAAGGTTTTTTTGTAAGTAGGTACTTATACATTGGACTTAGCTTCCGACTTTGTCAACCATCAATTTGTAGGCAACAAGCTCTACACTTACTGAATTATCCTATCTGAAATGTAAAAAACAAATTATTTACGGTGATAAAAACTTAAATCTGTGTGCAACAAAAAGAAGAATGAACATTTAAAGTTAAATGTTCAAGTGTAAAATATGTTGTTGTAATTTTTTGTCCTAAAATGTGTATAATTAGAAATCGTAGCTTTAACAAAGCTAACAAACAAAAAGATAATTAATTAATTTTTAACTGAAGGTTAACTTACTTGAAGGGGTCAAAGACCCAATGTTCGCTTAAGTTCTGCACCGAATACCCGGTGAGCCACTCTGCAGTGCCTTTCTTCAGACCAGCCATAAAATACAGGATAAAGAACTGGTACTTCAACACGAAGTAGTTCCAATATGGCACTGTTGATTTCGCCTTACTTGGGTCGAGATAAGCGTCTAGCGACCTGAGGATAATGTTGTAGGATTTAAGGACCCATAAACAGATGCATATATTTAAAAACCATCGTATCTATAGCACAAAAGGGTGGCAGTGGAGTACTGTTTTACATTACCCACCCTATGTTGGTAACAGGCACCAAGTAAGCGAACCTATTAGACCCAACACCTAACCTCCTCTTGATCTGGGACCTCAGGACGTGATTGAAGATAAGCCACGGTAGTGCAACATTTGGCAAGACCTCGTCCAATGCAGGGATAAGCACAGACCAAAGATATGGGATTCATAAACTATATTTTTAAAAGCATTTTATTCAGCAATGCAATTCCTGCTCTAAATGAAATACATAGTAGTAGGTAGACCATTGCTATTACCATTAAATCTACAGACAATTTAGTCTTTAACCATAGATTGAGTAGGTACAATGGACGAAAGTATCTCACCAAAAGCAGTCAGCTTGGGTGCAGCTGAGGAGTAAAGCGACGAGTCCGAACAAGTAGCTGTGATTGTTCCAAAAGCTCTTCTCTATCAGGAACAGGTACCAGTAGCAGGCGGTGAACACAGGGGCAGCAATCCGATATTTGTACCCCAGCATTATACAGAATGCCCCTGCAAGATGTAAAAGAGGCCAGTCATGACGCCAGTGATGTTCTAAGGTTAGATTTAGCCATCCCATTTAGCCATTGTGTATATGAGCACGTACATTAGTATCTAAGTCATGGATATTCCTAAAAAACACACACACACACGCGCGCACACACACACGCACATATACGCCAGTTAATAAATAACTTACATATTTTTAGTTACATTAGGTTAATTCTTAGTAAGTTTGTTAATTCTATTTTTCCTTAATTTTGTTTTTCGGTGTAAACCTTTGTATTTAAGATTTAATTATTTTTTGCTTTGGTATGGAAGAGCGGAGTCTCCTAACACAGGCATTACTTGCTTAAAGGGAGGCTCCAATCAAAAATGTTCTGTAAAACCATTTCCTAAAGAAATAAATTAATTTGTATTTTGTATTTGTATTTGCTTCTTTCACTTTGCATTTGAGTGAGATAGGCAGAACTCTATTTGGGCGTTCCTAAAATACCTAGCGTTTGAGTATTTAATCATAAGAGTAGGTATTATTTAAGTAAAATTGTGAACAAATTATAACAAATCGTTTTCATCTGCTTATTTTTATTATTAAGTATGGCCTTGTAACACAAAGGAAATGTCTTATATAAAGTGAACAAAACGATAATTTGACAACAATAAATGATTATCATTTGTTTTTAATGCCATTTACGCTAATGATGTCTGGTGGGACACAAACTTTTTTGGAAACATAAAATTCTTATTGACTGTTAATTTTCAGTGAGAAAAAAAAAGCAAAGTGCATGATAAATAGGTAAGTACCTACTTAAGAAACACTTTTATTAATATGAATATAACGAGATCGAAATTCAGATATTTGCCCTCAAGTCCGGTAGTTAAATCCAGCTCGTAAAATTTCCAAAAGTTGGCTCCTACTGGATTCGAACTCAGGGTGCTTGTCACGCAAGGCAATCTTAATGCCGTTTAAAACGTTTTCACATCTATTGTATTATATGTATATTTGACATATACATATAATACAATACATATAACTAGAACCCATAACGTATTATTTGTCAAAACTGAAAATAAAATCTTTGAATTTAATTGACAATCGTATTTTTACATACTTTTGGACTTTTAAGTTCTCATTTCATTATAATATGGTCTCATATAAAGTAGAAACATTACAAATCAAGTATAAGATGAAGTACACAAAAAACTGTTTTCGCGAAAATATATTTAAATAATAATTCTCGTTATAATGTCGTACCTACATTATATTTATCATTACCCAAGGTTTAAAACAAAGCTGAGAGGCTGTTTAGAAATCATGGTGGTGTTTTTTATGGGTATATTGTTTTATGTGGTATTTTTTCAGGTCTCGGTTATGGAAAATGGAAAATCAGAACGTATTTAGGATCATTTCGCTGACGGGACGGATGCCCGACGAGTCTATGAAAACCCTCTTTCTTATGAATACGGGGAGATATCAATCTGAAATGAGTATCTAATAAGCCTGCGCCATTATTACATATACCACAATTATACGACCCGTTTAGCTCAGCGGTAGTTAACGCTGTCTGCTTGTGCTATGGGTCCCGGGTTCTAATCCCGGTAGGGACAAATGTTTGTGTGATGAGCATCAATATTTGTATCTGAATCATGGATGTATCTATGTATAATATAAATGTATAGTATATATGTGTAATATCTATGTAAGTATAGTATATAGTATAACTATCTAGTATCCGTAACACAAGCCTCGTTGCTTACCACGGAACTAGATGGCGTTGTGTAATAATGTCCGGAAATATTTATACAGTATTGTCAAAACAAGCCTCCCATTGACTTAAAATTTTACTAATTCGGTAAGTAAAATAAACAATTGCGATTTATCTAACATACTTATTGAACAGTGTGGCAGTGTGGTATCTAAATTTTAACTGGTCATTTAGATAGATTTTTTAATTCAATATGATTTTATATTTTTTTTAATGATACGATTTTTTATATAACCTTTTTATCGTCCCATCTTAATACCAATATTTTAAAATATTTTATTTATTTATTTTAGGAAAGCTTACAGTCTAACAATCATATAGTTAAATGAATCTTATAAATAACATACATTGCTAATAACAAGCTTCCACAAATTAAAACATAAAAGCACAGTTGAGAGTAATAACTAAACTTAATAACTATTGTTATTCAAACTATGAATAAAGAAAAGAAACATAATACCAAGAATTTAACAAAATAAAAAATAATTGATATATATATAAAAATGACAATATAACTACAATATTACTCGAGGTCTGAGTTACCACCGATTGGATGCATCAGTAAAAAACTCTGTGTTCATCTTTCTTCTCACTAAATGTGAACTGCTATAGAATAAGTCGATTTCCAATCTCGATGATAAACTATTGAAACTACGTGCAGTGCGTTGAAAGAAAGCGCTACGAACTACAGAAGTTCGTTGAAGCAAATGGTACATCTAATAGAGGCCGCTGTCTGAAGCCTAATTGATTGAATCCTATTATTTTAAGAAGGTCAGGGCAGTCAATTGTACCGTTAGCAATATTTATTAGTAGGCAAATATCATTGACAGTGCGTCTGTACTCTAATGGTAAGAAATGATACCGATTACAACGATCAAGATAATCTATTGAGAACTGATGGGCTTTAAAGTCTAAATATCTAAGAAATTTTCTCTGTATGGCTTCGATGCGGGACACATAGATTTGGTACTGGGGGTTCCATACTTAAGACGCATACTCAAGGTGGCTGCGCACGTAAGAACAGTATAGTATTTTAATTGTCTTGAGAGATCGAAAGCAAGCAGACTGTCTTATTATAAACCCTAATGACTTCGAAGCTTTTTTGACCATGTAGTCAATGTGCATATCAAATAACAGTTTGCTATCTAGAATCACACCAAGGTCCTTGATATGTTGAACCCTCCTAACTCTCTCCTTGTTTAACGTGTAACCAGAACCGATAATTGATCTTTGCCGTGTAAATGTTGTATATGAGCATTTAGAAACATTTAATTCCAATTTATTTAATGTGCACATGTGTTTCACACAAGAAATCTGCAATAAGTAACCAAATGAATTGAACAAAGTAAGTAAAGTTGTTTCAAATTGACTTTTTGTATATCTAACTTCTTGTATATCTTATCCCACCCAAAAAAATTTTTCATGTAAAGTGACGCCAAGAGTGCGAGTCATATGGTCTCGCATATGACTCGCACTGTCAAAAAGTTATCAGATCTCATGTAGAGCTAAGCTTCTGATTCTACACGCCCTATCTTTATAAGGCCTAACTTCTCAAAATATGTCTTGACTATATAGATATTTATGTACTTTCATAGTCAAAGGAATGTAAACCTTTTCATTTGTTAAGTATTGTAACTAACCTTTGTTGAGAGAAAATAAACAACTTTATTTGTGATTGTCATAAATTTAACTAAATCTGAATTTAGAGAAGAGAGAGTTATTATATGTTAATGGCGACCACGTACTGGAAGACGCAGCGTGGGTAGGCTCCCGGCAAGGTGAACCGACGACCTGGTTAAGGTCGCTGGAATCCACTGGATGCTTGTGGCACAGGACCGGCCGTCATGGCGATCCTTGGGGGAGACCTATGTCCAGCTGGGACGTCTAACGGTTGATATGATCAAGATGGTATGTTAGTAACATTTACCAAGCCACAGTGCAGCATACACAAGTGCCATGTACGGCAGCGGTAGGGGCGTCAAGATCGGGAGCAGGGGGAAGTGGCAGGTGGAACCGTCTTCCCAGCGCCTGTCCATGGAGGCCCCGCCGCGCTCGTCCGGGATGTCGAACAGCATCGTCAGACCTGGCACCAATTGCACGAGAAAAAATACTACAAACAACTTAATTAGGTAGTTTTATCTACATATATCTAAGATGAACGACACGTGGAAGATAGGTTGGAAGTTTCTTGAAATGGCTACTACAATAAAAAAACAATCACGTAATTCGAAAACATGGAACTATTCTCTGGGAAAATGTTGTTTTTTTTCATTTGCAAGGCTGTTATTTATTTTTGCATTGTAAGGTCGTCTTCAAAATTGTAAAACAATGAATTTAACTTATAAAGATTTTCGCTTGAGTTTCTCTACGTTTTTTGCAAAATCAACAATAGAGAGACAAACTTAAGTTTACGTAATTTACGATATACCTACAACCGTCCATGCGAATGCGACCGAAACCCATGCACGTGAGCAACACTAGAGGTTTTGCTTGCGCGTTGCCGACCCTATAAAAACCTTTTCACTCCCTTTTTTGAAGAACGCCATAGTCACGCCTGTAGTCGTATATCGTTCTATAGTTAGCATATCGGTTTAGGGAAAGACCTGAATCTTCTATAGTAGGTATATCATATGACGGCTTACCGAACAGAATCCTCGTGACAGCCAAGCTGGACGAATCTTTGGGAGTGTACATATAATCCACAACTTTGTTGAAGGTTACATTTCTGATTCGGAACCCAAACTGCTCTTTAAACGCGTCGTCCACCTTTTGATACAAGACTTGGATCCGTTCTTTTGCTCTCATACTCGTTTCGAACTAAAATGTGCCATAGTGTTAATTATTCGATTAATAATAATATTAAAGGTATATTAATGGCCCGCGGAGTCAGATCTCAATTACCTAGGATGTAAAGGTATGCACAGCTAAAATTAGTTATACACTTCTAAGTTTTCGGCCTTTTTTAGAAACATACATGATTTGTCATCAATAACCAAGCTCATCATACATATGTACATTTGCGAGAGGTCCCGCCATTGCTATGGAGGGCAATTCAACTTCAGTTTGCTTAATAAACTATGGAACAAAATGCCGTAAGCCAACATAGTGGAATAAACATCGCCCGAGAGATTGTGGAAATCTTTGGGGGAGGCTTATGTCCAGCAGTGGACGTCCTCCAGCTGACATGATGATGACGATGATGATGATGATCACCCAGAGATGTGACCCGTTCCCAGTGCCTACTCTCTTTTGGATAATATAACTAATAATGGGTTGACTATGTTAACTGGCCAATGTAGTCGTCAGTTTGTCTCGTTTATTTACCTACTTTAAACTTTTTGCCGAAGAAGGACTTGAAGTTAAGTGCGGTAAGGAGCATATTGAATAATATTTACTTTACACTACTTAGTTAATGGTGTCTGTTATTGGAAACTGACGCGTCAACTGCGCAATTAACATCTATTTGTATCTTGCTAAACTGATGAATCAACAACTTCATATAAAGTTACGTTTTATGGTATCAAAACAATGAAACAGGAAATAGCTAAAGCATATTTGAAGTTACAAATGGAGTCTGCTTATCAGTGTATCAGTCTGCTCTTGACTATGTTAGGGAAATTTATGAAGAGGAAATGATGGGTTAAAATAATATTAATATACCGCGATAAAATCCGTAAAAAGTACTTAGTTTTATTTCAATTATAAATGGAGTTCTATTGTAGTAATTAGGTATGGTAAGTCACTGTCCCAAAATATGGCAAAGAAAACATGTTTAGAAATGGTCGTGGTGGCTATAATAAACTTTAAGCTTCTGTAACCTGGTAGAAATCTCAGGAAATATAGAATCTCAGCTCCAATACTTATATTTATACAGGGTCATGATAACTGGGATGAGTCCTATTATAATTGCGGAAACTCTGCGTTCCAATTAAATTAAGTATTTACAATACCATGCTGGTATTGATAAAGTTTTAACAAAGTGTTAGATAAGTTACTAATGCAGTTTGCAGTTTTATAATAAAAGTGGTTAATTGAGTACAAACTATATTACTTACCAGTATAGTAAGAAACAATAGAAAGCCAAGCAGAAAACTTTCACTGCGAAATCAAAAGACCGACTGAAGATTCGCTCAAAATATGTTTATTATCTAAACAACTTTCTGAATACATGCTCCTGTTGGAATTATGTCAGATTAATTATGAGCAAACATTAAGTTAAATCATGTGTGAACACATGGGTTGTTTAGTTCGATTATGTTAATTACGCTTTAGCGTTTATCGCACTAGATAACTCGATGATCTACCTGAATAAACGCCGAAGCGATGTTTGTTTGTTATAAAAACATCATCCTCGGAAGAAGCTTCCATATATATTTTTTTATAGAAAACGAATGCGAACTGATAGAGGATAATTTAGAAAATACTTATCTGAACTAGTAACGGACTTATGGGTTTTTTATTTAGCAATTATTTGGCACATATCGGTCGCAAGCAAGTCTGTCGAGCACGAAGTTGTGAGGGGTGTTTGATTACCCGGTCAAGCTGTGTAATTATTGAGATTCTTAGTTGCACAGTATTCACTTAGATTTATTTTGTCATCCCTAAGACCTGGCACTTAAAAACATATAGGTATCTATTAGCAAACAAGGTGTATGTGTTAATCAGTAGTAAATGCTACCTCTGCTAAGACCATATTGTCAAATCTTAAGATGTTTCAGCTGTTGTTATTTTATTCTTTTTCCCAATACTAATGTGCATAGGAAAATTATATTTATTTATTTCAATGGATCTACCAGTGACCAAGAATCAATAATCCGAAGTAGTTTTATTTCAATAGTAAATCTGTAATATTAATGTATATCGATGAAAATGTACCTCCCTTCCTCCAGGTAGATAATTACTTCTCTCGGCTCGGCACCAAGTGGTATTTTTGTATTGGATGGATTTTTTAGGAATCATCTGTAGTTCAGGAACTGTTAAAAACCTACTATTTTAAATATAAATAAAAACAAGTTATATTTGCTGAAATATTTATTTCTCCATTACAATATTCGTTACAGGTTTCGGTTCTTAGACATTTATTATTGTCAATCATAATTTCATATCATTCATATTTTCAAACAACTACATTATCAATTTTGCGTAAACATTTATCTAAATTCACATTTAATTTTCTTGCTACTAAGCAAGAAAGCATTGTATCAGGATAGTTCAAGCGATATCAAAGTAGGTACCTAATTGACTCAATACGTAGCAGTATTTAATTATGAAATTTGAAAAAATACCGATCGATTCGAAAACAATTAGGTAGATACTCAAATTAAGAACTAGATGACAAACAACTAAAAACTGTAGCATTACATAATTGAACGTATTGCGTCAATAGCCAGTCAATTTGTAGCGTCTACGTCATTAAGATACGGCGAAGAATTTGGTAACAATACCTTCAGCCGCTTTATAATGCATTAGTCAACGAGAAATTACTATGAATAAGCCTACAAACACTTCAAAGATTTAGGCATATTAAAAATTATAACATGGTACTGATAATCAGGAAGATATTACTTTTATATTTTTTCGCCATCTAATTTTCTTCGTTACATGTTTTACGAAATAAATATCACCAATCTGCGTGGTTTATAATAACGTTGTGATGTCATATAGATATTTTTAGTACTGTATTAACTGCATATTATAAAAATACGTATTTTATTAATTTCAGATAACTGATATATTTTTAATAAAATTTGGGATATATATTAAAATTTGGGTGGTGATTTTAGTTCTCCGATTATATGATAAATTATAGATTATAATTATGTATAAGATTCGCTAGCTCCTCATCTCTGTTTCAGACCTACAAAAATTAAGTAAGTCTCCAATTCATTTGTGTACTATTTTGTCCGTTTGTAGGGATATATTATTACTTCCGGGTACCATCTTTGTTAGAGAAATAATGGTAAACGTAAAAGGCATAATGTAATAGAAGTAAATATTTATAGGTAAATAATAGTTTGGTAACCCACCGCTTGTCTTTGCGCTCTAATCATGATAAAATGACTAACATCCACGGGACTTTTATTCATGATCATGATTAAATAATATTATTGAAAAAACTTTGCAAGTAGATATCATCATATTAGGTTCCGTTATAAAGCAAAATAAAAAAGGTAAATTAAAATAAAATGTTTATTCCAAATAAAATCAAAGTAACAAAGGAACATAATAATTATAATATTTTAAATAATAATTTTGTGAAATTTTTATGATGAGAATTAAACATTCATACTATTTTTACATTAGCTTGGTTAACGCATAAATTAATGACATATGGACAAGCTTATTTCTAAAAACACGTCTTTACAATGTGTAAACAAAACAATATACATTAATGTCTCTTCAGATGGACAGACTTGATATTTAGGTACATTATTAATTAAAAATATGTCTGTAATTAACAAAAATAAATATAAAATAATATCGAACGTAAGCTTCAGTATTGAATGATACCCACCCAATTTAAAGATGGGATAGAAAATACTATTTCAGTAAACTTTGTAGTAAATAAATGATTCTGAAGAGACGTTTATAACTTACGCGATTACGTAGGAACTTCTACACATTATATCTCGTAGAAATATTTTTGTTTATAAATCAATCTCGACACTGTAATGTACATCACAGCTTGAACTATTGTAGTGGTAACGAGTGAATCGCACTTGAAGAAAAATTCCTTAATCCTTCATCCAAGTATCCACGAAAAATATACAAGTTTTTCGTGGATATTTAGGCGAGTTAGTGACGTCACTCGTTCTCACTATTTTAAATTACATTTTTACAATAAACACATTTATTTATAAGAACAACCATACTATTTATGATGATATAGTTGAATACGATATTGTGTTCAGTGCGCACCAGATATGTGAAAATAGACTGTGCGTTGTGACTGTCCACCCCAGAATAGTCCAGTGCCCACCCTAGGATGTTGGGCTACCGGTTAGAAATTCTCATACGGTGGACTGTGCCCACCCTGAAAGGGCCAAGCCCCCCTAAAGGAAAAGTCTAGATACGCCCATGGGTACAAAAGGAAAAATGGTATATAAACTGATAGCATTACGAATACGTGTTACATTTCGCACTCGTAGCTAACTTCACACCGCTCACGTTATTTGGTACGCACCATTGAAAGTAAAGTCATTGAATAATATTTGTATGAAGCATGTAGATGTGACATTATACAATAAATGCTGTAAAGATTAAATAGTTGTTTGCATAACACGAAGAAGGCATAATATCGAAGATTTTTTGTAATAAGAAAAACTCGAGGCATGTGATGCCACAGTTATGATAACTCATTATTTATGTTATTTCATATCATTAAGAATCAATCAATATAACCACTTAGTTAGATGCAAAAACTCTTATAAATAAAATCGTCGTTATAATGACCACAATATACATTAATTGTAACCTCTACAAGCTTCGTACAACAATGATAATAATAATTATACATGTTACATACATAGAAATACTGACTACACGTCGCGTACAATCTAAAAACAATAATATTAAAAACAGTTATAATTTAACCAACAATGTATCCAAATGTTATGACACGAGAGATCACGATCCATTCACACAAAATAAGATTATAGATTTTTTTTAAACAGCACTCGTATTAACTTATTAGACGTTATTGTCGGGTATAGCCGACAAAACCGAAGATGATTGCACGGTGACTGTTGTCGTCGGCAAGGAACGACGCGGGTTGTGTCCACATTTTCATTTGTCGCCTATACCCGACAGTGGCGTTCAAAAGGTTAATCAATCTGAACTTTATATTGTAAGTATCAAAGACTATTGATTTATTAAATAACCCGACACTAGGATGTATGTCTGTAGGTATGGACATTTAAGGACCAATGTTTCTTGTTGAGAAACACTTGGTCTAGACCAAGAATATTGATGCCTACTCGTACACACATAAGCAGAATATCAATTGTACATCAGCAGAAATGTGCGTGAGGAATCGGAATTTTCTATAAGAGACAACGAGGAGTATAAGTAGTACTACAAGTTATTCGGTCTTAAAAATAAATTGTACCATACGAGAACCATATGACATTATAATATGTAGGTAGTGAAGACATCAATTCTCAGCCATATCGCTTCAAGTCGTCCGAGAAAAAATCCTAGTGTAGAGGAATATTATTGAAATGAAATGTTGAAGATTTGATGAAAATCTGTGCGTGACCAAATAATATTTGGTATGAGATATGTATAAGAGGGATGTATTTGTTTAGCCCGCCTGATTATTTTTCGTTTTTTTTAACAATTATATATGCATTATTAATACATTAACCCTTTGACCGCCACGGTCGGCTATACTCGACAAATCAGAACGTGCTCACGACGCTTTCGTCGGCAAATATCGACAAAAATATAACTATTTTACTGTAGCGTGGCGCAGGGAACATTTTTTTTCTTTATTGACGTGGCGGTCACTGGGTTAAGAGTTCGGTAATTATCTGCATGATTATTGCCACGAATACATAATGTGTTATTGATGTCTATTTTGTAAAAATCAAACAAAAAATGGGCTACCCGAGAAAATATTTTCAGAGAAAACTTTTCTAAAACGTAATAATGACCAAAAAGTCTAAAAAACGGAATGTGATTACACATAAAAACGACTATATCAAACAGTATAATTGTATCTTAAAGTAAAATTAAGATCTAAAATAGTATTCGACCGGATAGATAATGTACGTCACGTTTACGTTCATAGTGAATCAACTTATTTTGTGAACTCAAATTTTACATACAATTATTATGTATGTAACTATTTTGAATACGCAGAACAGTTTTCTGTCTATAAAATGTTAATATTTTCTTGGTTTACGAATAATTAACAAACAATATTATAACTTAACCAAAATAAAATTAGTTAATATACAGGGTTAGTTGGAAAATACAAACAACCTCGCAGGACTAGATAGCTAACATCATAAGCAACAACTTTTGTTCTACGACTTTCAATAATTTCATTGATTTAATTTTTTTTTATTTCATACAAAACCAAATATTAATTTCATGATATCTTTACGCGCTTCCTAACTCTATGCACATAGTAAAAACCCCGCGGGACGCGGAGAAAGGGGGGCGCATTGCGAGTGCTAGCTTTGAACTTGACCGATTGTCCGATTGACCTAGTTAGCCGCCAGCCTTCGGCCAAGATGCGTGCGTGTTACGTTGTGTGTTTCCTTCCGTCGCCATATCGATCGATGTGTTGTTGGGTTATACCTTAGGTGTTATTAAAAAAAACAGATAGTTACAGAAGCCTATCTACATAAAAAGTGCGCGACACCGCTAAGGGACACGATATCTCACATCAGTGCAACTGCGTATTTGAATTTAGAACTATTTTGTGCAAAAATGAAGCAACAAAAAATACGTGTTCAGTGACGGATCTTTAAATTCAACATTAAACAGTGAAGTCTCGTTTTTTAGGCTACCAGTTGTTTCAGAGACGTAAGTAGATATTTGCTTGTCTTTCAATGGTTCGTTTTAACGTAACACACATGACAGTTAGGTAGGTAGGTAAGCGCCCAGCTGATATTAAGTAAGTAGTTTAACTAAACTGTGGAAAGCGTTAACAAACGATTACGTAAATCATTTTCACATACTTTGAAAGTTAAGATACCTAATCTACATACCTACGCATGATTTATTTGCTTTTAATAGTTAAATGAAGCCAGGTAAAGTATGAAGCGATTGTGGACTCAGTGTAGGTATGTACTCACTGCCTGCCCACAAACCCATTCGTGGTCGTACGAGCTAAAATCAGACGGGGCAGCCGCGGGACAGCCGCGTGCGGTGCCTCACTTATCGATCCCTCAGAGAGCGCTGGCGTGGTACCTAGTTTATTTATTGAAATGTGCGTAAATTAATAATTTAATAAATAACACTACAAGGGTAATTTTATAATCGTTAATTAGGTTTAGAAAGCCTAGTCATTAGCGTAGGTGACGATAGCGACAGTGACTCGCTGTCGCTGTATTGTCTATTTAAAAAAAATATTTATAATATTAATTAGTCTCAGTACAAATATCCATTTTAATTTTTTTATTATTTAATATTTATCTTGTAATAATATTGCATTCTTTACTATTTTATAATATGTATAAACATCGACACAACAGGCGTCCCGCTTCTACAAAGGCGGCGAGTATTTGACATAGGTATAGGTAGTTAACTGGCGAATATTGTGTATTTTTAAGGTGCTGCTACACTAATACACACTAAAAAATGTTAGGCATTGCTACATTTTATTAATAATTGTTAACTGTTTTAAGTGCTCCTACACCGGAGGAAATTGTTAACAAACGTTTATAACATTTGAAAAATCAGTTTGCCTGCAGTTTGGATTGCCCCTGCCGTGGCCTGGGTATAAATTTACAAACAAATGATAACAAATGTTTTATTTCATTGCAATTAGTTAACTAACAATTTTGCTCAGAAATGTTCACTAACATTATCTAACAAGAAATCTTTTTCTAATATTATGATCGTATGTTTCTTAACAACTGTTTACTAATACTTGTAAACATTTTTAAGCAGTAGTGTGTTGAAGCCTTTATAAACAGCGCGAGAGTCACGTCGTCCTTCTTTATGAATGAAACTACAGACTTATAATATTCGTGTGTCATACAACAGAAACTTGAAATATCATTTTTTTTTCATGTATTGAGTTATGGCAGAACTCGTAGAACAAAAGTTGTTGCTTACGATGTCAGCTATCTAGTCCTGCGAGGTTGTTTGTGTTTTCCAACTAACCCTGTATATATATTTAATGATTTGTTACAGCCAACTACGATGCGGCTTTAATATTATTGTCCATCCTTACAATCCATTAACATTATGAGAAATAAATATTTTAATATTAAATAGCGTCATACTCCAAAAATATGACTATACAATATTGATGGAATTCGATATAACATTGATATTGTAATTTCAACTTTTCTACGTTAAAGATAAGATCTAGTTTCGTTTAAATAGCTAGTAGTAACGCTTGTCTATGGAAGCGTGTTAACGACCCTAGTCTTGCTCTATTATACTAACAAACTTTTATTTATGGCGACTGGGATATTCGGAGCGATATAGACACAATAAAAAAAAATAGAAAATATTTTGTAGGATATTTTTTGTTCAAGATAAATTTACTTATTGATAAATGTTTGAGAAATAAATCCATATAATACTCTTCGATAATAGACATTCAGATATTGGGTTTTTAATACTCATTTTGTTGTATTTCTATTTTACTGTACAGTCGCCTCGTCACAAAACGTGACGTGAGTCCACGATGACGTAGCACTGTCCCAAAGCGTTGTACTAGCCTAATAACACTTCTAAACAATGGACCATAACACAAACCTTTGACTTTAAGAACTGTCAGTGTCAAGACCAGTCTATTGATTAAATTGACGTTGTCTATGGTGGACATATTTCAATGGAAATAAATATCTCCTTTACTTTATCTATGTTAGAAGGAGTAATATTTGACATGTAATAAAAAAAATCGATTCTTTGGATCATCATTCTACATATATATCTATTTTGTAAGAAATGTTGGTCCACTATGGTCGATTGTGTAGAATAGCAGTAATACAAGGTCGCTACAATGTGTCTGTGGTTGTTCAGTCGCTGTAGATGATCCCGCCGGGGCCAGGTAAGGTAGACTTGCCAGATAGGTATATGTCTACAGACCTGGCCGCCTGCCGACCTTCCGATATCGCCCACACCACCAGAGATTGGCCGCGACGACAGTCTGGGCAGAAATAAAGTAGGTAAATAAATATTGTATTAATCAGACTAACATAAAAAATATTACGGTAACATTTGTTTAGAAAGATTCTATACATTGTGATAATGTGATAAAATATTCTCGCTCGCATGATAAGACATTTTGATGTCAGTATAGTGGATTTTTCATTTTGAAAATAAATAGGGACCTTATATCAAGAATGGTCTTTTAATGGAGACTACTATTGAAAATTTAAATTTTATGTTGATTTAATTTTTTAATTTTGATACTTGTAATAGCGAGATTTTGAAAACGTAAAAAGTGAATAAAAATGTTAGTAGGATGAAACGTATTGGAAATATATGTATATATAATAATACTAGCTGACCCAGCAAACGTTGTTTTGCCACATTATAGGGGTTGGTGGGCTACCCCTAACTTTTAGGGGGATGAAAAATAGATGGCCGATTCTCATAGATACCGGATAAGCACAAAAAATTTCATGAAAATTGGTCAAGCCGTTTCGGAGGAGTATGGCAACGAAAACTGTGACACGAGAATTTTATATATTAGATATTATAATATACATATGTAAATTGTGTCAAGAAAATCAGTTGATACAAAGCTTATCTTTCTATATGCTACGATAAAAAATTAACAAGGGTTTTTAAGTACATCTAATTGTATAAAAAATGGCGTATACATACCTCCGGCAGCAAATACATTGTTGACAGGCGTCTTGTAAATGTTTGACTTATCAGTCTCTACGTTACTGCGCGCGTCCAAAGTGAGGTCTGATGACAAACAAAACGTTTTTATAGAAACGCTATAAATCTATAAAAAATTGTTGAAAACGCCAACCTGAGATTTGGAAATTCATGAAAAAATTATCATTATTATATGATTTGTCGGTATTTCCTTTCGGACATGCCCACAACATACTATGTACCTGTTACTGTTTGTCAATACTATAAAATAACATGGGCGTATCTAGGAGAAGGGGAGGGGCGGGGAGGGTGCGGAAACCCTGGCGCTAAAAGTCTTCGTATTTAGTTGCTGAAGCTTGTCGGGGAAATTAATGGATAACCTTTAAAGCTTCGGCGCCTCGATCTCTTAGCGCTGGGGCGCAGACCCCCTGAAGGAAAAGTCTAGATACGCCCACGAAAAATATATTTTTTAATATTAAAGTATGGCGCGTATATTAAGTAGTGTGTGGACTGACCCAGCTGGTTGGCGACGTATCGCTCGGGGCCGAGGAAGCCCATGGCCAGCAGCACGAGGTCGGCGCGGTACACCCTGCCGCTGCCGGCCAGCTCGCTCATCTCCCAGCGCCCGCCCGCGCCGCGCTTCCACTCCACCTCCACGGCCGACACGCCGCACACGTTGCCTTCGCCTGTGGAAATATTCACATATTCTGAACGAAATAATTCTCTCAAAAAAAAAACCGACTTCAAGGTCAGAACTTTCAAATAAAAAAAGAATTATCAATATCGGTTCTTCCAGTCGAAAGTTATGAGGTAATAAAAACAAACCTACAGTCGAATTGATAACCTCCTCCTTTTTTGAAGGCGATTAATAAACAGGTGAATATGATGCTATGCATTTTATTGTATATTGGTACATATCATGGACGAAAAGGCACGCTTCAGGAATTTTTACAGTTTTTAAAGGGTCGGCAATGATAACCGCTTACCATCAGGCGAGCTATTAGCTAGTTTGCCACCCTAGCTGGTATTAAAAAAAAAATCTACAAACTATCATATACTCTATAATGTGTTTTAATTCTTACCGTCGTCTAAGAACTCCTTGGTGAGTGTGGAGAATTTCCTTGGGTCGTTTCCGAACTTCAGTTTGACTTCTTCGTGTCCGTAGTCCACCCTTAAAATTAAAAGAAAATTAGTATTGTCTAAAATCGATAGAATTAAAACAAAAAAATAAATTAATAGGGATGCCATCAATGAGTCCATTTAGTTCAATTTATTTTTTGTTCAAATTATGCATAATAATTTACTACTACAATAAGTAGTTGTTACTTGTAGTAACTAGCTTGTTACTTGCAGCTTTGCACTCCGAAATGGGTGAAAGGGCTCAGAGTCTTAATGAATTAAATATCTGTTTAAAATTTCAGATTTAGTACTTTTGACTGTGAGGTCAATTAGTCAAGACAAAGGATTTAATAAGTTTAGTATAAAAGTGACTTGCTTCTTACCTGAATACTCTAGGCCACTGTGGCCAAGGGTTATCCTGCCCTCTGGTGGGCTTGGGCTCCGGCAGGATCTCAAAGCTCGTGATACTCTTAGCTCCTTGACGCAGTGAAGTGGCTAGACAGTCGCACCTGAACATATAGAACAAACTTGTTATGTAATGTTGTAAGTACGTATATATAGCAAAACTCTGGGTGCGATTTGTTTAGCTGTGGATAAAAGTTTTTCTATTTTAGTATGTGTTCATTATTTATTTATTTATGTACACTATACAACTATCATCACAGGACTATCCTAATACAATACTGTAGTAATCATATTGTATATGTAAGTTTTATATTATTATGTAAGAATATTGTAATTTTTTTATTAATTTTATATGTTGGTGAAAAGTGGTCAACCCGTAAGATCGTGGTACGTTAATCTATTGAGAAATAGATATATTATAGCTACCTTGCCAAGAAAGCTAAATAAACACACCTATAAAAGGTTAAGCAGGGAAACAGTTCAAACTTTAACTGCAGTGCCAAATTAGAAATCTAAGGTTTCTTATATGGATGTTTGCCATAGAAAAAAAGATTATATCCTAACCCAGTGTCGCCTCCTCCGATGACCAGCACGTGCTTGTCCTTAGCGTTCAGTTCAGGGTTACTCTTGGGCTGGTGCTGGCTGGTGGGACCCATCTGCTTCTTCTGCCAGTTCTCCAGGAACTCCATGGCGTAGTGGATGCCATTCAGCTGGCGTCCCTTGAGCGGCAGGTCGCGAGGCCATGTCGCGCCCATGCACAGTACTAGGGCGTTGTACCTATAAGATTGAACAATTAATAACTGGTGTCTATGTATGGAGGGACTAGTTATATTAAAATATTACTAAAGACATATCTAACAGGTTAAAAATTTGGATTTTATTGCTTTCATTCAACATTATCATGGTTACAGTAAACGTATTATTATTATTAAATAATGTCATTGGTTTTGCCACAGAATTCTCAGCAATTCGGAGTTTGTATTTGTACTCGATTTACTTTAATTGATTGAATATGACAAGCTATATAGACTTGCTGAAAATAAACTAGAAAAGTAAAAATATGCCGCTAATACGTGGGACCTGTACATAACCCTTACACTTGATAGTTGTAAATAATATCTATATATCGTGTGATATTACGAAAACGGTTTTTAAAGATCCGCTGTGTGTACAGTAAGATGGTCCTCACTCATTAGCCAGATCACTGGCAGAGATATCCCGGCCGACGTCGACGTTGCACTTGAAGGAGATGCCCTCGGCCGTCATGAGCTTGATGCGGCGCGCGACCACCTCCTTGCTGAGCTTCATGGTGGGGATGCCGTACTGCAGCAGGCCGCCCGGGCGGTCGTTGCGCTCGAACACTGTCACTGTGTAGCCAGCCTGTAAAAAACATATTGTAAGTAGGAATGTAGTCATTATTTTTTTTGGCAACTTTGATCTAAGTTAAACTCAAATTAATTAGCTAAACTAACTGATTTACCTAGCTAACGTATTGAAGACTTTTCCTGTAATGTGCTATTGTAAACTACAATAGCAGGGTGTGATTTCCAAAGCCTTTGTTGTACAATGCTCAACCATATATATACAAACCACATTTAAATTTTTATTTAACATCAATAATTATATTGTCAAGCAGAGAATTTTTGAATGTTTATTTTTAAGAATTTTTTTTTTTTTTTTTTTTTTCGAGTGTGTGTCGAGTATAAGAAATGTTGATTTTCTAATGGCAGGGACAAGCTGAAAATCAGTGCTGTGCCCTCCGCACAGCAATTACTGAGCTGGTTTCCTTGCTACACATATTATACTATTTTTTAAGTTTTTTTTTGTTTTAAAATGTATTGTGTTGTGTGTGGAAAAACAATAAATAAATAAATAAAAATAAATAAATGATGTCAAATTTGTGAAAGGTAAAGGGCGCAATTTAACGAGATTTTTTGTAATGCTAACAATAAATAGACAGGAAAATATCTCACGCGTTAAGTTTTTT
Organism: Craniophora ligustri; assembly: GCA_905163465.1. NCBI lineage: Eukaryota > Metazoa > Arthropoda > Insecta > Lepidoptera > Noctuidae > Craniophora > Craniophora ligustri. The sequence goes on along the minus strand of LR990959.1, from coordinate 13,872,021 downwards.
TATATCTAATTTTATACAATACTGTGTTCCTTTATCATTGTCAGCTCGTAAGGCAATATTTCATATATTAATTACTTAGTTACATTACCTTATTTAGTTGATGTGCGCACGCTAACCCGGCGGGGCCGGAGCCGACAACTGCCACTGTCTTTCCGTTCCTGTGTGTCGGTATCTGTGGAGACAACAGTATAATGTTCATTATAATACTACACAGTAATGATAAACTAAAAAAATAAATATTTTAAGTATGTACACTACATGAGTATTGTTAAATAATATATTTCTCAGTTGGATGCCATGTCAGTTTAATGTTTATCTAATGTCAATAAGTTCGCCCGTTTAAACATGGGATATATAGCTGTAAACTGGGAGAAACAGACGTGATGGTAGATGCTGATGTTGATGTTGGCTATAATATAACTTTTTTTTAAAATTATTTTCAGTCAATGCCTTTCACTGTATACTGCCAGACATCATTGTGACGGATGTGTTATTCCACAAATAATGTAGTACGTACGTCGGGCAGTATCCAGCCCTGCTCGAAGGCGTGGTCGATGATGGCACACTCGATGTTCTTGATGGTGACGGGCGGCTCGGAGATGCCCAGCACGCACGCGCCCTCGCACGGCGCCGGGCACACGCGCCCCGTGAACTCTGATAAACAAACACACACAATATTTCAATTATACACGAATAATTTTTAAGCAGTGCGCAAAAAAATTTTGTCGGTTCAGTATCAGTAATAGAACACATTTCCATTATCAGTTTTTTAATTTTTTTTTAATTTTTATCCGCCTTAAAATCAGCAATATATGGACACATCTTATTCGTAATAATAACAATAGGCACGCGCGCTAGCCTACTCACGCGCCGGCGTCAGCGGGGGTGAATACCGGGGGGGTGGCTGCGGGGTAGCGCCCGGGCACGGCCGGGCACCGGCGCGCGGCGCTCGGTAGTCGGCTCGTCGCACGCGCCCGTGACGTTGTCTTATCGCTTTCCCGCGCGAACCTGCCACGCGCCGCCCGCCGCACGAGTTTCGTACTGTGAGTTGTGACCGGTCACGCACGATGTCAGAGTTTAGTAACCGCGAGTTTTACGAGATGGTGCGAGTGTATTTATTAAGTGGCGAAAACTTACGTGCAGCTCGCAGAATGTATGCTGCAGAGAGTGTACCTCGAATGCGAGCCCATGGGATTCATAACCCCGCGGTCCCTAATGAAAGAACAATTTTAGCCGCTAATCAAAGATTGCTCGATCACGGTCAATTTAGGACACCCCATCATGCACAAGGTTCTGGCAGACCTCGACTATCTGTTGAACTCGAAGGAAACATTTTTGATTTCTTCGAGCGAGACCCAAGAGCGAGTACCAACGATGCGGCACGTCGCTTCGGTGTGAGCCAGTACGCGGTATGGAAACTGTTAAATACAGCCGGTCTCCATCCATACCATTTCCAACCTGTACAGAAACTCCATGACTCCGACCCCGCATCACGCCGAGTCCTCTGCGAGTGGCTTCTAAATCACCGCGAAGTCAATATCTTGTGGACTGATGAGGCGTTGTTCACACGTGTAGGACTCTACAATATCCACAATGAACACTGGTGGTCCTTTAATAATCCCCATTTGGTGCGGGAGACGCATCATCAAGTGCGTTTTAGCGCCAATGTATGGGCGGGGATTATTAAAAATAAAATAATAGGACCCGTTTTTATTGACGGCGCCTTGACCGGGCCACGTTACTTAGAAATGCTCGAAAACGTTATTGAAAATTTAATAGACGAAGTTCCGGTGGCTTATCATCGTAATCTGTACTACCAGCACGATGGCGCTCCGCCACATTACGCCATTCAAGTCCGAAATTACTTAAATGAGAAATACGGGCAAAATTGGATTGGTCGTGGCGGGCCCATACCGTGGCCGGCTAGGTCTCCGGATCTGACGCCCTGTGATTTTTTTCTTTGGGGAGAAATCAAGCGCCGGGTGTACGTAGAGGAGGCCCAAAATCTAGACGACCTTAAGTCAAAAATAATAAACGCTTTTGATACAGTGAAAAATTACATTAGTGTACTGAATAAACTGAATGACAATTTATTTAAACGTGCACGTTTATGTTTAGAAAGAGGAGGACTCAATTTTGAACAATTATTAAAATACAGTGATTAGTGAGTAGGAGTAAGCAATTATTTTTATTAACAATTTTAGGTAAGTTATTTTTGATTAAACATTATTGTAAATACCAATTTGATTCCAATTTTTTAAATACGCCTTAATGCAGAATTACTAATGCATACATTAAGAGTAATGTCAATTTTAATTTATTTTGGTATGTTTTTAAATTGCCATAATGATCATGAATGATCATGAGTTATTTTAGTGAAGAAAAACATTAACCTCGGGCAGGATTTGAACCGGCATCTTACAGTGAGGTACGCCAAACGCTACGACCACTATGCCCCCGCGACTCCCACCCGCCAGGTCAAATGTTGCCTTCACATTCTGTATTACGTGATCATAATGATTCATTTTCTGTATTTTGATGGTCCTAAGCCCATGAAAGTATGAAGGAAAAATTGGAATTACTTAAAAATGTTTTCAATGTACTGGTCGTATAGACGCATGCATTTTTTTCTAATTAAACATGAACTTTATTACTTTGTATTCAAGTTGAAAATCTATCATAGAAATTAGACAGATTGAGGAAGCTTGTTATGCTTGCCAAGACCAATCGTACATTGTATCTAGCGCCGCGCTCCATACCTACCTACGCGGGCGCATCGAACTAGCGCACAGCTGATGTAGTTATACTTAGGCGCGCGCGCTTTGCCGTGCGCTAGCGAGTAACCATAAAATCTATTTCAAAGTAGACATCTTTCATTACCAATAACTTTGATAATTTGTACTAAGACATATCAAAATAAAAAAATGGTGTTTAATAAAAGTCGTTTAAGTTTCAATTGTCAAAGTTTGCGCACTGAATAAAAAGTGATCCTGTATAAGTATTTAATTTGGAATTTTCTATTATGAATGTAGTTTTTTGTTATGATGTCTCTTAATTTATTTTATATAGGTGATTCCCGAGACTTTGTCGACGTGCATTTAAACAAAAACAAAAATGTTTAATTTAAAAATTAACTTTGCACTCCCATTACTCCCTTGGGGGGTGAATTTTCAAAAATCCTTTCTTAGTGCGTCCCTACGTTATAAAAGGAACCCCTGTGAATTTCAAGTTCCTATTCTTTATAGTTCAGGCTCCGCGTTCATGATATTTGGTGTGTGTCGTACCTGGGAAGTTGTTGGTCTGCAGCAGCTGCGCGAGCGCCTGGTTCCAGTCGCCCTTGAAGATGAGGTCGTTCCACTTGGGGATGATGTTCCCGAGCGGGCAGCCGTGCGCGCTCTGGCAGAAGGGCACGCCGCACTCCATGCAGCGCGCCGCCTGCACGCGCAGCCCGCGCCGCACGTGCGCGCCGTTGTAGATCTCCTCCCAGTCGCGCACGCGCTTCTCCGCCGGACGGTACACCGTCGTCTCGCGAGGGTATTTGATGAACCCTCTGGAGATATAACTTACCAATTATTATCGTAAAAGATAGGATATTATGACATTTTTAGGATGATTGGATATTTTTTTCTTACAAAAAAATACTAAGAAGTGGAAAAAAAGTGAGGTTTAAAAAATACTCAGCGCTAACATTAACTGTATAATAGTTGATTTGTATAAATAAAACTTTGATTGAGTCTCCAATTCAATAATATACTAAAGGTCATTTAAACAACATGTCATTGTCACCCCAACAAATTTACCTGATGCGGCAACCTGTTCCTACACACTGACACTGGAAACACGTAACAACCACTGACTCTTCATCAGAACCATATCGACGGTCTCGGAGGAGAGTGATGTAGCGACATCTATCTAGCGACATCTATCTAGCTACATTTGAACTACCCTTATCCTACATCGCGCAAATGAAATTTGAATATAAAATATAATTATATAACCACCCAACATCAACCGTTGGGCAGTAGCCCGCCAGGCATAACACCTCACTTGGTCGGAGGATCCTTCTTTTCAAATAGAGGGATTCACACCTTTTTCCCTCCATAAACATATTTAAAGTTCATGTTATATGCAGAATTTCAGCACACAGTTATACTTCATAGATAAATTCTTAGATATTTTTTTGTCCAAATGAAGTGATGCCAGTATAAAATAATTAAAAAAAAAAAAAAAAAATGTATATACAGCTGACATTGATTGGCAACATTTAAACAAAATATAAAACGCTACAAACCTAGTCTTATCCAGGATCTTCTCTAAGTTTTTGGTCTCCAATTCTACATCTCGCACGGTCTCCTCTATATCCATGATGCCGTTCTCCGCCTTCCCGTTGGCCTCGACCTTGGGTTGGCTCGGCTGCTTCACGGCCATGGTCTTGAGAGCGCGCTGGTACTCATACGGGAACACTTTGATAAACTTCTTAGCCGGCTCCGGCCAAGTCTTCAGGAATTCATCAGCGATTAATGAGCTAGAAATAAAATTGGTTTTTAAGAAGGTTAATGGACTGTATCATTCCCAACACGTAGAATTCCCAAAAGAAAAAAAACATAGTTTTGTTATTTTATATCATTATTAAGATTAAAATTCTTAGGTACTAGTGGTACAATTAGTATTATGTATGAATTCTTTACGCGTAGTCCGCCTACAGTACGCTAGATAAGTAATCGATGACCATCGTCGATCTTCCTATCCGTGAACGCGTTAACTTTTGATACGCTTGAAAAATGTATTCCAAGTGATTTCTTTACACACTTCCTTACACTAATATTATAAATGCGAAAGTAACTCTGTGCGTTATGTAATCACGGTGGAAGGAAGGTGGAGGAGGATGGAAGTTAATATGCGGGATTGAAAATTTCTTAAATGGGTAGAAATTAATAATTTTACGCAGACGATGTCGCGGGCAGAACCTAATACTTTCATAAATAAAATAGCTGTTGAAGCTACTAACCCAGTGTATTCCTTGAACTCTTCAAGCAGTTGCTGCACGTAGTCCAGGTCCTCTTGGAGCTCGAGGGGCAGCAGTTCCACCATCTCGTGGTTGCACTTGCCGGAGAACGAGCCGTCGATGTCGTACACGTACGCTATACCACCTGTAATGATTTACAAAGTTAAGGAACGGAAGAATGAAACATATTTATTAAACAAGAAAAATATACAGTAAACAACACATGAGCTGGCTATCTTATAGTATTAACTTTCCCTTAATAAAATGAGTAAGTGCATAAATAAAATTCCAGTTTCTGATCTGTATTTTCATTTTCACAAGCCCGAAGCCCTAGCTTCGAAAAGGAATACTACAACCCTAGTCTTATCCAGAATCTAGTCTAAGATTTGGTGAAAGAATATCGTATTGTTGCTTGCACACAACAAAAGGAGACTTATCTTAGGGCCAACTTTATTTATACATTTCAATTAATACATTTCTTATGTGTAAAGCCATGTGCCTTTTCTGGTGATGGCGTCAGTAAGATAGCTAGGTATAGTTACCGCTCATGCCGGCGGCGAAGTTCCTGCCGGTGAGGCCGAGTATGAGCGCGGTGCCGGCCGTCATGTACTCGCAGCCGTGGTCGCCCACGCCCTCCACCACCGCCACGCAGCCGCTGTTCCGCACGCAGAACCGCTCCGACGCTATGCCCCTGGGGACATTAACAACAGAAATCGTTGATTTTGTACATCAGATTACCGCATCACTTTTTAAGGCTGTCTTTTGTGATAAAGGTAGTGGCAATTTTTTGTGTGAAGACAATGGATATTTGCTTTTGAGTCACAGATGTTTCTATAATAATAATAATATATGTGGAAATTCAAACACAGCGCCAGTTCAGTTCGTTCAGTGGTAGGAGTGGTAGGAGGTTGATTACCCCACTGGGATTCGATCCCGGGATCCGAAACACAGAAGTCAACGTTAACTACCGCTGGTCTAATCGGTTCGTCAATACGTATGAATTTTATAAAAAAAAAACTGTGTTGTAAAAACAACCATCTAGTATCCGTAACACAAGCCTCGTTGCTTAGCTCGGACTTAAATGGAGCTGTCATATATCCAGATATATTATTTATTTTTGTCTCACAGGTAAGTATATACCTTCTCAATCCTATATACAACGTACCTGAAGTAAGCTCGTCCAGAGGTGGCTCCGTAGAGGCATACATTTCCTACGATCACGTTCAAGTGTGACTCGAAAGGTGATACCTTTGGCGGGTAAATAATGACCTTACCGCCTGACAAGCCCTTGCCTGTAACAAAAGAAACATAGTAATGTAATAAGTGGAATAAAAATTGGCCTAGTATTACTCCCTACTTTAGCAGTAGTGCCTTTTTTTTACTTTTAAACTTCATTCTTGTTAGACTGTCAATTTACAGTAAGTATGATCTTTTGAAACATTTTAACGAAACCTTTTAGTACAAGATAGCGTGGGTGTTTTGTAAATAAAGACCTCAACAAATGAGAACACATTACGTGAGTCTAATGATCCGGAGAGACATCTGAAGGGTTCTTACAGACCAAGTTTTTCACGCACTGTTGACGGCACTGCAAACCTTGAAAAAGGCAGTTTACTTGCGCGTTTTTACTTTAACATTGCGTCTGCAGCGCAGTCCAATTGCGTGGGGCGACGGCGCCGGTGAAAAAAGTGTTGTGTAAGAGCCTTTTGGAAACGCTGATACAGATGCAACATTACCTTGAGGCAAAAAAGTAAAGGAGAATTTGCATCTTGTGTTGGTACTCAGTACTCACCGACATAGTCATTGGCGTCTCCCTCCAGTGTGACAGTGATGCCCTTGGACAGGAAGGCACAGAAGCTCTGCCCAGCCGAGCCTGTCAGAGATATGTTCACCGTCTTGCCGTCTGGGAGACCGTGATCGCCAAATGCCCTGTGATTCAAGAAGAAGATGAAGATTCAAGTTCAGAAGTCACATTTAATTTTGACATATTATTCGCATGTTTTATATGGGACTTTTATGTGACGACGATCAGAATAGGAATTGAGTCGTATAGTATTGGGACGACAACTAACACTTATCGGAAAGTCATCTACGCCACACATTTGTTTTTTTTTCAAAAAAGATTTGAAATTCCGAACATTTGATCGATTTTTAAATAGTTTAGAAACCGGTTCGTCTAAAATAAAGGACTTACATGGCGATGTGGTAAGACAGCGTGGAAGTGAAGGCTCGGTCCTCATTGGTGATCCTCATAGTAATATCCACATGTTGCTGCGAGCCGTCTAGGATGCCGCTGCACTTCTCGATCAGCTGGTTGTCCAGCCGCTTCTCTAACTGGAAGTCCTGGAAACAAAAACAAAATCGTGATCAGTTTTTTTGACAGCAATATTCAAAAACAAACAATAAGTTCATATCATCGCCTATATAATTGAAGGGTAAGTACTGATGGACACTTACAGTACACCAGAATTTTGGATGAATCTGTTGCCATCAACAGGGCACAACCCTCACTCAGAGGTGCTACAAGGAATGTCACAGAATAACATTGCTCGAGCTGGGAACCTATCGAACCTAGGGGCTTTAATATTTTTTTAATTTGACGATTTATCACAATTAACTGATGCACATTCGAGTTGGATGAATTTTTCATGATTTAAAATGCTCGATACTAAGAACTAATACACTAGTATTAGTCTTATTTCTTAGTATCGATAGTTGTTTCTTACCTGTGACTTGGATCCTCCGATGATGTTGACGCCGGGCCTCATGTGCAGCGCGTTCTTGAGTATGAGGCTGAGGTTCAGCATCCTCGCCTTGGGGTTCTCGTTGTTCTCGCGCACCTTCAGCAGGTCAGTGCGCCCGATCAGCTCTTGGAAGCGACGGACGCCGACCTCTGCCATATGTTGGCGTACCTGTTAGAACATAGAAATTATATTTATAATATGTTACTGTTGTGTTTGATGTAGATTATCAACCTTTTTTGTCAAGGCAAATGTTTAATTTTAATGACATTAACATTCAAAAGAATGTAGTTGGTCTGGTTATAGTTAGCATGTTTCCAAAAAGCAGGAATTATGGAAAAGACCTAGAAAAGTCTCTATAGTTTCTCTTTTAAGCATTTTAAACTTTGTGACAACAAGGTGAGGTAGTCGGGACTGTTCTTAGCTATATTTGATGAAAATCGTCCAAGATAGCCGCATAAATGGAACAGATAATGTACCTCTTCAGCCAACATGAAGAGATAGTTGATGACGTGCTCGGGCTTGCCGGCGAACTTCTTGCGTAGTACGGGATCCTGGGTGGCGATACCCACCGGGCACGTGTTCAGGTGACACTTCCTCATCATCGTGCAACCTGGAAAGGAACCAGTTTGAATGTAGCTGGAAAATGTGCAACCCTGACTTAATAAGGGTAAAAGGATCGACAACCAAGGGTGTTGCTTTTACGTTAAATGTAATGTTGCTACTAGTTAAAATGGTACAGATTTACCATTTGATGCACTAAATAAGTGAACAATCTTCTGTCAGTGAGTAATCAATCTATTTGATAGCAACCTTTAAATATAAGATTTTTTAACTGAAGACTTGACGGACAGATTGTGAAGTCAAAGGGTTCTATTTCAAGGCTAATGACTTTTCGAAATTACGTGCATATTTATCACAAGCTCATAAGGTAAACGAAAACATTGAAAACATGGTTGAAGTGGTGGACTATAGCCTAATTTCTTTTAAAAGAGAGAAGACCCGTGCCCAATAGTGGCATAATAGTTGAGTTAATGATGTAAAACTCACCAAGAGCAATAAGCGGAGCAGTACTGAACCCAAACTCGTCAGCGCCGAGTAAAGCTGCGACCATCACGTCGAAACCGGTCCTGATCTGACCGTCAGCTTGTACCACCACTCTGAAAACACATCCTTGAGGTTACTTGACTGGCTAAATTAAGATTATTAACTAGGCGAATCAAAGCAGTTGTTTGGTAATGAGTCGTGAGAATAATGCTTGGAATAATAGAAATGTTAAGGAAACTCAAATAGATTTTTATGTTGTGTATTTCGGAACGTAATTCTGGATAATCTATTGAATTGACATTTCAATTCAAATTGCATTATTCTTATATTAATAAAACGATATTGTAAATAAAACCTTATTATTGTAAAGTTTTGTGCATATTTCTTTTCATCACTTTTTTTAGGTACCATCTGACTAGTACAAAGAACGAAAGAAGGAAAATTTTGTCAGACAATCACAACACAAGACAAGATACATAATAATTAATTTAGTTCTTTAACTAATAAAGATCCCTAAGCAAGCAAATCAAGCTGCAGCGCTGATATTCTTATATTCTAGTACGAAGTTAGGGAAATAATTCCAGGAATATAGGTGGTACCTGGAGCGCAAGTCGTTGAGCACGAGCACCTGGTGTGTCTCGGCGACGCCCAGCTCCCACGGCAGGCCGGCGCTCTTGATGCCCGTCCACGAGCTCGCGCCCGTGCCGCCGTCGTGCCCCGAGATCACTATGTGCTCTGCCTTACCCTGTAATGTATACATACTGCATTGAAGGAGATTTAGGAATTAAACCATTTTTTTTTTGGGTGTGCGACTTCTGTCATCCTCATCATCAGTACAATTATTGTCCCACTGCTGAACAATTTATGCGCATTATTACACCATAGTGGTAATGCCGAAACTGACTGAATCATTGAGCACATGCAAATGGCTGCAGATCCCATCCGCAGAGATCGTGATTCTAAGTGACTTGACCGCACTTAAGCAGTTGGTACCGCGCCTCTTTGTTCAAGAATATTACATTTCAACAAAACTACGGATTCATTTGAATAATTTAAATTGATTTTTTTTTACAGTAAATTAATTTAAATTATATTGTGTAACTCCCACCACGTTGAATGGTTTAGATCACGCACCACTGATCATGTGGGGAGATCTGTTCACGATATCGCATTAGCGTATAATCTGACACAAGTGGTCACCTCACTAACGCAAATCCCAAATGTGGAGAATCATAGAGACCTTCCCTGTTGGCCATCTATTGTTCTTCTTAAGCCGTGCCCTAGGATGTTGGGCCACCGATATGAAATTCTCATACGTGGACCGTCCCCACCCTAGGTAAATATAGATGCTCGTTCGTACCTTAGCCACACCAGAAGCGACGACACCAACGCCGACTTCAGACACGAGCTTAACGGATATGCGAGCCCGAGGGTTGGCAGCCTTCAGATCGTAGATCAACTCTGCTAGATCCTCAATGGAATAAATGTCGTGATGAGGCGGCGGGGAGATCAGACCGACTCCTGCCACTGAACAACGCGTCTTGGCTATGTCTTCTGTTACTTTGTAACCTGTAAAAAAACAATCGTTACTTTCTAGCATTATGTAACATGTTCTATTCTAAACCATAATTTAGTCCTTTTTGAGAATCAGTACTTTATACGAAGTGGGTTTCTCAATGGTACTTGTATGACAACGGGATTCCAAAATTTAACGCATTCTTGAAAGCAGGGATAGGTTTCAATCCCTAGACTGACTTAAGCAGGCACAACCAAAGTTTGTATAGTTGTTACTTAGACATTAGCTAAACTTAATCAATATTAAAATAATAATAATAATATGTTACCAGGCAGTTCTCCGCCCTCGCCTGGCTTGGCTCCCTGCGCCATCTTGATCTGCAGATCATCGGCGTGAGCCAGGTACGACGCCGTCACACCAAACCGACCCGAGGCCACTTGCTTGATTGCTGACCGCTTATTGAACTCAGGGTCCTAAAAGAAACAAATGGCATATGTTATATTTATCTTTATAATAATAATATGTTTTACTCTCCCAGGAAGGACGAAATCGATGTTATGAAAGATATTTTTGTATTTGCTCAGTGACAGACACTGCAGTGTAAAATAAATAAATAGTATAGTATAGTTTTCTTAACAATTGAATGAAATAATAATTATTTCTGTATATAGATCTTTTGAAGACATTTCATTTTTTAGGATCTAGATGGCAATTGTGTATATACCAACATAATGTCTAACGGTAACTCTTACCATTAATTACGCAATTAATATCATTTACCTGGTTCAGATATCTGTCGGCGTTTTCTCCACCTTCTCCGGTGTTGGACTTGCCGCCGATGCGGTTCATGGCAATAGCCAGAGTTGTGTGTGCCTCCAGTGATATGGAACCGAATGACATCGCACCTGAAACCAAACAAGGAATAAAATCAGTTTGTAGATCTTTTAAATTATATCTACTTTATTAAACAGGACCAACTTGTTCCAGGCTAGGCAACAACACTTGAGTTACAAATACTAAATGGTTGATAGTCTACATTGATTGTGTTGCTATAAACACATATTTAAAAACTTTCATGACCAGGTACAGGTGCTCACTACACAAACATTTGCCTGTGTCCGTATTTAATGCACACAGAAACAAATGTTTGTGATTTGTGACCCCTTATCTTGAAAAGTAGCCTTAACACCGCTATTTTAATCGGGTCGTCATTAATTGTTTACTTACTAGCTTCCGTCAACTGTGGAATATATACTGTAATATTTCTTAAAGTAAAAGAGTAACAGGGTTGTCACTATCACGCTATGAGTCCAAACTTTTATTTTTAAAAAGAAAAGAAAGGAATAGCTTTTATCTTTACCTGTAGCGAATCTCTTAACGATTTCGGAGGCTGGCTCTACTTCGCTTATAGGAATAGGTTCGTCTAGTTTCACGAGCTCCAGTTGGCCACGCAGTGTGCATGCCCTGACAGACTCCAGTGCGCTCTCTCTGTTCAACAAATATACATACCATTAATAATAAATATAACTCATATATTACAGGAGTTTATACGGCGAATGTTAGTGGAAACTCTGGGAGAGGGCCTTATAAGGACTTACACCGATTTTATATGTAAGCTCCTTAAAAAAGTGCGCAGTACTCCTAACCGGCGCACATGCATGACCACATGTTTGAATGTGGACGAGGCAAATGTGGTATGCAGAGATCGCAGCGCGTGGCATTCTTTAGTTCATGCCTACCCCCATGGGAAAACGACATGAGTGTATGTATGTATGTAAATATAGGAAAAAGGTTTGCATCAACCATAATACAAACAACATAATCGGCTATATTCGTATTTGAGAGATGAGTCAAAATATATAATTCACTAAAATATCGAGCTAGACTCTATAGTTTGTCCTTTTCTTCATCATCATCAACCCATTATTGTCCCACTGCTGGGCACGGGTCTCCTCTCATTTGAGAGGGATTAGGCTATAGATATGGCCTTTCCTTCAGTCAAACCTATAATCCAACCACATTCCCACCTCACAATACAGAGGAAAGTTGGGCAATGGTCCCAACAGTGGGACGGATTTTTATTATTATATTGTTTATAGGTTTACAGTTACTGTTAATATGTTATTATTATTATCAAATCAACGTGAATAACCTGTATTTGTCGTAAGCAGAAGAGCTTTTGTTGAGTGCGGCTTCTTGTAGGTTAGCGATGGACATCGGATCGTTGATGTGTTTCTCCCCGCCCGCGCGCCAATGGTAGTTTCCAGGATTCCTGCACAAATGAATATCACATCATATTGGAATATAGCGTTAAATATATAATAAGTTTATTAATAATAATGCAACAGTATGTTAGTTGTTTGGCCTTTTATTATTCAGACGTTGTTTAGCCATTGACACGATAAGAAGCATCAGGCATTTGTAATTTATATTTTTTCAGTGATCTATTCCTTTCCTGTATTCATCTATTTACCTAATTTAACTTTTTTTTTTCAGTATTCCTAAATAATTACTAAATTATGACAATTAATTTAATTCATAATTACCTTAGCACCAAAGCATCTTTAACATCTCCATATGTAATTGCGTGTCTGTCGAATATTTCCTTTGACAAAATCTCAAAGTTAACACCACCTGAAAACGAAACGAATATTTTACAGGGTATATCATAATAGGGTATTCATTTGGTTAAGGGGGAAGCTCCACGGTAGAACATTAAACAAAATATGATTTGCGCCTGTAATAGGTATTTAGTTACAGAATTATAATAATTTAAATCAATAAAACAGCCCTCAACGTCCATATAACTGCATTGATTGTCTATTTCATATGAAAAAGTCAATCAATGTAGTTATATGCACTGAAATATATGCAAAAAATCATAGATATCTTACAGCGTAAGAAAGGGATACCTTACATTTCCTAATTGAACCGAGGAAATGAAAATATTACTAGCTGCCTCCTGCGGCTTTGCCCGCATAGTATATAGATAAATTGTAGCCTATGTGTTATCCTGATGTATAAGCTATATTATTGTAGTTTCATTAAAATCCATTCAAGAGTTTTTACGTGAAAGAGTAATAATCATCCATCCATCCATACAAACTTTCGCGTTTATAATAGTAGATTTTAGAAACTTGTCGCCTTAAAAACTATACTAAAATCACTCACCAATCCTAGACTGTGTGCCTTTGAAGCACTTATCGACGACTTCCTCGGAGAGGCCAACCGCCTCAAAGATCTGCGCGCTCTTGTAGGACTGCAGCGTGCTGATGCCCATCTTGGCCATGACCTTGGCGAGCCCGGTCTCGATGGCGCCCTGGTAGGCCTTGTAGATGTCCTCGTCCGACAGGTTCGGGTCCAGGATGTGATCGTTACGCAGGGAGAACGCCAGCTCGAAGGCTAAGTACGGGCAGATAGCGTCGGCGCCGTAACCTTGAAAGAAATGTTACATTAAATATTGATGAGGATTTTAGCTATGGATACATCACTCGAATAAGATTTTTATAGCGCTGTTGCCATGATTTAAACTTGACTGCTTGCTGATTCTAATTAAGCAAACATTATAAATATAAACAAATCTCCTTTTTATCGCTGTAAAAGTGAATAACTGTGTAAAAAATTGTTGTTATTTATATTGAGTTTTTAATATGATGTACAAAAAACATTTCTTTTTTCAAGTAACACGAATAATATCTTACCTAGTAGAACGCACATGTGGTGTACTTCTCTGGCTTCTGCGGTCTCCAATATGAGGCCGACCTTCATGCGCTGACGAGTCTCGATCAAGTGATGGTGCACCGCGCCTGGAACATATAACATTTGCTATTATAATTTAATATTATCATTTCCACCTGTGACAAGTCACAGGTGGAAATAATAATATTAAATTCAGAACCAGTTATATGTGTGTAGTGAAGGTAATCAGCTCACTGTACAACTTGGAGACGGCCCACATACATCTCGTTTTATGCAACATTTAATAATTGGAATTTGAAAACAGTTACCACTAATTTTACTTATAGTTTAGTTACTTATAGTTTTTGTTTGATGGATAGACATATAAGCATGCATGCATTGCATTTATTGGCTGAAATCTTTTGGATTTAATTGCTAATTTCAATATACAGGTTTTGATTGGAAGTTGTTGCTACAATCGTAGGTGTCTATTTTACGTTTTATCTTCCCTTCCAATTGAAGTCGAAGTAGATGTGGTAAAGTTCTTATGGATCATCTGCCAGCGTCAAAAACCGCACTAACCTCATCATCAACCCATTACTGTACCACGGTTGGACACGGGTCACCTCACGATGTTTTCCTTTTTGAGCATATGATAAAACGCACATAACTTGCGAAAAGTGCGTGCTGTGGGTTTAAACTCGTCCTTTACATTTCAGTCCACCGGTCACACCACTAGGCTAGTGGTAGCCTAGATGTGGATCTTTCCCTAACCCTTACAATAGTCAGTTGTAAGTGTGACTCACCTAATGCAAGCAATGTACTGACGGGCACCCGGGCGGGCCCGGCCTGCCGGTCGGACAGCACGAGCAGCTGGCAGCCGGCCGCGGCGGCGGCGTGCGCCTCGGCGGCCAGGCGGCCCAGCGCCGGCTCCATGCCGCCCGGGCCCTCCAGGTAGTCGAACGTGCAGTTCAGCACCTTCGTCTGACGATACAAACATCAAGTATTTACTAGCTTGTCACGTGCGTCACTAGTCTAGTCCAAAGCGCGACTGCCAATTATGGGTCGAGTCTAATGTTATTGGGTTTTATTGAAGGTTCTTCACTATAAGAAACCGTGCAATTGGAACCGTACAATTAGTATGACAATTCAAAAGAACCTGTAATACTGGTCTACTTGAAATAAATTATTTGAATTTGAAGCGCAGTGCTAAATTAACTGCATTACAACTTTAATGACAGAAAATGTTGCTAGTAAAATAATTAAATGTTTTACCTTCCATCCACGATGTGTAGTATGCTTGAGTGCATGCAAATCTGGTAGCGACAGAATAGGCTGTGGCAGAAACAGTCGATGGACAAACTCTGCGCTCGGTTGCAGGATGTTGGGCGCCGGCCCAATAGGGCATAACAGGGACATGACTATCTTCTCTCTGGAATTTAACACAAGGCTGGGTTAATTGTGTCCTTTATGAGTTATAGAAAAAATGTGATTATTATATTATACATAATATTAACAAAATTACGTATTTATGAAGATCGTACTCTCTCTTGTACCAAACTGCCTCAATTATTTAATCACTATGAGTGGCAGCTGTATTCACAACTAACTAGCTATGGGTAGGCGATTAAACCAGACCAAAACCAAATTTACCAGCGGACCGTAAACATCAGCACTCGTCTGCTTAACTTTTCAAGGAATGTAGGCATGGTGATATACAAGTACATCTTATATACTTATAATTATATTCGAAAAGATCTAACAAGAGCTTAGATCAACTATTGGTTTCATATTAATATCAATAATACGGGCCATAAGAAAATATATGTACATAGATCTCTTGAGAGTACTTTTATAAGTCATATTTAAGAAATTTTAGGATATAGATAGCATCGGTTTTTCTAATGGTCATACCTGAATGGATCAATAGGAGGGTTGGTGACTTGAGCGAACAATTGCTTGAAGTATTCGTATGGCATTGGCTGGAACCGCGAGAGGCAGGCCAGTGGTGCATCGTTACCCATGCTGCCCAACGCTTCTTTTCTGTAACAAGAAAATATACCATTTTAATTAAAACGGATTAAATTGAAGTTATTGCATAATGCAAGATCGATTTTCGAAAAACGAATCGCTACAAGTATCCGTAATACTTCCCATGCTGTCAGAATAGTCACTAGAGGAATGACTATGTATACGCAAAAACGGAACTATTGTCGTTTCAATACGTTCTTTTGTAGCGTGTAAGTACTTCCCTAGTCGAGCGGCTCAATTTGAGTGACAAATATCGCCCAATCTCTCTATTTAATAAGCAATACTAATTTGACAAATATGATGCGGAAGTTATAAGTATTTTAATACATGTAAATACTGTAATGCACTCACTTGTTCTGTATCATAGGCAGGAGGAGCATATGTATAGACTCGATGGTGTATCCGAACAGACCGAGCCGCTTGTCCGCGAGCCCTGCGATGGTGCTGCCGTTGTTGACGTGGCCATTTGTGCCGTTAGCCACAACGGCAGACGTGCCGTTCTCAGCAGCCACTGACTTGTGGATATCCTCCATTGTTATCTATAATTAAAAATGTGAGTTATATGTGATGAACAGACAAGATTGTGTTGATTAGATTATGTAAGCTTGTTATAAACAAAAATACAAAAACGAATTTGTTTTATAAGAGAATTGCGCTGTAAGGTGGTGTATTGTGGTGTAGGTCTACTAAGTACAGAATAGAGTTTAGAAGTTTTAGAAGGCTACAACCACAGGCAACATATGTTTCATAATTATAATATGTATTTATTTCTTCCTTACAAAAATAGACTAACATAAGTACAGATTGACTTATACCTACTTAAGTACACTTTAAAATTTTAGTTAACAATATGTGAGAATCTAGTGTCTGGGTTAAACACTAAAATTCCTGTCTACAGATCATCAGATAAAATAAATGGGTGATATTTGAATTTTTACCCACTATAATTTTAGTAGAGGATATAAATGTTGTTTATTTCATAAATAGATATTTTGAGGTCACTTTGAGAAGTCGTTGTTTTTTTGTTTGGTCGCGGTATGAAAATGTCATATTTTACATAAACATATTGGGAATTATCAAATCTTTATTTTATCATGGATACATTTAATTTATGAATAGTTATCTGTTATTTTATTTTTCAGAAAGCTTCTTAAATAAAGAAAAAGTAACGAATAAAGCTGAAAACACGACGCCCGTCCTGTCAGTCGTGGATTTTAATACTACAGCTAAATACAAATAAAATATATAAACTCTTTGTTAGAAGAAGCTTTTTATAAGTTAAGAACATGCATGACACATAGATTGCGCGCGTTATAAGGTCCGTAGAACGTTTGTAATCTCTGCCTTATGCCCTTTGTAAATAAGTCGATTTTTCTTCGCATATGGTGTATACAGAGGTTGAGGAAGGGAAGTTTTTTAGAGTATAATTTCCATTATAATATTAATATGTTTAAAAAATAAATACTAATAACTATTGTTTCATTCTTTTGCAAATATCTATATTAATAAATTAATATTATTATACTTTTATCATTGCTAAATTAATTTGTTAGTCTTTTGTATTAACAAGGGAACTTCTTGATAGAGTTGTATACAGTACAAAATTTATTCTTAAGAAATAATACTCTAAAATATGCTCCTATTCGGTATTAATGTGCCTCGAATAAGTTACTCTATTTAATTTAGTAAAATACATAACGTTACTTATTTTTGAAAATTAATGTTACAAATTACAAAAAAAAAACATTAAGTTCAACGACATAGCGGGCAAGCAGAAATGTAAGTGGGCGCGTGAGATTTCGACGTATTTATGTTGGTTTGACGAAGCTTGCGCCTGCGCATATAAAGGCGGCGTGTCTTTTGGCGCCCCGCCCATATTATAAGGGACGCACTACAATGCGTCAGCTAAAGTTTTCAACAGCAATTTTGAAATTCGTCACTCCCCATGCTTCTAGTTCAAACTCACCATCTGATAAAATGTTTATATCAATATCCCCGCGTACGGTAATGCATAGAAAAGAGAAATGATAAATGTTAGGAATAACGATGTTGGTACCTGGGCTTATTTTTGATAAAAAAAATGTAATACATATACAAGGTAATTTTAAAAATACTAATAATAGCGTTTTAAGAACTCAATAACATTTTTGTAGTAACAATTCTGGAAATATATAAAATATTAATCACATTTTCATGATGAAAGATTACAAGCAAGGCCATTTTTTGTGAATATCCAAAAATCATAATACAAAAGTGAAATTTAATAACCTATGAGAAGGTTAAAGTATTTTTAAAGTCACCTTGTATTATTAATATGAAGTGACTATAAATAGATAATTTCCTCGGAATTTCATTGTTTTCTTTTTAATACTTTGAGAATGTGTTCTTGTGTACCTTATCTCGTAGCCACTCAGAGTGAGGTCGGCTGCGTGCGATATTCATCTTCAGTTCAACATCTTGAATCATTTTCTTTTCTTCTGTGTCGACCAGCAACATACGGCCGGGTTTTAGACGACTCTGGAAACAGACGAGCAATAATTTAGTCTAGCGGTTACAAGCGACAAGTTCTCAGTAGGTCGCACTTGCGTCTGTGTTTGTGTCGGGTTTATAGCAAAAGGCTACACCGTTCCTAGCGAGCTAGCGGGGTACATTTGTATACATTTGCCTAATCATTTCGAGAAATAAGCGTGACGGTAGGTACCTACGTTATTATTTAATCTATACATATATGAACATAAAATCGATATTTGTAGGTGTGCTCTCTATGTATTCCTTAACGGCTAGATCGCTTGTGATTGCCACGATAAAATACTTTAAAGATCATCTTCTGTCTGAAAATATGTAGATTGTTTGAGGATTTCGTCAAAATGGCTTTAGAAGTTTTTGAGTCCACAGGGAACATACCTACATACAAACATCGTTTTTGTATATTAATACATATATATAGATTAATTAATATTAATCCAGAATCTGTTTATTTTAGCTGGTTAAATAGTTAATTTTGATAACCCTTACATGTAATAAACTACGACCAAGACCTTGACATGAATAATAAAAAAAAAATTTACTTACATTACCTACATAGATAATATAAAAAAGCATAGCATAATTATCTTTATTTTGATGTTATTAAGATAAGAAATATCATAAGGACATAATATCCCTTCTAACAACATTAATAACTTTTTATAGTTTAATAATAGTTTCGCAAGAAATATATAATATAATATGCTTTTATGATATTAAATTCATATACATATAAAGTATTGCATTCATCAAATTAAAGGTAAATCGTGAGGCAATAAAAGTCAGTGATTTATGATGCAGGCTCAAAGGTATAGACAATTTATATTTCAATTTTGAATATGACATTATTCAAAACAGAGTAAGTAATATAGATGTAAAACATATTCAAATCTGGCTACATTTAAAATAAAATACTCGAATGCTACTCAAATAATTTAAATACTTATAGTTTTTTTCACCCTTCTACAAAGTTAGACGCAGTACTATATTTCAGGTATACTCAAAATTGAGTATCGTCTGATTAAAATGCCATTAAGGCACAAGTCAGTTTAGATCCACTGTTTTCCCTTTAACCTTTACTGTACTGCTTGGTTAATTACCTAGATTAGATTATTAGAATATTCTCTCACAACATAATGTATAATTTAATCTAAAATTGCATAACTTTTTCCCCTATATGATTTGAATAATGATGATAACCGATTAAATCATGTAAATGTAATATAGGATATTCAAGAATTGATGAGGCCGGCGGCGGAGACAATGAACTGCGACATCATTGAGGTATTTCACGTTGGAGAGCACGGGCTTATTTTTACCAAATACTGTACTAGGATTTCCATTTGTCCAGCTCTGATAAGTGGGTCTCAATTACAGTAAGCATCCGTATCGAATATTTTATATTTTAATCAAGGCTATATAGTTTAAAATATAAGTATATAGTAAAGACTCTTATTTTTTATATCTTACCTTGAGAATGACCTTGTCAGGCTCCACATCATACACTCCGACTTCGGAAGCCATAACGAGAATGTTCTCACTCGTCACGTAGAAACGGGAGGGTCGCAGTCCGTTCCTGTCCAATATGGCACCTAGAAATTATTACTAATTAATGATAATATATACTATTACACAGTCTGAAAATATAACACGATATGACAAGTACTGTAGAAGGTTTATAAGAATTGGCGAAATGTAAGTACATACATACACTTATTCATAGAATGGATAATCGTTTTGGACCAATATCAGGTCGATGCCTTGCCTGTCGAGGGAAATTGTAGTTGCCTTACCTTACTCTCAGTGCCGCGGGAATCATGAATACCATCACCACGCGACCACTCGTTTTATTGAACACGCTTAGGTATAACTAATACTCGGGTCGTTGTGATCATCAACAACCCGTTATTGTCCCACTGCTGGGCACAGCTCTTCTCTTATTTGAGAGGGATTAGGCCATAGTCCACTACGCTAGCATACTGCGGGTTGGCAGACTTCATATGCTATCGAGAAAATCACTCAAGCATGCAGGTTTCCTCACGATGTTTTCCTTCACAGTTTGAGCATGTAAAACGTACATAATTTCCGAAAAGTCAGTTGACATCTCAGACCACTGGTCTCACCACTAGGCTACCACTTTACACATATTATATTGACGACTTACCGATGTACCGTCCATCGGTGAAAGACACGAGTGCAGGTCCATCCCAGGGCTCCATACACGAGGACGCCCACTGGTAGTAGTCCCGCTTCTCTTTGGGCATGGTGACATCGTTCTGCCACGCTTCAGGCACCATCGTCATCACCGCTTCAGGGAGGGACCGCTGGCCAGCGTGGTGGAGGAACTCCAGCACGCAATCGGCCGAACCAGAGTCGGACAGATTCGGCTCTACCACTGGGTACAGTTTCTTCAAATCTAGACGAGAATATCTTAGTTCAGATACGTGTTTAAGGGTAATTTTAACGTTTGTGAGTTACTTAGCAAAAAAGAATCATAATCAAGATCCGTTCAACCGTTCGGGAGCTACGATGCCACCACACATACATAGACACATCGGGGGTTAAATAGGACTGCATTTAAAGAACTCATACGCTGTTCTAATGTGATTCCACATAATGATGTATCACTAATCTAAGAATTATATGGTTTGCCGTTTGATAATGACAGCTGAGCAAGTTGCTATGGAGGCTTTTAGCTTTGAAGCCTTTACCAGACATAATTAAATTAGTTTTAAGATCTAAAATACATCAATTCTTTTTTTCTTACCTTCCCCAAAGATTTCACTCTTCATGACACCCTCGCGTGCCTTCATCAGGTTGACATTACCCCGCAACGTATTTATCTCGCCATTGTGAGCGAGTACCCTGGAAAGCAATACAACAGTTAATCAAACATGATCAAAATACGTATTATTACAGTCGGAGATCAGTCGACATGGGTTATTGCAAGTGACGTAATATCACGCAGATTGAAATACACAAAACGCGTTCAACGCTGATTGTCATGTTACGAATCAGAAGAAATTACTGGGATGATATTTCCTCGATAGGCAGGGAATTCGTAATTAAAGTAATTAGGGGTAATGGGAAACAGAAATGTTTTTTACCCGTCTCACATGAGGGCGATAGTTGTCCAGGCCCTTCATCAGATAGGCATCATCGAACCACTATTCAATGGCTCATTAAAGTAATATTTTGCCCCGCTTTCCACTCTTTTGGTACATCGCTTATAATCTTTGTGCCGGCATTAAAATGCTTCTTAAAGGCCTGTTCAGACCTAAACTGTATTGGCTAACGTCTGCGGCACAGAAAACCCAGTGGTTATGCGGTAATATACTACTGTTACACACCAAAGCGGATTTCTCTATCCTGGTTGGTGGAATATTGCGTGGTAAGCACTTTTAACCATAGCAGCGGTAGTGAATAGCGTTCAGGTCACTATAGCCGCGGTACTTGATATTAAATACCTGAGCAATACTCGGGATGTGCCTCTACCCACAGTGGCAGCGAATACAGCTTAAGTTTGAATAGGCCCTAAATGTGTGTATGTAGTATGATAAATTTTACGAACCTCAAGGGGTGTGCTCTTTCCCAGCTGGGGAAGGTGTTGGTGGAGAACCTGGTGTGTACCAACGCCAGGTACGTCGTGAATGCTGGGTTGGTCAGATCCTTGAAGTACTCCTGTACAACACGAGATATACAAATCAAATCATGTATTAATGTAACTTTATGCAATTAAATAAACATAATATAGAGAAGTAGCATTGAGTTTAATCATCGAACCGTTAATTATTTTATAAAAATTTTAAATATTTATCTTAAATTTAATTGAATTGATTTGAATTTTCACAGCTATGTTGTATGCTATATTATTTACTTATATGTAAAAATAGTAATAATATTCCTGTAAATGTAGAATTAATATTTTATCAGTTGATAATGCTTTAGTCATCCTAACACCAGAGGATTCATGTCGTACTTTCTGTTAAGAGACGTCTCTAGCTTTTGCTAACTCTATATGATGGCACTTACCCATAGCTGTTGAGAAGTCAACAGTCCCTTGTACACGACAGTCTTGAGCGCGAGA
Source organism: Craniophora ligustri (assembly GCA_905163465.1). Taxonomy (NCBI): domain Eukaryota; kingdom Metazoa; phylum Arthropoda; class Insecta; order Lepidoptera; family Noctuidae; genus Craniophora; species Craniophora ligustri. The sequence continues at coordinate 13,849,390 of LR990959.1, read as the reverse complement.
CTGCAGATGTAGAACCTGGCTCCGGGCACCACGAGCTCGTGAGACGCGCGCTTGCGCAGCACGAATATCTGAAAGCACGCACACATACTCCAGACCCTGACAATACAGCACACAGTAGGATGCCTGTACCAAAAAGATTACTTACATTTAACTTTATAATTACGAGTATATTATATCAAAGGCCCTATACCTATAAATTGACATAAGCACGACCTTGAATCTTTGTTGAAATTTGAAAGTCCTTTTATAAGTTTTGAATACAAGCATCCTTTAGGGATTATGAAAGGGTATGTAAAATTTACGTTTGCCACGAGGTGGTCGCGTCCGGCCGGCCAGTGCGCACGCAACGATCTGAAAAAACACCTATAAGAGTTCCTTACGTCCTAAGTCCGCGCTTAACGATAAGTATTAAGAGAATGAATTCGCAATTTGACTCGGGCATTGCAAGTTCATACTCTCATTGCTGATACCTCTCTTTTTGTTGTATGGCTCCCTCTCAGTCTTACCTGTCTCGCTAGTTGTTCATCGTCGGCATCACCGGTAACAAACACTTGTCGCATAAATGGCTCCGAGTTACGAGCCACTTGACCTGAAAGTGAGCCAAAATAGCCCATTACTAACTTCACCGAAGGGAGTATGTGTCGTCTTAGTACTAAAAGAATATCTTATTTGCTTATAAGCTATAGTTTTAAAGCGTCAACTATGTCATTCCTGAAGCAGTGCCGCAATGAGACTCGGAGGAAACACCCCCCCACACCTGTGATCTGATCTGATTCGATCGGTCATTTGGGCGTCGTCAATCATGATGACTGTACGCATAATTTGTTTCGGATAGATTTGACATAAAATATACTGAGATAAATCGGACTATTTCAGTAATGGCACAGCTGATCCAATTCAACTTAAAGTTTAAACACTTTAATGGCAAAAAAATCGCGTGGTATCTAAAATTGACATAAATGTTATATTCAAATCAGCATTATCCGTTAATTTACTAATCAATGCGACATTTATGACAACTTGCAATAAGAAATAATTACGTTCTTGCCATGTAAAGTTTTATTATATGAATAACAATGATTGGATTGATTTAGATTTAATTGACATTATAACTCAAGATTCAATATAGATTTCTAATACAAGTTTTAATATAACATAGTCAAATTAATAATTTAATACGGAACAATTTATTTCAGCACGGATTAAATATTTGGATGACCTATTCCGGGTCTTGTGTGTGTGAGAATATATTATGTTTATCACAACGTTTTAAGTTAAAGTATCTACTGAATCTTAAGTTAGAGTTACGAATAATTCCATAAAATAATCTTATTACAATCTTTTTGTATTTCATCAAGTAGTACGGTCTAAGCATCAAATCGACTTCACGACGATAAGTGGAAATAATCCCACTATAAGTATTTATCTATTAATGCTTTAGACAGTACATACTATAATTAATTTTCAATAACTTTCCTAGCGTATCCACATATTTGCAATGTAAAACATGACAGGATTTCATGCAAAATTATAGTAGGTATGTATTATTATTGTTGATGAAGAAATGATTCTAGAAGCGAATGTAGTGGATACTCTATGGAGAATAATGTTGGCACCTACTATGCGTAACAGAATCACTGACAACGTTTTTATTTTAATTACAAAGAGGCTGTAACACAAATCATCAGTGCCATACGATGAGATAATGTTCGACACCAGAAATTTGTACTACTGCTTCGAGAGTGATTCTAAAACGCATAGTACCGCCAGAATCTGATGTCAAATCAAACAAACCGTTTGGTCAAGCGTCACATGACCGCGTTCAGCCGCGTATAAACGACCCGACATTACTACGTGTACGACCTGCAATGATAGTCGCAAACAAAAATCGCAACGCCGAAACTGTCCTTATATCGAACGACGAACATTATCGGTGGCAAGTCGTAGGTGATCGACAGGACAATAACAATGTGTATTGAACCTATCGTTAAATATGGGGTGCTGAGAGGCTTTTTGTAAAGCAAGACGAAATTTTAAATGGAATTCTATAGCCAATTGGATTGCTATAAGAATGGCTTTTTGACAATGATACAAATTTATGTGTAACATCTATAAACATGGCCTTTTCAATCTCGTCTCTCAATATTCAATTATTACACTTATTATTAAATTGTTTTTCAATTTAACCCTGGTGTATCTAAGCCCAATGAACATAAAAACTATAAATTATAAATTATCAGAGTTGAGGAATGAGAACATACTAAATCTCATCATTCGGAGTCAATTGAATATATGTATATGTGCTTATTTATTGTATTGTCATAGAAGATTGAATGTGACGTACATATTATATGAATGTGATATTAATTTGAATTTAATAATTCAACACATTCCATACGGACGATCATGCAGATAGAAAGACGATTAACGAAATGATCATAGAAGAATATATGTCTATAGTTAGTATATTAAATAGTTTTGCATCATTTTCCATTATTGGCAATAGCCACAAATGACTTATAGATTACACTGTAAAATCGTACGAGGCTAACATACCATACATAGCAAGATTAATAAATATATAGGTAAGTACAATTATTCATGACAGTATCAATCTCTCATCGGGTACCTCTCATAGACGTAGGTACACAGCTCGCAGCAATAAAATCAATAAAAGCGCAGTCGGTCAATCAGTTCATGAATACTTCGAATTATAACACTGATTCTGTTCAACTACTCGGCCACTCTCATTGGTTGTAATTCAGGCGCCATGTTTATATAATAGTCTTTACTTTTGTATAAGTATTGTTTATAGGGAAGTTGTTCGAAAAAGGCTCTCAGGTTTTTTCCACACAATGGAATAGTTTGTTTTAAGTAAATGAAAGAAACTAACACATACTATTGTGTTGAAGTAAAGTCACATTTAACAAATGTTGAATTTAAATTAGATCCTTAATGTTACAAGTTTAGCAAATTAAAGTAATATATCTTTGATGGATAGCGCAAAATGTTGATCAAATAGAATAGATAGAATAGATTTTAATTGTAGGAAACGTGCAACAATTTTCAAATGATTAGGTTATATCAAAATATTTACTTGATGTATTCACTTGACTTAACCCGAGTGGATTATAATCTTCTGAGAAAAGACAAGCTAACATTGGTTAAATGTGGACTTTCTTAAGAACATAAGCGTAATATCATGTAATTTGTCACATAAAAAAATCGATATTATCGGAGTAGCTGTGATACATTCAGTGTAATAAAAATTGCTTGACAATCGATTACTCTATAATCCTAATGAAAATGACTGTGATCCTTGAAATGATAATCGAATAATTCTATGATAAGTCATCAATAGTCATCAATCAACAATATTGCTAGTTCACAATTGCGCAATATGAATTAGCTATTGAAATTGTCAAGCAAAATAACAAAGCGGTTTCAGGAAACATATTTCTCATATATTATTATGATTTCAATCTTTTATCCCATCGATATATTAAATATAGTTGATTATGAAACATGATATTTTTTATGAATGTTATCACAGGACACGACACTAGACATTAATAATAATTGAATGGCAGTATCGGCGTCTCTAGTTTAAAAACAATCTAACAAGACCTATCCTATACAATTGATTTGTGACTAGAAATGCTGACGTCGCGACTTACCGATGGTGGCGTTGTTGGTGGGTACCGTGCGCCAGCATAGCACGGTCAGTCCAAGACTCTCGGCAAGTTCTCCGAACTTCTTCTCGATGTCCTGGTGGTGAAGCTTGTCGAGGAAGAAGATGCCGGTGGCATACCTGCCGAACGGCGGCAGATCGATCTGGTGGGTGTCTCTGTGGAGAAGAGAGGAGACTGTTATTATGTGACTATGTTCTGTTAAAGTTTTAAGGAGGTTTTACTTGGGTATACATTTTGTTTAATGTAAAATTCGGCTTCAGTCAGCACATCTTTCCTCAAGACAGACACGCCTAGTTACTATAATTATGCAAGAAAAAAAAAAGGTTTTTTTTACACTGGTGGGGGCCGGTGGTTTAAGAATTATCGCTAATGGGACAGAGAGCGATTCGTTCATAATTGATACTACTATTAATTAGTTTTTCTATCCTTCAGCAGATTTTATTGATTAGATTACAGAGTTCGAAAGTGAAAAACAACACGAAAGAAAACCGAGAAATATTTCACAATAATTAGCTTTGCAGTAAATTATTATGAAACCAATATCAGCAATGTTACTTTTAATTACCTTATTTTGATAACTTATGGTGTGGTTTACGCAAATGATGTGTTTTTATCTGGGGTCAAAGTTTGTAATTATACTATCATAAAACCATAACTATAACATGATATTTTGTTAAATTGCGTCTTTATAAACGTTGTCGTGTAGGGGACGGATATCGGCAAACTTAATGAGTTGTTATGTAATTTATGCGGAGAATGTCGAAATGTTAACTGTACCTATAGGCTGAGTTACACAGACTGCGTGTTCTCTACTTGAGCGTGACTAATGGGGTACGTTACAGTTGATTTAGGGTTCCCCATTCCGCACACGCATTCTGTGTGACCTTCAATTATCTTATATCATAACTACCTTACGTACCAAATAATATGTCAAAAAACTTATGATTTACTCGACTTCAGCATAATCGCCTACTTTTAAATCATTAGACGAATAGGACACAATCATTATGATTGTGACACTTAAACATATCAAGTTAAGAACCACCCCATTGAATCAAAGAGTACCTACTCTCAAAATGTTTAACCAATAAAACAATTGGTATAATTGTGACTCATTCGAGGAACTTCATAATATCCTTACTCTGAAGACTATGGATACCGACTTAAACGTCTTTCCTCATCTTCGAAAGATTTTAGTCCAGCAGTTTTCCACTTTAGAACTTTAATTTATAATATTTAAACTTTACACATCATGCAATGAAAATCGTATACGGGGATGGCCAAGGAGACATAGGAGAGGTGTTGTGAGAGAAACCCTCGACTCAGAGAAAAGCCTTTTCCCAACAGTTATATAACGAGGTTACAATTTACAAGTATAAATATACATATGCATATAAAAAATCGACTTCGATATAATATTAGTTCTTGACAGTTAATAGGTATTATAATACAGACAAAATATACTTATGAAGGCATCATGAGTACATTTTGTATTTACTGGACTGAAAACTATTTTAGCACAAGCGATCTCAATTAATATTAGCACCGGCAAATCTAACAATACCCAACCTATTGTACAAAGCACATGGCAATTCATCACAACAATACCATGTACCAGTACCGTGTAGGCAGAGTATAAGCTGTTATCACGTAAAGGTCACGCGGGCGTCTGCGCGCGCATCTACGTCACTCCAGACCGCAATATTGACCAACAAGCCGGCTGCCGCTGCCGGCGAGATACCATATCTATGATAGCGAAGCTGCAAATCTAGACATATCTGTATCATGTGTGGGTTTTATAAATAACCATTTGGTCGTGGGGAATATTTGGCTTCGAAGATCTGGGGTAAGGGCAAGCAGATTATGTTTTAGTTGAGAAAAGCCAGATTTACGTTGAAGTTTAAGTTAAATATCTAAAAGTAAAAAAAATCGCTGGGATGGAATTGAATATCATCTATTACCTATACTCGAAGAATCAAAAGGAAAGGATCAGTTTCTTGAGTAACGAAACTTTCAAAAAAGGCTTTTTTATTTTATAAAACCCGACGAAGTTTTCCGAAGCACTGGTGGCTTTGGATGAGTGACTTTTAGATTCTGCGGAACTTTGCAAATCGCTGATCAATATTCATTTTTTTCATTCACTGTACAAAATTACCTATATTTAACATTATTTGTCGAAGTGAGCATGTTATGTCTCGTTTAACTGTTTCATAATACTATCAGTAAGGCAAAACCAATATTTATTGTTAGAGATAATTCCATTGTTGAGCCTGGAATTTCATTGAATTGGTGTCATCTCGCTAATCATTATGAACCAAACTCATTGTCTTCCTAACTCTACTAGGATCAGTTTCCGATCTAAAAGTTCCTAATATCTTATGCTATTAACTGAAACAGAGGAAATACACTTGAATCTGAAATAGTGATACGAATTATACCTAAGTTGTGATCTATTGTCATTTCATCAAAAAAGTACAAGGCCAGTCGTTTCATTTACTTAATGAAAACATTAATTAATTGTTAAAAATACCTAAGCTATTAATCCAGTGAGAAGTAATTACCTGCGGCTGCACAATAAGGAAGTCCTTGGCAAAATAAGTATTTTCCTTTAGAGACACTATCAATTTTTTAATAATAAAATAAAAATATTTGTCCCGATATATTTATTTCTTTATTATAATTAATTTTCGGCCGAACAATCTATAGGCAGCAAGTTTACATACAAGAATTTTGCTTATATCTAATGTTATTAATAAAAGCAAATAGTAATAAAAAGTTCTATACTTAGGGTAGTTCTGAATGATCTTAACTAATAAATTCTAAAAATAGTCTTAATTTAATGTGAAAATGATTAGGTTGTGGGAGAAGTATGTCGTTCTACACGTTAAATAGCGCTATCCCTCTCTTACAACCTAAACAATAATTTAATACGTTGTTGTACAGCCACTGCGTTTCGAACTCTAAAAAAACTTGAATGGATCAATGGACATATTTGAAAGTTTAAAAAATCAAAATACCTGAATCGTAAAGGAAATGTTAACGATATACATAGGTGAGCCAAATATTTGTCACCAACTTGTTCATGTTTATCCAATTACCTACTCGTATAGGGAAAATGTAATTGTATATTATAAGTTAAACATGTCCAGTCAATATATTATGTGCATAATAACTGATCGTGCACAAACCGCAGCTGCGACTGATTCAAAACGTCGCATATTCTACCTCGTTGGTGACGACTTAATTGTTTATTCCAGAAGCGAACATGACTTTGGGCTAAAGATCTATACAAAGATCGTACAACAAAATACGTATAACACATATACATTTTTGACTATTCAGCGAATTTTGATCCATTGTGATTCAAGTTTATTGATAAAGAATATTGTCGATCATTGTAGCCAAACATCAGCGGTTTTAACATCGTCGCGTCATCTATTTTTATGTAGGTCTATGGTTTCAGTAAAGGTTTAAAACAGGTAGGTTCACCTACCAAAGGAAACTGGTAACAGAGTGGACAATGAGATTCAATTTAATGTTGTTTATTATTGAGCGATTGTTTTTTGTAAGTCGTTTTTACTCATACCTGTTTAACAAGTGTTGTGATGCCTTTTGTAATAATTATATGTATTTTATACTAGCTTCTACCCGCGTCTTTTCCCACATAGTATACATCTAATATATAAAATTGTCGTGTCACATTTTCGTGCCATACTCCTCCGAAACGGCTTGACGGATTTTGATGAAATTTTTTGTGCTTATCCGGTATCTATGAGAATCGGCCAACATCTATTTTTCATCCCCCTAAAAGTTAGGGGTAGTCCACCAACCCCTATAATGTGGCAAAACAACGTTTGCTGGGTCAGCTAGTATATGTATAAAATTCTCGTGTCACAATGTTCGTTCCCGTACTCGCGTGGGAGCGGATGGTCCGCTCAGTTAAGACAGCGCTCGACACAACGCTACATGAAAAACACCCAACAGAAGAGGTTCTAACCACCCTGCTGGCAGAAGCAGAGTACACCGTCAACAGTCGACCGCTGACCCACGTCTCGGTCAGCGCTGAAGACCCCGAAGCCCTCACCCCCAACCATTTCCTGCTGGGGGAACCGGGGCGAGTGCCGAGGCCAGGAACATTTGAAGAAAGAGACCTCATCCACAAAACCAGCTGGCGCGCAGCACAACGACTCGCCGACGTATTCTGGACTAGATGGCTGCGAGAATACCTGCCCGGACTTCAAAACCGGCGGGAGCCTAACGGCACAGGCGCAGAGGTAAAGGTCGGTGACCTGATACAGCTCACTGACCCCAACCTACCTCGCAACGTGTGGATCCGCGGCCGGGTCATAAACACGTACCCCGGCCCCGACGGAGTCGTGCGAACAGTCGACGTGAAGACCAAGGGAGGAGTGCTGCGGAGACCGGTGAGGAAGATGGTGGTCCTGCCCATAGAAGACGTCGCTCCAGTACCGGGACCAGCTACGATGACATCGTACGGCGGGAGAAATGTACAGGACGACGCCACGCAGCCACATAAGAAATAGTTATCAGTGTTATGTAATGTTATGTTTTCGTGTATTATGTTTTGTTGTTTGATTTGTTAATTTGATGTTTATAGTATAGTGTTGTTTTTTATGTAATAGTTTGTCTTATAAGTTTACAAATAAACGAATATGATTCTCGTGTTTTATTTAATAGCTATAAGATAGGATTAGAATAAGAATCTAATAGGAATAACGTACATAATCTTATGTAAACCCTACAGAGAGTCCATATTTTAAAGTAAAATAAATAGTAAATACAGAAACGGCTCTCTGTAGGGTAAAGAATAGTAGTACGTTAGGCAAGTGCGCGTCCGCCCCCCTCACGCTGTGATTGGTCGAGCCGCGCGACCGCGCCCGATCACAGCGCCCACGTACTCGCGCACGCGGCGAGAGAATATAAGACGGCGCGCAGAGCGGCCGGCACGCACTTCCCGCCGAGACGTCAAGCTAGCAACATCTAAGAAGAAATAGTATTAAGAAGAATAGTGTTAAGAAAACTAGTGTTGTACTTGCAAATGTATGAATATTTATGTATGCCGAATAAACGATCGAGTGAACAATATTGGCGTATACAGAGTCTTCTTATTCCACACCCGCTACAGCACCCGGAATCTCCGCAACCCCAGTAACAGCAAAGTGTACCTTCTGCGGTAACAGTACAGAAACCGTAGTCGTGTACACAAACATACATCCATACAAACTATTGCTTTTATAAAATATAAAATTAATAGAATAATAGACAGAAAGTATTTGTCTATTTTGATATTGTCCTTAGATAAGGGTTGATATTCAGAGGCTAGGTATACCGTCAAAACGACTGGTAAACGTTGAGGCAGACCTTTTATATTTTAAGAACTTCTTCGCATTTCCAAGTTGCAACCCACTTTTTCCGTTGAATGCTCGGTATTTTTGTCTCGTCAGGAATTACTGGCGGTGTGCTCCATTGAATTCTTTTGAGCGTTTCTATATGGGGAAAGGAAACGATATTGCTCATTGCAAGCTATTGAGAATGTAACTTTAATAATTCATTTTATACCGGGTTATGAACTGTCTAAACTCGAACAACCATGAATTTCGGTCATCTGAAAAAAATCCAGTCGTTGCCGCGTTGGTAAGACCAAGACTGCCTGGCAAAAGATACCTAAGAGCGTTAAAAACCAGAATCAATCATTTTAGTTAAATATGGTAAAAACAAGAGACTGCTAATAAATCTGCTAGATATTATGATGTTCATGTCTTTTGATGTGCTCCTATTTACTTATAATGTACTTTCCACAATATTTTTAATCGGCAAAACGTAAAACAATTTACCGTTGAATACAAATGTGCATAATTATCTTACATACAATGTAACAAATGGCTGTAAACCGCAAAAGCAACATAGTGAGGTTAGAACAACAAACTAAGCCATAGAATAAATAATGGTATTTTGTCATTACTCGAATACGATAAGAAACATGTATCTATTAAAATAAGGCAGCCTATTGGCACAGTATAAATATGCAAACAGTATGGAAACTAAGCCTAGTTGAAGAAATAAATACCTACGCTCCGTTAAAGCGACAGGGTTGTTACTTTTAATGTTTTTGATAATTCATTTTATTAAAACATTTCTGTTGTGTAGTGATCAATCAATCGAATTGAAATAACTGGCTTAAAAATACCATTTAAATAGGTAAGGTATTTAAATTGTATTTATGAGCTAGTTTAAACACGGAAAACAGTTTATTATTAACACACAACAATTTATAGAACTATAGCTCTTTTTGTTATTACGGCCATTAACCGGGAGCGAATGTAAACTCCGAGCTATCGGCTTCAACACCCTCGAAAACCATGAAAACGACATCCATGACGAAAAAAAATATTGCCGCCGCCATCTTGGATTTACATTTTGACAGCACTATCGGCTTCAACACCCTCGAAAACCATGAAAACGACATCCATGACGAAAAAAAATATTGCAGCCGCCATCTTGGATTTACATTTTGACAGCACTATCGGTTTTAACACTCTCGAAAACCATGAAAACGACATCCTTGACGAAAAAAAATATTGCAGCCGCCATCTTGGATTTAACATAACCATCAACTTTAAATACTCTCAAAACCGCCTCCATTTTGTATTTACAAATAAGTTCACTAATTCATTATAAACGATCGCACGGACTTATAATTCGAAAATTACAATAACAATTAATACATAATAATTCTTATATTTCAACATCAAGCAGGAAGTTTAAAATACGATAGCTCCGGTTTTGATGAAGCCGAGTTCAAACAGCCGTATACTGTGCAATACGATCGTGGCATTTTAAAAAAGATAGCGGAGGTAAACTAAACGCGACTACTCGTCTCGACGTGGCACTCGCTACTGCCAGCACTGCGAGAACCCCTTCGAGCTCTCGTAGATGCGTATGTTTGTGTGAGTGTGCAAATTCGAGCGTTTGTTCGTAGTTTCCGTACTGTTCCCTATTTATACTGTGCTATTGGTCCACTAAACTTACTTAAAAAATTGTCTATCTTTTCACTAGGTACAATTAGCAAACTTAGGCGTTAGGCTAGTTTTCATCTTAATTGTTAGAAGATAAGGTCCAAAAACTGTCAGCCGTCATGTTTACGTAGTAGGACACCTATAATGTTTACAGCAGCTGGCGTCGTGCGCCGGTGCATTGCCGCAAAATGATGATATAATTGCTTGTTGACAATATTACAAGTAGGTACTTAATGCGACACAAGTATTCGAAGCAACCTATACGATATTTTTATCAGACGAGATTGTATTGCCAACACCATGAATACCGAAAAAACATTCTTAGAGAGTGACGAAAGTTATCGACGATGCGGAATGGGCTTCATACGGTCGTAAAAGGCTTTATGTCTAGATAGTAGGATTTTACGCGACAATAGATATTGGCATCACTGGTCGACGTCGAAATGGAGAAACACTCTGTATCTCTCTCAGTATGTCTACGGTAGACATGGAGCTTTTATTAGTTTTTGTTTTCTGATCAGAAAGTGTCACAACTTTAGTCAACATCCATGAGTGTCAACATAAGATGATTCTTGTCTGCTGGAGTATCGCTTGATTATTTAAATCGATTCTTGCATAGATAAACCACATTTTTTCCACTTTTTGGTTAAATATACTATTTAGTTTTTTCCAGGATACTGGTAGTAGTTTGTGATTTAACAAAGTTACGATTAAATTATGCCAAAGTTTAAATTAGGTAGAGTCGTCGCAGTAGGCAAGAAACATGACTCAGAAAGTTATGACATATTATATGTGTGTGTGTATTGTCATTCTTAGGTCTTGGCAGCAAAACTGACCATTTCGCTTAACGCGTTCACGTGCATTGAACAAGTTATAGTTTTTATGGTCTAATCTAAACGAGCGAACATTCTCGAATCACACGTAAAAATATGGAACAAGGAGCAAGCTTATATGAGTACTACGTAACATACTAAAATGTCAGTTTTTAGAGCAGTTTGATAACCAAGGTGATGCGATATCGTGCGCACGATTCGGTGGCGAAGCTAACATCCGTTTGATAATGGATGCATGAATGAGAATAGGATATGCAACGATAACAACCGAACAATGCCTTTGCGGTTCCATTGAGGTAATAGTATAGAGTAAATTATTATTATGTGGCAATGGCGCCTCGTTTAGTTACGTTTATTAACTTCAGGGGAGTAAAATAATTCAAGTACTGATGTACAAGGGATTAACAAACCTTTTGTTTATACCAACAGCCTTATGGTTACAGGAATTGAAAGGACTAAATAAATATGAATATTTCTAGACATCATTATACAGCGCCATCTAGTTCCGAGCTAAGGAACGAGGCTTGTGTTACGGATACTTGTTGGTTTTTCTGGTAATACATACATATTATACATTGATGCATCCAACACTCGGATACAAATGTTCATGCTCATCACACAAACTTTTGTTCCTACCGGGATTTTAACCAAGGACCCATAGCATAGAAGGCAGTGATAACTACCGCTGGACTAATTGGGCAATCAAAATCAAAGGACTCAGTGAATACTTCAGTAGAAACAATAAATTTTGTATTTAAAACAGACGCTCTTGTATAGTAACTCAATGACATAAAGTCTATTTCATGGTAAATATATTACACAGTAAAATCAATTTAATAGTAAATAAAAAGAAAATTCTACTTAAGTCAAGGATGACCGCTAGCGACTGATATGTAGAGCGATTCGCGAAAGATAGCCCGCAATGACTGGATGAGAAGAACCGAAGATTGAGTTGCATTCACTAGGGCTACACCGAGCAATGGACGAATATAGGCTAATTAAGATGATAACTACGATCAAGTGAGAGAACCCGAGGAGTTTGTGTATTACTTCTCTCGGCTCTCAAAGAAATTATACAATAATGAATATTTTAATGAATATAATATATAATCAAAAGCAAACTGCAAATTAATAATAATTTCGCTCATACTCTCTCTTACAGCAAATGTAAAATATTTTTTTATTTTCCTCGACTTATACAAGACCTTTTTACCAATTTTCATGAAATTGGTAAATACTTATAGCTCAAAGGAAAGTACCCTATAGATTTTAACTTAAGATGTTTTTATGAGATTTTTCATTTTCATTCCATTGGCATGGAAGCTTATTTTTTTTTAAAATTCCGATTAGGTATCGACCTTCCCGATACTTGTAACTGTATACTAGGATTGGCGTGACCGTTCCATATTCATTGCTCATGATTATATGAAAGTAATTATAAGTCGGTCACTCTCATTTTTAGAAGTGAATCATGCTAAATCAGTATTGAAAACAATACTCAAACGTAAGGCATACTTAACATAATATATCAGCAGTTCCGTCGTGAACAAATTGGATCACATTACCGCACAAACAACATCAATTCAGCATCATACCCCCACGTGACTAACCACATGGCGTGATCTATGTCCGGCAAAGGAGACGCCACAGGAACGCTTGGACTCACGCCAAGACAGCGGCCAAATCGGGATATTTACAATAGCACTTGGTGTCGCTGCGGACGCTGAACTTAGTCTGAGAATTACTTGTATACTTAATCTAGAAGGACTAGGATATCGTGAAGAATATACCTAGCTGGCTTGAAACAAACTTGCGAAATGGAAATCATCAATTACAGTATTTCCCGGTGCTTCATGAACTGCTGACGCAAGAACTAAGTTACCAAAAGTAAGCCACGATAAACATAAAGAGAGAGATAGTTTAAACACGTTATGTATAAGCAGTGTATAAAAATCTAGATTTATAGATATGCAATAAACAATAATCGTAGAAGTTATATTTGTACAAGTGTAAAGGCAACAAGACAGTACGTCAGGTTCACGAGTTGTTTTAAGCAAATATTATTATGTTTAAAGCAGAATTATAAAAATTCGTAATATTGACATATTTATTAGGATAAAAGATAAGCTAAAATCGTAATGTTTTTACTACTTGTGGTATCCGGACATTCATTTGTAAGGTATTATAGAACAAAGCCATCATTAATCAGATTTCAATACTAGCTCACTGAGATCGGCTTCGCGCGGATAGTACTAAATATTTACAGCGTACCAAAAAAGAAAAGAAAAAATTTATAGGGTAGGGACTAATCTACTTTTTTAATTTTTGGGCTTACCACCGGCTACGGAAAAACACTATAACTTGATCACCATCAAAGTTTTATTGGATCATCACACATCGATTGAACGGTACAGCATCGCACAAAATACAAACAAATATAAAATATTGTTGATATGTAATAAAAATCTCTCAGAAATAAAAAATCTCTTGTGTCACCTGACGATCCAAAGATAAGGATCACAGTGAGTTTCATTGACGTAACCGAAGATCATGCGAGTCAATGAAATCTATACAAGAACGTTTACAGGTTATCGGGCCCGAACGTTGAACGACCGACAGCTGACCCAGATTGGACCTGTTCCATAATCAATATCAGCCAATATTGTATACATAGTCCATAAAGAAAATAAACTACTTTAAAAACTGCTGGTAAAACATTGCAATGCATGTGAAGGCTATCGAAACTGAATAAGTAAACAAAATGCAATAAAAGAACGCTACGTCAGACTCTTGTTTAAACTGAGGATCACTATATATTTTCTATTAATATAGTTAGAGACTACAGAGTTATTTTAAGTCATAGCGTGTTTTTTATTGTCAAAGCTAGAGCTACAAAAGACCAGGTCAGCCCGCATAAAAACGGGATGCTCATTAAAAATTTTCCCACGCGCAATATCACAAGCAAACGAAGTAAAACACGCTAATTGTTGAACATTTCATTAAATGTCACGGGAGATAAAATTGGAATCCGAGCTCCAGGGCGGGAAAGGTTAGAGTTCAACTGAAACGTGCCAAAACATGTAGGGAATTGTTGAGTATAATATTGTACATGACATGTCACAAATATGACATATAATGCTCGGCTTACCCGAGGCCTTAAGTAATTGAAGAGGATATGAATAGATCGTGGAAATAATAATGAAGATATACGTCTTTTCTAATATTCAATATGAAGACTAGGATATCATTTAGTTTAGTAATCAAATAAAGATGGACTAAGAAGACAGCAATAACATACGAGGATTAGAAATCAGATAAGGACGAGTTAAGCTATTTGACGCTGTTGAACATTATGTAGTTAGCTGAGACAAATCTAAATTGAACAGGTAGTCTATTAATAGAAGAAACTGACGAGTCTAATAAAACAGATCTGCAACCTACGTATAAATGAAAAATAGATTCAACTCACCAACATCACAAAAAGCTTAGCAGTATCAACCATGTGTATGTAATATAAACATAAATGATGATAGACTAATGAATGGGTGAGTAAGTATTACTATATTAAACTAGTAATTTGGTATGAATATTATTAGATTTAGAATTGGATCGATTAGATCTTTGAACTGTACTTTTACTACTCAATTTTACTCTTTTTAAAGTCCAGGCATATTGCTATATTATACAAATCAATCGTTTCGAAAACAGTGGCTGAACTTTTAGCCCAAGTGGTTAATCTTATTTTCTCGCGCCGCTCATGTTATGCGGCAGGGTGAGTCGGTTTGCGGTCGATCTAAAGATTACATGGGGTGCTTCGAACTGTCATTATTCCATGACAACATAATTTAATCTATGCCAACTGATGATAACCGGGCATCTTTCCTAATCCAGTTAAAATAATCTAGTTGATCCTTGTAGACAAATTCGTCGCAGTGTTGAGTGTTTCTAGAATTCACAGGTCTGACAGCTTTATTGATTGTGCTATAAATAGTTAATATCAAATGTAGGAGGGGAGTGGGGCGAACATAAAATGTCACAGAGAGAAGATCCTCTTACCGCTCATTATATTGAAGACTTCTGTGTCACAGTATTTATTAAGTCTCCTCGTTTGAGTGAAGTGGGAGTTTATTATATTAAATATCATGCTTGTACCCCCTAAGGTTTATTTTCAGTTTGCCGGTATGTTTTTTGTAATAGGAGGAAGGGCCAGTTACTAACGTAGCAAAATTCAGACTCTAAGTTGATTTATCTAATCGTGAAAATTATCATCATGGAGGCTTGACCGTGAATATAAAACCAGTCGAATTATCAGGCTTCAAGCAATTATATAAAACATTTAATTTCACATAAAACATTTTAGATCACAGAGAACATTCTATAAGGCTTCTTTCGTACACAACCTGAACTTTCTCGACTTAATACTTTAGAACTGTCTAGAATTAAATAATCTATTTTTTTCTACCAGTACATTACTCAACTACATAAGTTCTGCAAGTTTAGTACTTTCACGAACAAAGTGTCAACTAGTAATTTGCAAAACACATTTCGTCAGCAACTCAGTATCAATTTGTGAGGGCGTTTGTTTTTCTAACCGCTCCAAATAAATTGTCATCATATTTACGAACAAACAATAGTTGCTTCTGCCAACTGTTGGTATTCATTTAGTTGACATTCAATACACCTGCTTGATTATAACGATACAATTATGAATCCTATGCCCTTTATCTAACAATAAATATTCGTTTAAAAGTATCTATTAGATGTCGGTTAGTATACTTTCATAAAACTTTATATTACTACAAATGTGATAATAATAGGTAGTCCTAATTTAATGTTAGCAGACAATTTTACGTTGTGATAGCCTAGCGGTGTGACCAGTGGACTGAGATGTCAGAGGTCTCGAGTTCAAACCGAAGACCTTGACTTCGGTATACCATAACTTTTCGAAAGTTATGTGCGTATTTATCACATGCTCAAACGGTGAAGGAATACACCGTGAAGAAACCTGCATGCTTGAGAGATTTTCTCGATGGCATGTGAAGTCTGCCAACCCGCAGTAGGCTAGCGTGGTGGACTCTGGCCTACACCTACAAGAACTGAACTGACGTCGCTCGCGCGATGCCGACCTACTAAAAACCTCTTCACTCCAAGTCCATGACATAGGAATTTAGAGAACTGTACCAATTAGCTCTAATTATTAATACTCTAAAAATTATATTTTATATAAATTTTATATCTTAATCTTAATCTAATCCTCACCTATCAAGCTAATTAACAAATTGATTACTTTTAATGAGTGTTTAATCGTAATTAATTAAGTGCTTTCTGTTTAAAATTATCTAAGTATTACCTATCTTGTCTTTGTTTTTTGAAAGATAAATTATAAGAGTGTCTTATTAAAATAAAAAAAAAATTAAGTACGAATTAATTTGTCTTAAGTAGTAAGATCTCATACGCAGCGTCACAAATCATATAATAGTGGTAATT
Source organism: Craniophora ligustri (assembly GCA_905163465.1). Lineage (NCBI taxonomy): Eukaryota > Metazoa > Arthropoda > Insecta > Lepidoptera > Noctuidae > Craniophora > Craniophora ligustri. The sequence continues at coordinate 13,832,341 of LR990959.1, read as the reverse complement.
TACTTGATCTTCCGATCTGTTATGCATGGCGAAACGACCTAAGTACCATTATTACTTTCTGGTAGATCACTATGCACCCTTATAATGATTAACATAAGGGCGCTGTGCTCGACGTTCGGAAAGCGTGTTGTTTTTTTTGTATTTTATCTGTAATAATTAATTAACTCTATACATATAGCTGGTGACGTTTTAACTCGACGAGTTGGACAAAGTACCGTATCAGAATTATTTAGCGGAAAACAAAATAAGTTAAAAGGGTAATCACCTTAAACAGGTTTAGTTTAAAACTCTTCAAATATATTCAAAATTATACTCTACCTTTTATATTATGATTAGAGCCAGCGAAGTAGCGAATAATTGAGCTAGTGAAGGAGCGCATCATTGAGCTAGCACAGTAGGTACCAGATCATTGGCTAGCTAAGTGCCGGATCATTGAACAAGCAAAGTAGTAAATCATTGCGAAAACCTAGGGACATTTTTAAAAGCAGAATACCTACAGAATTTAGTTAAGAACAATAGAAATAAAGATTCAAGAGTATAATAATATGTTAAAATGGCATTTATTGCCCAGAAAGATGATGACGTTCAACAATTGGTTCTTTACCTATCACATGTAATATAATTATATTAAACTATATGAAAAATATATTGTATTGTTTTGACATGAAATCAGTCGTCCTAACCACGATCCAGTGATTATCAAAACGGCGACGATAACTTATCTTATCGCCATGCAAGTGGTATACATTTTCTATAAAGTACTTGTTATTACAATCATAATCCGATAAAAATATTAATAATCCACAATTATCCCAATAAAGATGATGAGATGATAATGAATAAAGACCGGTAGGTCTTTTATTTTTGCCGACTCTCAGTTTGTTTTTAAACAGGACGATCTAACTCTCGGAGTGACAAAAATGAAGTAAAAATCTAAAAAAGCTAAATCATCTTAGGTTAGTTAGCTTCAGATTTCAGACGTACGGCAACAATATGATGTTTATCGAGATGAATTTGTCACATGTTAATGACAGATCAGAGTTCAGTTTCAAGCAGGATGAATTTGTTTTAATGATTAACTAGTCAAGAAAAATGATAGACGGAAATATAGAACAATTATAGTAAAATATATTTACTTTAAAACTATTAAGAAAAACAATAACGAAAAGCAAAGCGACGCTTATTATGATAGAGCAAAGGAACCTATACATAATTGTAATTTGTGTAAACAAACTAATATACGTACACATGTATTATTAACAAGCCAATAAAAACTCCATTCGATCAATGCATATTGTTTATCGAATACACCACACACGGAAACACAGTAGCACACTATAAAACCATATAGTAATAATAAGGTAATCATTGATATAGATCGCATATAGACAACGGTTTAGATAAAGTGGATAAATAACATGGTTGTGGAATCCTCACGCCGGGACTGTGTGGGCGCCGACTTGATACTGATATGTTATCTATGACAGTAAATTCCAATATCAATGATATCATACCGCAAAGACCTCTCAGTTTTGAATAAGTGAGATATTATTGTCGAATCACTCTCGTGTTCTAACTTCAAAAAGGCCTTGATATGAATCTTCGACATCAGATGTTCAAACGCAGTCCATGAGTTAGATTATATGAATGAATACCAGTACAGAAAATAATTTTAGTGGATACATTTTATGTCAGTTGAGAAGAAAGTAAAAGTATGAACGAATTCACATTCTACTAAAAACCGCGCCCGTCAACGCCGTCAACCTTATTGCCGGGTCCATGGGATTCGCGAACGCATTCATCATAAGTTCCTGTATATTATCAGTCTGTATGTTAAAATGTCTGGGAGTTTAAACGAGCTGTAAATCAGTGTATAAGTTCAGTACCGCAACATTATGTTAAGTAGCCATTTCGGTTGATGACTTATATACAAACTGTATTTGCTGTAATTAAAGTCTAATAAACGTTTAATTATGATGGAGAGACTATGCCTACGTACATTTATATTTAGTATTTTTTTCCAATATTAATGTTTCAGTTTGTTTAATATCGTCAAAGGTTTCCGCCGTTAAAATAGTATATTAACGTGATGTAAAGCCTAGTTCTCCAAGTGCTAATGAGGTTGGTGACCTGTCAGCCACGAAGGCGGTGCGTGCACAGAGTCACCGTCGCGCTTTGCTATGCAAATCCTTTATCAAGGCTCCGGTAATATAATCTTTATACCACTAAGTTTAATCAGCTTGTAAATAAATAAAGCATAAACATTTAAATCTGCGTAATGCTATTTAATGGTGTGTGGTGATGGTATGTTATTTGGATAAGACTACTAGTATTATGTTACCAATGAAAGGAAGGAGAATTATTCTTCAATGTATGCAATTAACGTAATAAATTTATTTATGCAAGCGAAAATGACATTATATTACTTAGTAATATTATACACAATTTTATATAATATATGTAGTCGAGCAAGATCGAAACCTAACATCTTGGTAATAGTATAGATATTAACTAATCCTGACGTGACACTAATTAATTAACAAAAATCTAGGGTAGCTTGACAGCTACCTTCTGAGTAAATTAAAATAAAGACACTACAGTATGTCCGGTCATGTATTCAGTTAAGGATCCGAAACATCGGGATTCAAAATATCAATATACACTGCGATAAAATCCGTAAAAAGTAATAGTAAGATCGTATGGGAATGTTCATGGTCTCATTAATCATGCCTGAACAGTGGATGACGGAGGAGCAAGTCAACTGGCAACAGTAGACAGTGACGTAATACTAGGGGAATTCTCCACATACTGACAGATAGATGCAAAGAAGTCTTTCGAACGTTCAAATATTTGACCAATTAGGCTTTCCATATTAGAGTATTTAAAGATAGATGAACTTCCAAATTTTGTATTGAAAATCCCAATTCAATATTGTCGATAATATTTGAACGTAATGTAAAACTTTTATACCTAACTTATTAATAAATTATAACGAATAATTTAAAAATAGAAAGAAATACTTTTTTAGATGAAGAATATATTCAAAATTCTGAGCCTACACATTTGTTGGGCATAAAATATTTAATTAAAAGCTAATAATACATTTAATTAATATAGTAACCTTTTTAAATAAGCAGAATCATGTTCTTGTGATTACACTTATTAGCACAATTTGTTGGATAATTTATGATCATAGTATCTACATAGGTAATAATAAATTTAATGACGAGAACATCGAGATTATAGCTGCATTCTCTTACGGATTCTTAAGGTGTAAAACAATAAAGATAAAATTTAATATGAACCTCTTATAAAACCCCTACTGTTTATTCACGTGATCACCGTGTGGTAAGTAATGACACTACTAGTGATACAACACGAAAGAAAAATATCAATAAAATAATCGAAAGGAGTATAAAAGCGTTTATGGCTTTAATGAAAAGTAGAAAGAAAAACAACACGACATAAAGAAAACTTCCATGATATGACTTAAACACGCGAATACATACAAAGCTTACAACATTTCATCATTCAAACACTATGTCGCGTGTTTTGGGGATACCTCAAGGATTTGTTTTAGTACCACCATAAACCTTTAATCATTGTTCCGATATAGTTCCCACAACTAAAACTCTGTAAACATTTTTATCATCAGAACGTTGCAGTGTTGTGGGAGGTATCTGTTATTGACATATGATCCTGTGTGAAGTGCATTTAATGAACAATGGTTGACTAACGACTTCATATCTTAGTGCATTGTGTAGTGATTCTTAGAACGACATCTATGTTTGCTAACTTGAATTAACATTTATTTTTATTAGGGCTTGGTGTCAGTCAGTAACATCATTTGATCGGCTTTGTATTCCATGATTAATTTTCTGTCAGATAATCAAGAGTTTAATTATTTCCGTAGAAGTAGAGATTCTGTTTTGTTTATGGGTTATGTAACGGTTCAGTGGTACTTAAATCATCAAATCTTATTAAAAAAATACCTATTCAAGGTTGAAATTAGGAAGTAACGATCATTTATAATTTATTTACCGATGATAAAATAATTATAATCCAATAAGTGCAGTATCATTTCATGGTCTTGTAATATGATTGCCATGATATATTTATTTCAAGCAGCTGTAGGTACCTATAAATTTATATTCGCCAGACTAGCAAATAAATGTCGAGCTAGAAATATCTCCCAAGACGTGTTGGTGTCAATCATATTCATTATATTCATCATTTGAAAGAAACACGGCTCAAGAATGTAAGAAATGATAATGACAGAGCAGTGTGAAATTCTCCATTATAAATATACAATACAAACAAGTTCGACCTCGGTATTACTACGCAGTAGACATAAACTGTTCTAATGGACACTAATTATTTGACTAACGTGTAACTCGCGTTACTTTCAAATGGATGTAGAAACAAGGACTAGAATCAAGGATCTTCGATAGGAAAGGAGAAAATGGGGATCAAGTCGTATAAGAGGTAAAACGGGAAGCAGGAATTAGAGAATTGACGATTTCTCCACCGATAAGAGCTGAGCCTCTGAATAATAAAGATACGATAAAAGTTGCTTTGCGTGAAAAGAACCAACACCATCCACAACCATTTTAATTTTATTATCCTAAGATCGTTACGACTAGTCTGCATAATAGTCAAATGGGACAAGGACCAAAATGGCAAGAAATTGGGTTACCATCTAAAATCTGTCATATCATTTACACAATCAAATCTCTAGAGATTCACCAACCAAATTTAGTATCATCCAAGTATCATCTGCTAAATTTCCACTGTCTATAATAGTACAAAATTGTAAAAATTGATATAGATATATAGCTTGACTCGTAGACATTCTGATAAAGATGATTGATGACAACAAATAATGCCGAGGTCATTCGACTCGATTTTAAGTAATTGATTGTTAGGATTCTGATACTCCTCAAAGGAATGTTATCGTTAAGACATGATAAGACACAGTTAAATCTGTAGAATGGGATGTAGATGTAGTAAAAATGCAGGAAGTGTTAGAGATAATATTTGGTTTGATCTTGTTGACCAATTATAGGAGTTGGTGGATAGGTTTTACGTTCAAAATAATTTAAACTGATTTATGACGCAACAAAGCAATCAGCAAATATTGAAAGTAGCTTAAAAGTCGTAGCAGCCTTGGTAAGCGTTAATCGTTTAGGATAACATCGATAACCGATATTATACTCTAGTTAGTACAAATATTAATATGTTACGTGTCCACCAACAGTATTACTAGCTAGATTTGGTTCAAGCCAAACAGAATTAGGATAGCATTGCGTAATTGTCAGAATCGTAGCTTACGTAGGTAGGCCAAATTTACTAGCGTCTAAATAGTTTTAGGAGCCAGAACTAATCTAACATGTATCCAACTATTTTATTTATGAAATCCATGCACTTATTTTATTATAGCTCTAGTTTGTTATGTATTAAAGGTTTTACTATGAGAATCTCAATGAAATTCCTCGCTTACGCGGAATCGGTGCAGATTCCTAGGTCGTTTCTTGAATTGAAATTCACCGAAATGAAATTCAGAAATTTACAACTCATGGCATTTATATTCAATATTGAACTCGGGAAACTTTCCGTTATTTTGACAGACGAAAGGGAAATATCACATATGAGACGTACAAAAGTAACAAGCTAATTATAAAATGTATTTTTTTCTATATTTTGATACTAGATTGAGATTAGTTTCAAGGAAACGAATCATAACAAAATAAATCTTCATCTGATACTAAGGTCTATATTTGTTTGATGTGTTGTTAGTTTGAAGGATTTTCCGATAACAAACAGATAATACAAATTAATGTAAGTGAATGGAAGACTGCCTGTTTGCGCAAACGCAAAACATAAACAATTGATATCAGTACTCTACGCCACTTCGAGATATAAGTAGTCGCGTTGTGTAAAGAGTTTTGAGACCTTCAAGACCTCCAATTACTTATCGAACCATGTTTGCGCACGAGCAAATTATTTTTATGACACTGACCAGTAATATTGGTGGCCAAGATATCGATAAAAATAAAATCTACCTAAAGTATAGCACTGGGAATTACGATGTGAAAAATCGTGCATGTAATGATTTTTCAACATCATTATTTCACTAGGTACTATAGCTAATAAATCAAAGGGCTCGTGACCATGAACGATGATACTATTCCTCACAATGACAAATGTTGTAATTTTATCATAATTAATAAGTACCTATCTGTTATTATTAATGTTCTTTTTATTATGTATATTCGATTCATAAAGCTATGGCTATTATATTGGATCTATTCAGACGACAGACGTGAGAAATATCGTATTTTTGATTGAAATGATTTCAATTTTCTCACAGATCACAAATTCTGAATAGATAACAAGTCACAGGAATGGAAAATCAATATAACCTATTGTTACGACTGTAATTGAGTAGACACGTCAATATGAGTACGTTATAGATAGAAGTTAAACGACAATTTAACTTTGAATCTTATAATCACACGGGCCAGAAATTCAGATTCTAAGTTTTGAATCTGTAGGAGTACTGAAATTCCCTCAGAAATTGACAAGAGAGGCGAGGCTGATGATGATTAAGACAGTATTATTTTGACTTTTAGTTAATTTTTTAACCACATTATTATTATTATTAAGCCGTTTATTTCATAACCTTAATCCTATTACATTTACAATGTTGTTAGTTATTGTTAGTATTTATCTTAATCTTAGTTGTTAGTAACTGTGTTAGTTTTCAGTTTGTTTTTGGATATGGACCCCAGTTTGGGTTAAGGCCTCCAACTCTTTCCATGCTTTTCTGTCCTTAGCCCTCATCATCCAACGTTTTCCTGCAACCTTCCTGATGTCGTCAGCCCATCGTTTTTTAACCACATAATGCGGAATAAACAACATATTTTACGCCTTAATGTGAAGTGGAGTAGTACTTAAGTACTTAACTACGAAGAAAGACAATCAGGCGACGTAACTGGTTCCAGACAGGCGACGTCACAGCAAATATATCGTATTTCCATATCTATAGGTCTAGTCTGAAGCGAACCTTCGTTTTCCAACAGCGATTAAACCTTGAAATAAACGCGCACAGTGTCCATTACACAAAGGCACTGCGGCTAGTGTGTCACGAATTGCGAGATCTGAAAATATCTTTGGAAATCTACAGAGACAAGGGTAATAAAATTGAAGCTGAATGGCGCCATAATGCGGTTGAATAGCTTGGTAATTTTATAGCTTCTTTTCAAAGCCAAGGTCGCGTTATCAGGATAATTTGTGTAATCGCGTGTTTACGTAATGGTTCGCAAAACAACTTCGTGCACGCTATTATCTTTGATAACAATGTTCATACTCTTCAAGCTGTGTACAAATTGGGGAAAAAAGCCGTGCCTATGTTATAGTGAAATTGCTGTATATTGTTTTATGTAGATAAGTATACATTTACATGGAATAAAGACTCCGATACCTTCTCATTATCATAGTATTGCATAAAGTTAACTGACAACTTAGTCGCTAAGTGGGCTAAGTTAAACTGCGTATTATATAATGATCATTGATTCTTCCTGTTGAATATGTTTACCGCTGCTGTTGAGGTTTACAATATTTCCATTCGATTCATAATGATTATAATTATTGAACATTATGCGTACGTTGTAACTTTTTGATAACATTCCCGGTATGTCAACATAATATTATACTACATAATAGTAGGTCCTGAGAAATAAACTAAAGTGAATACACACTGACGTATAATTATCAGATTATGTAATATTCACTTCGTTGTAGTGTTACCTTAATGTATATTATCCTTCGGTTTTTGATGTACCAAAAATATGTATTAGGCAAAACGAACGTGTTTTGGCGTTCTTATAATTCGTCTGTGGGTACAATCCGATCTCATCTTGGATGATTCTCATTTGTGCGGATTGACAGACTACACGCTATCAAGAAAATCTCTCAAGCATGCAGAAAAACATTCACGATATTTTTCTTCACTGTTTAAGCATGAATGTGACAAATACGCACATAATACGATCTCATCTTGCTGCTAGATAAAGCCTATTGGAAACGTACGGTTCAATAATATTTACAAGATAATATTAATTTACGGAACAAAGATCTTATTATGAAAGCCAATACACAAACATCAATTTCGAATAGATAAATGCCCCCACGCAACGCACTGTTTGCTATCGATAACTACTGGCAGCCTGGGTTACCATAACAACATTTCCAAAGCAACCGAAAAAAAAACTGATGAAATTATAAGTTCGAACAAATAATTATGGATTTAATGAAATAACTATATCAATATTGCTGAATATCTAAATATTTTTTTTAGTTACTGTATAATCCAATCATAGTCTAAAAAAATCCGTGAACTCATCCTCAGGCGGCGGGTTACCTAATCACGTCTAGGAAGCCTAGTTGCCCTACAATTACTCATAGGGCAGCCCTACTTCCCATCTCTGCCTCACGTCAGTACCCTTATCATTTATGGCTCTACTGAACAGATAAATCAGACCACTGCGTAGCTCGGTCGGCAGCAGAACGTGGCCGCCATTATCTACTTGCCAGTGAATAGGTGACTGGGTCAGACAAATTGTCCGTTGACAGAACGAGAGCACAATCCGGAGGGGTCCATAAAATCTCGTGCAAAAATAATTATGTAATGAAACCTTTGAACCGCAAAACCATGAGGGACTATTAAAATGATGAAGTAAATAATTTATGATATTTGTGTTCAATAAGGCTTCAGACCGTCATCAGCGACAAGGACCAGCGATAGGTGATAACGATATGTCATACTGCTGATTCCATTACATTTTTTTGCACATAGTGTAGAGGTACAAACGGTCTAGTTATCGTGATATCGTTAATAGATATGATGGTCACCAAAAATGAAAAAATCAACTTTTTTAAACATTGCATTATAATTAGCAGTCGCCTCTGACGCCTCTAACGCTTTAGCACTGGACGAAAAACAAAATTGCTGAGTGAATATTGCAGATTTTCAGGGACAAACAGATATAGATTATTGTTGACATCAATGGAAAATTTCCGAACGCAAATATATACGCTTGAATCTCCTCAACAAATGCACTGTACAAGCTCTCCCTCCATATTCGCGATTCACGATAATTTATTCACCTATCTAAATCTAACGGTAGCTGAAAACAACAAACTCAACGTGTAAAATGCATTATTCAAAGTAGTGAACAAAAATAGTCAGTCTCTAAAAACACTTAGAATTATAGGAATGTGCTTAACAAACCCAACCATTATGTTTACTATGTAAGAACACTTGCACAGTGTTTTCTTTATGCTTGTGTGTTTAGTAGTGACGTGAATGGCCCTGGTCGAGCACAGGTTGAAATACTGAACTTGACATTTAATTTTGCGCGAACATTATTTTGCAATCTTGGAAGTGTATTTATTCAATTAAGTATTTAATTATTGCATAATAATAATGTTATTGGAATCTAAAAACAACCAAAAATATCTTCAAATTTGCTACAAAGCCGAATATTTAACAGAAATTTTAATAAGTCAGTACCTACTGGTTCATCTTTATATCAAAGAAACAAATAGAAGTACATACATCACCATAACTTAGGTATCATTGACATGTTTACGTAATAAATAAATACATCAGCACAATTTTACACAGCGGCATCTAGAAGCTTGTGTTGCTACAATAAATAATTGTCGATGATTATTAATTATCACTTTACCCACAACCTTTTATAATTCTTCATTTGATTAGGAGAGAGCTCAATTCTTTGCGACGTACCTTCTTAAAATAATACCCATAGAGGTTGAACTTTGGACTGCACTAACACTAAAGATTTTTACGGTACATTTCCCATAGGAAAACCATTGCTCCAGTTTGTCATGTCGTATCGATTTTCCGAACGTCTGGCGGAATGCCAAGTGTAAGGCTGTGGCACGATTGTTCTTGAACTGGCAACTTGCCAAACACGATAATGGCAGACTTTTTCATCAATTTAAAGTAATTTAATGTCTTGCCTTTTTAGTTCGCTTATACAAGTATTACGTAGGTGGTTGTGTTGTTATTGTCAATGAAAATATTGTTCAAAAAGGATTTATGAACGTTTAGTTCTAAAACAATAATAATATAATTTATTTCTTCTAGATTAGTATTGTGTCTGTGAATCATACATTACCTATATACACTTTTTTCCATGTAATAATAATATGCCTTTCATAATAAGGTTTAGTCAATAATCCCCCATAAGTAGTGGGTTTACCTATAACATCATTTGTCTGAACTGTCCCTTATCTGAACTACTGAACTGTAACTCACTCATCTTATTTATTCATTTAAATGTTCTTCTTTTATTATAATAGCTTGTCCTGAATGATTCATCAACGCAGAGCCTAAACCACAAGGGTGAATTAGGGTTTGAAGTAAAAATAATGAAATTTAATATTCAAACTCCTCAGCAAAAATAGATGTTTTCGAAAATAGAATCACAAACGGGCGAAACGGGGAAGAGAAATTAGTATAAATTTGCGCGAGCGAAGCTGCAAACAACAGCTAGTTCTATATATATATATTTATGAATGTTGAAAACGTTGACGATGGCGACTAATTATCAGTTACAGTCTTGTTTTTTTTAAATGAATTCGTTGATATATTTTAATAACAGTCGTGAGTACGAGACCTCATTCTGTTACAGAACATTACTTCTTCGAGCTATATACCGACAATCGATCGTCTCAGCAAAAACTAGTAAATTAGTGAGGCATTTTTTTGCCTAAATTACTTACCTATATATTATATGCATATACATAATTTAGAAATATAGTATTCATTGTGGTACTAAAAAAATTAACTCGAGAATTTGTGGGTTGTTTATTTTTAATATTCACACATCGCTAAACTAAATCTGGTTAATATATTTGTGTTATAGTTAAAGATATCTTAAAATATAACCCTGAATACAGAACTTTTTACAGACTAGTAGTATGGTATTCTCTGCTTACCTGAGCTGAGCGCTATAGAATTGATGCGGTATAGCGGTTAGCACTCCAGCGCCATCGCCGGTGTCGTTGTCGCATGCGCACGCGCCGCGGTGCTCCATGCGTTTTGCGAGAGTCTCTGCATCTCGGACGATCTGCAAACAAAAGAAGATATTGATGATAATGGAATCGTTGGCCACGAGGAGGATAGATTGTTTACTGTGGGAAGACTATAGACAGTAGACCATTCTCACTTAATTCATCAGCCAGGCACTCTTTGTACCAATTTTCGTTCAATCTTGAGGAAACAAAAAAGTGGCACTTATTCACTTGCGTATCTTCAATGTGCGCCCAGACAGTGATTCTAGGTTATAATAAACATGAATGTGATTGCAAATTGTATACTCTTCCAAAAATAGACGTTACCGACATCAACAGTAATCTTCCATTCGTACTATTAAGTCTTAAACAAGCCAAATTGCATTTAAATTATCCATCGAGACAACAGGACGTAAAAAACTGAAACCTAACTCATTCTAGAAGTTTATAATAATACCATGATCATATTTAAAGTGCATTGTTATGTACGAAAGATTGCTGGTTTCAAAGTCCAAATCCTCAAGGGTTGAAAAAGAACTCATTCCACAATATTCTTAACAGACAGAATATAAACTAATAAAGAAATGTAAAATGGTTGCCCGTTTGGTATCAGAATATACTTATTTATTTTAAGAAGATTTTCGTCTGTCCAGATGCTGTTGTTTCTTAGTGTACAACTGGAAAGTTTTCTTTCGGACAGTCGCCACGACTGAACAACAAGGCTCTAACAAATACATACAAGATCAAAATCAAAAGGTTTTTATTTCATATGAACTTTTTCAAGCATTTATAAAACGTTAAGACTCTAGTTGCACGATTCTAAGAAGTTGATCTCATGGAGAAGAAGCAAGAAACTCCGTGAAGGACTGATGGATGAACTCTAAGGATTATTCAATTCGGTTATGGAATGTTATGTATGTTTTTAAAACATAGTTTAGTCATGGCAAATGTCATATTCTTCTTACGCAATGAGGCTGAAATATCTGTTGTTATTGACCATCAAATTAATCTCTCAAGCAGTCACGGGCTATAAGTACTGAATAATTTTCCGACTATAAAAGTAACGTATCAGTGCCAAGAAAAAGCTCCATAAAAACCCAGTGTTCCTTTGAACAGTTTCCAAATAATTGCTTCAAAAATTTACATTTCTCCATATCGAGATGGCGTAGCATTATACGGTGGTTAATGCCAAAAAATGCGGTAGATATTTCGTAAATATTTAAACAACTAATCCTGCTATGTTGTAGTAACATCGATAACAACTGCAATCGCTTCGCAAAAACTTATGCGGTGTGACGTGTGTTGACGGTTTAATTTGGTTCATTCTCGGAAAACAGTGTGACCTGATAGGTGTTTACACGTTACTATAGTTAGCTACAATTATGTTTCTGTATTAATAAGATGCGACAATAAGTTATAATACTTCTGGGGGTTAAAGCTAGATTTTTAAATACATATTACGTAACGCACAGACGTAATCATTTTGAACCTATGCTGTATCTGAACAGCGCCATTACAGTTTCGATACATCACAGCTGGGCGGGCTTCTTTCAAATAATACCTTTGGCAAGTTCCCATATTCACATCGCGTCGTTTCGTGTCCTTTTGTGGGAGCCCTAACACATTCAACGCCATAATAAGGACTACAGCCTACGTATGGTTCTAATCAATAATTGTCTATTGTGTCTGGAGTTCTGGACTCAAGAAAATATCAATGAATTTTGTGAGAGATGATAAGATATCTACTGCCTCTTAGAGCCAGGCACCGAGCCCGTCCCGCCGGGGTTGTGGTGCATGCTTTTGCGAATCCCATGGCCCCGGCAATAGGGTTAGTGGCGTTGACGGGTGCGGTTTTTTAGTCGGTAAACGCTTAAGCGGAGTCCGACACACCCCGTCGCCTCCCCAGGCGATGGGACGGTCCGTAAAGGATTTTTCCGCACTTAAAAAAAAAAAAAAAAAAAAGGCACCGAGCCCGTCAATTTATTTAAGGCGGACGAAGAAATATTGAAATCAGAATGAAATATCATGTGTGCAATGCATGGTGTCCAAGATTGACAGATGAACTTTGTTCTGCAAACAGCTCCACGTATCAATATCACTATACTTGTGCTATATGTTCTGCGTTGGGCATGGTCAAAGGATGCATTCCACTCGAGTGAACACAGATAGCTTTCAATACAATTAATTAGCGTTACTAGGCAACAGGAGATAGGGGCGCCATCCTTTTAAGCTCGGATGTCTAGGAACGACGACAGCCAATAAACAAATATTGATTATTTCTTTCAACTTAAATCGTAAAATATTGAAGCTGGTAGAAGATATTGTTGACAAGAAATTCGTAAATAAAATCATACCTATAAATAAAATTATTTTGTTAATTATACAAACTGCTACGCAAACATTTCGAAATTTCTGGAGCAGGAAAAAAGGTAAAGGTTTTTCTCTCACAATAACTCCAGAAATATACTCCTTGCGGAAGTATATTTCTGGAGTCAAAGCATTAAGAGGTTTCAGTGGATTTGCGTTAGGGTTAATTAGGAAATTTGAAACTTACTTTATGGGTACGTTTTCCGTCGATAGCGACTACAAAACCAACGCCGCAGGCCTCGTGCTCGTTCTGAGGGTCGTACAAGCCTTGCTTGGGCGGCCCTTCCCACTCCATACCTGGACCAAAATATTGGACATTAGAATTTGATAAATAATACTTATATTATTCTAAATAGATGTTTTGAAGATGCTGGCATGTCCCTAATATCAAGTATTGCTCTAAGGTTTCTAGTTTTTGTAATCAGCGGTAGTTCGACATTGGATTTATGCCCAATTAATGGGAATACAGTGTTTATATTAAATATAAACTTAAAACATAACGGCCTATATATTGTCGGTTTTCAAACATCATCGTTACGAATTACCTAGTATTATAAGTAGCTACTAAGTTCTAGTAAATTACGTGTATACATTTAGTCTCGCATGTCGAGCTTTTTTGCTATGGACGTTGTTTATGGCCGAGTAACATTCATTCAATAGCAACTATGGCGTGCGAACATGTGCAATGATGATGTAAAGGCCTCCTGAGTACGCGTCAGAACTTTCGCCCTGTTCTGGAAAAGGTCAGTTCATTGACACTAGTTCTATATATGGTAGCGTTTTGTCGTGTACAATCCGAATTGAACAGTGTACATCCATTATGAGCTGGGATAGCCTTCTAGTATGACTACTACTTAGGGGTTGTCCATTAATCACGTGATGTTTTTTTAACATTTTTTAACCCCTCCCTCCCCCATGGTGATATGTGGTGAGGTTTAAGACTCCCTCCCCCATGGTGATATGTGGTGAGGTTTAAGACTACCCCCCCCCCACCCCCCACCAAAAATCACGTGTATTTTTTAGTACCTACAAAGAATCTTAAAATGTTTGTAATACTATTTTTAGGTTTAGAAATCACGCGTTTCTTATCTTTTATATCTTACTATACCCCCCCCCCCTCCCCCATGTGATATTTAGTGATTTTTGCTGAACCCCTCCCCCCCCTTTCGAATCTCACGTGATTAATGGACAGACCCTTACCTACTACTATGACTCAAACGGTGAAGGAAAAGAGTTTTTCTATACAGCGTGTGAAGTCTGCCAATCCGCAGTAGGCTAGCGTGGTGAACTATAGCATCCACATAGACTAATCCTACTCAAAAATTGTGAGTTCGCCCGTGCCCAGCAGTGGGACAGTAATTGACGATGATGACATCAATTATATAGATTGCCTCTATGGTTTAGTGAGAGATGTTTCAATTCATAGGTCGAGCAGTGTTATTGGTTTTTAACTGACTTCATTTAGGAAATTCTTAGTAGCAGCTCAGAGTTCGGGTTGTGCCAATTAATGGCAATAAGCAAACCCCCTATTCCATGAAACCTGAAGACATATCGCTGAACTGTGGGTCTTCATACAGTCGTATTATAGTCGGTGTAACAGACAATGGTATGTTATATTATGCAATTGATAAAATCCCAAAGTTAACGAAACAGCGACCAATGAAATGTGTCGATTATATTAGCAGAGGTTTGCAAATTTTGTGTAAGTCATACTATTCATCCAATTTTTGTGAGTGGTGTTATCAGCAAACAATTTTGTCAAGGTAGCACTCAAAATTGTGATTTGAGTACACACCGGCGACACTGACGGATTGAACTAGGTATAATGACATGGAAATCTTTCCCTCTTGCATTGATAACATTGATAAAATTACAATCTGTGGTCTTTCCCACGTTTCTTTTTAATTACACTCTCATTGCGTCTATGAGAGAAAATTAAATGGCGTGTAATAATATTGGCAGTAAAGATTTTCATGAATAAATTTTTCTTTTTCTGCCATGTTCATTTATTTATTTATTTACTTTCATGAATCACAAGCTCTGATTAAATTTTATGATAAAACAACACGCTTTCAAAACTCAAAATTAAAAATGTAATATACATCGGTCGTAGGTATTTTTTAACATCATCAATAAAGAAAAACCCCTAAAAAAATATTTATTATGTATTAAGTAATTAATTATTTATTTCTTAATAATTGATTTATTAATCCTGTGATAGAAGTTAAAATCAACATCTGTTTCTACCACTTCTTGAATTTTATAATCTAATGATTTTTAGCTCTGAGCACACAGGCTACTTACTTTGAAGTAACTGAGATGAATGTTACCATTGTATGATTTGAATTATGTCACATCACATTCTATTAATATCTTTATTTGAGAGGTAGGGCATAGCGACATTCCTTGATCAAATCAAGCTGCCCAACTTGGGAAGTAGCTCCGCCTTAAAGAAGACCGCATTGAATCTGCAATAGTTGTATTTCTGCAAGTGAGTTAGGTTACCACAGCTTGTTAAGAGGGGGAGGGGGGTGACTATTCTGACAGCATGGGCATTTCATTTGCTGTCAGTTTAGTGATTTCCTGTTTTAAGAAACCTAAATGGATTCTTCAGGTCTGGCCGTTGCAATCATGCAATAGAACTACTGAATATGGTTTGTGACCTTTTAAACGAAATAGTACTTGGAAAGTTGTACCTCGAGTCAATTATATAAGACTTAAAACAACTAACTGCCTAATACTTTGGAGTAACAGGCATGATGGTATGTCTTGTAATTATACAGTTTTAAAAAACATTGTTAAGAAATGAAGTTCCATACTAACAAAATACAGTAATAAACTAAAAATTGTGAAACTATTAGTCCATAGTACTATTTTTCGAATTACCGCAGTAATATTAATTTAGGTCTGTTTGTAGTAACTTGCACAGCATATCGGTAACTCGGCACTGAATATTCTGAATACATAATGTTATTTTTAAATAGTGTGATAATTCTGTATGCTATTGTAATCATTATGTAAAGATGAGTAGCCCAGATACTTTTTTGAATTATTATTGAGTCTATGTCATCTATGTGAGTGTTATCTTAATACTTTGTTAAATATTTGACTTGTGAGAGTTATTTTGCCACAGTTAGTCTATTTGCTGTATTTGTAATATCCTCAATCAGTTGTTTTGAAGATTTGTGAGAGAGAATTGCATATATAGCCAGTCCCCACAAAGGGAATTATTGAAATAGCTGTTACTTGATTGTTCAAGTATAGGTACTTGGTTCTAATTAGTATTTTAGGCAGTTATTATTGTCTATTGCATAATTATTATAAGTCGTTTTTTGTTCTGTATTTAAAATTCAAAATTGAACGGCAGTTATTATAGTTTATTGCATAATTATTACGAGTCCTTTTTTGTTTTGTATTTAAAATTTGAATTGAACTCAGAAAAAAAAACCACTTCTTATGTAATTGAGTTTTTAGTTTTATGTCCTGTGGGTTATTTTCCATGCCCATTATATGGAACTAAAGGTGGCTGTATTAAGAATGGTTTATCTAGGAACCAGATCACTAAATTACTAATATAATGAACTACATGAATGTAAGATTTGATATACTGTGAAATTTATGAAATAAATAATTCGTTATAGAATTAAAATCTTGATTTAAAGCAAAAATTTCGTAAGATCTTAAATTTTGCATAATTTTGTTTTGAAGATCAGAATGGAGATCAATGACCGGCCACATCTCCTTCACTACAAGGTCATCGCTGCCAATGCTGGCGCTAAGCAGAAGCTGGGCCGGTTGCCAAAGATATCAAATATGTTATCGAAAACTAATATGAAATAATAGTTATTAGTTAAGATGTTATGAACTTATGATGCTCAAATGTTTCCCGTAAATTTTTCTACGTTTAAAATACCAATCAATTTTGAATAGGGATGGACGATATACATCGATGTATTTTAAACACTCGATGTATAGTAACGATGCATCGTATTGAACCGATGTATAATACTTCAGAATCGAATATATATCGATGTTTTAGCATTCGATGCATCGAACACTCGAACAGTCAACACTGACTGACGACTGCAGTGACTTCACGAAAAAGGTTATGCCCTGAAGTCGTCCGCTAGGATAATCGAAAAATTTAAGGATTTGAGCTAAAAAAAAAAAAAAGCTCATCCGACATAGAATGGGCAGTATGGTATAATACCATCACATTAAAACAATCGATGTTTTAGAAACATCGATGTATTTCTCAATACATCGTATTAACATCGATGCAACCGATCGATGCATTACATCGGGAAAAACATCGATATATATTTTAAATGTCCATCCCTAATTTTGAACTATTTCGATTTAAAGATGAATGAAGGGGATGATTAAATAAATAAACTAATTCGATCACTTTAATGTGTAGAATTTTAATATACGTAATATAAAACCCGCAGTTATTTTACAAAAAAAGACGTATTACACGAATAAGGTACGGAAATTGGTAAATATTGGAATAAAACGATGATTGAGCGACAATATTACTCCGTTATTAAGGTTTTTTTAACCACGTACACAATACTTACACGTGGATGGTACAATACTGTGTAATGGAGCATTCAGTGCTTATGAAAGACTAGTCGGCTCGCCAGCCAGACAGACATAGCTCATGATAAAATATTTAAGAAAGCAACAAAAAAAATACTTACCTCAAAGTACGTTCGTTAAATTTATTAAACTGTTCTCGCCTACAACACAACTTTAAGTTCTCACTTTCACACACAATTGTTATCTTATAACAACAGTTGTGCTAAGATTGAGATTTTGATGAATTAGGACACTGAAAGATACCGGTAGTGCGTAGTGACCGCTCTCCAGACGACTACATCAACCGGCGGAACGCGAATAACTTAATGAGTGAGTGAGTTATTTCAGCAGTTTTAGTATGAATGAACTATTTGTGGGACTTGGTTTGGATTGGCTGAAAGAAAAGATTGATTGAATGAAATGAAAAGAAGAAATGGTTTGATTGGACAATGCGTTAAATCAGTGTTGCCATAAAACTTACCTATATACGTACAATTTATGAAATTAATCGAATTTAGTAGCAGTCTAAGATCGGGATGGTTGGCGCTCTTTGGAGGAGGCCTACGTTCAGCAGTGGACGGCTATAGGCTGATAAGAGAGAGAGTAACAGTCTATTCCAGTATTCAATGTAAAAATACTTATAATTTGTATTAACAGCTAGTTATGTAATATACATATTTCTCGTTTTAATTATTTTTGTATTTGTATGTGTATTAATTGAGATTTATAATAATATGACTTTTATCATTATTAATTAGACAGCTCATACCTAAAATTTAAAACTAAGTGTGTATGAGACACCTAGATCAAATATTTATTGACTGTTAATGCTTTACTTTCATAACACTACAACAACTATTTACTACTATTATTTTTAATATATAATATTATAAAAACTATTTTATAGCAACACTACACTCATCTGTCAATTTTTTTGTATTCTTTGTATGTATCGACCCTCAAACTGGAAAAGTTTATAGAAGTGCAGTAACTCCCCGATCGCCACATTTTAAGTTATGGTACAATAGCTTACCCATTTTAAAGTCTATGAAATTCGTAACAAGAAGTGGTACCAGAGCAACTGTCCCGTCTCTAACGAGTTGGATAAAAAGCATTGAAGCTTTTATTTCTCTGACAAAATTTTTGCATTCTGTAGGTTTGAAGTCGCTTCTGTTGCGCAATATCAATCAAGATCCCTTAGAAAATTTCTTTGGAGCCATCAGAGCTCATGGCATTCGCAATATTATGCCAAGTGCAACTGCATTTATTAATGCATATAAATCTTTATTGATATGTAATATTACATCATATGATTCGGTTGGGGCTAATTGTGAAGTTGATAATTTAGATTATTTGCAATCTTTAAGAACTATGTTAACTGAGAGTGTACCCCAACCAGAACCTATGAATATTACTATTGATGAGGAGCACTTAGGTATAAGTGAAGTTCATATGGATGTTGTATTGGAAAACCCGGGAAAAAAAGAAAAATGCGCAGCAGTAGCTTATTGTAGTGGCTGGTTAATACATGTTATAAAAAAAAAAACTTATAATGACTGCCAAACCTGCAAATTCAATTTAGAATGTGATCAGATGCAAGATTTTCATGAATATATAAAAATAAAAGAATACGATCCAACAAAAACATGGCTTATTTATCCAACTCGTAATGTGTTCTCTTATTTTTTAAATGTTGAAAATATTGTAACTATTATTTTAGAGTCTAGGTGTAATTTTAAAAATATTTACGAATATGTTGAAGTGATTGTATTGATGCACATTAATTTTAATTTTTTAACATGTGCTTATCACAAAGACGCCATTATTAAGAACATGCTTAAAAAATCAATTTTGTTTTTTATACATAATTGGTGTAAGGACATCAATCAGTTGCTTTCGGGAAAAATCACTTTTTGGGATGAAAATGATGAGATGAAAGTGGCAGCACGCAATTATTATACAAAACATTGTAAAAAACGCAAAGATTAATAAAAATATTCTTATTCAAATTGTTTTGTTTTAATTTACAGTTAAAAACAGATCAAGTACTTTATATTATGCATAAAAACCTACGTAGTAGTAGTACGGTATAGCTATGGATAGTATGTATAGCCATAGCATATTATAGTATCTATACTTATATCGTGTAGTAGCTTTAGTTCATGATACGCCTACTACGTGGCAGCACTATTAGCGACCTCGAGCCAGGCCAGAGTTACCCATCTATAAAGGTATTCTAATCTATGATTAGTCGCACAGAGTACATTTATATACGGATTAGTTGCCAAATCGCCCAATATAATTATTTATATAATTTTGAACATACTATCCTGCTTATTTGAAATTTGGGTAGGCAGAGGATTTTTACCTTCTACAAACCACATTCCACACATATTATTATTCTAATTTCAGGAACCATCCGCTATTTGATTGAGATTGTATTACGTTCGCCGATATTTTGGTAATCTCGACCTAAATTATTGACACAATGACAATACATAATATCAATGTTGCCGAAAAAATATCACTGATATAAAATCAGGACGGAGATGACAACCGTTACCTAAGTAGGTACCTACCTACCTATCTAAGTAATAAAGACAGTCCAAGAAGCTTACAGGATCAAAGCTCAGAATATATCTTAAGTACAGCATTGAGCTATGACCTTATATAACCTATGATGTTATAAGAATAGTCTGGAGTTTGGGTCGAAGAGTATAATGATCGGTTTGAGTCAACGCTATTTTTAAAGATTGCAATCTCGTGGAATACAGAAGCAGAACGCAACGCAAAATGTCGTCCTCGTCCTAGGTTAGAGGGGGTCAAATTAAAATATTTTAAATATTAGTTTTGTATTCAACGTAGCGTACTTTACGTAGGTACTGTTTTGTTAGAAAGAAAATAAAATGTTGGTTGATTTTTAAAATTGATAACTAGCCCTATCTCAGACGAAGACGGGAACCAATCAACTAACACTATATACATATTAACTATAATAATTATATTATTATACTCTTTACCTTCATTTCATTTTAACAGTTGAAATTGTAAAGCTAGGCTAAGCTTAGTTTTAAGACTTAACCCTAGATGGCGCTGATTTAAAAAACTAGCTTCATATTTATTATTGAAATGAAATTACTTTTAACGGATTTTATGGTGGAATTAATATTATTTAGTCCTAACAGAGCCATTTACAGCATTTGTGGCCACAACCAGACTGTTAGTAAAAAGTTGTTTTAGTTGTTTAAATCTAAATTACAGACAAATAAGATCGCAGCAGTACCGATTAGTACATTAATTAATTTAATTGACTTAAGACTCCCTAATTCTAAGGAGGCCACAAAGTAAAGTGTAGTTACTGTATATTCACAATTAACTGGTACTTTGTAACTGGACCTGGAAACCAACTTTGCAGTGGTTGTCAAGTACAAACCTTGTGATGCAATCGCAATATCAAAGTCAAACTGAAAAAAAAAAGGTAAAACTGTATAAAGTTATGTTTTGCTTTTTAGTTTTTGAAGTCGGTTTTTTAACGCAGTTTTTTATTTTATTATTACTTTTTAGTGTCTGTAATAGGTTGAACAATAAACGCGTCCTCTACTTCGAAACTTTGAGGGTTCCCGTCGAATTCCCAAGGATCCACTCATCAGATCACCGTTTTTATGTAACCACTAACCACTCTGAAGATACTCTCTTTCAAATAAAAAAAAAGAATAATCAAAATCGGCCCAGCTGTCTTCGAGTGATCGGTGAACAAACAAAAAAAATAGACATTCGAATTAAGAACCTCCTTTTCGAAGTCAGTTAAAAATCCGCAAAATTTGGCCTACTTTGAATTAAATATATTTGAATCAAATTAGCCTAAATTTAATTGGCTCTTTTTGAACGTCGATAGTAAAGACAGCCCTGAAAAACGCCCGCCCTTTACCGCTTCCTAGTGTGTTTGCTAGAAAGAAGAAGCGGCGTAACAACTCTTCGGCAATAATGGGGACCACTATACTGCTAGGCAGTCGCTACGTTTGTATAGTGGTCCCCTGCTATATTATGTCTATTGAAGTCTAAATAACTCATAGTTTACTGTAGCCACACACTAATAGATTATCATTTTGTCATAAATATAAATATGTCTGGACATTATGACACAGCGCCATCTAGTTCCGGGCTAAGCAACGAGGCTTGTGGTACGGATACCCTTTTTTTAATAACATACTTTACTTATTAAACATAGATACATCTATCACACAAACATTTGTCTCTACCAGTATTCCAACCCGGAACCCGTAGCACAGAAGGTAGCGCGAACTACCGCTGAGCTAATCGGGTCGTATTATTGTCATCATCCCATCATGTAATAAAAATATAACTTTTTATTATAAACGTGAATCCTGAATTAAAGCCCAGCCTTGATAGAAACTCCATAGACTATCGAGTTTCTTAAAACGTTAAATCCAAAGTGCAGTTATGAAAGCTTTCTTTTATAAAAAAATATTTCGATACTACAGTGTCAGGCAACTGGCAAGTTGCAATATGTGCCAGGCAACCAAGCACCAAGGAAGTTTATCGTAACAGTAAAGTCTTTTTACGTGTCTATTACACGGCGTCTATTGAAAAAAATTAAACCATTTTGAAATTTGAAATCAGGTACCTACCACAACGTGCATCCCATGCATATAGCTTTGCTTCATTCAAAATGACGTCATTTGATTGGCTATTCGACAATTCGACGTCAGTTCGTAAGCTTCATTCACTATTCGGTCAGTCAACCGATCGCGCGCGAAAGTTGCGCACGTTCGTATTTCGATATTTCAAATATTTACGAAATAAAAATCAATTTTTTGAAATACTTAGATAAAAAAAAAAATTACAACGTATCTATTGTGAGTGATTTACTGAATTAATCCTGTCGAAAATAAGTAGTTTGTTTTTTTTTTACATATTTAATCGGGATTTTGTGCAAGTTTATTGTTTGTTAAACAAATAATTAGTTTCGCGCTTTCGAAATACTCGATAGGTAAACGTCGGTATTCCTGGGTCGGTGCAGTTCATTAGGAAAATGAGTTTGAGCCGTTTGTGTCATGTCGTTAAAGGCGATTTAGTGAAAGTTCAGTCATCTAGTGCGTTGGTTTCGAAACTTTGGGGACCTTGTGGTTCGAGGGAAGTGAGCACATGCAGCACGCAACGAGCTAGTGTTGCCCAACACAGCTCGAAGCCGGATTGGAACCGGGCAGTGAGCGAGGCGGAGAAGATTGTCGGATATCCGACCTCCTTCCTCAGCCTGCGATGGGTATTGAGCGACGAAATCGCGAACGTCGCGCTTCACCTACGCAAGTTGGTCGGGAGCAACCACCCTTTGCTGAAGACTGCTAAGTACGTCACTAGTATATTTTTTAAAAGCTTATTCTAGAATAATTTTAAAAGAACCCATTTGTGAATGCCTAACGTCTATTTATTCCTAGCTACTGTGTCAAACTGAATAATGACATCTGGTGCAGTCGTTAACCGTTAAGCAATCGGCTTCTATGCTACGGGTTTGATTCGCGTACGAAACAAATATCTGTAAGGCCTACCTACGGCTAGTGGTTGCGGGTCTGAGCGGTTGTATAAAAAATCCTGAAATTGTAGCTCCACTTTTTGGTAAGATTGACTAAAGTCAATCTTACCAATTTATAGCCCAGATATGACAATATCACTACTACTATTAATAACACTTACCTTTACCCGGGAAAAGTCTTGAGATGGCTCGTACGCATTACTGACTTATCGCGGATAATGCGTGTGATTTAACATATGCTCAATCGTTGAAATAAAACTACTTTTTACGGATTTTATCGCGGTATATTGATATTATTTTAACCCGACGTTTCGGATACTTTACAGCATCTATGGTCATAGGTCAACTGAAAACACCCAAATTTCAATAGAGGAGATGGCTGGGTATTACCACCTGCTTGAAACCCCATCATAGATTCTATTAAATCAAAATCCAAGAACAAAACTGCACGATCGAAGGACACGGTGAGCTCGTTCTGTGTAAATCGGACTGTCAATAATAATTAAAAATGTAAGGTAGCTAGTAATTATGTCTTCAAGACGACCAACACCTCAGTCGGCCCGTGACCATGGATGCTGTAAAGGATCCGAAACGTCGGGTTAAAATAATAACAATAGTTATACCGCGATAAAATCCGCAAAAAGTAGTTTTATTTCAATGTCTAATATTCGCATAAGTGTAAGAAATCAATATGCTCAATCGGTAATCAACCCATTTGTAACCATTGCTGGGCACGGGTCTCCTCTCATTTCAGAGGCATTAAGATATATTCCACCACGCTAGCCTAGTGCGGGTTGGCAGACTTCACATGCCATTGAGAAAATGACGAAACATGCTTATGAGATTTTTTCGGGTGATGTGTGAATTCTCAGCCTACTCGCTAGCTGGTATGCTCGACAATAGACGACTAAAGCCTCCTTCTCTAATGATGGGGGATCCGTGCCCAGCAGTGGGGCAGTAACTGGGTCGAAGCTATAGGTTTAACTTATTTCACATAAGACAAAATCTAGTGTCTGACATACTTTTTATGACATTGTTTAACTGTTCTAAGGTGGTAAAACTAGCAATTACATTCTAACATAACATTTGCATTTAACATGTTGCCTTTTTTAAATGTACCTAGTTTTAACAAGATAGAAGAACATTATATGGATTTTATGGGACTTATATCCATAATAAACATATTAAAAGTATGTGGGTGAATTGCACAAGCAAGAAAAATACACGGCAAAGCTGAGAACGGTAGTGCAATGTGCTGATTTTTAATTTTATATATATTTTCTTAACAACGTAAGTGCTCCTCTACCTGGGCAAAAAATATCATTGATTTCTACCCTCTAATTAACCAAAAAAATAATTATAAAGTGTTATTTTATCATCACGGTGGCCTGTCCCGAACCCAGTTCCGCTCATAAAATACCTTCCCCTGCAAATACATTCGTAATATGGATTTAAGTAGGTTTTGTTATCATTAAATTATAATATATCCGATCAAATAAAACTATTTTTGTTTGTTTATCTTCTTTCTCATGGATTTGACAGGCAGTCAACTTTTGTCTGGAAAAAAGTTATCATTTCAAAGGACAGTAAGTTTTAGTAAAATAGCCACGTCAACATTGCGTTGTTACGCACCTCTCACCTTTCCTCGCTTTGGATCAGCCCGGGTCAAGCTCTCGGCACGAATGCACCGGTCCTAACGTCTTGCGGTTACCCGCCAAAGAAGTAAGTTTATCATTTCAGTAATATGGGGACAAAAATATTTTCATTTCGGTGTCTGTTATAACTCGTGCTAGATTTCTTTAATTTGTTTCAAAATTGTATATAATATCGCCGTAAGTACTCTTTTGTTTGAGTAGTGTTCATATTTTTTTAATAATTTTATTTTGGTGTTAAATGTAGAACTAACCTCTATTTTATCATCTCAGTGTTATCATTTCAGTGGATTCGGTGGACAGTTATACCCGAAATGATAAAACCACAAAGTTTTAGAGATCCTTGTGTCAAATACAAAGTCTTGTAAGTTTTGTAATGTACTTTTACCTAGAGTGTAGATTAGATTATTCAGGTGTATTTGCTGTATAATATTTGTATTTACCAAACCAGCAGTAAAACTCATAAAACCTGATAAGAAAAAAAATCAAATTCTCGGAAGGGCTGTTTTTTATTTTATTTTTTACTTTTTAGTGTCTGCAATAGGTTTGTAGTAATAGGTCTCGTTGGTCTAGTGGATGTTCAGTGCGACTGCCGAACAAGAGGTCCTGGGTTCGATTCCCAGGTCGAGCAAAGTGTTATTGGGTTTTTATGTGAAATTCTCAGTAGCAGCTCGGAGTTTGGATTCGTGCCCGGTTAATGGAAATAGGCTCGCCCCCTATTACATGGGACCTAAAACATACCGGCAAAACGTGGATGTACATTAGTACACCTCTGCCTAACCTTTTGGGGATGACAAGCGTGATGGTATGTAATGGGTTGAACAATAAACGCGTCATCTACGTAGAAAATTTGAGGGTTTCTCTCAATTTCCCAAGGATCCACTCATCAGATCCTCACCATTTCCTTCCCATTTTATGGGACCACACGGGAAGCATCAGCTTTCATATGAAAAGAATCATCGAAATCAGTTGGCGTGATAATGAGTTATTCGTCCATTTGTCACTCACATATTATTATTTAATGCAAATTTAAGACTTATATGATTTTCTCATGGATGCCACTGTCCAAACTGAACAAAATTGAAATGGGACCACACGGGAAGCACCAGCTTTCAGATAAAAAAAAAATGATCAAGATCGGTTCACCCAGTCGAGAGTGCTGAGGTAATAAACATAAAAAAAAATTACAGTCGAATTGACAACGTCCTCCTTTTGGAAGTCGGTTAAAAAATGGCACCATACATATCTAGACATGGATTAACGTTTATGTAAAAGGATTAAAAGTACTAAGCTATTACTACTAAGATATTTTTATAATATTTCTTATTCATTTATTGTGTTTTGAAAATATAAGAGTTGGTTTAATTTTAGAAGTTTTACTTATATACCTGTAGAACACTATTCTCGTCTCGTTACCAATTTAACCTACCTAGCATTTTTCTCTTAGTGCAATAGGTAGACATTATGTATTATTATTAATGTCATAAATGCAGCCATAATATTATTCAGAAACTTTAAGCTTTCTAATCGCGCTTCGTTCACTCTTTTGAAAATATATCAATCAGTTTGTATTTGAAAAACAAACGAAAATATTTATTCATGTTTACCAGCATTTACGATAAAGTTTTCCAACATTTTCACACAACACAACAAGAAAAATTACCAAAGGTTATATAAGTAAAGAAACAATTCATTCATATCACAATAAACAATACATTAAATAATAATAAGTATTACGTTGGGGGAGGCCTACGTTCAGCAGTGGACGGCTATAGGCTGATGATGATGATGATGATACGTTGATATCGTAATACTAACAGTAATATCAGTATATAAATGATGATATTAAAATAACTGTGTACTGATATTAAAATAAGAGTATTAAAATACTGTCCTGTCTCAGTGTTTATCTAAAATTCATGGAAATCAAACCTAACAAAGTACGGAACCCTGGCTGCCAAGCGCGGTTGTTCTTAGCTGTATCATTTCGGTGGATTTATTTCATTCCGGTGCACAGATTATCATTTCAGTGGTAATTTTTATCATTTCGGTTTACTTTTCATTTCAGTGGACGTTTAAAAATTCATCCTTAAATATTTATGTAAGTTTTGATGATATTTGATGTCCACTCACACCCAATGGTATAAAATAGGCTAAGGTTTTATTAGTCACAAAAAATATGTAGATAGCATTGAAATAAAAAAAACCCACCGAAATGACAAATAAAAAGCTCTTGTTGAAATTCACCCATGTGCAATAGCCATACTGTGGAATTGAACAGTCCGCTATGCCGCCGACAGAAATCAAAGAATGAAATGTGAATGAATGAATTAAAAATCTATGACTATGCTATGTAAGGCAAAGGAAACTAAATTGGTGCTAACTGAACTGAACAATAACATGAATAAATCATTTACTATTCGCAAAGGACGTCATTTAAAAAAAAAACCGAATAAGACTGATCGTGCTACGCCTGAAGATAATGCGACTTTTGTCGGACACTAAAACCCACATTTGTCTATTCTTACCCAGTCGTCTTAGGCCAGGGCACCGGAAAGTAACATTCAGCAGGACTCCTACGTTAATCAGGTTACGATTCATCAGATCTTTCAATGTCCTGTTCAAAAGCATTTAGGTAGTATGCTCCACCCAGCATTAAGTTACCGAGTAAATTCATGATTTGGCCTTTACATTATAATCTGCTTACACAAACAACATTAATGAACCATTTCCTGAATCAGATTTCCATGTAATCTTTGACATATAATTTTTATTTCAAGTACGCTGACATTCAAGTGTTTTAAGAAACAATAGGTACCTTACTTACTCCATAAATGTATTTTAAATAAAAAACAGAAGAAACTTCTCTGACTTACACTACCGTGCCAATTTAAATGTAGAGAATATCATTACACAGGTATAGGTACCTAAATGGTACTTTTAGTGGTAGTGGCTTTTCTTTTATTTATATAAAACGATGTTAAAACAATGGATTATAAGCGAAACTGGATATAAGAGCACACCTTTTCATTTAGGTGTACAACGTGTTAAGTTTTTGTATGCACTTTATAGTTATATCTAAAAGTTCATGTATTAAAGTATGTTTTTCTTTGTGTTGCAGTAGGATAAGTTACCTTTTGTTTCACATAACGTCACATGAGAGTTAGAGGAGATAGAGGTTACCTATTAGGTAGTAACTGCAAATCAATGTGCATTCCGTATCGCAACATTTGCAACACTAGTCATCACTCATTTAATCGCTTACGTTACGGTACATTAGTACTTAACATGCGCTACAATATCGTAACCTAGGCATCATATTCCCTGTTTACTATTTTTGGCATTTGTGTAAATAAAAAAATAAAAACCTTCTGACAACCTAAATAACGGTCCTTCAACACGTCAACGTGTTTTTAGCTTGTCCCTTCCACCCTAAGATAATGCCAAAACATATTATATCAAGTAAAAATATACAAACAAATATACTTACACATAAAATATGGCTCACTTCATTTTAAATGCCTTTAATACTATCAATTATAATTATTATTTATACATATGTATGTATTTAAAACAATGCCGTAAATACATACATTGTTCTGGAGCGCTCACAGAATAAAAAGCACTAGGTATCACGTTTAGTCCGGTGAGGAAACCAAACCCAGAAACGCTTAGTAAATGCAGTTACCACTACTAGACTATTGAGTTTGTCTGTCTTCTACCATGATTGTTCAATGAGGCAATGTGAATTCATGAAATTTAAAATTTACCGGTGAGATTTGTGGTTGTGATCTCTTGCAAATCGTTGCTAAATGTTCATTGAGAAATGTTGGGTAAGGCGAGCGACGATCTGTGTAAGAGTTTATTTACTTGACAATATAATTAATGACTGGCGTAGAATATGTTCATTGCATTGTCGATCCGAATAAATATAATTTAGTCAAATGTCAGTTAGATCATTATTATAGATGTTCTTGAACAGTTAACAGTGTATGTATATGTAAGTGAATATTTCCTAAAATAAAAAGATCCTACGCGTTAATTACGCGTTATTTTTATTAATTATTTTTATTTTTTAATTAATTGGGATGAAAATTAGTGAATTCTCTTTATAATACATTGATCTATATACATAGAGAATATATACGTGTTACTGGATAAAATAGATTCATAATTTTTTGAGAATGTATGCCCAACTGTGGGTCAATTAAGAGCAAAGTAATGTATAATTTTTAATTAGGCTAAACAAATTTATAATTATTGCTCTTTTCTTATCACCCAGGAATTTGCTCTACAATGGCAAGAACAATATGCAAGCGTGGGGGCTCATCGTGCTACTGGTATCAAAGGCAGCAGGACACAGCCCTGAAATACCGGACATGGAGCAGGACAAAGCCGCAGGAGTCCTGCACAGGTAAGCTTAATTTGTATTATGTTTTCTGGTTACACCCTGTAACCGTTGTATAGATAGAAACGATTAATGTTAATGAAATAATTAGTCTATAATGAATAACTTAACATATTAATCGGTAAATATATAAGTTTTATGTATAATATACCGGTCATTAATAACTAATGATCTAATTATCTATGTTCATTGAATCACCTGTGCTTATTGTATTTTCCAGTTAAATATTGCACTGTTAATACATCTGGAAAAAGTTTTAAGATTTCGTATTTCACAGGGGAATTCAAAATATTTTGGAAGCTTATTGGAAGGTGGAAGGAGGATTAGGAGTAAGGCGGAATAAATTTTTACCTACATTAGAAAAATAAACAGCAGTTTTTTTTAAAGTTTGCGATCAAACTTTCTTCCAGGAATAACTATGTAGTAGATAACAAAATAAATGTCAATCAGTATTTCTTCAGAGAAAGGTAAATTTTCCTCAATTTGTCAGCCATATTTTAATACTACCTACCTCAATATTTTATAAGGACCTGTGCAAATTGCAAGTGCACCAACAGATTATCGAAAGGGCATCGGCCGACCGAAGGTTCCAACAACATATAACTTCCGTATATATTGCTGTTATAACGCAACTATCCATAAAACTTCCTGTGGATATAAATGGACAAAATGAACCGCAATATGGTGTGCGTTTAATTTATTATACTGATATTTGTAGTGTTAATTGATTACATTGGGTATATTAATCCTGATGGCGCCAAATTTTTTTTTAACCAACCACCATTATTGTTCATCTCTGGAAAGTATCATAGATGACTTTCCAAACAAAATTTCTCGCTCAGTCAAATTTCTAGACCCAAAATAACTGCAATGCAAATGTTTGTAGTGTCGCAAAATGTTTGACAAACTTTTCATTCAAATCTGTTCGTTTTGTCATAGCCGTCTTTGTATATCAAGCTAGACAAAAGCCGATCCAAGGTCAAAAGGATAATGACATATATTAAAAAAAAAACTATATATCCGGGTATGCTTCGGAGATTTAAAAATAAAACAACTATTCAGTTCAATAACATACAAACTTTCACTTGTTTGAAATGAGAATCGCTAGATACTATAGACGAATACGAAGCTAACATGAGATAAAACCAATTGTGTGAAAGGTCACAACCTGTATTTTTGATGTCAATCATAGTTGCATTTTAAATGAACTGTACCTATGCCGATGAAATTATGAGCATACGTAGTGTTTATGAAACTTATATTTTGTTTCTGGTTGATAAATTGGTGGATGATATTGCGATCGTATTATTGGTTCCCCCATCACATTTAGTGGGTCCAAATGTATCGGGAAAAATCAAATGACTTATAAGAATTTAACTAAACCTATTTAATGAGATTGCCATTATTGCTTTTTGGACATCGCTGTAGCGGTTTTGTTTTACCCACTATCGTGCAAAATCTGAACGATGTTTTAGTAGTCAAAAATTAGCACACCGTGGTCGTTCCCTCGACAAGCGTGGCCTACTCCAAAGGGTTATTAAATTTTATTTTAGAAATATGCATTCCTGACCCCTGACCCTCCTAGTCCTCTAGTAATAGGTTACTTCTAGACTAGCGAACTGCATCTCATTTACTACTACAATACTTCGTTTCGATTATGATTCAAACGCGTGCCAAAAAAAAAGCTCTTCTCAAAAGTTTGTCAGCGTATACATCATAAGTTACACTTTTCTTTAGCCTAGAAACCGGTTAGTGGGTTTTTATTATTCGTTTCGTATAAATTGTTTAATCAATACTCATGTTAGTTAAGACATTCGGGACACGAATGCCGTTAACCACTTTCTATGGAAACGTAGGTTACATTGTAGTTTCGTCTAAAATTAACGGTATCTAATGTGAAAGTGAAAGATAAACTATGATCCTCTACGAAGCATGTTATTAAGAGCTATTATTCATAGAGCTCAATGACTTTGTAATTTATTTAAAAACTTAATGATCCATTGAAGTGGGTCACATTTGTGTCTATCGATGAGACGGGTTAGATAGGTAGGGCCAATTGCCTTCATCGTATGACGACTAACAAAGTTCGCTTAACCGTAGTTAGAAAGCCTAACTGTTAATAAATGAGCTAGAACATATTATCTCCTTTATGTCTGGGTCAATTTTTAGACCTCACATGCGCCAGTTACTTCTGTGCCACCAATTTGTTCTAAGGTAGTCTTGAAATAAAGATACCTACGGACACGGCGATCATTTCTAAAACTGTATTTGGAACAAAGTAATAAAATATGATTTATCGTCTGGTTCTAAATTGGTTTATTCTGATGATTAGTTACCGATATTTTCTAAACACATCAAGAACGGAGAATTTGACAACACATAAATAAAGCGTGTCAAATGTTAATCCCGTTTTGGTATTTCGAAAAAAACATCGTTTTTTAACCATATGACGATTTAAGAAAACTACTAACATCTTTGGTTGTTGGGACATTTTAACTAACTTGCTTTTATTAATAATTTAAATTTTTCTGTCACCAGTCAACGCGCTTTGGCCGAAGTCACAGAAATGATCAGAACCTCTCACCTGGTACACAAAGGCTTGGTCAACATGAACTCCCGCCAACCCATGGCTGCCGAACCTAATGATATGATGTTTGGCAACAAGATTGCGCTATTGAGTGGGGACTACCTGCTAGCTAACTCCTGCTCCGAACTGGCTAATCTTAGGTAAGTACTTAGTAGTTGTGTTGATGAAAATCCAGTCTTAATTACAAGTTAAGTATTCAAGAACTTTAGAATTTATTGGAGTGAGGAATATAAGACCGAGGGTAAAGAAAAGATAAATTACCTGAGGTTACATGACTCGTATGGTGCGATGAACCAACGTATAGATTGCTTGTGGGTGGGCCGATTTCTCACTTGATATTTAGGCATATGTGAGATTTGTGATGATACAGAAGAATTAAGAAGTATGAGGTAGTATTTACCATAACTCACTTCTGATTTTGTAAATCCAAATTGCATTTAAATCTGTTTAGCGACATTGACATGTATGCAAATGAGACAGACGCCTATTTCCTAAAATACATTCGCGAGAGATTGCGTAAATAAATGTTTACATACATTGATACACTTTGAAGAGGGGAGTCAGTCATGTTGAAAATTTATGATAATTGAGCGCAAACAGGGGATGGCTGGATAAGGGAGTGTTGTGGAGTGAAAGACGTACTAACAAGGGTTGATAAGGGTAAATAATGTAATGATTTGGACGAGTCATCGTTAGCTTCACGGAAAAAGTCTATGGAAGAGGTGGAAGTGGGTGACCTCGGCGAACTGACCTTAAAAGAAAGACCACGTATGAGTAGTAAATAAACGTAGTTGTAGAGAAAGTGTTTTGCCAAGATCATAACAAGTCTTATTATAGAGCTCTTATACGACCAGCAGCCAAAATAGCGATTTGATCTTGTGTCCCGTGGCTCCGACAAGGGTGAGAGAAATTCAGTTTTATTAAATCCCAGTTCTACACGCCTCGCTGTACTTCAAAGATGTTACCTTTAAAAAAACATTTAGTTGAATACTAAGAGAGACTGGCTTGATAGTACATATGTTTGCATTTAAAAGAGGTTTGCGAAACCATGAGCAGTTATGAGCACAGCTGATGCATGATCAAGAAATGTCGTCTAGATTGTGTTCTACATAATATGATGTAATAAAAATACACTGCCTTAATGGTCTACGGCGTGATTCGTAGGATGGGAAGCATGACGTGGAAGGTCTATAGTTGGTTTATATTTGTTCTTTGGTATTGTGAACTCAGCTTTCTTTATTGTTGATTTGTATTCAAGGTCGCATTAGGCCAGCTTAAAGGAATATCGCCTAACATCTCATATTGAGAGGAGACCCATGCCAAGCAGTGGTTCATTAGATCAGTTCATTTCTCAGTTCATTTCATTCATCATGATAATTCAAATGCGTCATACAGTGGGTAAAAAAATAAATAAATTTGTTTTTAAGTTTTGATGGACAAGCACACCCCGGGTCTAAGATCCATCCACCCATCTATCCATCTAATCAACCCCTCAATGCTGAGGATCGTTACCACTATGACTTATAAAATAGAGCTTACTTATCACCCATTTCACTCTTGATCAGAGAACTTTCCATTAGACGCAGCTTTAACTCAATTTACAAGAGAGATCTTGGAAAGTGTTGCTATATTTTAAAGTTACATTGTAAGTTTTGATATTTCTATTGTCTTATTGTGTGACTACTATGTTTACAGTGTTATTCATAGAATAGAGAATAGTTCTGATAATAGGAAAGAAAGTTACGAGCTTTTCAACTTCATACCAATAAACATAAACGCAAACAAACAGTTTTCAGTGCCAGATTACTACATAGTTTATCGGGTTATAGGACTATAGAACATTTGTATTTATAATATCGTCTGATTTTATATACTACCTGCCAATCCTATCAACTGGTATGCTACCTAACTGCTATGTCTTGCTTCAAAATCTTTAATTAAAATATATATAATAGCTTAAACAAATTTATGTTCATAACACCATGGAATCCAATGTGCAATTAGCTGCAACCAGTACCTTCATCAATCAATACAAATTGCTCTAGTTTAAGTATCAGGGTCAATGATCCCTTTCAATAATATACTAAACTTGAACACTGGTATACTAGTCGTGTTACCAGTTATGAGCTAGGTACCGACACCCCACGAGCCGGCCTGAATAACGTAATGTTTGACGTTTACGTAACGCAATGCGAACATGTGTATAACAGAGAAAGTCGAGACTGTTGAGTGCACACGGATTTCTTATTAGTGTGCTATTATGTGTACACACCTTAAATGGGACACGCAATGGTCTGGCAATTCTTTTTTACCGGGTCAAAACAAGTGCAAAAAGAAAACATTATGGTAATGTCAAAAGTCAAAAGTCAAAATCTTTTATTGCGTTCATGTGTACATTGTTTAAGATGTTCATTACATAGACTTAGTTCCAACATGAAACCCGGTAAGGGCACTACAACATATTAAATTACATTTCTACAAACATTTCTAGCAATAAATGAAATAATATCTAATATTGTGATGTAATGAACTACGTCTTAAAATTTCTGTTCATTTTATCGCGGTATATTAATATTATTTTGTGCTTAAAAAATAAATAAATGCTCGATAAAACAAAATAATATTAATATACCGCGATAAATGGTCTAAACCACCTGTGATTGCTTAGTCTGCTAGACTTAGTAGACACGTAATTGAAGTAAATCAATATTATGCTCTTTTATTTTTCAAATTACTTTTTGATCTGAATGAATTTAATTCCATACATTGTTTATTCCATATTTTTTTCTTTTTCGTGTATAAATATAAATAATATTCTATCTATCTATTGGTAATATCATTATGGTTAAAGTACCTTACATCGCACGCACAGAATTTAAGAGTTGGCATTCGCCGTAAAGCATTTTGCAATACGGCCCTCTATGCCTGAGACGGCCCGGGTCGGAGGCCGAGTGGTTTTATTATAGCTTACTAACACGTAACCCTGCAAGGATATGTAGAGGAGGACTATTACTCTCATATTTCACTAGTCGAGACTATGACCACTTAATCTTCTATAAGATGAATCTACTAGTAGACCACTAGACCAATTATATTGAAACAAATAAAATTATAATAAAAACTGATATTATCGACTGATATTGGTTATTCTGTGATATTACTACAAATACTTGTATAAACAGAGATGCCTAGAATATACTCAGTTAGGGAGGCATTTGCGTAAAACCGACAGAAAAGAGGTTTCATAATATAACATATAAATACTACGGTGGCAACTGACCATAGGTGACTGCGACCCATTGACCTAGCTACGCAACATCTTCTGACACGAGAAAACTCGTCTTACAACCCATTGTTGAATGAACACGCCATTCGATTACTATGGGCTATAATGGTGATAATTTTGTTATGCTAAATTAGCTAATGATTCCAGTTAAAATGACTCATTAATGAGTGTTGTAATTTATCTATTATGAGGTTTTAGTATCGTTATCGTATGTATTGAATATTCGCTTAGTTATGTGCTGTCTTGTTCTAAAACCTGTTCCAAAGATGTTATGTGGGTAACTATTAAGAGCATCTAAGCATCAATTAAATTATTAATGATCGAAAATATATAATACTTGAGCATAATATAGCTGTACTGATGCACAAATAAGATGAATAGATTTTTGCTATTTCAAAACAAGGTCAAAATTCTTTCGAAAAAAGAAAATCTTCCTCCAGAAATCCAGAATATTGCAATTTTTCGAAAATGCATACTTATAATGAAATAATTTAAGCTAAGGTTCATGGAATACTAACACTAAAAGCAAACAAATCATATTAATTTAAGGATCTACGATAAGCAGATGCAAATTTTATTAACACCATTCTTGTGTCTGTAATATTTTTCACATTATTATTATTCCACAGGAACCAAGAGCTAGTTGAGCTGATGTCGTCAGCAGTTCGGGACTTAGCTGAAGCGGAATTCTTAGGTGAAAGGGACGAGCAGAACAACCCACTGCCTTCGCGACCTTTGCCTAAAGACCAGATAGAAGATGCGTCAGGTAATTATACAGGTGTGATATTAAATACATATAATGTTACAATATTTTACGTGAGACCTAAAATATATCGGCAAATTGTGAGCGTCCATTAATACAGCTCTGCCTTACTCTTCGGGGACAATAGGCGTGATGGTATGTATGCAACAGGTGTCTAAATCAGTTCATTAAGAAAGTCTCAAGGTGTTAATAATGAATACATACATAATGCGCTTCGAACGAAAACAAAATGTATCATCCGAAAATATTCATCTTCAATCGTGGCGTCGACGATGCAATATTTTAAAGGTTAGCAAACATTTAGGGTAGCTGTTCCACCTCAGTTTGTCCATGACCATGGATGCTGTGAAGGATCCGATACGTTGGAATAAAATAATATCAAAAATATACCGGGATATTAAAAACATTTAACGGAAATATAAGTAGCGTTCTTGGAATGTTTAATCCACAATTTGTAGGCAAGGTTCAAAACCAACAGATAAGTTTGCTAAAATAATTATTGACGGATTTCAATTCCCTTAGTTACCAAGCATAACCGGTTCTAGTTGCGCACATGTCAATTTACTAATTAGCGCAATTGCAAATTTACTTAGGCGAGAACAAATTTGGGCGTAGCTGAGTTTACATGTTAAATACATAGATGATCACATTCTAGTTTAAAGAACGCGTTAAAAATAGTAAAAATAACTTTATAAATTTTATGTACGTTTCTGATTTTATGTTCCAATACTGTTTTAACCTCTTGAAATTAAAAAATACACAGGATTTTTATACAAGTAAATCCTGCATTGTACTTAAAACGTTTTCATTGTCACTAAACCTAATATAATGTTGGTTACTTGAAAGTAATACTGTTTTACGGCTAGACAATTTCAACTATAAATAGTACTACTATTCGAGTACTACTATTATAAAAAATCATAACCCTCCTTTGAAAAGTAAGATAACCATACTTAGTATTTACAATAACGAAAACGTAAGCCATTGATGAAGGTATTGTTAAATTAAATTTTCATAGTATCATCATGAGCGTTTGACAAGCTCAATCACTCCTAAAACACTTACAGCAACAAACAAACAAATCACGGTCACAATACATTGGAAATCATCGCATTCCGATCTAAAAGTGGTACATATTGTGGTACATACCGGGTACATTAGTATTCACGCCGCGTTATGCCGCAAGGAACTATGCTGCGCCCTCCATTTGAACGTGACATCGGACAATGGGAACATAAGTGTTTCTTTGACCAATTTGCGTTTTCGCATCGTCAGACTTAGGTTTTGTTCCATGTTGACGTCATTAAATAGATTGAGTTATTATATGAATTGTTGACTTGAATTTGGTCGACCTTCGGCTTGCTTGATTAGAAAACTGACACTACTTTTAGATCACATAATTCATCAGCTTCTGCTTTTACTTAAGGTATTTTAATTAAGAATATATACTGTTTGGTTGCAATTTAGGAAATAAAATGTAAAAGCTACTTTATATATCCATGTAGTCTTGGATCATAGTTGAATCATGACTCTTTTTATTGTAGTGGTGTAGCAATGAGCCTTTGCTATTGAGAATAGAAAACAATTTGTATGACCTACAGTTGTTCCGGGTGTGGTTAATATGTATTTTTGGAAAGTTTATATTTATAGAAAAATTTGTACCTAGGGCGAATAGTAACGTAACGAATCCGTTACGCTCATCGCTAGACATTTTCTCTGTCTCGAATGTCACTTAGAGTTCCAGTTACCTTTTAAGGTGACTGGTTGGTTGTGTGCGTGCTCATAAACTTTCATTTTCAATGCAAGCACTTTAACGTTCGAATATGTTATTGCATCAAAACTTATACGAGGCAGTTGAGATACAGTTTATATATGTACTTTAAAGTGATAAAAGCGAAATAATATTGTCACCTATCTTACTAAAGCTAAAAAAAGAAAATTTTAATCCTTATAGAGGTCAAATGTGCGTGCCCAGTTTAAGAGCCAAACAATCTATCATTGAGTAACTATTATAGAATATTACGCAATAAGTAGATCTGTAAGAGGCAAGAGCCCCCGTACATTACACCTAAACTAATAGCACGTCTTCATATCCTGATGTTACATATATTTGAAAGACGTAATTTTATGACTTTACCTACCAACAATAAAAAAAAATGTATAAGAAAATATTCTAAATTAAACTAATGTCTATGATCCTCATTATTACAGAATGGGAAATCATCACAGACCCGCTGCCTATGGGCGGCGTGATAGGCTGCGCGGGTCGCGAGTGGTCGGCGCGCCACGTGCTCGCAGCCGGTGCACTGCTGGGCAAAAGCTGCTCCGCCGCCCTAAAGCTAGCTGGACACAATCTACAGCTGCAGACGCAGGTGAACTATTATAGACGATATTCGTATGGTCTTTTTCCTATCAAATGAATGGTTAAGCCATTTTTAAGAAATATAAGGCCATCTCAATGGAGTTCGGCGTGGCCAAATAGAGATCGTCTCTCTCGCCTTGCAGGTTTTCGACATAGTTTGTTTTAGATCGCTGCAGTCACATTAAACAAAGCTGGGATATCTGAACCCCCCTTTTTGCATATACTGGTGCTACTGTCTGGGTACCCAGTAGATTTAACGACTTCCACACTGGCTACTTTCAGTCGTTTAGTCGTTTACTGTTTTGTATAGAACAGAAACTCCTCATTTCTCATTGGAGGGATTACCTGGGGAAGGGTAGGCCCAGGTGTGGGTAGAGCTATGAGACTCGTTAGCACATTCACCAGAACTCTATATAAAATTCTTTGGAACTTTCCAGGGCTATCTCTTCGGCTGCCACCTTGCCCTCGCATGGCAGGCATTCTTAGACTTAGAGGCGTTTACCGGTCCAGAGCCGGCGAGCTTCTCTCTAGTGGGGGCACCACTCGCCTTCACGCTGGAGGCACGTCCAGAACTGTATGAGTACATAGAGGCCGGAAAAAAGAGCGTACACGATGTTGATTACCATGCTGTAAGTACCGATAGCTTTAGAATTAATGATGGTTTGCTTAAAATGACGAAACCATACCGATTTATGAGATATTTTATTTACGGGATCTGAAGTCTGGCTTATATCTATACTTGGCCGGCGTGGTAGAGGCACCAGTCTCTTCCTTGTGCAAGATGATCCGTGCCCAGTAGTCTTTTATTGCGGATCGGCTTTTGATTGTGCTTTTACTTTGCCGAAGGCCATTTAAAGCCTTTATTTTTATCTTCTTATATAAAGAAGGAGATGAGGCGTTGTGGAAGCATCACGTACGCTAGTATTATAATGATTATCTCCACATTGGTTACAGAGCTCCCGATAATTTCCACCCGGCGCTTGACGGATCTAGATAAGACCTTATAGCTATCAAACTGAGGTGCATTATATGAATATTCCAGTTGTACGAGGCGGTGCTGGCCGGCGAGGGCATCTCGCAGACGGTCCGGCTGCAGCGCTCACACATTTCCAGCTGCGTGCGCGTGCTGGACAGCTTCCCCGACTGCGACGCCAGGACTGCACTCGCCAACATCATCGTCGCCATGCACCATGAACATCTCTGAGAATTTAATTGCTGTTATTGCAGCATTTGTTACACGTACTGCCAAAAATCTGTAGATACAGCACTCACTAGAAAAAAAAACATAATCAAAATGGATCGAACGGATGAATCGGCATCAGTTCGGGAGATACCCGAACTTACACACACACTCTAACACACACGCACACGCACATATACACGCACACACACACATAGGCACCTCAAATTTATAACGCCGCGTAGTTTTTTGCGTGGGTGTTAAAAAAAATTAATTCAGGGAAGACAGTTTATGTAAACGTAAATTTATAGATATTAAAATGGTTCATGGTTCATGGTTATAATTTTACTACACAATTAATAATAAGGTTTGTTACATTTTGGATGTTTGTTAAAACAGTTAAAAGTTACGTATATACAGTTTTTTGGTCTTATCCGTTTAAGTGTAATTTTGTGTTCATATTGTAACAATCGTGTTGCTGTATTTAAAATAGATATTTACTTAATATAATTTTAGGAATAATATTGTTTATCGGAAAGTGAAATACATATGTCATTTATCATTGGAAACACCTAAAATAAATAATATTCTAGATCTTCAATAATATAAAATCGATAAACTTAGATCTAAGTATTCATATGAAGATCTAAGTTTCAGCTTCGGACAAACCAAATTATTTTCAGTTTGATAATTTTTTTATCATCGACGTTTTCAAGATGGAACAATGACAATTAAATACATTTATTTTTATACCTAATTCAATTCCGTCCACCTTCTAGTTTATATATTAAATGTATATAAGTATATACATATATGTATTTGTTTTATCTCAATAGTTGATACTAATGAATAAGATGGCCTTTGTAGATTATTTTAACAAAGAGGAAATCGACATGTTGTATGTATTATTTTGTTGATTATGATGTACAAATCGTACCTGAGTAGACTCATTTAAATCATGGAAACAAATCTCACTGCCAATCAGACTGACTTCATTTAAAATTATATCGGTTTTGTCAATTTAATTTCTTGCATATAAGTATATCTTAATTTACAATTTTAACAAGATTTTTGTGAATTAAATTTCTTTTTTATCTTTATTCAGAATTTTAAAAGATTTTTGTGAATTTATTTTCTTGTATATCTTCATTTACAATTTTGACAAGAATTTTAATTACATTTATTCTTGTGTATGTTCGGGTGGAATTAATATTATAATATTGATAGACTTTACACAAGTTGTATAAAAATATTGTTTATTTTTTTTTCTTCTATCTAGTTGTGGGCTAAATAGACGCAGTGGTTGTGAGTCGGTTTCTGTGCTATGGATTGCAGGCTCAATTCCCGTACAGAACATAATACTTGTGTGGTTTATAAGAGTAGGTTTCGGCTAATTTCGAAGTAAAGTTTTTTTAATAAAACATACATACAAATAAATACAACAACAATCCAATAAGTTGTTATGGCTTTAATGAATGACTCTCATGGCCGACCTAATTATAAAGAAATTACTCGAGTGTTTTTTAGTATAACTTAGTCGAAATACTCAGAATTTATAGTGAAATGGGTTTCGGGAACAATAAGTATGTCATTAAAGAGAATATTGATAGAAATGTCGAATCATCAGTGTAACGTTTGCATTACTAGTATTGGGGTTGAATTTTTTCAATTTTTTTATTGAATGACATTAAATATAATATTGGTAGAAAAATTATAATAATCATCGGAGTCACATTTTCATTAAGTAGGTAGTATTCGCTGATATAGTGAGTGATTTAATTATTTTTCTCTTATTGAGGTAGAGTAACAGTATTTTAAGCGAGAATCGATTAGATAATCGAATAGCATTGCCTACAGTATCGAGATATATATGCGATTTCAATAACTGCACAAAACAGGACTTGCCCCACATGACTCTAGGTCCTTGATATATTTTTTAAATGGAGAGCTATTTTCCGAGATAACAAATTTCATCATTCCAGTTTATCAAATAACTAAACGTTTACACAAACGAAAAATTGAAAAAGAACTACAAATATTTAGAGAATAAGATAGTTATATTAAAGAAAGACAACGTCACATGTACTTAATGCTCAAATTAGTTTAGCTGTAAGACTGTATTTTTACAAGTTTTTGTAATACATATGTATATAGGTTGACTGGTAGGTTATTGGTACTAAACAAATTTTAAAATAATTTTTACTTTATATTTAAAATCATTATTCGGAAAGCTAAGATTCTATTAAGAGGAAACAAAATAAATCTTAACGTACGTCCCTAGGAATATAAATATTTTTCAAATAAAAAACAAAGCGAATAGCGCCTTTAAAAAAAAGAATTGTACCGCTTAAAGAATGTCTAATTCGAATTTCAAACAAGATGTTGATTAGTCAAACTTACTTTTGTTTATTAAATTGGTAAACCTCCACGGTGACTAT
Organism: Craniophora ligustri; assembly: GCA_905163465.1. Lineage (NCBI taxonomy): Eukaryota > Metazoa > Arthropoda > Insecta > Lepidoptera > Noctuidae > Craniophora > Craniophora ligustri. The sequence goes on along the minus strand of LR990959.1, from coordinate 13,790,063 downwards.
TGGTGATACAAAAAAGGAAACGACTTGAATATTAAAAAAAAAGAATGATTAAAGAATTAACTACCAGTCATCCTATGTTATTTATCTAATAAATTTATGTATTAATGTAAATGTAGATAAAAGTGTAAAAAATATATTAAGTAGCACATTTTATATTATATTTTATAAAATTTTATAGTGCAAAATATAAAACTTAAACTATCATTGTTTTGTTTATTGATTGCAACACTGATGTTCTTAATACATACAAACATAATTATACAATACTGTTTCCCAAACGTGTTCTTTACTGAAAGACCCGTCTAGACAGTATAATACCCAATTAGTCCAGCGGTAGTTAACACTGCCTGCTGTGCTATGGGTCCCGGGCTCGAATCCCGGTAGGGACGAATGTTTGTGTGGTGAGCATAAACATTTGTATCCAAGTCATGGATGTGTCTATGTATATTATGTATGTCTTTACAAAAAAAAGGATATAATTATGTAGTATATCAACCAAATAGTATCCGTTATACAAGCTTCGTAGCTTACTTCGGAACTACTAGATGGCGCTGTGTCATAATGTCCAGAAATATTTATTTATTATAAGGTCAGCGTCGACCTCATGGAGCGACGGCTTAAGAAAATTAGCTGGTAGTGACTGGATGAGCAATTGTAGTGAGTCACCCAGTGACTTGACCTAAGTCCAGTATTGGACCAATATAAGTTAAGTTTACCGACAATACGACTAATGTTGATAAAAATCAAGTGAGGGTAGTGGAAAACACCCGCACGTCACGAAGGCGCCGCCGAGCTGTCAACAGTCTTCCCGTGACCACGGCTTGATGCAAGTCAGCCGAAACGTCCGGTTAAAAAAGGTATTTATACCTCAAATAACTACACGATTTAGACCCGTTGTCTTTAATAATTCAAAAGTTAAGTTCAGTCATAGTCATACTTGGCGACCACGTACTGGAAGACGCAGCGTGGGTAGGCCCCGGCAAGGTGGACCGACGACCTGGTTAAAGTCGCTGGAATCCGCTGCATGCGGGTGGCGCAGGACTGGTCGTCATGGTGATCCTTGGGGGAGACCTATGTCCAGCTGTGGACGTCTAACGGTTGATAAGATGATGATGATGATAAGCTTGGCGTGATGACCCTCGTGTGTGAAACTAGTGGTGACGTAAAGCAGTTATACTGTGTGTCCGATCGTCTGGGTTTCACTTTAAGTGCGTTTGCTACGTCTCTGTCACCATGTTTGCCTGTATTTTGCAACCGGACTGGTAAGATTCATATTTATTACTTTTCTGCTTATTGATTATTATTAATTAATATATTATAGGATACCATTACGCCTGTACTTATCTCATGTACGGGTTACAGATTAATAATGATGGTATCTACACCTGCAGTTGAGAGCTTGAAAGTCCCATGTATTGGATGGATTTCCACAACCGCCTGCCTTTAGTACCGGTTAGGGTTGCGAATCCTTGTAGCGACTATTTCTATGTGTGAATTAAAATATACCATTTAGAACAAGCTAAAACATGAATGAATAAATTATCCGTTCATCACATTTTTTCGATTTAGTTTTGTTATAAGGGAAAATTAATACAAGGTATTATGGAGGGTCATACAAATAAAACATATAAACTTTTTAAATTAATTGTATTAATAAATAATGGTAGTTCTATTTACATGACACATTCGATTACTCTTTTGTTTTGGCAGAAGACAATAAAAATATTGTTACACAATAAGTTCGCCTAACTCAAACATGGCGGGCACGGGTCCCACAACCTAACACTCTTATAAACGACATTGGTATAAACCCACATTTACATCATAACATAAAAAAAACGCATTTTTGGTTATAATCTGACAATACTGGTCGTTTTTGGTTTTGAAAAGTTTTCATGTTACGCAACAACATGGCTTCCGACTTCACAATGTCAATCACACTAAGAAAGACATACATACAACATACACTCGTGAGTTAATGTATATCACAGGCTTCTAGTGTGACCTAGATGATACAATTTACTTACAAATGAGGTTGCTTCAATAATGTACAATTTCACAAATACTTTTTGGTGTCCAACCTTTGCCACTGTTTGTTAAAACTTGTACAAATACCAATGTGTACTGTTTCAATGGTGTATATGATTTAAAAATACTGTGATTCTGATATGTCTTGTTACGCAATACATTGAGAATTGAAATGTTCCTACGATTGGCAACTATTTAATGGCAAGATACAGGGCATTTACCAATGCTTACACAAATAATATCCGAATAAAATTTTAGGCAAATTTCAGTAAGTTACCAAACGTCAAGCGTACCATAAGACCGTCGACAATATCGCACCATTCGTTAATTTTAATATTTTTTCACTCCTACGTTACAATGTACATAGACCCCGATGTCTATTATTGCTTAGTTTTTATAAGTTTTGTTATATCCAAAACTTGTTACCTATAAATAATTTTCACGTTCGTCCCAATAAATTTACCATTCAATAAATACGTACACGTAAAAAATATAAACTATATCAATAGTTTAATCTTTAAAACAAACTTTCCTTACTCTAATTATATATTAATAACTATTCATCAGTATGGTTTCATTCATTTTCAATAATATGCCTACTTTATAATCTTTCCAAGCGCCTGAAAATTGTTTTTTTAACCTTGCAATATTCTATCTTATATAACGTATGTAATTTATTATTCATCTTTTATTGTATTGTATCTAATTTTATAAAATTTTATCGTCACTAAGTTATAAGAATGTTCGTATAATGCAATCGCAAATCTTAAACAATAAGGTCACAATATAATATAATAGAAAAATCAGATTCATCATAATATCAATAAATATTTATAGCCAAACGCACAGGCACTCGATATGACAAATAAAGAAGGCGATTTTGAAACATGCATAAAACAACCTGTAATAATTTAATGATCGAGCCGTAAAGCAAATATATTAAATATTAAAGTCTACAGTAACACTAAAATTATTACAAAGAAAATGATACGATAATGGTTCACGTAATACAATATAAATAAGTTAAATACTCTAAAAAGTTAAAAATACACACGTCTTAACCTAATAGAAAAGCACTCGTATCTTTGTGGTAGAATACTGCGGCGATGCCGCTTTGATTTCAATGATTTCAAACATAAGCCAAAACAAAAATGTTCAGAATTACAGGAATGGTAATTAACATACAAATTATATAAAACAACTAATTGACAGACAAAGGTACAAACGTATGAATAAACACGACCGCCGAATGTGTCCGCCTCTCGCGGGCTTACAACCGTTCTCAATGTAGTGTTTTGTACTTTTGTTCTGAATAAACGTTACATAATGTAGGGTTAGTAGTTTATGAGATCATTGTGTCGCACAAAACTTTCGATTATGCGCTTAATTAGAAAAAAAAACATCGACAAAATATGCAGACAAAACATTAACGTTACTATTTTACACAGCATCGTCTGTTAAAATTAAACTAACCGCTCAGTAGTCGGGCCAACGTTCGTTAACTTAAAATACGACAAGAATATACAAAAAATTCTACACGATTACGGTCACTTTGACAAAATACACAATCGATACTAACGTAACGTAAGACTAGCTGAAATGCGATAAACACTATTTAAAATTAAAACTTAAAGTTACATCTTTGATTAAAACTCACTCGGTATACGTTTTAAAAAATATTTCAGTTACAAACGGTACTCAATTCCAATTTTTAAATGCATAAAAGGAATCGCTAGATTTTCACATCGGCAGCGCTCTGGACCGGCGTCGCGCCGCACTAAATACTTATCTTAAATCGAGGAACTACAAAATATATTGGAAAGCACAATGGCTCTAACCGACGATTAGAAATATTCTAAAAATCGAAAGGCAACACAGAGCTTACATGGCTAGGGAAGGGACGTCGGGGCGTCTCGTGGAAGTGTTCGCGCGGGAGGGCGCGAGCTTGCGTCAGGTGCTGGACTCCTGGTAGGGGCCGGTGACGGTGCACGGGTGCATGGGGAACAGCGTCGTCCACGACATGGTGGTGGCCGTGTCGGCGCGCAGCCGCACCTGGCCGCTGCGCCGCGCCGCCGCCGTGGCCTCCACCAGCGCCGACAGCGACGCGAACCCGCCCGCCGGCGCCTTGTCGCCCGCCTGCCGCTCCGGCCCGGGCGTGCTCGCCGGCGACACCGAATTGGAGTTCGGCCCCGGTGTGCCCGGCGTCGGTGGATTTAGTCCCAGTTTTTTCAACCTCATCTTCTCCTCCCATTCTTCGAGACCGTGTTTGGGACGATTCAGGTTCCTATGTTGGTAAAATACTAGTGATATTCTTGTTGGATTCACTCTGTTTGGACTTTTAACAGCGGTTGTAGAATGCATCTCATGTTTTGCACATTCAAATAGAACACTACCGTGCCCCAGTGCGATGGCGACGCCGCCCATTTGAGCGTCTTTGAAGCAGTCTAGATTTTCAGTGAATTCTGTCACTTCGCCTATAGGCTCTGCCTTGGGTGGCTCGGGCGGGTAAGGAATCGAAAATGGGGGGGGATATATACACCAGTTTGGTGATGACTGACACCAATTTGGATTCGGATTTTGATAGAAGTTAGGTGCAAAATTTGAATTGTATTGATACCCATAAGAATTATAACAATGTGGGTTTCTCAACAGTTCTTCCCTTTTGTATTTCTCAGCATTGTAATATGCCAAGCTGTTATAATCATTGTATGTATTTTCATAGGGATTAAAGTGGCCATATGGATTCGGCGGAAAAGAATAGGGGTTCGTAACCTGTGGGTAGTTGCCGTAACTTTGTATTTGTGCTTGATTTCCGTAAGCATTTTGGTTAACTGGATGGAAATTGTTCCCAGCAAACTCGGGAGCCGGTTTATTAGCTACCGCCATGTTTTGTTCATCATGATTTATAGTAAAGTTGTTTTGAGATGTTGAAGTCTGTGGTACAGTGTTATGTAATCTACTGTCGTAAGGACTTCTGTGTTCGTAACCTTGGCTTAGGTGAGGTCTATCTGAAGGCGGGTAAGGTTTTAGGAACGTAGAATTCTCGACAGCTTCTGGAGGATTTGTATGTTGAGATCTTGATGGAGGTCTTGCTTTTGGAACTCTAAATAACGAATTTTCATTTTCAGGTGTTAACTGTTCCTTGGGTTTTGGATCCCAACTCTTTGAATCAGGAGACTTCCAAACACTTTTACGTACGTCAGAGTTCATCATTTCGTTATTCGGCGATTTTAGCTCTGGTATTAGAGATGGTGCAGGCGATGCAGGTGTGCTCTGAGAGTTTTGTGATATTTCCGTTAATCGCGGTGAACTGGGCATGTCGAATTCAGGAATTTTGTTAGTTATATCTGGGATCAAATTCTGTTTCTCAGGCTCTGGAGTAACTTTCGGCAACAGGGGATCTGAATTCGTTTCACTCCTGCTGGAGTCTGGACTGTAATTATTTGGAGGTACGTTTAAATGAGCTGTTGTAGAATCAGGGTCCTCTTTGACCACATTGTTGAACAGTTCCGTGTTAGCAAAGTCGGGCCATTGATTTTGAGGGGCCATCTGGTTTGGAAACTGTTGTTCTCTCTTCTGCAACCCTACCGCGAAACTAGGTAATTGGTTTGGATTTAAAGGCGGGTTCTGATTTTGATGATTTTGAATTTGATTCCCTTCTAATACCGGCGACACATGGTTTGGATTATACATAGCATTCTGATGATGCAAATTATAACTTTGGTCGTAAGGATTGTATGGAGAGTCTAGAACAGTGCTGGATATCTGATTGCTTTGTAGCTGAGCGTCTGTGAAGTTATCTATCATTGTTGCCATGTCTAAAAGTGCTGGGTTGCCTAAATTTGGATTAATGAGCCCTGGGTTCTGGTGTTGCATATTTGGGTTTACGAAGGCGGAGTTATAGTGTGGATTGTTAGTGAATGCTGAAGGATTTGATTGATTAAGAGCTGGAGTAATGGCTCTAGGTGACGCGCTACTCTGGCTTCGCGGACTAGCGTTGTTTCTCGCATCTGCTGGCTGCGGAGTCCTTGGAGCTGGCGATTGTTGGGCTTTCTTCTGATTGTTGCCTGGGCTCTGTGAATTATTGCTATTTGCTGACGTGTTTGACTCCGAATTTTCGTCATCTTTCCGTTTCTTCCCGTGGCGACGGCACGGCTGTAGTGGAACTGATCTTACGCGTACCTCCATTGGATATCTGGAATGAATATAACAAAATTATAAATTTGATGGCAAACGGTTATATAAACGGTTTAATTTGTATACTATGTCGCACTGTCTATATAGAATATTTTGGTAATGTTACATTTGAAACTGGGAGTTGACGAATATTTTCATACATTACACACATTACTTCAGTATGACCAGAAATGCAAAAACTAGTCTTGCCTAGTGAAAAGTACAATCAGGGATGTGGGTAGACATATTGTATATTATAGCTGACACCATCATTATCAAAGTGGATTACAATAAGAAACGATTTTATAAATAAAATAGTAGTAGCAAGATGTACATCACCACTCACTTATCGAGCATCTCGAGAGCTCCACTCTTGACCTTCTCGTCCTGTCCGTCTTTGGAGCCGAACTCATCAGTGGTGTCCAGGACATACAAGGGTAGAACATGGAGCTGTTCGTCAGGTGGTCTGTTGAGCGAGCGGTGTTTAGCGAGAGTCACAACAGCAGTGCAGCCATTGTTCATGTTATGGAGATCGCGGTGTGCATGTGCGCAGAAGTCTATACAAGCTGTTACTCCTGTAATATTTGGAAATTACATGAGAATTTAAAGTAATTTAACTTTACTTTGTTGATATAAGTTACCTTGATACACGGTTTAAGTATATATTAAACTAATTCCTCATAAAAACTAACCCGAGAATGGTCGTCCTGGTTTAAACCCGAGCCTGCAGTCAGAGGCCTCCTTCTCAAATTGTATCTGGTTCTCAAAGGCCTTCGGTGCCAAGTTCATGTACAGCGGGCTCAGCAGCGTGGCGAGCACGTGGATGCGTTCTTCTATCTCGCTCTCCTCTGTCTTCACCGACAGGCGGAACTTGCGAACGGTTTTTGAACGGGCGTATTTGCATCCATTGTAGTACATAGACCAAGAGCATCCAAAGCTGTAGGAGGCACCACAGGTTTCTGGGTCTAGACCTAGAAGATGTTTATGAATTTATTGGTTTTGGAAGTTTTATAACATGTATATATTTTTAAGTTGCCTGTCAAATTCTCTGGTAAATCTTTCTTAAGGTGTGAGAAGAATACTTACCTTGACAAGCACAGGTCCTGTTCTCGTTGGTGGCGCAACGCCTGGTGGTAGGGAGGCCATAGCGGTGCAGCTTGTGTGCCAGTAGCGTGTAGTCCAGGTCGGCTTCGGACTGCGGAATCCCCTCCCACGCCACCAGGCACACCACGATCCATGACGTTGCACACTTGTGACCGTTACGGAACTTAACCACTACTAGCACTTTTTCTGTATAGTTTGCTCGTCTTATGACCTGAAAAGATAGAGTTAAGTTAAAGGTAAACATGGTTAAGTCTGAAAATAAATTGAAAAAATTGGGTAGAGATTTGATTCTCGTGTGCCGTGAAAGCAATAACTGCTTTAACGGCACACGAGAAACAATTATTTAACTATAATTGCTTTATAATATAAAGCCTTGAATTGTAGATAGTAAAAATAAATGTTGGGATCCATACACTCACCCACTTAGCCATCGGACAGCCCTGTGCCGATTTTCCTTCTTTCCCAGTATAACAGATCTTTTCTATTCTCAACTCCTTGCCGGACAAACCAGTTCGAGCTTCCAATTCCTTTCTCAATTCTGCTAAAGTTGATGCGGCACCTGGATCAAAAAGGAAAAATATATTGAAGATTCTTAACTATTATATAGCAAAAGGAAAATATATAGAGTTTAAATTACCTAAATGTGTATAATAACTGCCCGGTTCCGGAGGATTTTTATCAGCTGGAAAACAATTGCAATCAGGAACTTCTGTTCTAGAATTATTTTTTAATCTTTCCAAGTTATCTAGATACTCTTTGGAATAATTGAATTGGTTTTCTTTAGGTTTTGTTAAATCAGGAACTGGTGTGCTCGGTTTAGATTGAGCTTTAGGATCGCCTTTTTCGGCTGCATCAGGATCATCTTCTAATACTTCGTCTTTGGTCTGAAGGCCGGGGCAAGCACCGTCCCTTAAATGTTCTGGTGGAGGCTTCTTTGTGGAACCTTGCCGACAGCAGGAGTATCCAACCTCATTCCTTATAACAGCCGGTCCGCCATCACCTGGGTAAAGATATGGCTCGTTCCGAGGAGGCTGGTTATACGGAAGGTTCTTATAAATCTTATGGCCAGGCGGAGAATGCTCAGACTTTATCTGCTCTATATAATAAGGAGGCTTCGGATCAACTGGCGTTGTTCTATCAACAGTATTAATTTCTGGTTCTTTTAACTTCGGGTCAGTAAAGTTACGATGGTATTTCTGAAAGCCCGTGTTTTCCTGTGCTCGTGGTATTTGTGCGTAAGTTTCAACTGGCTCTGGTCGCCTTACAGGCTCATAAGGAAAATTTTGAAAATTTTGATAAGGCTGTGGTTTTTGTCCGACATTCTCCTGTTTAATTGTAGAAATAGGAGGTAGAACAGTGTTCTGCTGAGGTCTTGTTGCACCGTTCAAGAATTCTCTAAATGCGTTATTCACAGGTATTTCGTTTGGTTTTGGGTAAGAGTTCTGATTCATCATCGGTCTCTGTGGTTCAGTCTTCATTAACCTATCATCTTTGTGATACTGGTAGGTATCAGGCATCTCCAATTTAGGAACTAAAGGTGCCGAAGGATGTCTAAATTTAGCGTCATATGCTTCCCTACTTTCATAAGTTTTTCTTTGTGCGTTTGTGTCCCTGGATGGGTTACAACTTTGTTGATTCAGTTCCGATACTGGTCCAATGAGCATTTTTGATTGAAAATCCTTACTATCTTGCTGAGTATAACTTAAACTATCGCTACCATAAATTTCTGCATACTTTTGCGCTTCAAAAGGTACGTTCGAGTATGTACCGTATTGCCCTCTCATGTCCGCGTAAGACGGTAACTTTTGAGGAGTTTTGGTTACATTCTTAGTCGAAGCGAGTTTATCATAACTTCTTGGGACCTCCGTCCCCCCCTCCCATACGTGGTGGCCACCACCTCCGAACTCACCCGCGCCATAGGCTTGGGTGTTTTGCGAATAATTACCAGCGACAGGATATGCCTGGTCGCCTAAGCGGTAATTATCTCGGAGATGGTGGCTATACGATAAAAAATGACCGGTAGTGTTCCTATCATCATTGACGGAGACAGCTCCGGTCTTCCTATCGTCGATCACCCGAGGCGGCCCCTCTCCCGGATCCCCTTTGTCCGGTGGTGTGTTGGTGCCGTCTCGGGTGTGGTTTTGCTTGTTTAATATCATCGTTTTCAGTCTCGAGTTCAAATTCACCCTGTCTGATTGCGAGAACATCTGTTGTTCATCTTCCTGCCTCTGCATCTGTTGGTTCTGCATTTGTTGATTTTGTAGTTGATTCTGTAATTGTTGCTGATTTTGCAACTGCTGCTGTTGATTTTGCAATTGTTGTTGTTGATTTTGTAATTGTTGCTGCTGCTGTTGTTGTTGTTGCTGCTGCTGTTGTTGTTGTTGCTGATTTTGTAATTGCTGCTGTTGATTTTGCATCTGTTGGTTCTGTAATCTTTGGTTGTGCTGCCACTGGTGTTGTTGCCATTCGTTCTGGTTTTGTGGCTGCCCATTTTCTCTATACTGCCCGCTGTTGTATGCGCCCGAATACCCGCTACAATCGAGTGAAGCTCGCGGACCGTTGCTCCCCTGCAGGTATCCAGGCTCGGCGTTTCCCGAATGTTGTCCATTAGGCGTGTTTTGTTCTTGCCTCTCACCTTCGTTACTGGTATCTCCCGACCCATTTTCAGGGTTGGAATACTCTTCTTGATGGTCTTGAGAGTATTCTGTGCGATCATAATTCTGTTGACTGACGTAGGCAGAGGCTGCTGTTGTTGGAACGGAATTCTGGTATGATGCAGCTGAGGCAGGTCGGGAGTCATTGCCAGATGCTGTACCAGGAGTTGCTGCTTGAGCGTATTGTTGTTGGTACTCAGTGGTATAATGAGGTGCTCTGGGTGATGGTACTGGCGTGTAGGCTCCACGGTTAGAAGGCGGTCGCTGAGCCGGTACAGACTGGATGCCAGCCTGATAATAGGTGTTGTTGCTAGCGTCAAATGTCGTGGCGACGTTCTGGACGGTGTACGTAGTGTTAGCTTGGTAGTGGGGGGATGTAGCGTAGGCTGTGTGATTGCCCTGGTAGTCTAGCGTCGTCTGCCCAGTCTGTGTTGGGAGCTGCTGGATGAACTGGTTCTGCCAACCTGGAATGACAAATAGTGTATTGAAGTAAATTCCCCACAAGTTTGAATAAAGAGCCAGTATAGTAACTTACAACATATCATATCAAATATGTATTAAAGGCAATAAGAGCAGTTGTAGCTTCATCAACCATTTGTGTCGAACAATGAATTGCTTTATTTCTTTATTATATTTTTAGATAGTGTCGACTTGTAAGACCCACTAAAACACTTTTCCGGACACGGTCTTTCCTAATACTGAATCTTTTTTTTATATTTCTGAGCACACTCGAATTTCTCATCTATTTTCAAGTTGATTTATGCCTATAATCGGTAAAGAATATTTCACGGCTGTGAGGAGTCTCCCTTCTTAATAAAAGGCTTCATAGCACCACTTTGTTAATTAATTTTCCTTTGATGATATTACGGGTTTAAAAGATTTTACCTTGCGACGGGTCCGTCTGCCACGCCGTCGGGAATCGGTTCGGATCGCCCGCGTAGAACGGCATTGGTGCCTGCAACAATACAAAACACTGTTAAAATTATTATTCAAAACCAATACAATTTTAGTGTTCAGTCACACAACCTTTTAACCCAATATAAATAATAGTACAGCCTTTATCCGGCTCTACGCATTCGAATACACTTAAAAGGCGTCATTTTCTTCTATGATGCCGTTGCTGTATAGTCCGCGTTGTGCGGATGAGCATTGAGCATGTCACTCAATATGTTTTTCTTCACCGGAAAATATTCAGCTTTTACCATTAAGTAAGCAGAAAAAAAAACAATATTTTTGACATCAATACAATCCACAAGACAGTCCTCCAAAACAGTCGCCTTTTAACGTATTGTAGGATGGTCACTTGTTTGGTGTACCGTTTCACGTAAAGATCTGCCTACTAGTACACCATAGCTCACAAAATAATAATGAATAATGTAAATATGACGAATTAAATATGGATGGAACGTGTCCTTGTTTTTTTTCCACAATGGTCGTACCGTTTTAGTTAATTAGCACACACGTCATTTATTATTGTGTTATGTGTGTCGAGGTTGGCGGGCAGTGTTTACTATATAATGTATCGTGTGAACTGCCCCAACGTAATCATATGATGGCCGAGGCCGGCCGGCGTCTGTTTATATAATCCTCCTAGCCTCCACACTTCTATAGGTATTAAGGAGTTATGTTTAAGATGATTGAAGAAATATTTAAAAGGATTCTTCTATATATTTTCTTAACTATGGATCCGTGGTACCTACTTAACTTGTGTAGGTAGGTTCTCAACTAGGTATGTAACATGACTAGCTAATCATTATCTAGGATTAAATGTCAACATTAACCCGGTTTCAATAAGAGAATCAAAGCCAGCATTAAGACCAACGTGTTTTCATAAAAAATACGGTAACAGCTTCAAGTTTAGACACGTTAATGGTAATGAAGCTTGCACCTTATCACATGGTGCTAAAATCTACCTAATCTCGAAGTAAGGTTATTATGTATACACCCAGATTATATGTATAGACGTGATAATATATAGAGAACGTATCCACAAAGCCAATTTGCACGAACTAATTCATTCTAATTTAATAAAGACTTTACCTGACACGTAAGAAAAATAATAAGGTACGTAAATTGCGAAATTAATTTTGCGTTTTTATAATAACGCCGCTGACTGGAGGAAAATTATTAAATTACAAAACTTAGGCATGTGAAGCGTTGGTTGGGAGGCAAAGTAAATATGTTACGTTACAAATTATATAATGTAACGCCCCTTCGAAACTCGTTCAAGTTTCTAAGATTTTAATTTCTGCGCGAGGGGGGATGCCTTTTACGAACTTAGGTAATATTTTATTAACACGCCGACATACGTACGTCGCGTCGGCCGTAATTAAAACTTTGTTATGTCGTCGTAATGAGATTCTATAACGAGATTATTCTTGTTTATTAACGCGTGGTGTCCTATTTACCTCGACGTTCACTCGCTCATATACCTAGCTACCTACCTCCTAGTTTTTATTGCATTTAACCACTATGTACCATGAATGCCAAGCAGTATCGAAAATTGAACTTTTTCGTAGAAGCTAAATTTCGAAGCGGTATTTGAACCTACATTCATCGGCTTGTTATACCACCTGTTTTAGTCAAGCCACAGCTGATGTAATGCTCAAGTTAGTGGAGTAAGATAATGGGGAAGAAAATTCAACAAGGTCAGGTGACTGTGTTGCTCTATGGCCAAAGCCTCAAAAATCTTTTGTTTGTGATAATATAGTCTCCATTCCAAATAGGTATAATGCCTGAAATTAGTCCTAAACTGAACAGGTTTTTCTTTTTTTTTAAATCAAACAATCATCAATTTAAATTTGGAATTGGCTGGTCCTGATCGCGTGCTGTCAAAATACCTATAAATGACATAATAAAATCCAAAATAACTGTTATAACCTTTCTAAGGTCATCACAGCAGAAAACTAATCATATTTAATAGAAAACGACGCGATAATTTAGTAATTGTCTAAAGAAATGTTGTTCAGAGATTCAGTTCCCGACTCAAAACAACTGTATGAAATAGTTTGTTAACTATAATCGAGTAGAGGCGGCAACAGCTTACCTCTATTTATAACCCAATTACAACGTAACCGTAAATTACAATTGCTATGCGTAATGCGTTCATTGCATAATTTAACTCAATTAAGGGGCATCTCTCTACTCTCCGCGCACGATGGAGAATTTATGAGTCGAGCGAACAAACAAGATAGAAAATGAGCGAACGAAATTGTACACCAAAAATCCCAGGTGTACATATAAACGTGTGACGTCATGGCTAGGCATAATTATACTTAGGTATGACATTTTACGGATTTTAGAGAAGATGGCTGGGTCTCACTTGCATGGAAATCATGGAACCACATCATAGATTCTATTAAATCTAAATCCAAGCTTGAAACTCCCCGACCAAAGGATACGTTAGCTCGTTCTGTGTAAATCTGATTGTCAATAATAAAATTTTAAGGTAAAATCAAGGCAGAAAACTGAGGTGTTGAGTACCTCAGTCTGCCCGTAACTATGGATGCTGTTGGGGATTAATTCAATACAATGAGATAAAATCCTTGAAAAGTAATTTCATTTCAACGTCTAGTATATTCGTGTAAGTGTAAGAAGTCGGTATAATTAGTAATCTCAAAAATAAGATGGCTCTATATATATCTACTCATTACTAATTCTCATCCATCTACATCCATCAACACATTCAGCTGATATACTGATTATATTTAGGAATATTATGCTTACAGCGAAGGACAAATAGACATACGAACATAATTATAGGCATTAGGTTTAATATAAAACCATTTTGTTATGAAATTACCATTTACTTATGTATTAAAAGAAAAAAATGCAATAATATTTAATTTATTATTTTCAAACTTAGTTGTGATATAAAATAAATATATCTCGACATTATTACACAGCGCCATCTAGTTGAGATGGTTGATATACCACATAGTTTTGTTTGAGAATACGAGCATATATATAAAAACTTACAATCATCTGGGATTCGAACCCTATACAGGTTATCTATCAAACATTTAACTTAACATCAAAAACACGCGTAGAGCTTAACTTCCTTTTCTCTTACATAACTTTTATCACACAAAAGAAAAATAGCTCCACAAATAACTCTATTGGCGTAATAACAGAAGCAGTTATAAACTATTTGTTATTATGCTATATCGCGTACAACAATGCGTAGACTGGTAACTATGGCATTGGCAATTATAACCGATAACTATTGTGTAACAGACATACCATAGATTGTTTCAAATGAATTTAATTTGTAACACTGTTACAAATAGCTTGTCTATGCACGCACATTTTAACGGCGCGATTGGCGCAGTGGCTTTTGGGCAGCCTGAGATCGACTCTTTTTGAAACAAATGTTAGTATGGCTAGTTTTTCTTGAAGTTTTATTTTGTAGGAGAGGCGGTATTACGCATACCATCTTATATTAATAGTATTTTGGCTACAGGCTACTTCTGTTTTCAAGAACAGAATGTGTTCGGGCAGTTCCTATAAGTGGGGTTTAATACGTTTTCGACGTACAGTATAAGCAATAATAGTGCGGACATGGTTAAGGGCATGTTTCATATCTTTCTTCTATCAATGTCTCCAATTATTCCAATCCAAATAATCCAATTATTAATCTTACCGATAGTTACGTACAAATACTGTTCCGATTTTCAATTTGTGTCTAAAAAAGCCTATAAAAAGGTGAAACTGGTGAAACATCGATTAATATTCGATTTTTAAAACCGATTCCAAATTTAAAACACTTCATTACACAAAGTCAACGATCTTATTCCTACATAAATACTGGCCAGTTTTAAATAAAATACAGAAGCTTGGTGGAAACTGCGATAAATTCGGCGGCCATTGCACTGAAATTGCCAAAGTTGGGGACGCGGCGCAAATTAAAAATTTTTCGCTAACATCTTGTTATTGAGAACTATATATAACTAACTGGACTCGGTGCTGTGAAACCAGTTGTTAGTGGATAAGAGAAGTCTTGGAAATATCAGTGCCATAAATCAGAATTCTATGCGAAGTTATTGGGGTGTGAATAATATTTTAGGTTTTTGGTACACTGTTTGGACTCGAGAACGTACATATTATATGATCATTATCTGAGGAGGATGATGTCACTTTTTTATGTTCGAAGTGATAATAGATATTTTTTGGGAACTTAATGAAAGGGAATTTACAAAAAAATCGCCCATTCTGCAAGAACTGGCTTTCATATAATGTAGCACCTGTCTTGGAAGGATATCGACGAAAAAAATATAAGATGCCATCACTCGCTTGTATCCGCGAAGAGTAAGGCACGGTACCTATGTATGTTAATAGGTTACATGTAATATGCAAGGAGCCTATTACTGTAGCTACTACAAATTCTTAAAAAAAAATCTCAATAACACTTCACTAACGCTCGACCTGGGCATCGAACCCACGACTTCACGCTCTGTAACCGCGCTTGTGACCACTGAGCTAAATAGGGAATTATCGCTGAAGAAAATAAAAAAGGGGAAATCCATTGTTCTAAATAAACACATCTTGTTTCCACTTTTACCCCTTTTCACAAAAGTAATTGCCCAAAACAAATTCAATTATGTATTTTTTTATTCTCAAAACACAAAGACGTTTTACTCAAATGCAAACGGCAAAAAAAAGAATAAACAAATTGAATAAGTTGGGCGAGCGCATTTACCTACGAAAATTTAACAATTCAATTTGTGTTCTGCGAATTTATTTACTCTGTAGGTACTTTTTTTTTTGGATTCAAGGGGTGTATAGACAGCGAAATATTTAGACTATTAAAACGTGGTCTTAGTATTAGAATAGCAGTGAAAGGGGAATTAGGCAGAAGTGTACTAATGTACACTAACGACGCGACCGGCGACCTATTTCATAGAAAAACCACTTTACTCTACCTGGGAATCAAACCCAAGACTTGCTCAATAGTCACTCTGACGACCACTAGACCAACGAGGCTATAAAACTATAGGTAGATATTTAGATATTTAGGCCGTCTTTTATTGTAGCATCCGAAGTAACGTAGAACCTTTTTTTGAAAATAGAATTGATCCGGACTAACCATAGACGATAAAGTAAAATTCCTTTTTTTTTATTGCTGCAAAGGTATGGAAACTATGCCTTTAATTTAATATAAAATATACCTAACAGTGTTGAAAATAAAACTTCAAGTTAATCGAATTAAGAAAATCAATGAATTAAATGTTCTTATCTTTGAGACATTGCACGTGCTCACAATTTAATTAACCAACCGTAACGGACTTGATAACTGTGGCTGTTCCTACTTCGATCAATAACCGTGCAGCTGGCTTTCGAGTTAAGAAAAATAAATTCCATTGGAAATAAGAATGCAATTTTAAATATTTTTGCTTTTTTTACCAAAATCGAATCCATAGACGTGTTTACTTATTTGTTTTATGACTATTTAAATTAGTAGGTAATAGTCAACTATTTAAAGGCTACATAAACTAATTTGAGTAGCGTTTGAGTATTTGGACGTAAGATACATATTATTATGTAATACGTTTATTGATATTTAAATTTAATTAATATTCCTAATATCCCAGTTTTTAACCAAACCCAGTAAGAAACATAATATCCACCGAAAATTACCTATTTTATATGTACATACATAATAATATATATAATAGAATAATATACATTTTAATAATACTTCAAGGTAACAGCCATACATATATAGAAAATGAGCACTCTCTCTTAAATTATTAGAATTAAAAAGTTACAATTATAATGTATGAAATCAGACAAATTACATACATAAAGCATTGTAAAACAAAACCAAAAATTTTGTATTTAATTTAAATAGAGTATCTATGGAGTTTCTTGCCGGTTCTTCTCCATAAGACCTACCTTTTGGAACCGTGCAACTAAATTCAATTTAATTCGACAATTCAAAAGTACCTGTATTGGTCTAATTGAAATAAATTATTTGATTTGAAAAAAAAAAAATAGCGATTTGATTTGAAAAAAAAAAATAGCACATCATTAGCGCATAAAACGATAACACACATCGTCGTTGGTGTTCCCGGCTCGCGGGGTATCGTTAAAACTAAACTCAGCATGACGTTTAAATATACAATTACTGTGAACAGTCCCATAATCACATATAAAGCAATCATGCAGCTTGTTAAAACCGTCGATTAAATGACAAGAGATTACGTTAATGGCTCGTTACGATACACACATGCAAATCCCTTATTCTACTGATATACATGTCCACGCAATTTTAATAATATGTATCTGTTTTTTCCACGGCACTTTACGGTAGCTGTTATTTTTGTTTAATTTCTGTTTGTCGTTGAAATAAAACTACTTTTTACGGATTTTATCGCGGTATATTTGATATTATTTTAACCCGACGTTTCGGATCCTTTACAGCATCCATGGTCACGGGCAGACAGTCTGCCCGTGACCATGGATGCTGATGATGAATATACCGTCAAAAATCCGTAAAAAGTAGTTTTATTTCAATGTCTAATATTCGCGTAAGTGTACGAAATCAATTCTGTTTGTCCCAGGTCGAGTAAAGAGTTATTGGGGTTTTCTATGAAATTATTTGTAGTAGCTAGGAGTTTGGATTCATACCCTCTTGTTGGCAATAGGGTCGCTCCCTATTACAAGGGACCTAAAAAATATCAGCGAAATATGGTTGTACAATATAGTACACCTCTGCCTAACCCTTCGAAGACGACAGGCGTGATGGTATGTATGTGTATTTAATTTCGTGTATCGAGGCAAGTGATCGTGTTATTTGACATTTAGTTTGACAGGTCGTCTGTCCAATAAACATAACAATTACTGGACTCAATCACCTGTACTGTTTACTGGTATATTACAACATTAATTTCGACTTTAGCACCTGAATAACTCAATGATGTTCACCATTGCCCATAATAGGAGTTGTATTCAAACAACATGAAAACAGATAAAATTTTATGGCGTTTTTCGAGAGCTGTTAAATATGTTTTACGAATGTAACAAGGTTGTTATGTAAATAAAAATGTCGATAGCTACATAGTAATCGTTAGAACTAATGTAAACCTATTAGATTAATTGCAGTAACAAATTAGATTAGAATAGTTTCGTATTTATAACAATCTTACAAATATTATTACCATTCCTACAAATTAATATTGTCAATGAGAAAGTTTGTATGTTGCGATGGTTGTTGCTCAATCGTGCAAAATCGTTTGGATGAAATTTTGCATAAAAGTTCATCAACATATCACGCGTGTGGAGCCGCAGCGGAAAGCTAGTAGAAAATAAAGCGGAAAATATAATTAGGTTCGAGAATTGCATCATTTTGTTAAGTGCAGTAACCACCAGCGCATTTCCTCGATCTTAATTTAAGCGCAGAACCTAATCAAGACGTAGATGAAGACTGACTTGAGTTGGTTAAATTGATTCCTTGGAAGTGAGCGGTAAAACTATAATAGATTTGTAAAAGGGAGATACGAAGAAATAAGTTCTTTTATTAGTTCCAAGAAATATCGAGTTGAAATCTTTCAAGGTAAGATATAACGAAGTGAGCTGGGATAACAGTAGCTTTATTATAGGTTCAGTCACATTAAAGTTTTATAGATATAAAGAAAAATAAATATATAAGAGAGACTGATCGAGTCAATGGAATGAGTATTTAAATCTCCCTTGGTAATTTATAACCCAAGAGCTTTTTCTCAATCCTAAAAATTTCTTACTCATAAATAAGCCTAAGAAATGAATAGAAGATTACTAACTACCCTAATGGTGTGAAAACCCCTATTCTGTTTACAAAGCAGTCGCAAAAGCAATCGCGACCAGGACACATCTTCGAGTCTTGAAATAATTGATGGATCCTTACCATGGGCTGGCTGGGATGTTCCTGTTTCATGGCCGGCGTGGTGGCTGGCGCGGGGCTGGGGGCCGCGGGGGCCTGGGGCGCGGGGCTGGGCGACGCTGCGGCGGCCACGCCGGGGACACCGGCGCCGGCCACTCCCGCTGTACCACCGAGGGGCTTGCGACCGCGGTAGCTCTGGAAAGGCACGAGAGAGATGAGATTGAGAATTTGAAAGCAGATGAGAAGAGAATAAGTTTCATGCTATCCTTCTCCAAAAGTTCTGTTACATGTAGAACTATTGGGTAAAAAAGACCACACATTTTGAGGATGATCAACCATGAAAGATGGATCTTTCAGATCAGAACAGTTATTAACAGGGAGCATATAATATTTATAAAGCTTCATTTCTTGCATAGTAGGCAGTGCAAGCAAAATAAGAAAGCTTTTATAAATTGGTTTAATGAAATTAAAATGAAGGTCATCAATTCTTAATGATCGTTAAGAGAAAAAGAGTGCAGAAAACCAAAATCATGCCTTTGTTCATGGGATTAGAGATACGAAGGTCCCATTGATTTGGACGATTATTAGACACTGGTGACTAATGATTAACTTAAAGGATAATATAAAAACTTAGAATTTATAAAATAAAAGTATTATGAAAGCTTCACTCTTTTTAGATTACTGTTAAACCTAAAATAACTAGGGTCCTTTCCGTTAAGTAGTTCAAGAATGCAACTTAAATAGATTATACCTATGCTATATATATGAAATTAGGTTAAACTATACTTTGCGTCTCTAATGATCGCAATTTCTCTTTCCATGTACAGCTATGGTTGTACTTACATTGCAAGTGAATTTTAATAATTACTGATATTAGATTAACAAAAATGTAGATACTGTAAAGAAACACAATAACTAACATTATCATAATGAGAGACTAGGTGAGTAAATAGCCATTTTCGCACAAACTAGAGGCGTATCCAATATTATTCTTAATAAAGGTTTCTGTAATAAACCTTATAACCAGTAATAACCGACGTTCGAACATTAACGGTAATGCGGTCAATCTATCTCAACAGCATCTTCCTTTTTCAAATCGAGCGCTATGATTGGTCGAGCCAAACCAGCGGAAGACGAACTGTGCCCGATTGCGCTTCGTAATTTCAAAATTGGAAATAGAAAATTCAAAATTACACGTTGGACTCAGTTATTAGTTTTTACATGGGGTAATGAGTCTTATTTACGGTAATTCGATGTGTTTGTAATATAAATAACGGTTTTCCGATTCTACAATGTTATATAGATAATTAGATATACTTTACTGTTACGATTGCAAATTACGAATATTGCTATTATTTTTGCCGGGGATTAACCGCAAAATATTGCCAGTTGATGAAATTAGTTAGTAGTACATTATATTAAATAGTTAAAAGAATGGAAATTTATGGACAACATTTTAATGATAGCTCTAGGTACTTTAGTGGCATCAATTTAATATTTTGTACATTATTGGTATATTTTATAAAGGAATTTATTATACCCTTATCGACCGTCTAAGACTAAGGAATAGCAAGCTAACCCGCAGTACCATGGTGGACTATAGCCTAATCTATATGCACTAGAAGACCCGTACCGTGGGATAGTAAAGAGGTAGGTAGAAGAGTACGGCTCCAGGGTTCTTTTCTTTCAAATAAGACAAAGCTCAAAGTTCAATCATATTCAAACAACAAAAAAAAAAAAATCTTTTCCAGTTACTTATACTCTGTGATTATGAATCACCATCAAGTATTTTAGTATCATCATCGATATAAATGGGATATTTGATATTGATGAAGAGTACGATGTAGAATGAGAAGGATTAGGACTACCTATTTCAAAAATAACAGAAATATTAACATTAAAAAAATATTCAAGAAGCTTATTGTTATTTTTTTGTTAGCATCGATAGAAATCTTTCGAATTGCGCAACGTGCCCGCTTTAATGAGCCATAACAATTGTGTAATGAAATTGTATGAAATGCGATATTCTAAATTTTAAGTCTATTATTATAAGAGATTATAATATTTATCCACTTCAGTGAACTTGCTGATGCTCAATTCACGTTTACTGACATTTGCAGCTGGCCCAAATGCTTTATTTAGATAAGCGTCTATCCATTTTAATATGTGAAATATAATATTTGTAATGCTTAAAAATTGGATTTGAGTAGGTAACTGGATTCTCATTATACACACGACTGAGAGAGGTATCTTTAATTCTTTCTATTTGAATGAATCTTTCCATTGAATTTGAAGTTTTTACGTTCCTATTTGTATACGAAATTTGGAAATCGAAAGTGCGTTAATAATAGGGTTGTCGGCAATAATATTTCTCTGATTTAATTTTTTTTTGTACTAATTACGGGTTTGGTAGAACTGATGTTGTAGACCACTTTTCAACCTTATGCTAACATTAAAAAGGCATAGCACAAACATTGTTTATCAAATAGAACTTTTAAATTTCGTAACTTATTTATTTTTCGTAATTTAAAGGCTTCACGCTTTATATCGAGAAAAGTTTTGAAAAGTGGAACATTTGAGGCGCATACACACCGTCACGTAGCCTGCTCGACAATAAGTCAAAATTCAGCCGGAGCGACAAGGCAGGCCGTACATTAACTGTAAACAAAAGACCTTTGTCCCGCTCGCAAGTTGCCCGGACCCGGGTATACCGCTTTTGTTCAACTTTGTGTAACTGGCTTTAGGCTTTATTTAATTGTATTCGGGATCTAACACGAACTGGGATCATAATCCTTTGGTAAAGCCCTAATGTCGGCGGCCACTTAAGCGGTACTTTATTGTCTAGTTGTTAGTGATTTACACAATCTGAGGCACAGAAAATTAATAGAGAGATATTATTGGTATTGTATCTAACTCCCGACGCAAGAAAACGAGTGTTATACATAGAGCATCTACTTATCTATGTGCTATATGCTACTCATAGTGTAGCATCGTATCTCTTAAAGAGATAATCGAATCTGTCTATGTTAAATGCTGATTGTTTTAAGTCGTCACACGGTTGTCTGATGATTTATATCAACAGTATAATAAGTCAGGGGTGGTGTACTATACTCGTACAATTCGCGTGGCTGTTTATCATACCGCATGTGCTCCTCAAGGTCGTTCCTTTGATCTTTTTGGCAGAATATCAAAACGCGTAACACATTTCTTGTGACTAGCCATTAATATCTTACTGTATTTACATTTTCTACAATTCATTGTTTGTTTTCCTACCAATGATTAACGTCGGTTGTAATTCTTGCGATAGTATTTTACGTAGTTTTATTTCAAAATAAATACGGAGCGGTTGTTATGGGTGAATAAATTTAATTTACGATCCGTCAGTCACGAGATGTTTGTAATAAATATCAAGGATTGCATAATTTTAAATTTATATACTGCCACTGATTTGGGGCCAACTGTTAACAAGCCTCATATCTAGGCGTTACCTGTATTTTTCCGATTCATATAAATGATTTAATCAATAAAAATTGCGATGAAAAAAAACTCACTTCAAACGTCAGAATTAGACCAAATCTACAGAGGAAGCACCAGCTTCCAAATAAAAAAGGAATCAACAAAATCGCCCAGTCGAAGGTTACGAGGCGTAAACAACGAAGGAACATAAGGAACCAACATTAAAACATAGTCGAATTCAGAACCTCCTTCTTTTTTGAAGTCGGTTAAAAACATCTACAAAGGTCTTTGCCGGAAGAAAAACATTTCAATAGTTAATAAATCTGTTATTCAGATATTTTAAAGTTGTTATGAAATAACAGTTTGTAAATAACGTGTTTGAGCGAAATTTCACAGGTGCGCACATGTTTGATGTTATTCTAAATTCATGTTTCATGTTTGACGCCGCCTTTCAGAAAATTGACAAACTGCAGTTTTCATAAACAAAACATTTAAAAAAACTTCGATAAATGTTTTGTTAGACAATCTATGTGGTTTGGTTTAAAAATCTATCTAGTTATACAATTTATGTTTGGACTGTGTTTGGTTATTGGCAATAGGCTTTCCCCTGTTACAGGACCTAAACATAGTTAGGTCTAACCTAACTTAACTACAACTCTGTTTAATCCTTAGGCTATGCAGGGGTAATTTATGAATGTGTAATAAAGTTTAAAGTGCGTTTATTGTCATTCTAATTATCTTCTTAACCATTTTACTTGAAGAATTTCGAACCGGAAGTATTCTCTTTTTTACGTTCAAAGATTATCACTATCAAAATGGGTTGTTTACCATGATCGATCAAACTGTTTTCGGGTGGGTTACCGTCTAGGCGTAACCGCGACCTACATAGATAGCTTATCACGAACAAGTTCCACGATATTAATGGTGCTAGGTAACCTTAAACTAAGAAATAACCAACTAATACATTACTGCCAGCATTAAAAAAAACTAATTCTGTTTGTGATTATGTTCTACTTTCAAATAGTGGCTAAGTCTATGACTCTATGATCGAACAAACTACTAAGTAAATTTTATTTTGAAAGACATTGACAATACTGAATATCATTTTTTGTCTGTTGATATAATTTGGTATGCTACCAAGTCACCGCCAAAGTATAGAAAGTATGTTGCTCACGTTATCCCAGCATATAATAGGGACGTGAAATACCATAAATAAAGAAATAAAGCAACCAACCTTATTTCTACAAAAGAAATATGCAATAACATTGATGGCTAAATCTAATCTAGTAAATAAAGTGTCTATGAAGCAAAAATTGACAGTCCAACCACTAGTAACCCCAACGCTCTCCATAGCGTGCCCATGGACCGTCATAAATCCTCCATGAAGGTATATGAATCACCAACAACGACAGCACGGTATTCTGTAGATGTTAATCGTTTTACCTAGAATATTTTGTAGTACGCTTGTTAATAAATTATATTTGCAACCTCTGATAGTGTATCGTGCCAAGATTTGTGAATTTTAACAGTCGTAAACATTAGTAACTGTATATCTTTTGAATTATTATGAATTTTTCTAAAAGTTTTTATTACACAAATGTATATCAATTACCATGTTGAAATTAAACTTTTTATGGATGTCAACGCGGTGTATTGATATTATTTTAATCCTAATGTTTCTGATCATTTACAATAACCATGGTCTCGGGCCGATAATTGCGATGATTATCTTTGTTGATAGCAGTTTTGGGGTCCCAAAGGGTTGCATTTTGGGACCAGTACGTGCACTGATATAATCTTCCTGTAATTATGATAGTTTATATATATATTAAAAAGGCAGCAATGAGGTCTCTATGGTATATTACTATACCATATTACTTGTTTAAGTATTCCCATCCGTATAAACTTATAACGACCGACCGCATCAGCTTCTAGTATATTTAGGAAATATTGTCGATTGAACCCGATCTTCGTGTATTGTAATTTATTTCTTTTATCGTTACAGGAAATCTTAATTCGGTAGTTGAAGCAAAACATTAATAATAATTCATATTTAAAATACAAAGACATCATTAATACACAATTAAATATGAAATAACATGGTACATGACCATGTTAGACTACTATTTTATTATGTTAATTACTGTATTAATAGTTGCTTGTGTGTTGAATATATTAAAATGCTCCTGAATTTAATTCCTGCTACTATAACTATTTATGTTGAAGACTTAGATAAGGAGTGTAGTAGGTTTAAATATTACGAATATGTAATTCTATATAAAATATTGTTAGTACTTTATTGGTTCCTTTGTTTTCGTGGTTCTTAAATATAAAATTACCTACTTTAATTAGCTGCTTTCTGTGCTATGGGTCCCGGGTTCGAATCCCGGTAGGGTCAAATGTTTGTGTGATGAGCATGAACATTTGTATCCGAGTCATGGATGTATCTATGTATAATATGTATGTATTTACAAAAAAAAAAAGTATATATGTAGTATATCAACCAACTAGTATCCGTAACACAAGCCTCGTTGCTTAGCACGGAACTAGATGGCGCTGTGTGCCATAATGTCCAGGAATATTTATTTATTTATTTATTTTATTTACTTATTACGATATGTACCTACATAAACGATAAAAATTAGGAAGTAGTATTTGTCAGCGGTGTATACTATGCCAAGGTTAATTAAGTACTAAGTCATTATGCATACTTTGATTATTTTTTCTTTTATATGTAGGTACTACTAGCTGACCTAGCAAACGTTGTTTTGCCACTTTATAGGGGTTGATGGTAGAAGAGTGAAAATTTAGGGTTAGAAATATTTTTTTATGCCAAATCATAGAAAAAAAATACGAAAAAATGTTTTGTCAAAAAATCTGGTGAGGGACATCCATATCAGCTAGGGGTATATAAAAGCTATATATAATAGCCTACGACCGATTCCCAGACCTACCAAATATACATACAAAATTTCATAATAATCCGTTCAGCCGTTTCGGAGGTGCTCAGCGACAAACACGAGACTTTTATATATAAGATATAATTATATTTATAATGTAAATGTTTATCCTGTCATTATGACACAGCGCCGTCTAGTTCCGAGCTGCGATGCTTGTGTTACTTTGTAAATACACTACATATTTTAATTAGACAACAAATTAAAACATCCATAACCCCGATTACCGGGATTCGAACCAGGGACCTTTACTACAGAAGGCAACATTTAAAATACACTGCGCTAATAAGGTAAATAAATATTCCTGGACATTATGACACAGCGCACGGATACTAGTCGGTTGATATACTACATATATACTCTTTTTTTTTGTAAATACATACATATTATACATAGATACATCCATGACTCGGATACAAATGTTTATGCTCATCACACAAACATTTGTCCCTATCGGGATTCGAACCCGGGACCCATAGCACAGCAGGCAGTGTTAACTACCGTTGGACCAATTGGGTCGTCAGGTTATCTAATACTTCTCCTTTTCTACCATTGTTATATTGTATCTTATATCTAGTTCACACTATCCAAAAATATATCAGTGAAGACGTCGAATATCAAGACAATATAAATCGTCTCGTAAATTATCGACTCAGACATTTATTATTTCAATTATTTCACTTGGCAAGCATACCTCTACTATTTTATTTATTGGACTTGAACTTTATGAGGTTTATATACAAAAAATTGCAGCTGGTGTATTTACTGCCAAAAGTTTTTATTGCATTTGATAAATTTTAGAAATTATTTGAAATTTAAATAGATACCTACCTATTTTTTTTTTTTATAGATTTGCCAAGTTTTTCAAATAAATTTAAGTTATGTGGATGTAACCCTGAGTTAATCTTAACTACATTTGTTTTAAGATTAGCTAATTTAAAGTTTTAAATATCTTAACATTTCTTTATCAGTCTAGCCAAAATAAATCTGTACCGTAATCTGTTAGCTTATTATATTCTAAAAAATGGCTTTCCTAAAGATTATGTTAATCTAAATTGAGTTATATTTTCAAACAGATTAAGTATATTATTATTTAATTTATTTCATTATTATAATATAACACTCTCCCCTGTGGTCTGCAAAATATATCCACTGCTTATAATTATTCGTCAACAGTCTACATCTTAGCTCTTTCAAATCAGCTGGGAAGCTATTCAATGTTATTTCCACTTTATGTAGTACCTCCAACATTAAACTTTTATCTTTTACTACTGCTATAACACGTGGACTACGTAAGTCTACTATAAAACACATTTTACATTCTACAACTACATTTTCGTTCATTGAAGCCCTAATACCGTTGGCTCTATTCTTTCCAATCTCGAATTAGAACGACATATCAAAGATACCTGATACAATAGCGAGGGTTGTCTTCATATATTGGAATGATGTGTTATTTGAATAGTTTCCATCTGCATTTCATGAATTAATGGTTCTAATGTTTTTAAGCTTCCATTTTTGAAAAACTTACACACTACATCGTTTTTAAGTGTACGTTTGAGGATTAAATCTGACTCCTTTTTCTGGTAAGGATGTACTGTATCTATAACGTTACCGTCATAAAGCAGGTGTTATATATATTACTTTATGCCACAAATAGGTACCCCTTGATCTAATGGTTAATATATTTATGTACAATGTTAATTTATTTGCTTGTTTTCTACGATTACATTTCAGGTACAATGTTTGCAAGGTATGGAAGAAGGTGTTGTTTTTGTAGGTTATTGTTTATTCCCAGGTCAAGCAAGCATATGTAGCGTTTGTAGACGTGTATTACACAAGTGGCAGTCATCGTGGGACACGTGTACGACCACGTTGGGCCACAGCTATTCTTGAACGAGCCGGGTGTGAGGGCAAACGCGGCGCAATGGACGAGAGATACATTTATCAGCTGTAGACAACCAGAATACCACTAATTCAAAAAAAAATAAGATTCCAGAGAATCTTGAAGTGATAGATGGGTACAACTGCAGACGCTCTTGCTTTCTGAATTTGATATCCAAGAAGAGTTCGAACTATTGGTCGTGGCATAAGAAACTGCATGTTACAATAAAGCTACATAATTTATGTTACATACTCACGATTAACTGCCAGAACCATGGTTTCAATTTCCATGTAGAAATATTGGATTAGGAAGTATCTGTAGTTATCTTAGAGAGAATAAAATATCTCATTCTAAGTAACATAAAACATGCTGTGGTCCCTTAAGATTCTTCCTTTAAAGATATAAAGATGTTCATTCTTCTAATCTTGTCAATAATTAAACAATGTTAGTACGTGTGGCCACAGTATAGACCCTCGTGCAGGTGTTTGGGTACGGCAGATCTCTCGGTAAATATTTCATAGTTCGCTCTGGATCTTCCTAGTCACAAAGAACATGACTATGAATAAAAATGGTGTCACCATCTTCGGGATACTCAGAAAAAAATACGTGTTTTACTCGACATACTTAGGCAAGCAACTAACCGTCAAAAAACGCTACCTCTTACAGGTTGTACCAAATATAACCTAACGAGTAGGTATATTTGAGCAGTGTTCGTGAATGGCATATGTTTTCGCAACATATTGCACAAGTTATTAATGTTTTCTTTCCTTATTGCACACCACATGTTCAATTCCTTATTATTTCAATTGGTTCAGCGTAAATAAGTATAATTAAGTTGTAATTACTGTGTTTGTGTTCTGTTATAATAAGAAATTATTGAATGTCAATTGTGTGTTTTGTCGAGTCCAATAAAAGTATGTTTTAGCAGTGTCTGCTGTTGCTATGAGCATAAATTGGAAGAACATTCATGTTCATGAAATGTTATATTAATGACATGAATTAGAAACATAAACAAAAACTGGAGACCCCAAAATAGAGAGTGGAACAAACTTGATAACTCCTTTTAAAATGACAGAGAAGAAGCGTAACGACGATAAAAATAAGAACAAATAGAAGGGAATAAAAATAAAGACAATTTCCTTTTTTTGTAGGTTTTATGGTATGTAACTTAGTCCAATCCGTTTTTTAGCTTAAGATTGTACTTCTGGTAAAGTATTACTAAAGTCTCTTTTAAGTAAGAATCAGAGACAAAGATTTTAGAAAAACTAGATACTAGCAGGAAAATAAAATACGACAATTGGTGTATCTCATTTCAAAGACAAGGAACTTCCCCGTTAAAAGCGTCTTTTCAGAGGCTTACAAGAGGATTTAACAGATATCATACAGGAAAAAAACGTAACACGATTCGAACCAGTCTTAGACACCACAACCTTTTCGATTATTGCTAACGCGAATTTACTTGTTGATTTTCCAATGTCATTTTTTACAAAAACAACTGTTGGTCAGAGGTCGTTCAGCATCGTGGTTGATGATAACCACAGCAACTGCAAACGGTGAATAGTGCCACCAAATCGCTGTAAACCACAGAACAGGCTTTTATCTGTTCTGTGCTGTAAACTGTTTTCATGGTACAGCATTTGCGGGGTGGTTTGGCGGCTGGCCGACTAAATACTTGGTTCACCGCTACCCACTACGATTTTACCTTTATTGAAGCGGGAAATGGCAACCATTCTGCTGTCTATGAGTATTTTATGAGTATTTTAACACCTCATTTATCTCTAATTCGTTTTTTGTTGCATTAAGCTGTGCTTTTGATTTTGAATTTTATCTTACTCGTTGTATAGTAGAACTGTTTTCTGTTTTAGCGGTGGTGATGGTATGAATACTTCCGTAATCAAAAGTGTTGTTGATATGAATGAAATCACGTATTCAAATCTACATATTTAATCTCTGATCAATCCATATACCCAGGACATTAAATATTTGGAAAGCTTAAGAGGAATATGGCCTTATATTATTTTATTTTGCGTACCTACTTATATAGCTTTAGTAGCTTTACTCTTACTATTTTACCTAGGAGTTGAGAGAGGAGAGAGGCGGATAGAGTTTTAGTAGGATATAAAATGCCTACTTTTTGTAGTATTTTTACCCTGTATTCATCTCCTGTTGAATTTAGGCAGTCTCCTAGTAGAATTGCTAGAGCTCATTCTGTCGTAGTACATATTTATGTTTATCAAAAATTAAATCAGAATTATACTAACAATTTTGTCTGTACGTGATAAAAAGTTCTATTTTAAAACCGTAGCACGAGGAAATACAAAAGAATTCAAGGTGATCAAGTCAAAAAAGTTTGAGGTGATTAGTACGCGGGACAAGTTTTAAATTAATATGAAACATGAGTTTAGAAATATAATAAGACAATGGTTGCACCTTAACGTTTAGTCTAATACGGTGAATGCGGTAAATAAGATTCCATAATCAATTTTTAACATGGTTTTAATTCTTGTTAATTATAATCAGATCAGTAGAACTCTGGCATAAACCAAAACTTTCTCAAACGGCTATGAAAGGAAGGAGAAGGTTGCAATTAATGCTTTTAATACTGTTTTGTTTCATTATTTTTTTATAAAACCAGTTTTGGTATACAATGAATTAGCAAAAATACAAGATTTCTTTATAAAAATTATGGTTTATGGGTCAATTTGGGATTGCTAAAATGTTGTTACAACTATAAGTATGTAAAAGTTATAGAAGGTTAGAAAAAGCATTTTAAATCACGTTTTTCTTAAACAATCCATCACAAACAAATCAGTATAAAAACTAGCACTTTCGTTTTATACGACGCACTAAGTCCGTAATAGTTTTAACTGAACCCGAAGGTTACTGGCATTGTACTCCGATTGATCCTTAACCTTCCTACATTGGATCTATTGTGGCTGGAATTGATTGCTTCCGGTGTTGCCCGATGTCTTTTTATTGTGTACGTAACTACCTACTTGCTGTACGACAAGTGACAGAGACGGAGAGTCAGAAATGCACGCAATCTAGTGAAATTATAGGTATCCTTGAATGACCTACAGAAGGAAACTGATAAAATTAATGCCAAAAAAGGTGGACCAGAAAATAATACAAATATCCGTTTGGATAAGTTTATTTTGATAGCTTATCCAAATGGAAGTGATAAATTACACAAGAATAACATAACAACAGGAAAAATGAAACAAAACCTCTATCGAAGGGTTTTAAACATATTTCCTTATAAGTCGAGTCGTTAGGAAGCCAAAAAACCGTTGGAGATGAAACAGAGAAACAAAACCAAATAAAATGTATTGCAGCCGATTGCAAAAACAACGGAATATTTAAAAGTATAAATTGGTGATGCGGTCTCACAAAACTCGTTCAATTTAAACAAGGTAATGAAAAATCTCAAGGTTATCTACATAGTAATGATATACGACTAATTGAATCATCCTTGTGGATGCAATAGAGGATGACACCGTTCTATTAAGTAGATTAAGGGCAAATTTGTCAAACTCTAAGTGGACAACTAGACATTTTTAATTAAAGAGTCATTTATCAAATCTAATTTGTTGACGGAAAAGTTTGGATACATAATATATGGACTTTGAACACATTGCAAGGAGAATTTTTACTGCAAGGAATTGATACATGGAAAATCTCTTCAGAAACTTTGAAATGAAGACAGAAGAAGCTTATATGAAGAAAAGTGATGTCAAGTTTGATTTAGATTGGTCCCAAAAGAAATGAAATTATGAACCAAATTCGATCAAATGATACGAGTAATAATTATCAAGTCGATCAATTTTATACTCCAATATTGTCTAAAACGTGCTCAAATACCCAATATTATTACGGCATCGCGATGTTTGGATATCACGAACGGATGTTATGAAAATAACAAGGTAAATTATTAGCAATTGTTGCTGCGATCATTTGTTATTTAATAAACATCACAGCTATTGTTATCACACAATAACATAACAATAGAATGTGGTAGAAAGTACTGTTATACAATACCATTTTGTCTAGCTGTTATGACGTACTTAATTTGATTTATTTAGGATGACACCGACGGTCAGAATCTAGATTTCTGTCCACTATCTCTATTTTTGCTCTTTATTATATCACGTATTGACAAATTGTTAAAGTTCATTTTACAAAAATTGCAGATGACATTTTAGAGAAGTTTGAACTTTGGATACAGACTGTTTTGTATGCATCTTAAACATTTCTCCCTGTTCAGTATACTCTAAAGTTTTGTCACAGGGAAAAACAAACTTTCAAGTCTTTGAAAGGTAAGAAACGGTAGGCTCAAAATACAATACAAGGAAAACTCAATTTTAGTAACATTTCTTGGAAGTGTACTAGTCAAAGCAATGTGTCATATTGTAGTATTCATAGACTATTGACGTCATTTAGTCAGTGTAATATTAATTGTGGAAATAAAAAAAGAAAACGGACATACAGATTGCAAACGTTATGTACCTATGTTTAGTCGTTAGAGCCTCAAAGCATACTAGGCATTGTGTTTTGAGTTACAGAGCCTACTCGACTCGCCGAGGTTTCAAGCAAATAATTTTTGTTAGTGACCTAACTTTTGCAGTACCTATTTTGTTTGTCAACTCTACAATACCATTTTTGGGGTGCTATTTTTGAATAATACGGAACGAATAAGGCCTGTTTCCTTTGTAAAATGTGTTCAGTTGCATTAAGGATAAAATACAACTTGTCAAAAGTCAAATTCGCTTTTTGACTTAT
Source organism: Craniophora ligustri (assembly GCA_905163465.1). Classification (NCBI taxonomy): domain Eukaryota; kingdom Metazoa; phylum Arthropoda; class Insecta; order Lepidoptera; family Noctuidae; genus Craniophora; species Craniophora ligustri. The sequence continues at coordinate 13,758,164 of LR990959.1, read as the reverse complement.
CTATTGTTTGGTTTTTACGATACTTAACCAACAATATATTAAGTATATTTACATAGAACTTTGCAAGTTTTAAACGCAGTACGTTCTGTTTAGAAAGAGAAACCATGACAAGGACAGCGTTACTCCAGCTCGTGACGTCACCGGCGCAAGCGCACAGCAGGACGGCAACGTCGCGCACGCCGAATGTTTTGTAAATAGAATATTGGATAGCGATTGTTGTATGAGCGAGACAGAATCATTGGAAGAGAAGTGATGGAGGATGTGTCAAAATCTGTATGAAATAGGACTTTATGTGGAGGAATTATGGATTCTATAATACATTTTATGTTCAGTAGTGAATTTGTCCGATATACCGTCATCGTAAGTCCGGTAGAGTACATTTTTGTAATGGTTTTCTGTAGGTACCTATTCCGTATACAACGGTTATCGACTAGGATAAAAGGCGTTTCGGTGGGCTCTGATAACGTTTATCAATGACCTGATTAATTAATTAACGGTTTTGTAGAACCGTGAAATCATGGAGTTATACGACGCAATACAATTCCCCGGGAAGGAATTTAATTTAAATCAAACTAACTTGTAATTATTAGGGCCAGAAAACGCAATTCGAACATGGAATATAAACACGGAAATTTCTAGAATCTTCAACCTTGGATTTGAAATGTATATGAAAAAGTATATGACGTCACCGTCTCCAATATGCAAAAGGAGGGGAGAAAACCAATCATCCTTTTTGTTTCCCTAACGAAAATAAAAAACGTGGGTACTAAAATTTTCTATTATCTCATTTGTAAGATGAAAATTAAATTCCCTCGTTTATTATTAAACACTCGCTATAGAACAATGTAGGTAATTTTTAATAAATAAATAAGTGGAAGGAGGTGGGGTGGCATCGAAATCCTCCCGAGGTCGTTGACCCATCGACCGCCCCCTACACCCTCCGCGCACCCCCTCCCTCACGACGTATCGAACCTTCGCGGATGTGATGTGTCTTAGTACCTATGTATTTTAAAACATTTTCTAGAATAGACATAACTTTCTGCTCCCAGACAAGGCAACATTCGAATTTAGTACCTACATATTTGTAATAAAACCTGCTTGCAATTTTGATACATGAAAATATTTGAATCTGTATTCTATTTTTGAACTAAGTATTTTCGCTATTTAATTTTGTAGCGAAATTTAGTAAGTTTATAAATTCAACAACCAATAAGGAAAATATAATGGGAGAATTTGATAAGAATGAGAAAGTAGTGTCTATACACGGAACTGATTAAACACTACAAATATAAATAGGTGTCTACTCTGGTGTCTCTAGCACATACAAATTCAAAAATATTTAACGGAAAAGTCCAAAAGATTCTTATATGACAGCAAGCGTGAAATCAATGCATCTACACGTTAAAATGAACCAATAATAAAAAAGAAAGAGCTAATACTAATGATGACTTATCAAAAATTAAAAGAATACACTGATTATAACGAACTACAAAATTAGTACATAAAAAGAAAAAGAAAAGCGTTGTTAGAAAGACGAACAACAAAATATAAACGTGCAAAAAGATATCGCAACTAAAAAGACGAGCCAAAGGTGCGAGCGAGAAGTCGATAGACAAGGATAAAATATATTTACCTTGATGTCTTGTAAGACCTGTAAACAACAAACATACATTAGTGTTATTAAACATGATTAAATAACAACTGTAAGGCTTTAAATAATAATTATGATTGTTGTGGCTTCAATGCATATACGTATTTGTTTAATAAATAAACAACACTTAGTAATTTAAATGTAATAGCGCATAAATATTCTTCATTGCAACCCTCAAGTCAGTAATTTCGCAATTGACATGCATATTAGACCTTGTTAAACTGTCAAACCGTCAAAGTGACATTGAACAAAATACCATTACGTTCTTTTGTTTTCTTTATTGTCTCTCTATAAACTCAATCATCGTAGAAAAAATAAACTGTATTCGAAATTCAAAATTCGTTTACCAACTTTCAGAAACAAAACGCAGTTATAAAGTTGCCATATTGAATAATAAAGTTCAGAGAAAGCTCGCTATCATAGTTAATTTGTAGTTAAGTTAAAATAAACTAAGTCCTGATTGATAAACTTTGACCGTATGCGGGCGGGTTATCGACCGGACACGTCTGTAAACCTGGGTAACTGATAAAAACCGGATGAACACTGTCTACGCGCGTGGTGTAAGGAGGTTTTTATGACAATGGTGTTATGTTATGGCAACATGCATGTCGCCATTTTATTAATGTTATAAATAGTTAAAGACAAAACACGTTGCTACCTTTTTTATTGTCTGTGGGTCAACTGATTTTCTTTTTATATAAAACTTATCAAATTAGTATTTATTTGCTTATCAAATAGTATCTATTTAAGCTTACGTTTTATGGATAGAAATTTGGAAACAGTTTTGTCTTTTTTAGAGAATTTCGTTGCGCGTTTTCAAGTTAATCTTTAACGTCGATGTAAATGAGATATATATAAGACTTGAATCCAAGTCATATTTCGATATGTCGTTTACTACTTCAACTTCAGTTAGGTACTAGTTTATAAAACCTCCTTAATTCTTGGTGTATTACGTCATTGACTAGGAATCAGAGTAAACTTATTGTTCAAGTGATTCATAACCAATGATTCAATAGTGAAAAGCATTCTCTTTTTGCTCATCGGAAACAATAGCGTGCAATAACATAGAGCGGTTTCTGTGCATTACTAGTAGATATTTAAACCAGTTTATCATTTGTTTATGATTCACTTTAAATGCCGAAGTTCTTTTTACATTTTACTTGAAATTTAGCCGGCTTCTGGATAACTTGAAATGACAAATGTCCAATTTTAGTTTTACAAGAAATCTTGGGATGTAAAGAACACGAATATAATAAAGATTCTTTCAACGTTACTAGAATATATTTTATCAAAAATAAATATGGATGATACGATTAATGATTTTATCAGTTGCAGTGCTATTGCATCAGAAAATTCTGACATTGATAAAGAAGGGTTCACTTTTTAGTTTATACCATTTATTTTTATAAGAGGATGCCATCATTGAATATGAATCATTTTGTTTATAGTTTTTTTTTGTGCGGAAAGTTCTTTTATTTTCGACCTTTTTATATTAAGGCAGCTACAACATTTTGTACAGCCACATTTTATTTTATTTTTATTTTCTCGGGTTTGACAAACGATTGCGTAATAATGTTTAATAATAATGACACATGTTTTTAATTAAATTTAAATATTTAAGCACAAATATCTTTGGAGGTTAGCTTGAGAAGGTTTGACGTTCTTTTGTCTCTATTATTAAGCGAAGGTTCCTTCGAGGTAATCCGTAGTGTTGCAATTTTACAGCCGATTCACGATTTACGTTATATCTCTTGTTAAGAAGTTTTTCATATACTTGTGTCTGTATTGCCGAGGAACTCATTAAAAACCAATAATAATAGTCATATTAATATATTTATTAAAATGATGAGAACATTAATGGCGAAATGTGGGTGTTGATGCCGTTTAATATTTAAAAAGTATGGAATGTTGGTATTAGAATACGACGAACAACTATATAAGATAGAGTTAACTTCTAATAACTAAAACTAAAAAAATAACTAAAATAACTTCAAATTACCTTCAAACAAAACAGAAGGTATTTGTAAAAATACCAAAGCTCTTAGAGTTCTGCAATATTTAGAGGTCGGTTTTAAATACATTTTCCCTCAAGTGGCGTTAAATTTAAGGTCGATATCCGGAGGCGGACCCGGGTTATCGGCCGCCCGGGCGGACTGACCCGGCTGAGACGGATTTGAACCGGGCATGAACGTCTGTTGTTACCGTAGGTCCGGGACGTTTCTCTATATTTGAAACCGATAGAAATTTAAATAGGATTGTTGTTTATTGTGTACGTATTCAGAAGTTCGGGCTGTATCGGTTTGTGACTTATCGTTTGCGGTTCGATCCTCGGACGGAGTAAATATTTGTACGATGCGCAGAAATTTCTTTCATTTCTGGGCGTTAGTGTACGTCTAAACGTACTAGAATATAGAAGAAATCTCCCACGGTAAACGAGAAAATTCTGAAGAATAAAAATACGTTCGAAAGTATTATAACAGTTATTTTTCTTGATAGATAGGTATATTTTTGATACTCCTGTTAGCCTAAACATTTTTTCCCCAAAACATAAAAAACTACAAACCCGGCAATGAAAAGACCAGGACATTTTTTAGCAAGAGAGGTCTTCGATAGGGAATGGAGCTATCACCCTTCGAACTAAACCACATAGGAACCTCACTTTACTCAATACAGCATTAAAAAGATTTTGCGAAAAAGAACAACAGAAAATACTAAACATAGAATAATTATTTTGGAAAAATCGATCGTTTCAATGTTAAATTGCATTTTTGATTGAGTCGAGTTAGTCGCTGGAAAAACGTAGCAAATTTTGGTTGTACTTAGTATATAACTGTCTAACCGTTTTCAGGACATCGGCGTGGTGATTTAAATCATGTCAAAGTCAAAAAGTTCATGCAAAAATGTTTGCTTTTTATTTGAAAGCTGATTCATGGCTAAAGTATGATGTTTGACGACATTTTATTTAAACTATTTTTTCTGTGGTCCATTTCAAATCGACCATCAACAAGACAATGGCGAATATTTGTTCTCGCATTAAAAGTACAAAGCATCAGTTCGCCATACCGACCAGTATTTTGGCGACATTCAAAACTCCTTGAAATCAAACTAAACTGAATACTAATACATATATTATAGTGAAGGGTTGGCAACCATAGCATTTAACCCGGACTATTTTTGTAACTTGCATAGCATCGGCAGGGTTCCGTATTTGAAAAGATTATTATTAACGTATAAATATATATTTTACAAAAGATAGTAATAAGTATAACTAGTCAAGACATATAAAGTTCTAATAATTTTCGTTGACCCCCCTTTTAATTGCGTATGAAAAACTGAAATATTTTGAAACTTCCATCTGCAAAATGTGGTGTCCAAAATTCGTGTATAGCAGCCCCATTTCAGTGACGTGTCTGGACATTTGTCTCCTCGCTGCGAAGATGGATATAGTCGGGAGGGAATTCGTGGCGTGTGACGGCTGGCTCACGCATAGTTTCACGCACCCGGCCGCTCTATTGCCGGGTAAAGTTCAAGGGCCGTCTGCCGCGCGTCTACGCGTATTCCCCGACGACCGGATATATTTCACCCGGACTTGGCACCCGGCTTTACCAGTTCTTTGCACGAACACCCGAGGTGTAAACACGCCAGAGAAAGTTCACACGTTCGTGGTTTAACGACGGTTTTATTGCCGCTAGACTGGAGCTAGACTATTGCTAGTTTAATTTTATATTTTTACTTCGCGGAATTGGCTATTCAAAGCGTTGTACAATTTTCTCCGGCGCGTTATGGCTGTAGGTTATTGTGGCCCGTTACGTTAGGGCGCTCATGTACAACATTTCCGTCGGTCTCGATAAGCTTATCTTATCTGGGGAAGTTTGTGCGGATATAAGTATTTTTTTTTATGAATGAAAGAGACTTATAAATAAATTTCTATTTTTGTGAAAGGCTAAAGAGGTAAACGTTCGTGTTGTAGGGGCGTGACGGTTCCCAAGTTCAAGGGCGGGTTCCGCAGGAGTGCGGGATATCTTACGCTTGTCTACGCGATCCGATCCCGGGGGCTTTGCTCGGGAAACATGAGGAGGGTGCCCCGGGAACCGACACCGTGAATGAAGTCATTTAGGTCTGTTTGTAAACAACGTTGAGGATTGCTCTTTGATTGTTTGTGCTGATAAACTTTGAGATACTATGGAGACTGGCTGCACAATATATAGATACAAAACTTTCGCTTGATTTAAAGGTTAATTGATTTTTAAATGTCATATTCTATTCTTCGATCTAGTTCAGTCACGATTAGTCTCACGATAGCAATATTGCGGTCATTAAAATTGCCAGGATGTTCTAGTTCATACTGTTCATTGGACTAGTGATCACAAGATGGCGTTCAAGCGTAAGTAAGTAAGTAAGTTATTTATTTGCCCAAGATATGGTGCATATGGTCTTGTTCTAAAACATGATCAAAATCACATCTCGCCTTTAGCATGTGAAAATTTAAAATTAAAGATTATGACGAATATATAGGAATAAAATATAATTATAAAGATGCAAATTAGAAAATATATATCTATACAATTAAAACCGGGTTCGTTTCGTAACCTAGGTCGTACAGTGCATGAATTATATATACAATATAAATTCGCAGTACCTGTTCGGAGTTTTCTCTTCGTTTAATGTCAATAGGGTCGCCCCCCTATTACATGAGATTCACATAAGAACATACTAGGGAAATTTGTGTATCTCTGGTAACTTTGGAGGATAGAAACGGAACGGTGTGTGTGTTAATGTCTAACTTACGTACTTCTTTTATACGTGCGTATGTTGCATATCTTTTAGTGTGCGTTTCAAAGCGATTGCTTATCTGAGCATAATCACAATTGAGGCCGGTAGATGACGCTGCAATCGATATTTTTAGGAGGACCAAGTCTGTCAGCTCCACTAGTTAAATATAATTTTCTATAAACACACAATACTACGTTATCAATATTGCCAAGTCATATGATTATGAAGTTGGACAGACTTCACTACCAGTACAGATTTTAAATAAACAAATGAACAAAACACCTAGACAGATGTAGTGAGAAATAAAAGACGTTCCAATAAACGCAATCCGTGCATTTAAAAACGTCGAGTTTGCGTTCCGTGGCCACGTGGGTAGTATGAATGGAATAAAGAGGTTGACATACGATGCATGCGTGACTGGCCGCCACGCGGTCTCTAGCCATTACGTAGAATATAAAAACAACGTGTTAAGCTGTTAGTGTTGTTACTATCGATTGGTTTTTGTTGTTGTTTAATAGAATGAATCAGCTGCTCGAGCCGGTTGTGAACCAGCTGGCTAAGTGGTTGCCCGATCTGTTGAGCGACTTGTCTACATTCTTTCACTGCGGTATGAAACTCACTTTACTCTTATTTCTGTCATAACATGTATACTTTTGTCCATGTATTGGCGAAATTTGGTTAAATGTGGAAAACAGACTTTTGTTTATCAAATTATTTCTTTAATAATATTTTTAAGATACATAATTCTTACGGCTAATCATTCATTTTTATCGCATGGTCAAACGGTGAAAGAAAACATTGTTAGGAAACCTATATACATGCATGCATGCATGAGAGATTATCTCGATGACATGTGAAGTCTAAGTCTAGTCAACCCGCGCTAGGCGTAGTGGACTATAATCGAATCCCACTAAAATGAGATGACACCCTTGCTCAGCAGTGGACAATAATTGGGTTGATAATCATAAAACGTTATTCAGTCTTACCGGTTTTCTTCACCCGCAAAATGATAACAATCTACTTTTTCTAATAAGCGTACAAAGGCATAAGTATCGGTGCCTACCCAAGCAATGTCTTTCTCTTTGTACCAGTGACCTTTAAAGCCATTCTATTTTGCTTATGCAGCGCGAGATGATTATCAATTTCGAGCCTTACTTATGTAGATTTAAAACTCTTATTCATTCTCGTATTGGTAGACTCAAGTAAAAAGTATTTAAGCAATCACTCCATTTAATTAATCGTTATTGTATACAGTAAGATTACATTTTTTTATGCAAACGTCTATTTTACTGAGGCTTGAAAATTTCTATAATTGATATGAAGGGTGTTGGTAAGTGTTGGCCTTCTTAATTAGTGATTTTTAATTAAAAAGTATATTTATAGATACGTAGTTCACGTGTTAGGAATTTAATACCTACATTTAATCAATTGCTGTAAGTTTTACTAATTAAGTATTTCTATTGTTAGCTTGTTATTGTTCCATTGACATCAATAATTCAATATGTCATTCTTATTTTTTTAAATATTCGACTGAAGTAAAGACAATGAATTACAAGTCCAGAACACCACAGAACCGTTACGGCCCGCAGTTATCAGTGGTTCCACAGAAAAAAAATGCTAATATCACCTCATTTCTTTGTAAGAAGTGTTTTATGGTGAAAGTGTATGTAGGTACTGTACTTATGTTATACCCTTAGGTACTGTTGCCGCAGTTACAGTCCCATTCAAATGATCGTAAAATCTATAAAAGGTGAACTTCGCATTCGTTTTATGACCGCCGTATGATATATTGAGACTTAAAGTACTTAAATACTATAAATTCTTCGAGAATTTGCTTATAGGAGAGTTTAAAGAAAATTATTACAACAATGACAATATTTTTAGTCGAATGAAAGCTCTCTATTCATGCTATTTAAATTTTGAAACGTTTTTTGGTAAACCTCGAAATATAGTCAGCTACACATAATAAAGTGTTATTATTTTTTATTATCGGTTATCTATAACTATTTAGGCGGGATTTTAAAAAGAACTCACTGATATCTTTAATTGAAACTTTTGCGCGTTGTGTACTACCAGATTTTACAACATGACAAAAACTACCAAACTTAAAAACCTCTTTGCTTTTGATTTGGAAGTACATTAAACGATACATCACTAAAGAGTATAATTCCAAATATCTCCGTTAATATTTCATAAACTAAATAAACACATTAAAGGTGGTAGAAGCCACAAGACCGGCTAATTGCAGTTGATATGACTCGTAAAGTCAATTACGGCGCTCGTGAAAATGTCCGGAATTAAAATTTACGCTTACGGTTAAAAGCCCTATGTACACATAAATCGTTCTTCATATATTTTTATAGCTATATTCAATGGTTTATGTCAAATAGTTGAGTTTGAGACCACACGCGGGGATGAGGTAAAAAATAAACAGACTATGCGCGAAGGAACTGGTTTCATTGTGAGCCTTTTTTTTCATAATACAAATAAGTTGGACGTATAAAATCGTATCTGTGTTGACAGAATCGATGCGATTGTTTCAGCGTTACCATTTTTATAGCTTTTAATATATATTGAAGAATCAAATGGAAATAGTTTTGGTTTTAGTTTAGCTAGCCGCCTTGTTATAGTTTGGTTAATGGAATAGATTTTGTCAATACTGAAATTAGAATAGATATCGGTCGAAATGTCTCACAAACACATTCAAATATCGAAACCACCGCCATGATCACGGAATACTACGAATTAAAACAACAATTCCACTAAAAACCACGACACATGCATTTTGTTTTAATTTATTACACTTAATGCAACACGGAAAAGGTTCTGTGTGGACAAAAGTGAAAATTTATAGCTTTCAACGTACACAGAATTTTCCAATTATCCAGACTCCTGCCGTCGGGCTGCCGACATTATTGATTTTCACTTTTTATGCCACCGCTTGTCCGCAGACAGCTTTTATGGTTTGTTTTAAAAATACGGCAACGGCTTATTAAAATAATTCCTCATCGTTAATTCGCCGATCATACTAATAGCTTTAAAATAAAACATCCCATATAGTGGACGATTCTTTTTGACTTCATTTATGGGTCCAATTTTGATTACAGATTGCTTCTGCTTCAATGTACATAATTCATTAAAACGTTTATTTATAAAAGGTTACGCTCTGTAAAGGTTATATTACTGGACTAATATTAAAAGTCTCTCAACACTTTGTTAATTATAACGTGCCTGACCATGAATGTACCGTCAATGAATGTTAACGCGATTTAACGCTGTGAATGGGGAAATATTTGTGGTTTCAGCGTAGTCAGAAACTATTTGTATTTCCTAGTAACGTAGAGGTTATCTGCGCTCGGCCAGATGCGTGAACGTGGGCCACGTGTTTTTATTTACAACACTATCAAACACCGACTGAACGCACGATCGGCACGAGCTCTCAATGAATCGAGGCCAGCCAACGCGAGAGTGACCTAAATTTTTATTCGCCACGCATAATACTACCAACGTGTTGTCACATGGCAACATTGGCCGACGATACCACTATATAACACGGCCGCATACCCCACGCGAGACGTTTTGTTTTAAATTTAGAACGCTCTATCAGCCGCCATATTTTTTTTCGTTTTCAAACTGGCTTCGTTTACGGTGGTCAGAGGTCAGATGAAGAACGTCGTAATATCGTATAAGTATTTAAAAATAAGCGAATCAGAAACGAGGACATAATAATAAGATAAGCCGTATCTAGAATACACTCACACAATCTAAATCGACTATGTTGTGTAAACTTTACATCACGATAAGTAAAGATAAGGGAGAGCTATGAATCAGGCGACGAATACTAACGTATTTGTTGACTCAAATACATACTTTTTGGGACTAAAAGGTTGTAAGGGACACTGTCACACAATTATATGTCTTATTTACTGTTATTTACTTCTATACATTCACATAAATCTCTACAAGGTTTTAGTTTAGAGTTTCGCAAATCTTTGCCTTATGCTGTTATTATTTTGGCTGATTCATTTCCTAGGCAAATGTGGAAAAGTAAACAGTTGGATTTTAGAACGGAAATGCTATGAGTAAAGCTTTAAAGCGTACCTATTACCGAACGCGTACAAGGCAAATGGGTGAGAAACATACACATTGATAGGCAAAATCCACACATTGTTCAGACGTTTCTAAACCGAATTATGGTCAAGGCAGTCTGTCTGCATATTGTCTGAAAATGTCCTTCTTTCTAAAAATACCATGAATGAACCGTGACCTGCTAAAAGAATCGAGTTCCAGTCATCGATTAAAATCAAATGGGAACGACATTAAAAGAATCGTTGCCATAAAATCATAGCGACAAGCTCATTTAACTAAAAGTAATTTAACCCCAATTAAATGACAGTTTATAATCGATTTCTTGTTTAACTAAAGACAATCGATATATACTTGTATAACTGAACGTAAAATCTTGTTAAACTCATCGATTAAAAATCGAGCAATAACTAGAGATCGAGTAAATATGCGTTCTGCAACATTATAATTTGTAATCGTATTTCCTTATCCCTTCACTCATCCTTTATCATTAAAGAAGAGCTGAAGAGCATCTTACTTGATAGTAATTTTACAACGCAGCCGAGATTTTAGGACCAACGGTAATGTATCGCTACTTATTAACACGACTCGATGAGCGATCAGCAGAGTGATCAACATCAACATTTGTATTCGAGTCATAGATGTATCTACATATGATGTATTGAAAGAAATATGATACAATTAAAAACACATTATACAGATCTTAAATTAATTAAAAACTAATATTTACAAACTTAAAAAATAAAATTAAAAAAAAAAAAGAAGTTATAGGGCGTCAAAAAACTCGTCCCCGACGCTGTCAGGGGGTAGAGTGCCCAGAAGACTGGCAGCATTGCCACGTTGAATGGCAATGCTAATTCTTTGTCCGAAAAAAACGCCAGCCTTTGGGTCACGTGAAAGGTCGACCAAGCGTTTCGAAATTTCTTTGAAGAGTGCTAAGGCACTCGGACCCCATGACCCAAGCGTTTCAACCCCAAACGGCTCGAAAATATAACTATTAAATAAATTGATATATTTTCGCCGCTTGGTGGTCTCCGCAGCTGCAGCAGCAGCGCTAGCACGGCTCGCCGAACTGGGAAGATGGGATGGCGCTAGAGTGTCTACGCATGTTGCGTCCCACACCAGAGGCCTGCCCAACTTCCAAGGAAGTAACGACATGCCATCTGGTCTCTTGCCATCGTCACGTAACAGGCCGTTTGGTTCTAAAACGGCGGCTACGCCGGCGGAGACAAGAGCACGACGGATGATGTCGTTAATATTGGCGTGCCGCGCTATACGACCTGCACTTCTACTGCATGATAAGCCATGGTGTCCAAGGCTGTCGACCATTTCGCCACAAAGACAGCGATGCGGGGCGCAGCAAGGGGCCCCCAAGCGTAAAGCAGCAGCGATCCGGAAGGTCGAGTCATCCAGCATGGTACCGATATTGAAGGATGGAAGGGCGTGTAGCCAAAGACCCGACTCCCATTTACCCACAGCCAAAAGGCGAGCACGCTCTGCAGTATTGATTGACGTATCAATAAGCTCATTCCGTATCAAACTGCAGAGCGGCTCATCCCAAAGTCTCTGGGAAAAAGGGTTAGCTGGAGAATTTGTGTTTGGGCAAATGATTTTCCAGGCATTCGTAGCCTCGGCCATGTAGGATATGTCAAAAAGAAGCAAAGATCGAGCTAGGATATTCCTAGTTAATTTTTCAGTACTATGGACCGAGGACAAAAAAGCTGGTAAACTAATACTGGAAATTTTGCGGATACCGAGACCTCCAAAGCGGATCGGTAGGGTAGCTTGTACCCAAGCCCGATCATTCAGAGCTACGTTCAAAATGGATGATATGGTAGAACGGATAATACAGTCAATTTTTCCCAGAAGATCCGTACGCTTCCATAAAGGTGAAGAACGAAGAAAATAAGTAAATTGAGGACCAAAGCAACAAAAACGAAGTATAGTGAAAGCCGAATGTGTGTTTATTTTAACAAGTCTATCTGAGACGTCATTAAAATTTTGAATTTTTTCTTCAATAAAATTTTGATGGGAGTCATCAAAAATTGGTGACCCTAGAAGACGAAGTGAATTTTTATTAATTAATTTAATTTGTGGAGCTAAACAATATATATATATATTATAAACATATGTATATTAGGTACCTATGTATTTACAAAAAAGTATATGTGTGTTACGCGTTGCTACCTGAAGGGAATTGCCGACTCAGCGCGAGTACCTATTTACTCAAAACGGATGTCGAAAACCCGACCGAGCAGCGGAAACGGCCAGCTGACATAGCGTTTAGTGACGCACGTACCTAGCAATTACAAATCATTAGTTTAAAGAATTATTAATTTTTTTGTCATTCATTATTCCCACTTCGAATAGGAATCATAGAGATAATTATTTTAATTGTAAAAGTTTTATTTTAATAAATTAGTTAACTCATTTTTGGTTTTTTTTCAATCATCCGGCTGCAGTTAACGTAATTGGCGCAGTCGGTAGGATATTCGCGGGCCGGTTCGCGAGCCTTAGGGATCTCTAATATCAATATCCGCGTTCGCGAGTCGCCCGGGCGGCTATCAAGCCCCGACGCCGAATATCCAGAATCTACGGTCCAGCTGCAGCTCCGGTGAGAATCCAGAAATCGATTCACGAGAGAACCAGAATGAAACTCATGTAAGTACACTTTGAATCGCTCTAGTGTTGCTTTCCCTTACTCCTAAGTTTTTCCTTTTCCAAGATTTTTCATCCGAAGGATCCTAAACCCCAGCAGCCTCCATCGCGCCAGGCTCGCTGGTCCACTATAGACATAAATAGGGATTTAGATAGTGATAGTCTCAGTAATTCTATAAATATGGCACATAACCCGGATATAATCTATAAGGCCCTTCGTATGGTCCCAGAGTTTGACGGGAATCCAAATGTGCTTACTAGATTTATCAATATATGTGATACGATAGCTGCGCAGTACCTTAGTAATGCGCAGGGAAGTGAATTGTCTAATTTGTGTCTATTAAACGGCATCCTAAATAAGATCACAGGTTCCGCCGCTTGTACAATCAACTCTAATGGCATTCCGGATAGTTGGCTAGGCATTCGAACAGCTTTGATAAATAACTTTTCAGACCAAAGGGACGAAACTGCATTATATAGGGACCTTTCGTTAGCTAGTCAGGGTAATAAAACCCCACAGGAATTTTATGAGCAATGCCAAACTTTGTTCAGTACGATAATGACGTATGTAACATTACATGAGCATGTTCCCACCACCATTGAGGCTAAACGCGCACTTTATAAAAAAGTTACCATGCAGGCTTTTGTAAGAGGTTTAAAGGAACCCTTGGGGTCACGTATTAGGTGCATGCGCCCCGAGACAGTCGAGAAAGCCCTCGAGTACGTACAAGAGGAGCTTAACGTTATGTATATACAGCGTAGTGATTTTCCAAAGCCTACTCATAACCCTCCTAAATTACCTAACCCCGTATCACCTCATACTAATTTCATGCCCCCGCGTATCCAGAATTTCCCTAACCCAACTCCTAACTGGCCAGCTCCTGTAGGAAATAGACCCACGTTTCCACCACCTCAACCCTTTAAGTTTCATCCCCATTTAAATAACCAACCGCCGCAACATCGCATGCCTACTCGTACGCAGCAAATGTTCCGTGCTATTCCACAGAATTATAACCCGCAAAGTAATGTTTTCCGTTTACCACCTCGAAATAACCAGCCACAAAATCTAGGTCCTAAACCTATGAGTGGTATTCAGCATTTTACACCTAAACCTATGTTAACAGGACATGACTGGAATCGATCCGGTAACCCACCGCCAACAAATTATTTAAAAAGTCGCGAAATGAACATGAATGAGTGCGCTACATATGACGGCTCATATTACCCCGCCGAGTATTGTTACGGACCGGACTATTATTATAATGATTACTCAGACTACAGTTCATACGGTACATTAGAGTGCAGTCCCGATACAGTTTATCATGATCCTAGTTATGAAAGTAGCTTTGCAGAAGAGATACAACCTCAACCAGGTCCGAGTCATTCGGAACAGGATTTTCAGGATGCTCAGATATCAAAAAAGCCAATATAGAATTAAACCTTCAGACCCAGAAGCAACTCCCGTACATATTAATTTCGAATCCTCCTTTAAAGCTCTTAATTGACACTGGTGCAAATCAGTCTTTTATTAGTCCGCAAGCTGTAGAAAAATATTTTTCAGATTTTCCACTTAACTATGACCCCTTTGAAGTGTCAAATGTTCATGCAACTAGCAGGAGCGACTACTCAATAACTTTACCATGCTTTCCCGAATTTAGTGATCCCGATAGTATAACTTTATATATATATCGTTTTCATGATTATTTCGACGGGCTTATAGGATTAAATATGTTATCTAAATGGGAATCGCGAATAGATTTAAAAGATTTAAAATTAATTACACGATCGTCTGTGAATCCAATTCGTTTGCATAATTCATGTAATATGAACCTCTATGAAGATATTATTCCGGCCGAATCTTCTAAGTTAGTTAAAATTCCAATCGATGCCCCAAACGGTGCAGCCTTAGTTTGTGAACAGACTTTATGCAATTGTATTATCCACGAGTGTTTAACTACAGTGACAAATAATCACGGATATATTGAAGTAGAAAATCCGACACCTAATGACATTATTTTATCGTTAGACCGTCCCGCACGCGCTAGTTTATTTAATATTGAGTGCACGCGTACCGAGCTTTGTAATACAAGAGTACAAGACGTCATATCGAGATTGCGTACTGATCATCTTAATGAAGAGGAAAGAGCTAATCTTGTATCTCTGTGCTCAAAATATGCAGACGTATTTTATATCGAAGGTGAACCGTTAACTTTTACTAACAAGATAAAACATCGTATTAAAACTACAGATGAAGTCCCCGTTTACACCAAAAGCTATCGTTATCCTTTCATACACCGTCAGGAAGTAAGAGACCAGATTTCAAAAATGTTAGATCAGGGAATTATTAGACCTTCTGACTCCGCCTGGAGCTCACCAATTTGGGTAGTTCCTAAGAAAATAGATGCCTCAGGTAAACAAAAATGGCGATTAGTTATCGACTTTAGGAAATTAAATGAAAAAACGATTGATGATAAGTACCCGATCCCTAATATTAACGATGTCCTTGATAAATTAGGTAGGTGTCAGTATTTTACGACCCTTGATTTAGCTAGTGGGTTCTACCAAGTAGAAATGGACCCTCATGATATACAGAAAACCGCCTTTAATGTCGAACACGGTCATTTTGAATTTCTTAGGATGCCCATGGGACTTAAGAATTCACCATCCACATTTCAGAGAGTCATGGACAATGTCCTTAGAGGTCTTCAGAATGATATATGCTTAGTTTATTTAGATGACATCATAATTTTTAGCACTAGTTTACAGGAACACATGATCAATTTAGAAAAAGTACTTCAAAGACTTCAGGAGTCTAATTTCAAGATTCAAATGGACAAGTCAGAGTTTTTAAAGCTTGAAACCGCTTATCTTGGACATATTATTAGTAGGGAGGGCATTAAGCCGAACCCAGATAAAATTCAGGCCATTGAAAAATACCCCATTCCAAAAACCCCTAAGGAAATAAAGCAATTTTTAGGACTCATAGGCTACTATCGAAAATTTATCCCAGATTTTGCCAGAATAACTAAACCCCTAACTTCATGTTTGAAAAAAGGTAAAAAAGTTGTTTTAGACTCTGAATATACTGGTAGTTTTGAAAAATGTAAATCCCTCTTAACAAACGACCCCATATTACAATACCCCGATTTTAGTAGAGAATTTATTTTAACAACAGATGCTTCTAACGTAGCCATTGGTGCTGTATTATCCCAAGGAACAGTGGGATCCGATAAACCTGTGTGTTACGCTTCCAGAACCCTTAATGATAGTGAGTTAAATTACAGCACTATTGAAAAAGAATTGCTCGCCATAGTCTGGGCCACCAAATACTTCAGGCCATACTTATTTGGGCGTAAGTTTAAGATACTAACCGACCACAAACCTCTACAATGGATGATGAACCTTAAGGAACCTAACTCACGGTTAACACGATGGCGATTAAAACTTAGCGAATATGATTTTTCAGTTATATATAAAAAAGGTAAATACAATACAAACGCAGATGCTTTATCTCGTGTAGAGATCCACATTGAAAACGCCAATAGTATAATAGATGAATTATGTTCAATAATACCTAACCCTTCAGAAAAACCACAATCTTTAGCAGGCTCTTCAACCGCGACCATACATACAAGTCTCGAGGATCCTATATTAGAGGTCCCAATTACAGATGAGCCTCTGAATAAGTACCATAGACAAATTTACTTTACCGTTGTCGATGATGTTAAACGTAAAGCAACAGCGTCTAAGCCATTCGAGACTCATACACGCATAGCTATCCAGGTATCATCGTCAAATTTAGAAAATGATGTAGTTAACGCCATTAAAGAGTATGTGAACCCGAAAGTTAAAACAGCTATTTTAATAAATCCGCCTCTCGCAATGTACTCGATAATACCCATTATACAAGATAAATTTAAGAGTTCGTCTATGAATCTCGTACTAGTTAAACACGAAATTGAGAATGTTAAAGAGTATCTCCGCCAACAGGAAATCATTCAACATTATCACGACGGAAAGACTAACCACCGCGGCATTACTGAATGTTATTTAGCTCTCTCACGTAAATATTACTGGCCTAAGATGAAGGATCAGATAACTAAGTTCATTAACGAGTGCATTATTTGCGGCCAAGCTAAATATGATAGGAGACCTGTTAGACCACAGTTTAATATTGTACCTCCTGCTACAAAACCTTTTGAAATAGTTCATATGGACTTGTTCACTGCACATAATGAAAAGTACATTACCTTTATAGATGTTTTTACTAAGTACGGACAAGCTTATCATCTCAGGGATGGAACAGCAGTAAGTGTTCTACAAGCGTTGCTACAATATTGCACACACCATGGCGTACCATTAACGTTAATAACAGATAATGGCACGGAATTTACTAATCAGCTTTTCTCTGAATTCACGCGTCTTCACAAGATAAATCACCATAGAGTTCTACCTCACTCCCCCAACGATAACGGTAACATCGAGCGTTTTCACTCGACATTGCTAGAACATCTTCGTATCTTAAAATTACAGCATAAAGACGAGCCCATAATAAATCTCATGCCATACGCTATAATAGGTTATAACAGCTCTATACACAGTTTCACTAAGTGTAGGCCGTTTGATTTATTAACAGGACATTTTGATCCTAGGGATATCTTAGACATCGATATTACACAGCAATTATTACAACAATACGTACAAAATCATAAGGCTCAGATGAAAGAGGTTTACAATATTATTAATCAAACATCATTAGCTGACCGAACAGCCCTAATAGAAAATAGAAATAAAACTCGTGAGCCCGAAGTAGAGTATACCCCTCAGCAACAAATATTTATTAAGAACCCCTCTGCTTGCCGCCAGAAAACAGCACCCCGATATACGCAGGTTACCGTCTTAGCTGACTTACCTATACACATTTATACGTCTAAAAAACGTGGGCCTGTGGCTAAATCTAGATTAAAACGAGCCCATAAGAACCCTCAATTGTTACAGGATTCCACTGTTACTGATCATCCAGCAGACGCGATCCCAGGAGATAAAACTTGAAAGTTTGGCCGATGGACCAGGCTTACTACCTTATAAACTTGGACCGACACGAATGACCACTCATTATCATTCATTCCTGCAATATGTTAATCTCAAAGTCATTGAAGATCAAATTAACCTCTTACAAGATCAAATACAAAGTTACAAAAGTCGGCTCAGTAATGATACATTTAGTTTATTCGAACTACAAATTAATTATCTTACGGACAAAATTGGCAAGGCATCAATTCAATTGCAGTCTTTAGAACCTAATCGTAGTAAAAGAGGACTAGTAGATGGGCTAGGATCTATAGTAAAAAGCTTAACTGGTAATTTAGATTATACAGACGCTCTCCGGTATAATAACGCTATTAAAATTTTAGAGAATAATCAGAATAAGATTAATAACGAATTTGATGATCATATTAGTCTCAGTAAAGCATGGATGAATAAGCATAATGATGTATTGGTTCAACTAGTAGAGAATCAGAGTAAGATCAATGAGACACTAAAACTCTTAATGAACACAACTCATAAAACCGATATTATCATAAAACATGCAAGGTTAGGACAGCTTCTTAGTATCTTAGGCAATAACGTAGAGGACCTAACTTTAGAGTTGATTAGAATAGAAAATATTCTTGCATTTATTCGTGCATCGAGCACACATCATTCTATGCTTGATATAGATACACTTAGGTATATGATTAGTAGGTTAGAGAAAATATATGGTAAAGATAAAATATTAAACCTAGAGTTAAGAGAATACTACAATATTATAAACCCAGGCTCTTATTTTAGCGAAAAGCAAATAGTTCTAGTATTTAAATTCCCAATTATTTCCAAAGATATATATGATCTATACAGATTGTCTATAGTACCTAATAAATACCAGAAAACCCTTATCCCTACCTATCCATTTATAGCAACTAACGATGAGTCATTCGTGTACATAGAAGCAGAATGCTCGAAGTTAAACTACTGGTATCTCTGTGAAAAGGAAGTCACTCATCAACTACGCACGAAGTCTGACTGCATCCAAGAACTCATCAGGAACCAAGCCCTTCAAGATACCTGCCACTTTACAATTGTCACGCTGACTCAAGAAGCCATGGAGAAACTGGACGACCAACACTACACACTCTCGTTCCCCAATTCAACCCAAGTACACCTAGTATGCGGAAGAGAAGATTTCATCTCACTACAGGGCAGCTACTTGGCTACAATCCCAGTTAACTGTTATCTACGCACCATGCAACTTACCATAACTAATGAAAACGATGTGATACAAGGCCAGCCACTGAAATTAATGAACATTCCCTATGACGCTGAGAAGAAAGATGCTGCATCAACTTATATTCATCTCAACTCGATAAACCTAAAAGGACTACACAATATCCAGAACAAAGTTATGATGGAGACGCCGATGCAATTGGAAGATATACAATCAGATGCCCTATACCATACGACTATACCCTTCTATGTCGTTACCTTAAGTGCTATAGCCTCAATTATAGCCTTTACACTCTACCGATATAAATGCTTTCCCGGCTCCACGACGTCTAAGTCTGAAAACCACATCTACGAAGATCCAGATAAAAGGGAAGATCGTCCGACGCTACCCGAAAGGAACACTCCAGCAACATTTTCTCTCAAGGTTCTAAAATAGTTGCTGATCTGCGGGTGGAGATGTTACGCGTTGCTACCTGAAGGGAATTGCCGACTCAGCGCGAGTACCTATTTACTCAAAACGGATGTCGAAAACCCGACCGAGCAGCGGAAACGGCCAGCTGACATAGCGTTTAGTGACGCACGTACCTAGCAATTACAAATCATTAGTTTAAAGAATTATTAATTTTTTTGTCATTCATTATTCCCACTTCGAATAGGAATCATAGAGATAATTATTTTAATTGTAAAAGTTTTATTTTAATAAATTAGTTAACTCATTTTTGGTTTTTTTTCAATCATCCGGCTGCAGTTAACGTAATTTGTGTAGTATATCAACCTCCTTGTATCCGTAACACAAGGCGTGGTTGCCTACCACGGAACTAGATGGCGTTGTGTCATAATGTTCAGTTATTGGTGGCCGAAGGTTAGCAAGAAGATCGTCTGCCGTTCAACAGCCATTTCGCTGTCAACGTATACGAGACGGGAGCGGCATGAAACCAGGAGAAAGATAGGAGATAGAAACCAAACCCTATATCCAGCATACAACCTAGTGAATACCCGTAATCCTCAACCTGAACTAAATAATTTATTAGGCGATTTCACAGGCAAGAAAAGATATAGAAAATTGAGAAAATCTGTGTAAGTAATTACAGATAGTTAATTGAACTTCTTACGAAACCGTTTTTATATGTTATTGAATTATTTGGTTTAAGTAACGTATTTCGTTACGGTAATGTGGTTGCTAGGAGACCAATGTCTTTTAAACAAATTAAAAAATACTCATAAGCAGTCAAAATGATTAATTATATTATGGAATCAAATACGTAATGTATAAATAATTAATTCGTATCAATTTGAATAAAAATATACACCTATGTGTATCATTAATTCAGGCTCAAATATTCAATAGAATATTTAGGGAAAAAATCATCTTTTCATTGAATATATTTTAATATTGATTTGTTATTTTGGAGAGAAAATAGATATTTTATGTTTCAGTAATTCGGGAAAAATATTATACTTCTACAGGCTTATCAATTTCATTATTTACGTTTTTCTTCATTTTTGTAGTAAGCTTGATTGCAGGCCATTTTTGGACCTTATAATGTTAGAAATAAAGTTGAAATTGGATACACTACTTTTTGTTGCTTTTGCCGAGGTTTCAAGATTATACCTCCTTGGATAAATTATAATTGTAATGAGTAGAGAATAAAGGTAAGTTTATCATATTTTTTTATATGAAGAACATCCATATTCTGACCGTTTGTAGTAACTATAATAACTTTAAATCTTAAATAGGTAGGCAAGTTGTGTATGTCAAGATGTTTTTTTTACGATCCTTAATTCTTCTGACATTCATACAGTTTTAAATTTAATGGCATATAGTATCTAGGTATTATAAATTATTTATAAATAAGAAAAATTAGGTATATTTATTTATAAAAAAAACCTAACTTATTTTATAAAAATATATCTTCTTTTCTTGTATTTTTTTTAAACTATTAAAATCTTGTTCTGTGAAACTACCACGACAAAACATGAAATATTATAAGACTAATTAAATTTTATAACGTTTTAACTCATTCATTAGTAATTAATTAAAATCAATTCTGTCATAAATCATAGAGTTACCGTACCTACTACCTACATAATTATTAACTAGCCGGTTGTTAAAAACTTTATCATTATAATATAACTACAACATGTCGAACAATGTTAATTAAATTATTTACTTTCATAACGATAATTACGAATAATTCCTTAAGTAACAGTAACTAATTACCAAAGTCGATACGACGAAAGTTGTACGATTTAAATAGGGTTGGGAACAAAATTAGAACACGAATACGTTTTTCCGTAGTGTTGTGATTAGTGCGCGAGACGTCCGTCATGCTATGATCGACTTCATTCGTCCAGAAGTCAGCACTGAACACGAGCAGAGCCTCGCTCGTCGCTCCACATTCATCGCTGCGTCTTGCTCGCGTGCCACCGGGAGTATTGACCTTTTAACTAAAGCGATTTAGCGCAATCGAACCGGTTTCATTTTCCCATCATAGATTTATTCATCACAAACAAATACTTAAATATTTATAAAACAATTAAAAATTAACACCAAAGTTAAACCCACCTCGAAACTCTTCCGCGAGCGGAGCTGGCCGAAAAAATCCAAGACCTCGACACAAAATTAAAAAATAAAATAAAAACACAACACACGCGACGCAGACGTAAAAATCCAAAATCAAATTTGCGCGGGAAATCGAGTTATAGTGATGTGCAACGGCCGATCGGCAATCGATAGGTGCAGCGGGAATCGATATGTTACGTAAAGCGCGTTGAGAGCCGGCGTCGTCGCACGTGACTGCTGCCCGTGTGACGGAACGAACGCGGCAAGAGCGGCCGCGCGCCGCGTCCCGCGCCCCGCGCCGCATACGTATACGTACCTATACCAGACGTTTGATAAACAAATTACAAATTTTAGATATACGTCGAGATGAGCTGAGCTTTAATAGCTTGTTTTACAAGTCTTTTATAAAGGAAAGTGGCGCTTATGAAATTCTTTACCACCGTTAAGTAAGTTAAGTTATACAAAGTTTTTTTAAGAAAGTAAAACTTTGACTTATGTAATACGACTAATGATTGGGTGGCTACTGAACAGATTGAATCGAATAATTTAATTGAGTCAGAAAAATATTTTGAGATACATCTCGGGTGCCAATAATCAGCTATTTCTGTACTTTTTCAAATAAGTATACTTATAGAAGTATCATTCTGAATCTCACAATCACATCGAATACAATAGAAAATGCTATTATGTTCGAATAAAAGTGTGCTTATAATATGTAACTCTTAAGCTCAGTGAGCTTGTCAAAGAAAATTCAGTGAATATTTGGTTTATCTATGGTAACAGTCTGCTGCATTTTAAAGTCACACGTTGCACAATTGCAAAAAGTATAAACAGTATTAGTTTCATCTTAGAAATAACATTAACGGTTAGTTTTCAATGAAGGTATTTTCTTATGTAGGTAGTGTTTTTTTTTTCAATGAATCTTCACACAACATAGTTTGAAAAAGCCCCAAAAATGCTCACTTCCTCAACGCACGAGAGCATCTGCATAATTAAATTTGCAAATTCCGGCAGAAATTTAGATAGTTTTGTTTTCTGTCTATTCCTAAAATAATTTTGACTTTTTACAGAGCCTTGCCTTGCTGTACATGTCAGAGGTAAGCCTCTCCCAAATCACTAAAGACAATGAGGAACAGAGTATAATAATTTAAATTTGATTACAATATCATATTGCAAAATGTTCCTCATTAAAAATCGAAACAGTCGCGTCACGTTTCCGTGACCTTATACGTCGGATCTTCAATGCTACATACGTATAGCTATAATAAATGTTGATTAATGGAGGCATACTCCTATAGGTGCCTACTGCCTGCCGATTTTCAGTGCGACCTCGATATTTCCATCGGTGTACGAATACTGAGTCAAGGAGAAATTTTAATATGCCTTATTTTTAGATGTTTCGCTGTACTTTGCTATTTTAGATCGATTGGTTTTGAAATTATTTAGAAACTGTACATTTTATAGCGTACTATCACGCTAGTATTCACAAAGGTGTCTCAGTGGTCGTAGTTCGCTGGTATGTTTTAGGTCCAATATAATAAAGACCAGACTCAATGCCAGACTCCGAGTTACTACAAAGAATTTCAAAGAAAATCTCAATAACATTTGCTCGACCTGGGAATTGAACCAAAAACGCTCAGTAATCTTAACCGATATTTAGTAGAAAATATAGTTAATATTTAATCACTATTAACATAATGAATTAAACCTTGAATATGAATAATCGAAATGAATCGTTTCTGTTAAAGTCGCTTAAAGGTTACAATTAAAACAAACGGCATTGCCGAAATAATAAATTGTAACGACATTAACTAAAATTGGTATCAAATTTATTGTATACTAAAAATTATATTTAACATTTATACGACAAATTTGTTTTCATTAGCGTCACAGTTAATGAGCAATTAGATCGCTACGAGTTCCGGGCGTAGCGGCGGCGGCGCGGGCGTAGCACATCGTAGACCGTTTCACTCGAGTTTCGCCGCGGTGCTTATGCAAAAGAGGCCAATATTTCATCGCTCCTCCGTCTATTGCAGCCAGCATTATCATAACAATCGCTTACACTATGTACAAATGTTTTCCATGTAATAATAATGCCCATTACACAATTACCCAGCAATTTCATTAGATTAATTTCTTAAAAGCATCGGTATCGGTTATCGGAACAATCGATTCTATATGTCAATAATTTTCTATCGTACAAATGCGATTATACGGTTACCATCACTAACATTGCTCGATTCATTTTTCAAATATTTTCTTTGTTCGAACTGCAAGTACTACTAAAACTTCAAAAAAATGAACTAAAACCTTCTTGGATCAACCCTATGTGAGTTTCTAAACGATAACAAATAAAATAAATCTGCAATTTATTTTAATTTGAAAATAAACCTTATCAGTTAGCAAAAAACGTATGTAAATAGTGAAGTTTGGACAGACGTAGACGTTGGTTAGGTATATCTATGTGGTCGACAGCATTATTCAGCTGAATATGCAATTAAACGAGGGCAGTTTGAGCGGTGCACCGGGTGCGAGAGGGACAGCGAACCCCGCCACTCGATATTATATTGAACAAGTTTATAACTACGTGTATTAGACGAACGAGTTCCTACAACGTTTTCTCATTTCCCGGGAAACTTTTCTAATATTATAGTTTCATTCATATTGTCGGTAGTTTCGCAGAGTTTTCTTTCGTGGAAAATGAAAGACTATTTCCATAACTATTATTTTGCTTTTATAGCTTTGTTAGTTTCTTTCGGTTCAAATAGATTTGTTAAAGTTTTCTACTTTATCGTTCGGAAATAATGTTTGTTCTTTGGAAGTGTTAACCTACACTGTTTCTTGTAGGCTAAAGAGAATATATATAAATCAATTTCCATATTATTATTCAATTTTAACAGTACACAATAAACCTTAGTACAAAGAGTACATGGGCCATTTTCCAATGCCATACGAGCATTTAGTCCCATCCCTTATAGTAATATGATGATTTGTAAAAGAAAAAACAAACTTCTGAGGTAAGATCGATTTAGATAAAACCTGACCTATTTCAATATACTTGAGATGCAAATACATAATGCAATGCACTGTTTTATTCATTATTAATATGTATCACCAAACTCTATCCCAGATTCAAGTTGAATAGCTACGATTGACCGTAGATTTGAAAACAATATACATGATATTTGGGTAAATATCATGCATTAGAAGTGGATACTTGCAAGTATTATAAAAAACCGACTTTAAGAACCACAAAACCATACTAACTTCTTATTTTTTTTGGAGATCTATAGGAATATCTTCGAAGTCTATTTTCCAGTTCTAATTAAATTAATATAGAACTACCTTGGCTTAGCTTTGAAGAATCGTTAAAATCGGTCGCAATTAACTAAGCATTTTCCCATATCGCGGAATATAAACACAACATTGAGCATCTCTCGAATCTTTCTTGTGAAATCGAAACAAGAGTCTTAACTTCTTTTATTATCTTTAAAAAACGCAATTTCTGAAATACCTATTGAAAAAAGAACGTTGTTATTTTTTTTAAATGGATCATCAACTCTGTCCATCCTAAATATTCTGTACGATCTTACAATCATGAATAAAACTTTATTTTTTACTTTTTGCTCCGTTATTGGCAACATTAAATCAGCCTGCCTATGCTATTACTTTAATTACAACCATTACATAAATTGCCGGTATCGTTTGCCTAGTCTAGAAAGGTTCATTATTCATGCTTATTATCGGATACAGCTTTAAGACTTAATTCTTGTGACAATTAGATTCATTATCTTTATCTTACAAATCGCCCATAGTTAATCTTTATCATATATTTTAGAATATGTTAATATCAATGTACATTTTTAGGCAGGAAGTTTAAGTACAATGTGCAAAAGTCTTCAAAGAAGGTTGAATATCGTGTCACAATTTGAGCTCAACCAGTGTAGAACTTTTTGAGTTTTTAAAGCTTACACAAACCAACTGATACCTATATAAAGATTAATAATATAGTCGATTTCCTTTACTTCCAATTTTCTTTTAATAACTATACAAGCAATACCATTATATCTATTACAGATTCATTTATGAAGAGTAAACATAGATGTAAGAAAATAACACAGTGCCGTGACGTAGACGAAGCAACGAAGATCGAATTGAATGTAAATGTTGATTTTTAATTATGTGGAGCTCTGCAATTTATGCACAGTCGTGTCTCAGTTTTCTGTGTAAACATTACGAACAAGCTCGAATTGTGTTCGGAAATGTGCAGCTAACGAACCAAATTCAAAGTTCACGTATTTTTACATGGAAATATTTTGTGTCTATGGAGAGAATACCTGCTATGTTATTTTTCTGTACGCTTTAGTTTTGTTCTCAGATAAGAAAAGTTGCTTCTGTTTTTTGGATTCTGTTGGATTCTGGTCATTCATTTATTCCCATTCATATAGTGATACGAAAATTAAGGTAAGGGTTTCTTCTAAACGTAAAAAGATTAAACAAATGTGACAATTAAAAAAGAAATTATATAAAATTCCCGACTGCACCTCAGTTTAACAACAAAAAGCCCATCCACCTACATTTCTATTCGAACAAAAACTAACTAGACCAACAAGTACCCCGTAATAACGACACCGGACGGCCAAAGTTTCATTAGAAAAAGTTCTTTTGTCGTCGACTTAAACTTAGTTCACAATGGTCGTAATTAAAAGTTGGCGGCAATGCGCTGGTGACAGCGGCAATCCGCCATAATCCCGCCGCCAGAGGGCGCGCAAAAAGGGCGCCAAACTCGCACAGATAAACAACTTCCCGCGTTTTGTTGCATTCACTTTGATGTGGTCTAATGCAGCGGTTTGTTTTAATGGAGTTTGTTGAATGCTGATATGTTGGCACTGTCTTTTGGTGGGCATCGTTCAGCGTGGCTTAAACACTTTTAAGGTTTGGCATTCTTTTTGTGCATTGTTATTGCGAGGGCGATTCATGTCGGATTCCAGTATGTTTTGTTGTTGATTTTAGAACTCGTTCTTATTAAGTCCAACAAGATTAACATCACATTTTCCCTTCTATTATATAGTTTAATTGAATTTTGGACAACTCAGTGTGGAGTACCTTAACAAAACTTAATTACATTCCTAACTCGACGCAAATGTAAAGTAATATCAATAATACATAAGTATATAAACCAAATATCACTTTACAAATTAATGACCATACGATACGGAAATTAAGCGGCGTACGGGCGGGCGCTGGGGGGTTGTCTGCCCCCTCCCACAGACGGAGAGGGGGGTTAGAATAGCAATCTAGGGAGCTTGAATAGTCTGGGTGGTTGAATGAAATATCTAGCGTTGCGGACTGCCCATCAGGCCTACGAAAATGCATTAGGCTTGGTAGATGAGCCTTTGCGTTTAACATGTAGACGAACGCACGCCGAAATAGCCTGTGTGGTGCTTCGTATTGATCGGCGTATCGGCGTCGTATGGAAATTATTATACATTTTGACTTCCTCCCCTTTGCTCGGTTATTGGTTTGGTGCGTGAAAAGATGCTGAGTGTAATTATTTTGTACAACATTTTGTTCTTCTATAACGTCTTAGTATTTATTAGTGTGCGTTGACGAAATGCCATAGAGAATAATACTTTACGGACGAAAAAGTTCACACTAAAAAGTAATTTTCGGTAAAGCAGATATTTTCCTTTCAAGTTAATACAATACATATGTTTAGAAGAGGTTTTCCTATTCTTGAAAACACAATTCTGGAAAATCTAATAAGAATGCAAAATAGATGCTAGTACAAACATTATTCCATTATTAGCGAGACGGCCAACGTGATATATTATCAAGTTAAAATTAAATTAATTTCATCCCCTCTTCTCCAGATTGACGCAGGGTTGCCATCTTGCGATATAATTCCCGAAAATGGTGATCAAGTTGGTCAAAAATCGCTCTGTCATTATAAGGTAAAGTGGTTGGAATTTGATTATAATTTATGGGTCAGATTTTTTAAAAGAGTATAAGAAGGTAATTGACAAATGACATGTTAGAAGCGAACAAAGATAGTTTTAAACAAATTCGATGCGAGTCTGAATTTAATTGTCATTAATATTAAATTAAGAATATTATTTATAATAACAAAACTTAATTTTTTAACACCATTTTTCGTTGCACCATTAATCATCGAGCAGATTTAGTGCAGGATTAGTAGACTCTTCCAAACTTTCAGAATTGTATGAAATTCTCATAGATGAGTAGATTTGAATATAATATCTATGTATTCATAATTATCACTTGTGTACGAATGCGGCCGTTTTTATTATCGACATTTAAAAAGAACCAATTAAATTTGGCCCAGTTAGAATCAATTATACTTTAAGTTGTGAAATTCGGTGTCTCAAAGATCAACACGAAAAAAACTACCACTACCTACATAGTTGTCGCAGTTTCACATGTCGGTAGCAACCCTACTATCCGCGCTATCTCCCTGATATATTCAGGATGTTTAATTAAAATATCTTTAAGTGATTTACGACAGTATCGATAATGGTAGGTTCAAGGCTGATTTATCGGGCCCAAGATTTATATATGTCCGCGGAGATAGTCATTATGATTCATTTGTTTATGTGACTTTGTTACGCCGTAAATTTCGAGTTACATCTTTATTGCGTATGCCGATAGAGTCGTATTTGTGTCGTAATTACTGGTGTCTGGGAAATATCTTGTGGCTCATTCCCATATCTCGCGTGTAGATTGTAAACAATTTCAAGTAAATGCAACGCGTTTGGCTATAACATCTTTTGTTTGCAGTTTACGAGATTGTTATGCCACCGTCTTGACTTGTTGCCGGTGTTGCCATAAAACGACTGAACTAACAAATTGGATTGTATTTTTTTAAACATTACTATCAAATTTTGTATATACCTACTTATATAGGTACTTCATGTAATTAATGAAATAATTTAAATATGTAACACGTCGTTAATTATTTATTTATTATCTACAAAAATTGTTCGAAATATTGTTGTCTATAAAATCTTAGAAGAATTCGATTAAAACAATAAAAAAAACCGGATTGGGATTTCATTGGGGAAAAGTGGAGACCGCGATTGGGCAAACGTAGTGTAGGACGACCTGCGACACGATGGACCGACGATTTGAAGAAGGTGGCTGGTAGCGGATGGATGCGAGCTGCCCAAGACCGGGAAGGCTGGCGCTCTTTGGGGGAGGCCTACGTTCAGCAGTGGACGGCTATAGGTTGATAATGAATAAAAAAAGTTATTAAACTCCCTAACTTCCAAATTTAAACGATAATTGAGAAGCGGCATTAAAAGTTGCCAGCAATATTTTTATGTAGAGGACTCATCATTTTTATTAGCCGCTACCAACAACAATGGGTATTTATAAGAGTTTTATCGGGCAAATTCGATTCATTGCAGTACCGCCGTGCCCCGGGATACCAATTTCCCGAGAAAATTAAATTTTCCGCTCACCCGGAAAAAGTTAAGGCCCAGAACGGTGACTTGTACGTTTTTATGTTTCTGTTTCACCAGCGCAGACGGGTTTTACAACTATTGTAATTTGATAGAGGTGTTCTATTTGTAAAAATATATATTATAGTAATATAAATGTTTAAAAAAAGAATACAGAATGTTATTTTAAATTATGATGTTTTTTTATTTTGTTTGGTTTATAGTCTACATAGGTAGTTTAGACCTCTCCAACAATTCGTTCAAGTTATAATTTTTTGAATGGACAGTAAATTTAAAAACTTGTTAAAGAATTCCAGTTTACACAGCGTATCAACTTTGAGATAACTATAACTAATGCTATAATTATCTTGATCAAATCAAAAAAAGTTTAATAACTTATTGAAAATGAAAATTAAAAAAATAATATTTATGTCCAAAAATAAAAAGTAGGATACCATTTAGTATTTACCTACTGTCAGAAAGATTGAAGCGAGAAAATTCGAAATTAACATTTAGGAGTAAAATTTACAAAAAAAAGATTTTTACGAGAGCACATAGGTAAAGTTATATCCTGAAATCCGAAGGATTACGAAAATACCGGAGGACAATTTGATAACATAAATATTGAAAACGGCAGTAAAACGCACGGTCGGATTTTGCGCTCTACAGAAATATAATCCGACAATAAAACAGATTTTGGGAGCGAACCCGGGTAATCCACGATATATTAAAAGTCGTCTGTTAAGCCTCTTACACACGTGCTTATATTCCGAGCCTTGAAAAAGAAAAAAACTGAAGTGTAACAATTATTTGCCTATGAATTAAGCTAGGGATCCAGATTTATTTTATTGACTTACACTTCATTTATGGGTAGGTACTGTACTAAGAAAACATATAATGTACTTTATACGTCACGTGTCTCGTTGGTTTAATGGTCGTAAGTGTGCCTACTGAGCAAGAGATCTTAGGTTCAATGCCCAGAGTGGGCAAAGTGTTATTGGGCTTTTCTATAAATTTCTCGGGAGTATCTCGGAGTTTTGATTTCGTGTCCGGTTGATGGCAATAGGCTCACCCCTTATTATATATGACTTAAAACATGCCTGCCGGCGAATTAGGGGTGTACATTAGTATACTTCTGCCTAACTCTTCGGAGATGACAGGCGTGATGGTATGTTATGTTATTTTATAAGTAGTCGTAGTCCTAGGTCCTGGTTGAAAATTTTTTCGTATCTTTTTTTTTGCAATGTTTTCAGATGGGCTCAATAAACATTTTTCCTTTCTAGATAAACCGATGAAAGAATAGACAACTTACAACGCCAAGAACATTGGTGAGGCGTATAATTTTTTTAAAGTTACTTTACTAATATGGATGTTTTATATTATAAAAAGTGAGGAGCTATTGTCCGTTTTCCGGGAAACGCGGTGCGGACTTTTCAAACTTCCCCATTTTTATGTTTATTCAACGTAACAGATGGTACGATATAAAACACGGTGCAATATTGTACGTACCGCGGCCGTAGACAAACTTTTTTTGTCTCGTGGTAAATATTTAAAATGGACAAGTTTTTTTTTTCACGTAAACCAGAGACAACATGTTTATGTCGTGGAACTTTCTGGATATCGGCATCATATGAATTATTCAGGAACACACTGATACATAATGTATATTTTATTATGTAGAACAAAGGTCGCTTTAAGTACTTACTTATGTAAGAATTTATTTTAATGATGTTATATTTTGAACTTTTTCGTTTGTTTATAATTAAAACAAAATTGGTGAAACAGGAGTGTTGTGGCGTCTCGGATTTTTTAAAGGAATAAGACTAAATTAGTTTTACCTATCATAATTTTAAAAAGATCGAGATATATAATAATATAAGGACCATTTTCTTATATAATAAATGTCATAGTCTTTTTTATAAACTTGTAGTCAAAATCAGTTCATCTGTTTAGAAGAGGCATATACTGATACAGATGTTAAAGTTATACGCCCCTTTTGCGTAGCAGGTTAAAAAATACATTCTGTAAGTAAAACTTTTAAACTAAAGCCCAGTAATTCAGAATATTTTATAATGTTTTCTATTCAAACAGAACACATTTCTGATGGGGCGGGATCGATTTGCATTAGAATACCCGATTTCCCGCGTACGTGACACCCGAGCACATCACTAGAGCTACGTCATCGAATGTGTCGAACAATTTATAGCCCCACTTGTTGCTTAGATTCTTTCACGACAAATCGTACGTTGCGGTTTGAACATTACACGTAGGAAAAATGCGTTGTCAAAT
Organism: Craniophora ligustri; assembly: GCA_905163465.1. Classification (NCBI taxonomy): domain Eukaryota; kingdom Metazoa; phylum Arthropoda; class Insecta; order Lepidoptera; family Noctuidae; genus Craniophora; species Craniophora ligustri. The sequence goes on along the minus strand of LR990959.1, from coordinate 13,726,420 downwards.
TGTTTTTTATTTCTGACAGTTGAGGGTTGTGCTAAACGTGACCGTCAAATCAATCTCTTATGAGCCAAAAAGTCGATTGTTTTGTTGTTATATGAAGGAGAAAATGATATAGAATACCGGCCAAGTGCGAGTCGGACTCGCGCACGAAGGGTTCCGTACAAAATTAGGCAAAAAATTGCGTTTTTTGTATGGGAACCCCCTTAAATATTTATTTTATTTTGTTTTTAGTATTTGTTGTTATAGCAGAAATAGTAATTCATAATTTGTGAAAATTTCAATTTCCTATCGAGGTTCTTGAGATACAGCCTGGTGACAGACAGATTTTTGTAACGTTGCTTGATGTCAGTTTATACTTTGAAAGCACACCAAGCTTTAAACTGATACATATTTAAGTACAAACACAGGTCTGTCAAGCGTAGTGTCGCCATCCACTAACCGCGAGCGCCACAATTCGCTTCCAATACCGCACGGTTCATTTGGCGCGTTCTTAAAACCGCACCAGCCGCAACCCTAATCGCCTGCTAAGGGTTGTCACCCGTGTCTTATTAGCAGCGGGCTCAAAAGTCACATCGATTCACTTGTTGCACACCTCTAGTACTAACGTTTTACGGTGGCTTGCGCCCCGGGACGTGACAACCCGTGGGATTCCCGGAATCCCGGGGTAAGTGTTTGGTGGATTGTGTGGTAGCACTATTTCAATACGCTTCGTGAGAAATGTTGTAAACATGTGCATTTTGTTTTTCTACAGCTGCAGCTAAACGATGTTTTTATAATAACATTGGAGACTGGATATTGAATCGCTGTAATAAATGTTAAATCAATAACAGTTTAATCACGCTGTAAATTCTGATAATGAAATTTCGGATTGAGGTACATACTTAATATTTATCTACGACCTTATTTTGATCTGTCAGTCCAATCTAAATTAATTATATTGCCGTTTGCCTTTTTTCTACCCCATCTAGATCAAAATCGCTGCATCAAGGCATAATAATGTCACATTTACCTAAGACAAAGAATGAAAGCTGTGATCACTATGTACAAGGTACATGAACGAAAAACACGTCATAAATTACATTATCTTATTAATTTAATTACATGATGAGCTATATCTTAAACAGCTCTTCAAGTTAATCGAAACAAAAAGAAATATAATATGTTCTGTATTCCAAACTTATTCCATTTTCTATCGAAACGAACTTCTCCTTAACGAAATATTAATTCCAAATCTAAATAGCCAAGTAACTTATGAAATTACCAACGAATAAGTTAAGGTCTAGACGTTGGCAAAATATTGTTGATAGCGCTTTCATACAAATATAGGTCCTCTTAATATAATCAAAACGAATCAACTATTCACATTGAAATTTAAATTATTTTATGAATTTAGCTTAATTTATGCCTATATCTGGAGAGAACGGGGCCATTATTAAATTAAATTTACGACGAGACGCAGATTTCCATATTTCTCATAGACTTGGCATGTATTCGTAAAGCAATTTAACTGATTTTATTTGCGAAAGATTTTACTTGATTATATAACGTAATAAAATGTTCTGCGAAATAAGAATTAAATATGAATTATTTAATGAAGAACTAAACAAATCAAATCAAATCAAATCAAATCATTTATTTCAATTAGACCAATACAGGTACTTTTGAATTGTCGAATTAAATTGAATTTAGTTGCACGGTTCCAAAAGGTAGGTCTTATGGAGAAGAACCGGCAAGAAACTCCATAGATACTCTTTTTAAATTAAATACAAAATTGTTGGTTTTGTTTTACAATGCTTTATGTATGTAATATCAATATGAGACTGGTGCAGTTCGATGTGAAACGTATTATTTATGAAAGTAAAAGAAATAACTAAAACCAATTTCGGTTGCCATAACATGTATGAGCCGACCAGTCCCAACTGATAGCACCCGTTCACGAGCATGACGTGTGTATCGGCGTCTGTCTACTCAACCATGTTGTAGGGAATAAAAAGACCCGACACACAACGCCACCATCAGCAGGACATTTGAGTGAGCAAAACCTTATCACACATTCATTCTTTGCTAGCGGCCTGCCCCGGCTTCGCACGGGTAAATACAGGTATATAGCCTCTGTTCATCACGCATAATGTATGTAGTATTCTAATGGTGAAAGAAATATTGAGATCAGTCCAGATTTAAAACCTTTTTCAAACCGACCAAAGAACCACACAACATTAAAAAAAAGAAATTGTCAATGACACATTAGTGCGCGTTTAAGTTAGAAGCAATACTCTTTTTTTCGAACATAAGTTTGAAAATAATGAGTTGCTATAAAAAATATATGGACACGTGCCAATATTTTTTTGATAAACAACGGATGGCGATGAAAGCGATCGCATATTCCAGGATAAGTGGCCCCGACATGTGAAGTGATGGTTTTTTATTAATTACCATAATGAAAGCAGAATATCTTTAATAAAATATTTGGAAGTTTTCTTTTCAACTGGAACCATAATTTACTTAAACTACATGTAATTGAACCAGCGACTATTTTAGCGTAATCTTCAATTAAACAACCGTCTTGAGATGATAGATGTTATTTCGTTTTTATGTATTTAGAACTAAGCAATTCTTGATCGGCAATAAGAATAAATTATGATTTTTAAAATATTGTACACTAGATAAAAAAAATATACTATATAAAAAATATACTAGAATATACTAGATAAAAGAAATATTGTTCTTCGCTTGCGGCTACGGGCTATCAGGTAACCAACTTTCTAGAGGCCAAATTTTAGCTAAATATCCATTTTTACATCGCTTATTAACAAAAATCCAAACAATTCGATTAATAATATTAGTAGAATGGACTCACCAATAACACTTATTTATTCTTTATTTATAAATAGGTCATACTATCTTACTGGCTGGTTATACAAAAACACAGACTCAATATTAATTTAAGAAAAGAAACCCTCTCCATTGTGATGGAATCGGGCAAAATTGGGCGATTCCACAGAGCAAGATTGCCGAGAGAATATACCTTTTTCTTGAAAACGGCGCAATAAAAATGTAATAGCGTGTTCTATCGGATTTTTCCAATTCAAAGGCATTTTAAAAGATACCCTTTGACCGTGGCAATTGAAGTTAAGCCACACAGGCCAATAGAATTTCTAGTTCTATTTTTAAATAAAATATATTTATCATAACGGCTTCATAAATGCTGGCTGGAAACAGAACACAGTTCATATTTATAATGAAAAGGCTTCTCTAATAAGGCAATAGAAAACCGACAAAAACCCAATCTGACCTGACTTACGAAAACAACACTTTATGCAATTTTGTTTCGATTTCTTACTATTAAATGACTTTTTCAGTATATTTCATAATAATATATTTAGTTTACGTAATGAACGAATTCAAACTTCGAGTAGCTACTGGGAATTTCATACAAAAACTCAATAACATTTTGCTCGACCGGGGAATCGAACCCAAGACCTTTTACTTAACATTCGCGCTTACGACTTCTAGACCAACGAGGCAGATATTATGTCAAACGGTTGTTATAGGTACAGTTTCATCGAATCTGTCAAGTAAAATTCGAAATTCGAATAAGTCCGTAAAGATTCGCATTAGTTCCCATAGACAAGTTTGAAAGTCTGTATTCAGACTAAAACATCAGCATATTGGCTCGTTAGTAAGACATACGAGAATGCGCGCCATCTGAGGTATAGCTGAAGCTTTGTGATCATAATGTACGTGTATCCGAACGTGTGTGAGTGCAGACATAGGGTTACAATGGGCCATTGTGACGGATAAGGTTTTTTTTTGCTCTAAGTTGGCAACACCGACTTAATTGTCTACGGAAAATTGGAAAAGGTTTTACGCTAACTACTAAAAGTCAAGAAAATAAATAAATATCTATGCTTTTTTCCTACCTTGTTAACTATTAGAATTTAAAGTTTCTTATAAGATTAAACTTTAAACTAAATTGGGATAATCTAAGCAATAAATATAATATTCAAGTATTGAATTAAAGTAAGAAGTTTCTTTTAGGAGGTAGGGCATAGTGAGATTTCTCGCTCAAATTGAGCTGCCCGACTGGGGAAGTACCTCCGCCTTACAGAAGACCGCAGTGATTCAACAATAGTTGTCTTTCTGCGAGTGAGTAAGGATACCAGAGCTAATCTGACAGCATGCGAATTCCGTTTGCTGTCAGTTCAGTAACTCCCTATTTTAAGAAACCTGATCGCTTTCTAAGGGGTTTGGCAACGCATTTGCAAGCCTCTGGTGTGGCAAATGTCCATGGGCTGCGGTCATCACTTACCATCAGGTGAGCTGCCTGCTTGTTTGCCCCCTTATCACCATAAAAAAAGTTAATTAATACCTTGAAAAATCCTTTCTATATTAGAAAAGAATGTAAAAATTTAGTATAGAATGTAAAAAGAAACCCCTATTCGAAACTTACTTTTTAACAATCAACCTTCTTACAAAGGTCGCAAGTACTAAAAGTAAGAGTTTCGAAATATCCCGTAGCTCCTATGAAGAAGCCAAATAAAGTTTCCTTGACAAATACAATGGTAAACAAAATAAATAATAAAATCGAACATTAAAAATACCTGATTGTTGTAAAATTTTCTCTAAAGAGCCTAAACAATCAATCAATTGGATTTTCTCAATTCAGTTGATTTTTTAAACAAAGATTAAAACCTTTTTCAATTAAAGGTAAAGAAAGAAAATACTCCTTGATATTATAAATTGGTGTAAACATTTTTTGAGTTACAAAATATTGTATATAATATACTATAATACGTAATATGTAATATATAAATGTAGTTTAGAGGTACGTTATTTACAAAATCAATTGTAAAAGCACTCCCTTGTATTCCAGGGGTTGTAATCAAAAGCAGCAATTTCGCAACAACTGCGGCCCAAATAAAATATTTAACGACTCTTTACAACATTGAAACAGTACGAAAAGTTATGAAATTTTCAAATATCTGCCGGAAATTACGTCGAGCGTTCGTTTAATATAACATAAGTAGCATGTAGCACATTTCAGGCTTGAATCACAATGATAATAACATGTGTTTTAAGGCTTTAAAATTCCCTTTTAATTGAGAGCTTCATTAAGAAAATTTATGATGTATCTAATTATTTCTTAAATTCCAATTGATTCTACATAGGACGTATGTAATTTAATATGAAATTACGCATAACTAAAAGCAGTATAACACCGAATATTGCATAAACGAGGCAATAGAATGCATTAATGAAAGTTTTAGGCAATAGTTTACAGTAACTATCCAATAGGTGGGGGCGGTCCCACCCCTAGCCACCTCCCCGTCTTGCCGGCACAAGTTATATTAAAAAATATGTATATATTTCCTACCATAGTCCGGTGAAACTGTCAAATTCGAAAATGCTTTTTTCAAAAATATAACCTCACTTTTAACGTTTTGGCGCGCAAAGTGTTTTTGTACAAAGAAAAAACAATAATAAAGTCTTGGCGTATTGATCGCCTCACAGCGCATGCGCACGGTTAGGAAATTTGCAATTACAAAGTGCTCTGTGCAAATTTCGCCCGAGTTTATAATTCGAAGGCGGACTCTAGCGTCGATATTCGTGCTCGCGGACTTCGCGACGGAAAAAGAAGGAGATAGTTCGAAATTATTTTAAGTTCGCAGCGGATTTAAAAAAAACGTTCCATGTTTTTTGCACGAAAAAGTTTAGTTGTCATTTCAAATTGGTGTAGGGACGTAATTTTTTTTATCTTAATTGTGCATAGTTTTATAAAAACCGTCGCGTTGTGACGTAATTCATTCAGTTGTTTATTGTAAGGCAACTTAAACGAAGTAAATTTTACGGATTATTTGGTTTTTACTGTTTCAATTCAGTTTACAAGACGTTTCGTAGTAACGAAATGTGTAGTAATTACTGACTTAGTAGTAACTAGCCGTGAGTATAAGTTTTATTAGATACCGTAAATAATTGGAAATAGCGGTTTGAATAAGTTCAAATTGGGAATGCTACTGAAATTCAAAAGAAACACATTTTGCATTGTGAATCACGGATACAAGCATTAGTGTTGTTTGTTTTATTTTAAAGCTAGCGATTGTACCAAATCAATATTTCCTATAAAATCTTTTAATAGCGCAATAACAGTAGGTGTATATCGTTTTTTTAATGATTGAATTATAAAATCTACTTCACGAAACTTTACCCGGTTACTTAACCGTAAGTAGCATAGCCAAGACAGAATATTTTTTATATTTTTCTTGTATGGCACATAATACTCTATTCTCACATGACTAACACCCATTTTGCGGTACAACACTGCTATTTGATTTTACTGGGCGGAAAGTTTACAATCGTCTCCCGCCTACTTCACACGTAGCCCGTTTCTAGGCACAATCTAAATTATACATAGGTATATGCCTAGGCAGGTGACGGTAGCTAATGAAGAATCAACAGCCGCACTCGCCAACGCTCTTCCGTTTTCCCCAGCTCTGCAATCATACCTGAATTATTTGTCTGATTAGCATCAGATTGATGTGGTAGGACAATATTCCCAAGAGCTGCATCAATGGTTATAGGTTCAATTTGCGACCATATCTGTATGTGGGTATGATTGTTTTTGTATTGGAAGCGTTGACTCGATATGCTACTATTCGGTTTTTCAAAATCTATTTTTATTATCTCCCGTTTTAGGACGAGAGACTACAGTCAACTACGCTCTCGAGAAAACCCATCAAGCATTGAGGTTTTCACATAATGCTTTCCTTCATATGTATAGGACAAATTAAATTTTGTTCATGTCAAGTTAATAACTAAACAATAATGTCCAAATGGTAAGAGCCTCTGCTTCTTTTTCTGCAGTTTCCTGAGTTCAAACAAACCGCTGAGTTTTTGTATCAGAGCAGATATTACATAGCACTAGTTGTAGTGTTGAAATATTATATCTGCAGGATATAGTAGCGAGATTTTTAAACTCTATTCTCGAATTGCTTTTTTCGATACCATTCTAATAGGGGTGAATTTAGGATAACATTGATATAAGATACTGTAAGTACATACCTACAGTAGTAACCAATGTCCTTTCTCTAGACTATAAATAGAAAAGCACTATCCATTTCCCCCAAATCGAGTTGCCATCAATAATAACGGCACAGAAACATCGAAGCCGTCTATTCGGCAAACTGTAGATGTAGTATACAACACTAAGTTCTACACATAGCCTGGTCTAGCCTTTAGGAAGTGCAGCGCAAGTGCAGGAGGAGGGGGAGGGGTGCGGTGAGCGGGAGAGGGCACCAGTCTCGTTGCCATGGCAACGGCAAGATGGCGGCCGCGAAATTAGTCCGTCTGCAGCCTTTATGCGGCCCGTCTTCATTATGTAGAATTTCAATTTATTTCCGAATTGAACGGTCGGATTAGATTTTGTACTAGTTTGATTGTGTGTAGTTTTGAATGTATCTGGTAAATTAGTTAACTAATGTTGCAGGTATTTGAGGAAAAACATCTCTTATTTTATATTTCTTAAGATTGCTTCTGGATGGTAACGTTTTTTCTTATAATTCATTTATGGGTGCAATTGCAAAATTTTATTAAAATGCAGTAGGTGTTTCGTTTGATTGCACTTCTAAAAATCTATTTGAACTCGGAAACATTTTCATATTACAGATTTAATAAAAATACGCTTAAGAAAAATGGTCAGTTGTTATGTAAGATAGGGCTCTTCCTATCTTCCCTGAACTGTTTTCATAAATATATAATATTTAATATAAGTTTAGAACTTAAAATAATGTTTAGGGGTAAACAGTATTTTCTACGTCTGAAATTAGAAAGAGAAAGAGGAATTTTGACTACTCGATTAGCGCAGTGGTATTAAAGGCTTCCTTCTGCGGTGAGGGTCCCGGGTTCCATTCCCGATAGTGGCAAATGTTTGCGTGATGAGATGGATGTTTCTAAATATAATATGTATTTACAAAAATAATATATCTATGTATTATATGAACTATCTAGTTTCTGCAACACAAGCCTCGTTCTCTGCTCGGAAATAAATGGCGCAGTGTAATAATTTCATGATATTTTATTACGTATTTAATATAACCTCACATGAGTAAAATCAGAGTGACATATCTCTATGAAAATATTAATTCATTGTTTTAAGAACACCATTCCGTGGATTTTTGAAGGCTAAGTTTTGTATCAATAGCTTTAATTAAGTTAAAAAACTAGATGTTAAAATGTAACTCTCGCATAAAGATAAATAAACATATAAAGCTTTTAGCTTTATTCGTTAAAAAAATATTGAAAACATCTTTTAAAGTACTAATTTTAAGTTAATTAGATGTTCTTGCAAAAAATACAGCGAGAGATTTAGTCTAAAGTTTTAGTTGGAAAACGGTTGCTTTGAGAAAGTTCCACGCGCGGGGGAGGCTGCAATCTTTTGTTGGCAGGGGGCAGAGCCTTTGTGTCTGCTGCTAGCAGGAGTGCTAGACAAACGGCTATCCGCTATATGAGATGCACCGAAGGATAATCAAAGCTTCAGGTGATAGGCGATGCAGTATTGGAATTCAGTTGGGAATGGGAATATAGTATGGGAATTCCGCTTGCTGTTTTTAGTAACTCCACTATTTTAAGAATCCTAACACGGTTATTACAATGTCGGCAACGCGAGTGACCTCTCTGGTGTTGCAGACGTCCGTATTCTACGGTAAACGGTTTCCGTCAGGCATGTCGTAAGCTTGTTTGCTACTCATGTGGTATAAATAAAAGTATTGCCTATTTCAGTTTCCAGGAGGTAGAGCATAGCGAGATTTCTCGCTCAAATTGAGCTGCCCGACTGGGGAAGTACCTCCGCCTTACAGAAGACCGCAGTAAATCAATAAGTTGTCTTTCTGTGAGTGAGTAGGGTTACCAGAGCTCATTGGAGGAGTGACTATTCTGACAGCATGGGAATTCCGTTTGCTGCCAGTTCAGTAACTCCCTACTTTAAGAAACCTGTAAGGTTTCTAAGGGGTTTGGCAACGCATTTGCAAGTCTCTGGTGTTGAAAATATCCGTGGGTGGCGGTCATCACTTACCATCAGGTGAGCCGCCTGCTCGTTTGCCTCCTCATCACCATAAAAAAAAGCATCTTTTGCATCACCGGTTACGAACTAAATACCTACTGAATGTCCATGCTGACATTTCAGACAAAAGAAAGGAAGTATTTATACTTTGTTACCAAAGTTTACGTTTTGCCAGAACATCTTAGGTTTTGTTTTCGCAAACACGGGTAGGTACTACCTACATTCAAATTCATTCCAAATTGGAACACAATTTGAATTTCCCTGTCATCTATCTAGTGTCATCTGTCAGATAAATCTACAGGAATTTGTTTTTAGTTGGTGAAATGGACCGTTTGTTTTATAGATCGATCATTTTCCCCTGTAATTATATCGTTCTTATCTAAACAGGGTAAACATAATAGTTATCGTCATCAATATAATAATGACTCAATTAACGTTACACCCACCTCCCTACCCCCCAATCTGACCACTACCCACTACCCTCCCCCTCCCCTCTCTGAATACCTTGCATTGTTTAGGTAGTGGTAGCGTACCTAATAGATGCGGTTAAATTGATGGGAGCTGTCGTTGGGTAACGGGGGTGAAACTGGGGTGACGGGGTGACGCTGAGATGATTAATGAGTGATGACCATTACAATTAATTGTCTTACTTTCTACATAACTGCGTACGTGTTTTTCACGCGAATCTATGGGAATGTCTGGTTTTATTTATTGTTTTTTTTTTGTAAATTGATGGTTTACAGCGAAGAGGCATCATTCGATCTGATTTTTCTTTTCTTTTTTGTATTTTAGCTTTGCTATTTTTCACAGGTTATCACGGATTTATTTGTAGAGACAGAACATCGAATCTGTTAATATTCGATCTGAGAATCGAACTCAAGTTCTGATCCTCAGTAGTCACTTTTGTGATAACTCGACCAAAGATGCGGAATAGATGAACACGGTATAAAACAGTGTTTTACTTATCAGTAGGTAGTTCAATTTGGGTCAATGAATAATGGGGATTATAAAGTAGGTAGGTATAGCATAAAAGTAATTAGATTTGAGACGATTAAAGAAAAGCATTATGCTTATGTAAAAACTGGTTTTCAGATGCAAAAAAAAATGTCATATTGTTATCTTCTTTTCAAATCTTCAATAAGAAAGAGTTAGTTTAAACCTCCTTTTTACGAGTTTTCTCGCACGGAGCGCTGTCTTCAAATAGTGATAATGGATTGGCAAGTCCTTTGTAGTGCAGTACATTAGCTAATCAAATGTATTCTTGGTTTAAAATGTACTTCTTCTACGAACAAGTGACGTCATATCTTAGTTGCCAGTGTGTACTTTAGTACAATGAGATCGCAATGCCCAGATTCTAGAAGCATATTCAAAGGTCATCAACCAAAATGGGCTTGCTTGTGAACAGCCGTATTGGAAAAAAAGGAATTTATAACGTATTTTATAATAATATTTTCTGAATATTGGTCCATAATCCGGAGTATCAAAATCAATTAAATAAAAAACGAACTAGAAAATATTTAATTTGATTTATAATCGTTTAAAATATGGCAGCGTATGTGCACTTTGACTAGGGTTTGCCTAGGGAATAACACAGGGAAAAAATAAAATCGATACTTGAATCGATTTTTTATTTTTCGATTGGAAAGAAAAGTTGTAAGATTACAAGTTCCTGGAAGAGCGAGCTACCCTCTGACCGTTGGAGGATTTATCGTCACCATAACAGTCACAGTCATCATCATTTTAACCTTACTTACATGAAAGTTATGTGAGAAAAAAAAATAAAGTTGCTAATCGGGAATCGGGTTGTATGGGGGGAAAATATTTACCTGCTTACAATAATTTTTTGCGACGATAAAACCTTCACAGTTTTATTTGTACACGCAAAATCGTTAGGTCAAATTGTGGATTTTAAATATTTTATCAGATAATGATAAATAATCCTTTGTAAAAATATGTGATTCGATGTATATTATAGCTGGTATAATTAACAGGAAAAACTACTGAAGATTCTAATTTAGTCTAATCCAAAAACCAACAGAATTACGAAAATAAAACATCACAGTGCAATGGAATCGATTTCTTATCGAGTGGTCTACTAACAGTGCAGAGAACTGGCTGGCAAAGTCGCAACACTGACGCAAATGATTGTCTGTCAAATGTCAATGCTATTTGCCTTGCGTTAAGCGCTCTTTTTCGTATCGTATTGTGAATATTTTGTCGACTTTACCTATTTTTGACGACTTGTGCTGTTCCAAATTAATTCTAATGCTTTTCTATCCGACGACGATGACCACGGCTTGCTCACGGACTCAGTTCCCGCTGATATTTGTCCTACGTTGACCCTAGTATTTGTATATTTAATTTGTATTATTTAACCCATTTTGACACAAAACTACCTATCTATATGTTTTCTGCGTATTGTAAGCCACTCAATACAATTAATAAAAGTACAAAATGTTGATGTTTATTCTCAGGCCCAAACTTCATACAAATTGGTTGATGTCCTTTGTAAGTCTGTTCTGATTGGTTGACTTGCCGTAATAGATACAATTCGACAACCACTCACATTCAAATTGTATTAGCTTTTCTCGAGTTAGTGCAAAGTCAGAAGATGAATATTATTTATTCAATATAGGCTAAATTTAGTTGATTATTTTTTAACGTAATTAAAGACAGCCCCTAGAACGCCAGCTTTTTACCTCTTCGTAGTGTTTTTCTTGAGCAGAAGAAGCGGTGCAATGAACTCTCCAGCTACTTACATATTTCTATCTTTGCAAATATTTACCTGTCTAAATAAGGTTGTCCCAAGATTTTTTAAAGCCGGTCTGGGCAAGAGGATTAAGTATACACAATGGAATTCTAACGTCAATTCAAGACCACAGATAAGTAAGGTATTTATAAATCAGGGCATTTGCGATTTCTTGTAAATATTCAAGCTACATGCCTTGTTTCTTATTTAATAAAAGGTTAGGTCGGGTTTGGTAGGCACCTGACTTCCGCAACTCGATTGCAGAGGAATGCCATTATCTTGGTCTAAAGAACTGTTGGTTTGAACGCCTGGAGGCTTAACGATCAAGAACACTGTAGTATGTGTTTCTGTTCTGTGAATATAACATTTTAAATTCACGAGGTTTTTTTTTGTCGCTACGAAACTTTCGTAGCCCGATGTCTACGAAAAACGTAACGTGTAATATTAGGGTTAAGCGAATCACAGAGAAGCTGCAAATCTGCTGTACATACATACATGCATACAGTGAGGTGTTAAGTATGATTTATAAAATGAATACATAGTTATTATAGATGTTGAATAGGTGACATATTTCACCTAAACCTTCTCGAAGCCGCAGTGATAATCGCATCAAACGTGTTTAGTGCAAATCCGAAAACCACAAGTGTCAATGATATTCCGATCAAAACACGGCACGGCGAACAAAAGCTTACAAAGCTCGCTATAAATAGACGCCGCATGAAAGCACAAACAATTTCACATTTCGATGAAAATAGGTGAACGACATCAAAGGACCTTGTCGAATAATCTTCCAATTAATTTACAATTTGCAGTTCCCACTCGATTCGGTGAATGAACAGGTGGTGGCCGCGGGCACGCGGAAAAATATCCTACAAGCCCATCACTATAACAGCACCATATTTGTTAACACGTCCCACATCGCTCGCTACATTTGAGCGGGACAGTTTTGCATCCCCACAAAAGCGGCAATGAATTTGCGAAAGCAACGAACTCTCGTGTTTCGTCAGTGTTAATCTCGCTGAATGGGGTTTGTTTACGAATGCTGAGTGGCCATGAACTGGCCGAGGTTACACTTTATTCCTCTATATTCGGAAATTTCGTTTCGAAAGCGAGAGTGGCCTGGTTTTTGTTCATGTTTGATTTATTGCCGTTATGTAAGCGAGGTGCGATGCGATCATGCTGTCATTTGAGTTATGGGCACGTTAACTATCGACGTTTCATCGCAAAAGTCTACACAACACTTATTTAAGTACATTAGCTCTCCGTTAACAGAGTTCTGTCGAAATACTCATTGGAAAAGGATAAAAAGTCGAAGGTTAGCTACTTATTTAATGGGTATTTTATTAGAGAAATATAGTTTTTATGGCGCGATGCCTTCATAGCTTACTAGAACTAATAACGAATAATCGCAGTCGAAAATCCTTAAAGATCGGACTCAATATGTCGGTCTGATGCCAAACAAAAAGAGAACTTATCTTCCTTTTCCTAGCGTCGGTGTGATGGGACTTTAGCACATTTACCATGAAAACAACAGTGCCCAATTAAAAGGATAATTAAGATTGTTGACTAAACTATGTAAAATCGTTTTTATTGGGGTCTCCGTCTGTACCGGATAGTATTTCTAATTTATGATTGCATCATAATTTTTTTACGGTACTAGATTATTACAGAAACAAAAGAAAATCCATAGAGCGTCTGTAAGATCCTTCATTGATAGAAGTTCATTAATATATTTAAGATAGGTATATAAAATATATTATATACCTATCTAAATATATAATTTGTATTGCAAGGACTGTTAAAATTACGAAGTCCGCGACTTCTTTTGTGTACAATTAGTAATTGTATCTCGGTAATCTGCTTTTTTATCAATCCGTTTATTTAGAAATAAATAAACGGATTGATAAAAAATTCAGTAGTTTAAGCGTGAAGAGGTAATAGACAGAAAGACCGACAGACAGACAGAAATACTTGCATTTATAACATTAGTAAGTAATAGTAGATATGGATGTTTTCTTACACCTACACGAAGGTTGGTCATTGGTTTAAAACTGCTTTATTTTAGATTTTTACTGGCTTTATCGCATCATGTTGAAATTATTTAAATCTCGATGTTTATACTCGACAATTCTTTACAGCATCCATGGTAGTGGGCAGACTCGTAGGGAAATGGAGTAAGTGGAATTAGTGATGCTAACAATTATTTGCGATGAACCAGTTCATACAGCCGTATTAAGGCTGCTTGCTAACTCCAGGTTCTAATCCCGGGAGACATTTAGCCCGCTAAAATGTTTCAGTAATGATCATGACATTAGAAGTTTGAACTTGGGATATAGATGTTTCAATATAAATGATAAAGTGTATAAACCATCTAGTATCCGTAAGACAAGCGTCGTTCCTACGGTCGAAACTAGATGGCGCTGTGTGTGGATATTATATTTTTTTTCTCTCGCATAATTTTTATTCAAAATTCCGAATATATTTTTTACTACCGAAGAAATTGTTATAAGTAATATATTGTAATATTATTTGTTAATAATATTGTGATTATGTTAATCATTAGTCACCAAAGTAGGGTATACACATGACATGAAAGAAATGAAAAAAATAATAATAAAAAACAAAAGTAAAAGAAAGAAAAAGGGTTAAGGTACTCACAGGTGTTGTACTCGAGCGCCCTCTGCCGCGTCCTCTTCGCGACTCGCTCTTCACAGTCTGCAACGTCCCGTCCGGAGCCAAAATAAGCTATAACAACACAGACACACCACAGACTTAACATAAAGCAAAAATAAAGTAAGTAAAACAAAGGAGAAACGTTAACACAAAAAAGGGAAAAAATTAAATAGACAAACATGCAATGGAGAGGTTAGATGGCGACAGATTAGTGTTTTAGTATGAAAAATTTTACGTATATGTCTGTAATTGTTTTACTAACAGGAATTCCTTATTATATTTACGAATTTTAAGTTTATTCATTTATTTTCAATCATTGCAAGTAACTTGCATATTCTCTGAATCCTAACAAACCGAGTCAGCGCCATCTATGATAGTTATAACGAAGCAATATGGATGAAGGATTCCCGCGTCACAAGTCAGTTGTGTTTGTACTAGTTCTGCTATTCCCCGATAGATGGCGTTCTGTAAGTTATAAGACTAGTAAGTATAGCATTAACGTATATTTTTAGCAAGTCTTGACTACTAAAAAAAATTAAAAATATAAGCAGAATTAGGTATACAAGTTCTGTGTCAGTAAATTATTTCATATATTTACACAAAACTATACCTATTCCATTGTTTTTTAATGACTAGTTACTGTCGTTTATAGTTTATTATGATTATATATTATCTTTTAAAATACTTGATATATTATTGATTTTAATATTTTTATTTTCTTCCGTAGCTACAGCGTTAGAACCTAGAAGAAATAAGAAATGTATTTATTTTATTGAACACTACTTTCACCCGTAAAAACTATTTGGATTTATTCAATTGAAATCTAAAATGCAAATTACAGAAAATTCCGCACCATTAGTCGAATCTACATTATTGGTAGGATCAAATGTCAAATTAATGACAGCTGTCATTGTCAATCCTAACGAGCTTTTTCGTTTTCTAGCCACACTAATTAAATAGGTTACTTCAACTGAGGCCACGAATAAATAAATAGTTTCTGTTACTGAGCACATGGCATCGGCTCACACCTGGCGTTTTAGTTCGTTACTCCTGTTTTTGTGTTAGACGCGAACGACATTTGTTCTATTGCCGTCTCTCTCTATTAAGATATCTCTTTCTAACGCTATCTATTCTTATTCAAATCGCGGGATTTGTAATTATCCTTGTGAACAGGTTTGGGACTCATTTTTGGTTCGCTGGAGAGATTTTATTAAGATGAATAAACATTAGTTAAGTATGAGAAACTTGAGAAACAGCTGCATTAAATACTTATAGCTTTTCTTATGTTTGCTACTACCGATGTTTTAGAAAAAAAAATACCTTTTATATTCTTAACTCAAATTATATAAATAACATTATGTCGATAATTATTGATTATAATGGGAACGACATTTAATTACAACAAGTGAAGTTTTATAATTATTGGTATAGACACTATTTTATGATATTGTTATAAATGTCTTCTTAGTATATTCCAGAGGATTCATGTTGCATCGCGTGACGGACAATGTGTATACTAACTAGAATCAAATATAGGTAGGTACTTTCAATGTTTGTTTTTTGAGTTACCAACATTTGTATTTAAATTTTACATCAACTAATTAATAGAAACCTACTTTCTAATTTTCCTTACTAGTCAAAATCATAAAAAAGTCGGACTTCCTCGAATTTATGACTCGCAACGTCGTGACATACTTTCCAATTTTTTAGGGGAATATTATAAACTCCACAGCTACCGTTATTTAAATATTAATTATCAGGAAGCATCATCAACACGTCACATGTTAAATTAATTAACCGGTTTGTAAATTAGAATGAGTACACCTTTATACCATCTGTCATTACCCATTTATTTAACTTCTAAATTGATATGCCTATATTGAATAAGTCCTTTGTGGTTATAGATCCTTTAAGTGCGATTAGTTCTGCTTTTATGCATTACTATTTATTATTGACGTATGCTTAATGCCGTTTTTAATAGTGTTTTTTAACTATTTAGTTATATTAAACTCTTTTTTAATTAGATCAAAAGTGCAGTGGTATTTTCTGAATATCTTATTCGGAAGTGATAGCTATTTTAATATCATTGCTATTATAATGTAATAAACTTTACGTAATATAATTTAAACCTGAAGTTCACAGTATCACAAATAATTTTGTTGTCATATGCGTTATTAAAACAAGACTAATTTGGAGTCGATCTCTTGAATGTTAACGTTTTGGTAGTATCCCTAAGTTTTGTATTACATTTATCTGCTCTATGCAATCTGGTCTTCCTACAGGCTATCTCATCAAAATAATCGGTAAAAAAAGCCGAATAGTCCAATTTCTCTGAGACTTGGTGCCCTTGGATCCGCGCCACGCCCTCACCGCCGCGCGTGTATCCGTAAACAAATTACTTACTCTCCAGAGATCATACAGTAGTACTCGTAATTCGGCTCGTATCGTGTAACGTGGGTGCGTGTTGCGTGGGCTTGTTGGGGCAGGTCGCGTCCGTCACGCGAACCGCTTGATTGCCTCATTGACGACTGCTGAGAACTGTTTGAGATGTTCCCGTACGTAAAATTCAAGGATACTCAAGATTTTTGAGCAGCTATAGAAATTACGAGTCTGCATAGCTTATATTGGACGAATATGGGCTGATGATGATGATGATGATGATAGCTTATATTCTGATACCAGCAATATATAAAGGATACAAACTCGAAAACGTCTCTGTAATGTTCTGATTCGATGTTCTGATGGTTTAAGGGAAAATAACGATTAAATTGTCAATGATAAAGAGGAGAATTGAATAACTCCAACAATTTACATTTATGTCTGTTTGTGATGCTCTAATTTAAATGCAATGATCATTCAAGCGCCAACTACATGGAAAATATTGCGTGAAAATTAACTTTAAATCAATAATTTTAAAAATGTATTTTAAACAGCATAATAATTAGATAGGATTTTAATGGTGAAATGGAAAAAGCTTGTACCAAATCATACTCTATTACATATAATTGATTTAAGTGGAAGAATTGTAATAAACAGCAACATGTAACCTTATTATATTTAATGCTGGCTATAATTCATCAAGTTAAGCGTCTGATGAAATTGTACCGCCATGATGGATTGAAATGGCAGTTATTTAAAATCGGTAAAAAGGCAGGTGCAACACATCGCCGAAGATAATAAAGGCAGAAGATTATCTCGAACGTTAATCTGTACAGTAAAAATAACGAGGTTAATTGGAATATGCTTTGTTTCGTTTTGGTATGTCCGTTTTTGCGGACCGTTAGTAAATTACAATGGGACCGTGTTTAGTGCCGCTACTCCACGACAGATGGCATGCTAACTAATTTGCGGAACTGCGCTCCCATGAGTTTTGTTTCGAAAATTTAAATTATGCACTTATCATTTGTAGACACAATAAACCACAATTATGACATATATAGAATACTTACCTTATATAAGCATATTCTACAAACGTTCTAAATACGTGTAGTAAAGTATCAAGTCGAATCTAAAGCACTATTACCATAATTTAGCAGCTTGAAAATTCAAGGCAATATTCGGCGGAAAACGAGCCTAAGTGAATCACAAATTGGCGATATTCGTCCCAAAGTGCCGATTCACCATGGCTGTTGCGATTCAGCGGTTTTATTTGAATGAAAATGCGATTGGAGGCGACAATATCAAGTGCGTACCTACAGTTGGCAGACGATACCTTTGTGTTGGCAAATTCATAGTTTCTGAATAGAAATTGCTGTTTACATTGGTTCTATATTGAAGACGATTACATTATTTAGTTTATTGGATGGTCTGAAAAATCTGATCTGTATTTGTAAGTTGAAATTTACCCGGTTGAATTGTTTTTTTTTTGCTACAGGTTGGGATAAAATAATTTTTATCTGGGTTAAGTAATTGTTTCTTCAGAAAAATAATTGAAATATACTTTATGAGTAGGTACATACACTTATAAATAAAACATGATTTTCTTTTACAAAACTACTCCAGTTAAGACACATAAATCGTTATAAGTTTATTAACATTAAATTCTAAAACTATCATCTCAAGACTACGAACTTTAGTGGTCCTTTCAGCGTATTCTTTTGCGAGCATTCTTGTATACAATAGACGGCGACTTTATTTAGTATACTAACAATTACATTGTCTAAGATAAGTTCGCCTATAAATTATTTCGTGGACGTCTCTACTTCCACGCACCAATTTAACACGCGAGTAAATTTAATCAACTTGGATATGATAACTAGAAACATTGTCTGGGAATATAGGGTCAGTATTTATACCTAGGCAAGTTATTTATTACCCGTAATTTCCATTGTTTTATCATATGATGGATATTAAAATTATTATTCTGATGAAATCTTGTATGTATATCTGTTTATAAATGTGAAGTGAAAGTGAAGTTATGTCTATCCAAATGTAAAGATCTTATATTAGTAAAATGAACTTGTACAATATCTATTTGTACAATATCTTTATATATTATTAAAATTAAGTCATTTGAATTTAAACGTAAAATTTCAATAACTCGTATCAAAGGACCAAAAAATTTAGTAAAGAAAATTTACAAACATCGTGACGTTACTAAGCTTACAGTAACAAATACATCGATTGAACCTTTAAACAAAACACTTTAATAATCGCAAGAACGTATTACGAATCGCAGCGGTAATTTTTTCCGCCTCCAATCAAACACTAAATGCAAGTTAACAGGTTTGAGCCAATACCTGGGGTCACCGGGGCCACCGCGGGGGCGTCGGAAGGGGTCGCAAATTGGTCAGAAAACACCCTCCCCAATGTTTAAACAGATATCTGCACATCAATGCCCTTTAGCCGCTAAATATATTAAGAGCTTATTGCGCTGTCATTCGGTAAAAGCTTTTCGGTATTCGGTAGGACTTGAAACGTACTGTTTCATTTTAGCAAGTTCCAATCTAATTATAGTTTAGGTAGGTAGGAAGGATTATAGCTCTAGTATTTGAACTTTTTTAAAATTTATAATGTATCATTTGTAGTAGATAACATCTTCAATTTTTGTTCTTACTTATATTTACTTACATTATTACTTGATAGCGACTGGTCCTTATAATATACGTAACAGATTCAATTTGTGCACTATACCTATATTAGTATGATCTTTAGACTTATCCGGGTGTTTCTAAGTGTGTTTTTTTTTGTGAGCACACGTTTGTAATTGGAGGAATTTGCCTTGTTAATAGAACAGGTAATATAATGGTATAGCTTAAATATGCTGTTTTAATAAGGATTGAACACTAATTCCTTCAAGAAAAGTCTGTCATAAATCGAACATCATTGAAATTAACCGCGGGGAACAATGACGACTCAATCAGGGGCCCGTTTAGGTTGTAAGAAAGGGACGACGCATTACACGTCGAATAGCACCATCTCTTTCCAACAATCTAACTACCTAAGACTAGCAATTGAAATACCTGGTAACAGAGTACGTAGTATAGCCGACAAAACCAACAATAATCGTCCGACAATTCAATCAGTCTCCAAACAAATTGACTCAACTAACTCGTCACGGCGTTGTTTAAGCAATACGACTCTTCCACATACTGAATCATGATCTATACGATAAATGATGTTACACCTTATTGTGATTTTTGATAAATTTCAGAAGTTGATGATTCATGTGCGATTCCACTTGTAGTGTACGAATAAAACTATCTTAATTGCTAAGTAGCAAGTAAATTGGGAAACTAATGTGCTCAGACTACAAAATATAAAGCAATACGGATGCAGCCAGACGTCTAATAAGTAAATTGGATCGATAGGACCAAATCACTTTATTATTTAAGTTCGGTCGCGTCTTGGCGCGCCACGCTCGTGTGTGCACCTCCTAAAGCTCCACACAGACCACGATTGGCTATTGTTTAATGCCGCCGAGGACGCGGCCGGGTTTTTTTATCCTGTCGACGACGGAAGCTCAATTCAGTGCAATCACGGCGCGGTGACGCGGGACGCATTATAGTTGCGCGCGTGTAGACCGTGGTGCAGTCGGCGGTGAGTAGCGGAACTAAAACTCTTCTTGGGTTGCAAGATTTTATATTTGTATTATTTTAGTGTAAATAATTTATGCAATACATTTTTAATGCAACGTACAATAAAAAATAAAAGACTAATTTAATTTTACTGGTTATTTTCGACATATTTTTAGTCAATTGATTTTCTAAATCATTTTAATTTCAACATAGATAACGTAAATTGTCATGCTACATATCAGACCAGAGAATCTGTGCATAGCATAGTGTAGGTTAATTTAACAAATTGAACCGCCATCCGGCGAGCAAGTGGCGGATATGTCATGATGCCGCTCTCATGACGCACGTCAACGACAACGTGTCGAAAGGAAAAAAATATAGATCAGATTTTATACTTTTACTCCAATATCCTTCTGAATTTATTAAAATACTATTACATTTCAGTTAAGACCAGACTAAAATAATAACATAAAGCTTTCCGTTTTTAGTAATGTATAAATAAATAAAACTCCAAAAATGTTGTTTTAATTTCATAGAAATCTTTTTCAACTGTTCGATTTGTAATATTATTTATTTTATTTTACGAAATGAGTTTGCATAAAACCGTAGTTTGCAAAACGATTTGAATTCAAGATTCGAACACAAAGAACGCAGAAACGTATATCCGAATGATTTAAATTTGGAATTCGTGTAAAGCTCGCATTGATTGGCGGGTGAGTCAGTATGATGCATTGTCCCATCGCTTATGGCTGACTCATGGCTGACAGAGTAATACTTTTGCCTCAACAACATTTAGAACAATAAAATTATCGACATTATGCTAATATGAAAACAAAAGGTAAAAGGTAGAGGTCAAAATGGTTACCTATGATTTTTATTAAAAAGTTTGAAAGTGTTGTTGTTATAAATTTTAATATGATTTTAAAAATATATATTTGGACAACCAGACGATGAAATCAATACCTTAGACAAAAATCCTCTTCGCAGTTGTTCGTTGCTCATCTACGCGATGAAATCCGTAGAAAAGTAATTTTAATTCAATATTTAATATTCCTGTAAATATAAAAAATCTGTATACTAAATAAACTACTTAGAATGTACCCGAAAAGACCGAGGGCCAACTACAGAAGTTGTTGGATCAATGGAATTGACAGCTGTCTAGACAACTGTCAAAAAGATCGATTTTCAAAGGAGACAGTTTTTTGCGGGCCCACTACGAATGTTATTTTTAGTCATTGGCATTATATTCTAAAATAATAACTTATTTTTTAAGACTGCTATACGAAATACGAACTAAAAATGAAAAGGGGATTATTAAATCTACATAAACAGTATTGTATTGACTTTAAATCGTTGTTCCCTTGATAACGATAAGTAGAACAATACGTGTAAAGGAACGTAAATCTATCACATTCAAGTACAAATACAATATATAAAGCGAGTTTTATTATTCTCAACTTTTTTTAAATTAATATATTGGAATATAAAATATTTTGGCATCTACAATAATATTGATCAATGTGTTATTGTTATGTTATAATCACCTTAGAACGGAATGCTCATGTTATTGCTTTGACATTGACAGTTTGACACTTACTGTTATTTACCGTCCGGTCGATTCTATAAAATAAGAAACGATTTTACTAAAATGGCATCAAGTACAGCTCCTTTACTACTGAACCGTTGTGTCAACTGTGCAGTAAAGTTTCAACGTAATGTACTAAAACAGTTTTCCGAAACAACTGAAAATGTGCGCCAACAAGTTTTAACGCGAGGTGAGTAAACCTTGTAATAAACATTATAACCCTAGTTCTGCTTCGCAAAAACTGTCTGGTTCTTTGTAATTAAAATCTACCTTCTTTTACAGTGAAACCCACTTGATGTTTGCAAAAACTGCTGTGTTATTACAACAAAGTACTCAAACTTCTCAAACAATAAGAAGATTCGGGTACTGGAGTAAATACTCCGGTAGAGAAGAAGAATGCATTCCATGAAGTTACTCCATTTTAAGAACACATCAAACACATTTTTAATGGCTCTGTAGAAAGAAACATTATTTTGCAATGGATACACAGCAGGTGAAAAAAAATGCTTGATTATTAAAGAACAATGGCGTTATTTATTAATAATTACAAACTATACAATAGGAAATAAGTATATTTCATGTTAATAATTTTAAGTACCTAGGTTTAATTAATTATTATAGTATAGTCAACTATTTTTTTTTCAGGTTGTTTGCTGATAATGACTTTTTATGTCCGTGAGAGCAAACATAGATAATTGCATGATAATAGACCTGAACTACCAGTGGGTCCATTGGAGATGGCAAACAGCAGTAATATCCCACAACCACCACCTGTGTCTGCATCCGCTGAACCTATTATCTCCAGTTATTAAATGAGATTCCACCAATCAGTGAAGAATTAAATCTAATAAAAGCAGTCTTGCCATGTTGTGTCTTGTTGTACCACCTGCATCTTTCTTAGATGAGAGATTATTACTAAGAGAAATAATTTTGAAAATTAACATTATAAAAGTTATTGTTAATTAAGTTTGTTTTATTTATTTTGTCCATGATTTCAATAATTAATCATTAGATATCTATTTATATCTCTCTATATATATATTTATATATAGATATATTTATCTATTTTGTATACTTAAAAATATTATTCACCGAAACAGTTAAATAATGTGGGTTGGATTCCCAACTGAATCTAAGTCATTTCTACTTTATTATTATTATTATTACTGTGTATCAAATATATTTATTATAAAATATATTTGATACACAGTATTTACTCCACAAGAAGATTACAAATATATGACAAGTTAAGAACTATTACTTCTGAAACAGTTATGGAACTTGTCGGGCACAGTACATTTTTGTTGGAGAAAGGAAGAAGGTTAACACCAAATAGTATAAATTATTTAATTTTTTTACTACAGAGCTAGTAAGCAAAATCGTTTATTATTTATCTAACAAGTTGTAAATTGTGTAAAAACAATCGAGTTTGAAGGTCATTTTTTCTATTAGGTTTTTATAGGTTATTTTTTCTCCTATTTTTAAGAATTTCTCAATATTCCGTTTATATATTGAGAAACAAATATTACCACCGTTATCTACGGAATTTTAGAAAAATAATGATATATATTTCATTAATTAAGATTACAAATAGTGCTGGGCCTGATCCCCATACAAAAAAAAACTGTCTCCTTTTGCAAACAAAAACAAGTCTTGTTTACACGTAGGTATTACTGGATACTGGTGTGTTTGTAAACAAACCATATCTGTTTCTATGAAGTTCAAGGTCCCCGGTGCGACCTCGGTCACGGGTGTTCCCGGGTACTTTGTGACCGTTTACACCCGGGACCGGCGGCCCAACGGTTTTCCTTATACGACCTCTTTTTATTTTACGATACGGGGTTTAAATAAACAGTATGTTTTAGCGATATGTCACTTGTTTAGCGGGATTTTATCTGTTTAAGATGACCTTCACACTCGTATTGCTCAAATGGTGAGCAGAGATGTACTTGTATTGCTTATACGCCTAGCCCTTAGTTTGGCGGTATGGTGTTATTAGGTCCTATGTAATAGTATATCATCGTCAACTCATTAAATATCCCACTGCTGGGCATGGGTTTCCTCTCATTTGAGAAGGTTTAGGCTAGTCTATCACGTTCATACATGAACCACTAACATCATCGAGGGTATAAGTGTGTATTTTAACTGTAACATAAATAATGTTTAAAATACAAATTACGTAACAACAGAGTAGCAACAGCCTTACAAAAAAAAACTTTTTTTCATTTAAAAACATTATCGCCCAACATTTTCCGCGTTTAACGTCACGTGTACGAAAAAAAACAAAGAAGTTTTAAACAACTCCATTGAAGCACAATAAATTTAAACAATTGTATATTTTATTTGAAAACATATTATGTAGGTATTAACTTTACAAATTTCAAATTTTGTAAAAGAAATTATATTGTAGGTACATTAATTAATTTATTATTCTTTTTTGTTTCGTCAGTATTAATTGCTTAAGATGTTGAAAACTATTACATGGGACTCTTTTAACAAGATTTTTTTAATTAATATTATTGCAAAGGAATTCTCAATCTAACTTTAAGGGTAAGCAATAAAGACGACTTGAAATCCATGATAGAAGAGTCTTTATATAAAGATATTTTGACTCGAATTTTAAGAAGGTATTTTTAATGAATAAAGCCGAAGATCGAGCTCTGTGGCGTTCACTAGGGGAGGCCTACGTCCAGCAGTGGACGAATATAGGCTGATGATGAACTATTTATATATAGGTGTATGTAGGTCTGCACGAACAAAGGCTACGGAACTCGTTCTTTAGAGTATAACTGTAGAAAAAAAGAAGCTGTAAAGCATCCAAATCGTTAGGATTAAATGATATCAATATGCCACGATAAATTCCCTTAAAAGTATGTAGTTTTATTTCAATGAATTAAAACTGCCTTGCTAGTCTAGTGGTGGTACAGTGCGACTGCTGAGCAAGAGGTCTAGGGTTCGATTCCCAGTTCGAGCAAAGTGTTATTGAGCTTTTCTATGAAATTCTCAGTAGTAGCTCGGAGTTTGGATTTTTGCCCGGTTAATGGCAATAAGCTCGCCCCCTATTACAATATGGGACTTCAAACATACCGGCGAAACGTGGGTGTACATTAGTACACCTCTGCCTAACTCTTCGGGGACGACAGGCGTGATGGTATGTATGTAAAAAATATAGCTTCTAGTAAAATCATTTGTATAGAATGGATTTTGTGCGTAGTTATTTAATTCAATGTAATTTTTTAATAATACTCACGAACTCGGGACAAAGCCGCATGATATCGCTAGTTACCAACTGTTGCTAAACAGATTTAAGTTAAAATTTAATATTAAACTTTGACAATGGGATACTGTGCGTTATTATGTAAGTACCAAAGTGCCGACAATAGGAGTTCACCCAACTTTCGGATTAGTGACGTAAATTAACTGTTGCCCTCAAACTTTACTAGTTAATTGTTTAACTTTTTTGTTTATGATTTTTATTTTATGTTCATTTTTGGTGTTTGATTAAATTATTTTTGAGGTTTATTTAAATAATGGATTAAGTAATATTTTATGATTACATTTTAGAACTGCTTTAGTGTTTGAAGAATTAAGTATTCAGTTAGAGCGTTATACTCAAAATTGGAAACTTTTGATCTAAACTTGTGTAGCAGTTTTGTCTTAAAGCAGTAACCAACTTATAATATACATCGAATAGAGTAAATCTGTTGTTTGTATGTGTATATATATTCGTCAATGCAATAATGTGTACGTTATGGTAACATAGGAATGTTTGTATCGAGTAGACTAATATATGTATTATTATAGTAGCTATAACATGTTTCGATGCTATGTCGCAAGCAGGGGTGAAGTTACCAGTGAATGTATATTCACATATCACACCAATTACGTTTATTATAATATTATAATAAAGTTAACAGTATTTTTTCTTCGATACCGTTTCTTGTCATAAATCTCATTTATTATTTCAATGGTCCCATTTCAACTTAACGATCTTACTGTCCACATTGGCAAAGCATGCCGCAGTGAAATAAAATTATAATAACGCCACTACCAAATAACGGATAATGGCGACATAATTCAAAAGGGCCTGGCATTCCAATATTCGGCACTCCATTACAGTGACATTCAAATGCACCGGTTAAGCATCGCGGCAATAAAGCCAGTACGTAAGCGTCATAACACTAAACCTTTATGATATACCGCGAGATCCCAAGTGCACACCGAGCCCTTCGTTGATTAAAAACTGGCGGCAACATTGAAAAACGCCGAATATTTACCCAAGTTCGCGATAAAACCGTCTCTTTTCTCTATTAAAAGCGCAGAAAAGTGTGAATAGTTAAAAGCACTCCGTGAGAAATGAAAACTGAAGTGAAAGGGTTTGCGGTTAACATCGTATTTATGTTTATATAAGTATTCGGTTTGTTGATAGGAGATATTTTTTGAATTTTAGAAAATATATCCCTTGAAGAGAATATCTTCGTCATTTTACGATATTAGTCAAAGTCAAAGTTTTATTGCATGCTAAGTGTACAATTTGTGTTACATGTATAGTATAGCGAGTACTTACTTATTAAAATGAGAACATGAATGTAAAACTGTGTATCTGATTTTAATTGAAAATACATATACAGTGCAGTGACCAGTTGACTGTTAAGTCAACTGGTCTGGTACTGAGTTCGATCCCAAGCCAATCGCCATTGACTTTATGAAGTTAAGTGCGTATTTATTTATCACATGCTCAAGCGGTGAAGGGAAACATCGTGAGGGAACCTGCATGCCTGAAAGATTTTTTCGATGGCGTTTGAACAACCCAACCTGCCCTAGGCTGGTATGGTGTACTATAGCCTAATCTCCCTCGAATGAGAGGAGACCCATGCCCAGTAGTGTGACAATAATTGAGATGACGATGAAATATGATGCGTAAGTTGTACTTACTATCTTTAATCTAATGTAATTTCAATCTAATACCAGATTTAAGAAAACTTTTGTCCCAAAAAAAAAAATATCAGCCGCATACCTCGTCAGAATTACGTGTCACATAAAAAACAGAGTTGCGGGAGTATCTTCAAAATTTCTATTTTCTCGCGCGAATAATATCGCAGTATCCGAGTGATTTCCCGGATCGTAGATTGACACTGGGAGGCCTCGCAGCCACCGGAGCGAGGACGCGCGTCGCCGACAATTTGTGCTTTCACCCTATTAGTATTTATATTTTCGATCAGATCACAAATTCTTTCCGCAGTTTGATTTATTGTAGTGATTTTTCTTTTAAATATCTTAATATATTTTACGTGTGGTAATCCGATTTATTGCCTTTAAGTGCTAATAGTCACGTTGTCTGATAATATTTACACATCGTGTCATAATAATATATGTATGTAGTTTTACATAGGAGAGTCTTACATACACCCGCAATATATGAGAAACTAAAGTGTTTCAGGCCGTTTTCATTGTAAAGAGTAATTAAGGCTGAGTATCTACTATGTATTATATCCGTAGAGAGAAAACGTTGTACCCCTTTTTAAGCATATGAACGCAGCTGTGTGTTATTGGCGATAGAAAATAAATAAATATTTCCGGATATTATTGCACAGTGCCATCTAGTTCCGTGGTAAGCAACGAGGCTTGTGTTACGGGTACTAGATGGCTGATATACTACATATATACTTTTATTTTTGTAAATACATTGATATTATACATAGTTACATCCATGACTCGGATACAAATGTTAATGCTCATCACACAAACATTTGTCCCTACCGGGATTGGAACCCGGGACCCATAGCACAGCAGGCAGCGTTAACTACCGCTGAGCTAAACGGGTCGTCAAATAGTATACATGTAGATTAAAAATTCATAGAAGAGAAAATATAAAGAGATAATGAAAATAAAAGAGACAAAAAATATACTAAAAATAATTAAGTAAGCAACCGCTACTCAAATAATAAATTCGTCAATTTCAAGCTCAGTGTCACCCAAAGAGAATCAAAATAAAGATTTGCATGCCCCTTGTTACGATGTTGAACCTTGAGTCCCTGACCTCGACAGTGAAGATTACGGTACGGGGCGCCCCCAAGAGGTCTCGATTCAAGCTATCCCCAAAGACACACAAACACAGGAAAATACACAGTAATAATACGGTACACGGCAGCTAAAACAAGTGAATGACACTTGCTTCTTGCAAACGAGTTGTCTTGCTTCGTTTATTTTTAATAATTGCCATGTTTAATCTCTGTGATGTTCTACAATTAAAATTTTATGGTACGTTTTTTTTTAACTGTGTGTGTTTTAATACAATTGACTATATCCGGCAAATATAGTAGGTATATTTATCGTGACGACTAAAGAATGGTTCAAACAGTATCTTTAATAATAAAATATGTGACAGTTTAGGCTTGCCTTGTCTATTACATGGGGCCTAAAAGCATACCAGTGAAATGTGGGTGTATATTAATAATAATAATAATAATAAATATTTTGCGACATTTTACACAGCACCATCTAGTCCTAGTAGACAATGGATATTATACTTATATACTTTTTTTTTGTAAATACATACTATTAATACGTAGGAAACACCCGACGAACACAAACACTTATATTCATCACATAAATATTTGTGCCCCGTGGGAATCGAACCCACGACCTCGTGATCAGCAGTCCGGTATTCGAACTACTAGACCACAGAGGTCATCGATACACCTCTGTCTTACCCTTCAGGATCGACAGGTACTTGTATGTGGTAGTATTTTCCTATAGGAATAGGATATAACCTTTCTGATCTGTCTATATGCAAAATTTTCTCAAATATGCTTGCATTGTTGGACATTGAAAGAGGACCTTCAAAATATAATATTGTAACAAAAAACGGTAACTCGAGTACTTCAGATCAGTAATGTTGATCCTGACCTCAGGGATAACCACCCACCCCATCCCCTAGAGTTAACGGTAATCTGTCGTTCCAGACAATCGCATAGCCAACTCCAAGTTCGCCGAGTGTGAAACGTTCTAATAATGCTCGGGTACTAGAGATACTCCCACTCTGTTTAGGAAAGTATTATTGTGCATTTGTTTTTATAATCGGATTGGAATAAGTATTGAATTGAATTATTAAGTTTGAAATAAACTACATTCGTAGTGTTTATTATGTAAGTATACTACGAATGTAGACGAACTATGTGGTCTAGTGGTTCGAGCACCGGACTGTTGATCACGAGGTCGTGGGTTTGATTCCCACAGGACACAAACATTTATGTGATGAATATAAGTGTTTGTGTTCGTCTGGGTGTTTCTTATGTATTATAAGTATGTATTTACAAAAAAAAGTGTATAAGTATTATATCCATTGTCTAGTACCCATAGTACAAGCTCTGCTTAGTTTGGGACTAGATGGTGCTGCGTGAAATGTCGCAGAATATTTATTTATTTATTTACAAAACCATAACTGGCTTAGTTCACTTGCAATTTACAAGTCGATGTACAGTAAGTGTAAGTTTTTTATTATTTTTCAACGTTAACATGACTGGATAAGTAAAATTTGCTTTCAGTTGAATTCTATTTGTAGTTTCACTGTATAGAAATGAATATATGTTTCTTTATTATGAACGATATTTGTGAATATATGAACGTAAATGCAATCTCTCATCTTTTTTATTTCACGAAGTTATGTCAAAAACTTGGACATAAGATTCATATTTCAATACTTGACCAATCCTCATGACACTGAATGACTATACTAGTTAATTTAAAAAACAAATGAACTGAGGTCTTTGAGTCATTGGAACTTCGGAAGACGAAGTACCTATCTTCAAAAAACATGGCGCTATTTGCTCCCAATCGAGAGCTATCAATGCCTTCCTCGGGATCCTCATAAAACGTACCCCTAAAAATAAATGGTCATTATTCTGCTACACTTGTTGCCTTGAATTGTGTCGTCAGCGTCCCATCCTGGGGTAGGGTTGTCAGAGGTCTGGGTAAGCCTTTGAGTGTGTGTGCGTCTTTGGGTCGAGGTTTTGCGGGTACTCGGGGGTTAACGGTTTTTGGGTGCACCCTGTGCTAGGGGTGTGCCGAATTCAATAATATTATTAAGAGTGAATTGTTGTATGTATTAAGTATAGTATATTTTTGTTGTTGAAAGAATAAAACAACATTAAAGTTATTTATTTAATTTGATAGGCATCGTTTTGTTTTAACACTTTCTTGTCTCGAAGTAGTCAAAGCTTGAAATCCAGAAAGATTGTTTATAAAACACCTTTTTCTGAGAGTTTATTTTCCCGTACATTTTATTTTTGTATTTTCTCCTCATAGTTTAAACATACACGTAGAATAGAATATCATAATGGTATTAAAATAATAAATTAAAAATTATCACAAACATTTTATAAAATTGTATAAACGAGCCAATTTTAAGCTGTAGCTAAGTACCAGTGTATCAATCCCTTGGAACGTCACTATGCGTGTTGTGTAGTGGTAGCCCTACAGGTATGAATATGGCGATATCAGTGACCGGTCCGGGAGGCCGTCTGGCGCGAGTCTGCCCCGGGGCATACGAGATTAATGCCTCCTGTGGCTACACGACCAAGGTCACGTTTACGTACGTTTGTTTTGTCGTGCTTGCTCCTTTTGCCGGACATTTTTGTCAGGCTTTGAGGGTTAGGAGAACTGGGCTCGCGTTTTTGTCGGTTGCGAACGGGAACACGAATAACACAAGACGGCAGGATGAATGGATAATGCGACTTTAGACTTTAAATTGCGGATGGGAGACCAAAAATCGGACTGATTAATCATTATTTTATTATAATTATTTCAATTACTGTAAAATAATCTTATATGAAAATGAAAAAATATTTAATTCAATACTATATTTTGTACAAGAATTTATAATAACCCAAACTACGATCTCTAATTCGAATTAACGAAGAAAAAGAAAACAGATATAAAATCGAGTACCGATCCTTATTATGAGTGTATACGTGAGTACCTACCATTTCTATAGAATATTTTTCTCATAAAAGAAAAAGATAAAAAGTATACGGTCGGAAGTATTTAATAGAGGCGGTGTTTCGTAGCTGCCGGCGCTACGCGGCTACGCTTCGTAGACGCTGCTACAACAAGTCAACGGTACTGAGTCTATGATAGATGTAATTGTATTTTCTTATGAGTTTTATGGATGGGATTTATATAAATATGTCTATGTATCTTAACCTTGAAAAAAAAAAAAATAGCGCGGATATTAGATTTACGAAGGAGGTAGTAGTTTCCTATACCCCTCAAGCCAAGTTGTAATTCTAAGTTTAAATTCAGGTTCGAAAATTAAATACACGTATGACAGTTCATAAATATCATTTTCTTAAATTTTGTTTTGAATCAGTATCAATTTTAAACAAGTTAGAATTTTAGCAACTTTGTAACGCGCTACCGACGGGTCTCGAGTTCAAGGTCTCACACGAAAAAGAACCTTATAAATCTATAGATAGTTTTCAGATTGATTTGTGCTTAGATACGCACTTACAATATATTGGAGATAAAAGTAAATAAATCAGAGAATACGCGCTTAAGAAAATTTCATCAATATATTTTCTCAAGAAATTCAGTTCAGTAACTAAAATACGTATTTCTGAAAAGGAGTTCTATAAGTGATAAAGTAGAGCTTAAAATAGGCTGTCACTCAAAACTTTGGAGGCTTTGTCAGCTCAATTTTAAAACCAATTTGTTTCAGAAATCATAACGTTGGTAGATTTTCTTAAGTAGGTGCTAGTTTTAAGTACCTAGTTAATATCATGCAGAAATGTCTTAGATAAACCAACTGCCTCGTTGGTCTAGTGGTCGTACAGTGCGAGTGCCGAGCAAGGTCCTGGGTTCGATTACCAGGTCGAGCAAAGTGTTATTGGGTTTTTCTGTGAAATTCTCAGTAGCAGCTCGGAGTTTTGATTCGTGCCCGGATAATGGCAATAGGCTCGCCCCCTATTACATGGGACCTAAAACATACCGGCGAAAGGTGGGTGTACATTAGTACACCTAACCTTTCAGGGACGACAGGCGTGAATGTATGAATGTATGAATGTTTTAGATAAGTTTATTGGATTGATGATTTTATCTATTGGTCACACTACTAGGCTTTTAAGTTTCAAGCTCACAGCTTTTAAAGTCGTAGGTCTCGAGTTCAATCCCGATCACCATTTCTCAATGGCATGTGAAGTCCACTAAACCCACACTAGGCTAGTGGTGGCTTGGAGTCTATAGCCTAACTCCTAAATGTGTTGTTTTTGACAAGTATCTAGGCAAAATTGATTTTAAATTAGCAATATTCATGTTTCAAGTGTCCATTATTTTTTACTACTTTGATTTGTCTCGAAATATGTATTGAAACTGTTGTTACGATTTTCGACGCGAAATCAGGTGTCGCCATACTGTTCTTGAATACGTCATTCACAGATAAAACATATAAAAACACTTAGAGACATACCAACACATCAACAAATTTGTTTGTTTACTGAAACAATGACGTCACAAATAAAACACTATGACCACAGATATAATAAACAGGCCCCGTGCAGACGATCGGTAAAATAAAGGAGACTTCAAAACAGGCATGAAAACTTTATTTCATCCGAAATATGTATCATACAGGGAGTTTATCTCTCGACAGTAAAACAGAGCCTTAATTTTATGTATATCCAATCGATTTTATTTTTTATGTCAATGGTTTTATAGTATGATTTATACTTTCATAAAATTTATTGCCATATAAACTTGTAGGTCTATAACCATAAAGTATTAGTTATGCTTTCCTGAAAACACCGGGAATTACATACGCGATTCGTATTATGTGCGTCGATAAAATTTATTCAAAACTTTTTATTGTTTCTTATTCTATTTTGTGAAAAATACTCCCAAAGGGTTCTACGGAACTGAGCTAAGTCAAATTAGAATTTTTTTTTTGAATTAGACGATTGACAGTTTTCATTTTTAACGGCACAGGTGAAATTTGTAAACCAAAGTAGGCCATATATAGAAGAGCCGTCAAGAAAGTTTATAGTCTTTAAAACAAACAAACAATAAATATGAATTGGCTTCGATTACAATTTATTTAGAATTATACATTTTGTATTGCTTTAACATAAATAAGCCAAATCCCAATCAGTTCAGTAATCATTGCGAAAAGAACTAAAGAGTAATAAAACTTATGAGACGCGGTTAAACAAAAAATAATAATTAAAAATATAACTGTCAATCGATTCGCGCCAAAACTGCTGTCAAATATCACGGAAACAAATGAACCCTGCCATTCCAAATTCCATAGACTATTGGAAACAAATGAAGGTTATATTCGAAATCACCAAATAGATCGCGGAAGGGGCGGAGTGCGCGGAAGGGGACACTTTCACCCTCGCATCAAGGTCACACGGACACTGCAGCGCGACATGTGTGTCTGTGTGGGTGTATGTATTCCGATTTCGGGTGTATTTACGTTTAACATACGAACGTTAGTTGTGGTAATGAAACGGCCAAATTACGTGGTTGTATGTGTGCGTAAGTCTTTATGGCGTCTGTGATGTGGCCAGTAACAGCTCCCAGACCGAGTTTATCATCAACAGTTGAGGAACAAGTTGTTTATTACGCGTGTTTCAATATATTCCTTGCAATTTTAACGAGATAGGAATTTAAGTGCTTTCCTATAAAACGTTTCAGGTTTTTTTTTGTAAACTGAATAAAATAGTTCTTTAGCATATATTAGTCGTTTCGCCGTAGTCCTTAAGTTTTTATTAACACTTAATTCTTACTCAAGAACACAATCGTTATTTATTATTTTTACAAATTAGATAGAGACAATAAAAAGATAGAATGGTCGTGTTGTTTTATTAATGAGAAAAATATTATAAGATAATGTTTCTATAAAAAAATATGTTGAGTAATTTTCGAGCATTTCCATACTTACTAAAAATGTAGCCATTGTATCAGAGGTCGTGAACAGTAGACCGAAAAACACTCGATTATAGACTAGACGCGTTCGCAATTTGTCGACTCTGCGTAATTTGGGCGGGAAATTGATTTTTTATGCCATTAAAGGCGAGCGAGGGTAAAGGCGCGAGGCGGGAGGGGGGCGACACGAAAGTTATCGGATTTTCGCGCCTCGAGCCGTAAGCCCCCGCACAATCGTCGCCATGAAGGTTAACAGCTTTATTCAATGTTGCCAGTATTATAAATACAATAACTACATCGTAACGTTCAAGTGTTCTTGTAAACTTCGCTTGTAAAGATCTCGAGTTGGTTAAGTACGGACACTGGGATTGTGAGCTTATTGTTACTGTACGTACAGATATCTTAGGTACTTTTGATTAGATTCAACTACGGCCAATTGTTTTTGTCTTCTACTTTTCATAGCGTAATAAAACTGTATTGTATTCGTTCAAACTTTATAATATTAATGTAAAACATCGAGAGAAGATTGTACATAAGAAAATGCGATCGGTAATACGGTATTTTGAAATAATACAGTCGCTATAATATATATTTATTTACGTAATATAGCCGCCAATTAAAAGTTTCAAGGTAAACAAAAGTGACGGACAAGGAGAAACCTAAAAAAAGACGCCTTTTACAATTTTCTTTTCATAATATAAAAAAAATATAAACGTTATTTATTCGAGTTTAATAAAATATTCATAATCTCAATCTCAAAGTTTTTTGTTCTGGAACATAGACTATAAAACATACAAGGTATGCTGTTTTATAATCTGTATAATACGGCCTTCGTTTTAAAAAAAAATACCAGAAGTATATCTACACTAAATTGATATTTTAGGATACATTAAAGAATTTGCATAAAGTGCAAATTCTAAAGCCTAACAGTTTAAACTAACTAGGTTATTTCTAAGAAATAACTCGACAGAAAGGGATATTGAAGTAAATTAAAAAGGTCAAGAACTCAAGTGACTTGGAGCAAAAACTTTTTGTGCTGACTGGAATTTTGTTCGTTTTTGAATTGAATATCTTTGCGTAGACTTCACGAATAAACTAGAATTATATTAGAGCTGTGAATAAATCGAGTGTTTGAATATGTTCTATTACATATTTATTTATAGATTTCGTTTTATTTTGATATATTTTAAATTTCCTGGTTATTGGCTGAACTAATATTATCAACCCCATGCATATTTATATTTTAGAGGGATTAAGCCGTAGACCAGTAAGGTAGTGTGGGATTATAGAAAATCTCTCAGGGTATTCCTTTGCCGATTGAGCATGCGATAAAAACGCACATATGTAACTTCAAAATGACAATTGGGGTCGAGTTCGAGACATCATAACCCGCTGATCAGACTACCAGGATAACATAACTTCGCTATAAGTCAAAAATTACAGCACTAAGCTATAAAGCCTGTCACCATAGACTACAGTTCGGCTAAGTGTAACGGCTTAGCTTTAACCCTATCACAGTCAAGTTACGATCTCTACATAGCAGTATGGTGTAGGAACAGATTGTGGTAATGGAGTGTTGTCTGACGTCATCCGTTCCCCCAAATTTAACGGTGAAGCGAAATTTCGGCCACATACCTCCGACCTTATACTGCATTGAAATAGTCTGTCTGTATTGTTATTGATTTGACACCGCATACAACTAATTTGAACGTATTCTAAGATATAAATGCGTGCATGCGTATGGGTATCATATGTGATCAAAATATTATTTAACAAGTAAGTTACGTTACGAATAAATAACGTATCGAGTCTAATAGTACCTGAAATATTTCTAAAATGAAAAACATCTAGGGGTTTTTAAAAGCTCGCAATGAACACGTTTTAGTAGATATCTCTAAAAGTAAATGAACTCCGTTTGCACAAAACAAAAGAAAGAGCACACGATAAAATCTCAAATATATTTCTGCAAGTTGTAAAGTGTCTTGAAAAGATTTTCCTCTCTATTATTTTAATAACTTTAATTGTTCAGAATCACGACTCAAAGTCAGCGTCTACGAAAGTCGATCGAACACGGAAACGTCTGTAGCGTAGGTATACTGCGACGCTCATACAAATTCGTCGGACGCACACACGTCCAGTCCGCTGTATAATATTCATCAAAACAAACGCACACCACCGCAGGGCGTCTGCCGAATTAAACCCACACAGGCATAAGTTACGAGGAGTGAACTATCCTGTGAGTGTGTTCGTTGTGTGTGTGAATGAGAGAGAGAGTGTGACGAAATTTCACTTTCCGTTTTGGCAACGTCGCGCGACGCGCCTCCCCGTTCGTCGACATTTGAACAGGGGTGGGTGCACGGCTAGTTCGTTCCGAAAGCCGACATTTTCATTTTTAATATTAGCATCGCGGTCGTTATTGAGGACGATAGGTATTCCAAATTTAAAAGAAAAGCTGTTATTGAACTTTCATACTCGGAACTAGTTGAGTTCGATTTATAAACGCTATGTCTAAAGTTCTTTTTTCTCTATTGAATTATAATAGTTTTAAAATCTACCCATTTAAAAATATAATGGTCGAATGAATAATTCAAAGTTAGTGCTGCGAATATATTCGTATGGACAAGAAGGGGAGGGATGATATCAAAAGATTGAGAGACAAAAAAATACGCAAAGTGAGTTGTAGTAAAGTAACGGTACTGTGTGTGGGGCATTACAAATACTTCAAAAGCTCAGACGATTCTCGGAAGTGTCATCCTCTAATGTGTGAGAGAGGTAGAACGATATTGCCGTTTCCTTCTCACGACTATCGACTCACAAAGGGACGCGAGTTGAATATTTTCGTGCATTTTACAGTTTATTATTATACAGATTGCATAATGTTTAGAATGTCTTGCATAATTTATTGTACTTATAAGAAAATAATTTAATATTAATTTATTAATACAAACTTAAAGAATAGTTTAATTATTACTTATACACTAGGTTACTTTTACTAATTATTGATTTCATATAAGTTTACCTATGTTTTGAAAGCCATATTAATTTACAACTGCATTTATCGACGATGAATGAGTAGCGACCGATAATATATTTAATGGACAAAAATATTCCAATGAATTATTTATATGGTGTACTAGTGAGTTTAATATGGGTAATTATTACTATACGAGAAAATAACAATATCAGAAAAAAAACAAATGAAAATTATCAATAATTCTATACCCATACAATACATACATACATTTAAATGGGAGCTATGACAGATAAAAAACTGCGTATATTCAAAATACCTACACTTATTTTGAAATTCGAATAAGCAACGTTTTTTTATAAAGAACTGGTATTTCAATTAATTCGTGAATCTATTTGTATGTGAATATATAACGAGCGTAGTCCCAGCTCATTGTTGTCGTGTATTCATCACATACCAAGGTCTTTAAATCGTGTAGTATTATATGTATCTTAGTTACAGGATTTTTTATGTATTTGTGAGTGTTTTAAGTTGGTTTTGATTTTAAAGTGGGGACTGTATTTCTATCGGGTTTCGTAACATAATTGCATTTACGATAAAGTTTGGAAATCTATACTTCTACATTATGTCTTATTTAAACATATGTATAAGTAACATGTTTGTAATTCACTAATCCTTATTAAGTCATACTACGTGTTAATACATTCATAATATTTTTAATTTAAGGTGGGTTTGTTTTAGAAGTTGGAGTGTCATCGGATCGAGTTGTGGTTTCAGGTCAAGTTTTACTGGAGTGCCTCTTAAAAGTTCAGTTGGCGCCCTAACTGGGACTTTCAAACATTTATTGTCCCTGTTAGGGCGCCAATAAAATTAGTTATATCGAAGTTTAGCATATAAACGTGAAAATGACGATTTTCCATTTAGGTTAGTAAAATCTGAAAAGCTGCTGTGAATTGGATACAGCAGCTGGAAGAAGGTTTTTTGTGGTAATAAAGTAGAAGAGGCCCTTGTTTAGCACACTTTGGTCTGTAATAAGCTGGCTATTTATAAGCCCTTAAAATAAAAACATTCTCCAATATTATCTTTTTGGCTACAAATCTTAATGGTCCACGTAAAACCTTT
The DNA here is from genome assembly GCA_905163465.1 of Craniophora ligustri. Lineage (NCBI taxonomy): Eukaryota > Metazoa > Arthropoda > Insecta > Lepidoptera > Noctuidae > Craniophora > Craniophora ligustri. Next base: position 13,688,329 of record LR990959.1, on the reverse strand, counting down.
TCTTTGTAAACCTAAGCATCAGCTATATTATTAAAACAAGTTTGAAGCATTCATTTACATAAACACGATAAGATTCTCAAGGATTGTCTAGAAAAAGATTTAAAGCACCGATTAGATTACTTTTTACAGTTTCTACATACTAAGTGGTTTAGTCTTTGTAAACGATGATACTGTGTGTTCAATGGAAACCAAGAATCCACACATAGAAATAATTTCCATTGAAAATTCCAATACAGGTAAAGGTGTTTTGACAGGTCATTTTCAGAAGCAACATGTATTTTTGGCAAGTCAATAGGGTCGAGTCCTATAACCTTAAACATACTAAACTGATGAACTGTGGATCAGTAGAGTACCTACCATGTTTTCAATTAATAAAATTTGTCAAAATTTTTGGATAATACAAGAGTAGTAATAATATTTTTCAACGTTCAAAAAGAGCCAATGTAATGTGGCCTATTTTGAATAAATTATATTTTGACTTTGACTATTTTGTTTCATTTTATGGCGAGATGGGCTTTACCTTTAAAATTTTGCTATATAACTCTTTTCATTATCATTATTTTTTAGTCGATCATTAATTGCATTTAACTTCTTGAGCTATAAAACCTTTTAACTTGTAAGTTCACGCTTGTCTTACAAATCGATTGGCTAAGGCTGCGCCGCAGGCTGCGCAGGAGTCGAATTACGGCCGGATGCCGCCGCGGAAGTGGCATGGCCGCCGGACGCGCGCCATCTTGCTTTTGCTCTTTGCGCTTGTGCACCTCACGCGGATGTCTTTTTGTTTTTTATTTTGTCTTTCGAGTGCACGAGCCAGTTTTTATCGATACTTAAAATAAGCAATCGCTTTTTCCTTTGCCACGCTTCTTTAGTTCCTATAAATTTATTAAGTTTTTATTTATGTATACTATTCTCTCATGCGGAACATTATTTGACGTTAGAATGCATAAAGCAACAAAATCTATGGGATACAATAGTTTATAAGTCCTGTCACAAATATAAGTGAGAAAATTTCCTTTAGCGACGATAAATTGTCATCCAATCTACTGCATTATACGTTGGCATCTGTGTGTGATATAAATGAAATATGAACTCTAGTGCGTTTGTAATAAAGAATGTAATCTTCTAAGACTTAATTGTTTATATTGACAGTTGTGTTATGTGAACAAAATCACATTGTTGCGCTGAAAAAAATATACAAAAGCGCAGGTAAAGGAACTTTTGTTGTGTGCGGCGCGTTGCGTTTGCGCAAGTCCCGTACTCAACAAAAGCTTGCGACTTCGATGCGCAGACGCACAATAGCTGATAAATTATTTGCTAATTTAGTGTGCGAAGATTGCACCTGGTGATAGCGCGTTCGAAAAAGTTTTATCTTTGTGTCTTGTAGTTGATTTTTAAAATACGATTGCAAATGAATCAAATGTTAAATTATGCAGTTTTGTTGAGTGCAGTATTTTTTCATTTATTTACGTATTGCCTACCATTCATTGTCTGAAGACGAAGCTTCTTTTTTCTATAAGTAATAACTTTTAAATTTCAGATCTTAGTGTATTGATAAAAACATCTATTCATATTATATAATTATGCCGTCTTCATTAAAATGGTATCTAAGTTGAATCCAGACATTTAAATAACACGAAAAAAAACTCATCAGTCGTGTTTTACTAATTTCTTATTGAGTCCAATCAGAATTGACTAGACTTTCTCGTCGTAACGTGACTCGCCTGGATATCACATATTTTAAAGACAATACTCATTAATTAATTATTTTAAGGACTTCTATATACATATACTTATATGGCTTGAGAAAAACTTTTCTTAAACAGCAATATTGTGTATAAGAATTATATCTTGGATTTTTAAAACAGGAGGAAAAGATGTTATTCAATTGTTTACAAACTGAACTAGTTTATATTATCATATCTCTTTCTAATACAGAGCGAGAGAAAAGGATAAAATAAATTTTATCCTGTGAAACAAATAATTGAAATAGCTTAATTTATAGATTAAATTATTCCGTAATTGACATTGATTGACATACGATAATTTAGACAATAGACGTTGTTTTCAATAATAAGAAAGAGATAATTAGACACCAATATCCTGGAGCCGTTCAGACGGTGTTCTCATTTACTAAATTTCAATTAAGGCAACGATCATATTATTTTACCGACACAATGAACTGAAAGAATCAATAGTAAAGAAGTGAAGATTAACATTCGAAATTCGAATCACAAAAAGAGAACTAATTATACGTTGAAAAAAGAGAAAATCGTTGGCGCTGTGGCGTAATTAAAGAAACGGCAACAGAGCATTTCGCGTAGAAACGGGACCGAGAAAAATGCAACGTCGCATTTTCACCCTCGATCGTTTTCCCGCTCGCCCCCGCGGCCCTTCATCCCCGCAGTGACTCATTCAACCTTTCGAGTTTTGGAACGTGTGTACTGGCCAAAGTTTTCTTACTTCCTTTTAGTTTATGGCGAGACGAGACTATTTGTAGTGTTCGTATTTTGAAATATTTCTGTGTGGACAGTATGTTGAATAGTTTTTATATGCACTTTTACGAACTCTTTTGTTTAGATAGCGTTTCTGAACGAAATATTCTTATAAACTGCGTTATAATTTAAATAGTTCATGTTTTCAATATGGTCTATTAATTTCATACTTTTGCTGCGTAATGAGAATCTATAATAATATTAAGTTTTCTTGGTTTACATTTCATATCATATAAATAGATACATATTTTACATTTCAGGGAAATAATATTTAACAAATACTACATACATAGACTATATTCTATAAGCGTTACCTCAACGTTGGTCGCCAACCTGCATGTCTGATGTTTCTGAAATAGAGTGAGCACCACTTACCTGGAATAAGACAAAAATAAAGGGTAATTCTCCTAAATATATTTATAATACAATTAAACTACTTTTTTGGGATTTTATCGCGGTATATTGATATTATTTAATATCAACGTTGCGGTTCGTTTACATAATAATCTATGGTCACAGGCAGGCTGGTCGCAGTAGCAGTCTTCTTTTTTTAAAATAATTATGAATGGCATTTTAATAAAAACAGTATTATATGGCTACTTTTGAATTGGAAATATTAATTGCAAGGTTTATAAAAAAGGTTTTATGCAGAAAAGGCAGTAAGAAATGGTATAGATACTCTTTATAAAATATTAATTGCGATATTAATTGGTTTCGTTTATTACATTTTATTCTTAAAGCTGAGTATATTATCGAATGAGTATTTTTGTTTTTACATTATTTTAACATTTCAAAACTTTTAAACAATTTATTCATACATTGATAATCATAAGAGAAAAATATATAAATGTGCGTATAGTTAACTTACGTGTTGTAAGAAGATTAATTAAAATAAATTTGATATGAATATAATATAATAAATTAGAAAACTGGTATATATATATATATTATAATTATATTTTCTAACTAAATCTGAGCAAGTTTCCTAGCTAGGGAATTAATGAGCACAGGGTAAAGTAGAGACAGATACCAATGTAAGATGATTATTTAATGATATAGAATTTAATAATGGGCAAAAAGTCATTCCAGGCATTTTGTCAATCAGACGTAATATTTAAAAAAATCTAGAAAAAACTGTCCACCCACAGCTTTGTTAAAAACGCGACGTTTTCGTACATGTTATCATGATAAATCGCTTATAATGGAACAATGCGATAAATCCATCGTCGGCGTGTCGCGCAGCTGACGTGAAGGAGCCTAGCCAGCATATGGTACAATGGAGAGCACATACATCTGTCAAAAACCCACACCCAATAATCAACCTTAAATCCAACAAAATAGGTGCAGTTTTCCCGATAATTTCGAAGGGATAGTGCTGTGGAAGTGTTTTACTTCCTGATAGGTCGTTACCTGCGCGCGCAGCTGCTTGCCTAGCGCGTGCGCACCCAGCCAGTGATAAAAGGTTACGTTGAAAGACATACGAATAGGTCAGTCAATAAACTGTGCTGTCACGTGACGGTCCTGTCTAAAAAAACAATATTTAATTCCTTTTATTTACGAGAAAAAGTATCATGACATCATACGTATGTCATGATTCCGCGGAATTTATGACATTTTGGAAGAATGGCAGCAAAGTCACGAAAGTTCATACAGTTTAAGAAATATTCTAGCTGCGGGTAGTATCAACGGTTGGGCGATAAAATAAAGTATTTATTGTACATCTGTCCAATCGTATTATTATTCACGCTTGCTTAAATTGTTGCTAAAAGGTTTATAGGTAGTGTATGCACGTGCGGATTAGTTTGTACGAAACATGTGGCGAATTTGATACGGATACTCAATTTCATTGAATGAATAGGGGCTGATTAAAATTATCATTAAAATAGACACGCGAATCTACCATTTAAATCCTTACATGTCGAATAAAATGATTTATATTTCACCGTAGGTACTATTTTTTTTAATGTAGGCTCAATACCTATATTTCTTTCTCTTTTATATAAAAAGCAGTTACTTTTTCAAGCTTATAGTAAGTAGGATTTTCTCCTGTTTCAAGCTTGCGTTTTGTAGACGCAAATTCTCACATAAGTACGCTGGAACCCAGAGAGTCAAAACTGTTTCGTTATAAACCCTTTTCCTATATACCTGGATATTGATCCCATGGTCTTGATACTACATTAGTTAATTATGTATTTTTACTACTTAATACCTTTTGCATAAAATCATCTTTTTAAAAGTCGACACGTTAAAAACTTAATGATTAATTAGGTCCCCAATGATTATAGAGTGCTTATATATCTTATTTATATTGCTTCAAAAATATAAATAGCAAAAGAAATAACACTCCATATTGATGACTCAAGTTCAAAATAAAATGGCCGAAAGGGAATTCCACTTACAATTCGAATTATGAATGAAACGTAAACTCGCCTGAGGACATTCTCATATGTGGAACACGCTATGTGCACGTTTCATTGCTAGTTTTTAAGGACATTCCTACTTTCGAGGACACCCCGCAATCGTTGCGTTGTACAGGAAAAGTATTTTATTTGTTTAAAGGTGTTGTTTTTTATCTACTATGATAGTAATAAAGGGTAATTAAGTCATTAGATTAACGAGGATGTGTAAAAGACTGTCCAAGACTTTTAATATTTCGATTTGTCGCGTTTGGAAATATTTTATAGGTGCTACTTCACATTTTTTTAAAACACTATATTTTTGTTTATGATAGTAGAATAGTATAATTTATAGATATAGAAATACATACTAATTTATGGTGTTATTAGTTTTGTTACTTTTGTTTTGGAGTTTTATTAAGTAAATAAAGTTTTGTGACGATTTGAGCTTTATATTGTTGTATTTTTGTAGTGAAACACGTTACGATAAACAAAATGTGAGTACGTTTGTAAACATAAATTTGTTTCAATGAAAGTCCAGACAAGAACAACAACATATTTATATGTGACTAATATTTGGTATTCATGCTGAACCTAAAGAGCTATGTTATATGAGAATCAAATTCAAATTTACTAAGAGAATTATAACGGGAAATTACAATAATTTCCCCAAATGCCTTAAATTCTCTACATGGCAAAGGTCTTATAACTAAAGCTGTGTATACATTGCACTATGAGAAAAAATCTCGATTAAATACCAACATACAATTTTATTCTCACAAAAGACATTCATAATACAATATTATCCAAGCTTTAATGTACAATAAGATCGACTAAGTTTTGGCCCGAACCATTTCTATGGTTCTACCTGGAATCGTAAAAAAAGGGGTCAATGAACTCCTAACAACAGCTGCTTGAATTCAAGATGGCGGACATTTATGTCAAAAATTAATAAATGCAAGCCTGTTTTCGTATGATGGATTGTGTAGAACGATTTACTTGGACGATCCTTTTATATGCACTCGATATCAAGTCGTTAATCAGTGATGAAATTTAGTTTTTTGTGCGGCTCAAATTTGAAATCGATTTTTAATACAACTGTCAGGCAGGTTACATAATAAGAACTAAGCTGAATAGCTTTACTTACTTATTCTAGTCTGGTACTGAAGTTTTTGAATGTGAAATAAATTAATACCATCATATACATATGTATTTGGGTAAGACTGCAGCAATTTTTTTGTAATTAAAATATTATGAAGCTCGCGTAGTATTGCTAAAACGTCCAAACGAAATGTTCGATATTTTACATTGTTATATTTTTAAAGATTTATCGAAAAAATATTGTTTTATCAGAATGTTACGTCAGGTGGCTATAGTCAACTAAGCTAGCTTAAAATACTCTTATCCAGTTTATAATTTTGTTCCAAATTTAAACGTTCCAACATGTACAGAGCACAAGTTTTTTTTTAAATTTTGTTCTAACTTTAACAACAAATAATATAAAGCCAGCGTGTTGTGTCTAGTAAAAAAAATATCACCTGCTTCCTGCGTAAGTGTAAAATTGTCCCATACGTCACGCTGTTGATTCTAAAATAATTATATGAGAACATTTTTGCTTTAAAATATAATATGTGTATTATTTTTATAGTTAATCCTAATGTACCTAAATATATTAGGATTTAATATTGAATTATATTTTTTTATTCAATGAACTAACAAAACTTTTTAGAAATGTAGCGCCCAATACTAAATCCATAATTAATAATTGAACTGATATTACAAAATTCAAATGAGTAAATTTTCATTATTTTCAATTTGACACAGGCATACGTTATTTGAAAAAAAAAAACAACCATAGACAATAGCCGACAGATGCGTGTCAAATGTCTCTGGTCTGTTCACTGTAATTACTCGCGTTATGTTTCCGATGTGAAAATAGGCAGGTACAATGGCGATACACCATGTGTTTTTGAAGCTATTATGGAAAGGTAAGAGTTATAAAATTATTAATATCGGTCTTATTATCATATTATATTCATACCGCAATCAATAGAAATCAGAATGAGGCCTCGATTCAGTTGCAAACTATGTCGTCAAGTTGCGACCGTATACCGTACCGTTTGAATAATTAATTGTAGTATTGCAGTTAAAAATAGCAAGAGTTTCTAATCAATACAAAATGAAATGCAAGTAAGTTAAATGATAGAGCAGCGTAGTATCCGATACTCCAAGGCGAAAATACCATGGTTTTACCGATAAAATACTATTTAAATTCACAAGTGTTACCAGAAAATAAATAATTTTAGCATCATAATTTCAACGACATCCTCAGTGTTATTATGTTTATTTATTACATAACTATATGGTTGATTGAGTCGATCATATTAATATGCAGTGGACAGGTAATTATCAACGCTCAATTATAAAAAAGTTCTTAAATAAGACCTTAATAACTGACGATGGTTTTTATCAATTAAAGGGAAAACAGATCCTGGGGGATTGGTTACACCTTTCCTCAACGCGGGTGGGTGTGTTAAATAAAATATTATAAATTTAGGAACGATTTTTTAGGCACACGCCGTCTTCACTTGGTATACGATTATATTCTAAGGACACAGAACTATTTTCCACCTCTTTCTAACCTCAAATAATCAATGACCCCACAGGTAATTTTATTGTAAACAAGGTAATTGAAAATATTATAACTGTCCCAAAACATTTGACGAACAGCTTTTGTAGCTACTTCTTTTTAGATTAAAACGAGCATTTTTTTAACTAGCAAGTTATGAAAATACCGATGAGTAAATTATGTGCCACCAGAGTATTATATGTACCAATGCTTGATTTGAATTTTATTAGAAAAAAATCCTACCCTTGTTACGTCTAACTCAAATATATATAAAATTATAGTGAAACTTATTTCTCAAACTCATTAAAGAGTTTGAAATTCTACTGCCTGCTGTGTGTCTCAGTATATTGCATTCTTGGGTCAGCGTATATCAGTTATCTTGGTATTGATTAAATATTTGATATAACAAGAATTAATCGAGCTGCCTGGGAGTTTAAAATTGTCTTTATTTTTCGAATAGTTGCTGCTTGAGATGTTTATTTAGTTATTTAGTTGTAATGGACTTAAGTAGACGAGTCAATGTATTTTATGATCAATTGCACGGTTGTGACATCATATTTTATCAAATAGATATGCGTAATTGCAACATTGCAGCTGCACGCACACACTGTAACACTTTTTTATTTCTCTATGGAGTAAAGATGCCACAGAGACGTCGTTTAAATCATTTGTTCCGACATTTTCAATGAAACGATAAGTAACTCGTGTTACGAACATGCTGCCGCCAAGTGCTTCCCAAGCCTTCCTGATAAAAAAAAATAAAAGCATAAATCAAATAAAGGTGCGTTCGTGTTGCGTTACAATGTTTGAGAGCGGCGCGGCGGAAGCGAACGCGACGTTCGAAAACCGGAGCTAAATCATAAATTACAGTTTAAAGTTCCCGCCGGGATCCAGTTACGCGCAGTTGTCACGTAATTACGATTATAACTCGAGATGTGTCGATTCATACCGACGTTTGGTGTGAACAACACGATTAAATCGATTGTAATGACTCTGTTTAGTAACACGCTGAAATATTCCCAATTTATTCGGATGAATAAGTGATGTAGGCAAGTCTGGGACAATGGCGCGTGTAAGTGAATGAATCTTTTGCCTCAACGATGACTGTTCACAAAATATTCGCACAGATTTAAAATTTTCTAATAAGCTGATGAATAAAACTAAATTAAAAAAAGTCTATTAAGGGGAATCCCTAAAAAATACAGCAGCCTTATAGTGTAATTATTTATTGAACGATGAAACCTTAAGCCGCAACAAAAACTTGATCAAAACCTTGCATCATGATGATAATGACAATAATTACCGCCATACATCAACACATATCTGCATATATCTTTGTAAGCACACTATTTACCTCAATTACACATACACCCTATCTCTCTTACCCTAGTGATGCATAAAAAACTGCAATTTCCCTATCAGTGCTTGGGTCACACAATAAACTTGGCTTAGACCCTCGCCAGCTAACCCAGACCTCCCCTGCGTCTCTTTAGCCTCAGATTCCCGCGTCAAAAAGGGGGAAATGTGTTAGTAGTGGGGGGTCACGTGGTCCTGGTTGGATCTGAAAGGGTATGGAAGGCTTGAAGCTGGGAGGTCGTTAGCCTGGCGTTGATTGTTCGATGAGTGGTGCAATGACTCACTTGCGTATGTAAATATACGGGAAAAATATCTAGGGAACATGGAGAGGTCATAATGGAGCTTATTAAATTTATTGAAGGTGGTTCGAAGGAAATCGGTACTCAGGATTCATTGCATTAAAAATGTAGAGCCAATCAATTTGAAAAAAATTACGTAATGTCTATGCTTCATATAATGGACCAAACCGGCAGGAGATCACGTGTTTATCACTAACAAGAAGGTTGATAACATTTTTTTGGCAACTATAAAAGTGTTTTGGATTTGTTCAATTCTGGTACTTTTGAGGTAAATTCTGAAGCAGTTATTCGAACAGTTCAAAAACTAAACACCAAAGCTAATACTAGAGGGTAGGTCTCAAATCTACTATTAAATTTCCGTACGTACTAATACCTTACTTTATTTTACTAAAGTAAAATAAGGAAACCAGAATCATTATTTCAAACAGATATACAACGCTGATAGAATACCTCTTACTTTTCAATACCAGTTTCTTCATCTTGCTGCGGATTATCTGTACTAAAACGTTATTATCGCATAGAACCTCATTTCTCAAAAAAGAAAAAGTAGGGAGCATTAAAACCTCTTTTGAGTTAAAGCTGGTATTTAGCGATATCTGTACTTCATTGCAATTACCTTACAATAGTTCTTTCCCCGATAGCTAACTGGGGAGTGCGTTCAGTAGGTTACGCGTCCTCCCCCCTCCCACCAGGTGGGTTCAACCCTCTATGTGTTACATACTACCACGTTATGTATAAAGATTTATGTAGAACGCAGTAAAGTCAAATGTTGGTTTCTGTATGCCATGAGTTAAGTGGGGAATGGTTTGCCTCGCAATATTTTTTTAGTCTTTGTTTAATGGAATATTGAAACATCGTAAATTGCTTTTTTGATAAATAATAATAGTTTATGAGTCATGAGTAATGTAGAGTATAAGACTGAAAATTTGGATACTCCATCAACTAAATATTGGCAACATATTGAAAAGCTCATGGAATCGTTAGATATTGAGTCCTAACTTTCTACAAATTATCCTTGAATTGCGTATCATCTCAAGAAATCCAGTTCCAATTTCGATTGTTCGAAAAAATTTAAGGACAAATGGTTAAAAAATAATTCGTTTTTGAGAGGATTAATAAGCTTAATGACCCCGTACACAATGTGCTAGTTTAGTAACATTTCAATGTCTACTGCTCTTTTCGTATACAAAAGATCCATTATAGTAATCTACCAAAGAATATATATACAGTACTCAAAATCTTTTTGATTGTGAGTACTATCGTCCTTTATTAAAACTCATCAAAAATCGTGTTCCGAATTTGAAATACAAAAAGATTTAAATAATGAAAATTTCAGAGAAGATTATTACGTCATCAAAGTTGCACTGTGTACAATTTAAACTTAGAACTAAAAACAAATTCGTTTTTAACTCGGGTAATACAAACATAACACAGAGGTTTAATACTTTTTTTTTATTTTTTTTTTATTTATTCTCAAAAAGTCTTACACATACCTATACCAAACAGAATCACTTTTGAGCGTATTTGATAATAAGAAGTTGAACAAAATATTAGCACTCAAAACATAAGTACTTGCAAGCACTTGTACATTATTCAACACAAATACTTTTAAAAAAGTATTGCCGGACAAATAGGTTTGCTTTCAATGTTCATGAAAAAGGTCATGTTTTCGTATAACATGCATCATGGACACCCGTTAGGAGTGCAGATTTTGTAGGTTACGCGTGCAGGTGGCTTGCCCCACAGCGCCAGCGGGGCGGAGCGCCACTTATCATATAAACCTATGTGCCTCACACACGCATAAATGGAAATCTCGACCTGCGTTCCTTGGTATAAACTACAGAAAATGCGTAGCTGAGCTTAGGATAATTTTGTCATATAAAGTAGAAGTTATTTTCCAATTATATCTTTGTAATATTTCTGTGTAAACGTATTTATTTACGCTCTATTTTTGAGGCTAATCCCGAGCAGTCGTTTACTAAAGTCAAATTTTATTTCAACTGGCAATGTATAGACTATGTTACCTGTAGTCTGTATTTACTACAAGTAGGTATATCAATTTGGGACAAATCATGATACCGTCCTTAGAGCTCAAGTAATTAGGTATTTAAAAAAAACATTTCAAACTATTTTTTATTCGGCCTACTTTATGTCTATAAAACTGTTTAGTATAGGCTGTTTTAAATTTAGATTCCTTTTTTTAAGTGGATAAACTCTAACGTCATTTATTCAAAGTTGGAACTTGCGTTCCGTATTTACTCGAGCGCGTGCAGAGTTAGATCTCTGTGACGTAGGGTAGGGGTAGGGGCGGCTTTACGCTGCATGGCACGACACGTGTCAGCGGGGAAGTCTCTAATGAACTGTATGAACTAGTGTACCTAGGCAATGCGTAGCTAAAACTATATAGGTTAGGTAAACCTATATAGTTTTAGCTAGCTATATTAGGTACCTACGTAAGGTATTGTGAGTAAATGTTCTGAACTTACAAGGTAAAGGCGGAGTACATAGGCAAGAGAGCTGGCAGAAAATATACAGATAACTAAACTAGAAATGATCTACGCCCGTTTTTTGTGACGCAGTGATTTAAATATCCAGCTTAGTTAGACTAAGCTGGATATTTAAATCACTCATATCAATCATACTGTCCTACGTTTAAAACCTCGGTGACAACAGTGGCACTTTGACAGCAAACTATAAAAAAAAATAACAGCATCTCCTGTCATTTGCATTGCGTAATACTGCGCAATATAAACTTCAGTTGCATAGTACCGCAACATTATTCCTACTCCACATATCGCCGACCTCATTACAAGACTAAGAAAAACGTTTACAATCTTATATATGTTTTTAAATATGTGTTAAAAGCACTTCAAGTCACCGCACGGGGATGTGTTAAAGCACGGGGCATGCGTGAGCACGCGCGAATTAACCGCCACATTGCTTTTGAACGCACCCTAGCTTGCGTTGGCATACGTCATTAGAGTGCCAGTGCGAAACTGCGTATGTTGTTTCTTTAAAGTTTGAATTTCGAATTTTTGTTTTATTTTACGACTTTCGAAGGTAGCCAGGAGTAACAAAAAATATACGTTTTTTTTTCTTTACTTCACGTCTTCATTGTATTAATTGTAATGCTGGATTTTAGCTGGAGACAGATTTTTTCTATAAGAACCTTTATATATAGGCCTCTGCATCCAACTATCAATAGTGACCACGTCAACTGTCCATTTTGTTGGAGCTCGTGCGTGGTTTCAAGAACCTCTCTGTCACAGTAGCGATCAGTTCTCCCGCCCACTGCCACTCCAACTTACCAATCCTTTTAGTTATGATAGCCATTTTGACATTAAGAAAGTGACGTCACTAATTTTTAATTAATATCAATAAAAATTTAGTCAAGCGTGCGTCTTTGTGAATTGAAAGTGAAAGGAATTTTAGATCAATAATCTTTAAATAATTAAACATTTTTATCTTTTATGTTTCTTCAAGAGCATGTTACAAAAAGGATTTAATAAATAAATAAATATATAGTTAACATAATATAGTTAATAAAATAAATAGTTAACATACATTGTTTCTGCATGTTACTATTGACAGTAAACGTCAATTGTTACTTCAAACGTAGATTTCCATTTTTTTTAAACTTACGCATGACTTTATCGATGACCTCAAAGGTATCTATTGTATGTCTGCGATGGGGAATACTGAACTAAATCACAATATTTTAATTTCAAAGAACATCAGGTGTTTCGGATCTAATAGATTTTTTTGCAGTAGAGCTGCATTTCTAGAGCTCGTAGTCATTACACAAACAAAAAATTAATTTAATTACGTTTTCTGTTGTCATGACTACCAAAATTTAATATAGATACCATTAGTAGGAATTTATTATAAATTAAATGCATAAATTTTACATAAAAAATATTCTTAGAGTGAAAGCCAATAAAAATCTACAATGGCAATAATTTCACTTTCATTACGTACAATATAGTGCTGGGTGCGGGCCATGAAATAACGGTATATCAATAAATAACTGGATCCGTCGGTCATAACTACAAAAACCCGATTTAATAATAATAAAACTGCATCGAGTTAGAGTACTGGATGCGTGGTAAGGGTGCATCGACGCACCCCTCACGCACACACACACAGCAACAGCACTTATAATACGAAACTGGGCCGCGATTGGCCAGTAGGCTTGTGCATGTGTGGGTACCTGTTTGGTTGTAGAAAAGAGGTCGTGTGGATGTAGTTATTTATACCTCGTGTTCTAGGCTGTATGAATTAGTTGCGTGCATTGGGGTAGTCTTTGCTAGGAAAAAGTATTGATTTGTTGCACAGTGGCTGAGTATAATGCGGACTTTTGCAAGTAGATGATGATTTTCGAAAAATAAATGCGGGTGGGGGCTTTCAACCATTCGTGTCGAACATTATTTTATTCGGATAGTAAATGTCGTGGCGGCTTCGCCTTAATAAGTATTACGAAGTTTTGAAATGTAATTTGAAAACTGTTTTTGGTAAAATATTAATGTTTTTGAATAACAAATAAATTATTAAATTAATAGAATTCAATTTAATTTTGATACGATCATAATGTGAGTTATAAAAAAATGTAATGACAGAAAAAATGGCGGCAAATATATTCTCTCTACTGAGTGTTATTTTAATAGATTATAATGCAGATGTGAAAACCGGTTGAAGGCAAGAACGGTCCTTTGTAAATATTTCAATGAGCTCGGCTTTAATATTTAAAGTTTTTATTATCAGCCGACAATAAAGGTTTTATTCTTGATGCTAGTTTACAGCGGCCATTTTGACACGCTTTGCTTTATTTTATACTGTGAAAAGAATTTTTATTTCACGGTGAATTACAAAGATTTGATTTTTATTTTTTATTACTAGATTTTATTTTATTTAAGCTGCCTCATTAGTCAAGTGTAACCTGGGTTTGTAATACTAGGCCGAGAAAAGTGTTATTAGGATTTTAATATAAAATTTCTAGTAGCTCTTCGAAGTTAGGTTTTGTGTCCCGTTAAGCTCTAAGGCTATAAGCTCGCCCCCTATTCATTTTGTATATGGTCTAGAAACACACTTAAGTCGAACTGTGTATGATTTATTTAATTTAGTTTACTTTACGTTCTATTTTAAAAGAAACAATGGTACTAAAATTATTTATATGTAAGTAAGCCCTTTATGTATCATTGTAGGTAAGTATTTTTTTTAATTTACAAAACTCTGTAGTCGACATTACGCGAAATACAGACACGAACAAAAAGAGAAGCTGGACCAATGCACAGTGGGTAACATAATAGGAAATGTGGAAAAAAACTAAACTGTAAATATTTGCTTTGACGTTTGCGGTTTGTTAGAATATTAGCATGAAATGTTTCAGAATAAATGTCCTTTAGGCTGCTCATAAACAAAGGATTTATTTTTATTTGTATTCGAGGTTAGCTGTAATATTTTTAATAGCGACAGACATATTTTATAATGCATTGTTTATTCTAAAATAATGTGTGCCTCTGTAGGAAGAATGACGTTGTTACCTTGGCCTAATTTTATGCCAAAATTGGCGGTCACAACGATCACAACATTTGGCGGTTAAAATAAATAAGGGCCATTTTCCGCAAGTTCAAGCTTAAACACAGTTACCAATATTTTGTAAAGATAACTTTGACATAAACACGCGTCTGAGCCGCATCCTGTTTGTTTTTGTGAACAACGTAATTCTGCTGTTAACATAAAACTTAACAAAAATTTGACATGCGACTTTGAACTTTATACCTCAACAATATGGCGCAGACAATTAACATAGTCTAGAGAATTGACAAAGAATCTTGCGTAAATACATTAGCCTTTTTCAAATCTAGAATACGTAGTGTTGAGTTTGAATTCCAAGTTAAAACCTTTTTTTTATTCCTACTTGAAACTACCAGAGAGAAGCAGAAAAAAGAAACAATTACGCAACACGGATTCCTGTTACACGTAATAGTTCGGAACACGCAAGATGCATCATTAACAAGTCGATTCGTCCTGCCCGTTACATCAGCTGATAGCACAAAAAGCTCGACCTAACATCTGCCGGCCGAGAGGCCGTGAATCACCGGCCCTTGGCTCGTGCCGATGCCGGTTTGAAAAAAAAACAGAGAAAAAAAATCAAAAGTGTAAACTCCCGCCGACCGTTATAATCGCCTCGCCTGTGGGTGGACTTTATTCGGCCAAGTTTAAAAATCGACCGAAATATTGTTTTTTATAAGAATTTGATCTGTTACGAAACTGTTACGTCATCTAAGTATGCTCTAAATAGGTTCTAAAGTATTTATATTCGTATCATGAATTAAGATTACACAAGCTCTTGTTTTCGCTACAACAATTCTAACAACACTATAAATCCATTAATATTCATTGTTTGTCAACCAATATTAGTTTTATATGGAACTAAATTACAATATGACAAAGTTTAGTCGTAAATCCTGAGCTTAATAAAGTGAAGTTTTTCGATATTCTTGCGATAAAACCTAGTAGGATAAAACAAAAATTGCTTTCATAGTAATAAATTTACTCTAATTTCAAGATGGCGACGTGTTCTCGCGCTATTAATCTAAAAAAAAAAATGTTAGAATAACTGAATATTCGAAAACAAAAAAGGCCATTAAAATGGGCGATAAAAGCGGCCGTGATTTATAGGTAAGTTTCTTGGTAATGTTTATTGTATGTTTGTTTGCGAAAATTCAAAGGAAAACACTATTATACGTTTAGGGAGACAATTTTGGCATCGATTCTAATGTATCTAACCCATAGTCGGTATTATAGTATCTCGTAAAATTTTATGGCGTGCATATTTATGTTGTAATCAAACTTTAATTTGACTTAATAACGTAATGCTCGGAATTTATGTGACACATTTAGTTTAAATGTAATAATTTATTTTATTATTGAAATGAAACTCCTTTTTAAGAATTTTGCGGTATTTAAATATTATTTTAATAGCAAAATTTAGGACCTTATACGGCATCCTTGGATGCCTTATTCTGCTCATCTGAAGGATTCTGCTCGTGACCATGGATTTTTTTAAGTATTCGAAATCGCAGTCCGTTTAAAATCGATAACGAGCGATAACCCATAGAGCACCTACCTCACTTAGTAGGTAGTACAACAAAGAGTTTTCATTTAATTTTGTAACTCCATCCTATCCAAATTTTACTGATGATCTAGCTATCATCTAAACAAGAAATAACATCCAAAGACAAACTTCACAAATATTTTTTGGTACATCACTAGCAACTTATAGACCCAAAAACGAACTGCACCAGTCTCATATTGATATTACATACATAAAGCATTGTAAAACAAAACCAACAATTTTGTATTTAATTTAAAAAGAGTATCTATGGAGTTTCTTGCCGGTTCTTCTCCATAAGACCTACCTTTTGGAACCGTGCAACTAAATTCAATTTAATTCGACAATTCAAAAGTACCTGTATTGGTCTAATTGAAATAAATTATTTGATTTGATTTGATTGAAAAACGAATACGACAAATTAAATAAAGACTATTTTCTCATACCACATAGAAACTAATAAACATTACGAACGAGCCACAACGACGTCTATTTATCTTACCTAATCCGTTTGTCTAGGCACGGTAAAACAAAAGTCTAGTTGAAAATATTGTATTTGCGTCAAACGTCACCAGTATAAATATTGCTAGCAAATGCGATCACTTCTGTTTTTAACCTTATTATCCTAATCGTACTGGGACTACACTAGTATTTTTACCAGTAGTACTATAATAAAATAACAGTAGTGTAGTAATATCAAACTTACTGTTGGAGACAGTTCTCTTTTCATAGGATTAGGCTAAAGTTCACTTGGCTAGCCTAGTGCAGGAAATTTTAGAAACTCATGAAAATTGAGAAAATCTTTCAACTATGTAGGTTTGAGCATGCCATGTGTGTCGAGAGTTTCTGAAAGACTTATGACTTCTTAAAGAGTTATGTCATAAAGTTTTTGACATAAGCCGGTTACCAAAAGCGATAAATGTCATAAATAATGAGGCTTGGAGATCACTTTGGACTATTTAACTGATCTAATGGATACAAATTCTTTTTTTTAATTCACTGATTTCTTTACACTGATTTCCTATTAGATAGTTAACAAAACTACTTTAAAAAATGGTGATATTATTCTTCTAGATTTTGTTTATATAATTTACACTTTCCACGATAATGTTCCGAGGCCTCAGGGCTAACTATAAATAATACAAACATAATATAAACTTTTTGGATTGACTATAAATATACAACCTTATTAATATGTAGCTTTCATTAAATTTGAATCCAGAACGATATTTTTTTAATTATTCATATCAATTATTGTACAGATATGATACTGTTCTCCCACATGAAAATTGCACCCTCTTTTCGATGGTGTCATAAGAGGCGTCCGCAGCGATTATCAGGTGTGATTACCAACTGACCGGGCAGGGGGTTATTATACCAATATCCCCATGCAACCCCTTACTGATATTTATTTACAGTTATGGAGAGGTTAGGAAGGTACTTAGCAGAGGAAGGTGTGAGATAGGTGCAAAGAGAATAGTACAGGAATTTAAAATGCAGGTTTGAGTAGGTTCTTTTGAATATAATGTTGGAATAATTCTTTTGGATGACTGTTAATTTAAAAATAATATTGAAGTTTTCTTAACTTAATCCAAATGAAATCATTGCTAACATTGATAATTAATACGACTGAATTACTTTGTTTATAAGTGTGTTCAATGTAAGTAATTTATATTTTAATCTCTGAATTACTTTTTTTTAAAGTTTGTACGATTGTAGTGTAATTTTTTGAAGAATTAATTTCAAATTAGAATTATATATTCAAATATACTAATTTATCGTGTCGTTACATTCTTATTTTTAAGAAATATAAAAAAAACTGAACTTCGTAATAGGTACACGACTAGGTATCGTTTAAGTGAAACAGATAACAAGTCCGTCACACGAGGCAACACCTTTTATTCAACAATGGGTACAATCAGATAAAGGCAGAGGCGTTACATGCGCAGGCGGCGCTCTGCGATTGGAGCGGCCCGCGCATGCGTACATCTGCCGTGCACGTTAGCGCGTGCGCAGATAATGTTAGCGACACATGAACCCACACTACACTATATAAATAATACCTTCAAAGGTTTTTCAGACAAAAAAAAAGAGAGAAAAGCAACCGGTGTCCGAATAGACGTTCGAAACAGCTGAATAGTTTTTTTTTTAACTTTAGATTAATTTTGTCACCTTTTGGATAAGAAATAGATAGCGACGTTTGATTTTACTTGAAGCATATTTCACCCCTATTGTATAGACGAGCGTAATCAATCTAATAATCGTAATAATATTTAAAAAAAGCTCTATATAATGATTGTTGTGTGGGTCGCTTGAATGACTCATTCGTCAACTCGCGCGCGCGAGTCTCGCGAGCGCGCGCGAATTGGCACCTTCCTATTTTACCTATTTTTTTTTGTCGTCAACTCGCGCGCACTGTCAAAGTACAGTCAAATAAAAATGGATTGAAACCAAAAATCTTTAAATAACTTACTATTACCCGCGTCTTCGCCCACAGTGGCTGATTTGGAAGTACGTACGTTAGCTTCACCATTAACGAATTTATTTCCAAATTCTTAACTCATGTTGTTATTTTAACTTTTGATTTGTAATATCGTTCATTATTATTAGGGAAATAAGCAGTTTTATACTTTTTTTTTATATTATACAACTTAGGTATCACAAAAACTATTATCATCAACCATATTAGCCTACTGCAGGTTGGTAGACATTATATACCATCAAGAAAATCTCTCAAACATACAGGTTTCTTCACGATGTTATCATTCACCGTTTGGAGCATGTGATAAATACACACATAACTTCCGAAAAGTCAGTGGTTTGGGCGTATTTTGGGTTTTAACTCGGGCCTTTGATATCTCAGTCCACTGGTAGCACCACTAGCCTACTACAGCTCTTCTCATAAAAACAAGTTTTATTTTAAACTCAAATTGTAGTGTCTTATCCATTAAAAATAGGTACATATATTAAATGTTTTAAAACTTTTTTGTACTTGACTGTCCATAAATACGTCAAATTTTATTAGTAAGCGAGTTGACGACAAAAAAATAGGATAGTCCAACTCGCGCGGACGCGCGAGTTTCACGCGCGCGAGTTGACGAATAAGTCGCTTGAATATGATTGAAATGAAATAACTATTTGGTAAATTTTATCGAAATTTGTATATTACAAATGTACATATAATATCATGTCAGTAGTTCAGTAAGATAATAAATTGCATTCATATGACGATTTTTAAAAGGGCTTTCCTGGTATGACGATTTTCGAATGATCTAGAGAAGCACACGGGGCGTTAGTTCAACAATCTTGTTTATCACTAATTTACTTAAATACAGTGATGGCAAGAACTAGAGATGAACCTCATATTGCCACGATATGAAGAGACGAACAAGAAAGAAAACGTCAAAAAAATACGTCAAATATTTCATAGAACATACTAGGTAATATACATACAATGTTGCAACAGTTGATATTTTATTAACAAGACCAGGTGCGTCAATCGACTAAGCGATCAACTAACAGTAGCTTAATAGCTCTTACATTTTATAATTTTTTCATTAAAACCTTCGGAACTATAATTTTGTGCTATTAAACATTGTAATCAGGTGTTTATTTATGATGTAAATATGTGTCATAAAATACATTTTAAAGTATATTCTACTGTATTTATAAAGAATCTTTCTTTGGTTTCTTGGAAGTCTTTCTTTGGCTTGCGTGATTAGTTTTTCATCAAGCTCAAAGTTCAGCATCGTAGTTATTATGAAGCTCCGAAAGAGCCGATTTCTCGAGGTAACCCTAGTTCTTATTCAAAGTAGGGTTTAAATAAACGTAATTCTTGGACTCGAACAAAGGTGGGACCCCCCATATCCTCCCCAAAAAGCTTTACGGTGCTTGTTTTAAAACTAATTTGCTAAAGTTACTTCGCAGCCGGTAACTTATAATCGTAAATTAAGTCAAGTACGTTTCTCGCTTCGCACTTTCTTTGGTGAAAAACTTTTTTCGGTTACCGCTGTTCGAAAAAAGTATTCGGGCAATTTGAGTACCTACTTCTACCGGTATGGCTTTTTAATAAGGAGATAAGGTCGTGATTATGTGGACTTCTTTATTCATAGCTAGGTGGATAACTTATTTACCTATAAGTAGTTTCGTTTAGAGGCCTCGAGCCAGTGGAAGTCTTTGTAAGAATCAAAATGGCGTTAGTTATCTTTCAGCGCTCCTATTGGTGGAACTGGATTGAGCCGTGGTCGCCTAGTGGATGTCAAAGGTCTCGAGTTCGAACCCAAGGTACGCACCACTGACTTTTCGGAAGTTATGTGCGTATTTATCACAAGCTCAAACGGTGAAGGAAAACATCGTGAGGAAACCTGCATGCTTGAAAGATTTATCTCGATGGCATGTGAAGTCTGCCAACCCGCAGTAGGCTACCGTGGTGGACTATAGCCTTATCCCTCTCTAATGAGAAGAGACCAGTGCCCAACAGTGGGACGTTAATGGGTTGATGATGAAATTGGTGGAACAGTTTAAGGCGGCCCAATCACATAGATAGATGGACGCGACTATGTTACGTTTTTCAAAAATCTAATTCGAATCATTATTATAAAGCAATAGAATGTCGTTATTAAATTTGTTTTTGGAATCTCTGCTTAAAATTTTATCTTTAACCAATACTTTTGTTTAAGTGACGATGGATAAGGTACTGATGGATTTCAGATGTTATTATACATTTTTCAAGCAATATTCAGTTTTGTAACCATTTTGTTGATGACCTAAGCGAGACGAAATCTTGCAAACCCTCGCATCTTTGTACGTGGGCGCGTCTGTTTAACATATTTAATGTCAGTTCTGATGAACATATTTTTATGTCTTCATTGCAAGTGACATTATATTAATCTTAACTTTACAAAACACTGCAGGACAAAATAACGAGTATAATTAACTAGTATAAAATTATTTGACATTACAGGACTGTAAATAACTAGCCAAAATCGATACAAACGTCGGATCAGATACTCAAATTTTGTAAATAAAATTATTTTTGACGAAAAAAAATTAGCATAAGTGTTGTAGTAAGATGGTTTCTAGAAGTAGTTATAAGAAGAACTAATCATAATACGTTTTTCTAGTTTTTAAAATCGAATTCTGTAGGTAAATGCGTATGGCTCGAAGTGTACGAATGCTCTTTTCACGGGCCATTAATTTTGCTGAAATAATTGTATTGCTATTTTATGTTAATAAGCTTATCACTGCTTTATTTTGAATTGCTTATTTCACTTTTACTTTGATATATTACGAGTTGATGATAATAATTATCATTTAAATCGCAGGCAATTTTTCGCATTCAAACAAAAATATAGTATATTTATGTGTCATATAGTTGGGTATTCATTTTGATGTTAAAGTAAAAGAAATGTCATCGAAAAAGAAATCGAAGGTTCGATATTTAAATCTCCTTTCGTCTTAAATAAAGCGCGCCATTCACGTGTCGAATCACATATCAGGAACGTCGGCCATTTTGTCGAGAATTACCGCGTCACACAAGATGTCGGCCGACACACTCCACCGTATAAATTAATGCAAATGACATGACAAGTCGACAACGAGGTATTTGCGTCATTCGCAAATCGATTCAACATATTTTTTATGAAATTTATTATCTGATTCCAACAGAATGTATAATAAATCGTATTAAAATCTAAAATCAACGTGTTATTGATAAGAACAAGAGCATTCACTTCTTGCTTGATATTATAATAACGATGGTAGAACCTATTTCACAGGTTCTCAATTCACAGGTGATCAATAAACTGAAAATAAAGAGCATTTATAACCATTTTGGACTGTCAATACTAATTAAGTAATTCCAGAAAATAGAGTCACGTTCACGGCGATGTTTCTTAAAAATTTCACACCGGAGTATATCGAAAAGTCCTTTGGCTATAAATGCGTCCCACGACATAACTCTATCGCACAAATGATGTCGATTCTGTTGCTACTGAATCAAAAAATGTGTGATGACAAAATTATTTCGCGAATTTTAAGCCTAGCAAGACTTTTATTAACATCATTGAGTTATTGCCGTTGTATAAAGGTGATAGCTTTAAAATAATTAAATGCCTGTTTAATACTGTGACTGATGATGTCCTTAATATTCAGTATAAAACTAAAACTGTCACCATATGCTTTATCTTCGTCATTACGCGAAATTTATATTTATGTTAAGTACATTTTTTATTGAGGTAATGAGCTATTGTAGCCTCGTTTACTTGGATATAGGTACACATTATTATTGCATTGCATTATATTATTATTTCGTAAGTATTCGAATTTTATCACTGTCCAAATAGAAATATTATTTTGAAAAGTAGGGTTAAGTTATTCAAAATGTAAATACATATACATATTGACTGAGTATCTAATTATTATACAGAAAAAAGATTATATTTATAGAGTGTTATGTTATGCTTGTATGCATGTATTTTATTGAAAGATTAATATAAGATGTGCATTTATGTAGTTTTTTTCGATTTTAGAATTCGAATGTAATTATAATAATATTGATCTTCTATTTACGCTAAAGAAAGCTAGAAACACTTTTGATGCGCAATAAATCAGAACTATTTGATTTTATCCATTTCACACTTATTTATTAATATATCAGGAAAAAAATTGAACTTGTTTATAATTTTCTGTTTACATTTCCAAAATGAAATGTAAAACATTTTTTGTCGACGATAATAATGTACATGTTTATTTATTGCGATTGTCATTGTATAAAATAAAGCGTCCCACTCACCTTCTTTTCGGTCAACTTTTCGCATCGTCGCTGCTTGCATATTTGATGCGACTTGTCGTTGCGACACGGTGCACAGTCGCCGCAGTTGTCTTTGCGCTGGCAACCGATGCATTCGCCGCAACGTTTCCGCTTCTTCTTTGTCTGTGATCGGAAGTACTGATTTATTATTAAAATAATGTTCTCGTTAAAACCTAGGGTATTCTAAGGAAGACATTTCAATATATGGTAATTTTTCTTGTATACAAAAATACTAGGTATGTGAATGGTTTCGACTTTGCCTACTTAACTTTTAAATTATTTTTTGGCGTTTTCCCATAAATTTTGCAAATTACTACTTTCAATTAATTTAACGATATAATAATACTGCTTTAAATTTTAATTTGCAAAAATTACTTCGAAATATTCATTAAGTCATATTTTACTGTTACAACCGTTTTATCAGATCCACATTCCCGTTGGTTGCGTGTGTAGTTAGTTCATTCACGAACTTGTGCAAAACGTTGGCCAAACACTAGCAAATATGTGAGAAACTTGCGAGTTTTTGAAGCAGGTATATGGCGTGGAAAAGGAGAAAAATAATATGGCAAACGTTTGACAAACTCAGACCAATGTAAAGGGACGTTGCAATTACTGGCCAGACAACAATTTCGGAGTATTCTACGCTCAATAAGGATTCGTCTCGGTCTTGCGCCGAGGCATTCAATCGGAGCGATCTCATTGACTCTCAATATGACTTTCGTATTTTGACTTTATCAAATATACAATGAGATTAAACTTTTAGAACATCAGTTTATTTATAGGTTGACTTATTAAAGAAATATTGAAAAACACTATGGAAAATGTGTTGCTACTGGTCCGCCATCGGTCGATTTGACTCTCAATAAGTTTAAACTCACGTTATTGCTTTAATTTTTTCACACATAAATTAACTTTCGATACCATGGTTTTGCATACAGTTTTAATGTCTTCAATGTTGCAAAGCAAATTAATTCGTTGCCATAAAAAATGTAACAGCTGTGATACGGTAAGAAGAGCGCCGCTATTATTTGGTGCAATTTCATTCGCGCAACGTTCGTACTATCTCGGGTCGTAATCGGAACCAACCGATTGTAGCACCGACAAACAGCTGACGATTATTTAAATATGGAATTCTATTCAAATTCGTTGCGAGAATGCTTGTTTTAGTTGGGCTATGGGTGACTGGCTGCAACTTTACCTATGCGTTTGTTGTTTCTATAAAACGTATAGTTTATGGGAAAATTTAAAACCTGTCTAAACAAAAAGAAAACATTGTCAATGTATATTAGATTATTTGTTGAAACAAAACGTTTGAAATTATATTTCTTGAGTCTGCATTCGTCGAAAAAAATCTACTCCTATCTATTAGTAGTTAGAAATATTCTAATCACCCGTTCATCCTGCAGATGTTAGTATTTTTTACATTTTAATTAAGCCGAGTGGTATTACAGTAACATGCCTTTGCTTTGTACGAACTAACCTTTAGATAACAACATGCAATAGAAACAGATGGCGCACGAAGATCAGTTCGCGCCGAGAATTTAATTTATTGAAATAAATTAAAATGTAGTTATCATGTTATATATCCTAGCGGATCAAAAAGCCTTAAAAATTAAAGTTTATTTCTCAAATTATTGAATTAGTCTTATTTTTTCTGGTTAAGTAATATATTATATCTATATTATATATATCTTGACTGTGTCAAATAAACTTTATTTCTTTCTTTCTTTATATTACTTAATGTTTTTTTTCCTTACGTCATAAATAGAAAAAAAAAAGTTTGCATGTGTGTTCTTTACACCTAATAAATGAATTAACAGTACCTACGAAAAATAGATGAGTCCATTTATCTATGAATCACACACTCACTTAACATCACTAAAACATACATTAAGTATAGCTTTCTTCGCTTTTCCTAATATTTTGTCCACAATTCTAAGAACCTTTTGGATTTTCCCCGTTTGACTCATTCGCATAATGAGTAATAGCTGCGACTAGACAAAGGAATATGTAATCTATCACAATGCGATAAACGTTAATTCTGAATAACAATAGTTTTTTTTATTATTTGAAACTAATTCTAGACTCAAATTGAATATTATAAGTATCTAATACTGTATGTAATTTTTTTACAAATATAATGTTGCCAGTATTTTGAATTTTTAAATATTAATTCCAACTACATACAATTTATTTGCACTTAATTTGAGTAACGTGTTATTAAGTACAATAGAGATACAAGTTTATGATCGACATTTTTACAGGAAAAATGTAATAAAGTCTATAAGAATTCTCAGATTACAATCAGTATCAAGTCATCGCAGCTGAACTTTGACGATAAATTAATTCGTCAAATTCTTTAGTCGAGTCATTGCGTCAATTATAGATTAGTCGATTTAAAATCGATCGGTCTAAACTATCTTAACGATTAGCCCGGAATAACTTAATGGAATTCACATTTAAAATTTATATCATACGTTAATCGATAAAAAGGTGTAACTTAGACGATACTACAAAAAAATCGAGATATTTTAAATTCACTCGCGTGGAGTCCGTTGCGTTTGTTTGATATAAGTAGTTGTATCTATCCAATTAAGACATACCTTTTTCATTAATCATTGTTAGAGTTTCTAACTATCTATTCTCCATCTACGCATACTAAAAAAAGCGGTCGACAAAAAAATACAACACTATGGTTCAAATTATCCTAAAAAAATCACCTACCCCGCCTATAATGCTCTAATACTATAGTGATTACCGATTAAACTATAGATGTAATATCGACTAATAGAAGCGCATCTCTAATAATTAGTCTCTATTGTAGAGGCAGCTGCGAGCAAAGGTGTTCGTTATTAGACTAGGAAGTATGCTGACATTTATTGTTTAAAGAATGTCGTCAAGTCTGGACCTTTCCTAGCAGTTAGATAAGTTTTTGTACAACGTGCTGTTGCTTGGACTTCAATTATAACAAATTATAGAAGAATATGTATTTATAACTTCTTTGAGTTAGAATAGTTTATATTTTTCTAAGCGTAGTAGGCATTATTGTAGGAATATTTTTCAATTGTTATTCTAAAAACGTAAAGTACATTTATCTTTAACTTAATTACATTTTTTTTCGACGTATTATATTCGAGACTATAAAATTTCAGCACAGTTTGTCGTAAAAATATATTACAAGTACAAATGTAGAGTGACTTTTGACAAAATGATTTACTAAAAAGGCTTACTTACTTTACAATTCGTAAAGTTAACCACAATTAAAACGTTCCAACATTTAATATCGAAGGCTCAAAACTGTCGACTAATTGCATTCGCTGTTAAATTTCAAAGTCATAAAATTTTCTAAGCAGGACACGCATAAATCGCCCGACTTTAATTTGTGTTTTAAACGAGAGAGGAAGTTAATTTATTGGTGGAGCAAGAGAATCGGCTAACTATTAAATTTATAGCCGCGAAGACAAGGAGTTCGGCTATTTCGAAACTCAGGACCAAGAATAAAAACTGCTCCGAGAATAATAAAAGGTGGAATTACGGGGAAAGTTTCTCTTTTTCGGGTTCTCTCGAATATCTACTTTCGGCGGGCGTGTAGCTGAATGAAAATTCTGAGAATTCTTATATCTTTCGTCGAATATACAGTTGGCTTTTCGCGATTCCCCGGCGTCTTGTTTACGCAATTCGCCAATTCGTGGGAAGGAAGATTAGTTGTCGTTCCCGATTTTATTGTGTTGCTTAGTGCCTACGTTTTGTATATACATATATACGCAGATACAATAACACCTACATTATTAAATGTATCCTTATCCGATTAACGTTGTGTAGATTTCAGTGCCGTTAAATTATTATTATTATTGGGCAAAGTCGACACTGTCAATAGCATATACTGTGGTGCTTGTTGAACACTTTTGAAAGTTAGATAATAGTAAGAAATTCAGTACTAGTATTTATATTATTATATCAACCAAATACATATTTATAGAGTTTACACGAATGTAAGGGCATTTAAATAAAGTAAATTCTCACCTGCTTTTCACTGGTTATGTCATCCATTTCCATAGGGCCTGTCACCATAGGAGGTGCTCCATGCATTGGTGACTTGAATCCAGCTGTGGAGGATACTGCCGCGACCTGTCCACTGCTTTCTGACCCTACTTCCATATTAGACCCGTCTGATTCAGTGCTATTTGCCCGAATTTTCCGACGCTCCTTCTTCCTGAAGTCTGATCTTGTCGGTGACGAACCAGTTCCAAATCCGTTTGTCTTTTTCTCATAACCATTATCAATCATCATTGGATTCTGGAAATTACTGTGATGTAGTCCATTCGGTGTATACTTCTCCTGTAGCGCCTTGACATCAAACGGCTCATTTTTCAACACATGAACTACGGTTGGACTTTGTATGTTCTGTATTAAGCTCCCGTTTTGGTGCAAGAGCGTCCCGTTCTGATGTAGAATACCATTTTGCGTCGGATAAGCATTGATTGTGGCAATATTTGGCTGGTATAGCTGTATGTGTCGGTCATCAATGTACGCTTGTCCCGCCGGTGCTAGTTCCCTCGCCTGCAAGGGTGCTGGCACGATTGGAAAGCTTCGCGCATTTACAGCTGTTAGTGTATGGAATGTTGTGGCATTTACAGGCGACAGTGTTGTTAAAGTAGTTGATAGGGGCGTCATCTGTGCTAAGGTAGTGAGATGCGCTGGTGATGACGGCGTCGTGAGTTGCGTGAGCTGGGTTAAGTGACTAGGACTCGCGCTCGGCGTCGGACTCGCCGTGACAGGCACCGGGGTCACGCTTGGCAGACCCGTTTCCGGTATCACCGACGTCTCTGGAAACGTTTGGAACTGGCTCTGGAAAGACGGCAGCTTGTTCGTGATAGGCTGCAGTGTAACGGGCTGGTAGTCCAGTGCCGCTGAGAAGCCAGCCCGTAGAAATGAATCTTTGGAGTGGACCGTGATAGGCATTGATTCCCACGGTCTGTATTGCGGCTGGCTGGCGATGACGGAGACTGTGTCTCCTGTTCTTTCGTAGTACTCCCAGGCGGGATCGAGGAGCCGTGTGTCGGCTGTGAGGATCCGCTGTTCGTTCTCCATGTCGCCGAAGGTGGAGAACGGCGGTAGTTGGGCGCTATCTGCGCTCGCGTCGCTGTGGAGCGCTTCGCTCATGGCGCCTTGCCTCGACGTTGCCTCATCGCGTCGGGCACCATAAAACCTTACAAAAATAAGCTCTAAGTCTATGTTGTACTAAACACTCGGCACTGCACTGGAACATACAATTTGTACTCTTGTCGTGGCTCCTCTACTTTGTTAAAGTTCGGTATTCTAAGTAGCACTTAATGTTACGGTTATACGGCACACTGGTTTACACTAAAACTAATCACAATATCTTCGTTATCCAACTAAGGAATAAATATAAAAATCCTTAATAAGAGGCAGTTGAACTTACACGAACTCTTAAAGTCTAAGGGCTTATAAAAATCTTTGGCTGACTTTTTTTTACAAAATGCTCGAGGATTCGGTTCGTATTATAATTGTTAACGATCGATAAAATATATTTTTGCACTCGTTTAACGATTTCTATTATTTTGGAACGTTTAAATACTGGTCGTTGGTTGATTAACTTTGCTCGTTCAAAGGCTTTTATTATTGTAAATACCAAACACTTCAGACTTAAATTAATTTGTACTGTTTGGGAGTTAGCGTATACTATTTACGATTTAGTTTTATCGTTAAAAGGTTAAAAAAATAGTGCTTATATTTAGATTTTTGAAACGAAAGATATGACTGGAGGCTTTGGTTTGAGGATTTCGTGGCTTTTGGTTAGACGTGTTAGCTGCGGCGCATGAGGCGGCGTGTGGCCGGTTATCCGTACGGCCGGCACCAATCTGTGGACAAACAAAAAACAACTTATAGCAAACTATAACAGGAAAATCGTTACAAAATTTTAACGTTATAGGGGAACGATGTAAATTCTGAACAAGGAAGAATGGAGGAGGTAAGGAAATGCGCAAGTTATGGCCAGGTCTCGACATGTTTACAGCGATGGCGGGCCGCGCATGCGCCTACCTGTGTTTTGAATAGAGCGCGAATCGATGCTATGGCGCGAATAACCTATACTTGCGAACAAATTTCGATGGAAATTCATAACAAACATACTTTTATGAACATTCTCTATATTCATGAATATGTAGCTACATGTAGCTACATAAATATTTTTACTAAAAGAATTTAATTTACGATAATAATTTCAGTCTTTGCAGAAACATTGCCAGGTATTATAAAACAGGCAAATATGATTTCAACACATTAACTTGGAAAACAAGAAAAAATGTACATTAAAAACAGAAGAAACAGCAATTGAGCTACTATTGTAAATATGAATTAAGACTAGCCTAGCCTAGTCTTAATTCATAAGCTCTTTTTCCAAACATGCAGTGTCTCTTTGAGGTCCAAGGGACATTTCTTTATTCATCTACGGCACCGAATAGTATAGATACTTCGAAGCTGAATGTTTCAAATCTTGCATCCACATCGCAATATTTATTTCATTTAATTTCAGATTATTATCTGACAGATGATGCTTCGCTGAAATCAGGTAACAGTTTCCTTAGGTATTGTGGCTATTACAAGCCTTCTAGCAAGCTTTGCTCTCATCAGATACTACGGCTGAAATCAGTCGAGCAGATTATTACCTAAGCTTTTAGGCCGAAGAAACAAGGTTTCTTCTCTCGTAGATACTAATTGGGTAAATGTTTTCTGAACGTTCAACGTAGCCTCAAATATAACCTCTGTACTGGCAACATCTAAGCAGATAGTACCAACACCTTATCCAACTAACATTAGCAAATCGTTTGCAGCGTTAATGCTCGTTGATAAAACCGACGGTGCGCGATAATCACGTTGTCATATGCTGGTAACATTTCGCAGCTGTGACGTCACACCCCGCACCCCTCTAACCTGACCCCGATAGCGTGCGTGCAACCTCGTGCAAGAAATTGAGCGAAGAAAAAATAATATTATCTATTTTTCTCGTTTGCGACTTGCTTTTGTAGCGTGGTATCATTATTTGTAACCCACATAGCCTACTCTAAATCGAAATTTAAAAAAATAACGTCATTTTCTTTCAGTTCCAATTTTAAATGTTTAGTGGCAATACTGGCAATGTAAAAGAACGCGTGTAGCCTAAAAAGGACTATAGTAGGTACACCAAAACACGAGGTTGTTTACAAAGCAAACATTTTCAACTTCTTAGTACTTTTGACGTTTTGACAACATGTATGAGCAATACCAAATGTCTACGAGACAACAATAAAATTCGAGCTTTTATTATACGGCCAATTTGAAGACACGCTTCAACGAAATCGCCTTGATTTATTTTGGAGGCCATGGAACTTGGTAGCATTATCTTATACGAGTAAACAATATCTATTAATAGAAGGGTACGGCAATAGTGCCTAATGCCACGGTCTATTTCTGTTGCACTATTTTAAGGGCGTACTATTTTAGAAATGTTTCAATTTAAAATTGTCTATGTCCACTGATAGCGTGATTCGAAGAGACACATTTTTAGAAAATTTATTTATGGTTTCCTATTTTTGGTGTTAATTTTTAAATAGATTTCCTATTTTAAATTATTATTTATTTAATGATTTTGCATGAATGCATTTCAGGATGTTTGAAAAAAAATTTAAGTTATCATTATGTCTTTAATTATAATTACTGAACCTTAATTATTTTATTGGTCATAAGTCTTTAAATATTTAAACAAAAATGTCAAATTCAGTTACGACTTTCATTTGCCATGTCTAAAAAGGGTAGTTATGTTTTATTTTTAAATATGGAACATGGATTTTATTCTTCGCTTGGTTTTGATTAGCACTTCATTTGCAGTATTGATGACGTCAAACCTTTGTTATTATCGTACCTTGTATTTTTACATTTCGTACATTCCGTTCTGTTAAAAATAGAAAAATATATGCCTCAATTGCTTGTACTATTGGTTTCTTATTTAATTCTTCGAAACCATATTGAAATTTTACAGTTTCATGCTAGTTTCCCTTAGGACAACAAAGCTTCAAACAAATTAACCAAGCTTAATGATTTGGAACGATTCTGAATCACGTTTAGCGGAAAGTACATAATTTAAAACAACATTATATTAGTCTTATATTACAGCTCTTGAAACCGTTGACTCAGCTTCGTCCTCAACCAGTTTATTAACTCCTTATTGATCAAATTCTCTCATTATAAAACTTTCGCGAATCGAAGCTATAACTAAGGCTTCTAAAGGATACGCATCAAAAGAAATCTCTTTTGTTTCCAGTACAAAGAGGGAGTAAATTGCAACTTGCTTGTTTCGACTTTTTCGCTTCCCCTCAAGTACTTTGCTGTATTTTCCTGAGGGACTTAGAAGATTTTTCTGTTCCGTTACCCTATCTACATCAAATTAATGTCGCTTTGTGGCTTTACTTAGTAAGATGGTTCATTTTGGATAAATTTTTCAACGGTCCAAGAAGTGATTGCTTAGCTGGGATTCATGTTGTAGGTTTTACATTATAGGCATCACATATGAGACCACTGTCTATTTATCCAAATATCACGCTTATTATGGTGTTTGGTATTTTGTCTTACGTAAAATACTGGGGCAATGTTTCACATGACATCACGTTCCGTAAGTCTTATTTTATTTCTAAATCAAACAAATTCGAATCATTCTTTGTGACTTCCAAGTTTAAATTTCGCGTCAACACTTAAAATCGTTCCGCATTACATCACCATCACTCCAAAACGTCCCGACTAGTAATCACAGGGCAAAACTCTTTGTAGATGCGCACAAAGAGCGTTCCTCGAAAAAAAATTAAAAAGCTCACTTCAGAACGCACGATGTTGGCATGTGTGCTGTATGTGTTCGCCGGGAGTCAAGCGTGTGTGTGGCAAGGATTCGTGGGGTGTCAATGTGTGGGTGTGTGTGGACGTGTGGGTAGAACGCGATAGTATCTGGGTCTGGGTTGTCAAGGGCAACCGTACAACCGCTGCAGCGAAAGCATTGCGCTTTCAGCGTTGAGCTGCAATTATACGGAATATTTTTAGCTTCGGATGTTGTCGCTTTTTTGTAGCGACGCGCAAACTGCACCGAACTACGTTTGGATGTTCGGAAATCATTTAATTTTGTTATGAGTAGTGTATGGTTTCTGTTGTAGCGAACGCGAACGGGATATCCCATTAGCAATTTCGTAGTTTAATAGTATAAATACGAGGCGTGTTACTAGATTTAACGCCCATAATTAATCATTACGAATCTGATGTTACTAAATGTCATATCATAAAATACATATGTATGTTCAAGGACTCTTAAATCGATCTTTAAAATAGTTCTAATGTTTAATAAAAGAGCTCAGCACCAAAAACTATTTGAACTTTTTTCTTTAACAGCTGTGTACAAAGTAACATCCGTTTGAGTATAATACCTGCACAGGAAACCGATATCTCAGTAAAGTGATCATTTGTTGATGATAATCTACTGATAACGAATCGATGGTTACTGTAAAGAGTTCGTATATTTTTATTGCTGGATCACTACCTTGGTTTTGTTAAAAAGTTGTTATAAAACCATTATGAAGGTGTGAGCTTACTTTTTAATCTATGGTTTTGTCAGCTATCAAACATCATTAATATTAGTACGTTCTTTATTTGAAATCGTCATCTTGTTTTGTTTTAGATTCTAATTAGGTAAGTAACATTATTTAATAATAGAAGTTTTATAATAATTATAATTTGATCTAAAATACTAAATTTCATATCCGTATATGATCAACCGGTGGTTGCACAAACCGTTGTAATCCTTTTGCATCAGGTTGCACAACCAACTGTTGATATTAAATCATTTGTAGCCCTATTAGTCATATACGTCGATTGGTAAAACATAACTAAATACGTATATATGCTGGTCAAGCTTATTAAGAGTTTTAATATTTGAATCAAATACTGTATCTATTGATTTGACTTTAGTTCAATATAAATAACTTTACAAATTTACTTTATTTGTAAATGATTCATTGCTGTTCCGTTAAATATTGTTTAAATTTGTTTGTTTGGATCCTTCTTTCATTACATGTCGGCCTCAGTTATAGGTATAATGCTCATATTTTTCTATATACAGATTTATCAAAGATAATAATAGATCCATTTTATATGATTAACACAATCATATTCTTCATATTGGTTGTAAATATGAATGTCCTAATGTGTTTTTCTACATGCAGTAAGAGCTACAGTAGATCCTTTCAAAATATTTTAAGCGTACTCGGCCGTAGTATGGAATATGCACCTAGTTATGCGTCTCATAATTTTGTTTAGTATGTCAAAGGATAATAACTCTATTTCTTTGAACTTTGCAGCACATGTTGATTACAATAATAGGGCAAATTATTCCTTAGAAGCAATCACAACTGCCGTAAATACATTGACATTACTCAAAACCGCTGCTCTAGAAGCAATACATAACAGTAAAAAGGGAAGATGGTTAAATACATTACCAGTTACGTTAGGTATTTTTTCACTCATAGTTTCTCACACAAATACATCTATAAATCTGTATGTAATGACACGGCAGGCAGGATGCGTACATCAGTTTGATTGCCGCCGAGCGATGCGGATTCAATTCTCGCTCTATTATTTTATACGAGCAATATTCAACGACTAGATGTTGTTATTAAGTACGTGGTATGCATTAAGGTTGTTACCATTGCGCTCTTTGTGACAAATGATTTTAATGTCACTGACTAAATTGAAAAAATAGAATTCATAATTCATATTTATAATAACGCCAGTCTAGACAAGTGAAGAACGTATAATGGTTGCAGACAAGCAGTCGGAATGCAGTGAATAAATAGGAATAAGAATTTAGTGTCCTCAAATAGAAGTTAATTATTCTTATTGGTTACAAAAAATACTGACTTGAGGTAATCTTATTACAAAACTATATCGAGAATGTAAATTGACAGTTGAATCTGTCAACATTTTACGAGAATATACTGCATTCAAGAACAATAAAAACCATAAATATGCCAACATGATATCGAAACTCCATCAAATTTAGAACACATTAGAATGATAAGGCCGCGGCGATATAGAGTTACCAGCCCATCCCATTCAGCCACTCGAACCCAGTTGAATAGAGACGCAGATGTTGTGTTTTTTACGACAATCTTTCCCACACTACCACTTTTTCTGATGCCTTAATGCCTCAGCAAACTTATTGTTGCACTTTCCCGTAGGCTTATACATTCAAATTTAATCCGTAAGACAACGGCATAGAGGGATTTTTGGTTATTCAAAAGAATTATTTAAAGTTGGTTGATACAGTTTTGTAAAGAATTTTTTGTTGCTACGTCTGTCTTTGCTATCGGATGCGACATCGGAAATTGAGCATTTTTTGTACTTACACCTATGAAATAGAATTGTTTGAAGGAAGTCACATGTGTATGACGATGACTGTATGATTTAGTATTGTTTTCTTTTTATATTTTATACATTGAGTATGGATAAAATTGTCGCTTATGGTAGGTAGTTAGTACCATTAGAAACATATAATCCTGCGATATTTTTCTGCATTTAAGTTTCTAATGAAAATATCAAATTTTTGTGTGTATACAAAATATAAAAAACCACTAAAAAACCAGTCAAAACAATAATTGTTCACCAAACTCAAATAACCCTTCTTAAAATAAGGACAAACGAAACCTACCCATTTTTCTGTGTTATAAGTAATTCAAGAGCTCCTTGTAGAACGCCCAATATAAATAAGAATGGCTGGAACTATAAAAATTTAATATTAACTTCCACAGTAAAACGGTTTGCACAAACTTAAAACTGAATTCTCATTGAGAAGCGAGCGTTCACCGTCGCGACTCCCGCCCTTACCCAAATAAAATATCCGCCACAATTACATTTCAGAGAAACTTTTCACTACATCGATGTTTAAACTTTTACCTAGACGGCTTATGCACACATACGCAGCTATGTATACGTTGAAAACTGTAAGCGTCGCGTTTGCTTGGGAGCAATAAGAAGAGGATTATCCCACAGAGAAAGTATGAATCAACTTATGATATTACTTGTGGCAATAATCGAGGTATTTGAGACTAAGGATGGATGGAGACTATTTTCACGTTTTATACTGAGTTACAGAGACTTGTTATTAATATCTGTGTTCTTAAATGTATGATGGTGATTGATTCCAATGCAGAAGCTCGCTTTCAGTATCAGTAACCTGAAGAGAAAATGTAATGACATCATCAATGTAAACAAAAAATTGATAATAATGGAAATGTATTCATACATTCTACGATGCCTACATAAAAATGATGTCCGATTGAATTTTAAACATTAAACTCTTCTGTTTGTCGAATAGAAATGAATCAGAGACGTATGATAAAAACAGAAATGATACATAACTAGTAACTACAAGCTGGCAGAAATTTAGAAATAGATCTAATCAGAAGATAATTAGTTAAATGTTTCAATCAAAAAGATTATTTTCATGATGATGGTGATGATGAGGCATCGCAATTCTCAATCTACAGTTTTTATTGTTAGTCGTTTACTATAACTGACCAAAATTCCCATGCTTTGACCAATCCAAAACTAGATTCAGAGGAAACATAACTCGCTTGTTGAACTAAAAAGGAAGCATGTAGCATTGCACAATCCGTTGCGTTGCTCTCATCTCTGTACACTCCGGCGAAATTGGCCAATTTGTTTATTTGTTTTCATTGGCCTCACTGAACTTGACTCCCTATTATCACATTCGCGGGAGGAAGACGTTATTATTTATTCGATTATTCCGTGGGACCGAAATCTTCAGCAAAGTTTGTCATTTAAAAGTATTAATCTTCGATATTTTGATATCGGAACCGGGTTATCGTTATTGTGGACTGAGAAAGTCGCTACTGCTTCTTGAGATGCTATCTGTGTAAAGGCTGTTTTTGCAATTTGTTGGACAAATCTTTGACATCTACTTATAATTGAGTTTTCAATATCATAAGTCAATCGAAT
This sequence comes from Craniophora ligustri, assembly GCA_905163465.1. Lineage (NCBI taxonomy): Eukaryota > Metazoa > Arthropoda > Insecta > Lepidoptera > Noctuidae > Craniophora > Craniophora ligustri. Next base: position 13,652,179 of record LR990959.1, on the reverse strand, counting down.
TGTTGATATTGACAAAATCGTTGTACAATATCATTGTGATTCATTATCAGTTTGGCTGTTTAAAGCGTAAAATCCAAATAACTTTAGACAATTTCGAAAAAATACGGAAAAGTAGAACTGGGCCATATCTATATAAAATCTTAATAAAACCACCAAGGGCTAGTCTTAGTCAAGTAGCCATCACAAAGAGGATTAAAAGTAAGTCATGTTTTGCACGAATATCTGAGTCTGCTGAAGAAATTTATGTTACTTTCAAGTGTTGAGACAAATTAGACTTGTGAAGACTTAGGTAGGTATATTGATCAATGAAAGGTTAAAAAACTGGTTGTGAGGAGAAGCATTTTAAAAATGATTGATTAAATTCAATTTGGCTTGCTCGGTTCAAAAGAATGAACAAGATTTGGGTTATAACAATGACACATCTAATGAGTACAGATTGTAAGAAGGAAAGAGTGCTTAAATATTAACGCGGAATTGGTTAATACAATAAGTATTATATAATGTATTATTATTGTAATTACTTTCCGGGAAGTCCCGGCAACTTACTTATAAGATTTCATTTTTTTTTTAAGTCAATATAAAAGATTAAATCCTCTTTTGTTAACATTCTATATAAAATGACTTTTGGATTAAGTTTTTGATTTAACTGGATCTGAGATTATTGGAGAGCAGCCAATTAGCGATTGAGTCTCCTTAAACGCGTATTTAAAGTCATCGTTTTGTAGAAAACTATTCAACAACAAACACAAGTTAGCAAGTCACTTCAAGGACCTTTGGAATACCATTCTTTGAACTTGTAAACTGCAATAAGGTAGATAAAATCGTTCCCGCTCCAATTTCGCTCGCTGCAATTACGGTTTAAATTATGTGACATCATGCGTATCACACAATGACAGCCGATGCGTCACCACGACATGTCTCCGGATGCTATCACAATTTTCCTAACGCGCAACTTGCAACTCTCACACACTTTGTTAAGTCTTTTGAAAACTACAACAAGATCACATCCAATTAGCTTCAGATAAGCGTGAGACAATGCAGCCTTGATGTGTCAACTCCCGACAAGTCTTAAAGATACAGTTTACCAATTGTGTGCTACAATAAACGCGAAGCAGGAAAACAGGGATCGATTCGCGAAAGCACACAACGAAAGCTCTGGCGGAAGCACGCGAACGCGCACCGGACCTCGCTTCACGCTCTGCTGCCGTCGCTCTATATACCTCTAACTAAACAATCCACAAAACCAAAAGCTTCTATTACACTACTTGGAAACACTTGCACATTTCGCCACAAAACTTTTGTATAAGACGCGAACTCTGTACCTTCTCTCTCTCGATCCATCCGCGCCTCCTTTTTTTCTTCGTCTCGCTGCCTCGGAAACAAAACGGTCCGAAAGACGCAAGCGAAAAATAAACAAAAAAGGGAATCGGAGTTCGCGATCGCGTCAGTTGTGCGCGTGTCGCGTCGCGCGGGGGCGATCTGCGTGCATGTGTACGCGGCAAGGTTCGGCGGCGGACTGGCGCGCGCGTCGGCGACGCAGCTGCCGCGGCAGCCAATGGCGCGCGGTCACGTGACGCGCCCCGCGCCCGCACACGCTTGTTCGCTTGTTTACAAATAATAATAATACGGTCGCCCGGTGGCGCCGCCTCTACACCACGCGGCCGGCTACGCGCGCTACGGGCTACGCACAGCTGTCGTTGCATTTGGCGGGATTCGATTCGGAGTTCGCTCAAAGCTTCGATCTGTTTACTTGGAGCTTTCGCGTTGGCGTGGTATCGATCGGAACAACTTCGCTGCCGCGTAGTAGATGCGTTGCACTAAATTACAACAATTCACGATACCATTTTGGGGATATTATTTTGATATTTCTCGTGTAGAGTTGTAGAGCAAAAAGGTGTGAGAGAGTAAATTGAAGATATTTTTATGAGAAAAGGGTTAGTAAAATTATTACGCAATTTGGCTAAGAGGGTGCGATATTCGTCCCCATTTAGCGACAGGTTGATGTTTCCGATTGTTTTGCGTTCAGGATGTAAGGTGCAGAGAGGGTTTGAACCCCAGTGCATGTGCTATACGAGTGGTGGCACTATACTCCCCTCAGTCTAAATCTGCGAGCTGACGAGGTGCCCCGTGGTCCTATGGTAAGGGATGCGACACCTGACAAAGTCTTTTTAATTGATCCCCATCGTTTAAATGTTCCAAAACGATCCAGGATATTTTGTCACACATACTTTGGTCTACTAAAACTGTCATTCAAAAATAAAATTAGTGTAGGCAGGTATGCTTTCTAAATACAAAACCAGAATATATAATAGTAATTTTTATCATTTCGTTCTATACTTGTCTTCAGTACTGTAGGTAGTAGGAGTCTATCACAGTTCCCTATAATAATGCATAATAATGTCACTGATTACGACTAGGTGTTTCTAATTTTAACCAAGCAGACACGCAACACTTATGTATTAAATTATTGGAACTTCCTGAAATGATGTAGGTATTCGGTTTCGATACTATAAATGGATGATAGAGTATCTTTATTGTATACCAAACAAACAACACTATGGAATATACAGAGAGTAATATAGTAAAATTGGCGGTCTTATCGCTAAAAGTAGCGTCTAATGTATTGCAGTTTTTTATAATTTATATATACAAGGCAACGACGGAACATTTATAGTACCTTTATTTGTTCTGTTTGTCTTTTTTTGTCGTATTATTTCGATCTGTTAGCGGTTGCTGGTAAATAAAACACATATTAGCCGAAGCCTGCATCAACGGAATCTCTTTCGAAGTAACACCTAAAATAATAATGTTGAAAGGAGTTTCAGACATTTTGAAAGTACCAAGTTTCAAATGCGTTGTATTATTTCAAACTTATGTTTTAGTGGTCGGTATAGAAACAAAGTAAGTTTTATCAGTTCAATTTTATAATTAATTTAAGCCTTGTATTTATGATACGCTTGTCTTATGTTATGTATTGGTATATATTGTCAATAATGGCAATGTACCGATGACCCGATTAGTGCAGCGGTATTAAAGGCTGCCGTATGTGGTAAGAGACCTGAGTTTGAATCCGGGTAGGGGCAAATGTTTGTATGATGAGCATGGAAATTTGAACTGGGTCATGAATGATTCTACGTATAATTTATATTTACAATGAAAAACAGAGCAGCAAAGGAGGACAAATTATGAGCACAGAATATATTGAACGGGAATTTAAGGCAACTCTGAGCTTTTAAAAAACATTTGCGTATTTATCACTCTCTGAAATGGTTCAAGAAAACGTCAAGTGAAGTTTAATGCCAGAGGGATTTCCTCAACGGCTTGTGAAGCCTTCCATCCAATACTAGGCTAGTTAGTAGGTATAGCTAGGCTAGCAAGGATGGCTAGGCTAGCAAGAATGGCGAGTAAGAGAAGTTGGACAGTAATAATTTTTTGATATACAAAAAAGCGTTTCCTGCTGGACAGAACTGTATAAATGAAAATAAATTGGGGAAAATGGGGATAATAAAAGCATTGACGCATCTAGGGTGGCAGTGTCCCAGTGCTAAGTGATCAAGGGCGTTGGAGCTAAAAAAAGCAAATCCCACTGAAATTACAAAAATATTAGAAAACTAACGCGTGTCTTAGATATTGAAATGATTTTTTATGTATTTTATTTGGATTAGTTCGCGGATATTTACATAACATATTTGGTAGCGTATTGTGTATATATTAAAAAATATGTACCTACACAATACGCTACCAAATATGTAATGTTTTCTTGTAACGGTTTAGTTTAGCTTCTCCACATTTAATTCCTAATTTTCCCTAGTATCTTCGGACCTGCATTCAGTCTACCAGCTATGTGGCTAAATATAATAACAGTATAATACTAAATAATTCTGTCAAAAAATAATTGACTTTAAATGTAAAAATTTAATTGTAACAAATTGAAATGGAACCACACGGGAAGCACCAGCTATCAAACAAAAAATAATATCATAAAATCGCTTCACCCAATCGAAAGTTAGATAGATAACGAATAATAAATAAAATAAATAAATATTCCAGGACATTATGACACACAGCACCACCTAGTTCCGAGCTAAGCAACGAGGCTTGTGTTACGGATACTAGTTGGTTGATATACTTAGTACATATATACTTTTTTGTTTGTGAATACATACATATTATACATGGATACACCCATGACTCGGATACAAATGTTTATGCTCATCACACAAACATTTGTCCCTACCGGGATTCGAACCCGGGACCCTTAGCACAGAAGGCAGTGTTAACTACCGCTGGACTAATTGGGTAATGAGGTAACAAACATAAAAAAATACAGTCGAACTGAAAACCTCTTTCTTTTTTGAAGTCGGTTAAAATGACTGCCACTCTAACTTTTTCAGCCTTATTGCAGGGCAATAGGTACCGAAACCAATACAACTGTTAGTCAGGCATGTCGAATTTCCGACCAACATCAACGATTGTCACTAGTATTTATATTTATAACTAGGTCCCACATCTTAATTCGCTCTTCGAGGATCGGGGCGGTGTCGGTGTGTCAAGTATGGTTATATACCTATCCATTGAACGGCCTCGGTGGGCACTGCTGTACCTTATTGATTAGTAAATCAACATCCATTCATCCTAAATTCAGTTGTAGATAAATAACCTTTTCTGAAATACAGTTTTCGTATAGGTGTTAGTATTTTTTTTACATCATAATCGGACCATTTCCTGTATCACTGCTGGGCACGGGTCATATCTCGTTTGAGAGGGATTGGGCTATAATCCACCACGCTAGTCTAGTGTTGGTGAGCAGACTTCACACGCCTTCGAGAAGGTCTCTTCGACATGCAGGTTTCCTCACGATATTTTCTTTCATGGTTTAAACATGTAATAATTAAGCATGTTACTTCGAAAAGTTAGTAGTGGCCTTGTAATTTAACTTAATCCCTTTTATTTCACACTATTAGATCGGTATCTCAACTTATTTTTATAATTATATTACTAACAACTACAAACACACCATACAGTAAAGCATTTTTCCAAAGAATAGGCGATATCAATTATTTAGGTACCTTTTATATTATTACAGTTCCGAGAATCGAAAAACATTTCATTTCCACGAACTACCTACCTAAGTGAGTCATCAGAATTTCACCCACGCTTCCATGGACTCAGTTTCTTGGATGTCATTATTTTCTACAAAACACGTCATTATTGACTATTATACTCAATAACATCTGGCAAACGTAGCGTATTAAGTTTTTTTAATCAACACCGTAAAACCAACTAATGGTTATAATTTAAAATGTAATTAATTTCGGAATTTATAGGTTTTGTTTTATAAAACCACAATGTTATATGGAGCAATCTTTGATCCAAATAGTTTTCATGCCCTGTGTAAGTGCCTAGTTAAGGCACGAAACTTAAAAAGAAAAAAGAGTTCTAGAATCAAAAATTCAAAAGTAGTTGCAACGCGTGCAAACGTTTCTTGCATTCGTGCCACGCCAATTCCGTTGCTACAAAAGTGCGTAATATCGATTACCGGATCCCTTACCCCATCTTCCGTCCCGTTCGCACGACGCACACTTCACTTCCGAAAACAATAAAAGCTTAAACGTGAACGCAGCGCTCTCCGGGCGACTTTAAGCGGGAAGCGTAACCGCCATTTTGTTATTTTTGCGTTTGACATAAGACCTTCTTTGGCCGACGCACTCGACCCCCGTCACGGTCGTCATGACAACGGATCTGTCACACGCATAGAACATAAAACGCAGGCATTGATTTTTTCCCCGCTTCCTCCTTTACTTTTACGCGTGTTGAGCGACTTTTTGCTGGAATTTTTATTTATTTTTTCGAAAGCGACATCGCATCAGTTTTCGCGGTCGCTAAGTGCTTTTAGATTTATAATGACAGTGCTTCAATATCAGAATAATTTTAGGTCTTAATTTGTGAGTCTAGATTTTTATAATTATGATATATTTATTTCATTTCGCCTTACGGGTTTGTTTTAATTGCTTGCAACATTTTTTAAATATCATGTTGTATAAAATATTTTTTTATATATCTACCTTTATTTAAAATTGGAATTGATTTCGTGTTGAACAAGAATCATTGCTTATAAATATAATAAATTGGCAGTAAAAGGTGTAAACCATATTTTTCGCTATAAAAAATACAATTACAATAATAATTATTATCTAAATATATTTAAAACTGCATATTAGGTAGACATGTTTCATAATCATACTCATTTTTTTATTGCGTTTCGTCTGCTATTTTTCAGATTTTTGGTAACTTGCATATTTGAATAAAAAACCTATGATTAACTTCATAGGAGTCACTATTTGTGCAATAATTACGTAGGCACAAGTTTGTCGTACAGAAGATTTTTTCCTCAAAGTATCCTCTAATCAAGTTAAGAATAAATACTTCAAAGCTTTTCCTTGATAAACAGTACATCGAGTTAAGCTTAAGGGAAAATTTGTTAAGGTAGGCTCAGTAACCCCGGGGCGCGGGTCCGAGGGTTGAACACTCCATCCCCTGCAGATCTGGCGATTTAACCCTCCACGTCTCGTTAACTCAATAGAAGGAAAAATATGTTAGCCCGCCCGCGAGTGCCACGGAAAATGTGTCTTAATCAATAAACGGAAAGAAAATCCACAGGGCTTTTTTGTGAATATTTTATGCCATATTGGTTTAGTGTTTGATAAGACGGCTGCTGAGCGTAAAATACTAGGTTTGATTTCTAATTTAAGCAGCGTAGCTAGGAATTTAGATTTTTGTTTATTGGCAACATTCTCACTCATAATTATATGGGATCCAAACGTAACGTGGACTGTGGGCAGAAGTGTATGAATAATGAATAATAAAATCAGAACACGACAGTTATAATTTGACAGTACATAGTCAAATGGCTCGATGAAGCTGACAAGTGTTAGAGTCGAGACCGCGGTTGGGCAAACGTAGTGAGGGACGCCCTGCGACACGAGGGCCGACGATTTGACGGCTTGCAGCGGATAGATGCGAGCTGCCCAAGACCGTGATGGTTGGCGCTCTTTGGGTGAGCCCTACGTTCAGTAGTGGACGGTTATACGTTGATATATATACTTATAATTAGTCATCAGGCATCAGACATTATGTAGTTTTTTTGTTGTCTTTAAATAAAACAACAACATTGTTATATTCATATCTATTTATTACAAACTAACATACAATGGAATGTACAAAAGAGAGAAATAATTTAATCTAGGAAGCCATGAAAATTTACATAAGTACCTATATTGATTAATAATAATAAATGGTATTTAATCTAAATTGAATTGAAATGTAACAAGGACTACTGATTCAATGCAAATACACATAAGTCATACTGCAACGTGTCGCAAAGACTTATTTCAAAACTGAATTACAACGTTAAACGCTTTTATAAAAAAAGCTTATAAAAGTGACTTAAGTTGAAAATGCATATTCTCTAATCAGTGCAAATAAATCACGCGGATTCGTTGACAATGCAAAGCATACCTATTGATCTTTTGTTATAAATAAAAATATCTATTTTACAATCGTTTTACGCAAAAGTTTAAATAACAACTACTGGTTACATTTTTTCGAACAAATACTACATAAACATTTAGCTGCTTATTATCGTATACGCAGTCATTTTCAAATGGAACCTCATCTTGCTTTGTGTAAGGTAATTTTTATTAAAAATCAGAATGGGTATGGTTGGTATCTTTACAATATTATTGCCGAAAGAAACGTAACGTTTCGACGAATATTGCTTAAAATTTTTAGCATGTTGTAGCGCTTTTCGTTAAAATGAGATGTATGGTTGTAACAGACGGTTAGCGCTGTACAGCGCATTCTTATATTTAAATAACACTGGTAACACACGTTGCAATACGATTGTTAAGTAACTAGTATAGTTTTAGTTTATTCACGGATTTTAATATTCTCTGTCTATTCAACAATACCCGCAGCGAGATCCGCGTATGATAATGACATGAAATAAAATAACGCATTCACAATCTTGTTAATAAATTTTTAAATAGTTGGTGTTAGCTCAGACATATCTGAGAGATCAATATCTTAAATCTAAAACCTGACTTTTGGAAATCCAATAGCTAACGGACAGAAGAACTCTACTAGGAGTGAAAGAAGACTTGGCAAATGGATTAGGTAAAATTTCATGTATTTTTTTTATCATTTATTGATTAAACTATTTATGACAGCACTATATTGAGTTAAATTCAATCGTAATGATAGTTACTCGCTCCATGAGTTCAACTTGTGCAAATGTCCAGTTTTTACCATTCACAAATTAACTATTTTAAAAGCCTGGCCCTTAAAGTTGGCCGACATGAAACCAGTTACTCACTGTCCGACATTAACATTAGAGTTAATTAGACTAAAGGTGACAGTAGACTACCGACTACTGAGCTAAACTGGGCCAGAAGAAATCAGGCAAAATTATTATAGTAGATTAGGCCTCGAATACAAGAATATAAGACATTTATTTTGATTCGTAGTTGAAGGTTGAATTATATAATATAGGTAAGATTTGTAAATGTTTTATTCAAAACTATTCCGTAGTTTTCGCACCGACTACGAAAGAGACAAGAATACGAAAAAGTTCGCACTTTTTACTTAGGTATAGATATATTTTTAATGGAGAGATACAAATAAATTTACGATATTGTACCTCATCGGTTTAACATGTAGAAAACTTTTTAATGTGTATTGATAAAATTGTAAGACGAAAATAAATTCTATTTATGTTTAGTTTATGGTTCTAAAGATAGTTTTCTAATTCATTTTTTAATAAAGTGATGCAATTTAAAATTGTTGAAATTTTGGTTGTTAAAGATTTTTTAAATATGTAATTATGCAAAAAATAGACATTTACAAAATATTATTACAATATAATTATGTACTAAAGATATACTTAAGCAATAATATGGGCAATATTGTCATCTAAAGGTATGCTAATAATTAAATTACATAAAATACCTTAACCTAGTACATTTATCTAATATTTACAAATTGAAATTGTTCATTTTAAATTTTAATTAATACTTTAATTGTTAATTAATTACAATTATAATACTCTGCCTTCAGGATAGTAGTGTTATATTATAAAATGCTTCATTTGTATTTATTAATAATTATCTAAATATGTCATGTTTTAAAATAGATTATACTTTTAAAAGGCATTTTATAATATAAATGTTAACATAGTGCACGCAGCATAAAAATCTATTGTAGTGCCATCTAGTAGCTGATAGTAAAACTTCCTATAAAGTAAAGTTTTTGTTTGACAAATCACTAATGCTGAATTTTGTATGATTTCAATTGGTATCAGCTGTAAATGTACATTGGCAACAGCTTGGTATCCAGAATACATCTGTGTAGAGGTTTTGTCCACTTGATTGTAGGGCCACCAAACGTTTCTGAATATATTTTTGTTCACAGCGTGAAGTGTAACCGGGCGGCACAGTGCATAATCCGTTACATTGGGTCGAGCTGTAAAATAATAATATAGTATTCACCCTGCTTTAAATTATCAAAATACAAGAATATTAAAAAGAACAAACACATAAGTTATTTCCGCTACTCCATCATAGATGGCACTGTTAGCAGTAAAGCTTTCTCAATGTGATATAACTTCTAACACACATCCATAGATGGCGCTGAAACAGAAAATATTATGAAAGGAGAGGAAATAGTAAAGGAGCATACGTGCAAATCTCGGCTCGCACCAATTGCGACATGTTATCGGGCATGTTGACGACGTACTTCCAGTTCCCTTTGTTATTGAGGGCCGCTCGGGGAGTGATGAACTCTGTTCGGACGGAGCACAGAGTTTGTTGATTCGGCGTCGCCGTCTGCCGACGATGCCGCTCCACTGATGTATCTTCGCTGTTCAATGAGATATTTTTTATTATGTGATTAGTATTATGAATTTGTCTATAGCCTGGACGTCATAAACCCTTTGGGAACTTACTAACAACTTAGTGCCATTTCCAAACTACTTATTAATTATGCAAAACGATTCAATTCATTTGTATTGTCGCTTTTTGTCACGAACAGACGTGTTGATTAACTGCATAATATAAATTAACAGTTTATTTTTTATGCTGAATCTTGACCTCGTTTTTGTGAACAGCCGGTAGTAACATAAACTGTGCCACAATAATTATGTATAAAACTAATATTTCAAAGAAATGTTAAGTGTTATAAACCTATAATGGAAAACAGTCCTTTCAACCGAAGCGGTAGGACTGCTCGCACCCCGCCGCCTACACCGGGACCCGCAACTTCACCCGCACCTACACCTCACCCAAACAACAGTGGCGATAATCTGGAAATTATTTCCACACCTGAGATCCAGAACTGGATGACTGCAATTGAACTGAACCTAAATGAGGTATGCAATATTGCCGAAGGCGGCAAATTGAACTCGGAGCAAAAACTTCGAATTAATGCGCTATCTCGTAAAGTGGGTCACCTTACGTCACAAATGGCTGTCCAGTACCAGTCCCTTAAGGCTAAAGCAATTCAAGCCCATTCGTCTATGCAAGTGCTAAGAAGCCAGGTTGACCTATCCCAGCGCTTACTTGACCTGAAGGAAAGTATTGACCAATCATCGAAACCTGCCGCGGGGTCCTCTTTTGCTGAAATGGTTAAAAAAGGTAACAATAGTTTTATTCAGCCGACAAATCAAAGTGCCGTTGCCATTTATCCAAATGATAAATTGAAGTCCAGCGAGGAGACGAAGTCCCTGGTCCAAAAAATTATCTGTCCTGAGCAGATGAAGCTCCATGTTCGAGGCCTACGGAAGACCAAGAATGGTGGTGTCATAATCAGCACTGACACAAAGGAGGACGCGGAGAAGCTGAAGCAATCGGTGCAGTTGAAGACCTCGGGATTTACTATCGACGAGCCCTTTAAGCGGAAGCCGAGAGTTATAGTAATTGGAGTTCCCACATCAATGCAGGAAAATGAGGTTTTCACCTGCATGTACTACCAAAATTTAGCCGAAAAACTACAGGATTCCTCCCTTGAGAAGTTTTTGACCTGTATAAAATTAAGCCACAAGTCAGGAAGAAAGGATGCTGCGACCTGCAACTACATCATAGAAGTACCTGCAGTCATACGTAAAGCCCTAATCACCAACGACAGAGTATTTGTGAATTGGACTTCTTGCCCAGTCAGAGACTTTACTCTGGTCACAAGATGCTTCAAGTGCCAGCAGTTTGGTCATGCAGCCAAGTCATGTCGGCAGGCTACCTACACTTGCGGCCACTGTGGTGAGCTAGGTCACTCTATTAAGGACTGCTCGAAAAAAGCGGAAGATCCTAAATGCGCTACCTGCTTGTTCTTCAAGAAGCCTTGCAATCATGCTACAGGATCTGCTGACTGCCCGGCGAAAACAATGGCCGAAAAAAGGTACATTAATTCAATAGATTATGGGGGCGCCTAGAGCGCCGTTCTCCCCTTACTTGTCTTAGCAGTTACTAGCGTATATACTTTTCTTTAAATGGCCGACGTTCTAATGAACGATCTAGATAATACTTCTGTATATGAATCTAAACTGTGTGACTCGGAAAGCTGTAAACAATATCTCTCTGATTACAATAACCCATTAACTATACTAACCCAAAACATCCGGAGTATTTATAAGAATATAGATAGTTTATACATTTTTCTCCATAGGCTTAATATCGAGTGTGATATAATTGTGCTTACCGAATGCTGGTTATCCAACCGTGCGGGCCGCATCCCTGAATTACAGGGTTATAATAGTTTTTACAGCTCGTCATCTTTTAACCAGAATGATGGTGTGGTAATATACTCAAAGAAATCTTTACTCCTAACAGTCGAGGAACCAGATGTTCAAGAATGTAATTGCCTTGTAATCAAAATCGGCACTGACATCGTAATTATTGCTATTTATAGACCTCCTTCTTTCAGACACTTAAACGTTTTTAACAGTGAATTAAATAATTTAGTACAGTCCCTTTCCTCTTTTAGAAATATTATTTTAACTGGCGACATAAACATAAATATTAACTCTGATATTAGCGATGCAGGGACCCAGGACTACCTTAATATATGCGCATACCATGGACTTTTCCCTTCCCACACTTTACCAACACACCTAAGCGGCTCTAGTTTGGATCACGTCATGCTTAAAACCAGACTTCCATGTTTAACACTTGTAACTAACTCGACAATAACAGACCATTGCGCTGTCCTACTTACCCTCGATTTGTCGCTGACTAAGCGCATTGCTCACCCGCAACTAAAAACAAAAATTAACATGTGTAGCCTTGAACACAATTTATGCAATATTGATTTTAACCCAGTTTACTGTACTGCTGACGCTAACATTTCCTTGTCATATGTTATTAATCAAGTGCGTGAAGCTATTTTACGAAACACAACGCTTATTAAACTGAGCAAGAAAATGACTAACATTAAACCTTGGATAACCCCGGGCCTTATTCGATGCATACGGCACAGAGACAATTTACATAAGAAAGCTAAGCAATTTCCTGATAATCTTATTCTACAGTTATCTTACAGAAGGTACAGGAATTTCTGTAATAACCTATTGAAAAAAATAAAAATTGAATATGACAAGCAACAACTTCATCTAGCGGGAAATAACAGTAAACAGCTCTGGAAACTGATTAAGAACGTCACTTTCACGTCACAGAATTCTAACTCAGACTCAAGCTTATTGCACACACATTCTAACCCTATCTCCTCTGCAGACAATGCAAATAGATTTTTTGTAAATATTGGGAAGAATCTAGCTGAAAAGATACAAGTGGGCAACAGTAGCTCGACACTCAATCTGTCCAGTGGCCAGAGTGGAAACTCCTTTGTTATGCTAGATCTAGACGAAAGTGAAGTAGACAGAACTATTCTAAGTTTGAAAAACAACCGAGCGGCTGGGTGGGATAACATTAGCAACACAGTCCTGAAAAGATTTCGACATATCTTAGTCCCTCCTTTAACTTACATATTCCAAATCTGCCTACGTGAGGGGATTTTTCCTAAATATCTGAAAAAGGCTGTAGTTATTCCCATTCATAAATCTGGTAGAAAGGATCTCGTCACAAACTATAGGCCTATTTCCCTATTGCCTTCAATCTCTAAAGTTCTGGAAAAAATAGTCAATAATAGACTAGTATCATATCTTGAAAAATATTCCCTTTTCTCCCCTTACCAATTTGGTTTTAGATCTAATTTGTCAACAGCAGACGCGGTTCACCATTTGACCGACTATATCTCTGAGGAACTGGGGAAAGGTAAACATGTAACAGGGATCTTCCTCGACCTGGCCAAAGCTTTTGATACAGTGTCTGTTTCTTTACTTCTAAAAAAGTTAGAGGCAATAGGAATAAGAGGCACACAGCTTCAATTTTTCGAAGATTATCTACGTGATCGATCTCAGTGTGTTAAAATAGGCAATTTTACAAGTGCAGATATGAAAAATCCACCTTTTGGCATTCCTCAAGGAAGTATACTTGGTCCTACCCTATTCCTGGTATATATAAACGATCTCTGTAAGTTAACTATAGACTACGGCAAAATTATTTCGTATGCAGATGACACTGCTCTAATCTTTTCCGCTGACTCGAGCTCGGACGTCCACGATTATGCACAACGAGGTTTTAATGTCGTTATTAACTGGCTAAATCGCAATCTACTAACACTGAACACTGAAAAAACTACTTTTATTAATTTCTGCATGCGTCAGCCTGAGCCTAGTATTAATCAATTATATGCACATTACTGTCATGATCCCCTGGTTGACACTTGCAATTGTCCTATTATTAACAACACTAGTTTTGTTAAATATCTAGGCATTATAATCGATAGCAACCTATCCTTTAAAAAACATATAGCAACTCTAGCTAATAGAATACGTAAGTTAATTTTTGTTTTCAAAAAACTTCGTTATATTGCGGATTACAAATTAATTAAGCAGATATATCAAGCACTTTGTGTATCTATTATTAAATACTGCATTACTTCTTGGGGTGGTGCCCCAAAAACAGTAATGCTAACCATTGAGCGAGCCCAACGTGCTATCTTAAAAGTAGCCACCTCCCGACCTTTCCTTTTCCCCACCGACCTATTGTATAAAAGTTGCAATGTTCTCACAGTCCGACAACTTTTCATAATGCAAACTGTGCTTAAAAAACATGCCACCCTGTCGTATAATGATAACCTCACTAACTCCAAAAGGCGGAAAGATATTGTATGTACTTCACTTTCCGAGTCGAGGTTTGTTTTCACAAATAGGTTTTATTCATTTTTAGCCCCTTTCCTGTACAATAGACTAAATAAGATATTATCCATATATGCCCTTAATTACTATAGTACTAAATCAGTAGTGTATAAACATTTACAATCCTTGTCCTATGATGACACTGAATTTCTAATGACTGTCATAAAATGAAATAAGTTGCTTCCCCTAATAATCTTAGAATTTAATTAATTTAATTTATTCGTTTTTGTGTTTTTAGTTTATGTTACTTACTGTTTGAGTTATTACAATATTTTAATCGTAATTAAAATCGTAGTATTTTATTAATTCATAAATAATCTGTTAAGCACTTGCCGCCTGTGACACAGGTTCATCCTAGTACAGGCACCTAACATTGTATTTACCTCCTAATTATTTTGTAAGTTATTATTGTAATATTTTACCTCTGTATGATCAATAAATTATTATTATTATTATTATTATTATTAATTCCTTCACTGCATTTCCTTTTTTGTGATAAAATTAAATTCAGCGAATAGGAACATAATATTTTCATTTAAATATGTAGTTATACCATTATATTTCTAAACCGTATGTCCAAAGTAACTGAAACGTAAAAGCGTGGGGCTCATAGAAAACTTACTTCTATCTTCTCTCAAATCAGTTCATCAAAGTTAGTTTTATCAATACTATTTATCTTCGATATTCCAATGCAGAGGCAAAGGCTCGTACTTCTAGGTAGCCCTAGAGGCTTTTTAAATAGAGATCTTTTGGCGCTCGTTACGTCCTACTATCACTATTATCTTTATTTGGCATTGTGTGGTGGTTGAGGAAAATTGAATGCGTGTTAAGAATAACTTACTTGGCAAGACCAAGTGCTATCCTCAAAGCTTCAGCCCCCGTGAGGGTGCGTTTCTCAGCCGCCTTCACCAGCTCAGCGTTTCTCTTGCGGCGTCTTGCGGTGGAAGTGCGAGTGGGGAACGTGACTGAGCGCTCTATCGTCACGTCAGAGCGGGATGGCGATACATACCTGAAAGGAGAACCTATTATTAGGAGATTGGTAGCTTATTAAGGAGATCAAAAGGTTTAAGATGCTTGGAGATACATTCTGACGTACTATCACGCCTGTGTTCTCTAAGAGTTAGACAAAGGTATACTAATATACCTACATCCACCAACCTAAATTCGACGAATAAAATTATATTTAGCGATAAAAAAATAGATTGTTGATTAATAATAATTCAATGAACAGTTGTTTCTAACAAATAACGGTAAAAAATTATTGCTGTAAATATTATTATTCATTGATTTGACAACTCTCTAGACTGCGCGGGCGCAGGGCTCACAGCTTCGCCATGGAAAGTATAATTAGTTAGCGTATATTAATCGTATGCAACAAGTTTCTCCAATACACATCGATCATAGAGTAAAAAGTATGTAAAAGACAATAATTCTTTCATTACGATTAATTCAATTCTCACGGAAGTCTGTTCTCAGGACAATTTATGGCTCTGTTCAGTTGATTACACAGAGAAATTATTACCTATGTACAAAAAGATTTTATGTGTCTCTGCCGATGGTATGTTTTGTAGAGGTCGAGCGATCTTCTTCTGCTATGAGTCTATTCGACGACCCAATTAGTCCAGCGGTAGTAACACTGCCTTCTGTGCTACGGGTCCCGTGTTCGAATCCCGGTAGGGTCAAATGTTTGTGTGATGAGCATTAACATTTGTATCCGAGTCATGGATGTATCTATGTATAATATGTATGTATTTACAAAAAAAAGTATATATGTAGTATATCTACCGACTAGTATCCGTAACACAAGCCTAGTTGCTTAGCTCGGTGGCGCTGTGTCATAATGTCCAGAAATATTTATTTATTTATGAGTCGTGAGTGTAAAATATTTTTCCGCATGGAAAAATATATAACTGTATTGATTTGAATTTATGTTTCGTGAGTGATCACGGTTTGTAGCAACATCCCTTACAGACGAAAATTTTTTGGTGGGATACAAAGTTGTTCCATTGATGAATAAACTGTGATATGACAGATTGCTCCGTCAAACTTCAAATCCAAAGCTCCTCTTAAAAGCTTCGCCTATTCGGCATCGTGCGCATATTCATTATAATTCGCTAAAGCTGTACAACTATCGTGACGAAACTCGCAGGCTTCAGCGATTTTCTCGACGGTATGTGAAGTCTGCGAATTCACACAAACCCATCGTGATCGATGCCTTTCTACCTAAGAGGATATCAGTGCCTAGAAGTGGGACAATAAATAGATAGATATCGAACCTGCTGATAAAAGAATAACCAAACAAGGTATACTTACTTCCACCACTCATTGGGATTATACTGAGAGACTCCAGATGAGGACTGCCGAAACCAGTCATTAGACTCATAGTTCGGATAAAAGTTTGAAGTATCGAAAAAGTTCTGGTTGAACCCCAAAGGGTTCTGTCTCAGCACCTTCTTGTCGTAGTCTCCGAAGTTCCTGGGCGGGTTCCAGTAGCCATTGGGCGAGTAGCCATGGAAGCCAAACTTGGAGAAATTGGTCGCCTGGTAGGCGTTGATGTTGTATGGCGTTGGGTCGCTGGCTATGGGCGGCTGTAGAGGTGTTTTCTGGGCAAATATGTCTGTGGAGAAGAGCAGGTAAAATCGGTAAACGTGACTTGATCATCCTTATGACGTTTTATGAAGGTACTTTTTTAGCTAGCCAGATCAACTTTAGAGTGCTATATTCGATTACAAGAATTATTTAATCATGATGCGTCGAATCATTCTGTGTTAAATGTGCAATGAGAATTATATGCGCAGATTTTTCCCATGATATCCGTATAACTATTTGGACATCGTCTGTACCTAATATTTTTTATCTAACTCGTATGGCGTAAGAGCAGCTCGGCCTATTAGGTTTCAGTTGGCCCCTGTACCCTATAACCTATAGAAGAGTTCGCGGAAGCCACGAGGAAAGGCATAGGTACATGTGATCATGTTTTGCATAAATATGTATGGTGTATTCTTTTGACACAGAAAAAGCGACTGGTTTCTTGAACAATGATGTATCATGTGTAATGTTGCAAGTTGTTTAAATTTTATGCTTATTGAACATTTATCGAGGATAATAATCCATACTTCCATATCCATACTTACTTCATCATCAACAACCCATTAATGTCCCACTGCTGGGCGCGGGTCTCCACTCAATTGAGAGGGATTAGGCTATAGTCCACCACGCTAGCCCACTGCGGATTGGCAGACTTCACATGCCATCGAGAAATCTCTCAAGCATGCAGGTTTCCTCACGATGTTTTCCTTCACCGTTTAAGCATGTGATACTTACTTACTAATATTATAAATGCGAAAGTTTGTCTATCTGTATGTTGCCTCTTCACGCTTAAACCGGTGAACCGATTTAGATGACATTTTGTATGAAGATAGTTTGATTCCCGGGGAAGGACATATGATAGTTTTTGTCCTGGAAATCATTCTTTAAAGGGGTGAAAAGGGGGCTGCAAGTTTGTATGCGGAATAGATTGTTTCTTATAAGAGGGTAGAGGTAGTACCTAATGAACATTATAAACTTTTCTTTCTGTTGTGTACCAACCTAAAGAAACGAATTATTTCTACAGAAACATTGTTCCTACTATGAGAGGTCGGCATTTTCCCCAATGCGGTTAAATATACCTAGGAAATAACGAAATGTCAATATTTTAGATTTTAATTTCTAAACGGCCCCAGTGTTTTCTGGCTCTGAGATAAAACACCGAGACACGATCTGAATCAGAATCATGGTCTCTTTTAAAGGCCAGATAACATAGTATATTGGAACTATTTTACCGCCGAAATCCGATTTCTACCATATCCATGTCCAATAATCATAATGGGCAATAATTATATTTATTTTATAGTTTTTTAATTTAAATTACTTGAATTATTTTTACTCGCCTTAAATTTCGTGAAGGAGGCCATAGTTATTGTTGTTATTTTAAAGCTAAAGTAATCTTAATGAAGCATGATATCTCATTACTGTATAGAACCTGTTATTGTCCAAATGGGTGTTTAATACTTTCAGAAAACTATAACTAGATATACGAAGTATTTCCTGGAATATGTTTAAATGTATACCATAGACTGGGTGAATTTAAATCAATGATATGTTAATTACTATTTACTACGATTGTGCATATTTAGAGAGAGGAATCCCACGCCCAGCAGTGGGACAGTCAACGGGATGGTTATAATGTTATACTCACCATGGTTATATCTAGTGTGAAATTTTGTGTTATAATTCTTCTGGTAATGCGGGTCGTTGACCAGAGAGATCTGGTCCACGTGGGGCAGCGAGTTTGGGCCGTAATCATACGGGTAATCGTTTTTTTTCGCCTGCGTGAACTCGTCCCGACTCTCGTCCGACAGCAACGTACTAATATCGTATTGTCCTGCTTCTATCAGCTGGCGGATTATCTTTCTGGAAATTATAGAAAATGACATATTAATTATTTTCAGACAAGAACTGCAGTGTGAGTTGAAATCCTAGGCACGTGTCTCTGCCTTTTGTTTCGATAACAGTGTTAATTATATGATCACTACTATAGAAGAAAAATCTTAAGAGTCACGGCATAAATTGGCTCTAAATCGACTATATTATGTGTGAAGTCTTACAGCCCACAAAAGGCAAGTGTGTAGACTGTAAGTAGTCTAACCCCATCATATTCTGACACAGGAGACTCGAACCCACCTGTGGACCTATATAGAGTGATTTCGCATATTTTTGGCCATTTAAGTAGACGTTATTTTAAGTGAGTCGTGTATAGTTTTCTTATTACTATTGTGGCAGACGGGCGTTAACCTCCCGGCACACCGATACGGGAGTATGTCTATACGGTGTGGCCGGCGAGACGCTGACGTCCTCCACCTGTAGGTTCCGGGTGTCGACGAGGGAATAACGCAAGGCTTCAGGGGTTCGGATTCAGCAGCCGCAGTAAATAAAACACTACAAAATTCTTCAGGGCGTTCCGGGTGAGCGGTTCTGTTCCTATTTTCCTGTTTTCTGCTAAGTCCGGGAGCACCGATGACTACAACTGTCGAAAAAATCGCGGTTACTAACGTACTGCCGATCTTTACCTCTACGAGGACCGCAAAACCGCTCACCGTTGACGACTTTTTTATTTACAAATTTTTACTTTCTATTTGTTACATTTCTGCATATTAACAAAGGTTATCGGTCGTGAAGTATGCTATATTATACATCACTAGAAAAGAAATTACCTATCCAACTATGTAAAGAATGTTCTATTTACAATCTTATATATCAATGTAATTTTAGTATGAAGTTAAGATATGCTTATTTTTAGGACTACTTTTAGGTTTCCTAAGTCTATAACTTTTTACCTATTGGGTTTATATGAATGATACAACTGTCGATAGCTAGGGCGTTACCTAGGCTACCCAGGGGATAACAAATATTCTTTATTTACATGAGTTACCTATTGTTTACATGCCTATATGTGCTACATTGTAAAAAATCTTATATAAACTTTAACTTAAAAACACTTTATTTTCACAATACTTTATGAACCGATTACGAACAGAGTGCGAATACATAGGCACAGACTCAGGTCATCTGAATTAACACTATTTACTATATATTATTAGAATCTATTACTATTAAAGACCTGAGTTGTACTTACGGTTCGCAATATGTACGTTCACAAGACGAAATTAGATTGTTTACACTATTTAACTATTATTGAACACTATATAAATCACTATTTACTGTCTTATATACAATATGAAACTGTTTATCGGAATCGTCATTATGTACACATCACACAATTCACTGAATAAGGTTGGTGACGCGTCGTCGCGAACAACTATGATATTACTTCGTACAGGCCGAAAACCAAAGGTGGCCGGCAAACAGGCGAAACCGCCCTATAGATATATTGATTAATGTGACGTACCACATCGTTTATGAGAAAATTTCAACTAGCAGCCGTCACAAAAGATAGACAACGAGGCAGTGCCTAAAAGAAACTCACCCCACATACATTACCAAAACATTACAAGAGCATTTTTTTAGCCCTAGCACATTACACCTTGAATGTCCGTATAATTCTCGATCGTGTGCCCCCTAGACGGGCACTTCTTCTCAATTCCAATAAGCAAGGCTAATCTCGTCATGCAACGAGGTCAGTGACTAAAACTACCAACTTACTCTGGGTATGGGTCTGGATGGACACAGTAGGTGAGTCCAGGTTGTGCACAGGGCGGGGTCCGCCCCGGCGGGGCTGGCTCCAGCACACAATGCTGACCGTACGGGCAACTGTACCCGTCACCGCTCCGGGCTGACAACCACAGGAGCTGCAACAAAGACACACATGGACTATTATCTTGTCATCTATATATTAATACGTGAAGCAAAGGCTTTGTACTCCGTTTTACGAAAATTATGCGGACGGAGGAGGAAATTTTCCTTCACCTTACCTTCTAGCGTAGGCCAAACGAAACAAATGTAAGCTTTCGAAGTATAATCAAAATGCAGGTAATCTGAAAATATGTGGGTATATGTACATCTGTGTCTCAGTAATGTACGTGTAACGGTAATAATTAGGGCACTATACTGCTTCGACCGCGATGCTATTGAAAACAGTATACATATTATACATAATATGACACTATTCTACATAATATATATAAACAGTATCATGTTTTTTGTTTTTATTTAATTAGTTAAATTATTTATAATTCCCATTTGCAATTTTATGCTTGTAAAAAAAATATCAAATATTCTTTTTATGATATTTGTTATTAAAAATGCATATACGTTGAATAAGATTCAATATACACCATCTCCGTAATAAGGCAGGAAATGTGATGAAATTGAGATGATGATGTGACAGAAACAGCAGTGATGTAACATACAATATTAGAGGCTAGGAAACCAACCGCCTGTGAACCTGTAACCTAGAATTACAGTGTCAATTTGTCAGCAGAAATACAGTTAAGCCCCGCCCTTGGGCGTGGCTTGTGACATCCCTAACTGACAACTTAATGACATTGGTCAGTCCAATAATGACGAGATAATGGAATAAAGTTTCTCATTTTCATTTATATAATCTGATATTCAAATTCAGAGATCAATAGCAGTTGACATATAACTACATATAATAAAAGAAACAGCTTTCATAATTTTATACATCACTAGCTGACCCAGCAAACGTTGTTTTGCCACATTATAGGGGCTGGTGGACTACCCCTAACTTTTAGGGGGATGAAAAATAGATGTTGGCCGATTCTCATAGATACCGGATAAGCACAAAAAATTTCATCAAAATCGGTCAAGCCGTTTCGGAGGAGTATGGCAACGAAAACTGTGACACGAGAATTTTATATATTACATTACATTTGTTCGAAACTTCCTACATCTCAGTTTGGACAAAATTACAAACTTAACAGTATGCTAAGTTTCATTAAAATTGATTCATTAGTTGAGGAGTTCATAGTGGACAAACAAAGTCACACTACACGATATTAGGCGGAGACATAGTAATACTATCTATAGAGGTTGTTTAGCAATTAATCACTGTAATCAGAGAAAATAGAAATAACTTTGGTTATTATAATATTTTTGCTCTATAACAAAAAAACTAAACTTTAAAATAAGTTCATTCCTTAACATGAATTATCATTCTTTACCTGATTAGAGACTAAACAAGGTGTAAGACACACCTTGTATAATCTGTGCTCAGGTAAAATTTCAAATATTATCATCAAACCATTAACGTCCCACTGCTGGGCACGGGTCTCCTCTCATTTGAGAGGAAGTACCACAGTTCTATTGCAGATATGGGTCAGAATAAAGTGAGATATAAAGTTACTGGAGAAATATATTATCAATTTAGGTAAAAACGACATTATATTTCAGTTCTGATAAAAACTACCCTATGTCACAAGTTGGACCAAAGTCAAATTAAAAAAAAATATTTTAAAAGTTGTTCTGGGTCTGGGCGTTTGTTTATCTGAAAATTTGTTTTTATAAACGCACCCATGTCACGACACAGGAGAAAATACTAGTGTGGGGCAAAGTTTTGTAGGAGGTAGGGCATAGCGAGATTTCTCGCTCAAATTGTGCTGCCCGACTGGGGAAGTACCTCCGCCTTACAGAAGACCGCAGTGAATCAACAATAGTTGTCTTTCTGCGAGTGAGTAAGGTTACCAGAGCTCATTGGGGAAGTGACAATTCTGACAGCATGGGAATTCCGTTTGCTGTCAGTTTAGTAACTCCCTAGTTTAAGAAACCTGAACGGTTTCTAAGGGGTTTGGCAACGCATTTGCAAGCCTCTGGTGTTGCAAATGTCCATGGGCGGCGGTCATCACTTACCATCAGGTGAGCCGCCTGCTCGGTTGCCCCCTTATCACCATAAAAAAAAAGTTGTTTCACTGAGGTCTTCTGTAAGGTGGAGATACTTCGAGCTAGGAATCTCACGACCGCTCCATACTTATAATCTTCAAAATAATACATACTAACTGCCTTACATAATGACTCAGGGTCCCCGCAAATAATGATGTAAGTGCGTTCGGCTGCGCCTGCGCTGGTTAGCCGCCCACTTTGTGTACAAAATGTCAATGCCGTACTTAGTCACGGTGATTAAACTTCGATATCTGTATATTTTCAAGCTAGTTTTGATTAAGAGGTGGGCAGAATTAAAGCGTAAATATATAATAGGTAGACTACTTCCTACTTCCTTTCAAGTCTGAATTAAGCTTGATCGGATGTTGACCTAGACTCTTGGCCACGAGAGCGGTGGTTGAGCGAGGGGTTCATCGTCTTGTCACGTTGGTTTGGTGGTCTTACAGTGCGACTGCCAAGCAAGAGGTCTTGGGTTCGATTCCCAGGTAGAGCAAAGTTTTATGGGGATTTTCTATGAAATTGTAAATTGTGAATTGTAACAGCTCGGAGTTTGGATTTGTGCCCGGTTAATAGCAATAGGCTCGCCCCCTATTACATGGGACCTAAAACATACCGGCAAAACGTGGTTGTAAACTAGTACACCTCTGTCTAACCTTTCGGGGACGACAGGCGTGTTGGTATGTTTATTACAAAGCTGAAAATATTAGTACCATAACTATATTCTGTGATGTCTAAATATTCCTCGAAACCAATTCCTAATTTAATTTTCCATAAAATAATGTAAAAGTGACACAAGGTGTCACTTTTACATTATTTTAAAAACACAACAGCAGTAATCTGCGCGCGCGCATCTGGTATGCGCGTCGCGTAAACGAAAGCGCTGGGTTAATCTGACGCGCTTCTTGAATAAAGCATTAACTTCTCACGGCATCGAAAGCGTAAGGGACTCACTGTTTCTAATGTTAAAGAAGACTTAATGTGACGTGGGTTTTTCTAATGGTTATATCATCATTCTCTTGTGGTAACGGTAACTGACACGTAGTTAAGTCGCAAATATGACTGCTGAGGCAAGGGATATTTTGTTTTTTTTACTCATTTCTCAGTTATAACTTGTAGTTTAGATTTGGAACATGGGATCTGTGTCGTTATCATCATCAACCCACTGACTTCCCACTGCTGCACGGGTCTCCTCTCATTTGAGAGGTATTAGGCTATTGACCACCACGCTAGCCTACTGCGGGTTGGCAGACTTCACATTTCATCGAGACAAATCTCTCAAGCATGCAGGTTTCCTCACGATATTTTGCTTCACCGTTTGAGCTTGTGATAAATACACACATAACTTCCGAAAAATCAGTCGAGTTGGGTTCGTACTCGAGACCTTGGACATCTCAGTCCACTGGGCACAACTCTAGGCTAACACAGCCCTATCTGGGGATCCGCCGGATGCCGAGATCTGATTTATCCTTCGAGCACTGAATAACTACCTAATAGAATTACGTAAAGACCAATCAGGCCTCTTCGGTCTTAAAAAAAATCTAACAAATGGTACGTCTTCCGAGTAAATACATACAGAATAAGCTTCTCGATATACGTGAGAATTACACCTTCGCTTTGCAACAAGTGTTGCAATAACGCGATTCAGTTTGTCGATACGCGAAGATTTGTCACTCGATGAATGGTCAAGTAAACATTGCTCGATCGACGGCAGATAGGATACGATAGCAGTATTTAGGAGTACCAACGTTTAATAGAACCGTGAGAAATATATCTGAGACATTGGATTATTGCAATTCTAATTTTAAATAATATGATAGGTGGCTTATTAGCTGGGGAAAACATCAATGAGTAGAGTAACTATTAATAATAGTAAACCCCCAAAAACAGCATTTTTGTTTTATTTTGTAATAACAGGTATCGATTTCCGCCATATACTTAGTTTTTTTTGTTGTAATGTTGTTATTCCAGTCAAAATACCGTAAACTTTTCTTAGTTTTCCCTGTTAGTGAAATCTCATGATCAGTTAAAGTAGATTTTTGAAACAACAAAAAGAAATGTACTTAATAATAACAAAACTTTATAAAAATAACCACACGTTGCACTAACCAACTGAAAATCGAACTCGGAAACTTTTGCTCAACTATCGCAGCTGGGAACTCTAATAAACAACGAGGCAGTTAAGCTGCTATTACACTGAAGCGTAACACCCTATTACATAAATTAATGACCTCAGCTATTATAGCCAAGTTACCAGAAATGATTGCTTCAAGGGGTAAGAAACTAGAGCACTGTTGTCCTCTCTTTATTGGCCTTTCATATCAGTACTGAAGGTCTCATTAGCCTCCTAACCTAATGTGTCAAATTAAGTTTCATTGTCATGCAATTGTCAAATCTGTTGATTGTGACAGTTCACATTGGGTATTGTCGCGCAAGCGCATTATCATCAGACAACCTCGTAATGAGGTGACAAATGTAGCATATTATGTGATGTTGCACCAGCCCTCTAATTGTGTTCAAATTTCAGTATACAGTGGCTGTGATTATTTTCCTAATTAAGAGAAAGAAAGGTGGACTCATGTTTGTATTTGTCTGATTTCTTATTTGCACTTTTGTGCCACTGTAAATAAATCTCTTGGGGACCATCACTACATTGATGGTGACAGTGTTACCTAACTGATGATCTCTGAATAAAAAACCTAACAAATACAGAGAATCATGGGATATGTGAATCCAAGAATGTTGACTTTGTAAAAGAAGTGCCACTCACAATATACTCAAACGGTAAAGGAAAATATAGTGGATACATCAATGTGCCTGTAAATTTTTCTCCATAACGTATGAAATCTGTCGATAGATTTCTAGACAGACTAGCCTAGTTTGGTGGACTAAAGTCTAATCCTTTTAAAATGAGAGGAGGCCGGTGCCCAGCAGTGGGAAAGTAAATGCCTGAATGATGAACTACTTACCAATGGAAGATACGAGTGGTTTTTATTCTGTACGGTCTATGAAAAGGAGATGTTAAGGATATTCAGCTTTATTGCTAGCTATTAAAACACTTATTAAAACGACAACTTTATCAATATTATCAGCCATTTATTTGTGTATTGCGTGTACCTGCCGTAACAGTAACATAACAGACAAAGCGATCTGATATCTTCCGATTTTTTGCAAATATCATCATCAGAGCTGCAATGTATGCGTAACTTCCTATAACCCGACCAAGTTGTAACGTATTCGTTTACTTAAAGACACCGGGAAAGTGTTTTGTTTTTTAATGGCAGAGCCAAATACCAAATGAAAATAAATAAATAAGCGTTGGCCCTTACTAGGATTTTCTCCTGTGTCGTTGATGCAGTAGCGTAGCGTGAGGGGAGGGGGCAAAGGAGGCCATGGCCCCGGCCGGTATTTTTATACTACTAGAAAAGGGGGCGGCAAATTTCCAGACGGCTCTCAGCTCGATCGGTTTAAAATTGACAAAGTTTCATCCCCTATTTTATCCCCTTGAGGGTAGAATTAATCAAAATCCTTTCTTAGCGGATGCCTACATCATAACATCTACCTGAATGCCAAATTTCAGCCCGATCCGTCCAGTGGTTTGGGCTGTGCGTTGATAGATCACTATGTCAGTCAGTTGGTCACCTTTGAGTTATATACACATATATTTAGAAGATTCACGTACGGCGTATGCTGTATTAGAGATCCTTTTAATTTTGCCGCGTTAAGATCATAATGCGATTGTTGCTTACATAATGTACATTAGATAACAAATTACATAGGCGTAATTATATATCACAAAACACATGTAACCTGTAATTGTATGTAAACGTGGGTTAAAATGCAGTGAATGTTTCGCAATAGTTTGAGGAATAAGTGGAATTGGGTACTACGGTGTTTTTGGAAAGTGTTTTAAAATGATCCTAAGGTTTTACGCTTGAATAACGAAGATACCTTGTTAGATTTTTTTTCTATTTTTTATCACATAGAATTTAAAGATACGATTTTTATTATTATTTACAGGAGGTAAGTCAAGGCAAGAAGTCGATTTAAAAAATATCAAATGAAAGTCAAATTTGCTATGTGAAGCCAAAGGAACGTTTTAAAACTGTATGGAACATATAAAAAGTGGATTTTTATATGCATGGTAAAGTCTGATAGATGATCAATAATCATTTATGATCTAAAAGCTTCCACTGAATGCTGAGCTACGCTGCTCAGGTGATGCGATGTTAATTAACTAATGCATAGTTATTATTATTTAAATTAATTGTTAACTTTTAATATATGTATTTGTATTTTAATATTGTCGTGTTTTCATTAATTTTATTGAATTTTTGATAATTATAGTAAAGTACAGAGCGATTTTTTTCTGCGCAATAGACTCGATTTGATGGCCTAATTAAATGGAATAATTTATTATGAGTGATATTTTTTTTATCGAGCTGCGGTCCTAATCCTATGTAATGTAATTCCTAAAGAAATGCAAAAAAAAAACAATAAAAATAAAATTAGAAATTTATTTTTCCCATTTGTAAAGATATTTTCTTCATATATTTCTTATGTCTCGCAGATCTTGCTACATATGCCGCCGGTATTCAAATATAACATATTCCTCGCTTCGCTATTAGTGTACTGCTTCTCAAACTTACACTACAGTGAAAGGCAGCTAATTGTACACCTCGCCGCGCAGTTTGTGTGGCATTGTGTGCCAGCCATAACTACAATCTGGTTCAAGGGTGAGGCGCACTGTGCATCCGCTATTACATAACAATTGCTGCTATGAATCCGTTCTGAGTTCTGTTCTGATCTACATTTGGGTCCTATGAGTGATAAAGTGCCGCGGATTTTTTTTAGCTGAATGAGATGCTGTTGAATTTCTTCCATCTTTAACCGACTTAGGGTCTTGTAGTCAGTTTTCAGTCTACTAGTTTATTCTTCAGAGCTTCAGAACCCTCCCCAACCTACCCTCCTCCTCAGGGTAAATTGATATTCAGGGTTTTTGGGTTGCGGACATGATTATAATTCTGTAACTAAATACCTATTACAGGCGCGAATCATATTTTGTTCAATGTACAGCCTAACAATGACCGGCAAATTGCAAAACGTAACGTACGAGAATTTGAATTTCGCGGGCTAGCGTGGAGCTTCCACCTTAAGAGATGAGAATAAAAAATGCAAATAACTTGAAAACTCAATAGAATGATACCTACATATATCATATATAATAAAATCGTTAGATATGGCTTATGACACGAAATGTTAGTTTCAAAGAGAATCCATAGGCCTAATTTTAGGCGTGTCGTCTAATAAAAACACGAGCTATTAGAAAGTGGCAACTCACAAATAACGCAAAAAACCTGCAATAAACATAGATCTGAGTGAAATCCGACAGATAACATCTGCAGTGGGTTTGAATACCACGTTGTATCCTTGTTTTTGTGCTGAGGACATACATACACGTATTGTATGCGGATACGCTAAACGGTTATACTGAAGAGTAGGGTAGTACAGTTTGTATAGCAAATACAAAGCAAGTATCACAAAAAAACAGACCATTTAATTACTTACAAATAGAACTTCCGATTTTGTGAATAATTAATTATTTTAATATTTTTTTACCAAGCAAACGTGGTATGCAGGGACCGTAGCGCGTGGCATTCTGTAGTTTCTGCCTACCCCCATGGGAAAAAGGCGTGAGTGTATGTATGTATTTTTTTTTATTTTTTTTATTTTTTTTTTATTATTATCTTCATTGACCTACGTTTTCTTTCAACTTTATATTATTGTAGTGGGTGTTGGGGGTTAAATTATAAAATTCAGATGTACATTTATCACTTACGTAAGTATGTCTTTATCGACGTTAACGATAACGACTTTATTTCACGAACGAAGACGCCGCCTTTACTGCGGCTGCGTTTCCGTACCAAAATCTCAGAGCGTATATTTCCACACAAATAAAAAATAATACCTGCTTTACGTACATAGTATCACTTTCTAACCACTGTCACTTACCCGAAAAATTACACTTGTCACATTTTTTTTACTATATCAGCATAACTGTGAGTTAAAGAGATTACATCTAATGTGATCTGAGGGAGATCAGAGTTCAAACTGGCTAGCAGTTTTGTTAACTTTATTCGGCAAACTAACTGGTTTTGGCGGCTTTCTGTGGCTTTGAGATGACCACAGTTTTGTCTGTGTAGGTACTTTTTTTTCTAGTATTTATAACTAGATTTTACCCGCGACTTCTTCTGCGTAGATAGATAAGTAATTTAGGTAGATTTTTTTACCAGAGCTGCTTATATTATGAATAACTACATAAATTAGCTTATTGATTTCTCACGGAAGGTTAAATTATGAAAGTTTCACTGTCCTTTTTTAAGAAGTTATTGATTCAATATTACGCCCCCCATTTCGGCCTAATCGATGTTTTTTTGCGGGATGTAAACTATCTTCAAATCAAATTACTTCTAATTCGCGCGCCTGGGCTTTTGTAAAATCACGTGCTAATTAGTTAGCACTTGTTCATGAAAATGTCATGAGGAAACCTGGATGACTGTGATATGTAAATTTAGACGCACGAGAGCACAAGAAGTCAGTCAATATGGACTAGGCCAATGTGACTGCAGACTAAAGAAGAAAGGGTAAAAGCTTCAGTATGCCAAGTTAATGTCAACCGTGTCAAAAAAATAATATTCTGAGCATAATTACAGATTTTAGGCTGTGACATTTCTATTCGTAGAAACGCCAAAGCCCATGTCAGAAGGAATGCCAAGCTTAATGACCCTGTTGTGGCGTAATTTGAGAGATACCTATGTATGTTCAGCGTCAGCCACTGCTGGACATAGGCCTCTCCTAAATAACGCAGTCCACTTACTGCAATAGGCTGAGTTGATTGATTGATTGACCCCAAGCTAAATCAGGAATCGACCGGGCAACCGTGCTCTAAGCAAATGATATCAGGTGGGCACTACCTATATAAATCATGCCTCATCAAATTTAAAAGCGGTGATTTGTGCTCAAAGCAATTAATGGGTGAATGATAACCTTATACATACACTCACGCCTTTTTCCCATAGGGGTAGGCAGAAACTATAGAATGCCACGCGCTACGGTCCCTACATACCACTTCAAGTCAAAATCAATGTAAGTCATAATTAAATATTATGATCATGTATCGTGCTTTTTTCCAATATATTGGAGGTCTCAGACCCGGCTCCATATCATTATTTTACACGAAGTGACTGTCCTCAGACCTTCACAACCCAAAACTGGGCAATTCTTCCCTTCCCCACATTTGCTAATACTAATGACAACGTAATGCAGCTTTAATACTACTTGTTTGGGCCGTCAAAAGTATTATATACTTTTATAGTGAATTTATTTCCAAGGTTGTAGGCAAGGAGGTACGTACTCTATTTAAAGGTTTTAACAGAAAAAAAGTTCGAACCTGTTTTTTCGAACCAAGTATATAAAAAGTTTGTCGTCAAGCAGTTTGTATTATTAATAAATCAGTATCTATATCCACCGTGAACGAAGTAATACTGAAATGAAATGAAATGATTGTTTTTTCTGCAAATAGATCTTTTTAAAGACACTTTTACAAGTCATGTAATTTTTTTTTTTTTTTTAATATCTAGTTGGCATCGGCATTTCCTAACTGACGACCTCTGAGAAGAAATGCCGAAACAAACTCAGAGAATCATGGTCTCTTTTAAAGTCCAAACATTTGTGTCTATAGTATGTGAGCCTGACTATGTAGGGTAAAGTCTGAGATGGCCTTTTGAAGAAAGTACCAGTGCAGTTTTGAGTTGACCTGTCCATACTGACAGCACGCATACGTCAGCCATCGTGTAGCTCAACCAACATTGAGGGAGCTCAACGACCCGACGCACGTCAATGCAAGATCAGTAGGACATTTGTGTAGGTCAATTTAAAATCCCAAAGCCGCCAGACATTAAAAGTTTATAAGTGTGTTTATCTAGGTACCTACAAAGTGCTCACATTCACATAATTATGTATAAAATTACAATAATGTATATTGAACATAACAATCAAAATAATGTCATTATATAAAATTAATGTAAAAAAATAATATTTAAAATCGATATATAGAATTCATGTCAAAGATAAAATGAATAATGTCAAAAAAAAAAAATTAGATCTATGTATAAAAATCATGTCAAAAATGTAAAATATAAAATTATGTCAAAAGAAAAAATATATATATAAAAGTTAACCTCAATGTATGAGATTGATATATAAAAAATATGTCCAGATTATAATAAATAACATAATAAATGGTTTGATAGCCCGGTTCATTAGAACTATTCAATCCCAAGCAGTTTTATCATCCATGTAATCTTTTAATGTATAGTAGTGCCTTTAGCACAAAGTTTCTGTTTAATTAAGGATTTAAATCTGCTAAGACTATATGTT
This sequence comes from Craniophora ligustri, assembly GCA_905163465.1. NCBI lineage: Eukaryota > Metazoa > Arthropoda > Insecta > Lepidoptera > Noctuidae > Craniophora > Craniophora ligustri. Next base: position 13,621,044 of record LR990959.1, on the reverse strand, counting down.
TGTATATGGGTTGGGATTTTATTATACAATCGTATGCATTGACATTTAAACGATTTACTTATCTTCTGGAGCCTAGTTGCAGGAACAATAAATTTATTCTTATTCCTGGTATTAATACTATGGATATCACATCGCTTTTCAAAAAGATTGATGTTCTTGTGAGCATATAATAGATTTTCGTAAATATACTGCGATGGCACAGTCAAGATATCAATCTCTTTAAATTTCTCCCTCAGTGAATATCTGGGACTTAAGCTGTAAATTGATCGAATAGCCCTTTTCTGCAACACAAAAATAGTTTGGATGTCAGCAGCATTCCCCCACAACAGAATGCCGTATGACATCACGCTATGAAAATAGCTAAAGTACACTAAACGAGCTGTTTCTATATCTGTTAAAAGACGTATCTTTTTAACGGCATAAACTGCAGAACTAAGCCTCTTCGATAATTTCTCTATATGTGGGCCCCACTGAAGCTTAGCATCCAAGGTAATGCCTAGAAAAACTGTGGTATCTACAAGATCCAACTCTCCACCGTTAATAAGTACACTGGTTTTACCTGCCTAACGTTAGGCGTTGTGAACTTTACACATTTAGTTTTATTTTCATTTAAAAGTAAATTATTTGCATTGAACCAGTGTACCACTTTCGAGATAGCGCTGTCCACATCACCAGTAGCCATTTGTTGGCGTTTCAGTTTAAATAAAAGGGAGGTATCATCTGCAAACAACACTATCTCTTGATTATCCCCCATGAGATACGGTAAATCATTAATATAAATTAGAAATAAAAAGGGGCCAAGAATTGAACCTTGCGGAACTCCCATAGAAACTACAGACCCCGGAGATATCTTTCCATTGACGTCCACCCTCTGAATCCTTTTACCCAGGTACGAAATAAGAAGATTCAGAGAAGTGTTCCTCACACCATAGTGGTGTAACTTCCTGATTAATGTTTCATGAAGAACGCAATCAAATGCCTTAGATAAATCACAAAAGATACCCAAAGCATCGTGCAACTCTTCCCACGCATTTAAAATATGACCTATAAGTTCAACACCGGCATCGGTTGTCGAACGACCCTTAGTAAAACCAAACTGTTTTCCATTTATTAGTTTATTGGCGTAAAAGAAACCTTGTAGTTGCTCTAAAATTATTTTCTCAAAAATTTTACTAAACGTTGGTAGCACTGATATCGGTCTAAAATTAGTAGGGTCTGATGTGCTACCTGATTTAAACAAAGGTATAATCTTACTATTTTTCATAAGATCAGGAAATTTACCACTATCAATACATTGGTTAAATATATAGATAAGGTAGGTGCTACAATGTAAATAATAGATTTGGCAACGTCGACAGAATTTCCCCATAGGTCTGCAGTCTTTTTTACATTTAATGTATTGAATGTTTTAATAATATCATTACTGTTAACATATTTGAAATTAAATTCCGTACAGCTAGCATTTACATTTTCCTTAAGTAAGTTCTCAGCAACAGTGGTGATGAATTTAAAGATCTAGTAGCCACAACAGGAATATCTGTAAAGAAGTTTTCGAATGCTGTGGCAACTTCCAAGTCCGTTTTAATTATTTGATCGTCAATAACAAGACTATATTCACTGTTTCGGCCACCAGACCTCCCTATTTCACTGTTGATAATATTCCAGGTCATCTTAATTACATTATTACTATTTCTTATTTTCGAGCTTATATAGCGACTCACTTAGTAACTCACTTGTTACTAAGAGCATTTATTTATTTATAGGTACTAACAATAAAACAGCTTGGGCCAATTGTACAACTGCTGATAGATACCTGAAATAGATACCATTGCACAAAAAAAAAAAAATATACTAGCTTTTAGACGCGTTACATCTGCTTTATTATTTCTACCTTCTTTTAAGAAATTATCGATTCCGTGTACAAGTTTTCACCCCCCTTTTAGCCCTTTTAGCCCTTTTAAGGGATGATTTCCGGGATTAAAAACTAGCTCCATACAAAATTTTATCTATATCGCATTTGTAATATTAGTATGGATACCATGGATTCTCCTGTATCTGGACTTGGCTTGTGTACAAGAAGGATTGTACACTCTAACAAGCTAATTGGTTTACATCCACATAAAGGTCAATAGGTGCGTGTAAACCAATTAGGTTGTGAGAGTGTACATGATATAAAAAACCTATGACCATCATCGACCCGACTTCTACCGCCCGGCCTACGGGTCCTACGGGACTCCTTTCAGGTAGAAAGCATTGAGAAAATACATATCTCTTAGCTAATATGGATTGATTTTCTCACGTAGATCTTTTTCATTGGGTCAGGTAGTGATAATGAATATATGCAATAGATTTCAATAGGTCAATGATCCATACATTCGATTTAGACTCGGGGCTCGGGACAGCCTGTAGAGTCGGTTTAAAAAAAAATCACAGCCAATATTTAATATTACGAACCATGAAGGATCGACCTTGACAATAAAATGAAACTATCGTGATAAGATCAAGTGACTAAACCTTGCGTATTCTTGTTAATTAGCGACGGTAATAGTTGAATTTAAGTATAATCCGGATATAATTAAATTTTTGAAGGCGTAAGGAACTTATTTTATTATACTATTGTGATAATGAAAGGACATACGAGACAAAGAGTTATTTAATCGCGTTTAGTACCTAGACACTATTCTTAAGTTGACGTTAAAAAAAAGTTTTAATAAGACTCCGTTTAACGCATTTTTTTTTAATTCCATTGATTTGAATCTCATATATCATCATTTGGGTGTGCATTATTCACCCAAACGGTGCGTAAACATTGATTTTTATATTTTTCACATTTATAATTTGATTTATTACCTACCGATATTATTTCAACACAAAATAATTAGGTTTAATAGTTTTTCATTTCTATCAATATTCTATGTTGTCATATTATTATTATGTAGGTACTTTATAGAAAATAAATATTATTAATATTATATATTATATATCGATATTTATATTATTTAAATAACAATGAAATGATATTTATAACAAACATTGACGTGATATTACATCATTGTTTTAGTATTAAAGTAAATGTTTCATGAATTTATTATGATACTGGAGCATAACTTATTGTACATTCGACTACAAAAGGAGTTGCGTCAGAATAATATTGTTATACTATACTAGCTGATTACGGCGAATTTGTCTGTTTGCAATTTAACAACAAAAAATATCACCCCCGTTTTACCCCCTTAGGGGGTAAATTTTCACACGACACACAAAATTTTCACAAGATGGTATATACATGTAACTGTATTAAATTAAACAAAAAGAAACTGAAAAGCAAAAGTAAGTGTCTTATATAAAAAAACAGAATTTTTAACGCCAAGTACCTACTGTAAATCCATTTAAGTTATGTTATTTACCATTCAATTATCCATATTTTCATCATCAAATAAACTTTATTAAAAAATAACGTTTTCCAAAGGTTTTATAATTTTGAAAACGTTTCCTAATAACAAAAATAAAAGACATGATCAGTAACGAAACGCATTCTGAAATATACCATAGATAACATTACATTTTAAACATACAGGAATTTACCAATAACACTTTTGTGCTCGAACACCCAGCCTCGCTCTACTTGCATACAATTAGAACCACAATAGACTGTCTGTTTGTACAGCCACAGCCATAGTCTACAGACAGACAGACAGGCAAACACTGCCTACTCACGCGTTTGCCTATAACCGATTTCAAAAAAGTGAAATTGTCCGATGCGACACAGATTACAAAACATCCTTAGAAACGGTCTATTGTTCTTTTTTTTTCGCAAATGTGTGGCATTTAAACGATGCTTTGTGTCTTTAATTTGTTAAAACTTTTAGGTTAAATATTATGACAATGTGTTTCTACTGAATTTTGGTATGATTTTATGACACAGCGCCATCTAGTTCCGAGCTAAGCAACGACCCCAGTACATTTCTGGGATATTATTAGTTGGTTGATACACTACACAGACATTTTTGTGTTTTTGATAAAAGGATCCATGATTCAAGAACACATACCAGCTTCCGTAGCCGGGACCCTTACCATACAAAAGGCAACCTATAAAACCAACCTATAAAGCCAACCTAAAAAAAGAAAAGGATTAGTGCAGCGTATTGCGCTAATCATTTTTTTTCTTTTTTTTGCGCTAATCCACTTGTGGACCCACCTCAAAATTTTATTCAATGTGTTTTTCGAATACACGGATACTTACACGGTGTTCAAATACTTATTACGAAGAAAAATTAACACACGTCATTGACAAAGGTGATTTGTATTAAAAATGTAATACTGTGTATAAACACATTCCATAAAATTAATAAATATACGCAATGCTTTACAGTATGATTTACTTATTGCTCCGTAATTACTAACACTACATTTCCGACAGCTGTAAAATAAATAATATTATAACTGCTATAGATACATACTTTCAATGTCAATCTAGACTGAATGTAATAAATTTTAAATTTATTAGCTGGTGTCAGACGCAATAGGTACCGTGTCTGGTGTAGGCTCAAGGGATTTTAAATTAATAAATTGTAATAAAATTAATATTCATACATAAATGATGCATGAAAAATACACAGTGCATTAATATTATTTTGATTGTAATATGCATGAACTGTACAAGTGTACATGTTGCATGATTTTGTTCCTAGCCCGTTTGTACGGCACATTGATAAATTAGTGTACGATTTCGCACGATTTACAATGCACCGGTGAAAGACATTGATAACGCTTATGATTAGCTAAGATACATATAAGTATATTTACTAACTCATTTACCTACTGTCCCATTTTCTTTACCTTTACCGTTCGAGCATGTGACAAATACGCACGTGACTTCGAAAAATCACACAATGCGTGCGTATATATTTAATAATAATAGTATTATTAAAGCTCATAAAATTTAGAAAATTTCATGCATATTTAATCAATCATGCATGCAATTGAAATTAAGAGTTGTAATTCAGGAAATTTATGAAAGTAGAGGCAAACCAGAAGCATGAAACTTTTAGGCTTGCCGGAACTTTTATCTCGTGCAGACATGTCAGCATAAGAGTTTAATGAACCTCATTTGCGGTTGTAGATACAATCTAACACATGTCTCGGAATGTATTACAATTAGCAATAAGAACACGACTGTTGATTGATAGATTGATTGATAAAATTTACACAATGATTTGTAAGTTCATTATTGTTTTTTTAAGTATTTAATACACAATGATAATAACTATATAGAATAATTAATATCATTAAGGCGCACATTGGTTCATTAAATAAAATTTTTAAATAAATTACGTAAATATTATGTGATTTTCTTTGTGATACTGGCAGATCGCTTTAAGATATTTTGTTCAAGTAACGCCTTAACTTGGACACGAATCAAACTTACGATTTCATGTAAAGCATATCTATTGAAAAAAATACACAGTTACAAGTTAAAGCTTTTATGCATAATATAAATTATTTAATTATTATCAGCCACATAAAAGAAATTATAGAAACATGTAATCTACGAAATAATAACACATATGCTAGTCCCGAATAAAAATCTGACATTAGTTTAGAATGGTTTCATTAGTTAATTACAATAATATTATACATAACTATATAATTTTTCAATTATAACTTTTTTTCCTGCAGGATGCGGGTGGCGCAGGACCGGTCGTCGTGGCGATCCTTGGGGCAGACCAGCAGTAGACATCTAACGGTTGAGATCATGATGATGATGATAATTTCAAATGATAAAATAATATTTACTAGACTAACGATATATATGATACTACTTAATATTTTGACGACCCGTTTAGCTCAGCGGTAGTTAACGCTACCTGCTGTGCTATGGGTCCCGGGTTCGAATCCCGGTAGGGACAAATGTTTGTGTGATGAGCATCAACATTTGTTTCCGTGTCATGGATGTATCTATGTATAATATGTATGTATTTACAAAAAAAAGTATATATGTAGTATTTAAACCAACTAGAATCCGTAATACAAACCTCGTTGCTTACCACGGAACTAGATGGCGCTGTGTAATAATGTCCGCAAAAAATATTATTATATTATATCTTGTTGTAATTGCTAGTTAAAGAAGCTGTATTTCAACACTGAGTATCTAACTCAATAAATAATAACTGAATAAGAGAATGTATTAAACTGTAAGGTAATTGGTTAAGTGAACGGTTAGTAAATATGTGAAAGGTATGGTTCACACAATGTCACTTAGAACTGAGGTCTATAACCCGGACCTTTAAGATCAGATGTCATTAATTACAATATACATTATACCTATTCATCCTGGTAAATTAATATTTTGAATAGGTACATTTATCCCTTTAGGTCGTTCTTTATATATCGGTTTTTATCGGGCAGACTTTCTGCCTATGTTGTAGAGGGACGGAAACTAATATAATTTTAACCTACTTCAAAAAAGGAGGAGGTTATCAGTACACTTTATTGCAATACAATAAAGTGTACTTTATTGTAAACAATATCAGTTTTACCTGCATATTTACATCACATACATAAATTCTCTGCTACATAATATAAATCCAAATTTATCAACAACACGTAACTATGACAGCTTGATCTAGATATGCGTGTCACAATCTGTGATACAATATCTGATTGTATGTCTGTTTGTCTCGTAAAACTACTTGTAGTACTGACCACTAGGAAATCCGTTTGCGGCCGACAGTAAATTTAATTGTACAATCGTTAGCACAAGTTATTGCCGTGTGATAATACACGGTTTAAATTCGTAGTATGGCTAACATGTTTTGTATATGTTGGGGTGGTGATGTATGTTTTCATTACTCTCTTGAGAAAGAAAAAGCGAGTGCATTTTGAAATAAGAAACTTCAATACAATTTTTTTTGCTCTATAGAAAAAAGTAGGTAGTAAGCGTCTATCATTATAGTTTATAAAAGACAAAAAGCATTACAAAAAAAGTAAATATCATGCTTAAATCATCTTCATCTTGTATCACATCTCCATTTATAAACATCTCTGTTGAGTGATTTTTTATGGAACTTTCACCCAATGATTGATATTTCTACTAATTGACAGTTGCTTATTTTGCATTATAAAAGAATTGATTGCAAACTCTCCATTTTTAATGAGCCGCCAGCCAATTATAATACATTGCATCTTATTATGAAAAATAACTAATGTATTCGTTTGGTCAAAACAAATAATTTAATTAATTAGATGTTCAATATTAACATAGCTAATGTGATTTATTCTAGTTTTGCTATGTAATTGATTAGGATACTCGTGTTCCTAGATTCATTTTGCAAAAAATTGTTTCAGATATAAATAAAAAACATTATTTGTGCTTATAACACACGCACCAAATTTTATATCAATCAAAATCAAAATTACAAGATGGCTGACCTGTCAAATTTTTTTTTTTTGACCCAGAACCATAATAAAATTATAACATAACCCTCATGCTTCGTCCCCAAAGGTTTAGGCAGTGAATCAGTGATGTAATAAATATGTACACCTACATTTTACCGTTTTAATAGGGGGCGAAACTATTGCCATCTACAGGGACCGAATCCAAACTCCCAGCTGCTACTTTAAATTCATAGAAAAACCCAATATCACTTTGCAAGACCTGTTGTTAAATGGTCGTACTTATAACTACTCGATCAATAGTTAAATAAAATTATATATTTTTTTATTTACATAGTATTTTTCCGCGCGACTGTACACTGTACAGTCGTGATTGGACAATAGGGACATATGGAGATTTCTCGCTTTATTGATTTATAATAATTAAACTATAACAATAATATGCCACGCCCAGTCGTGAGTAGGCTAAAGTTACTATTTAATCTACATAATAAAATGACAAATGGTTGTTATGAATTTCACAAGGCTACTCGTGGAGTTATTACGCATTTGAAAATTATATTTTTTACTCAATGATCTAATTGGCAAGATCAAAAACAGGTCCTGTTTACGATTGACAGGTCGAGTGACGTAATTAAGTTACTAATGAAGCGTAACAATCATTATAAACAACGCGTTGATGTTAATTTTTAACGTTTTATGTTCTGGTTCAAGCTCCCACCGCAAGGTGGAGCCTTAATGAAAGCTAGTAATAAATAGATTAACACTAAACAGTATTACAAACAAGTGTTACAAGGTTATATTATGTCTGTGTTGCGTCTCATAACTCAGGTGGGTCAATGTACATCTTTAACCCTTTGAACGCTGTTGTCACATATATGTGACACGCAAAAAAGCATTATGACGCAATTAAATGTGACAAGATTAAAGGGTCATTAATAAATATTAATAAAAATTACAAATAATTGTGTAAATAAATAGAAGAAGAAGTAATACCATTTTTTTTATAAGAATTATTTCTGTTAGGTACTAAGGTACGTACTAAATTATTTCTGCTAGGTACACTCGTATGTTTGTGTAACAATGTGTATAACATTACTATGAACTACTACGCAAACTGTGGGTATGGCTGTCTCATAAAATACATCTGCTACCTAAGTGGAAATTAGGGTTTATAAACTTTGTACCCGTACAGTTATAAAGCATTTTACTTGGAACTTCTTTTATGGGAAACAAATGTAGGCTTTACTATAAACAGCTAGAACAAAGAAACAGTTAACCAAAGCGATTTATGAGTAGTTAACTAAATGTCTACGACTACGACGAACAAAGTGTAGGACGACAAATATTTACTAATAGTTATTATGAGTTTATGGCCTTTAGTAGCGTACCTAATTGGTTGAAGTGAGTTGGTTGGAGTGAGTATATGACAATAAATATATGTATAACTAATGTCTTACCTACTCTTACCCAAATAACTAGACATTATGAAAGTAATATGACACCTATTGACTCAGTCTGCCCGTGACCGCGCCGTAATGCCATGGATACGCAACATCGGGATAAAATAATTGAGTTTATACACTTATAATAACTATATATACATAGGATTAATATTACTTTTGTTCGCTTTGGTTTTCTTATTGCAAGAAATAAAATGTTTTTTATTATACAACGGCAATTGAAGAAGAAGAATTGAAATTTCCAAAAAACCTTTCACAGCAGACCTTTTTAGACTTAGTAGTTCTGGATGTGCGTCGATATACGTTTTATTTATTTAACTAACTGTACAAAATCACGGTTGACCGCCATTTTTAAGTTACTTCGCGTTTGCCTAGCTTGGCATACGTTGAAAGATCTTAATTATCGTCAATAAACAACCGTGACACACAGATCCGATCTCTCCTCTCATTAATAACCAATGCGTCGGTATTCCAGCGGCGGCCGTGACCTTGTAGCTGAACGCACTTTCTTTCCGTCGGGTAACATCGGCGCGGGAGGGTTATGCAATATATTGCCGACTTTAACATTTTTGTTTGTGATTTTGTATTTGCGTTTCATCTAGAATAGATTTATGACGGTGTTTGGGGATTATTTGGTAATAGACTATGCAAGAATAATGCTGAGATTGATGGTATTGTTGTTGTTTTTGTAGTATGCCTCAAATAATGATGTATTATAAAATAAAAAATATTGCTGTTCTTCAAATACCTTAAATACCATTTAGTAAGACGTTTCTTTGAAACGTCATTACTAGATACAAACTTTGTTGACTCGAGTATAGAAATAGATTATCGCAACGAAAATAGGGCATCTCAAGATTTTTCAATAATATCTAAAAAAAAATGAAATAATAACGTAAGGTAAATTTCAGTCATTTATATTATCGGCAGGCAGCCGGTTCCGGCAACCATATGAATACCAACCTTTCAATTAAACAAAACAACGAGACAGAACGAAATGAAGTACCTAATAAGTACCATTGACGAAGAAAGAGTGAAAAAAAATAAAGTCTAGTTTAGTCACAGACTAACATATACAATTTCAAAAATATTCGCTGCAAGTGTCCCTCATTTTTTACTCCCTTCGTCGGCCGTGACCTTGCGACTTTCTTTCCTTTCCGTCGAGTAACGGCGGTATGCGAGGGTTATGCAATTATGCTTGAATTTGTTTGTATTTTTGGTTATAGGTGTTCCGTCATTCAATGTTCTGACGTGGTTTTATGTCTGTCGTGTTGGTATTGACTTGTGGGGTTTTATGATTGGAAAATATGTCGCGGTAAATAAACTGTGGTAGCCTAGATAAGATCTCGAGTGCAATCCCAAGGCACTACTGACTTTTCGAAGGGACCCAAACGATGAATGAAAACATCGTGAGGAAACTTGCATGCCTGATAAATGTTCTCGATGGCGTGTGAAGTTTGCCAACCCGCGTGCACCCGCTAGCGTGATGGGCTATAATAGCTAATATATATAATATAATATATAATAGCTAACTATAATAGCTTCATTTTCAATGAGGGGAGACCGTGCCCAGCAGTGGGGCAATGAATGGGGATAAAGGTATTGCGTTATTTGAATCTGCAGATCTAAACAGCTTTGTTCTTCAGTATACGGTTAATATGTACAAATTGTACATATACATATGGTTATTTTATAACCTACGATAAATGAGACATAGGTACTTAGAGCCATGCTTTTTCATAAAAAAAAATATTATAAATAATACTATCATTAATATGGATTAAAATCAAACATGATAAATTAATCATTTTGCAAAAATGCATTCGCTATTATTATCTATTGGGTTTTAACATCCGCATTTACAAGATTCTTTCATAATTACGAAATAACATTCATTAATATTCGACAGTAAGAAGTATTGGAGTTACGTAGGGTTGACACCTGTACAATATTTAAGAAAAATTGCTGTCGCCTAGACTCAAACTTGACCCAAATAGCGTTAAATAAATTTGCATTTTATGTAATTTTGTATAAAATATTTTATATAACTATGTAGTATTTTAGGAAAATTAATGGCTAAGCGCGAATGCTAAGACTGTATCTTAAAATATTATGTTCTTCCGTTAAGATTAAAAAAGTGTGTCACCTATAAAAATTAGATAGCTAAAAATGTTTATTTTAAGAATTAAAAATTATGGCTTGATCAAAACAAAGCCACATTAGACCGATGGCTATATAGAGCTTTCAATTGGTAAGAGAAGTTATCAATACTATAAGTTCTAACCGTGCGTTGTTTTTAATCGCTCGTAATATTTAATGAGTATACAAATCTTAGTTAGACGAAATTATTAGTATCGGAGGTAATTGCATCCTACATACTTTTATCGTATCTTTATCGCATTACGAAATAAAGATGAAAAAAATACACGTACCTACGGCTTAAATAATTAAAATAATTATGATGGTGCGCTTACCAACACCTATAAATTTATTCGGTCAATGAAATGCAACTTGGCAACCCTAATTTTATGTGTGTAAAGAATTTGGCGCCAAATCACATTACGTATTAAGATTTCAATCAATCAGTCTGACTCTAATGGATGCGCCAAAATGTTAAATTTCGTACTAATTTATTATAGAATATAAAATATTCGCTACATTGAGTTGATGCAATTTTCGACGACACGGTTCGGTGTGGTTGGGTACGCTAGAGCTGCATGCGTTATCGTAATTGCTCCAGGTAATAGCGTATTTAGCTGGTAAAGAATAATACCTAGTATTGAGAGATATCCCTAGTGTTGTCCACTGCTGAACTTAGGCCCAAAGAGCGCCAACCATCCCGGTTGGGCAGCTCGCATCCATCCACAGCCTTCTTCAAATCGTTGGTCTATCGCGTCGCAGACATAGACCTACTGCACTATAAATAACAATTTTTTTTTTACTTCAGTCCCGTGGAAATATCTAGAGACTTCCTTTGAGAGCTCAAAAATTTAATAAACCAAAGTTTTGCCATTCCATGGCATAAGTTGTGAATTGTGAGTTTGATATGAAGGACTTTGCTGACCATTATTAATAATACTTTTAAATAGTCAAAACTAGTTGCTCGGTTCCAAAAACCGGGTCTTGTGGAAAAAAACTCGCAACACCATTGAATGGCCTCCATGTTGTCTTCGAGAAGATAGAAGTATTCAGACGATAGCATAAACAATCACTGAAAAACAGCGTTCCGATTTGATATATCTTTTCAGTATTTCTCTCTATCTCTGACTACGGTTTTATACATGATGTTGTACGGTAATTATTATTAATTTAAGAGCTCAGCTCTTGTCGGTGGATCAATCGCCACTGTTGTCTATCTCCTGCTTTCTGTTTGACTTCTTGATACGACTCGATTCCCACTTTTTCCTTCACTTGATCAACAAAACTTCGTCTAGGTCTTCCTTCCTCTTTCCTTCAATTCAACCTTCTAGTATGGTTCTAAAGAAGTCGTCGTGTCGTATCAAATGGCCAAACATCTTCCCTCTCCTATTTTCTATGGTACGGTAATATAAAGCTATATATTGCTTATAGTTATAATTATAAGAAGATATTACATAATCTCGCTTACGTGGAGTTAGGAACATTACTTTTAAGCCTAAGTATATTTTAAGCAAACAATTAGGCAACTAACCATCACTTTCATATTTGTATTTCAAGGCGACGAATGCTCTTTAAATGACAATTTATAAAGATTATTACGTATGTAATAGAAAAATAAACATTAATACCGTCTCGTTTGGTCGGGAGCAACTTGTGTGTAAAGTTTTGCAATTGACGATGAGTGTACTTGCAGTTTAAGAGAGAAGAAGAATCTTAAAAAAATTATAAAATTATATTTATGTTTTGGCGCGTGAAATCTGCCAGCCTGCACGGTATGTAAAATCAAAATCAAAATATCATTTATTCAAAGTAGGCCAAATTTAATTGGCTCTTTTTGAACGTCGACTATAAAGACCCCTTCACCGCTTCCTAGTGTTTTTGTTGGGAAGAAGAAGCGGCGCAACAAACTCCCCAACAACACAATTCAGCTCGATGGCTAATCCCTCTCAAATGAGAGAAACCCTGTGCATTCCTAAATTTCATGGTCATTCTTCAGGCTTACTGTTATGTCTCTATGTCAAGTGTCATAGTACTTAATATAGTTCTTAAGATTTTAGGATGGCTATGTTCTAATCTGCTGTTATTTTGTATAATTTATTGTAATAACATTATGAATGTATATTTATTATTGTTATTTGATACCAGGATTGTCATAATCAACATAATTCTTATACACAACCAATGTTCCGATCTTATTAATCCGGCTTGGTAGACATTGGAAATATGATAGTTTTTCAATAATATTATCTACTGCATAAGATTAGTTTTTATTAAAAAAGTAAAGTACCTACCTAACTAAATTACATTATATAATTATATTAACATAGAGTATATAGTATTCATTACTTTATTTCATGAACTTTACATTATAAAATAATCGATATATTTAATTCGAACGCTCGAAATTTGTATTGGATAGGCATCTCACCAAGTTTAGTTCTTAAAACATTTTTAATTCAAAAATAGTAATCGTGTGTTCTCACCAACGCACACCGCGACGCAACATTTACAATAAAACATATTGAAATATTTACTATTTAAACAATAACATTGTCAAACGATGCACATAAATAATATAATATAAACATGTTTCACCTACATGTCACATACATGGAACTTCGTCGATTGAATTGCTGCATTATTAATATATTTATCAATCTCATCGACACATTATACAGTTAATTATTAAAAACTACTATTTACAAACTAGAAAATAATTAAATAAAACTTGTCAAAAAAAACTCGTCCCCGTCACTGTCAGGGGGTAGAATGCCCAGAAGACTGATTGAATGGCAAAGCCACGTTGAATGGCAATGCTAATTCTTTGTCCGAAATATAGGCCAGCCTTTGGGTCACGTGAAACGTTGACCAAGCGTTTAGATATTTCTTTAAAAAACGCTACGGGACTCGGACCCCATGACCCAAGCGTTTCAACCCCAAACGGCTCGAAAATATAACTAGTTAATAAATTTATATATAAATATTTAATTGCTTGATTTCAATCATATCTATCATCATATCAGATCGAGCTCTGTGGCGTTCACTAGGGGAGGCCTACGTCCAGCAGTGGACGAATAGGCTGATGATGACGATGATGATGATGAAACATATCTTTCGAGGCTACACGTGGCAAAAGAATTGTATTTATTGATGAATTAATTTAAAATTTTATGGTGTCTGAACATAATAGTCCGAAATCGGATTATATTACAATGATGGTAGGTATTCGATTATTTAAGTAAACAAAAATTCAAATTAAATAGCCATTGAGAAGTGATCTGAATTAAAACGTGTTTATTGAGATGAACAAATAAGTTGTTGTAATAAAATACCCCATTATGGCATAGGTACATATTTTTGCACGAACTATTAATATCGTATATCAAAAAATATCGATCGATATCCTTGTTGAAATCAGAAAAACCTTTTGTAAATAATCCAACCGTTTTTCATTGGCATTCGTATGACAATCGGGAGCGATAGCTTAGCTTTAACTAGGTTACCCATCCGCAGACTGACCTCATCATATGCCGCTTAACCTCACAGTTCAGTGCAGTTATTACAGCGAGCTTCTGTTCTCAAAAATAAACGGTTACGAAGGATATATTGATTGCACTATTAAGAGATTCTGTTAGCGCCTCGAAAATTTTCTCACTTTTACGACAATCGATTAAACTAGACAATGGAATGTAACATCTGCCTGACCTATCGTTATAGCCACCTAAATACAGTTCACTGACCTTTAGTCAACACTGTTAACATAAATATCAAAATGCAATTTTATTAAAAAGGATATGCTTATAAGGTCAACGTTGTGAATAATTTATAGATTTGTATACACTGCCGGGTTAGGAAGAATATCAAGTTCATACGTTCATAGTTCCGCAGCAGTGGTCGATGTTGTGGAGGCAGTTCCGGTTCTTCGTGGGTGGGGTTGCGCAAACACGGTCTAACACCGATCAGTGACGCGGCGCCGCGCGCGCCATTGATTTTGAATCGTTACAATTTCTGAATCTAGAAAGGATCTAAACGATACTATTATAGGTTGCAATGAAGATAGAAACGTAAATTCACTATGTATGATGTATGATGTATGATAGCAGCGTAAAATGTAATTAAGCGCAAGAAATCTTCTTAAAAAGTTATATCTTTTTTCACTTACAAATACTTCTATCTCTGCGTATGCTGACGATACTATTCTGCTAGTTCACGGTGACAGTTGGAATGAAGCGACACAGTTTGCACAGATCAAACTCAAAAAAGTGACCGATTGGTTCTCAAAAAATATTAACGTGAAAAAAATATTAAATGTAAAAAAAAACTCAAATCATCCCTTTGTCACATGCATGCGCATGCCTACCAAAAACTCTGATTACCGTAGAGGCCATTCATGCCCAAATCCACTTTCAGTTCATGCCCACCTCTTTGCGTGTCGCCTAATATTTGATACCTAGGTGTTGACATAGAGGTATTTAAATTTGTGTTTTCATATGGAAAACTTAGTAAGCTGACCCAGAAAGCTTATTTATTTTTGAACATCTGCGACAATCAGCTGATAATGATACCCTAAAACTTATTTTATTATGGCCAATGTTAGTTCATACTGTCTTATTGCATTATCTCTTGGGGTTGAACTGATAAGATCCCTTCTCCTTAAGCCAGAGATAGCACAGAGAGCCATTCTGAAAGTCATGTTCTTATTATAAGTTTAAAATCTCAACCAATAAAATATGCCACTCATTTACTTTCGCAATAAAACACACATATTTTGACAAAAACTCAAGCGAGCAGTCGTAATTCTAACCCTGCGAATGCGATGTGCGCTGGCGTCACGATATGTGTCAACCGTCACCGTCACACTGTGTCAAGTGCGCGAGTGACGCAACGCAAACTGCGCTGGTGAAAGAACACGCGTTCTAGTGTTGACTTGTTTTCCTGCTATATGCGTTTGCATAGTGCTTAGAAAAATTTAGCAGTAAATTATACAAATATATTTTGGATTGTTTACTGTTCCATAAAGGTGTATATTTTCGATACGATCTTCGAGACACCGAGACGAGACATATGATTTAGTACGTATTTTGTGGTCATTTCACGTTTTATCCTGTCTATTCTGTCCTGCTATTCGCTAATATTGGAACTAAAATACTGAGGGGGAATAAAATATTAATAAATTAATACATTCATACATACACTCACGCCTTTTGCCAATGGGAGTAGGCAAAAACTACAGAATGCCAAGCGCTACGGTCCCTGCATACCATTTTTGCCTCGTCCACATTCATACATCTTGTCATGCACGCGCGCTGGGTACGAGTGCTGCGCACATGACCTTTTTAAAGGAGTTCACCAATTAATTAATTTAATCTTTATTAAGTAGTCTAACTGCAACTCACCATCGAGTGCAATTTAATTGTTAGAAACTTAATTGGTGAAATTGCTAACGTTTTTATTCCTTTTTCTATTGTAATAATTATAGTACTGTATGTTTTTATTACCGCAATAAATAAATAAAAAATAAATTACATCGGTGTATGTCCTTCTAGGGCGCCGCCTCCCGGCATTTCCACTGACATAAATTATTGGAATTAAAAATAGTGGTTTAGCCTAACATCGACGAAAAATGCACGCACGTCATAAAAAAAGTTACATAATAGCTCGCATACATTTACTAGTGAGTTCTTGAAGCACAATACTATTACGTACCTATTTCAACTGTGGCACTTTTGTTTTAAGTGACTCAGCCTTTGAGGTCATTTGCAGTTACACGGTTAAAACCACAAACGCCAAATGTATACATTTGTAACCCTTGCGATATTACAGCGCTGTCTAGTTCCAAGCTAAGCTATAATATACTTGTGGCTTGTGATACAGTTACTAATGTACTAACTTTAGTGGTTTTAAGTGGTGAGTTAGATCTATATTGCCAGATGAACAGTACGAACATAATTCAAAATGAAGCCCACAATAAAAGGCAATTTGAAATTTATTTAATTATTTTTTTATCACTCACATGCACGTACATACAACAGAATATAGTATCACTGTGTGCCACCAGTCTTACATTCCTATGTATGTTAGACTAGTGTCACAAAGTTATATCTACAGTTTCTTGTTTGATATAGTTCATCAGGATACAAAATGCGCACTGAATATTTGATATTAATAATTATATTAATATACATAATTATAATTTATAGATTTTTTGTAATAATAATTATCATTTGATTAATATTGAGGTACGTAAAAATTCCGTATTCACGTTTGTACTTATACTATGTACAAGCATCATGAAGCTTTGCTGTAAACTACTTTCGGCCTTAATACTATATTCTTGAAGTCCAAAAGAGGTAAAACATTAAGTTTTCTCATTGTATCTATTAAAGTCAGAGTTCCCAGAAATATAATACCAACAGTATATTTAAATAGACACTGATCACAATGTAAATTGGTCACAGAACATTTGTCTGTGGTTCGTTCCACGCACCCCGCTGTGTTTGAAGGATTTATCGTCTTATTACTTGGAAAATACTGAATATCCGAACAAATTATATTCTTTTACAATATTTTACATCGTTAAGCCATTTACCGTCTCGTTGCTGGTCGTCTCTCATTTGAGAGGGATAAGGCTACAGTCCACGCTACCACATAAGCGGGTAGGGAGACTTCACACGCCACCGCGAAATTTTCTCAGTTATGCAGCTTTCGTCACGATGTTTTCCTTCACCGTGATATGTTCAACCTCTCTTTAGCAACAATACCTTAGGCCCTATGACTATGACTATTATAACTAATAGTACAATAAATAAATAATTAAATAAATAAAGTGGCAAAATTAAGTGAAGCTTTTCAGGTTGCCTACCGGTAAAGATTAGTAAGCCAGTACGTAGTTGTATGACACCTATATATGTTTTTCAAGACACAGAGGAGTGTTTCGATGCGTTAAGAATGTATGAGTGGGTCTCATAAATTGACGTTGACAAGCGCAATTGCAATTTACACACACGACAAAATACAAATTTAAATTAAATAATTAATAAAAACTTACCAATACAAATGTCTTGAGATGAAAACTGAGTCGTTTCATTTTTATCGTCATTGTGCTTAATTATGCAGTTCTTATTTTATCTGTAACAAAAAAAATATCGTCTTGAAATTGTTTATAATTTCTGTAATAACATTGTCTTTATTTTAATAAATGGACATGTGAATATTAAAATGCTTAAATACATAAATTTACTCAAAAAAGATTAGTACCTGTTTTCGTTATAAGAACATTTCCAGTTCTTAAAACATAAAGGTCGGTTGCTAAAGGTTTAAAACCTCCATAGTTTCAGAACTGTATTCTACGTTACTTTTACTGGAACTGGCACTGTACTCCCTAATACATGTTATTCTAAACCTAGCTGGGAACTCTGCTCCTTACCGCCATTTTAAATGTAGGTCTTAATTTGCCAATCCTGTAAATTAGTATGTATTACTAAGTTACGGAGAATAAACAATTTATTATAATTTTTATTGTTATTGCGTTTATTGATTGTGTATAACGTAGTAAAATTCATATCCATGGTAATATTTTAAAATACGAAAGTATGTCAGTTTGTTACCTGTTTAGGCTTTAAAACCGCTGAACCGATTTAGATGTTTGGTATGGAGATAGTTTGAGTGCCGGGAAATTTATTTATTTATTTATTTAATTACCAATTATACGTAGATGAAATTGCGGGGGAAAGTTAGGTGTTAAGTTACTAGTTTTGAAACCTATAAAAATACTGTTTCACCGCCTTTAAAAACTTTAAGTGTTTTTAATGTAAGAGGAAACCATGACCACATACTGAGCCCAGTTCGGACACAGAAAATCGCTTAAACATAATGTTCTTTTTTACGATCATTTTGTTCACTGTTCCAGCTTTTTAATATATCCGGACTTTATGACACATCCATTTAGTTCAGAGCTAAGCAACGAGGCTTACGTTGCAGATACTAGTTGGTTGATACACTACATGTATATTCTTTTTTGTAAATACATAGAAATATCTATAATTCGAGATCCGTAGAAGAACTCGTGTCACTGACATAGCCCGAGGAATCGCCAAACTCAAGTGGCAGTGGGCAGGGCATATCGCTCGAAGAACGGATAGCCGATGGGGCTTGAAGGTTCTCGAGTGGTGACCACGTACTGGAAGACGCAGCGTGGGCAGGCCCCCGGCAAGGTGGACCGACGACCTGGTTAAGGTCGCTGGAATCCGCTGGATCTGGGTGGCCGGTGACCGGTTATCGTGGTGATCCTTGGGGGAGACCTATGTCCAGCAGTGGACGTCTAACGGTTGATATGATGATGATGATCCGTAATTCAGGTCCCAATGTCCATGCACACAAGCATTTGCCTCTTCTGAGATTCAAACGAAGGGTCCTAACCGCATAAGGTAGCCTTTAATCCCGCTGCGCCAATCAGGTCGTCAAACAAAGCTTTATTTGAATACATACCTACATAATATTGAAATAGAATTGATTTTAGGTTTCATGCCCTAGAATCTAACTTGAGAACGAAGTATTATGACTGACATATGACTTAGCAACAATAGTCCCAATTTTACGTTATCAAGATCTACTATATATGGGACATCGTTGACTCGCCAAAGAGTCAAGGCTTTATTTCGTAACTAATATTGTACTTTTAAGGGTGTTTGGTAAGGTAACGAGCCATGGTTTATGGTAGTCACGTAGCAGACGTAACCATGTCTTGCACCGAAGGCCTTATAGGAAATATTATAAACAGATTTGATGGTACCTCGTTCCTTTTCAAAGTCGTGGACATTTGATACGTCGGTCTCATCAAAAAGGTCAGTTTAGGAATCAAATAGGCGCTGTTTATCGTGTAATCTGTGTTTAACCCCTGACGCAATAAAGACTGGGTGTTACATGTTTTACGTGTCGGTGTGTGTGTGTCTGTCTATCTTTTGTTTGAAAGGTAAGTTAGTTGGGAGTGTCCTTAGCTATTTTTGAAAATGAAAATCGGTCCAATAAACTAACAAAATAACCGCCTTAAAATATATAGGGGTTTTTTAATTTTTATTTGAATATTTTTCACCGACGAGAAAAGAAGGAGGTTCCCAAATTGACGCGTATATTTTTTTTATGTAGGTATGCATAACTTGACCACGGATAACTTTTCACAGTATTTCAAAATCTGAATATTGGTCTCATTTTAACTGTACATCAAATCAAAGAGTTGAAAAATGAATGATTGATTGTTCATCGAATACTTGAATAATGGTGAAATTATTATAATGTACTCGTATTTCAACTGAAGTAAATAAGTACAGCCATTACAATCATCACAGTAGCACGAATCGGCAATCAATCTGATTAATCGAATTTAAATGAATTCGTCAGAAAGTATGAAAACCGTCACAACCGAACTGGTTCCTGGATCCTTAGGAAAATGCTTTGCCCCGTAGTTGGAATCCAGAAGTCTGGTAGCATTCGCTGCCTATAAAATACGCGGCCATATCTGGGTAGCCAAGAAGCCACCACCATAATATTTGAAAAATGGCCCGTATAAAGATGAATGGTTACAAAATAGGTTTTTATATAATAATAATTGGTTAAATGTAGACAAAATAAAAAGTAATACCAATGACCTCTCGAAACTAAATGTATTAAAAATTATTCGAGTCTGGGATTAACCTGAATTTAGGCTTTGTTTTACTGATAAAAATCTCAGTCGTGACTCAAAGTTTCTGGTTTTTTGTTTTGGTTACAAAGTAGTACATGAATTATATAATGTTGCGTAAATTTCGATCAAATATGCATGTACTGCATTTGGATTCAATTGCTGATGAATATTTAATTTCTTTAAATACGTATATTATATCTTATAGACTGAATGAGGAAGGCGGAGGACAGTGTTATGGCGCAGTTTGGGAGAGGCCTATGTCCAGCAGTGGACTGCGATAGGCTGAGAAAGAAATGCATTAAAAATAATGTAAATTGGAATAATGGTTCTTTAATTTTAGTAAACATATTGTTGACATTTCTCTCTTAGCTATAAGTATTTCCTCTATGAGTGACGATCGACCTCAAAAAAAATTGTTGTTGAAAAAGATCCGAAACGTTGGCATTAAATAATATTTATACACCGCGATATAATCCGTACAAGATCGTTTTATTTCAAGATATAGAACATACTGATGTTGTCAATGTGACGTCATCGGTTCCTTTCCTTTACGCGCCGAATTTCAAAGTGATAACTTTAAATAACATATAATAAATTAGAATACTATTACCAGTAACTTATTTGATAACGATAATAATCACCTCAGTATCAATGCTAGTGTCCAAAAAAGGCTAATATCCTATTTGTAAGTGGTTTTTGGGATGCTATATTCAGTAAGCCAGCTAACATATTAGCATATGCGATTGTAAAACATACGAAGTGATGCAACACACAGTATAATGCGTTACCCGATCGCTGTGAGAAATGAACCATTGTGCAGCCTCTCTTATTAGCAAGTGTCCATTGTTAACAATATAAAGCTGTTTTATTGTCCCTTTTTAGCAAAAAATGGAACAGATTTGTTTTATGTTTACCTTTACCTGTTGTTTTTTGTTATTTATTTTGTCATGTTAGCATTGGCACTTCACATACCTTATATCAGGTGTCATTGTGATTGTTAATAATTTGTTTTATTTTTAAATATTTTTTGACACTGGCCTTTGGTCTAAGTATCGTTATTGTTTATAAGTGCGAGAATAAATACTTTCTTTCATTGCGTGAATTTATCAGTTATGAAGAGTGTTAAGTACAATCAGCTGTAGATAATTTTGGACCTTATGTGAATAATAATATGGATGAAAAATGATCTATCCTAAAGACGCAAGGAGCGGTGGCGGCACCTTAATGCTTTTTTTTTGTTGATGGATAAGGGGGCTATTAGTTACTTGGCTTTTCCCCAAATAAGTTGGGATTTTATAATGTACCCAGATATACAATACTTCAGTGTATTTTTTAAACCTCTTTGCCACCTTTATGACATAATATAACCTACATTCGGCAATACCTATTTATCTTGAGGATAAAATGACTATCAAAGATTTCGGCTATACAATTACGTGAACTAACGCGATCTCCGAGGCTAACAGGGGTCTTCTATCCACAGACTCACCGTGTCAGGCTAGTCTCATCCTTACCTATTAAATTGACTGACCAGTGTAGTGTTTTGAGCCACGAATGCGGGCACAAAATTATATGTATAAAAATAAAAAGATTGGACAATAACCCACAAAACATAAAAGTCTTACAACTGTTCTATCGAATGAATATTAATTTAATAATTTGCACACAAAACCTTGAATATATAGATATGATTTATTTGCCGGCTGCAGCTTAATAGACATATACATCATATTCAAGATGATTGAATAAGAATAAGATAGTTGAAAAAAACATTTAGATATATGTAGGTATGTATATATGTAGGGTCCCGGGTTCGAATCCCGGTAGGGACAAATGATTGTGTGATGAGCATAAACATTTGTATCCGAGTCATGGATGTATCTATGTATAATATGTATGTATTTACAAAAAAAAAGTATATATGTAGTATATCAACCAACTAGTATCCGTAACACAAGCCTCGTTGCTTAGCTCGGGACTAGATGGCGCTGTGTATCATAATGTCCAGGAATATTTATTTATTTATTTTAACTATATTATTAGAATTTGCAAATGATATCCTATTAATATCATAAATGTCGTATGTATGCATGTTTGTTACTCTTTCATGCAACAACCGCTCAACAGATTTGCATGAAATTTTCCATACATACAGCTCGCAGTTTAGATGTGGGAATTAAAACATACCGAATTGTGGGCGTAGATTAGTACACTTCTACCTAACCCTTCAGGGATGAGAGACGTGAACACCTGGATCAAACAGAAATTAGGAAAAAATGATTATTTGATCATCATCATCAACCCATCATTGTCTTACTGAAGGGCGCGGGTCTCATCTCATTTGAGAGGGATCAGGCTATAGTCCACCACGCTAGCCTATTGCGGGTTGGTAGACTTCACATGCCATCAAGAAAATCTCTCAAGCATGCAGGTTTCCTCACGATGTTTTCCTTCACCGCTTGAGCATGTGATAAATACGCACATAACTTCCGAAAAGTCAGTGGTGCGTGTCTGGGTTTTCAACTCGCAGCCTTTGACATGTCAGTCCACTGGTGACACCACTAGGCTACCACAGCTTGTTTGATGTAAGTACCTAAAATACTTTCTTACCTATTTAGTGAAAAGCTGTTAATTTAAAATTACAAGCAGACGACCAGTAGCAATTAGCGTTCATTATAATTTGCAATGATTTTCTGTTCATTGTCATATTAAATTCAACGTTTTAGGGGCGTATGATTACATAGAATTACTTTTAATTCTCTATGATTTTTAATAAAAACTGTAAATGACCGTTTGTCATACAAAACAAGCAGAAAATCAACAGAGGGGAACAAATTGTTGTATTTGTTAACTGTTAGTAAAAAGATTGAATATATAATCTGCGGTGTATGAGAACAAAGAAACAAGAATGAATATTCGTTCTAGAAGATTGTTCTCTATTTTTAATGGAGTATTTTATACACATCTAGGTATGATGATGAAACTCGTTTGGCGTATTGGCTGATTGATTGGTTGGTGCGTCACGGAAGTCACGGGTTGCGGGTTTGATCCCCACACGGAGCAAATATTTACGTACGATCTACAGGTTCTCAAGTGTGGTGGTAGCCTAGTGGTATGACAAGTGGACTGAGATGTCAGAGGTCTCGAGTTCAAACCCAAGGTACGCACCACTGACTTTTCCAAAGTAAGTGCGTATATATCACATACTCAAACGGTGAAGGAAAACATCGTGAGGAAACCTGCATGCTTGAGAGATTTTCTCGATGGCATGTAATATCTGCCAACCCGCATTAGGCTAGTGTGGTGGATATAACCTAATCCCTCTCAAATGGGAGGACACCCGAGCCTAGCAGTGGGACAATAATGGGTTGATGATGATTATGATGATGATGAAGTTGGTCTCATGGAGAAGAATCCGGCAAGGAACTCAATAGACGGAGACATTTACGAATAAAAACGTGCGCGTACATCTCACCGCTCTGTATCCATCTCCATGTATCGAAGCCAATTAAGATAAATATTTCAACTAAACCTTTCACTACATTCACAAGTTGTTTTTCGAAACTCCTTACATATTAGGCATCTTGATCTTTACATTAATCGGACCAACTTTTGTTTTTTTAATACATATTAACTTGCCGGGACTTGAACCGCTTATACCACTCACTGTGCTTATCAGATCATCAGTATTATCATTAAATTTTATTTTATAGAGGTGTACCTACTGTCTTTTAAAAAAAACGTTGCCCCACATTATATGTAGGATTGTGCAGGAGACGGTGCGTTTACAAACACAAATTTTCACATACACAAACGCCCAGACCCGGAACAACTACCTTTAGAACGTACAAATATTTGCTCCCTGCGGAGGTCGAACCCGCACCTGTGACGCACAAGCCGATCGCTCAGTCACTGTCGCCAATCAGGTCGTCAAAACTGTGATACATATAACATACAATTTGCCAGTATATTCGAGGTCTTGTGCAGTTTAAACCCCGACATTACTCCATCTAGAAACCGAACGTAATACACTCTAAAGAAACCAGTAACAATACTAAGAAGAAGTGAACAGTTCCCATTTTTGGGGGCTGTCTCTATTGTCAACATTCAAACAGATCCAATTAAAGTTAACTCTTTAGTTTACATGCTCTCATCAAAACGATCGACCAAAAGTTTAGCGCACGTCTCTTTTTTTACGCTGCCTTCTCTGCTACGGGGCTCGGGTTTGAATCCCAGTAGGGACAAATGTTTGTTTGATGAGAATCAACATTTGTATCTGAGTCATGGATGTATCTATTTATAATATGTATTTACTTTATATATATGTATTTACAAAAAATTAAGTATGTATATAGTATATTAACCTTCTAGTATCCGTAAAGGCGCATTTTTATTAGTTGTTAAGATTAGATTAGATTATATCGCATATTTCTGAAAATAGATCTTTTAAAGACACTTTTACAAGTCTGGTGTAATTATTTTATGAACTAGATGGCATCGGCATTTCCCAACTGACCTCTGAGAAGAAATGCCGAAACAAACTCAGAGAATCATGGTCTCTTTTAAAGTCCAAACATTTTTATTTATAGTACGTGAGCCGGTGTTTATGTAAGTCGGTCGTTACCCCGTATGTGGGCACTGAAATGAAACTCATTGGTCGATAACTAGGACGATTAAAAGCTTTCGGGTCTTCTAACGACCACTGAAAATGAGTTCCCGAATGCTTTTCAAAAATCTCCCGCACCCTGCATGCGGGCGTTAACCACTTATGAAAATGCGCCATAACAAAAGACTCGTTGTTTACCATGAAACTAGATGGCGGTGTGTTATAATACATACATACATACCATCACGCCTGTCGTCCCCGAAGGGTTAGGCAGAGGTGTATTAATGTACACCCACGTTTCGCCGGTATGTTTTAGGTCCCATGTAATAGGGGGTGAGCCTATTGCCATTAACCGGGCACAAATCCAAACTCCGAGCTGCTACTGAGAATTCCATAGAAAAACCCAATTACACTGCTCGACCTGGGAATCGAACTCAAGACCTCTTGCTCGGCCGTCGCACTGTACCACCACTAGACAAACGAGGCAGTCTGTCAGTGTATTATAATATCCAGATATATTTATTTATTTAATATTTATCACGGAAAAATCCATTGAAACAATCCCACCATAATCTGCTGACATATTGAAATTGTATTTAAGATATATTTGTAAAATTGTGACGCTGTTCTGTATAGCGATGACAGTAATGGGCTAACGAGCCACGATCGGCCTTTCACACTCCGCTCGAGCCCCGCGATCGTGGCGACCCGCCCGAACCCGTGGCATTTCCTTAAACCACACGAAACTCCACAAATAGCCTATTGTCTTAATATACTTTATTGACTTGTGAATTGTGTCTGTTGTACACACACATTTACATACACACACACTCACACATACACACGTTTCGTCGTTTCTATCTAAATTCGTTATTAATTGCCCATGTGAATGGAGCATTAAGATAAAAAAAAAAGTTAATTGACTAATTAAAATGGAAATAAACTATTTTTATAAAATTAAAATGACAAAAGTTTTGTAATTATTATTTTTATTGTTATTAAATTTTTCAAATGACTACTTAAATTTTGAACTTTAAATGCTCATTAACTTTTAAGTACTCATTTATACCTGCATACATATACTTGAGTATGTGTATGCGGGTGTTGGAAGGTCATGGATTCAATTTCCAGATTGAGCAGAGTGTATTGGGTTTGTCTATGGAATTAGCAATAGTTTTAAGGGTTCCGTACCCAAAGGGTAAAAATAGGACCCTATTACTAAGACTTCGCTGTCTGTCAGTCTGTCTGTCTGTCCGTCCGTCTGTCCAGCCGTCTGTCTGTCACCAGGCTGTATCTCAAGAACCGCGATAGTTAGACAGTCGAAATTTTCACTAATTATGTATTTCTGTTGCCGCTATAACAACAAATACAAAAACAAAATAAAATAAATATTTATCTACCACACAAAAAACGACATATTTTGTTAAATAATTTCAAACAACTCAATAAAAAAACTCCAAGAAATGCCTACAACTCAATAAAAATAATAACAGTTTTCTTTGAAGCATGTTAAAACAATTTATTTCCCCATAACAATAATAATTATTATCGATATGGTATCCAATGAATAACTTCATCAATTCTGCTTACATGTTTGAATAATTTTATATATATTTCCTGTAACTATTAATAGTCACTATAAGACATAATTGACATAATAGGTATAAGTAATTAAAACATATTTGAACGCTGGAATAACAATAAAAATATTTTAATTTGTTGAAACAGAGGCAGACTTTGCGTTGATGTCTTTTATATGGATACATGAATAGGGAGGTCGTGAAGCTCCCTCAATAATGGTTGAGCTACACGATGGCTGATGTATACGTGCTGTCAGTATGGACAGGTCAACTCAAAGCTGCACTGGTGCTTTCTTCAAAAGGCCATCTCAGACTGACCTACATCGTCAGGCTCACATATTGTAAACAAAGATGTTTGGACTTCAAAAGAGACCATGATTCTCTGAGTTTGTTTCGGCATTTCTTCTCAGAGGTCGTCAGTTAGGAAATGCCGATGCCATTTAGTTCCTAAAATATATCTTATACATACATAACTTGTAAAAGTGTCTTGAAAAGATCTATTTACAGTAATAAATATCATTTCATTCTTAACATTTAGCTGTTATTGTGCTAATAAAATGTATATGGTATACTAGCTGCCTCCCGCGGCTTTGCCCGCATGGTATATAGATAAAAAGTAGCCTATGTGTTAATCCAGCTAATAAACTATATGTATGCTAAATTTCATTCAAATCTGTTAAGCAGTTTTTGCGTGAAAGTATAATATTAGTAGGATAATAGGAAGTAGGATATTTAGCACTATTTTAATTAATAGGATTTATATTATTATGTATGTATATATCATCTTATTTAAATAGATAATACCTACATATCAAATTATATTTCATACTCGTATATAGATAACATATTTTTTATTCAGTTTTTCTATTTTGCTCGTGATGGACGTTGCAAAGGATCCAAAGCGTCAGAATTAAAGAATATAATAAATACCGCGATAAAATTCATTCAAAGCAAATTTTATTTTTATTATCCGGCTTGAAAAAGGAGGAGGTTCTCAATCCAGATGTCGCAATTTTTTTGTTCACCGATTACTTAAAGTTTTTTTTTCTAATTCTTGTTTGTTTGAAAGGGAGTACTTTCAGAGGGGTCTCATAAAAAATGGTGAGAATCTGATGAGTAGATCCTCGGAAATAGGGAGACCCTCAAATTTTCTACGTAGATGACGCGTTTATTGTTCAACCTATTACAGACACTAAAATAGTAAAAAATAAAATAAAAAAAACGCAAAAACTAACTTAATAAATTTTTAACTTTTTTTTTAGTTTTAAAGGTTTAAAGTCCGTGTCAAGCCAAATGTTACGGTATGTACACTCTTCGCTCGTGATCTTGAACGGGGTGGTTTCAAACCAAGCACCTGAATTGGTATCTTGTATAATATCAGAGAAGAATTAGAGTGGAGACCGCGATTGGACAAACGTAGTGTAGGACGACCAGCGACACGATGGATCGATTTGAAGAAGGTGGCTGGCAGCGGATGGGTGTGAGCTGCCCAAGACTGGGATGGTTGGCGCTCTTTGGGGGAGGCTTACGTTCAGCAGTGGACGGCTATAGGCTGATATATATATGTATAACATCATACACATACAATGTGAAAGAAGTACATAGGCGGATTATTTGGTTCTAATCCAGATAGATGGTGAGAAACCATATGGGTTGCGCTAACCGTGATGTGTAATTTATTTTTCATGTTCAACATCCAACTGCAAATTAGCATCATCATCGACCCATTATTGTCCCACTGCTGGGCACAGGTCTCCTTTTGCGGGTAGACTTGACATGGCATCAAGAAAATCTCTCAAGCATGCAGGTTTCCTCACGATGTTTGTCTCCACCGTTTGAGCATGTGATAAATACGCACATAACTTCCGAAAAGTCAGTGGTGCTGCCCGGGTTCGAACTCGAGACCTTTGACATGTCAGTCCACTGGTCACACCACTAGGCTACTACAGCTCATGCATGGTGAAAATTTGCATGGTGCTTTAATACCAATTTAAATAAAATTACGTTTCATAGATTTTGTCTACTTTTCGTATACTTCTCTTTGACTTTATTTTTTTCACAAATTGACTATTTTCAGTTTTAACCTACTTCAGAAAAAGGGGGAGGTTCTCAATGTGAATACATCTATTTCTGTTTAGAAAATACTGTTATTTGAAGCTAATTATTGCGAACGAATGAAACAGTTATTTCTCTATACGGTCGTATGAAATTGACAAATTACCCACCGATTACGTACTAATACGTACCTACTGGCGCCGCTTAATACCGCAGTATTTCATATTATATCACTATAATTCTAACAAATTAAACATAATTATGTTTACAATAAAGATAATTCTTGTATGATAATTTCGTACATTTGTGTATGTATGCAATTTATTCGGAGCTTCGGACACGGATACTGAAATCCGTTTGTTAAATAACAATAACCGTGAGAAATATTAAACTCTGGTTTAACTTCAACATTGTTTAAGTAATTAAATGGTTCGTTAAGTAATGACTAATATGTAGACACATATCATTGCGCCTTTATATTTGATGGATTTGGCAGAGGTCTATTGAAGTGCGAATTCGGCGATATGTGGGTATTAGAGGTTCCATAGAGGTAATATGGGGCGGTCCTATTGCCAGCACTTCTCAAGCTACTAACTGCTGCGCTTATAGCTATAAAACTTGACTTGATGTAAAAATTTAATCGCGTGTTAGGCGGTCTTGTAAAGAGGTATTTTTAGGTAATGACTAGATTTGATTATGTACCTTTACGGTAATTTCTACGGATAATAATTAATTGTCTTCGTTGGATTTCTCTTTGTTGGATTGGTCTATGTAGGAAACTTTTTTTTTTATCAATGTAATGTGTCTTGTGGAGAAAATGTAGCCAGTTTTTCTTAGATATTTAAATATGATATGTTGTACATAGGACATAGGACCCATACTACTGAATATTATAAACGCGAAAGTAATTCAGTTGTCAGGTTTTCATCCCCGTACCAATTTCAATAGATTTTGGTCTAAATATAAATTGGACTACAGCGAAATACCTACTGCCCTACTCCTTCAAAAAGATCAGGTGCACAGTAGGTACTCATCACCAGCAAGCATGCATGACAAGATGCATGAATGTGGACGGCGCAAAAGTGGTATACATGGATCGTAGCATCGTAGCGTGGCCTTCTGTTGTTTTTACCTACCCCCATGAAATAAAAGCGTGAGTGTATGTAATATGTATAGAGAGCGAGCTTAAAAGGACATCACATAAGGAAATTTCGACTTGTTTTGAGTTTTAAAAACATGTATCTTCCCACATTATACTTACTTAAAATAGTTTTATATGGTCTAATGTTTTGAATAAAAAAAACACCGTGTATTTTTTTATTGGAGGTTAAGTATATTTTTCTTATATCATTTAAGGTCCTTCTATTTGAGATCATATTACACTGTTGGCCTAGATTATGACACAGAGTGCCAATTCAGAGTTCTTGGCTATAACAGACAAATTGTGCCCAGCAGAGGGACACAAAATATGTTTATATTGACTGATGTGTATAGAAAATGTCCCTTAGTTACCCTTTCCAAACTACATATTAAGATTAGAATATAATTATGTTAAGCTATTCATTTAGTTTAATTGTTATAGTTTCAAATAGTAAAATACCCCCAAAATAATTTCGAACTTAGGACGAAAAATATCAAAAACAATAACAAGAATAATATTCACCTTACTCTGTATCTCCAAATTCCAGAACACTACGTATACAAAAATAAAATACGAATACGAAATGGAAAAACAACACTTCAAAACGCACCGTTATCACAAAGTCGTATGAGTTTTCGCACGGCGTATTGTTTTACGCACATCACGTTACGCGTTGCGTTTCGCGCGGTCGGACGCGTGCGGTCGGCGTCGAGTTGCGACGTACACTACCGACAGCCGGCCGGCGCAGTGTGCTAATCGACACATCGCATAATCAAGTGAGAGGAAGTCTAGAGAGGTGATAGCCATCTATTTTATAATAGATGGGCAAGCAAAGGCCATAGATATCAGAAGATCTGACGTGAAATACGAGATCATGAGATGGAAGTTGTCTTCATATTGCTAGAGCTGAACAAATATTTCAAAGATCAGGTTTGTCCGTTATCTTATTTCATACGTGCAATTAGATGTGGTTTTATTAAATCAATACAGCTGAAATAACCATAGATTCATTATCGATCCAGTTTTTACAATGCTACCCTGGGTATAAAAGAATATTGGGAGAGCAAACTTTGTGAAAAAATCTTCCACTTGAGAAATAGATTTCGGTGTATATGACTAAAGCCTAGATAAACACACTATCATAAGGGCTGGAATGATGTGTGCAGCATAGAACTGGTCCATGTCTATGGCAGAATTTGGCGTACGATTTTGTAAAGGTCCTATTTAATCAAGAGTTTTAAATTGCAGTTAAACCTAATTATTATGGCATATGATATTAATTGAAAAGTGATTAGAGCAATGTTAGCCATTAGATAAAATAATAGTGCTAAGAACTAATAGAGGTCCAGATTTAAAATCTGAATTTAAGTCTAAAATAAAATGTTACTTGCAACAATTTTACTTAAAACATTAGTTTAAAATCAGTAATATTATATTATTTATACTACAGTAGGAAAATATTCTAAACTGGAATCGCTAACCACTACTATATAAATATTGTCACACCAAAACCACACTGGTCACACTTCAACAGCTCTATTCAATTTTACACCTGACATAACCAAAGCAACCTACTTACAAGGCAAAGAAAGCAATACTTGGCTGACATTACTTTTTGTCATCTATCCCTTTTACACAAACACACATATTATACGCTAGAGCGGGATAGATATATGGTTAGGAGAAAAGTGGACAGGTTTCGGAAATCGCCCAATAAATCGCGAGGTGATCGAATTTTTTTGATCGGAGTAACCAAGTATATTTATTAATTAAATATTATATTATACCTTATTTATGATATTAAGGTTGAAAATTAAACGAATATGTATTGGAAGATATGAGCTTTAAAGTTTCGTCATAATTTGTTGTAGAGAATTTATTCGCATAATCACGATTTGTGTGAAGATGAAATTATGAGAAAAGAATTCCATTGTTCAACTTGGTATTTTGACCCTGTTCTTGGAATTAGTTATAACATTCGTGGTCTACGTGAACTCGACTATGAATAGAGCCACATTGTCTATTACCTACTCAGTGGTTTTGAAACCTCTTTCGAGCCTTTTCCTCCTCCTAAATGCGGCTGAGTTTTAGTAGTTTACACAAAGCGACTACCGTCAGATTTCCGCAACCTCAAAACTGGACAATATGGATATACTAAGTAAGGGACCAGTTTCTGGTTTCTAACAACCAATACTTAGTGGTTGTCATAGTTATCCATATGACAACATATAGACACCGGTCAAACAGTGTTTTTGGAATTAAATTAGTATTAATTTATATGTAAAATCTCTGTAACAGCTTAATTTCAACTCAATCTACTTAGCACAGATTTGATTGCAGCATATTAATAACGTTGCAAAGCCTTTACAGCATCTAAGGATATAGTTCGCTCTCAACGGCGGCTTATAACTTACGGTTGTAAGTGTACATACGTTAACTTCTGCTTTTCTGAGCGTGAATTTATATTATAATTTAATACAAAAATATAAAAATGACAGCTATACTAATTAGACGCCTTAATAAACAATTATTAGGCATAAAACTAAACTATAACTAGTGGTCAAAATTGCTGATAAAAAAAGAGAACCGAAGGTGAGAAAAAAGGACTGAATTATTTTGTCTTTGCCAAAATAGTAATAATTAAAGAAATAACATTATAGAACTCAATCAAGCTT
This sequence comes from Craniophora ligustri, assembly GCA_905163465.1. Lineage (NCBI taxonomy): Eukaryota > Metazoa > Arthropoda > Insecta > Lepidoptera > Noctuidae > Craniophora > Craniophora ligustri. Next base: position 13,588,311 of record LR990959.1, on the reverse strand, counting down.
CAAATAAAAATGATTACTGACCCATCGATATTTTCACCATTCATGCATTACAGCGAAAACTGATACTTCATAAGAGATTTTGTCACACAAGGAAAACCTGAAAACTAAGAGAACTGTGTTTACAAACACTTTCAAGTATTTATGTTAGTGGTTAGCTGTATTACGGTTTATTAACTACATGTTATTTATGTAGTTATGTCACAGCTGTTCTGGAGAAAGTGTCCTTTTGACGATTGTCCCGTGCGCTAGCAGGAAATAGACTCGTCAATGTATAGGAAAATACATGTATGTTACAGTCAGCAAACATGATTGTATAGACGCCAACACACTTGTTTGTACCCACGAAAGATTGGGACAGTTGCAGCTTTATTTAGCTAGTATATTTTTGGTTATAGGGTATATTGCCCATTAATAATAAGGTTTTACATTGTCTTGTCTAACACTGACAAAATTAGAAAATATATATATATGGTCACAGACAGACTGTCCTCGGTTATTTTACTGATATTCGAGTATGTCAAAAATCAGTATAATTGATTACAAACGTATTAAGTAAGTAATTCCATTTCGAATTTCGTTTAATTTATACGAGTATCTATGTATTTTTGAAGCTGGCTGTACGGCACAATATTGCAATGTAGACTAGTTTATTGTCGATTCGATTTAGAAGGTACTTGATCAGTGGGAGGTAATATAATAATATGTATGTAGATACTATTTATCGTCAATTAATAATGTAGATATTGGTTTTACCAACATCTTTATTTTGAAATAGGACGTTCTTAAAAGTTAAATGTCGCTTACGATGTTTTTCCTAAAATGGCTAGATATTCGTTAAAACATGGAGAGGAGACCTGCATGCCTGGAGGTTTTAGGACTATCAACACTTTTAGGTGAAATAATCCCTCACGAATGAGAGGAGACCCGTGCCCAGCAGTGAGACAATAATTGAATTGACGATGATGATACCGTGATAGACTTCAATGTCAATATTAACTGTAAGAAATCGGCTTCTTTTTAAATTAATTATGTGTTTTACTGTTGCGATTTTACAAACAAAACAGCATAGGTACAGGTCTTACTCCTCTTCGCACTGATTGGTTGATATCGTCACACCGAACCAATCACAGATGCCAAATGTCAAAAACGGTACGAACGAGATTGCGTTTTGTTTTTTAAATTAACACTAGCTAGGGCGTCAATTTCTATTACAAATGCTATTCATTCTCTTACGCTCGGATTAGCTTCCTCCGTCAATTGCGTGAGGTAGTGAAAGCGCATGACTCACAGGATTTATCCAAGCAATCGCAATCAGTATGCAGGACACCATCTTCGTTCTATTTAGCCTCAGATCTCACTCTTGATTTCTTTTATCTGCCAATAAAAGTTAACTGTGCGGTATTAAGTGATTTCGCTTTTATTCAGATCGCAGACGCATCTGTGGTTAGAATTATAAATGTCATCTTTGTAATACTCTTGTTTGTGTGCAGTTCCATTTGTTGTATCTAAGTCCTATGGTGTATTCCTTTAGTATTTTAATAAAGTTTCGAAATTATGTGCCTAAAAATCTAGAAAACAAGAGAGTATCTACAGAAATATGAATATACATAATGATGGCAAATTCCGGCTTGTTAAGTTACAATTTCACAACTAATACAAATTCGTAGATAAGTTAGCTTACCGTAGGGAAGAAGATATGGAGACGGAATTTGGCTTTCAAGAAAAGTACTTTAACTGAAATATAATTATGCAAAACAGCTGTGGTAGCCTAGTGGTGTGACCAGTGGACTAAGATGTCAAAAGGTCTCGAGTCCGAACCCAAGGCTGACTTTTCGGAAGTAATGTGCGTATGAATCACAAGCTCAAACGGTGAAGGAAAACATCGTGGAAACCTGCATGCTTGAGAGATTTGTCTCGATGGCATGTGAAGTCTGCCAACCCGCAGTAGACTAGCGTGGTGGACTACTTACATAGCCTAATCTATCTCAAATGAGAGGAGACCCGCGCCCAGCAGTGGGACATTAATGGGTTGATGATGATGAATTAGGCTTTAAGTATTCTTTTCAACATCGTAAGTAGGCGAAAATATGTTTTTTGTACGATCGGAATTGTTAACATTCAAATATAAAGAAAGAAGTTCGACTGACTTCTCAAAATGAGGCTACCTTTATTAACAGACACGTCACGACATCAAAACACCGAATTCTCTTACCGTTCGATATTTTGGACATACACAACCTACACACAATACAAAACGAGATCGTATTGCGCAAGCGGCGCGTGGGAACTGTATGCGCACGCGTTCCTAGTCGCGTCTGTATGCAAGTAGGCACCTAGACGCCCGGAACAACTTCCGTATAGTTATGTGTTTAGGTAACAGGTGGGTTTTTTTGGAGTTAGATAATATCGGTTATTGGTCACACAAAAATATCCTATATTCTCATTGATGGCGGTCTTGGAAGAGACTGTGATAGGCTAGTGGTTTGCCTAGAGGACTGTGAAGCCATAGGTCTCGAGTTCATTCCCATGTGACGCAGCACTGACTTCTGTCTTAACTTCGATATTAAAACTATAGTTTTTTATCGCTCTCAAATGAGAGGAAACCTGTGCCCGCCAGTTGGGCAGAAACTGGGTTGATTATTATACGAAGAGGGAAGTGTCTGCTGAAAAACTATAGTATATTATCACTTCTTGCTGTTACGGTCATGAAATCGTAGCTGCATTTCTTACATACATAACATACCTACTATGACGCTTGTCTAACCCGATGGGTTTGGCACAGGTGTACAGTCGAGTTCATTAATATATGGGGATTTCTAGGGTTCAAAATATTGTAAGCGTTCGATAACTCGATAAAATTCATATAACTTATACTTAGATAGATCAAAAATATGTCCTCATGTGAACGGTTCATTAATATATACCATGCATGAGGCAATAATTTGGCATCACCTTCAATAATATCTGAGCAGGCTAAGCTTCATCATTTTTCATGGAAAGTCAAATATATACCTGAAAATAACCCAATAACACTTTGCTCGACCTGGGAATCACATACCACGTAACTCCACAGACCGACGACTGACGACCGACGACCCATAACCAATATGCCTGTTATATTCATACATACAAAGGTTTATCTCTATCCATTGTGTTGTGCACAGGATGTGGTCATAGACAACAAAGTTAGACCTTGAAAGGAGAGGAGGAAATCGGATGCAGACTTGAATCGACTTTCAGAATGAATTGGCCTTTGTCGGTGATTCGATTTGGCTTTTATTCTTCATGGTTTTTGGTACAATGTTACTATATGACCTTTATGAAACTCTATAAGCTATGTTTTTAAAATCAACTGGCCAGTGTCCAATGTTTTGAAGATTTTAATCAAACGGTATCATCATACATCAATGTCGTGTAATATATCAATAATTCAAGCATGAGATTTAAAATTCATTATTGTAAAAGTATTTTGTTAATGCATGGAATAATGGCTTTTTTATTATTTTTATTGGAACGAAGTTCCATATCGCGCGTTGCGAAAGGGGGCTAGACGGAAAAAATGAATACGAAAAGTTGTAACGACACTTTTTGCTATAGTAAGATATTGTAAAAAAAAATACAATTTTATTACTATTCCTTCACTTAATCGAAAGGAACTTCGTTCCATCCGGGTGTCCCTTGACACCTCTCAAGTTTTTATTTATTTATTAACTAGCTTACGCCCACGTGGTAAGATGATTAAAAAGCAGCCTATATCCTTCTCCAAGGTTCCGCCTTAATCAATACCAAAATTGATCAAAATCGGTTGTCGTTCACGCGTGATGCCGTGACCAAGAGAAATAGGGATTCATTTTTATATATACTTAAATATACATTTTTTTTTGTATTCCCGGACATTATGACACAGCGCCATCTAGTTCCGAGCTAAGCAACGAGGCTTGTGTTACGGATACTAGTTGGTTGATATACTACATATATACTTTTTTTGTAAATACATACATATTATACATAGATACATAGCGGAGCCATGACTCGGATACAAATGTTTATGCTCATCACACAAACATTTGTCCCTACCGGGATTCGAACCCGGGACTCATAGCACAGAAGGCAGTGTCAACTACCGCTGGACTAATTGGGTCGTAATAGATTACCATTTTATGATTTTAATACTTACAATGGATGCATATTATCCTTAGTTATACTAAATGTAGTATTGCCAGGTGCTTTTTCGTTTCGTATTGTTATTCGCACTGGATTCGGGAAGTTACCACGTGCTTGCGGGGCGTAGGTAGTGAAATGAATGTAACCTTTTGGATTCCATTTATTTTTACCTTCACATATCCAATAAATAATTTATATCATAAAACACATCTAGGTCTACGATACAGACGCTATTAATAGTTGTTAGGTACCAATGTTATTTAGTCTTATAAACACCCATATCTGATTAAATTTCCTCAATTTTGATACGTTCGGTTATTTTCTATAATTTTGTATCAGGTTATTTGTTTAAAGGTAAATAGGAGGATGAAACCACGTCCAAAATTTAACCCAATAAGTACAGGATGTTTATAAAACGATCAATAGTTTGATATAAATTCATAATTTTATTAAATGTATTTTTTTTTGTGACGAGTTTTATTTCTAAGGGAAAGTGCTGGTAAGACATCGTTTGGTAGGTTATTATTGCAGAGCTAACAACATAATAATACGTTTATTTATATATAAGGGCCAAGTACATACCTCCATACATCGACCTCATTGATGAAAACGTCAAGTACAGGATGTGCTCGAAAAATTGCAAATGTATGAGGTATGTATTATTATGTCATTAGCTCGTTATATATATATAATTATCACATACGCTAGACATTTAGCACGACGCTGTTTACATAACACAGCTATCTTAACATTAACATCAATACTTTTAATACTATTACAATAATTATAGCAACGTCTGTATGTGTCGTGTGAGTCAGATGTATGACTTTGACTTTTTTAGTTATATGAGTTTAACTATTGTTATAAATATTGTTATATATTATTTGAGTATTATATAGAACGAAGTATGTAAATATTTGATGAGTAAATGACTCAATAACTTTGTATACATACTTTCACGCCTGTAGACAAACTCAATAACATAGCTCGAGCTGGGAATCGAATTCAAAACCACTTGCCCAGCAGTAGGACTTACGACCAATAAACCAACGAGGCAGGTAACTTTGTATTTTATAATTAAATAACTTTAATATGGTGATATATTTAAATTATTTAATAAAAAAGTATATATTCAACGACTTTTCTCATACATTTAACTCACACGCACACACAAAAAATATTTAAATACTCCGGGAATAATTATAACGGCGATTAATTCTACGTACATAGACTATTAATAATAATTAATTTATCATAAAACGAACATTGTAGTTTGTCCCACGGCAAATAAATACAATTAGATAGTTATTCAACAATATGTGTGTATATATATATAAATCCATTGATTGGTCCTTAATAATACACAAAAGTTTTGGTAGGTACTAGTCAGATTACGTACTTAAGTAACACAGTGGTAAATGGCAACCTAATATAATTAATTTTATTTGACATAATTTTCTGGTGCCACTTTTTATATAATTAAAACTATGTACTTGGGGCGGTATAGTATACTATTTAACTTAGCATTTTTTATTGTAGCACAGTTGTTTAAGCCACTGTTGTGGTTTTTGTATCATAACGTGTCTCGTTTATTTTATTTTTTCAGTGGAATTAAAAATTTGTATTTCTAGATCCATGGATTAAAATTCACCGTCACCATTTAAAGATAAACATAATACATTCTAAGTAAAATTAATGAGACATATTTAATCCATTGCATATCTTAAATAACGTCACTTTAGTATTATAGCCAAATTACATAGTAATTTTATATACAAATTGGCTACAGTAATTTCATAATTATAATTTTAAATAATATAATATGACGATGCAGAATTAAATTTGTAAGTTCGAATGGTGTTAGTTTATCAAGAAAGGTATAAAATTTCGAGGTAACACAGTGGTTACCTTTTCAGGAGTGACACTGTCGGACAGAGAAATATCCTAAAAACTATGCTAAAATCCTAATAAACAACACTAAAAGCTAGCGAACGACCGTCGTATTAACACGTAAAGCGAAAAAAAAAATAACATGAGAATACCAACGTAACGTAAAATCACAATAAACAAACATCACGAAACTTAACAAATGTCATCGTAACGCTGATATTTTTTTTTTTTCATTATATTTAATAATTATGTTAATTAAATATCCTTTGTTTTTCATAGTTTATAGAATGATTACAATCATATTTTATTTTATTATAGAAACAATATTGGTGCAGCATGAAAATGTAGATATTTATACCAAAGAATCGAAGATATTTTCTTTATAGAAATTTAAGGTCTATTCTGACGACTATTAAGTCTAATATTGTAGATTGGGAACCAAGTTTTGGATAACCAATTGTTTTGCAAGCTTACATTCTTTTCACTTATATACTTTTCATATTTTACAAGTAATACATAATAGTAATTGCCACATCTAAATGTTCTTTCTATATTAAACACTGTTAATAAAAAGTATTTTTGCGAATCAAATACTAAGGCCCTATAAAACGATCACTAATCAATTAAATATAGGTATTAACCAATTTTAATTTTATAGTGATGAAGTAGAAAAGTGACCTAAGTTACAATAGTTCTGACAATTCATTTTCATACCAAAATTAAACTGTCAAAAAGTCTTTAGCACATGTTACAGTTGTTAGTTATTCAGTCTAAAGCATAGATACAAATGCATTATTCCCTGTCTAATCCAAGAAAATATATTGTAATAAATTATATCGCTGAACTAAGCAAAATGAGTTCTAGTGCTACGTGATAAAGTTTAAGTCAGTCCAATTTTCTTGACAAATCAAAGAATAATTGACTATGTAGTTATCAATTAGCATAGGAATGTTTGTGTGTTGTTGAAAATTGGACGTTAACTCGATCAAGCGTTTCCGCCATAATACATATATACGACATTAAATTTTTTATAGTATTTTTACATACTTTTTTTCCACGTAGAGTCACAATAGGTAATTAGTCCAGCGATACATAAATTGCATATAAAATCAGCTACGTTATTTAAGCGCATTATCGCCCTCTGAGGCCAACCTAAAGCAATCCAACTATTTCAATACCGGTATTCAAAATAAGACACTTCTAACTATAAATAAATTATAAACAAAACAATAGATTCAATACAAACTGTATGAGGCATTCGTTTATACTAAACATAAAAAATTCGAGGAAGTTTTAATATATTATAATATAAATATTTACCACCGCACTCAGAAAAATTAATTAACTTTAATGAGCCAACAACCAACCATTGCGTAATTATGACTGGGATAATTACTGAATATTTATGAATTGTATAAAGGAAAATGACACGAGGGAATATATTATATTGTATCCATAATATACTTTGATTTTTTTATAACTCAATTAATCGTTTTAAAGAATAACGCATAGGTTCCTTTTTATCAATGTACTCCGGGCCAAGCCGCGGGCGGAAGCCAGTCTGCAAGCTTATATAATCTATAATAAGCCTACAATAACGCATGATTGTCACAATAGTAAATTAACGATGCATTTACTATAATTAACGTATCTGAGTGCGGCGTAAATTTCCATTGCGTACATCAAATCCAGTGGTTTTCTATAGGACATATTTTTTTAAGATTTTTCTTTTTTACTTAGCTCCCTATGCCCTTATGATTAGCACAAGAACCACATAAAATTTATACATTTAGTTTGTATATATTAAATAACAAGCCTGAATGAGCCTTTTGGTGAATCAACATGATTTATTTTCCGTAACTATAGAGATTTTTTTACTTAGATTCTGTCTTATTTCGTTGTAAGAAACAAAACTTTAGGCTTTACAGCTTATAGGCACTAGTTTATTGCTCAGAATTCAATGTATGTATATATTACTCTCTCAAGCTTGAACATTTAAATATACATCTAATATAACTAATTAAATGACGAATATAATATATAAATCAGTATTAGTCATTTAATATCTCTACACATTTATATTCGCCAAGAATATTCGTCGCAAGAAAAACGCAAAGCTTCGACGCGTATTGTGTAGGGTAGATATTTTTTAATAATTATTTTTACTACTTTTGTAGTATATTTTATGACTATAAGTAATTTATTATAACTTTTATATTACTATATAAATATCCCGAAGGATAATGTTATGTAGTATGCAGGATAATAATAAATTATTACTATTTTTCTTTACATATGGTTTGTTTTTATTATTTACTTTGATATGACGACTTGCCTTCTTTGTTGATGGTACCTGGGGTACAGTGAGCACAAAAAAACAGTAATAACAAAAAAAAAACATCTAGGTATATATTTTATCAAACAACTAGTATCTGTAACACAAGCTTCCTTGTTCATTTCTCAACTAGATGGCGCTGTATGTATGTTCGGATAAATTTATTTATTCGTGTTTGTTCTTCGGTAGTCGAAACAAACAAAACACGTATAATATTTTAATGTATTATGAGTATTAAACAAATGGTATAAGGTTATTAATATATTAAGGAAATGCACCTATTCTATGACGTGTATAATTGCTTTTCATGTATTCTGAGCTCACTGTCCTAACATATTGAAAGTATATTCTTTATTTTCGATCATTTTACCCGTTATTTAGAACAATTTCGTAGAGAAAAGTATAGGGCCGTCTATTTTACATCAAAGTAAATAATGAACACAATAATAAGACTAGAACAATTAATGTATTCTTTGCAAGGTACGCGGGATATGTTCCTTAGAACTCACACACTTCACAGAAAAACGCTGCGTTACACAACTTTCAATTGTATCGTATGTTTTATCATCGTATTTTGCTTTCAGATAACAACGAAGTAATTAAGGACATAAAACAGTTTATGTCTGTAGAATTATTAATTAATTATTAACAATTTATAATAAGCTTGACTCGCTATTATTGCACAGAGTATAAATTCACGCCAATTAATTCAGTACCCAGAGGTATGAACATCTGTGAAGACAAATGATAATCTTTGTATGAAGCTATAACTGTCTTATTGCAGCATTTGTATACTAAATTGAGGACGCTGTTTGTATTATGATAGTTTCGGTATACGCTTCATTAAAAAAAATCAACTTTATATTAAAAAATAAATCGTTCAGACTTTATAATAGTCAAATGTATCAAGGAAATTGATATTTCAACAACCTAGAACTAAAAAGTATATTACAGCTTATTGATACGAATTTACTGCCTGTTTGTTGTTCGTACAAATCGCAGCGTTCTTCCATCCCGTGTGAAGTTCCCTTACTGCATGCGTGTGACCGATCTAACATTACCTGTGTTGAACTATCGCGTCTATGGTACCAGGTTGAGTATATTTCGATGTTCTAGAGACTCCTTCAGAGCGTAGAACAACTGCAACTGCTGTTCAGGTTTCAGGTTGTATACCTGTGGGTAGAATGTTTAATGTTATTGGTGCTTCAATATATCTTATCATCGCAATTGCCTGGTAATATTTATTTTTATCTATCCGTCTCACTCGCACTTATAAGGCTTGGAAGGAGATAATAGTATATATGTGTATAAATGCGGAAATCGAAAAGTTGAGGAATAAAATCCATACACTTAGTTTTATTATATTTCAATAAACATATAAGTAACAATAATATGGTGACCTGATTAGCACAGTGGAATTAAAACCTGCATTCCGTTCAACCTGTGGTAAGGGTGCTGGGTTTGGATTCTGGTAGGGGTAAATATTTGTGTGATAAACATGGACATTTGACTTTAGTCGTGGATGGTCTACTATGTATAATATGTATGCATTTAGCTATCAACTATCTAGTATCCGTAATACAAGCCTCGCTGCTCGGAACTAGATGGCGCTGTGTCATAATGTCCTGGGCAATATATTTATTATAACTTGCCTGTTGCAACAGTTTCTGCGGCGTGGCGGTGCGTATGAAGCTGGTGATGTACACGTTGACGAAGGTGGCCATCAGGAACTGGCAGTCGAACCGGTCCATGATGCCACCGTGTCCGGGGATCACGTCGCCAAAGTCCTGGGGAATACAATCACAATTTGTAGGTAAAATTTTGTGTCACGTTGTCGAGACCTGCCTTTTGGAACCGTGCAACTAGCTTCAATATTTCAAAGTACGTATAATATTGGATTAATTGAAATAAAAACATTTTACTTTGACTTCAGAACTAATAAACCGATTTTAATGAAACGCCTGCACACGGTGTGTAGTTTGTTTTTATCACAATTTGTTTTTATTACACAACAACAAATAACATAGCCACAGCAAAATATGGTGGAGCCCGGCGTCTGCTTAAGATTAAAATCTTATCCATCCCGCATCTCAAAACCATCCCCAAAATAGCAATTGCAGAAAACTAACTACTACTTTGAAAATGGAATTACCTATACAAAGCCGTTTTCCAGGACAAGCATAGATAATCTCGATCTTATTTTAGTTTTCATTGATTTTATTTCTATTACAGTACCCATGGGAAAAAAAAATAGGCAGAAACTACAGACCGCCACGCTACGGATCCCTGCATACGACTTTTGCAATTTTTAAGATTTTTCTGCTGTAAAACCAATAGTAGTTACCTTGATCTTGAACGCGCGTTTGAATCCTGAAGCAAAGAATCCTCCGAAGGGTCCGATAACAGAGCTAAACGTACTGAGACACAGCGAGTGGATCATGAACGGGTAGATGTTCAGCTTCTCCAAACCGAACTAGAAGTAAAGAAAATTGAACTTTAATTATTTATACATAAAACTTATATTACATAGCATGTTGGCAATGTAGTAAATATAATATCAACATATTCTAACCAATAAACCCTTTAGACGCCACTGTTGGGTATTGCCGTCAAAAAGGAAAATGATTGCACGATGACATGTCGACGACGTCCACATTTTCATTTGTCGGCTATAGACGTCAGTGGCGTTAAATTTTTTTTATCAATTTTAACAGTCAAGATACTATCTTGACTATTAAGATTAATAAATGTATCACTATCCTGTGCTTTGCGCATGATCAACATCATTATATAATAAAATATATTTGATAATAAGCACAGGCGCACGAAACTTAGAATCATGTGACGTCACAAATTTCTCGATATTATATTTAGTTAAATAAAATTAGGAGGTACTCAATTCGACTGTGTTTTTTTAAACATTTTTTACCACATTACTTTCGACTAGGTATCCCGATTTTGATGAGTTTTTTATTTGAAAGTTGGTGCTTCCCGTGTGGTCTCGATTTCAGTTTGGTCCAGTTCTGACATTTGAAGTCGGTTTTTTGACAGAACTAAAAAATTTATATTCCAAAATAAAAAGGTCTTACTTTTTGAGATTACACAAGTATTTCCCAGTAACATATAGGTAAGATATCTAGTTTATACCGTTCACCCCATTTTAATCCCAATTCCAACTACAAGTACTTACGACTTTCATGACGGGCTGCACAAACTGGGGCGGCGTGTATTCGTGCAGACGGAACAAGAGAGATGGCTCGCAGTCCATCGTCATGCGGCCCAGCGACTCCGAGTACTCGATGGGGCACACCAGGTACGGGTACTGGGACATCATGTAGGACATCTGCGGGACAAATGGGGAATTTTATTAGTATTAATAATTGTAATTCAAATTCGAAGGAAAACATCGTGAGGAAACCTACATGCTTGAGAGATTTTTTCGATGGCATGTAATGGATGCCAACCCGCAGTAGGCTAGCGTGGTGGACTAAAACCTAATCCCTCTCAATAAATGAGAGGAGACCCGTGCCCAGCAGTGGGACAATAATGGGTTGATGATGATAATTAATTGTAATTCGCCAAAAAAATATTGTTTTTTTTTTGTTAAACCAAAGGCTGTCAACGGCTATTAATCAATGATAATATTTTGAGGAGCGGTAGTAGCCGAGTATACTGAGATTCTGATGTCAAAGGTCTTGAGTTGAATCCCAAGGCAGCACCACTGACTTCGGAACTTATGTGCGTATTTATTACATGTTTATTTATTTATTTATTTATTTAGGTTCTCCCACAGCACATATATACACATATATACAAAGGATATTAGGTAATATTCTAATATATATGCCAGTTACGGGTAAACACAACATTTACAACATGGACGCCAGATTACCGCTTAATACTAACTTAAATAACAGTTGTTATGTAAAAAGAAGAAAAAATAATAATAAAAAATAATAAGCAGAAACAGTAGGTATGAAGAAACAGGTAATTTCTAATACATATTCATCGTACCTACAGAGATGTATGTATATAATTATATAAAATTAAAAATATACTGAAATTTGAATAGATTTGACGTTAGTTAGTATTTAGAGAAGCCAAAACTCTTGTTTTGAATTTCGCTTTACAGTCGTTAAAAACATCAGCTTCCGGTACGGACTTATAAAATGAATTAAGGTTGTCACACATTTTAACAAGTGGTGAATTGAGACCTATGTTTGTAGAGACAGTAGGGCGCTGTAATAGTGTAGTTGTGGGATAGCGTGGAATTTTGCGTGGAACTCTTATCGAGATGCGCGACAGAAGCTCGCTACAATCTATACGGCCGTTTACCAGTTTATGACAGAACATAAGACTGTTCATAGTTCTGCGTTGGCGTAGTGTGGTCATCTTAAAAAAGCTCAAACGCTGGTGATAGGGACACCTATAGGATATGTCAGGAGATATAAACGTAAGGTGTTTGGTGAACGCTCTTTGGATGCTCTCCAGACGCTGAGAGTGTATTGCGTAAAAAGGGTCCCAGACAACGCTGGCATATTCCAAAGTACTGCGCACTAAAGCATTGTACAGAAGCATTTTAGTTTTAATAGATTTGAATCCTTTCGTATTCCGTTTAAGAAAACCAAGCATTTGCGCTGATTTTTTAACACGGCTGTCTACGTGTTGCTTGAATGTTAATTTCCTATCCATGATCACCCCAAGATCCCGGATCTCATCAACCTTGCCTAGTGTCACGTTGTTGAGTGTATATGATGTTACGCTAGCTTGTAACCTTCTCGTGAATGTAATGTGAAAACATTTTTTAACATTTAGGGCCATACCATTTTTATTGCACCAATCCTGCACTCGATCTAAGTCACCTTGAATCGCCACGGAGTCATTTGGTGAAGAGATTGTGTTGTAAATCTTCAAATCGTCCGCGAACATTAAGAATTTACAGTTTTTTATTTCGTTACCTATATCGTTAATGAACAATGAGAACAAAATTGGTGCAAGATGGGAGCCTTGCGGTGGCCAGAGATAGATACATACGGTTTTGATGCGTAACCATTCAAAACAACAAACTGTGATCTTTTTTGGAGATAAGATGTGAACCACCTCAAAAGAGGTCCGTGCACACCGGCAGCTGCCAGTTTTGACAAGAGTAGAGAGTGACTCACTTTATCAAAAGCACTGCTAAAGTCCGTGTACACCGTATCCACCTCCAGTCGTTTGTCTAGAGATTCAGATATATCGGACACAAACTGAATCAGATTGCTTTCCACGGAACGACCTGCTTTGAAACCATGTTGGCAGAGTGAGATGTTTGAGTCGAAGTGATGTGTGATGATGGGACAGACAAGTTTTTCAAATATTTTAGAGAAGCATGATAGTATTGAAATTGGACGATAATTCTTTACGTCTGCAGGAGCACCTTTTTTAAAGATAGGAACAATTTTTGCCTGTCTCCATACCTCAGGAAATATGCCTTCAGCTAATGAACGATTGAAGATAACACTTAGTGGAAATGCTAGAGTCTTGCAACAGCGCTTTATGAAAATGGGAGGGATGCCATCAGGCCCAGGGCCTTTTGAGGGATCCAGCTTCTTTAGCGTCATAAGAACTTCTTTTTCAGTGAATTGTATTTTACTTACAACTTTTTGTACATTAGGAGATTGTTCAAATGTGCCTATAAAGTTGGAGCTATACACTGACGCAAAATGTTGGGCAAACAAGTTGGAGATTTCTGGTCCAGTATTCGCAACTGATCCATCCAAAAACATGTTAGAGGGAAACTTTGACTGTTCCTTACGTTTGTCCTTTATATAACGCCAAAAAGCCTTTGGATTTTCAAGTATATCGGATTCAATTTTTTGTTTGTATGTATGATAGCACGATCTTATAAGTTTATGACATTGACCACGTAATGATTCATAATCTATTATGTCGCGTGGGTTTTGATATTTGCGACATTTTTGTCGGATTTTTTCTTTATGGTGAAGCAGTTTAATTAATCTAAATGAAAACCAACTAGGATATTTTTGCTTTCGATGGTTATATTTTGGTACTGATGTTTCAATAACATTTAATATGAAATTATAAAAATGAGCGACCATTTCATTTACGTCGTAGCATTTAGAAAACGTACTAATCCAGTCGATATCATTCAATTTGGGAATAATTTTAGAATAATCAGCCTTAAAGAAATTATAACATGTTCAAACGTTGAAGGAAAACATCATAAGGAAACCTGCATGCATAAGAGATTTTCTCGATGGCATGTGAAGTCTGCTAACCCGCAGTAGGCTAGCGTGGTTGCCTATAGCCTAATCCCTCTCAAAAGAGAGGAGACCCGTGGCCAGTAGTGATGAAACTTACTTGTCCAGTGTAGTTACGGTTTACTTTAAAAGGTTATTTCCTAATATGTAATAGTATCTAGTAAATATCTGTTATTAACTGTGAAATAGCGGTTTCACAGTTAATAACAGATATTTACTATATATATAGGTAGGATAGGTCGTTCGTCGCCTAGCGGAGTAAATTGAACGCTTATCGACTAACAGCCAGAATCATTTTAGGTAATTATCTGAATGAACGATTCATTTACTCAAATGGTAAATAATGGTAATTGTTCTAGCAGCTTTAAGTACTAGGATAGCATACAAATTCAATCAATATTATACATACCACCAATCCAAATATGACAGTTGATATGCCGCCTCCGATGAAACCTTCCCAGGTCTTCTTGGGGCTCAGCTTGATGAGCGGGGTCTTGCCGAAGAAGAAACCGAACACGTACGCCATCACATCGTTACAGATTATCATGGAGACCGGCACTATGAACCATATTAGACCTGCAACCAAAAAGAAAATGATAAAATACATTGGGATAAAAATACACATACATACATCTAACACTCACGCCTTTTTCCCATGGGGGTAGACAGAAACTACAGAATGCCAAGCGCTACGGTCCCTGCATACCATTTTTGCCTCGTCCATTTTCATACATCTCGTCATGCACGCGCGCCGTTTTCGAGTACTGCGCACCGGACCTTTTTGAAGGAGTTCACCAATTAGGTCGGCGTATGTCCTTCTAGGGCGCCCCCTCCCTCCCGGCGTTTCCACTGACATCCGCCTTATAAATTCCTTTCGTCAATCGCCTATCATTTATCCTCTCAACATGCCCAAACCATCTCAGTAAATTCAATTTTAATTAATATATTTACATATTATAATACATGAATAGGTATGGTTGCAACAGTGCTACAAATTACTTATTACCTGTGTGAATCTGGCTGCGAATAGTTTGCGGCTGTATAGGCAACGGCAACCATATCTATTCAAGTTATTTACATATATTGCTATGGAATGGATTGTAACAAAATCGTGGGCAAATTTTGATTGGATCCTCGGCAAAAATTGATATTCCCAGTCTTAATTATACCTAAAAATTGATTGTGACTGTGTACGCTATGAACGTAGTGATTTCTGCAGCCGAATCTAGTACTATTAGTGGTTAGTTATTCTTTCTCAATATATTTTCGAAAACTATCAAAAGTATTTTTCGAAAATAACTTTGGATGCGTTAAAAGTGTTACGTATAATTTAATAGCTTAAATGCAACAGAAAACATGTTATCTAAGTGTTATCCGATCTCAGTTCAGTTAAACGTAGATCATAACTAAAACCATAAATTACAACCTACAATTAAACTGCAGTCTGTATATACACACACTATAGGCACACACATCCGGTGGTTAGCGGTTACATAACGCCGTTTAGATCGCGATAAATCATAATTTAAACTGCGCCGGTTAAAACTGTGTTGTTGTATGTGGGCCAATACAATCAAATTGTTCTAGGCTCACAATAAATGCGACCTATTTTTTGTTGAGCATTGCCATCAGTTGATTTCATACACTAAAGCGAATATTAGAGATTGAATTAAAACTAAACAACACATCAGTCTCCTCGTGACTATGGATGCTGTAAAGAATAAAATCCGTAAAAAGGCTTTATTTCAGTTATCAGAGTTAGATTTTATTTTTTGTTAAAAAGATACTACCGTCTACAGTTTTTGTTTGTTTTCATATGAAGTTGGAGTTATTACACTAAAGCCAATATTAGACATATGTAGAATAGAACTACTTGTAAGCGTACGTGATCATGGATTCTTTAAGGACACGAAACGTTAGAATAAATTATATCAATATAGCAAGATAGATTCATTACAAAATAGTTTTAGTATTTAATTATATATTCAATTTATAATATCTACTAACTGACCCGCGCAATTTCGTCTACATTACATAAGAGAAATACCGACTAGGGTTAAATTTTGCAACACGATCCTTCAATCATGTTGCAAAACCGGGGAAATCACAAATCACAATGTGTTTTTTTTTTATTTAGCCGTGAATGAAGGTATAATTAAAATAGGCATCACCAGAATAAACATGGAAAAGTACACACATACATATAGAAAGGAAAAGGACACTCAAAAAACTCCTTGGAACACATTTATATTTCATACTTATAAATGGTTTTAACCTCGTACAAAGCCGCATTACGCTTGGGACCAATTCAATAACATATTCATTATATGTAGGGTTAAATTAACATACATCGTTAAACGTGAATGCATAGCATTGAATAAAATGCTGCCGTGTAATTTACGTATTTTTATTATAACTTAAGCGAACTATCAAAAGTTAAGGAGGCTTATATTGAAATTTATTGCTCTACATTAACTTTAAGTTAGTAAATCTGGAAGAATCTATCCCGGATGCCATGACCTGATCATCAACGTTCTTCAGCATATTTCATCAAAACTTCATCAACCAGCTGTCATTACATCATGAAAATAATTATATTGGTGTGATATATACATATATTCATATAATCCGCTGAATACAGGTGGCGCAAGACCAATCGTCGCAGCAATCCTTGCGGGAGGCCTATGTACAGCAGTGTACGTCTATTAGTTGATATGAAGATCATGTATCAAACAAATCTTTAAAAAAATATTCGTGTACTTGCACAGTCAGTAAACACCATGAACCAGCACCGCATTCAAAATAATATTAAAGATCCTTCAGTAAAACAACACATGATACATTCATTACGAATGAACCACCTGTATACAATCCTTATTAAAAAGCTCAAGGCTTTTCGAAGTTTCTAGTAATTTCCGGACAACTTGTGTATTGGAAGTGGAACGTAGTAGAAATAAAGGGCTGCCGGCGTCCGCAGACTGACCTCGATACGTCAAACTTGGTTTACAACGATCTATCACCCTGTTTTGCGGCCCAGATACGAAGGGAGCGAGAGAAATAAGAGATTTTATCAGGAAAATATAGGGGATACATAGTAAAAATATACTTGATTATTGAAATGAAATGATATTTTTATTTCTGTAAATAGATCTTTTCAAGCCATTTTTACAAGTCATGTATCAGATATACATGTTTAGATATAGATGGCGTCGGCATTTCCTAACTGACGACCTCTGAGAAGAAATGCCGAAACAAACTCAGAGAATCATGGTCTCTTGGTCATTGCATAACATAACATACCATCACGCCTGTCGTCCCCGAAATGTTAGGCAGTGGTGTACAAATGTACATTCACGTTTCACCGGCATGTTTTAAGTCCCATGTAATGGGAGGCGAGCCTATTGCAATTAACCGGGCACGAATCCAAAGTCCGAGTTACTACTGAGAATTTCTCAGGACAACCCAGTAACACTTTGCTCGACCTGGGAATTAAGCCCAAGACCTCTTGCTCAACAGTCGTACTGTACGACCACTAGACCAACGAGGTATTCTTTTCAACTAAATTGTTGCCCGTGGTACAAAACTAAATACGTAATACAAAACTTTATTTTCGCTTCCTGTAGAAATTCAACTTAACTCAATACACTTAATGCCAAAATTTTGATAAAACGGACGAAGATCGCGTTTAAGAGAGGCATAATTTTTAGTAGATATAATATATATTTTTTATAGCGGGCAAGGATTATCAAGTCTGAAATCATGAGAAATAGCGACTAATACTACGAATATACAAAAGAAGATTCAAGCCCGAAATACAACCACTTGAATTCACGGACATGTATTTATTATTCTTAAAGTACATGTATATTATCATTTTCTATTGTATATGAAAAGCGGTTGTTATAATCACGATCAATTTCAACGTTTTCAACGTAATCTAGACATCGATCGGCTATTTCCATTCACTACAATTGTTATGATAAACATATTCCTTCATCAAAATCGGTGTTCGCTGCTATTGTATGTAAGTGTATTGTATATTTTTACATACATTGTTGAGCTGGAGTGTTCCAACTGTTGTAACAAGGTTGAAGATCAAACGCAGTCTAATAATAAAATGCAACGTGTTTATAACACGCTAGTCAAACTGGAACATCTCAAAAATATTTTTCGGGCTATCTCGTCGTAGTGTAACTTTGTACCTATCATCATCATCATCATTTCAACCGTTAGACGTCCACTGCTGGACATAGGTCTCCCCCAAGGACCGCCACGACGACCGGTCATATGCCGCCCGCATTTTTGTACCTATGTTAGTTGGTATTTGTTATACAGCCATACATATATTAAAACTTGTCTACAGAATACCACGCGTTACGATTCTGCATACCTACCACTTATGCATCCTCATTTCCATATTCATAAATTTTGTCATACATGACCTTTTTAAGGTACGTCCTTTTTCATTTATTATGTCGCAGGATAATACTGGCTACCTATAAATAGAACCTCGCTCCACAATCTGTTTCCACTGGAGTCGAAATACTTCTCTTTAAAAACGGATTACATAGTTTAGTTGTGTTTGAACGGATTTAATATTGGCCAGTATTGGCCAAATTTTTACAATTTGAATTTGTTTGCCCGTATCGATTGCCCGGGCTCAGAGCAATTGTGAAAAAAATTAATACCATTATATTATAGCTTATACGGTTTCTTTAAACCTCAATGGAGCCTACCTAGTTATTCCTTCATCAAGCAATTCCCAATGAATTTCGTGAGAGGCACAACTTTAATTAATGATTCCTTTTGATTATAATTCAATGGCTCGGCGCTAGATATAAATGAATTTTCATTCGGACAGTATTTTGTTTTGTGTGCCTATAGTTTGGTCATTACAGTATGCATAGCATATGTAGTGGTTATTTTTAGCAACAGTACGTAAATAAATGGAAAATAGGCAATCTACGTAAACAACAAAGGAATTAAACCAATAACATCAGAAATTAACAATGAAATTTACTTTAACATTAAATCAAAACGCAATTTAAAATTACACGCTTACTCATACATATAAAGCAATACAGATCGATAAACCAAACTGCTTCATTTTGTGGTAAATATATTGATTGCTTGATCGCGTGACGTGCAAAAATAAGCGAGAAAATGTTGTAGTAAAATATACCTAATAATTGAGCAGTTACGGTTTAATGTGGATTTATGAACAGTAAGTACGTTTTCCGCTGACACAGACCAACGTAATCTATTTCAGCGACGGCTTCCCTTGGTAACGTGTCTCGTAGGTAGTAAGGATGGGAATACATTATACAGGCGGGAGCGATTTACCTTACTCGTTTGATATAGAAAGATATAGGCAAACAATCCGTGACATATTTTTTACATGATTGATGTTGCAGGGGATGATTTTTTTTATATGATAGGTGTAATATCTGGTAAAGATGATAACAGATAAAGAATGTTCAGCCTTAAACTTTAAGGAAGTCAGTAAGTAATACGCCTACAAGTGCATAATACCAACTACTTCTGTAAAATTGTAAATATAAACCGCAGTGATAATAATTATGTTTTTATTTCAGAATTTAATTCATGGCTAGGTATTGTCTATGTACAGTATGCATGTATCTATGTATATTTACAATAAAAACCGGCTTATCAATGCGGATTATCAACAGTATATTTCCGGAACACCAACCTCGTTGATTTGCTCAAGACTAGATGGAGCTGCGTGGCGACTGGACATATTAATTTACAACAAAAAAAAAATGTTACGAATATAAAAAAAAAACGATAAATCAGCAATCAACTGTTTTATCTCCTAATATTATTAATATATGCATTTTTAATATAACCTTGTTTATTACTGTTTAATATCGCTCCGCTCACCGCCCCCGCTCTTAACGCTACTAACACCCCACCCACACATATGCGGCCTAGTTACAAGTGTTTGAAAGGTTTCCCAGTCCGTGACAATGTTGACTTGACATCGCGGTGGACAGGGGACGACGTTATCTATGGTATTGTTCTACTATACAATGCTGTTAGTGTGTATATGTCTATTGTGTAGCTAAGTTAGTCGGCAGTAATTGTATCGTTCGATTGATAGGATTCATGTAGAATGGGACACGGTGGTTTTGATAATGGATTTCGAATATGTAAATATTATCTGTGCAATTTAAATTTCTAGTTTGTATTCAGTATCGCATACATATATTGCTTTATATAAAAAAAAACGATAGAGCTATAAATTAAATTAATCTTATATATAAAATTCTCGTGTCACAATGTTCGTTCCCGTACCGAAACGGCTTGACCAATTCTCATGAAATTTTGTGAGCATATTGAGTAGGTCTGAGAATCGGCCAACATCTATTTTTCATACCCCTTAGTGATAAGGGTTGTCCACCAACCCCTATAATGTGGCAAAACAACGTTTGCTGGGTCAGCTAGTATAGTATATAATAGAGTAAATTACCAAAACACAACGCATTGTAATTACCTATCGGTACTTACTTGTACATGAAATGAGAATTAAATTTATCTGTCTACGTATTTGGCAAAACAAGTTTTATTTATATGTATATCTATCTATTTCTTACACTTACGCAAATAGTAATTAAAATTGAACTACTTTTTACTGATTGCAGTCTTCCTATGACCATGGGTATAAAATTTCCGATGTTAACATAATACCGCGATAAAATCAGTAAAGTGTAGTTTTAATTAAATTTAATTTCAATGATTAATATATAGCATTGTTATCTGCGCAGATTGTGCAATTATTATCACTCAACTCACGTGCATTCTGGGGTTATCGCTACTGTAAAATTGGTGGGTTCAAGTTCAATGCCTGATTATACTATCTCTGTTATATCATGTGTGGGGTATTTTAGTATCGTTATGTTAGGTTTAGCAGTTGATACTCTCTGAAGGCACATCCCAACACAGATACGACATTGCAATAAAATTCGATAAGCTATTATGAAAGGCGTTTTTGGGGGCTGTTTTTATTGTCAACATTAAAAAAGGGTCAATTAAATTTGGCCCACTTTGAATAAATGATATTTTTTTAATTTTGACTTCGATTGTTGCTTATGTAGTTGTAATAGGATTCATTAATATTAGTGTTTTAATATAAATTAAGTCTAATATTACAGGGTCATTACAAGAATTTGTGCAGGGTCGGCAGCGCTCGGGCGAAGGTGTCGCAAAAGTCTATCTATAGGTTACAGTAACCGCTTACCATCAGCTTGTTTGTCAACCTAGTGATATTGAAAAAAGATATAGGTATCCAAATTCATTATCAATCATCTGTCAATCAATATCAGAACATATTATGGAGAGAAGGAGGTGTGAATCCCTCCATTGGAAAAGGAGGATCCTCCGACCAGGCGAGGTGTTGTGCCTGGTGGGCTACAGCCCAACGGTTGATGTTGGGTGGTTGTATATATGCAATCTCGCGTGCATATATGCAATGTCACTTGCGCGATGTAGGATTACTTGCGTCATCGCGCTGAGTCCGTTGTTCTTATGTGGCGAAATAGATGTCGCTACATCACTCCCCTCCGAGACCGGAGGTCGATACTTCTGATGAAGAGTCAGCGGTTGTTGCGTGTTGCCAGTGCCAGGTGTGATGTTCCAGTGAGTCGGAACAGGTTGCCGCGTAGTCCGCAGTGAGTCGGGACTGTGTTGCGGTGAGTCCACGGTGGGTAGGGACTGTGATGCTGCGAATACCTCAGTGTGTCGAGGTGGTGCAGTGATGCGTAGTGGCTGGCTGCTGCGTCGACCAGGAGAGAGTGGCTGTGCCAAGTTGCTGATGCTGGCTGAAGGTCCTGACCAGGCATGTGCGTCCGCTACAGGCGTGTGGTCAGGGTTTGAAGCCGGAGGGTTGCTGGCTGGCAGGATGATGCGCTGGATGGAGTGCTGAGTGGAGTGATGAAGGCGAAGCTGCTGGTCATCGAAGGTTGCGTTGATGTTCAGCTCGGGGTCACCAGTATGGAGGGAAGGAGGTGGTAATCCCTCCACTGGAAAAGGAGGATCCTCCGACCAGGCGAGAAGTTGTGCCTGGTGGGCAACTGCCCAACGGTTGATGTTGGGTGGTTGTATATATGCAATCTCGCGTGCATATATGCAATGTCACTTGCGCGATGTAGGATTACTTGCGTCATCGCGCTGAGTCCGTTGTTCTTATGTGGCGAAATAGATGTCGCTACACATATTACATATAGGTATCGCATCTGTCTCTTTCTTCACGCAAAAATTGGCGCGTGTACAAACGTCATCATGCTTGTATAGTGGTATGTTGTACTATATACTATTGGTATTGGCATCGAAAGAGTCTCTGGAATGACCAGTGTGTCAGCTATCTGATGTTATTGGATAGGAATGGGAGAGAGTATCGGTTCTGTACGTAGTTGCGTCTTAATCAAATACAATTATGATAACATGACAGCAATTTGAATGCAACTTTCTTTCTTAAAACTACTTTAAATTCTGAAATGCGTGTTTTAAAGCGAGCTGGTGATAGCCCCTCAAAAACAAAAGCGCCGTACGATACGCCGTAATTTAATTAAATATAATTAATTTATAGCTAACCGGTTTGAACTAACTAATAGTAATATATGTACTACAGATTACATGAGCCCAAAGGCCCCGACCACAGTGCGAAGCAAAGTGCGATATTATTTATCGGTATGACTCCGATACTCCACCAGCTCCACGAGTGGTAGATGATGCATAAGGATTTGAAGGACAAGCTATCAATAGATAGGTTATCTATTAATAATGCAGGTGAAATGAATAATAATATTTCTGTATATTTTTACTTCTGGATATTATAATTAACCGTTCCAGCTGGGAATGCCGGAACAGTCAGAATAGTATTGCCGAATCTTGCAAGTCGCAGTGCCAAAACACACACCGTGTATGTTCACGGACCAGCATTTCATAAATATTTTACTTCGTTTGCGAAACTGAGAGATATATGAAAAGACTATACTAATAGACGGTATTGCGACTTTACTAAACTTGTCCTTGTACTAAAAGCGTGCCACTTAATTGAATCTAATCCCTGGAGTACCTTAAAAGATTGCTTCAAAATGTCCTTGTAGGTATAAAAGTATATGTATCAAGAGTTTCATTCGCCAATATATTGCAGCTATAGTTAGCTAATATATTGATATCGTGTGAGACTTTCAATGAAACAAATCATGCCGATAAACTTGTCGTAAATCTAATATTGCTGTGTAATGGAATGGAATAAAAATAGCAAGTACATCGTTTTCAATCTTCGGTATAGGCAAGTGTGTGTGCTGACGTATGGACTTAATGGTAGTGAATCGTATACTGTAATTATTATGGAGGATAGACCGAGAATAGTATGACAGCACTATTGTCTTCTTACTTCGCTGTAATAACGTGTTCATTGTTATCTACGTATGCATTTGTGTTAATATTGCGTAGTGACAGCTTTAGCAAAGGACGAATTTTAATGCAGGGAATGAAATATAACACTCATTACAATTCATCTTCGACAACCCGATTCCATCGGTTTATAGGCTGCCTTCTGTATATGTATCTATTCTGTTCTATAATTTAATCTAAGAAACTCGTTGCACAGCTCGGGACTAGATGGCGCTGTGTCATAATTTAAACTTAGTTATTTCTTCTTTGTGTACCTCTATATTTACGCCTATAGTTAGGACTTGACCGAGTAAGATTAATGTGACGATTTATCAAAATATAGCATCGCTGCCTTTCCTCAAGTTTCCGGCGACAAGATAAATGATAGCCAGATAGCGAATGATGTTAGAGATAAGGAAACCATTCAATGTAATAACCCAAATATTACGCACAGTATTTTGGTGACAAGCAGCAAACACACCTAATATTTAAGTGTGTCGATATTATAATTTAAGGGGACTGGAATTTAAAGGTTTATTCCATTGTTAGGGCATAGAGATCTCTGACCGAAAAGTCCGTTTTACTTAGAAACTGGTTGCTATAGGTATACCGGTCTATGATTACTGTCGTTAGCAGTAGGTAACCAGAAACCTGAAAACCCTGACCACCATTTCGCTCTAACGATATAGGTTTTTCCCAGTAGTCAGATTGCATAACTTTTACTGGGATATATGGGGATTTTCAGGATGGTGGCTATTATTGAGATTTAATCCTTGAGGCTCACAGGAGTTGCAAAAGCAGGGACTTAGTGTGGCGCACTTGTCGCAAATAAAAGAGATTGATATCATACCTACATATAACGTTGTACTCAATTAACTTACAAACGGAGTATCGTAAATAACC
Organism: Craniophora ligustri; assembly: GCA_905163465.1. Lineage (NCBI taxonomy): Eukaryota > Metazoa > Arthropoda > Insecta > Lepidoptera > Noctuidae > Craniophora > Craniophora ligustri. Next base: position 13,563,342 of record LR990959.1, on the reverse strand, counting down.
TGTTGAACTTTAAAAGACAATATCGTGAAACGAAAATACGTGTAGGGCACCGTTCGGAATTGACCTATTCAGAACAGTATCGACACATAACTTAAGAGATACTAATTTAACAAGATAGGATCAACTTATATTCTAAAATGGGAACGCCAGCACCTCTGCCTGAATTGAAGAAAGTTTAGTTCAACTACAGCAACGAGTATTTTATAGTCTTTGAACTAAAGGTACGTATAATAACAGGAAGTATATTTTTGTTACGTTTACACGTACCTACTCGTTATTTTATGACGTACTATCTGATTATACATACATATATCAACGCTTGGCGTAAGTGTCCAATCAAATCCGCTTCACCAAGTTCTATAGCTATAGACTTTAACAAAATAGGGCTTATAATAACAATACGGCTTGATCCACTGAGATTCCAGTACTTATAAATCTAGATAAGCACCTTAAGCTTCCAAATTATCCGTTTTTTTAATCTGCTGGGTAATGTGTAATGAGTCTACGGCGTCTCTACTTCACTTACTTTTAAATAGGGTTCAGCCAAAGCCATAGAAGATGCCGAAAGAGCGGTTTGTTACTCCAAAACAATGGTTTACGTAAGCGAAATGCTTTTATGTTCCGAGAATATTCAAATGAGCAACGTATGCAATGAACACGTCAAATGTAGGTCGTATATATCGTTCGCAAGTGGTTACTGGGCTTAAATATTAACTCATATCTATTAGAAGCTGTACAGCTCATAAAGAGTTCATACATTCAACTATTGGCCTGCGAGAGGACGCCTTAAAAATACAAAATTTATTTTTGCACTCTTTGATTTTATCCAATTTATGATAGCTTTTGCCGACAATCGCAAGTGGCAATCTTTCTATGAATGATGATGAAGCTACTCATCTGCCGATTACACCAATTCATGTAAATAATAAAACACTTGATATACACCTGATTCTAAGAACAGGGAACCATACAAATGTTCTAAATCTAATATATAAAATTCTCATGTCACAGTTTTCGTTGCCATACTCCTCCGAAACGGCATGACCGATTTTGATGAAATTTTTTGTGCTTATCCGGTATCTATGAGAATCGGCCAACATTTATTTTTCATCCCCCTAAAAGTTAGGGGTAGTCCACCAACCCCTATAATGTGGCAAAACAACGTTTGCTGGGTCAGCTAGTCTAATATATAAAATTCTTCTGTCACGGGATGCGTAATCGAACTCCTCCGAAACGGCTCGACCGATTCTCATGAAATTTTTTGTGCTTATCCGGTATCTATGAGAATCGGCCAACATCTATTTTTCATCCCCCTAAATGTTAGGGGTAGTCCACCCCTAAATTTTTTTTGTTTTATTTTTTAGACAAATTATTTTTTTGTATTTTTTTTTAGATTTGGCATTAAAAAATGCATACAACCCTAAATTTTCACCCTCCTACCACCGACCCCTAAAATGTGGCAGAACAACGTTTGCTGGGTCAGCTAGTCTTATATATAAAATTCTCGTGTCACAATGTTCGTTCCCGTACTCCTCCGAAACGGCTTGACCGATTCTCATGAAATTTTGTGAGCATATTGAGTAGGTCTGAGAATCGGCCAACATCTATATTTTATACCCCTTAGTGATAAGGGTTGTCCACCAACCCCTATAATATGGCAAAACAACGTTTGCTGGGTCAGCTAGTAATTTAATAATTTTTGATTAATGCGAAATAATAGAAATAGAAAAAATACTGTCTGTTAACAAGCTTCAAACTGAGAAGAACATAAAAAGGAAAACGAAGAAAAGGATAAAAGGATAAGGGATTAAGATTATATTAAGAAAATATGGCAAAACAACGCCTTTACCGAATATATCCCTACTATATTCCCTGATATATCAGAATGTTTTATATCAAAATAAAAAGTGGGGCATCCATCGAAGGCTTCGTCAAAGTGGATAAGTGGCCAAGCCTCTGAAATCCATTTACGATATGAAGGTCATCTGAACTATACTATAAATAATCGGCAGGAAAATCAAGTGGGAATAGGGATTTCGCGTTTGATTTTCGAATGAACTTATCGATTTAAGTAGTGACAGCTGTTGAGTTGAAATCATTGAAAATGCTTTTGTTGAAGTTAAACATTTTATGGATGTAAAAATGTAGATTATTGAAAAAAGCTAAATTTTGATCTGCTGTAGGTACATTTTTGTACTACTATTTATTTGTACACCTATCGCAAAATAAAATGACGACTGTTGGTATATTTATGGGGCATTAAAAAATTATAATTACCCATAGCGTCCTCTATAATAACACTGTATGTGTTATCCACCACAAAATAAATAATTCTGTTAAAAAAAACCGACTTCAAATGTCAGAACTGGATCAAATTGAAATGGGACTAGACGGAAAGCACCAACATTCAAATAAAAAAAAACAATCATCAAAATCGGTTCACCCAGTCGAAAGTTCTGAGATAACAAACATTAAAAAAAATACAGACGAATTGAGAAGTTCCTCCTTTTTTTAAGTCGGTTAAAAATTACAACTTTCAGGACTCCTAACTCCTCGTTTAACACCCATTTTTACGGTTCACTTTCACAGACGATCGATAGCGGTGTATTTATATTTTCTGAAAACGCCGGCGGGTACAAAGGACATTTTTAGGTCGTCTGCTTTTAAATTAGGTTTGTAGGTTAACCTAAAAAGGTTTGCAATGAGGGCAGACATTTTCATCCCTGGAGTTTCTCTTTATTTAATAGGTTATAAGTATTCTGTAGTCAGGAGGCTAGCGTGGTGGAGTATAGCCTAATCCTTCTCAAATAAGAGGAGACCCATGCCCAGCGGTGGGTCAATACCCATCAGTTTAGTCACTCTTCTATTATGAGAAACCTTACGGTTTCTACAGAGTAGGCAACGCGCGATTGACAACCCGCTTACCATAAATTGGGAAGTAGGTCAGTTTGCCACGGTTGTGCCATAAAAAAAACACTTACCTTCGAATATGTTCTGTATGATGAGATAGCTCTGGGTGACGACGATGAGCAAGGCGACGTGCGTCCACGCGAACAGGCTGAACTGTCGCATGTAGTACTTCTTGACGAGCGACAGCACGAACCACACGAAGCCCACGCAGTACAGGCTGAACGAGATGAACCGGTGGTACGTCACCAGGAACTTCAGATAGTCCTGCCAGGAGATGAGAAGGATCAGTTTGGACAAGTTTGACGGACTACTAATGCTCTTCAATCAAATTAGTATCGAAGTGATTACTCCACTAATCTAAGAAAGTGTAAATTACATAAAGAAGTATTTACTAAGATTTAGTTTCTGCAAAATGTTATAAATAAATTTCATCTGAATATTTTCTCCTTCCAATCTTTCTTCTACCTAGTGAGTGCGTTACATTACATTACACACTCAGAATACTTCCTGTAGGCCGTGTAAATATTCGTTCAATACGGGAATTGAAGCCAATCACTCTGCCCCAACCCCAAAAGAGTCAATAAAAAAAATACAAGCATAATTTCTTCAAAGCGAAACTTCAAGTGACTAGACATTTTATACTTTTTTCGTATAATTACATCTTCAACTGAACCATCAACATCTGAATTATTAATTAATTTACGACATCTCTTAGAAACTCGAGTCTACGACATCAATTAATCTGTCAATCATAAGCGTATCTTCACATTATTATTGACTGCACTATTAACTTCTAGATAGAAAGTAAATAATTTAAAAAAAAAGTTCCTCAATAAGAAAAGATTTTTGTTTATCTCAAAGAATGTGTATTTTATTTTTTATTTTTTTATGATGATAAGGGGGCAAACTAGCAGGCGGCTCACCTGATGGTAGGTGATGACCGCTGCCCATAGACATTTGCAACACTAGGCTTGCAAATGCGTTGCCAAACCCCTTAGAAACCGTTCAGGTTTCTTAAAATAGGGAGTTACTGAACTGACAGCAAACGGAATTCCCATGCTGTCAGAATAGCTTTGGTATCCTTACTCACTCGCAGAAAGACAACTATTGTTGATTCACTGCGGTCTTCTGTAAGGCGGAGGTACTTCCCCAGTCGGGCAGCTCAATTTGAGCGAGAAATCTCGCTATGCCCTACCTCCTACAAAACTGTATATAACATTTTGCTTGTAATTAGGTGACGGAACATTTGAGATAATTTTTATGAGATATTTGTTGTCATTCAATGCAAATGCTGCTGCAGTCTTAAACGATATATTCATTACTATTTTCTATTTCATTAGTTTAGTTAATGTACAAATCGTTACAAAAGGGTTCGTAGTTTACATTCGGCTGAACACACGATTACACTACGAGGTCAACCAATTAGTTAAATTGGTCGTTGCGATAATGCAATTGGGCTAATATACATATCGATTGCAACAGATTAAAAAGACAAAAGGTACTTAACACATATTTTAGGACGTTAAATAAATATTTAACGTCTTAATATAGAATAGTTGTAGAACAAATGTTCTACAACCTTAAAACATTGTATTGTATATAATTTTGTCGAACTAGCATTTGCCTGTAACTTCGTCTGTGGAGAATTAGTAGGTAGCTTACTTACACAATCTGTTTTTTCAACTGGTAGATATATACCTATATGTTTTTTATTACGAAAAATTAAATTGTAAAAATCTTATCGTCCTTTTTAAGAATACACAGAATAATTCCTTTTCGCCCCCATGAGGAATGATTTCCGAGGCAAAAACGATCCTATGTTCTTCAACGAAATTCAAAATTGCATCTCAATCTATTGAGCAGTTAAAGTGTGAAGACAGACTTTCGCATTTGTAAGTAATATTAGAATGGATATATTAGATGTATTTATTTGAATTTCCTTTGCACCGGCCAGCGGTGGTGCATTGTTTTTTACGTCATTTGTCAAGTCATCAATGTGTCACACCACAAAACGCTTATCACGATTGTAAGATATAACCATTATCTGGAACCTAGGAATTTATTTATCATCGTTGACTTGCAAAATTGTTTTTGAATTAATTTACTCTTTCTAATTCCTCTTTCATCCAGTCGATTCCAGCGACCTTTACCAGGGCGTCGTCGTCATCGGTATAATTAATAAAGTCTGTATTAATGACGGTATCATTCGAAATTATACATAAATATATTTAGAAGTAAGTATCAGTGTGTTCTTGACTGATAACAAACAAGACATACAATCTCAGCGTCGCGCGTCGTAATCAGACATTTACGCATGTTTATACAAATCACACATGATCCATTGATAAAATAAACGTACGATATTATGACGGGTCATAATAACGCTTATTGATTCATGCAGTTCTGTCGTATGATTTGTGTTTATTATACGAACATTATTGACGTCTGATTACTCATTTAGTGAAAGTAACAATAACAATATTATTTATTGTAAACGTCTTTGTTTTAAGTTTGAATTTGACGTCTTCATTATCCTAACTACTGTCTCACTGCTGGGCGCGGGTTTCGTCACATTTGAGAGGGATTAGGCTATAGTTACACGACGCTAGTCTACTGTGGGTTGGCAGACTTCACACGCAATTCAGAAAACCTCTCAAGTATGTGCTTGAGCATATGATAAATACGCACACAGCATCCGAAAAGTCAGTGGTGCGTGGCTTGGGTTCAGAATCGAGACTAATATAATTTCCATATGGCGATGGGAAATTATCTTAATTTCAGAATCGATCGCACGATCCACGATAAGCCATTTAGATTAGAGAGCTCGATACTAATAGGGTAATGCAAATAAGATAGATAAGGCTCCATATAGTGTTAGCAATTTCATATGAAAAATGCTGGATGGACTTATAAAATTACCGATGTATTTCTGCAGTATTTCTGTGTATCCGGCACCCGGTGCGTTAGAAATTAAAGCTTGGAGGAAGAAATTTTATTTTTTCAATAAATTTGGTTCACACGTTGTTGATTAAATTAATGTAATATATATGTAATAATAGTAACATAAAATTTGACGTTTTTCGTTGTTTTCGGATGCTAGCTACGCCACTGCCGATTATTTAATAACTATTTTTTCAACTTGAAGATACACTCGGTAGTTAAGCGACCGGGTTAAGCGCTACCAGTTACGAGTCGCGGGTCGCGTGCTCTGTACAAAACAAATCGTAGTATTGCCTAGTCGCCTACTAGTCAAATATTTAAAAATTCTAGTAGTAACACGTCTTTAAAAAAATGAATGCAGTTTCAGTAAAACCTTCGTAATTTCTACGTTGACTTACCGTTCTATTGATGACGACACCGAAGTAATCGATGAGGTTCTCCCCGTAGAAGAAGTAGTTGGAGGTGAGGAGGAAGTACCAGGACAGGGAGCGGAACCACGGCAGCCCGTGAACGCGGTACACCGCGTACCCGATGTTGATGATCTCCTCGAAGCATTTCACTTGCACGCACAGCACCTAGATAGAGGAAATGGTTGTAAATAAGGATGAAATTCCCCTGACACCATGATTAGTCATGAAATTACTACAGCAAGGGTACTACGTTGGGGTAGATCTATAGTGTTTCGTGTAAGGTGTCAAGCTGGTGTGGAGTGATAGGGGACTACCATACCTATCGATTGGACTCGATGTATGTACCGCGATTTCTTGTGGTTTTCACGTTATTTTTCGAAAAAAGTCCGATCATGTGACTTTAAAAATTTATATCTTTTTTTTGTATAGGCTTCTTTTCAGTTTTTTTTTGAAATATGATCCTCATGATATGTAATATCATAATAAAATAGTTATCTTCCCCACATAATTAGAAGTTGACCGAAAGTGAGTAATTGACTATGAATTATTAACTTCAAAATAAAAATCTAAAAAGTAACATCCATAGATTTAAACTTATTTTAAAAACTTTGCTGGGACCTAAGCTTCCATAATAATTTCCTAATTTTCTGATTTCATTACCAACATTAATGTCAATTACGCATTAATATTTGAAAGTCTTACAGCCTTGCAAGGGATACACTTCGGTACACTTAGTTTTGTAATATTATAGTGTTATAGTAATCAGCGGGTCAGGTGGTGTGACTGGGAGAGAAGACCCGAAAATAGAGCTCAGTGGCGTTCATTATGGGAGGCCTACGATCAGCAGTGGACGAATATAGTGATGTCGATGATGATACTAAATATGTGTGTATTCAGTGTCATAAGCACGCAAGTTTATAAACATAATTTTGATCCAATGCATCGCTCAGGACGCGATGATTAAATTTGATTTTGATAACAATCTACCTCAGATTATTACATATTATAATAATCACCGCTTTTTCCGCTCGTTGATGAAATACAAACATAATTTTATTCGAGGTCGTATGTTACATCGGATATTTGTTGCGGCATATGAAGCGCTAACGGTTCAAAGGTCCAAAGAATAAACGAAATATGGGTTTTTAAACATAAAGACCCATATTTCGTTTATTCTTTGGAACTTCAACCGAAGTGGCCCTGCCAAGACGAGCCAAGCGAAGCGTAAAGGCAACCTACCTTCCTTATCTCGAAGCGCTTCGTCGTTTTTTTGAACCCTCATAACTTGGGTTTGGATTTTAATTCTCAGGATTTGTTGTCTATAGCAGATTTATTAAACATATAAAGTTTTAATTGCATAGCTATTATACTTTAGATGTAATTGATATCTATAAAACCTTGATTTCGTCACTGACTCACTGATGATCATCAAAATTGTTAGGGTACTTTCTAATGTCCTAGAGAGCTGAATTTTGATATGTAGCCCATAGCCCATAGCACATGGGCGTAAGATGCAAAATATATTCACTGTTCATTATTTTTCTGTTATACAATAGTTCTTGACTTCTTGTAGTAACGAAAACGGTCAAGCAACATATTTTGACTAAGGTATAGAGTTTCTGAAGTTAGGCCTAGTAGAGTTAGGGCGTGTAGAGTCAGAAGCTTGGCTCTATATGAGATCTCATAACTTTTTGACCATGCGAGTCTTGGCGTCATTTTACATGAAAATGTTTTTGGTGGGATATAGTTTTAAAGTAAACTAGTGAATCTCAATCTTGGTTTTAACAAATAGGGAAATTGGTTTAAAGTATGGATCTATAGACAAATGTAATATATATCTACATAAGGAACTAACACATAATATTAATTGAATAGATTTAAATTATAAATACATTAGACTTGACAAAAGAACTACTAATTCATGGAGCAAAATCAAACAGGAATAGTTTAAAATAATTGATGTGTTATACTCTTTCCTGTTATGTTATTAAAGTTAGCTTGCTTAATTATGATGGGAATTATTTAAATGGTTGTCCAACAGTAATTGATTGCTAGTCTTTATGTATTTTGCCTTTTTATTTGTCTTGGTACGTCAAGTGATACTCAAGCAATCTTAACTTGAACTCGACTAAACTTTAGAGACAAGGGCTCAAAATATGGACATCAAATGGACTGTTGATAGACCTCAGGAAATACTAAAATACTTACAGTGATCATTAGTGCCAGCGGGCCGCCATAGATGAGCAGACAGAAGGCAGCAATCATCAACCAGGTGAAGATACCCCTGATGACCCAGTTCCTCCATCTGTATGGAAAAATAACCCAAATAAAGTTTCACTTTTAATCATCATTATGTTCGGCTGGAGGACGTCCACTGCTGGACATAAGCCTCCCCCAAAGATTTCCACAACGACCAGTCTTGGGCCACCATTTTAATGAAGCATATCTATTTATATTATATTGTATGTGTAGTACATGCTCCATGTTTCGGTGTAAATTATTGTATTATGAAATTAGGGATTTGAGATTTGACAGATCCTGGAATACATAATATTATAGTATCGGATTATTGGGATGAGAATATTGAGTGTGGAAAAGACATCAGGAAAGTAAATAAATTGGAAATGCGGAACACGGAAGTGCGTTATTAAATTTTTAAAAAAAGAAATAGGTTATATAAACAAAGTACAGAATATTGAATACATACTTTTAGAGTGTGCAATGAAAAAAATATTTAAAAAAAATATATCTGAACCAAGTTCTCAAGCAAAATATTTTTAAATAGATGAACATTAATAGCCAAATTATAAATCAGTTTTTTTAAACCAGTTACTTTTAAATAACCATGAAAGTATTCAGTTGACCTTACATCATATTCTATAATGCTATGCTACCTGTTTACCACAACCTGTTTGGTCAACAAGAAATTATGAAACCAAATACTCAGTGTAGGTATTCCAATATAATTTTGAATTAAAGCAGACATATTATGACTTGTAATTAAATAAAATTATATTATTTTTCTAAGAATATGTCTGATTTTGTTTGTAATAATAAATTAAAGGCGTTGGTTACCAATACCAAAGCCAAACAAAACATAAATCAATCTCTTTACTCTTTACTCCAAGTCATGCATATTTTAACAATAAGCCTTCCTCAACAGTTTTAAAAATAGAACAGCGCTATTAAAAAAACTGCAATATTACCTTGAAGATAGTCCAGAAAGCGCGGAGTCAAGGATTTCCGGGGTTTTATCCGTTCCTTGCGGCAAAGACTTCGCCATTTCATCAACATACTTCTCTTCTAAATTCTTCTCCTCTTCGGAGTCCACCTATTGATTTAATATTGTATTAAAAAATCTAAGAAGCTTTTTAGAAACAGGTTCGTAAGTGTGAAATAACAATAAAAGAAGTCCGTACGTGATCAGATTCGCCAGCGTTTTCCAGTTTGTCATTCCCGTCGCCTTCCCCTCGCCGATGTCTAAGCTCACTCATGTTATTACTTAATTTTCAAAGAAATTTACACTTCGAACAGCAGATTTTACACAAAACACTATACGAACGAGTATATTTTAATCCATTTAAACGCGAAATATCAAAAACCCTATTAATGTTTTCCAGCGACTTGTCAAACGAAAAATCAATAATGTCTTTTTTTTATTTGGTGTTGCAAGTTCAAATAAAACAGACTTACTTAGTAGAAAATATTAATGCGATTGATAGATAAATATAAATAATTAATTAAGTTTTCTATCGTAACTAAATAGTAAATACATTTTATTTTTTGAGAACAGTGGCGATTGCTTCACCGACAAGAGCTGAGCTCATGAATTAATAATATAAAATACATTTTATTTTTATATAGCGGACTTTTTAACGCAATCCGTTGACCTATTTTATAGGAATTTTAAAATATATTTATATAAAGAATATCAAAAGTGGGAGATGAAAAATGAACAGCTAATTTCATCAGTACAACGCGACAACCCAATTAGTCCAGCGGTAGTTAACACTGCCTTCTGTGCTAAGGGTCCCGGGTTCGAATTCCGGTAGGGATAAATGTTTGTCATCATCATCATCAACCCATTAATATCTCACTGCTGGGCACGAGTCTCCTCTCATTTAAGAGGGATTAGTCTATAGCCCACCATGCTAGCCTACTGTGAGTTGGCAGACTTCAAATGCCAACGAGAAAATCTTTCAAGCATGCAGGTTTCCTCACGATGTTTTCCGTCACCGTTTGAGCATGTGATCATAAATGATGAGCATAAACATTTGTACCTGGGTCATGGATGCATATATGTATAGTATGTATGTATTTACAAGAAAAGTATAAAGATGTAGTTTATCAACCAATTATTATCTGTAACACATGCCGTTACTTAGTTCGGAGCTTGGTGCTGTGTGTGTGGAGTATAATGTCCAGGAATATTTATTTATCAGTAGGTACAATCAGCAACTTTTGCAGCCGACCCCATTTGAACCAGTCCTTACACTCATACTCCTAAGGGTAAAAATAAACAAAGGTTGACGAATGTATCAAATAAAGTGTATTTATCATCACACAATTAGGTTCTTTGGAGCCTCGTAAGCGTTTTTAACAAGAAACGTTGTTTGGAGTGTTTAAAAGTAAGTTAGTTAAGTAGCATTATATAAAAATAAAATTTAATTTACACTATACCCACTTTATTGTAAGATTATTATTTCATGATATTACTGTCAGCATAAATCATCATAACCTATTATAATTATGTAAGAGTATTGTGTCCGCAACTGTAGGACAAAGTACGTATTCTGGGTATATACTGTCGAAGGTTTAACTAGAAAAAGTAGTTTTTGTAAAATGAGTTTCGGCAATTTTCTATTAAACGTCAAACTTTCTAAACGTAAACATGGCGAGCGATTCAGATGGACTAGATAAAAATATAGAAATAGTAAGTAATTTCTGAAAAGAATACTTATGATGCTATAATTAATAAGATATTCACCTTTTGTTATTTTAATTGCAGCTCAAAAGCAACGTAAGAGCATCATTTGCGCGCGTATATGCAACTTTAAAAGCGAGAGAATTAAAAACTTTACGACAGCTTGATGCTATACGTAAACAATGCCAAGACGACAAAGACTTGAAGAGGAATTGTGTTCAAAATATTCATATATGTTTTGAAAATGAGTCCACATTATTAGATAACGTAAGTAATTATGGTGTTATTGATTTCGAGAAGCTAAATTTTGATAGCAATACTTTTACACCAGAGGATTATGTTAGCCCTGAAGATGATCACATGTACTCATACAAAACCATAGAAGAAGTTACGAAGGATGTAGAAGAAGGCGATACAGACTTAGAGGCTATAGAGGAGGCAGCTATGAAACAGATTACAGCTACAGAAAACTGTGTATGTTATGTAAATTTAAGTTCAGATGAAGTATCAAAAAAATTTAGAGACTTAGAAGTCAACACGTCACCTGTAAAAGCATGTGAGAGTAGACACAGTAGTCTTGATAACCATGAAGTTGATTGTCCTGAGAGCATTACCGAAGATGATAAAAGTGAAAGTTCTGATGCAGACGTCAAGAAAATTGATCCAACAGATGATTGGTTGAATTCTATAAAAAGTCAGACTGAAACTGAACCATCACAAGTAACCGATGTAATGGAACACAGCACCATAGCTTGTTTATAGCGCAGCGTAGTAGTAGTGTTGATATGAATTTACATTTAACTTTTAAGTTAGATATATTGTAATAAAGTTTTATATTTTGTATACAATTTGGTTTAATTCTTTTTGAATTAAATTTATCATGCTTTATTAAAGCATCAATTCAGAAGCCTCTTTATTGTTTGGTCATGAGAATAGTCCTGTCTTTGCATATATTTTTTCAAAGATCTTAAAAAATGAATTTAAACCAACAGTTTTGTTTATGAAACAAAAACTCAATTGAACAATTGAAAAATATTTAAGGTGTACATGTACTAATCCAATAATTTTTAATTGGTATCAAGTCTTTATTATGTATCTGTTAGTATTGTTTCAGAATTCATATATAGCTAAATGGGAGGCCTTTTTGTACTATCTGATTATCTCAACTATAAAAGTTATTTTCCATTAATTATCTGAAAGAAGTGCTTTTCATATAGTGAGATAATAAGTTATAAATGCTGCATTAGTACCTAGTTACTAAGGTCTGGTTGACCTGGACCAGCCTGAGTCTGAATATTTATTATAATATTAGATGGGTAGTGTTTTTAAAGATTCTCACAAAAAACAGTATTTTTGAAGCTGCGTATTTCAATTCTTCCTCATGTTTTTTTTATTAGTACCTACCAAACCATTTCCTTTGCAAAAAATTAGTCATCATCAGTAGGTATCTGTCTCTAATTCTTTAAGTCTCTATTTTTTTGTGAGTGAATTATTTTTTATGTATTTGAATTATTATATGATTTACTAACAATCTGGAAGAACAATGTGCAACCAAACAAACATTGGCATGAACCTGTGACCTGTGACCCACAGAGGATCAAACATTAATTTACTGTAACTACATAATGTTGGGGATACCAAGGGGGATGTGACACAATAATAGGCGGGTAGGTACTCAAGGTGGAGGCATAGGAAACATCAATAGGTTGTGGTCTTAATGGTCGGGTCCAATGTCATTATCAAGATGTTGTATTTCGATATGCATCAGAAATAAAACGAAATTACTTAAAGCATCATCTTATATTGTTAATAAATTTTTACAAATGGCGTTATTACTGAATTAAACTAATTGCGATATGACTTCAGATTATGTTCCCTAATGAATAAATACCCATTGCTTTCATACACAAATACAGCAAAAATTCTTAGACATGTAATGATCAATCAAATACCGCTACCCATTCCATATTTCGCCCGCATTATGTAATACTATGGTTTTTATGGCACTTAATACATGACATACATTTTACAAATCATTCCTATAAATTCCCATTGTGGATGGAATCTGTTTGGAGTTAGGTATTCTAGTTTGTACTCGACTTTTTCACTGGAAATATTGTGATGGCACGAACAGAAGTGCTGTGGAGAGAATAATTTTAAATACAGTTTATCTAATCATAATGTGAGAGCAGCATAATAATTTACTACAGGATAGTGAAACACTACATTATGGCTATAATTCAATTACAATTCTATTAGGGCCGTTTTAGGCACTAAAATTCCATCTACCTATTCAGGCATATTTAGGCCACTTTTTTTCTCACAGATGTTATTGGTTTTATTGTCTTTATATTTTTAAAGTGAGCTACAAACTAAGAATTTCCTGATTATTTATTTACGATTACATTTATTTTATGAATACTGTGTTAAATAATTTCTACATTGATACTTTCGATGATAATAAGTTAGTAAAGACAAACAAAATTTTAATAATAGGGGATACAATGTGTTTAAGAGATAAATTCCGTAATAGGGAGTACAAAATCTTAAACGAGTATAATTTTTGAACTTAACGTACGAAGGTATTGCGTATCTAAAGCGTGTTACAAAGTAGTTACGAATAAGTTATACAACTACCTTACATCATACAGTGTTATGTCAACTATTGTACATTTTACAACAAAAAATATTATATGTTAATTGCTATACAAGGCCAAAGTCCGTGCACACCGCGGCGACATCGCGATTGTTCTGCTTCTCCGAATTATTGGCAGCCATGTTCAGCTCGACAAGCGTGTCGACACTATTAATACTGACGCCCTTCAGTATCTTCTGCGCTGCTAAACTAGTGAAATTAAAGCTCAAGTCGCTTAAACTCGGAAAATTGTAAAAATCCTGGTTCTCTTTCTTGCTCTCCTGGCTGAGACTGTACCTCTTCTGTTTATTTTCCAAGCAATTTATTTTCTCTACCGACGTGTTTATTCCCTTGATTTGTTCCTGGTTCTTCAGCGCTAAATTCGGCTCGGATCCAAGTACCGTTGGTTTCTGGTCGATCGCTTTCGTTAGTAGATTCGCTATGGAGTCCGAACTCACTCTGTTATTTACATGTGGGAGTCCGTTCAACATTTGAAGCGCTGCAGCCTTCTTTAGCAAGTCGACGCTTTTCAACTCGCTGTTCGAATTTATGTTCGTTTGTATTCCGCTATTGGCCGACGACAAGGAATTCTTCTGGTACCTCAGACTTCCCAACGATCCTATAATATTATCGTAACTTTTAGTTGGCGTCGAAGGAATACTGTTTGCTGTAGTTTCCAAATTATTTATATTATTATGTATGGCCGGGGAGGCAGGATTGGATGCAACTTCATTCGTATTATTTAATTGATTTTTGTACACAAAACTATTATTGTTAGTTGCACCACCTATTTGCAAGGAAAGCTTACGATTATTGTTCATACCCGTGTCATTAATTGAATTCTTATTGAATTTGTTTTCTTGTACTTTAATTGGTTCCTCCTGATACATCTGCTTATTCTTTTCGACACACACATCGAATGAGGTTTCAGTTGGGTTTTTTGCCGTTTTGTTTTGGACTCCGTTTTGCGAAACCGATACAACCTGTCTATCGTCGTTGATAATATAAATATTGCTCCCGTTTGAAGTTTCGGTCACTTTACCATTTTCAAAGGTGATAACAGATCTTACTGGCGAATTTTGTACATATACTTTGGTGTTAGTACCACCACCGTTCTGAGAGATAGTATTCGTGGTAACTTTTAGTGTGATAGAGTTGTTAGAATTGGAGCTGGCCAACATCGTTGTTGATGGGTTTTCTACTTTAGCCCCTAAGGTTTTATGCAGCGGGGTTGCGGTTTTTTTGGGTGTGTTTGGACAGTTTTTTTGCGAACTTTTGGGTGACGTGTTACCGTTTTTTACCGTTTCACCACCGACCATAGGTGGTTTCGTTCTGTACTTGTGCAGGCTCTTTGGCGAGCTTTGTAAGCTCTGTACTTTGACGAGTGACTGTGCTCTGCTAAGGCCGGGGGCTCCGTGCGGGTTGCTATGACTAGGCGAAGGTTTTAAGGTGCGGTCTGATATGTGGGACTCTAGACTCGAGTGGCCACTACTCCCGCTGGTGTGGTAGCCCCTTTTCATTGGTGAATTTGGGTCTAACTGACCGTTTCTTAAATCTTTTCTAGGGGTTCGATGTGTAGTTGTACTTTCTAAGCTGGAGGGGCCACTGGTGGACATTATGTGATCTGAGTTAGAGTAGTCAACCCTCCTGAGGCTCCCACTCGGACTGTCTCTTAGTTTTGGATCGCTGTTCCTTTGTGGTGATCCAAAGTGGTCTAGGATTGTTTTGTTAGTGGAACTCCTGCTAAGCGTGGACCGGGGCAGGCTGCCGGAGCTAGGGCTGGAGTGTCTGACGGGCGAGTGGTCGTAGTTGCCAGTGACGGAACCCGCCAGCCCCGACTCCGTTGACAAGTGCCTCTTGTGCCGCCGCGGCAGCGTCGACGACCGATTACTGATCTCTGATACGTCGTAGTATGATGAGACGAAAGATGTTTGACTCTGCAATGACTCCTGAAATAAAGAAAAACAGTGTTAATACATGAATATCGAGCAACATTAATAAAATGAATGGACCATATTTAATAGGTCAGTTCCATAAAAAAGTATTATTATTTGACCAAGTTGATAAATTACAATTCGATTCCCTGGTTCAGCCATATTATTCCTGTTTTAAATAAAATTCTCAATAGTAGGTACCTAAGTCGGAGTTTAGTTAAATTTGTGCCCCTTTATTGGCAATCGGTTGCCGCGTAATACAAGTTATCTAAAAGCGTACTGGCGAACTGTAGGTATACAACCAGCACACTTCAATTTGAAGAAACAGGCGTGAAGACTAAACGTACCTTCGAGTTGGTTTGCGTGGCGACACAGTGTAGATGCACCGCCTTGGAGTTGAACCACTCGGTGGGCGGGAACTGGGCAGAGAAGGTGCTCATCGCGCGCGTCTGCTTGCTGCGGCCGCTTCGTCTGAATAAGCGGGACAGCAGGGACACTTTCTCTGAAAGTATAATAAGGATCCATTTAGTATCTAGTCGTAACTTCACTTTTTAGTACAAATATTTGGACGATGCTACCATGAAGGAGGCCATGTATTGCAAGAAAAAGAAAACTGAGACAATTGTTTATGCTACTAAATGGAGCGTGTATTTTTTTAATGAATGTGAATTCGCAAATAATTTTGAATATTTGAGACCCCTATTTTTTGGATAACTATGAAAAAATATCATGAAAAGTAAAATTCATCCACTAAACCTTGATCAGATTTGTCAGATTCCATAAGGTGGTAAATGAAACAGACAAAAAACATCTAATACAACACAAATAAAAAAAAACAATTCTATAACATATAGAAGGGGAATATGATGATAAACAAAGTGAGACTTACTAGGCGACGCAGATTCGACGCTGGGCGGGTAATCGGTGGAAGACGAGCTGTCAGTGGTGTTGGCGTTCTTGTGATGCAGGCTCCGCGTGGAGGCACACCTCTGCAGGTACTTGCTGGAGGAGCCGAAGATCCTCAGGGAATTCCGCCGATCCAGGGATCGCGGAGCTGGAAAGGATGCGCTCCGTCGCTTATTGGGTCGACCGTATAGGATTTTGTCGTTAGGATTTCCTGTAAAAATAAAAGAAACATTGTAGGCAGGTTCTGATAGATGTATAAGAACAAAACAGTGTTTACCAATTGTTGTTTGGTTCCTGCAAAATGTTTCTCTATTAACAAATACACTGTTATTTGAAATACACTGTTACTTGTCAGAGATTCTTTATTTCTTTCTCTCTATTTTCCTTAATGTAAATTCAAACATACTGTCTTTCGTCTTCACTTCGCTCTTCATTAAAATTGCTGCTAAAGTTTAAGAAGCAAAAACTACTTACGCAATCCTTTAACATTCAATGCCAGACCTAAGAGTCTATTAGAAATTTATAGAACATAAAACAATATTGTCTCTAGACATATAATATGTAGCTGAGTATCTTTATTTTAATTCATCATCATCATCATCATATCGACATAGAGCTCCCCCAAGGATAGCCATATCGTTAATACCTACCCTCAAAATGACAAAACCAGTGTGCTATCCGCTTGTTTTAGGTATTAAGATATGCGAAATAAAATAGTAAGTACTTGTACTTAATTGTACCCGTTTGTTTTGCAGTTCAATATTGTTTGCAATGCGCAAATGTTTGACTAAGTCATTTCGGATAGAAATCAATTCCTTGGTATTTGTTTGTTTGAGTTCAATTTTACAAACGTTTATGTTTTGAATGTTGATTTCTCAGCGTAATAAATGGTTCCATAATGTTTTACTGTTAAGTTTGGCTAATGGGCTATGACTGTGATACGATACGGCTTTATAGCTAAAATATTAGTTGGTGCAATGTTTAGAAATTCCAGATTGAGTCGATACCTAGTCTTTTAATAAATGGAAACCTTTTTGATAAAATTATCATAAACTCCACAGCCCACATTCTGTAAGAGAATTCCTGTGAATTATTTCAGTTGCTTGCAAATTGAATTTGAATTTCTTTGTTTCGTTTCATCGTTCACGAATTTCAGAAAGTCGATATTTCAGTACCCTCAATAAAAAAAACAAATGACGTGGCATGTGTTGTGATTGCCAAATGTCGCCCTACATTTGATTGTAAACTGTCAAACCTTTGACGTGACACAGAAAACTCATTGAAAACTGAAAAAGCTCATCATTCACCGTAACACGTGCGCGAGCGCATCTGACGCACAAAGACTGAAGCTAACAGCAGTTGTTCGCATAAATCAAGAGTTGAACTTGACAGATGCGTGAGTGCATAATGTATTGTATGTGTACCTAAGGAGGTATGTTTCTTGATCTCGTTATAAAAACAAGGCGCTTACGCACATTCGGGCCTACGTCAAGTTTTATGGGGAGCGTATAGTATGTTTTAGGTATGTGTGTTTTAGGTATATCTGTTCTGTGATACCCAGCATACACAGCTAAGATCTCAGATTATAATAAGCCAAGTGTAGGTATGTAAGTGTTCCAGATCCTTTTTTCATTGCCGAACTTGTGACCTCCTAGAAATACTAGCTATTTAACCAATAGAATCAATACTAAAAGCTGCTTGTAATCTTCTTTCTTCCTTGAAGTAGCTAAATCCGATTACAAAACTTGCACAAGATTTTTATGGTGGGTTGTTCAGTTCTACACATGTATGTAGGCATACTCTAACACTTCAATTGTATGTAATGTATGTTTACTGATATTATTTTGCCCATTTAACTCTCTAATTAATGTCTGTACTGCATGGAACTGAACATGATCCTTTTATAAACAGCGACATGGGTAATTAATACTGGTATTTCATTGGGTTTATATTTATTCAGCGTTTGCGCGAGGTTGTAATTTTAACAGTTTATTGTTTCTTTGTTGGGCGTTACTGTGATTTGCGTAATTAATGGGCTCTGGTTATTTTATGTTCATTCGAAGTGCACAGAAGGAAACAGTATGATTGTAATGGTGTATTTTAGCTTATGGATGGAAACTGAATTAATTCAGCGCTGTAACGCAAATAGCGTTGTGTTTTCTCGAATCAAATGAATCCTCCGCCATCTTTCGTTCCTAAAAAACTTCGAAAGCCTTATGACCTTGGACCAAACCGTTGCAAGCCCTACACCAAAGATCACTAACCTCTATGTGAAACTAGATAAGTGTTTGTGTACATGTTGTACACAAACACTTATCTAGTTTCACATCCAAGCTGAACAAGTCATCCAAACGATCGACGTAATCTCGCCAGATCGGAATCCTCGCCCATTAAGATGCCGTCCTGTTACTATACCACACAAATAGGATGGTATGTCTACTCGTACGCATAATTTTAGCACACCTTTATGACTGGATGCTTCTTGGAATTCGACGTTATGTGATGATGTTTAGATATATTTAACTGGCCTGGAATTATAGACGAAATACTCTGTGATCTGCGGTGACCTTTTGAGATGGTTTCCGCGGTTGTTTGTCGTGGGATACAGGTAATGGTTTTACGGGTATGCTGGAATGTGAGTTTCATATCAGTCAGATAAACCCAATAGATATAAGAATAACTGTAAAGAATAACTATAGGCGTTAGGTAGATACAACTTACGTATAAAATGCTAATAGAGATATTAACTTTATAAATGTAGAGTATCTTACAAGGAAACAAAAGTATATGCGCTTGCGTACCGTCTGGTAACCTGTCCAGTATTTTTTCTTTACTTATTTATTGACCGTTTATTACTAGGTATTCAATAATAAAATCCCGACATTTCCTTTTTGATATTCAGGTAGGTATTATTATAAATATCATAACTTTGTGAAAGTAAAGCAGCGCCATTAAAACTATATATAATATGCTATATATGATATGCAACAATGTTAAGAATAAGATTTATTATGTGTTTAAAATTTGTAATAAGTATACACCTAGATTAAACTATGTAGATGTATAAAGTAGTAAAGTGTGGCTTAAACACTGTTTTCTATTAGCAAGTGTTGTAAATAGACGGCTGTATCCGCTAATGTGCGCATTATCAGCGCCAGCTCCAGTCTCTTTCACACTCAAATTATTGTTGTAATTCTCAGATACGACACAAATTACTACAAAGGAAACATTTAAATTTCCACTTCGTGTGTCTGATACAGATTATCTGGACACTTGGCGTTAAATTCTAAAAAAGTAGCTAGATAATCAACACTTACATAAACACTAGCCTTCTGATTCTCAATCTGGTATCTGTTTTTGATGGCAGTAGTTTGTATGATTGTCACGGCTCTATATAAGTACATGTTTAGCAGATCCAACGTTTTTGGCGAAAATAGCCTTCCTAGAAATACTGTTATGCTATAAAATATATTCAATGTCATTTTCTTCTTGTAGTTTAAGATTAAATCTTCGTGGAATGAGGTGTTCTATTACAAGGGATTTATTTATTACGAGAAGTATAATAACTTGTGGCATTTTATTACAAGCAACTTTATATGAAGTTATAAATGAGCTCTCTTTAAGAATATTACGGGAAACGAATCTAATACCATCTATAAACTTTATTCTCAGAATACCCATAGATTGTCTTCTACAATCAATTAACTTATCTGCTTTATTCATAGCATTAAACACACCATGAATTATAATGCCAACAAACTTGCAAGCTTGGACGCAATTAAATATTATGATATATCCAACCGTCTTGCAATCTTCATCTGTATTCCAATAATAACTCTGGACGTCGTTACTGCTAAGTGCATTCTTATCTTTAACTAAAATACACGTCCTGCCAAAGAAAAGCAGTCACGAGCCTACTACTATGTTGAGAGGAATGCGTGCACATTTGCATGCCACCAAGTGTACGAACCACATATTCTAGATGAACCCCATCTGCAATATTATTGTTGCAGCTATTTAGTTCTGCTGTTGTTTAATTTGCAGTCTTATTTTCATGTCTTTAGATTTTGATTTTTACTTACCCTTATATGTAATGCATGATGTGATTTAATTTGACGATAGGACTGTATTACGAATTCCTGTGGCTAGTTTAGTTTAGGCATGCATTTTGTTATTACTCTAGACTGGACTGATACAAGTTTATGATAATGTTGTCACTTATCCATGTAGGCATCTGTTTTTTCTTTTTGCTACGAGTAAGGTTAAATTTCCTGCCAGATTTTTATGTCATGTAATCGCCTCGGCTTTCATTTTGGCCGACTCTAGGTATTGTTGGCATTGCAGAACAAACCAAATTAAAATGAAAAAGTATTTTGTAACACTGTTATCCATTAAGTTTATTTTATTTTACCTTTTTATTATTACTATTGTTATTTCACTTTTGTTCCAAGAATTAAGAATTTGTTGTTAGCATCTAACTTTATCTCTTCACAAGTTATTTCCGTAAATACCCGCTACACTTCTTTATGACTAGAAATTATTTCCTTAAAAATCTCAGTTACTGAATTACTTCCGATCACTTTGGGAAATGAATCATAAAAGATAAAGACAATGAATCGAACGTTTTTAAAATTTATGTCAAGAGCCGACACGTATTTGCTAGCAAAATGGAAAATAAAAGTAAAAGCCACTTACATTGAGTTTCCCCAGATCGCATTTAAAATGAGGTTTGTGTGCATATTACATGATACTTATTTCTTACACTTGCGAATACTAGAAATTGAATATTAACTATTTTTACGAGAAATATCGCGATATATTGATATTATGTCATTCACACTGACATGAATGCTGTAGATGATCCATAACGACGGGAAAAATTCATAAAAAGCTTTTACTTCAATATGATGACATAATGTTAAATTTAAGTTTAGTCTTTTACGCGGACCAAGTTAGCACATCGGCTAGTTTATAAATATATCTACAGCACCATCTTAAAATGTTCTATACTAATTCACTTTAATGGTTTCCTTCCTTAATCTAAGAGAATCCTGCGTATACCGCAGTTACGGCATATGGTTGGATCACAAAGTGCACTTTCACATACCGGTTAGGAAGCTCATACAAAGATAATTTAAAATGCCTATTTATAATGCACTGTCTTTTTATATAGTATTTTTCCCTTCAAGAGGTTTTCAAGTCTACAGTAGATCTATGACGTTAGCTGTTGTAGAAAATGGAAACATTGTTTTTAAACATAGTACATTTACATTTTTCGTCCGACATCTATCAGAAATCCGGACGGATGTTTGTTACTCTTTCACGTAAAAACTACTGAATGGCATTTAATTAAACTTTACAATAATGTAGCTTATACATCAGAATAACACATAGGCTACCATTTATAAAGATATTGTGTGAATTGTCCAAAATGTGACGTTAAGTGTCAAGTAAGTAGGAAAAAATCTACCATCTGCGAGCTATTCTGGCGTGCTGTGCCAAAACCGCTAGAGTTACACATATTTATGTAATGTATGATGGAAATGTTTATCCATACTTAATACTATAAAGGAAAAGAGGGGTGGAAATAAAATTACTAATTTTACGCAGACGAAGTCGCGGTCAAAAGCTAGTTAAGTATTAAGCACTGATGAAGCCTTGGAAAAAATATACAATTCTGCAAGACTAACGCCCAAGTACTTATTTGAGTGCGTATTTGATGTTCTTGACATTTATTACTTTACACATCAAAGAAGACATTCGCATTGAGAGAAGCCACACTGTATTTTAGGGCTTAGGTGTACTCAACACGAGCCGAAAAGTGCGGAGCACTTATCGCACTCATAGAGTTACAAAGATAGCGATCATAAAAATCTCATCCTTAATTATAATGTTGTTTTGTCGTCAGCTCTCTGCCCATCCTATTTCGGTCACGTTTCATAGCTGCTATTTTATGGCTGGCGGCTCGATCGTCATAACACGTGCGACTTGTTAACGGCGTCGATAATGCGAGCGGTATGCGCCCGCGCAGCACCATGATTTAACTTTAGGATTTTGATCCATCGGGAATGTGTTTGTAGAGTTATGACTTACTGTTTGTTTACTATTTATGTCTCGAGTATTCGTGACATTTACGGGTTGAGAGTAATAGTATGTTGACGGTACATATTAAATCCTTCTCAGCCGTCACAACCAATAACTTGTTGTGATTTCTTTTTAGGATTTACTGTGGCAAATGTGTAATAAATTTATGGAACTTCAAAGTAAAATAAAAACATATACAAATGTCCTTCTATAAATAAACAAAGCTATTCTAAATGCCAAAATATGAAAAAAGTTACGTTAATACTATTCTGAAACTATGCTGAATTTCAAAACATGTTCACCAGATGGTCCTTGAAAGCGATTGATTTGATGCACGGTTGAAATCCGGTAGGTACAGTATTGGAAACAGTCACGTAATTAGAACGAGTTCAAAAAGAAAAAGTATTTTCATTGATACAGCTCGAAGCTTATAATGACAAATGCTTCATTGTGTGGCTAAGAGGAAAAGTAAAGAATCATGTAATGTTAATCAAATAAACTGCTTTTAAAAACTTTTTCATTGGTAGAATTCTCCTAACTGGCAACACTGTTGAAAAAATAACTGACGAAGTCTCCTCATTGATTCGGGTTTCGTTTAAATTAGAAACGGTCAAATTTGATACAGAGTCTGCGAAGCCTGTAGTAAAGGCACATTTCAGCATAGCTACAAATTATTATATAATTATTTTTTTCCATTACAATTGAATACGCCTGGATATGCTGCTATCTAGGCTTATTTTCTGTGAGCAAACACCTTCTTAGCTTTTAAAGCGAATTAATTACTGGTCTGAAATTTAATCTTTTAAAATTAATCTGTTAAAAATGATCCTTCAGGCCAAATATCATAACTTGAAACATTACACATCTTGCATTTACTAGCACATCGAAAACAGTTTTGAATCTTCATCCATCTATTGAGATACGATTGAATGAAATGATGAAATATCTGCGTATTGCTTTCCTGACTGTTATACGTGAGTAAATTATACTTCAACTATTTATACGCTTATTGAGCCGCAATCAAATTAATCCATTTGGATTCACTTGTAACTGATATAAAAGTGTGTGTTATCAATACATCTTTGCGTTGCAGCGATGCACCATCATCTGCATACCGGTTTTGACCTACATCGTCTCCAGTCACATCCGTATCATTAAAAATAATCCAACGTTCATTAGGTACACATTCATTAGTTATTGAATGGATTGGCTCGTGTTACGATTGGCTCGGTTTATTATTAGTCGATTATTGAACGGAAATTTGATACATGATACATAAATCAGTTTACGCTTGTGATTTTAGATTCGGTTTTAATTAATAGTAATGCATTTGGAATCACGTTTCATTTAAAAAGAGGTTTGTTGAAGTTCAATTTTATTTAGACTGGGGACTCAGTACCAAAACTGCGTCGTTATCCTAGTGGAAATACGCGTAAATTAGGATAAGATTCCCAGGTTGAAACTGTTATTAGGTTTTTCTATGAAATTATCAGTAATACCTCGGAGTTTGGATTAGTGCCCGGTTGAAGGCAATAGGCTCGCCCCCTAGTACATGGGACCTAAACCATGCCGGTGAAATGTGGGTGTACATTAGTACACCTCTGCCTATCCATTCGGGAACGCCAGGCGACATACATACCATCAGGTATGTATTTATATACTGGTACTCATTACTAAAGTATATTGTATTTGCTATGACATGCAAATATTTGAAAACTGGTTTAGTATTATTAGATCAATGTTTTGTTTTTACTATTTTCGCTATTCGTATTCTGTAGTTGTTTTTCCTTCAACTCTTCGAGTGTTCCTTTCAATCGTCAATCGATTTCCGGGACCGTGATCCGTGGAATTGGATGTAAAATTGGGTCAAAATGTGCTCTCGTAAACGTGTCAATAGGGAAATGGTAATTTGAAGTTCGACTAGAAAACTAGCGAACACTTTGTAGCTAATTAATTTGTCTTCAATCTGTATTGCCACATATTAAACTGTTGCTACATAATGATGCAGTATAATTTATTTATACACGAACTCTCTGATAAGCTTTGATTGCTCCTATTAATAATAATAATAAAAAATAATTAACTTGTCGAAATAATTGAACAGGTACTCAATTAGGTTTCTGGATGAAGTTTTGTAGTATTTACGTGGTTACAGTGAATAGGAAACGTTTGTTGAGAATAGTTTTGGAACTAGTGGTGTCATTTTTTAGTTCGTAATTCTTCAGTTTTGTTTTATTATAATAGATAGGTTTCTAGTTTTTATTTTGCATACAATATTGTATGTTAATTATATTTGCTTCAATATTTTGTAATGGGTCAGTTAATGATATGTCGTTTGGAAAATTAATGTCATATTGCAATTTACTAACATCCTTACAAAAATAATAAATAGTCTAGTAACACTTTATGCATATTATTATAATAACAATATCAAAAATATTGACACACTTAAAGATAACAGGAATGTGTTGTGGAAATATACATCTTAGCAATTTGTTACAAGATTTTATTTGACAGATGGTAAATAGTATTTAGTGCAAATAACGTGAAAACGTTGAAATATCTGTGCTAACGAGACACCAAAGGATATTTGCATGTAAAGTGTTCTTCAGCTTTTAATAAACAGTTTTAAGCAATCAGGTAAATATCTTCTGGAATTTTATTGGTTTTACAGCATAAAATTACCATGGTTTTCGATGAGGTAAAGTACTTTTAACCGTTACTTTGTAATTATTTAGTGTTACGCTACCTACTTGCTTAAAAGTTCATGCCAGCATTTTTAATTCCATTTTTTTATATGGGAAACTGTGCCGATGTCAACAATGTTGCCATGTCAAAAGCGCTACGGAGAAGCATGCCTTTAAAAAACAAAATATGCCAAGATGTAATATGTATGTAGAATAATTTTTATTGGCATGTCAAGCAAATGTCGAACGAATTCTTCGTATGACATTTATAAGTACTTAATAGGGATACATGTGAAACAGTATTACAATCTTAAATTCTTTTCATGGAATCGTAGTATTAAAGTGTAGTAGTACTACTAATGTGATTTCCAGAAAATTTTACGACTAAAATTTGAGCATTAAAAAATAGATCATTTGATTAAATACTTTAAACTTTGTAATTGTTTCTGAAAAAATACAAAGAAGATCGATAAATAACAGATAAACTCAAAAATTCAGCATTTCCGGGTCACAAAAATATTTTGCTGTTACTCTAAAATATCAGGTTTTATAAATGCCACTAAAAGTTGAATGAACCGCTAAAGTCTCTGTACAAGCGTATCATGGAAGAATACATGCACTACAGGACACGTCATGGATCAAGAATTTCGCTGTCCGATACTAATACTTAAGTCTCGCCTTTATATCGTTAGATTAAACTGACAGAAATGTGTTGCTACTTGCTGGGTAGTTTGTTGCGCCGCTTCTTCTTCCTAGCAAAACACTAGGAACACTAGGAAGAACACTAGGAAGCGGTGAAAGGCGGGCGTTTTTGGGGTTTGTCTTTATTCTCGACTTTCAAAAAGTATCAATAAAATTTGGTCTACTTTTAATAAATTTTATTTTAACTTTTTTAGATAACTATAATCATACATTGAGGTATGATGAGAGAAGTAGTAGTACAGAAGAAAATTTAAAGACTGTATTTGGATGCTTAGGATATAAATGTTATTGTGAGAATTGATGATAGGCGATTGGTGAAGTTATTAAGGGTATACTAAGTTATACTACTAGCATTAGGCGAGCATGTATGAATATGGAAGAAGTAAGATGTTATTCAAGGATCGCAGCACATGGCGTTCTGGAGTATCATGACCCATATGATAAGGGTATTAGTATGCAATCATTCATGTAGTTAACTGTCATAAATATACGTATCAGTTAGTTACTTCAATAAAAATATATTCCTAATTATGTTGAATATAGGTACATAAAAATACCTGATTTCAATTATTGCATAAAAAATGATATTTTATGCAATTATTGAAATCAGGTATTTTGGAATGTCAGTTGTTGAATTAATTTTATGTATGAATGGAAAGTTAAGGAAAAGTTTAAGAAAATGGAGGATGGGGAAGATCTAGACGAATTTTAATATTTTTTTGTAAGTGACAAAGGAGGTTGAGTTGTATCAAGAGGTCAAAAATAAAGCAGAGGACATAGAAAAAAAATTGAACTGTGACAAGTATCAAGTTCTTAAGTTGAAGAAGAAACCTGATGAATATCAGCTTTATATGACAATTTTAACACCTTCGTAAAAGTTTCCAGTTAAATAGATTAAAACTGGAATGCAGAACAGGATATGAGATCGCGACGAAACGCATTAGGGAGTGTTTCAATTTATTGCCCACGCGCATTTTTTGGCGCCATATTTCTTTCAGAAGCTGTGTAATTAGTACCGTTCTAATTTTGAATGTGGAAATATATTTTATAGCTTTTGTGGCATTTCGCTTTGATTTGTATACTTATTTGATTGGTGTCATTCTTTTTGGAGGTAAATTGTGCTTTTAATCAAATTATGAAATAAATTACAAATTATAATTGTAAAAATGTCGTTCTGTTTTATCCTACAAATTTTCCAAACGTTCGTTTCGTTTATCATATTATTATTTTTTTCCAAAAAAAGCCATTATACTCTGGTGGTTTTTTTTATAAGTCCAGCGTTATTTTTAAGAAAAGCTAAATTCAGTTCCAAATAGGTTAAAACCATTAAGTATCTTTAATATATTGCTTGCGGATATACGATGCATTTGATTATAAAAATAAACACGATATTATGGAAAGGAAATTTCAAACTTAATCAAAAACCAAAGAGACGCGTGTTTCCTGATTTACGAAACGATTTTACAACAAATGTCGGCATCAATTAGTGTCAGAAATACAAAGATATATACTTTTTATTACAGAATATTTCAGCAATTCTCAACCTTATTGTGAAGTTAGAAGAGTTAAGATTAGTTTTGTCTGGTGTTAAATTGTTTGCGTCTCTGCGATACAATAATGGGATGTGAACATTATGAAGCAGGAAATCAGATTAGAGTATTCCTGTTCTTTGATCCTTATATTGTTTCTTAACAATCGATACAATAAGAATTTGTCTTAAGAACGAATGAGAGAATGGGAGAGAATGAGTGATACATTTTAACGCATTTACAGTGTATGGGCCGGATTCCGCCAAAGTGGAGAGGAAAGGAGATGTGAGATGTGAAAATAACGAAATCTGATTGGTTAATCAAATCTCATTTCGCTCCACTTTGGTGGAAACCAAGCCTTAAACAAAAAAAAATCTGTCTCTGATACATAGGAGATTTCAGAAGAGCACTGTCGAGTCGTGACCATTGACCTAGGACATCAAGACAGTTGAAGTGAGGTTTATGAACGTTTTACGACTTATTGGTAAATAAAACACGACTTAACCTGCATGCCTGAGGTATTTCTTCAAAGGTATATCCAGTACGCGAACTCGACCTAACTATGTATAGTCGTAGAGCTGCTATCACACAGCAAAAAAACCGGACTTTTGTGTGAAATATTTTCTTTTCCCCGGACACCTCTGAATATTTTTTTGCAACAAAAATAAAAACATCGTTATATTTTTTTCCCTGATAACAAACACTTTTGTTGTCAAAAACCCCTGCCGGACGACTCCCGGACGCCCTTCAAACTAGGACAAATCCGGTTCCTCTTAAGTTGAGATTGTATCTAATTGTGGCTAGCTAGTTATTGTATCGATTTATCGATTTCAACAAAAATGTACAGAATCGAGAAAATTTACGAGTTTTGGGCATTAACATAAAAGTGAATTTAACACTAGCAATTATTCAAGAGCTTACAAGTTTTCGTGTAATTATTTATTTTCTCGACTAAGATCAAGTAACAAATCAGTCTATGTCACAATTATGACATAAGCTTCTTCAATGTCACAATTGGTTTGTCATCATGATTGGAAATAGATTTCCGCACTTGAAATACTAACGCTTGCTCATGACAAGTTCATATTTATTTCTATCGCGGCATATTTATCGCTTAGCTCATGTCATGCCGATAAAACAGAGAAAAAGTAAGGGAAGAAAGCTTAGTTCGCCGGCCATGCCACCATTAATAAGCTGCAAGAGCGATGCGGATGATAAGGATGGAATAAAAAAGCAATAAAGTTGAATACCAAAAAATATGCCCAAATATAGCTGTAATCAATTTCTTATACATAAATGCAAAACATGACATTTCCAGTTTTGTATCACGAACTGTGATTATTATCTACGAAAATTGAATGAATTATTGAATTATTAGTTTTTTTTAGTTTTGGCCTCCAAATACTTCCTTGATTTTGATGGTTTCTGTGGCTTTTAGAAAAATATCTTCATCGACACAGATTATAGTGATGATATGACGTAAGCATGACAGATCAAGTGTCATGTCATAATGAATAAGAATGATTACTGGTAACACCTACAGATGGCCTTCCTGAATTAAATCACGTTATTAAAGTCGATAATTTTAGGGAATATTCTTGTTATGTTTAAAGCACAGAACAGATGAATTATAATTTATCTGTTTTGTGGTTTCAATTGAGTAGAATGTAGCAAAGTTGAACTTTTTTTTACACTTACGTGAATATTAGACCAACCCTTGGGCGTGCTGATAATATCAGTGTAACGCAATATTAAACCGTAAAAGATTTGTTTAAATAAATATTATCATTTATTTATAAAGAAATTATTCATCTAGTATGGAAATCTTAGTCGGAAACCTTTAAAGCTAAGTATTTTAATTTACTTATGTATGTGAGGTAAGTAAATTATTCGCAAGGAAAGAAGATTCATTATTATGGCTAAGACATGCACACGAATATTTAAAATACATTTATTTAACGTTTATTTTAGTTAGTAGCTCCATCTGAATGTGTTTTGTTATCAACAATTTGTAAATAAGTAAATAATGGGGTACTTAGTACTATTTCCTATTAAAAATAGCACCTATTAAGTAAAAAAATACGTCAAGGAACTCATGATAAACGACAGTATAATAATAACATTATTCTCAATTTAACTTGGCTATTTTTACAAAAAAATCTTGCCTCTACGACGTTTTATGAATAAGAGGACCGCATTACGCAATAGTGCTGTCGCAAATTCTTTACTATCACAATGACCATCAATTTGACGATGATTATTTGACGCAAAAAAGTGTCAATCAACGTTTGTACTGCACAATTTGGTGTTTACTGGCATAGAGCGGTCATGTGTGAAATTGGTTGGTGTCCTTGTAAGATTTATTACGGAATCTAAGATTTTAAACAATATACCGGTAGTTTTGTCGTCAAATTATAGGTACGATATAAACGTAAGGTACGTTTACGAATTATTTTTGTCAGTCGTTGTTTTTTTGTCAAGCTATTAAGCGGTTTCTAGTTTATTTTAATTTATTTTATTATTATTTTATTGCAATTTACATTTAAATAATTCGATTCTGTTCAATTTTCAATGTCTGTGCCGAAACAGGAGACTCAATTTGAATCTCGTCATGCTATATTTTTTTTTCTATAATTTTACGAGTAAAATCTAATATTTGTCGTTTACTTTAGCAAAAGCTACTGAACCTAGTACAGTACTTTTCTTTTACTACAAAACAAATGGTAAATATCACATTTTTTATTTGGAATTTAAACAATAAAGACACCCCCGATTTTATAAAAGAACTTAAAGAACTTATCTATATAATTTCTTATGTATCTTTTAAAACTTTTAAGTGATTGACATTTACTCAAATTTTCTTTACTGACAACTTTTTGGATAGCACCATCCACAATTTGTACGCTATATTAACTAACCAATGAGACACACTCCAATAAATTGTGATATATCAATCCGTGATCGCATCAATGCATTTTTCTCTTTATAACCTGTACGATAAAGTTGATTTTTATATGATAGCTTTGTTACCTGAAAATTGGTCTGCCACATTCAAGAAATAACAAGTCATCGCAACAAATTATAAAATAATAATGTTGTTTTCGATTTCTTTTCGCTTTCCTATTTTGGTTCACATTTGGACATCTTTTGGAGTGCCGGAAGTATATTGTGCATTCTTTGGGTGAAATGTTGTATTAATTTTTTGTTGATTTTCAAGATAACGATGAAATACTCCTTACAAGTTTAAAATTTTGGCAGTTATGATTGAATTTAAGTACCTATATTTCTTGACGTGTAGCGGACAAGAATGATTTTATCTATATTTTTAAGGAGTGAGAGTTTTAGTTGCCGCACTAATATCATTCATATTTATGTTTGCTTATAATAGGTATAAATATATATAGGTACATATGTTTGGAATTACTTCAGTTTCAGAATTACGTACAGTCTCTTTTACTTAAGTAAGAGGCGACCTAAAGAGGCATCATCTATACTTGAGGGCTATATAAAATTGATTAGCGTTTAAATATTTTCGCGCTTATAATATAATAGAATTATTTAGATAACTATGGGCTTTTTTACCTTATCTACTAGTAGGTTAAAGCTTAACTTTTTAGAAGTATTTAGTCAATCTATGTTAGGTACTACTTCGTTTGCGGACATTTCCAAAATAGTAGACTAGTGTACTAAAATGTACCAACGAAAGAGGTTGTATTGCCATTTTTTTCTTACTTGTAATCTAAATTGTATCGTGCTGTTAAGTTATTAAAAGAACTAGGATAGTCTGTGAAATAGGTCACGTAAATGTCAACGATTGTACGTCCACGGTCAGTGTGTATCTAGACCAGCTAGTTAGGCTTTATCTACACTAGTAACCAATAAATAGGTTCAGATAAGCTACAGCAGGTGCAATTACTCGAGCGTTGCCCACTAAAGACGTCCAATACTAAGTAAATAAGACTTCGCCCAGGCATTTTACTATAGCTATATGTATTACCCTGCAAAATTATAATGTTAGCACACTTCTACTTGGCGCCAGAATATTTGGTAACGAGATGGTAATGTTTCTTCTCTGCTCATTAACTTATTTACTGTCGCGCTACTGGACACAGATCTCCTCTCATTTTAAAGGGCTTAGCCTATATTCCACCAAGCTAGACTAGTGTGGGTTGGCAGACTTGCCAGACGCCATCGAGAAAAAATCTCTCAGGCATGCAGATTTCCTCCTATATCATATTATCCTTCATCGATTGAGCATGTGCTACTTAAAATGTTGGGACTTTTTAATTCACAATCCACTGGTTACACTAGGACTAGACTATTGCAGCCTCCAGTACGGGCTTAAACAAAGTCTACACCAGATACTGACAGAATAACTCTTCTGCCAAATCTGCACGCCATCTGAATACGTATTATGCATATTATTTGTAAGAACCATTACCTATGCCGCAGCTAATCTCCGTAACTGGGCTACTAGCGTACATTCGTGCGGAATCGTTGCGATCACGCGACGGTTACGTGACGTAATCTATGCGCCAAAACCTGAATATGATTAGCCTAGATGCCAACAGCTTTGGTTTAAGTGAATTGTGCCCTACATAAGTGGTATCACTTGCGGGTAGGCGGTGATAGATTTAGATTATGTTGTGGGGTAAGATAATAATCATCGGGGTTACGACGCGATCTCGTGAAGAGAAAAAGTATTAACCCGTATTTTTATGACTATACTATATCTTAAGAGCTGTGGTAGCCGAGCGGTGTGACCAGTGGACTGAGATGTCAGAGGTCTCGAGTTCGAGCCACTGACTTTTCGGAAGTTATGTGCGTATTTATCACATGTTCAAACGGTGAAGGAAAACATCGTGAGGAAACCTGCATGCTTGAGAGAATTCTCGATGGCATGTGAAGTCTGCCAACCCGCAGTAGGCTAGCGTGGTAGACTATAGCCTAATCCCTCTCAATTGAGAGGAGACCCGTGCCCAGCAGTGGGACATTAATGGGTTGATGATGATGATGATGATGATGATATCTTAAGCCTGAATATGAAATCTGTTTAGGTTGACATGGGATTAAATTCAAGATGTAAACCGTTTAATTCGAATATTTTGATGACTGACAGATTTTTTGGAAAAAATACAGAAGCTACTAGAATATTTGTATTATTTTACTACATCGATTAAAATTTTCAGTTTGCATTTTGGCGCGATAACTGAAGATACCATTATAAATATCAAAGATCTAAAAACTATAGAAAAAAACGAACGCCACAAAATCTGTAAACTATTATTATATGATAATCTTCAAATTTTACGAATAGAAACAATTTCTCGGTTAAATATTATAAAATGTACATTGTACTTTCTGTGAGCCATATTCAAAATTATAATGAAATTATGTGACTTATTACGTTTCTAAATCCATTCATCCCAATCAACTAACTGTACTAAAGCAAAAAAGCATACATTTGGCTGAAGCTTGTGGTACACCGCATCCAATAAAAAGCTTGCGCCGACCGTACATAATGACGTTAAATCGATCACTAAACCGCAAATCGATATAATTTTATCGACGAATCAGCCGGAATAAACTTCCTTTGCTGATTAATATTTCCAGATAGATTTTACTAAGCGAATCTTTTTATAAACAATGGTCCTAGCCCGCGGAGGGTACACCATTATTAAGATTTTCTAGGACATTTTCAGTAGCAGCATGAAGTTTGGATAGCGAACTTGGCCGTCCACACAATATTCGACGTGGTCATCTAGCGGACACCACGTGCTCAAGCAGTGGAAACCGACGAATTCACGAGAAGTGGCCTTGGCATCGAATTACGTGGACTACATGGAGGAAGAGCATAGTCGAAGCAAAGTCAACGTGCAACTTGGTGTACTCTTCGATACCGTATTAGGGAAGGTGAGTTAACGCTTCGAAGTTAACAAGTGAGCGCATATCTTCAGTATAAAGTCTACATTTTGCACGAGACTAGGCGGACCTAGTTCGGTGTTGAGTTCCTCTAATGAGCAGTCACCTGTACAACGATGACGTGAAACACCTTCGACAGAATACAATTAAACTATTTTATTGCTGTTGTTCTTATTGTGTTCTCGCTTGTGATGAAGGTTAATAGCCAAGCGGATCATTTGATCCTACGATTAGGTAAACATGACGTCTCGTTGCACGTGCAATTGTATGTCATGTCTACTTAATATTAACCGACTCATAATAATGATTATATCCATAATAATATCTAAATGTCTGTCTGTCTGTTACTCCTTCACGCTTTAACCGCTTAACCGTTTTAGATGATATTTAGTATGGAAATAGTGTGAGTCCCGGGAAAGGACATGAAATAATTTTTGCCCCGGAAACCAACCCTTAAAAGAGCGAAAATGGACCGTTAAAAGAGGCCTTCCTTTTTTTAAGAAATTAATCGATTCTGCATACAATATAAGAAATAAATAAGTAGATGGATAAAAAGCACGTTAGATAAAATTACTAAGTATATTACTACGCAGATGAAGTCGCGAGCAAAGCCTAGTCTTCAAGAACGATTACTAAACTTACCTACTGCTAAATTGCACGTCGGTAATCAGCCTCACTATACATAAAATCATTGTTGGTATAGTCAAGTGGCGACGTCCATGTTTGATCGTTAATTGGTTGGTTAACTACAACTACTTGGTTAATGTCTACAGGTTAAGTGTGAAATTGTAACCTTCTGCGACCTTTAAACATAATAGGTATACTTCATACGTTAAGTACGTATAAATCTTTAGTCAATTATCTCTCAATTTATGACTCGCTTTCCACACTCCCATATAATTAGTGCTTGATTTAAAGTTATCTGAATTTAGAAAAGATTATTTTTCTTCTTATTCCGCATAATATTTGACTCTACTTTTTTGGTAAACCTAATACATCTAAAGATGTAGGTTAGGTTAGGTTTTGATATCAAAGTCTAGCAGTGATATTGAGCTTTTCTCTCTTCGATTACCAGTTGGTATTGTTGGTCGGTAGTTTTTTCTGAAACTCTCAATGGCAGCTCGGAGTTTGGGTATGTAAACGGTCGCATCAGAGTCACTATTACATTGAACTTAAAAACATTCTGGCTAACTGTGGATTATACTTCTGTTCACCTTCAAGAGTTTCCATATAAAAAAAAACTGTTTTAACTAACTTCGCATGACCTGCGCATCGAATACGAAAGAGCTCCGATCGGAAACTAAGCTTCCGACCACTAGACCAATACAGCTGTTTATTGTATAATTAATACATTTAATAAATGGGCAAAAACTTTGCTAATTACAGCGTTTGATAAACGTTGAAAAGCACTGCTCTTACAGATTGATATGAATAATTAAGATAAGAAATCATAGGCTCCTATCTGACCACGATCTGGGCAGACCTATCATTACCGTTTACCGTGACGAGATTTTATCATCGAATCAAAAGATAGCTACGTACAAATTCACTTGGGTATATTTATTTTCTTGTTTACAAGTTTACCGTTTCGTATTAAATGTTTTGATCGGTAAATGTTGACTGCAAACCGGCGTGTGCGCATAGAATTATTCGAGGTTCCGTTGTTATGTCCGTAATGAATGTTGTTCTTATAGAGATGGTTACTATGCGAGCAATTATTAATGTCAAATATAACTTAGATAAGTTATTAAACATTTATGTTTTATTGACAAGCAACCTTCAGGTTTATGTTTAAGCAAAATAAGTTTGTACAAACTAGTAATTTATCATCATCATCAACACATTTATTGTCCCACTGCTGGGCTCCGGTCTCCTCACATTTGAGAGGGATTATGCTATAGTCTACCACGCTAGTCTAGCGCAGGTAGGCAGACTTCACACTCGATCGCGAAAATCTCTGAAACATCTTTCCTCGATGTTTTCCTTCACCATTTGAGCATGTGATAAATACGCACATGACTTGGAAAAGTCAAGTTATGTGCGTATTTATCAGTAAGTGAAAGTCAGGTGGCTATTGAACTCGAGAACTTTGATTTTCACAGCGTATTGGTCTCATCATTAGGCCATCACAGCTCAGTAATTTGTATTATGTTCTAAATAGTTATGTGGCGTAGATTAGGTACACGAATAATATTACTTAAGTATTTAAATAAAATATCTGTCTCTCCCATGATCAAGGGAGCTGTAGATTTGAAACTACATTATGAAAACAATATCAATATATTGCGATAAAATCCATAAAATTTCAATTCAATGCCAACAAAGCATAACAAATGAATCTATTACTTATAAATGTAAGAATATGGTTGGTCCTGCCTTGCGAGTTCACTATAATGTGTAGATTATTTTACAGGTAGGTAATTTCTCGATATAATAAATACGAAAGTGAATTACCACATCGTTAAGGCAGGAATACTGTGATTAGTGTAAAGTGGAGCAGAATACACTCACTTTGAACTACTGCGGTAACCGGTAGCCATTAGTCCGAGAGACAGTATCAAATTGTAATTTATCATCATTTACTTCGTACAATTCGCTCTTCATCATTATTATGATTCCATTGTAATCATATAAAAGTAAACATCTATATTTATTTATGTAATATAATTTTCTCACACATTTTTATTGTTCAATAAATTTATAACTAAGCAATGACGTAATTGTATGAAATAAAACGTAATGATAGTTTTAAAATATGCCTGCAAAAAATTAAAATTATAATAAAAATGCGTGATTGTCATGCGTAATTATTTTAAGTTTAAAACCGGATTAAGGATTTTAACAGATGTTTGAGTGTGTTTGATTTATGGTGACCTTTAAAAACGTAATAATACATAGATTAGATCTGTCCTCTCAAATGGTGTAATATTAAAGTTACCCTATTGTATATTGAGATACAAAAAATGTTTGTATTATTATCATACACTAAAGCATTCAACACAGAAGTTCAAGAAGTTGTATTCAACACGACCCAGAAAGTAGAGGAGGTATTTAATATGTACTACAGCATTCTGCCGGTTTGTAATAGGGATGGACAGAATACCAATAAACAGAGCAACTCCGAGCTGTTATTCAAAATTTTATAAAAAAATCATTAATACATTTCTCGATCTGAAAACCCGCTCAAAAATAACGCTTTTATTTTTACTTTGTCACTTCATTATTTGCTCTTCAACCACAACTCTAGAACATAAACCACACTCATCCATAAACTATATCACGTCATACAATTTTTCCATAATATTATGTGTCTGTTCGCGTGGAGAGGCGGGGATCGTCATTAACTAACTGCAGGAGCCCGAACTTACACCTCTGCCTAACCTTTTATACAGAGGCGTTATAGTAATTAATTTTTCACCCCATTTAACTTTATAGTGTTGGTAATATTTGACCTTTGTTGGCACAAGTTGAGTCACACGTAAACCAATGACTAGTTCAACCTTGATATTACAAACCCGATTAAATTACGGATAACATTTTTTATAGCTTAGTTTATTTTTATCGTAGGTTGAAACAGTCAAGAAAAAACTTTTATTGAAAAATGTATTTTCACTTAAATATATGTGAAAAGTTGATATGAATCTTTCTTTACAATAAATTCGTATCACATTGTTTATCTGCGATGAACTTCTTTTGAATGAAACTTTACACTCAAAGAAACGTTCAGTCCAACTTGAGAGATTGACTTGAGGCTTTACTTAGACGAAGTTATGAACGACTTATAACTATTCTTATCACCTTGAACCTAAAGTCTTGTTATGATATAACCTACGTTAGGAACAAGTATAGATATTTTAATGATAAAGATGAGCACGTATTACACAAGATATATTTACTCAACTTACGATCTCCTGGCCTAGTTAAAGCTTTTTCCTACCAGCGCGGGCGCATGGAAAGTATGCATTTTACGAGAAAAACGTATCGGATGACACTTTCCATAGTGACACGTTTAATTTGACAGTAATGATCGGCCATTAGCGGGCTTACGATCTCGCTTTCCTTTACAAAGTGTATTGAATCTTTTCTAATGATACCGTCGTGGGATGAAAAGATGGGTCATATGTTTCTCTGATGAGATTTAGGAAAGTGTAGCATATATGACGATGTCTAGCGTTTTACCGCAATGTATCTTAGCAGTCTTATTCAAATTATAAGAGAGAGATGGCGCTTTAGAGGATAAAAGTGCCATCCCCCTCTCTTACAACCTAAATAAGGCTGCTTATGATTATGCAGCTACGAAACGATTACCTTTCCTTTATTTCGGGTCTCAGATTAAATATTGAGATACCTTGATAACTAAATAAGATGCACCCTTAATGTATGAACATTAGAAAATATATATTATAGAAAAACATCTGCTATTTCGTCATGACCGTCGAATATAGGGATTTACTAAAACACAAAGTAATAAGGCTGCGGTGTTTAAAATTCTATGTAGTAAGCCTATTGCCACCAACCATGCACAAACTCCAACCTGCTCCTGAAAATTGCTTAGAAAACTCGACTTATCTTTCGAGTGTTCTCGAGCTGAGCATTTGTATTCGAATACTACGCTCAACTTGGAAAACAAACCCAAGATTTCAGAGTTAGGCATTGAAATTCTTAATTAGTATAAAACATCCGTTACTTATTGACATCCGTTAAAGCACATCTAGGACTGTGTCTACATCAACCAACACACTTCCCATAGTTCTAAAAACTCGCTCTGAATAAATAAACAGTCGATCAGTGAGGTTTTAACTTTTTGTCTTACTTCCTGGTCATTGCGAATACATCGATACTTCTAATGAACTTAACTTAAAAACTAATGATCTGGCCGTTTTACTCGGCTATCGATATATCTTACTTTTTATTCATCTTCTCCTTATCCAACTTAACACACGCGGCGTATTGAATATTGATACTTATATAGTTAACATATAAAAGTCTATTTCCTTTGATGTCTAGATCAGAGTCGTTCCAGATGTGAATGCTTACTTTATCGATAAGTTTTTGGGGAAATATTGATAAGTAATCAACGCTGAAATATAGATGAACTTTGTAGCTATTAAAATAAAATTATAATTCAAGATAATAAATAATAAAGAATCTCCCGAAATGAAAACGAAACGGAAAAAATTGAGCGATATTTTTGGTCACAATAATATGACATAATTTCATGACAGATAATATATGAAGTGTCTCTAAAAACGAAGACGTTTAAGATTAATGCAGGTGGTTTCCTGTGCCATTGCGGATTCTACTTTCCACTGTTCTCATTACTTACATGCGAGTTGTAAGTATTACTAGGTCAGCTTGCACTGCTCGCGACATTTAAACAAAACGTAGTTTTGTTCTAAATCTAAACAATAAAAAGTATGTACTTAATTTTTTTAAGTAAGTACATAATGTAAAGAAATTAGATAGACTCTAATCCTAATTATTACTAATTCTAGATGATTTTTTTTATTTAGTATAAATATTTTGATAATGTGTGAAACTCGAAATTCTATAAAAGTTTTTTACTATATATTGTTTTCAGTAACCGATTAATTATATTTACGTGTAAACATTATTATGATTTGTGCGAAAAATAGTACCATTTAGGTAAATGAGCTTTAGATCCGTAACTATACTTTGAATACCGTTATTTAAATGAATGTTACACCTCTCGAATCTTTTTAATCTACAAATCCGATAACCTTAACAATACAGTCGCCTTCAAGTCGTTTACGCAAAACCACTCTAAATAAATTCATTTAAAAAACGTGTGAATTCCTAAAAACTAGTATTAACATTGATTCGATTTATCAATCGAGTAATATCGTAATCGATTACGATCAATCGATCATGACCAATCGGTCAGCAGGCTGAGAACCGTATTTCAAACAATGAAAATGTTACTGTAATAAAATTTGGACCGTGACAGACAGACGGACGTATTCATATTTTACTGTTATTCGACAAACAAATTGGCGGAGTCACGAACTATCGTGTGACCATTGTGACCTTAGGGGTCCCCCGAAATGTGCAAAAATGGTCGAAATTGTAAGTTAAGACCACGAGAATTCTGATGAATAACTGGAAAGAGCCAAATCCTAACCATACAGAATGTTAATGTGCCCATATATTATACTTAAATGTCATGCAGTATAGTTGGAGCGATCCAATTACCAATAATAGACACAAGCCTTAAAATTAAGAGCTGTGCCGTGTGACTTGTGGACTGAGAGGTCAGAAGTCTCGAGTACAAACCCAAGGCACGCACCACTGACTTTTCGGAAGTTATGTGCGTATTTATCATTTATGCTGAAACGGTGAAGGAAAACATCGTGAGGAAACCTGCATGCTTGAGAGATTTTCTTGATGGCATGTAATGTCTGCCAACTCGCAGTAGGCTAGCGTGGTGGACTATAGCCTAACCCCTCTCAAATGAGAGGAGACCCGTGCCCAGCAGTGGGATAATAATGGGATGACGATGGAGACACAAGCCCAGACTTCGGGTGTTAACCGCCAAACAATTTTATACATACGCTCAATAACAGAACCTATACTTGCCCTGATAATTGAAATTATAGGTTTAAAGTTGGAATTGATATCTTCGTTAGTTAGTTTACACACGCATAGGTGTATTATAATGACGTATATTTTCATACTTTTCCCAAAATAAATAAATATTCCTGGACATTATGACACAGCGTCATCTAGTTCCGAGCCAAGCAACGAGGCTTAAATATTGTAATAACCTAGATTTGTGCCCCATAAAAGACCGGAAGGACAATAAATGGGTTGTTAACAAGTTTCATAATAGGTAAATCGGTATCTTTTTGAAAACCGTCACAAAAAAACGTGAATATCTTTTTCAGCGTCCGTGAATGGGTCACAGTTTCCTAATGCGGCTATTCAAGCTATTTTCAGCCGTAAGCGCTTTATAGTCCACTCCCGGCGTTCTTTTGACACCAAACACAGTAAACCGCAATATAAATTTAAAAAAAGAGTTGGCTAACCACGGGTTCTCGAATGTTCCATAAAAAAGGGACACATATAAAATTGTCTGAGCTAAAGACACTATTTTAATCTCATCACACAAACTCACTATAAGCCATTATAATACAAAGCCAATACACATTTTATAGAAGTTTCCCATACTCATATTTGGAATATCACAAGTACAAAAATACTCAGTCGAGGTACAAGTATCTTCAATACTTGTTCCGTACGAGAACCGTTCCGTGTCATCAAAATGTAAGTACCATTACTGTAGGTACTATCTACGTCCGCGTCCGTGTCAGCTAAAGATCCGTGATAATAAATGCATTCACATAAAAGCATGTAAAAGACCGTAAGTAATAATAATATACAAGTATAATTACTGTAACTGTTAGCAAATTCATTTAAAAGAATTTAAAGTATTTTTTCTTGATGAACATTTTGATTAAAAAAGTAACAATTAGTGGTTGAGTTAACCAGTAAGTAGTAAATGAAAATAATTGGTGAAGTAGCCTCTAAGTTAGGCCACGAAGTACAGTCCTCCCGTCATCCTTCCAGATCAGGGCTAGGTGAAGCTGACTAAAGCCATAAGGATCTGACCGAATTGGCGGCATCCCTACCTGAATATTACCGTTTGCTTTTTGTTTTTCATTTGAAATAAAAAAGGAACGGTTCCAAAAAAATATAACAGGATATTGACTCACATAATACCTATGCTGAAATAGGAAATCTGAACAGTAACTTTGCCGTTTAGACAGAGCCATACAAATAAAATACCGCTACACACTTGGCACTAAATTTGGCTGCAAAAAATTGCGTGACATTTTTGATAACGGTAGACAACATTCAAGGAATTATTATAAAATGCATATATCTACATCGGAACTAGGGCTTGCCATTCCGATGCTTATACTGCATAGTTAGTCATATCAAAGAGTATGTTAAGAAACGAATTTTCATAGTAGGTACTTGCTCGAGCAATGCAGTGTAGAATCAGGCCATTGCAGGCCTGGCCCACATTCCACTTGCTTTGTTTATCAGCTTTTATTGTGCGAATATTACCTCTAACCTCACATAAGTCTATCCAATTCAAAAAAATATTCTATGCAGTGAATTTCCTTAGGCAGTCGCTTCTTGGAAACTTATTCGTTTAACCTTACTAACCTATATGGGTTTGTTGAACTAAGCTATAAGCGTCATGGAAATAAAATGTTATGTGCACATAAAGTTGGCAATTGTAGCTATTTTCTGGGAACACATTGGCGAAAATGTTTGACGTGATTAATTGAGATGTTGTTGTAACAAAACGTGTATAACGCCAATTCGCTGTACAAATTTAATGTAACAGAGCATAATCAGATATATAAATTGATTGTAGTATGATGTTTTTGCGCGTTTAACATGCTAAGCATGATATCTAAATCTTATCAAAAAGTATGCAAAAACTCAATATTTCGCAATATTGTATTAACTCTTGTAATACTAAATGTATAGCACCCGACATTCAATTTCTCAGTGGATGTCTGACGTGACTTTACATCAAACAGTCCAAGTCAAAGACCGCTATTTTGACCCTTGCCTAAATAATTCTTTCATAAAAACTGAATTATAGTGGGGCACAGCAAACTATTACTCAATTTTAAACCTTAAAAGTCACTTACCACCACAAATGACATCAGCAAGGTTGGTCTGCACGCACTGGTGCGTCACCGCACCGTCTCTCAAGGTCGTGATCTCGCCGTACAGCTGGTGTAACGCCTCTTGATCCGACATGAGGATAGTTCGGGGAGAAGGGCACTCATCCTCAATGCTGTTCGCGTGGTGCCGGGAGGAAGACCTGGATCGTGATCGACGGCGTCTGGAAGAAATAGGGTTTTTGGAAGATTTTAAATTATAATTAACATTGACGCACGTTGTTTTACTAAAACTCTTAGATGAAGGCCCCCATGTATTCGAATAGAAGACAGGACTTCAATGAATATTCATACATCACCTAAACAGAAGTGAAAGTTCAAAATCCCAATAGTTGTATTACATAGATCGTAAGTGTCATCATAATTTTTTGACAATCCTATTTTTAATGCAAATATTAGATCTACATAAAAAATATAGATTCCGTTATTTCTAAAGAAAATATCATGTGGGTTAACACGAATTCTACTGTTAAACAAGATTATCCTTAAAAGGCAACCGCTTCCAAACACCTATCTAAGCGGCGTTGAATAGTAGTGACCCAGAACCATTGTGACAATAAACGGAGGCCTACATTCAATGGTAAGGGCAGGTGACCGACATGATGATGGAGACAAAATGAAGGCAAATACGATAGAAAATATAGTTAGTATAGATATTTCAAAGAGCTCGATACATGGTTAATGCTAAGATTGACTTCTCAATTAGTGCTATGGTTGATCGGCTGCCTTTTACGTAAGAAGTCAATTTCGACAACTGATTGTTGCAGAACAATAATGAACTATACTTATAGTAGAAGAATGGAATCTTATCATTTCAAATGTTTACTATTAATTAGTAAAATAATTAGTTCAGTCAATTTCACAAATTAATAATAGCCAATGTACATGAAATAATTAAATTTCAGAATGACTTAAACGCTTAACTTAACTTTAAGATTTTTCTTCCTTCTTCGTTCACAGGCACGTAAGAAAATTAAAGCAATAACATAATTAAAGGTGGAGTAATCATAAACCCTTTTCTACTGTAAATCAGGATCTCGTTAGTTAAGTTATTCAAGATTTATGTACAAGTTTGACCCCATTTTGATAACAAGAACTAGTTGAAGTCGATCGCAGTCGCAACTAGTTTTAGATAAGATCCCCATGTAGATGGATACAATGTCGTTGCAATCGATGAAAGAACCGCATTGTACGCATTCTTCAGCAGAGTTACCAAGCTCAAGACAATATTGTTAGGAATTCGTATTGCCATATAGCATTCTATATAAATGTAGGCAAGGACAAAACAGTTCAGTTTCTTTCTTTGTTTGTCAACCAATTTTATTATTTATCAATTATTTTTTAAATTTAGTTTTAATTTTTAGTATTGCTGCAATAAAAAAAACATACTTAAAAAATCTGTTTTCAACAGTTCAGTTTTTTTTTATGGTGGTAAGTGGGCAAACGAGCTGGCGGCTCCCCTGCTGGTAAGTGATGACCACCGCCCATAGACATTTGCAACATCAGAAGCTTGCAAATGCGTTGCTAAACCCCTTAGAAACCGTTCAGGTTTCTTAAAATAGGGAGTTACTGAACTGACTGCAAACGGAATTTCCATGCTGTCAGAATAGTCACTCCCCCAATGAGCCCTGGTAACCTTACTCACTCGCAGAAAGACAACTATTGTTGATTCACTGCGGTCTTCTGTAAGGCGGAGGTACTTCCCCATTCGGGCAGCTCAATTTGAGCGAGAAATCTCGCTATGCCCTACCTCCTACTCAGTTTTTGTAGATGTTTGACTACTTGGCATGTACTGGTAATTATAAACCTAAATGTAATCGGAAACCCATTAAGGGATATCATTAATTATGTAATTAAATCGTTTTATTCCCATTCCAATAATTTTCAAATAAATTAGCTTTTCTAGCAAATGCCAACAACAAAACGGCAATTTTAAAGACATATAACTTTTAAGCTGAATATAAATTATTTTACGTTATCAACATTATACAATAACAAGTGTTTTTTAAGTAAATTGACATTATTTAGGGTTATTAATTAAGACACGCGATTTGTCATTATGATTGGCCAAGAATAATTTATGTTAGCTAATCATGCTGTTTATAGGACTATACTTTACTAATTTCAAATCTTTATCGTTGCGTTAAGGTTGATATTTAACTGTAACACTATTCGGTCATCATTGCCCGAATTCTGCCGCGGATAAATCGTTTTTGCCTTCATTAAAACATCATGATGTTTTTGCTCTATCAATTTGATAGTTAACGGTCGTTTGGCAGTTTTG
This sequence comes from Craniophora ligustri, assembly GCA_905163465.1. Classification (NCBI taxonomy): domain Eukaryota; kingdom Metazoa; phylum Arthropoda; class Insecta; order Lepidoptera; family Noctuidae; genus Craniophora; species Craniophora ligustri. The sequence goes on along the minus strand of LR990959.1, from coordinate 13,518,752 downwards.
TCATTACGGTTTGGTCAGTAGAACTGTCGAGTAGTCAGTATTAATTATTCATTTAAAGTACACTTTGACGTTGAAATCCCTAAATCATTTTTTATTTAGGTATAATACACATAGAGCTAATTAATATTGGTTCGACAATTTGCTTCGAGAACATTTTAATGTTAATTACTGCAGTCCTGCACAATCCATAGTTAATACGAGCACATAACCAGCACTAAACATATAAACCTAAACAAGGAATATTTCAATTAAGATGCAATTTTATCATTTGGTACTTGGTGCGATTCCTTAATTGATTACCAACAAATTAGTAAAATAAATGCAGAGGTTAGTTAAATCAGACATATATTTATGATTTGGTGAGATATAATAAAGCCATTAACGGTATTGCAAGAGCGCAATAATGGACAGAAGCTAACCTTGAGCGTCTAAAAATCTAACTAAGATGCTTCTCAACCTTGTTTTTATTAAAAATTCACACAGTATTGGTAGTGTATGAATTGCAGCGGTAATCATCACCTTCGTGAAATAATTGTAAACAAACTGACCTCAGACATTATGAAACGACACCTACGTTACCGTCTTAATAAGCGAATGGAAGAGTTATTGCCTTTTGGCAATGGAAGGACGAACGGACGTAATGATGTCAGGTCAAGTCTATATGCAGAAACGCCTACATCAGAAATAAGTGAGATACTAACACGAATAATGAATGCTACACAATTTGCTCACGGTTCAAAAACAAAGATTAAAACTACAAAATCAAATCTTGTGCACTTAATAGAATTAGCTCCAGATCCTTATGAATTCAATTTTTCTAATACAATGACTAACTGTGAAACTTTTTTGTACATGTAGTATATTTCGATGGAATACTTAATAATTTTGAAACATTGGATACCTGCCATAAACACAAGAAGCATATCTAATGCATTATTTTACAATCCATGTTAATGCACGTCTAAAACAATACGGCTATAACATCAAAATACAAAAAACATATTACAAAATACGTTAGATTTATCAGAATGCAGATCAGATTAGTCACATATTATTCGGCTCCTAAATTGACTCGCCAACCGCCATTTTGAATGCACGCAGTGTCAAGTTGGCGCCAAAATTGGTGCTCTGAACGCATGGCGCGTTCAATTTCGTACAACATGTCCGCTTGGGATCACAGACGTACTAAAATGGCAATGTGACTCATGTTTTTGAGTTTTAATAAATATTAAACCTGTGTTGTGATCTCTTTTGGGATTAGGTTACGACTTAATTGAATGCGTTGCGTGTTTTGTCGTCAAGCATTATTTGCATTCTTAACAAATTGAATCCTTGTTAATCATATACCTATTAAAATAAAAAAAATATAAACAGCTTAGTATATTTCATTAATTTCTTTCGGATGTGTGCATATTTATTCGTATTCTATCTATCAATTTAGTTTAGAATTTTGTTTTCTCGGTATTATTTTAGTATTACTAGCTTGAAAAACAATCCTAGACTCAAAAGTTTATAGAGTGAATTAAAGCTACAAGCAAGTTTATGTTGTAAAAATGACTTTTTGCAGTCAACCCGACTCCATCCTCGACAAATCGCAACGTATTTGGAAATAAACTTAACTTTGACAACAAAAACTTACTCGGGCGTCACTATAAAGAATCCCCTCGATGTTTGATATATTTTTCTCTCTTGCATCAGCTGGGCCAACGTATCGTAAACCACTTCTTGCGATGGTGTCTGCATCGATGGAAACTTTGCTGAAAGTGACGTCCTGATACTTTCCAACGTTGCTGATTGCCCCTGCAAAATAAACCAATGAATAAAATAAATATCTTTTGTCTTAAAGCAATATAATACTATAATATACGCTGCTATTCTAACATAGAAGAGAACAAAAGCTTGTTAACATTAGAAACCAGTATATTTTCATTATTAGGGTATTCTAGAGTAACAGGTTCTTATACTGGCTCAATTATTTTAAGTTGACATACTGACAAGTTTGTTGCTGGCGAATTCTTTTCTTATTTTATCACTTGGGTGTGTTTGATTTTTTTATCTATCGGTCTATCAAGTTTGTACGCAATAAATATTTTAATTAATTCTCCTAGTTGCGATACCGTAACGAATCAGATGTTCAATCTGTAGAATTGCATGAGTATGTATTGTAATAGCGGTGTGATCGATCAGTCTAAACAATGATTACTCAAGTGTACCACAAACTTTAGCCATCAATCAATTACAATCTAGATCTGCTTGAATAAACCGGATGTCTTCATCCAATCTGACCTTCAGTATTTGGACACTTGGCATTGAATCTCATATTTGGTCAAGATAACAATCGTTACAATACAAACTATCCGTATAGGCATAGAGTTTAATGCCATTGCTATTGTCGATAACGGAATTTGACGCGTACTTGGCCTATTTATCTCAAAAGGAATTACGCATATCATCTAGGTATATTACGTTTTGGATTTAAACTAAACTAACATTGGTGTTAGAGGTCTATTAATACTATGTAGTTTCAAATAAATGGAGTGATGTCTAATATTTGCGTAAATGTTATAAATTAATAAGTAGAAGATATTTGTTTATATAATGACCATGTATGTATCCACATGCGTTTTGTTTCGAACAAATTTCGAAGATGCTGAAGCAAACTAATGGCTCACGTAAGCGATAAGCCAGTAACTTGTCACTGCGACTGCATTATTGAGGTCTTTGATCCCAACATTCCCAGCATAATTTATTGCTATACCTGTCTCAACCTGCACTACAATTTATTTTGTAGCGACATACTTTGATATATTGGAGTCTACCAAGCCTTATTTTTATTTTATATCTGGATTATACACCAATCGAATATCAATCATATGTGCAGTTACAATTTCATCAATCAAAATATTGTCTTCATTGACTTGTTAGCACTTTTTGCCGTTACGATTTAGATTGTATCTACTGCTATCAGTATCACCACATATCATTCTAGCGCTTCAAGAATCCACTTGCAGCTAGTCTTGTTTCTGTTGCATTATAAATAATAAATCAATTTAATCAAAGCAAATTTAATCTTGTTCAATTATCAGCAGACAATCTAAACATTGTTGGGTAACCCAGCCTTCAAGACGAAGAATGTGGCAGATATTAATGAGCATCTACTGCGAAATGTGCGTAAATATATAAAGTTAAAGTATTGTACTAAATTTACAACTATTTGATTAAGTGAACAATGTTTTAAATAATCGTCTACTGTTATTATTGATTGAGGTTAATGCTGCGTTTGCTAGTATAATTCATATAACGTTGAATGCTGAAAAACTTTAAGGATTTTGATTTTCTGTAGGCTCAGTTATGTCACATTTGAACATATTATAACCGACATCATTAAGAGTAAACTGTTCTGACATATTTTCATCTGCCTTTTCCCCGGTTGCGTTTAAAACATGTATGGCATGCTTGTCATTTTTAATCCCAGTAATTAAATTCCTCTCATACGGTCACACTAAACAACCTCACAGAAACATTTCAGATATGAAAACTCTTTTTAATGAAGTCATTTCCTCTTATATTATTACTTTTCTTTATACATTTGCCGTTTTCCACGGTTATAATTAAAGCAGTTGACACGTTTATGTTTAACGAGACTGTTTGTTGAATGTTGAATAATTGGGGCCTAAGTCGGACAAGTTGTGATATATGGAACCTGTTTAAGCTATTAATGCGAGTTACGATATTCGAGACCTTTATATTATGCGATTTGGCACGGGCGTGGTTCAAAGAATGCTTTGTATGACACAATTGTGGCATGTCGTCTGTTCTACCAATATCGTGTTGCAACGTCTCATATAAAACAGATTACGATGAATGAGTATCATGTTTTGTTCTCTCATTAAAAGGTCGATTAATGAGTTCCGTTTGATGCTTTAGTTGTTAAAGGTCAGTTCTTCATTGAGAATCAATGAAATATGCCTTTTATGTCTATGAGAGTGAATGCTCCTTAAAGATTTGGGCAGACGTTTCAAAGGTATATTTAAAGAGCTATTTAGTGATGAAGTGATTAAGAGGTGGTTCCAATATCTTTCTTTTTAAATTTCAGTTCTAGGTCATCAAGAACATAAACAACCTTATTATGTAGCAAATAAAGACTTCGAAAATAGTTGATAAAATAAAATAAGTTTGTTGTTTTTTCCTTTTTACTCTTTTGTTTCAAATATACACCAAAGAAAGTAAACAAAAACTTGTTTCTGGTAGATGATACTAATCAAAGCAATCAAATATTTATAAAAAAGATTTCTCATTCAAGATCGAAATATAATTTTGTTTGTGATAGATAAATATTGAGTCGAATATACATTACAAAACCAAAAGAAAACATAGTCGTTCTTCGTTATAAGCTCAAACAAGTTTTACCAGAATTAATAATTTATTGCCATTGAATTATAATTATGAAAATCACAACCAATACAACTATTCCTAACACGATCGTACTGTCCAAACTTAATCTAAGTCCAATGAGCTCAACTAACTCACCTAAATCCTACTCTAAATGTTTTAATATAATGTTTAATGCAATTCCAAGTGGCATTGTCTCAACTAGACCTGTCTCGGGTCTGGTGCGACATTCCATGTCGAATCATACAGAAATAGGCCAGTAGGCTTGCGTAATTTGACAAATTAATTGAGTAGAATTCACCCGTAGGTTAGAATGCCCCATGGTTTATGGCCTGAGGTATATATAATTAATGGAAAAGCAATAAATCCCCTGGTTATCTTATCTGATTTTGTCTGACTGTGAAAAGTAGTACTTGTAATCGTGATAGCGTTCCAATAAATCGGAGTTGGCAGCATTGACAATAATGTTGCAAAACCTTCCAGGGAGAGTTTAAAGGCATCTTCTAGATATATTCATTACTTTGTACAACATATCCATTGTTTCACAAGAGATGACATTGAAAAATGACCTTCATTTTCGTCGTTATCAAGTTAAAAATTCATTAAGTGCTACGAGATAAAATGTTGATTAACGTTCTGTATATTTGCCCTGATAATTAATGTGTCGTATTTTTGATCACCCAGATTTTCGAGTTGAATCCATACATGAATCGTAATGAACAAGACTAAAGCTTAAAAGTTTACCATTAAAAAATAACAGCACATTTTCAATTACCTTTTAATTCTTCGTTAAATTGGATAATTAATTCGAAAATTCAAATTGATGGTGATTTAATATGGCGATTACATTGGAATGAGCTCATGGCGCGGTTATTTTTAGGAGTGTGTCGGCAAAAAGACCATGATCGCAGAAATTCCTTACAGCCTCGGATGACTGGAATGTGTTTGGCGCAAGTTTTAAATGATAGCGAACTTCTTAGTCAATCCATCAGGTAGCAGCTTTCAGATGTCACAGCTATTCTGTTATGGAATTTTAGCCGATAATTAATTGCATCAACTAAATTCTTTGCATTTTATGAAGTTTTTTATTTTGTTGCAAATATATTCTTTCTTTACAATGGACGAATATAGGCTGATGATGATGATGATGATATTCTTTCTTTACAATATCTACGTAAGAAAGTGTTGTTCTTATTTCATATTATAGAATGTTTAATTCATTTTGACCTCAGGGATGAATTAACTATTTCATTACCATGTAGGTACTTACACATGGGTACCATTTATGAAATAATTAATTATTGGAAAATCACGTGATGATTTTACGCTAATTATAAATGAATCGACTTAATTTTTCTTTCAGATAATTAAAATTAAAAGGCATGTAGTGATTGTACACTTAGCTAAATAGACAATTTTTTTTCTGTTTTAAACCAAATATTATTTTTGATGGCATCACATCAATAATATTCCATTAAAATTAATGTCTATTAATTATATTTGAACAAAAACTTGGACCATACATGAAAACAAACACACCGAAACAGGTTTATATTCCTAAACCAGTATAATATTTTATATTTGGCAACATTTCACGGTCAAGCTTCATAGACTAGACCGATTCAACGGACATTAAATGCAAATTAATAAATGGAATCAATCCAAAATCGTTTATGTGTGTAACTGTATTTTATGTGTTTTTGGAACTGTTAGTCTGCAACATTTATGGTATTAAGAAGAATAGACGTACATATACACAATACAGTGTTTGTATTTCTGCGTTGAAAGCTTTGCAATATTTTGTGGCTACTGGAAGATAGTCTATTGGTGTATTCCTTTTAAGTATGTGTATTCAATTTTAAGTCATGCTTCTGTGAATTTTTAAAGTTGTGTGCATATTTATCACAATGCTCAAACGATATAGGAAAACATCACCAGGAAACCTGTATGCCTGACAGACTTTCTTGATGGCATGTGCCAATTGCCTACCCGTACTAGGTAAACGTAATAGAGTATAAACTAATATTTCGCAAATGAGAAAAACTCTGTACTCAGCAGTAAGAAAGTAAATAATAATCTAAAGTAGTAGAGCAGTTTGAAGATGGTAAATAAAATTGGTACTAAAACTATTTCCTTCGTTAAAAGTAAAACTTAACTAAAGTTGAAAGATGATCGTAGAATTTTTGCGTAACATTTCAGCCCATTAAACTAATATAACTAAAGTGTTGATTTACGATTTAATTCAACATTTCTGTCTTATAATGCAGTTAACCTAGTCCAACATTATACTAACTAGCATCTGGCATAACCCCAAAAACACAAAAGAACCTATTAAACTAAATTGCAGTGAGTTTGCTCCAAAAAACAATAATACAGAGAAAGTAGTCTGTGAATTTTAACTGTAATCAAGCATATTCGGAATCAATTTAATTATCTTTGTCCCAATTCGCAGGACCCATTGTTTTCGAGCTATTCTGTTAATTTAATACTTGCAAATATTTGCCAGTCATCTATGTATTATTTATTAAGGTAAAACAAGAAATGTGGGTGTTTTATACCCGCGTTTATATAACAAAGCTATTATCACTTACGTTTACAAAATATTCCTATGATTGCAGAAAATACAATATGGTTGCAATATTTTTGCATTAAGGCAACATTCCGAGCTCGAATTTATTTTATTTAGTAAAGTGGCAATACCTTAAATGAGATATATATACAACATGTACATATTTTAAGTGGATCAAAATATTGTTTCCAAAAGTCGTAAAATTTTTGCATAACATTTTCATAATGTCACGATTAAAATGTAATAATTACAATATCGCGGACTCATTTGATTGTTATTGCAAAAAAAAATACTCAATTTTATTATGTTGTTTTAGTGATAAACTCATACATTAAAATTTAATAGGTTTTTTGTTGATTTAGTAATAATGAAATTGCTGCAAGTGTGGTCACCGGTTAATTAATTGTTACTTTGTGGGTGGCTTGACAGCTTCAGCTGGAAACTTGATAAATAAATGAACGGATTGGCTACGCGAAGAAAAAATAATAACTTTTATTCTCTGATATGGCTGTTGCCTTACGTTACTCAAGAAAAATAATATACATACTCACCGTATAGGGTATTTAGGCTTACAACCAAATGGGTGCTCAATTTGGTTGCAAGCCTAAATAACTTATCTTTTACAAAGAATATAAGTTAAGTCGTTATGTTTGCACAAAGAACTACTGTGATGTTATACGTATTTAAGACATATTTTATCATTCATAGCGTCAAAGCATCAGTGTATTATGATTGGTCCGCCTATAGCTCTCTATCCAATCAATGCATTGTACATATTTACATTTCGATTTTTAAAGAAACTCGCTCTCTGACAATTCTGGCAGTAGACCATTTTCGGACCTTATCCAAATAACAATAAAGGTACAATACATCTCAGCCAAGTTTGCTATTCTTACCTACTTTAGCGTCTATAAATTAGGGTTGATACATACCTGCGACGTGAGGTCCATGATACAGTCGCATAGTGCCTCGGGTAGCGGTGTGAACTGGCCTTGATACGCCGGCGTTACTATGCAGTCCTCGATGTCACCTGATAACAATACAGACCTAGGGTTACTAATAGATTTAATTATATACCTATGTATGTACATATATACAAGGGAAATGTTAAATTCAGGACTCGTGCATGATTTCGAATCTCTCCGCAGAATTTTGTATCAGTTTTTGATATTGATCAATAACTTGTAGGGTATGTATATATATACGTTACCTACGTATTATATATTTTCTTTAAGACAGGAGTCGACGACGTCACTTGAGAAATTCCCAGTGACCACACACTAGTAATTTATATATAAAGTATTTAAAAAAAAACATTCGTATATATATACGAATGTATATGTTATGAACGGGGCTCGAACCCGCGACAGGTGGCGTATAAGCCGATCGTTCGACCACTACACCAACCGTGCTGTCACTTATCATATTTATTTGTTCCAAAAACCTTACCCTTGATAATTCAAAAGTAGGCACCTATTATATTAGTCTAATTGAAATAAACCATTTGACCTTGAAAAAACATCCCCGACCTGTGTGACATAAGCTGTACCTTTCAACTAAATGCCTATAAACCTATAAAAGGCTACCAAAACACTAGTTGCAACTCATTAGCTCCAAAACAAACGTTAAATAACTTAGTTCCCCACTGCAATGCTCAATTAAAGTGGGGGGTATCAGAGTACTGGAGGGGCATAAATCGCGTCGACACAACGAGGGATGTCCTCGGGGGGATGCTGTTGGATGTTGTCCAAATATCCCACATAGTTGTGAGTTGTAAGAGGAAAGCGTTACGTGTGTTTTGTTGGCTAATCTCTATAGATTTTTGAATGCTCATTAAAAAAAAATCATAAAAAATCTTGTATTTTAATTATGTTCGAATTGCGACTAGTTTGTTACGTATTATTAGCGTCTACTTTAAGTAATACATTTTCTTCTTTATTGCAGCTTTCATAGTTACCCCAAAAAACTTATCAGTGAATTGTCGGCATACAACATTACTTTTTAGTTTACCCCTTCGAAGACACTTGCGTGATGGTACGCTGTCTTTAAGATTTTTTAAAAGTTTTCCCGTACATCATCACGAAGCAAACTTAACAATATTATCGCTGAAAATACATAACTTATACTAGAAAGAAATGCGCCAAACGGACGCAACACAGTAAAAATGTCCGCAGTAAACGCAACGCGGCGGTAATATCAGCGATGATATTTATACGTTACATTTAGCTAAATCCGCCATAACGGACAGCTACGTGACATAATCTCCTGGTGTAAACTAATTAGGAGACGAAATGTTATATATTACGTCCTATTTTCGTGTTAGAAAGGAAATATATTTCGAGCTAAAACATTGAAACTAAAAATGGTTGTACATATTCCACACACAATGCTAAAATAAATAGATGGCGAAGGACAGCTATCTGTAATTTTATGTATATGAAAGACCCATTGTCATCATCATCAACCCATTATTATACCACTGCTGGGCACGGGTCTCCTCTCATTTATTGAGAGGGATTAGACGTTGTAAGACGGCTTCGTAATGGTCCTGAATTAGAACCTCAGTTGTGGCATTTATCTGTGTGATGAGCTTGGACATATTTTGTACTGAGGCACAGATTTTTTTTTATGTATGGGCGTATTTACTACCACTTATAAATATCTAAGTTGTGTATCAAACATCTTGTATCCGTAAACCACGCTACTTTTAAATCTTTTTATATAACCAACGCTATCAATAAACCATAGCTGAAAAAACAGTAATAAATTGAGGACTACATTTTAAATCTTACGTCATAAATTCATGAAATAATTACAGTTTATACCTCTGCTTCGTATTCAGTGGATTTCATTCCATTTCAGGGTTTATCTCTCCCTGCTCGCAGACTGAGCTTGGCAAACAATGGCGACGCGGCTACCAGGCTATCATATTGTTGAAGAGCTTGTTTATATTGAGGTTTCAATTAATATTGTTGGAACAGTTTCATGGACAATGTAAATGAAAGATAATTTAAATGAATGGGAGGATTAAAAGTAGAAAGAGATGTATAGAGTAGAGTAATCTTTAAACGATGTTTGCAGGGCGTTTAATTAAAAAATCAGAGAAATACGAAAAAAATAAGTAGAAAATATACATATGTAGATCTTTTATTTCACTAAGGCGAATATTAAACAATAAATACATAAAAAAAACTTTAATAATCAATAAATATTTTTTCTAATTATCGTTATGATGCCTAATGCGTCTCTAAACGTAAAATTTAGCATTTTTTTTAAACATTTTGAATATAGCCTATATTATTTAGGCTATTATTATATAACGCTAGAACGATATTAACGCTACTCTCAAGACCTACTTTTCCGATTAGAAAAATTCTTTCACCATTAGGTACTTTTCAGATTCTTTCACCATAAGGTGAAATAATTTTTCTAATCGGAAAAGTAGTTCTTGAGAGTAGCGCGTTCATACAAACATTCTTTTCCGCTTTATTATTCGTATACATATAGATTATAGATTTAAAACAGCAATTTAAGTACTTCAACAGTCTAATATAGAGCCAACACGACATTGAACCTTTCAATAATGTTTATATACACTATAAAATCCATTCATTCATTTTGCATTCAATAGTTTGATAATGAATATTCACTTCAAATGTTAATCGATATTTCTATACATATTTATATAAACTTATGTAGTATTGTGGTCTGAATTCATCCATTAATATCATCAGGCCATTAATTATCATGGCGGGACATGAGCTTACAATGATACATAGTAATTAACGACCCTGCTGCGTTATGGCGTGACTGGATTTGGCATGGCGATTTTGCCATTGAAATAATATGATGCTATCAAAATATATCAGTACGATAATTTGAAATAAAACCGCGAAAATCAAGGCGTTTCATAATCTGAAATAAGTTATTTCAATGTAAATTAAGAATGCGTGTAAACTTTAGCCGGAGATAAGTGTAAACAATTATGTAGTTAGTTATACACATTTAGAAATACACTTTTCGACTGACTTAAGTTAGGGCCATCGGGTTGTTAGGGCTAGCTCACATAATTATAGTCATTTGATAAACTGAGTACTGATTAGATTCATTGTAATATTGTATAGAATCATGAAATTAATTAACAGACAGAAAGTGTTGCTGGGGAGTTCTTTGCGCCGCTTCTTCTTTCTAGCAAAAACACTAGGAAGCGGTGAAGTGCGGGCGTTTTTAGGGGCTGTCTTTATTGTCGACATTCAAAAAGAGCCAATTAAATTTGGCCTACTTTGAATAAATGGTTTTTTGGTTTGATTTGATCGGAATAAAATATTTAAATCCTATGATGTAAAATAGACACTTAGATAGTAGCAAGTAGATCGAGCTCTGTGGCGTTCACTAGGGAAGGCTTACGTCCGGGAGTAGACGAATATATGCTGATGATGATGATGATGAAGTACATTACAGCAGGCGTAAACACTAAAGAGACAATTTACGCAACGATGCAGTAACCAGCAATATTTACGCACTGATATTATATAACAACAACGATGTACCCGCAACGGAACATTAGAGCAAGAAGTATCCTACCGCTTCCTACTCAAGCACCTGTGTTTGGTAAACAATCCATTAACATTCCACTTACAAGCAGACAATACGTAAACAATCACTATGATTAATGGCAAGTACCACCTCTTAAAGCAAACTTTACTTGTGGCAGGAAGTGGAAAAAAGAGTTCTTTGAAAGAATTCGTCCATTCAAATACTCCACAAATACGAAATGGTAATAATAATAATGAAAACTATTTTTTATTACAGATTTTATCGCGGTATCTTCCTTTAGTATTTGCAATATTTCTAATATTCGCTTAAAGTTTTAACAAACAGTAAACAATTCAGATATTAACGTTATAAGACACAAACACCAAAAGTTACCCATTTAAAATCAACAACAACCTGGCAACACCTAAAAAGAGGTCTATTCTTGGTTGGCGGACCACACACGACACATTTTCTTTTCAATCTGCTCCCCTAGTCGTTATATCTCGTATTCGCACGCGGCGGGCAGTTACGCGCTCACAGTCAGTTTGCACATAACACGAAAAACAAAAGCGTTGAGAGCACTAGGGTAACCTAAATTCTGCTTATACGAGGACCGACGAGGAATTATGTCAAGTGGGGACACACTGGTGGCAACTAATGTTGAGTAATGGTTGTATAACGGATTTTATATTTTTATAATTAATACTGTTGACTTAAAATTACTTTTTTATCGTACTCTGCGTTCAGGGTACCTATCTGACTCTGTTTCTAAATAGCAGTTATGCAGTTAATCCTTGAAAATGAATATTTGGAACTTTGCAAACATTTTTTTCTTTGAGATTTTGTCTAATCCAACTCATCATTTCAACATTGGACTATTGTAGAAACGAGCTCTTGAATTCAACAGATTCATTCTATATTTTGTTTCTTAAATAATAAATCATAAAGCCCACTGACATACAAAAACACTTGCATTCAAATTAACAGTTAGTACAGTACGTATATTGTAAACACATCGATAAAGATGGTCTCAAGTAGGTGTTGCGTCGAATAGCATTAGTCTTTAAGCCACGTGGGCAGAGGCCAAGGCTGAGAACTGCATGTCGACACATTTGTCCGTTCAAGGTTATGAGGTCCTGGTACTTTATGTTGAAAAGATTAACGATTCTCTTGTATAAAGGGTAACAACCCCCCCAATTATCCCTTCTATGTTATGTTATGTTTTTAACATTTTTAATTTCTAGGCTTTATAATTCGTAGGCTAATTATGGGTAAAAACCTAACACTTACCCTGTTTCCAGGGTGATATTTTCACATTCAATCTTTGATCAGGTCTGGTTGTCGAAAGAATAATAAAAGTATACGTCGGGTAGCTAAGTATATGATATAAACTTGTTACACTTAGGTGTTGCCAGAAGATAAACCCAATATTTAAGAAGACAATAAATATTTCTTATAGTTATCTGTCCGCGTATTATTGAATTCTTTAGTAGTTCCAAACAAGTTGAGTATTTCCTCATTCCTGCTGTCTCCATTTATACAATTGACGAATGCATTTAAATACTAAAAAGACTGAATAACTAAATGTAATGTTACCTACCTATACTAGAACTTAAGGTTTAGAAATACAAATTGTTGTTAAACCTCCTTTAATTACCGGTAATAATAATTAAAACACTTGAGAATAATTATATTTCTTATATATATACATACATATAAACTTGCAGACTAACAGAGATCTTGCCTGAAAAGGTAGTTCTAAGCATTGCTTCAACACCGGGTAGTTAGAGATAGATTGACTGTCAAAGAATTTAAATCTCAATACGGAATTCACGCTTAACCCGTTGGTCCACGTGGGTGGTTAGTCCTCGAAATGTCGTAAATACAGAAATTTATCGCCAACCTCGTTGCGAAAAAAAATATTAAAAAAATGTTATTGTGCCTCCTTTCTGTGGCCGCCCGCGCCTGTGGAATTTTTATGCCTTGCATTTTTAGTGCATATTACAATTCGGTTACTCAAATGGTGCCGGACTTTTAGTGTATCTGTTTTTTATTTTTTATCAGAATGGTGTCTGCAACTTAATGGTTTCAATGAAAATTCTTCCATAAACGTCGTCGGACTGATTCAACTGACAACTAAATATACAAACGCTTCTCAATTTAAAAAAATGAGTATCGTTTCAGTATACGGCCGTGAATTTACAAAAATATCTTACAATATCTGCTCGAGACCCGGTTTGACATATGTGTAAAATCATTCTACTTGTAAACTGTCAATAAAAAACGCAATCAATAATTACTCTCGTCCTATATTGCAATGAAACCGTAAATCCGAATTTTATCATTGTATGTTCGATTGATGGCAACAATTTGCCAGTCATTAAAAATTAATTTCGTTCCATTCAACGTTTATGTGTGTCATTACGAGACGAAATAAAGAAATGCCCAAGTTCGGCCAAGGTTTCGGCTTACTTGTTTGGTGTTAATGATACAATGATTCAGTGATTATACGCAATCGCGAATTTGTCTTGTAAAGATCCGGGAGTCAAGCTGTTGACATATCAAGGGTATTTATAAATAATTTTACCCTAAGATTTAATATTGAGTAACTCCATTAAACAGTTCATCATCAACCCATATATTGCCCGACTACTGAGCTCGAGTTTCCTTTCATTTGAGAGGGATCAGGCTATAGTCCAAAGACTTCACACGCCTTCCAAAAAATCTCTCGGCATGCACAATGTTTACCGTCACCATTTGAGCTTATAATAACTGTTATAAATGTTGAATAGTTAGTAGTGCGTGCTTTGGTTTGAACTCGAAGCCCTTGACTTCAAAGTTCACTGGTCACATCACTAAGCCATTACATTACATTATAGAATAAATTTATATTTACTAATAGTTAAGTTTCTATTTGCCAACTGCTTCATAGTGTTTTCGTAATAGAAAGATGGTCTAATTATTTCGGCATTAGTATATTTTGATAGTAAATTAGTATTGAAATTTAATAGCCTATGCGCTTATATTACATATAATATATACCAAAAGTCACTGTAATTATGTCGTAAGACTTAAAATGAATACAGTTCATTGCAAATTCATATGAGAGAATTTATGATTTGGAATAATTTAAGCACTTTAAATTGTAATCATTTCAATTTTCGTAACTTAATATCGAGCATAAAAAAAGTTGCATCAACGATCGCATTACGGATCCTGTTGGACCCAATTCATACTAGGCCGACTTGGTAGAGCATTATTATATTTCTCCTATTCTAGAAAAAATGGGGAAGACCACCAGCCCAACTGCCTCGTTGGTCTAGTGGTCGTACAGTACGACTGCCGAGCAAGAGGTCTTGGGTTCGATTCCCAGGTCGAGCAAAGTGTTAATAGGGGTTTTCTATGAAATTCTTGGTAGCAGCTTGGAGTTTGGATTTGTGCCTGACTAAAGGCAATAGGCTCGCCCCCGGCAACCGGCAAAACGGTAACCTCTGCCTAATCGTTCGGGGACGATAGGCGTGATGGTATGTATGTATATTAGAAAAAAGGGTTAATAATCAACGAGGGAACAGCAAGGCTCGGGTTGTTAAAAGACGTGACACTGTTAAAGATTTGCATTAGTACAAGAAAAAGCTATCGTGTAGGTTTTACTACCATTATATAATAAGGTATATGGACCTGTAAGATTTATTTACATTACTAAGGCTAAACTTCTTCGAAAAGGTCGTATATCTAACACATCTAGAAATGTTTTACAACCAATACAAACAATATGGACGTAGAAAGGAAAATTTTGGTGTGCGGGAGAATGCCAGCTCAAGAGATTTTTGACTCATCCGTGGCAATCCAAAACATTCTATTCCACATTTACTGGTGTTCTCTGTGTCCAAATAACGAGTACTTATTTTTACTTAAAATACTGTAATATAAACTATTTTTTACGGATTTTATTCCGATATAAAAATATTATTTAACATCGACGTTTCGGATCTTTTACAGCATCCATAAGGTCAAAGTGACAACTTCTACATGACCACCCAAATCATCTTCGATTTTGTTATATACGTACATACAATACACTCACGCCTTTATGGAATTGGGGTAGGTAGAAATTACAGAATGCCACGCGTTACGATCTCTGCATACCACTTTTACCTCATCTCATTCATACATCTCGTCATTTTACCATATATAATTGGAAGTTATTTAACCAATTGTATGATAGGACGTAAGATATATTTCTAATCCCCGTGGCAAAATCCAAGAACCCTCACCATGCCATAAACAAAGTGCTATTAAATTTAATTGAGTGTTAGCATGTAAAGCGGCGTTTAGCACCTGTAAAGCATGGCGTCAGGACCCGATTACCATAAGATTATGGTGTCGGTGGTGGGCGTGAGACTAGAAATGCGAATATATGATTGGAGTATTGACAGGCGAATGGTAATGATAAAGTACCACCGTTTATCATAAATTTGAAGATGTTTGTGGTGTTATTAAACAGTGGAAGATATCTATGATTATGGATTTAGTGTTTAGAGGTGAAGATTATATTTTCTTCTTTAATTAACTCTTGTACCAGAAATTGCTATTATTCTCTTTACTCTGATATTTTGACCCTCTTTTTTTTTACTGTGAAGAAGCAGCAGTTGAAGAACATTTTAACCAAGCAGATTGAAAACTTAAAAGAGAAGAATAATAAAGAGAGAAAAGTGGCCATTACTCCAGTATTGAACAAACTTAACGTCACAATGCAAACTCAGTTGAATACACTTTTTAATTATCCCACTAGCTAGTATTTTGTAAAACTACAATACTATTATTAAAACACTATTTTACGCAACGATTAAAATAAATTACGTTACAAATTAAATAAAAAATGTTCAAACTTAGGATTTACAGTTACAAACTTTTTTTATAATTCCTTGTAAATTCCATTTATGAATAAAGCCGTTAACGAACTTATAAGTTATGAAAAGCCATCTGTTAAGTTGGTACGACATGCACGCCAACTACCAAGTAATAAACTTAGAACTTATATTAATCTGCATTTCTGCAGCAAACCGACTTTTGTTGGAAAAGTAATTATTAAAGTTATCGGAAAAGCCTTCACGCCAACTGATATGGTTGGAGCGAGAAAGGTAGAATTGAATTGGTAAATTAAATCATAATATTATAATATACATATATAGAGAGAAGCTATGATAGCCTAGTGGTGTGACGTTTGAAGACGTCTGAGTTCAATCCAGAGACAGGCATCTATGAGCTTTCAAAGTTAGGTGCGTATTCATCACATGCTCAAATGTTGAAGAAGAATACTGTGAGGAAACTTACATGCCTGAGAGATTATTATATTATTATTTCTCGATGGTATGTCAGGCCTGCAACCCCCACTAGGCTAGCGTGGTGGACTATGACTAGACTTAAACCCTCTCAAAGGAGAGAAAACCCGTGGCCAGAAGTGGTATAATAATGATATGTTTTCATCACAATCAGACATAAACAGATTACTCTCGTCCACAGTTGGATGTAGTTTAATAAATATCGAATAACATAAGACTCTGAATGTCTTTAATATATGTATCTAAAATACTCAGTCAAAAAATAAAGTTAATTCCTAGACCCACTTGGCGGTGCACCACCGCGCACACAAATGTTTATGTTGTGGTTAATTCCCTGAACAAATAAACAATAGTGCATTTAGTAGCTTAAACAAACTATATCGCGTGATACTTGCGATAGTAGAAACGTTAAGATGTTTTATTAGTCTAGACTGAAACGCGGTGCGTGATTAATCATACAGCACGAAGGTTTGCTTTTGAAATAGAAATAGTTATTATCTTAGACAGGTGAATACTGAAAAAAAAAAGGATTTTAAATACATTTAGAAAATAAGGTCGTTTTTATTTCTGTATTACCTTGAGTAAAGATTTACCCGTGGTTTGCGACGTACATTTTGCGAACTGGCGAATGACGCCCAATATAGCAAAACTTGGCGTATTTTACATTTTATAATTTTAATAGAAATAATTTATTGTTGCTTGTTTGTGTACATAGTACACTGTATTCAACATATCGTTATGACGAGCTGTTTAGCGTAGCGATATTGAAAGCTGCCTCCTGTGGTAGGGATCCCGGGTTCGAATAATAATAAAAATAAATAATAAATATCCCTGGACATTATGACACAGTGCCAGCTCCATCTAGTCCCGAGCTAAGCAACGAAGCTTGTGTTACGGATACTAGTTGGTTGATGAAAAATGAAAATAAGTATATATGTAGTATACATATCATATACTTTTTTTTTGTAAATACGTAGATATTATATTTAATTAGTCCAACGGTATTTTTTTTTTTTTTAAAATACCATTAGTCCAACGGTATTTTTTTTAAAAAAAAAATACCGTTGGACTAATTTGGTCGTCATCCGATAGAGAATGTCGGTAGAGGCAAAGCTTTGTGTGATGAGTAGGTATGGATGTAGCCATGTATAATATGGATGTATTTACAAAAAAGCTATGTAGTGTATCAACCATCTAGTATCGGTATCAAAATATCCGTATCATAATGTCCGGATATATTCATCTAAGACATCGTATGAAATAATCACGTATAAATTTATACAAAATTATATAATATTAGTTTAACCAATAACTTGAACTGGCGTTTACAGTAACCAGTACTAACTCAGTCAGTTATTCCTACAATATAATCAACGGATTATGCAATTATTTTCTGTTATGAATTACCTGTTTATTAGCTACCTCCGCTTGAGCTTATGATAATAAATACTGGAGTATAAATCCTCATTAGATACGTACTTGAGAGATCAAGAGAGGTGGCTTTATTTATTTTAATGAGTACGCCTACGATTCGCAAAATCCTTTTTATGTCTCATATAATAAAGGATAATGTAAATCCCATTAATTGATACTGCGTGAATAAATTAAAGCTACTGATAACAATTTAATTATTTCACCAAATAGAACAATTGCATTTGCACGACAGACAACCGACATAACATCTTGCACCCGTCAGTCGCACTTACGTTTACTGCGACCAACGGCGCAGATACAGCCACATTCCCAAATTTTAAAATTCTAATTCAAAAACAAACAAACACAAATCCTTTTAGCTTCATTTCCATTGAATTGTGAAGTTTTCAACGAGATAAGAACTCTATTAAGTGTTCTCGAGTGAGGAAAACCACTGTGCTATTACTGACGGTTCAATTTGTAACGGAAAACTGCCGAGAGACTGCTACTAGAGAGTTTCTTGTTTGCTAGTGTCGTAGTTTACGTTTAGTGTTTGTTCGATTGTGAGTGCTTGACGCTTAGTAGTTTGTTTTGAAAGAAAGAAATAAAATTGTATGTAGCGCTATTCCGTTCGAAGTTTAATTCTTGTACGGAACCTATATGCCTACGTGCCTACGGGTAGTTCTCGATGTTTGTATGTTTTAGTTTTAAGAAAAAATAATAGCAAAATATATAGACTTATGAAAGGATGGTGTTTAAAGGCGAAATAATGCCATCTCTCACTTACAATGTAAAAAGTACTGCTTAATCAAGGTATGGTGCAGCTGACACTGTTACTGTAATAAAGATTGGGATTGAAATATATGTAACCAAAATAACATTCCTATCTACTTTGAACTTCAAAAGGAATAAATTATATAAAACCGTATTTTTGTTTTATCTACAGAAGGAGATCTCAAAAGCCGTATTGATTGTCACATAACTAGATCACCGTAATAACATCTACAGTTACCAAATAAAATGATTATAAATTTGTATGGTCACGTAAACCATGTTTTTCTCACCATAAAGTTTTCACCCTGAGCTGGGCGTAAATAATTCTATTCAATGAGTTTATTTCATAGTTTCCATAGTGAATCAGTTATGATTACAAAGATCTAGTACAGAGGTAATAGAAGTGCCATGTTGGTAAATATATGTAAAAAGATACTCATTAAGATCACAAAAGCGTAAGGAAATTTATAATTTAGTGTAAAATAACGCATCTATATAAAACGCTGGTGCGAGGTGCGAGGACATGGATGTAATGTATCTCAACAAACTGGGACCTAAAATGATAATAAGGCAAATTACTCGCATCACAATAGAATTTAGGTTTTAAAAGAAAATTTTGTCCATTTTTTTTGTACTTTTAAGACCTTTAGGTGACATTCATCTTTATCACTCGAGAATTAGCTATCCTAAAACCGAATAGAAATCAATAGACGCAGATAAGACCGAACTATCTCCAAAAGTAGGATCGCGTCAAAATAAAAAAAAAGTTATCGTTACTACGTTACGCTACGTCAAAAAAATTAAACCCTTTAATGCCCCCTCTCAATTTATACACTAAAATATTATGTGAAGTAGGAATATTCAAGCAAACAAACGACAAGATGATGCCCTCGTTACGTACCATTTCTATTATCTGTGATATCTATGTTACAGAGCTATAGGACCATAACGGCCGCGTCGTTGAATATTCTTTTGTTATGTTTTTATGCAAAAAGAGATATTTACGCGAAGGAATGCTTTTTGGTTTAAGTGGAGTAAGATTAATATTCTTAAAAATAAGTTTTTTTGTGATTTTTTATTTTTATACCGTGGTATACAGTGATCTCATGATCGTAAGTGCGACTGCTGACACTAGCACTTTTGATCTATCTGGCTCCGAATCAAACCCAAGCTCAACCACAAACCAATGATTCAGTTACACAAATATTAGGAACTTAAATTATTTTCAGGACTTCATCCTGTCCTGTTATTTTGTTACTTTATGCATAATTTGACGATCATGACGTCATTTTTTTGACGACCCTATTAGTCCAGCGGTAGTTAACATTGCCTTCTGTGCTATGGGACCCGGGTTCGAATCCCGGTAGGGACAAATATTTGTGTGATGAGCATAAACATTTGTATCCGAGTCATGGATGTATTTATGTATGATATGTATGTATTTACAGAAAAAGTACCTATATATGTAGTATATGAACCAACTAGTATTCATAACACAAGCCTCGTTCCTTAGCTCGGAACTAGATGGCACTGTGTTATGATCTCCAGAAATATTTATTTATTATTTATTTACAATATGATGTACCTAACCATTACGGCATAAACACGACCTTACTCACCGATAATAAATGCCACATTACAAGATTCTTATTTCCCTTACAAAGCATCCTATGTATGGCTACTCAAATATTGGATAAGCAGCAATCAGCGTTATTAAGTACGCAATTACTGAAATTACTCTCATCCTCTAACCTCTAAGGCATTAACTGTTACATAGTCACTTAACAAAGTCTATAGAATTATGACCGGTACCACAATGGACGGTCGTTGCATTGTTTCGTTGTGTGCGAGAGATATTAAGGTCAGAGGTGACTAATGTTACTAAACAAAACTATACTTTGACTAATTAGAGGGTGATAGTGTTTTGAATAAGAGTTCGTGAAAAGTTCTTTTTAATAAGCTATTTAATAAAGAGACTACACCGCTATACTTTTTTGGATTTTGAAATCATTTTAATCCTTTACGGCATGCATGGTACAAACTGTTAATTGTTGTAAAGGATCCAAAACGTGTCTAATGTGCGTGTATCGTGTAATCAATGAGTATGACGGAATTAAAAAACCTCCTCCCAAAGTCCTAACACACTTACTACAAAAAATCTCTCAATAACTAATGCGTGTATCAAGAAAGACAAGGTGAGTGGACTGTATAATTTGCATGGCATGCAAATGAACCAAGGCCTATATTCAAAAGGTAAAGTCCGGCTGCTGATGATGATGATAATGCCTAAAATAATATAGAAAAAAGTGTGAATGAACATCATAAGTGTTGCAATTATAACAATTACTCAAAGGGAAAGGAACTTAGTTTTAATACTAGTATGGGCATCTGACCGCCCGCAGCAGCGAATATTTGTGCCGAAGCATGAGAAAGTGTCGATGACCATTAAACAATAATGTTCAAAAAAGCATAACATTGCCTTAGGTAGAGAAATTGATTCACATTAGTCTTGTTTACGTGTTAAAAATATTAAATATACCGTAACCTTTGGTGCACTTAATTATAAAGGTGGCTGCGATGTTTCCGAAAGTGAAATTCATATTACATAAGTGTATGCTTCCGCAAAACGATTGCACATCCCAATAGAATAGGGTCCTTGAATCTTGATAACCTTTACATTGTTCGAACGGTGCAAAGGCAGCGTATTTAATAATTCAAACGGATTTGAATGCGATTCTCGGCGACAATATCTGAAGCAAAAATCGCGGCGTGATGTTAACATCGTGAAATTGTATCGTGATGGAGCTTCGTGACGAACCTTCTCCGGTTTGGGGAACTAAAATATGGCCGCGACAGATTTTTGACCCAGGTCGGCTAGGACAATAGCTTTACTTTCATCAACAAGGTCAGCACCGTCTGTGGTATCAGTACAATCGCGGAACAAAAGAATACGCCGAAATTAAAATCACTGGTGTATAAAATGAGTTTGAAGAGAGCACCGTGGAATAGGAAAGGTGAGTGTTTTCCTCGTATATGAGACGTGTGAATATGGTGCACTCATTATGGTTTAGGATTAGAAACTATTACTGTCAATGGGAATTGGAACAAGCTGGTCGATGCCATTGTTAGTGGCAAGAAGTTCGTTATCACTTCTTTCAGCTTAATAGAAACTTCCTATTTTTTATCGCACTGCTCTTACTTTCTATACGGAGCAATATTATCGTATCAATAAGAATAAATTCAATGATACTGCTATTTTAGGTCGACTCTTCGAAGGTAGTTTCAATAATAAGAAATGAAAAAATAAGGCTATTGAAAAGGTAATTTGGTTTATTTGAGTAATTCATTGGCAAGTGATTGTTATAGACCACAAAAGTACTCCTATGTGGAACAACATCTTTTTTGTGATATGCAATTTTATTTTGGCATGGTTTTGCTAGATTGATATTGATTGGACAGTTATAGTAACTTAGAAAATTGAAACATGGTCAATAAAATGGTATAAATATAGTTTCTTATTAAATAGGCCAAATTGTTAAAGATCTGTCAATATTTTTTATCGATTTGGTACAATAGACTTACTTATAAAAACAATCTGCGTACTATTCAAATGAGACGATAGTTCAAAAATTCATTTTACATGGGCCAATCAATGTGTCTGATACTCAAAGCCGAGTATAATATAATTGAAATGGACCACCTGTAGACACAATAATTAAGCAGTTTGCAGCAATTGATTTGATGAGGATCGTAGACATTCGAAACTACTAATTAAACCGTACTAACATACAAAAGAAAAGAAATGCAACGGTTTTGCTCAATTAAATGTACCGTCTCAAAATTGCATGGGAACTGGGTATGTATGGCGAATGTATTCATTGCCAAGGTTTTGATATCACAATAAGTCCAGTAGTTAACTGATGTTAAAAAAACTCGGAAACTATTGTAAACTGTAACAAAGGAATGATGGGTCTATGGATTCTCTTGATGTATTGTAAGGAAATGGAAACAATTGCATACGATTATAGTGCTATAAAACACAGTTCTCAGTATATAATGGGATTGAATAAAAATTCTCTAGTGAAGTAATTTAGATGTTAGTAAATTTCAAGTGATCAACATATGATCCAAGTCAAACATAACACTTTCTATGCATAAAACATTTGAGTCCATTTCTCCAACTCAATCGATCCATATATGTGGAAGATACTATTAATCTATTTCATATGCTTCTGACAGTTCTGAATCATCGTGTAATTGTATGCAAATATATCTACATGTTTAATTTTCAAGCAGTAAATATACTATGCATAGAACTATTATGCTTGGATTTAGCTATTCCATTAGTTACGAAACGTGTCAAGTATAATTTGTAGTCGGTAACTGCTAATCTAGATAGCAAAACTACCAACAATTTGTCGACGTAACATACAATAACTGTTAATCCATCAACATCATCTAGTTATAAAACTGGTGATTTAATTTTATGTTTCACTCAAACGTTATAGTTTAATTGCATCATCCATAAACAGGAATTGATAAAATGACTGGACAGAAATATGAAATGTCACCGCTAATTGAACCTCACGTATGTAACACAAAGAAAGGCATGGGTCAACGATTCTGCAAGCTAACGGTGTACTGATGTCAACTTGAAGAAACAAGTTTGAGTCTGGCGAACCACCGCTATGACCATAAAATACGGTCCGATGACAGACCTGGATAATATTACGAGTATGTTTCTGTTTATAACGTCCTAGAAATTCCAAGAACTTATGTTGGCTACTGGCATTTTGACATCTGTGACAATAGAAATCTTAGAGATCAAGCTCATAAATGCCAACCAGGAATGCGATGCTAAAACTGAGATACGTTTACGTTGATTGACAACTTTTAGTTGACGTCCGGACATAATGTTAAAGATAGAGGAAACAAATTGCGTTTGTCAAAAGTATACGCTAATACCAGATGTGCAAGTTAATCACTTTGATTGTACCACTATTGCTTTCTTTTGGGCGGCTTCTCAAATTTCACATTCACTTTCATCAATATCGATCACAACTTATTCTATGTCTTGATAATCATCAAGATCATTTAGACGCTCGTCAACTATCACAACAATCAAAACATGACATATGAAATTGATTGTCGAGATGCCTAGTATTGTATGCCATTGTGATAAGGTTCGTATTCGTCAGAGTTAAATTTGTGTCAGTAAAGCTATGTTTGTCGAGTGAGACACACGTGTCTGCTTATGTCCGTTCTGTCACAACACTGCCTAGTTGTCGTGACAATCGGTTGACTGGTGAAAATCTATAAGAACATGTTTTCTTGATTTGCATGCACAATATTTAAGGCCTAGAAGACCGAGGGACAGGAAAAGCCTATAAGATCGAGGGAAAGCGTTCTATAAAGTTACATTCAATTCAAGTAACCAATGCACTTGTTCGGCCGCTTTTGATAAGAGCCAGTTCAAAATTAAAGTTTCCGGTTCTCCGCTTATAACCGAGGGAATTATAAGCTCAATATACATTTTGAAACAAAAGAACTCATTTAAAGTTCACACTGTTGACATTTTCACACAATTATCAGATTCTTCGCGTCTTAATATAGGTGTAAGTGAATTCCATACAATTACTGTAACTTTCTAGCGTGCAGGGATCGCTTTCAATGGTGCTTAAGTAAAAGCCAGGGTCATATGTGATCATGAGTCGTGACGGTCTTTTACATTTATGGGCCTAAGAGTGGGTTATTGTTTACAGCTAACGTTTGAATTCAGGCTAAATGCATACACAATGCTTTACCGGCTTTTAACGATATAACTCAGAATTTAAATTGAGAAGTGGGTCGCGAATTGTATTGTTATTGAAACATTCTCAGACGAGGAGTTGTTAGAAATGAAACACTAATTGATTTAATGGTTAAATAAATTAAAGTAAGAGGATGTCTAAAAAAATAATGAATTGCTAAAACGAAGGACAGTACTTACATTAAATTAAAAAGATAAATAGGAACAAACATGATTACTGACTTTCTATAACGTATTATAAACGAGTCGAATGTTTCACGAGAGCCTAGGTTATAAACCAAAAGGAAATGAGTTAATTATTATTGTTAATGTGTAATTAGTTGTATATTATGACCTTTATTTGTTTTGTACCTTACAGTGATGTGAAAGTAAGCGTAAACCAAAGCTCCGTATATAACAATGCACAGTCGATTAAAGAAAGTTTCACTAGTTAACTCATATTGAGTAACAGTCTGGTCATATCGACTATGTAATTCCATTCATACAGTATTAACTGAACTGTTTAATTGAACACCACGTTTAGTTCCCTTATCTGGACTCTTTCAATCACCTATCACAGCTAATACGTCTAAACGAGACAAAGGCATCAGCTAATTTGCTTGTCAGTACAAAATAATCAACATTGATCTACCGTCGGTTGCCAAACAATGAGCTTCTGGGCAACCAAAGGAAATTAGACCTTATAATTCGGAATTAAAATATAAATTTATTTGAATTTTATTCAAAGTGTAGTTTTTGTCATTTCCGACTAACTAAATATTAGCAATTAAATATGTTCCATGATTACCTATGATAAGATTTCTTTTTCCTTATCAGACAGAATGGAGCTTCTTTAAGTAGGAAGAGTGTGTCAAATGAGAGTCAATTTGCTGTTAGAGGCTGGTGTATGCCGTCAATAGCCTGAGGTGCAACTCATTAAATATACTTTCGCTGTTCTCGTGACGTGCTTTACTTGTTCTTTTATCGTAACCGCCACCTATCTCCGTATCTAAGATTTAACTCTGATTAGGAAACAAGTTCACACGAAGTGAATTCGTTCAGCCGTAATTTCCTGTTCGCAAATTAATATTTCGAAATGCAAAATTAATATTGATTTACAATTTTGTCAAGATCATAAATAATTGATATAATGCAGAGTTACAAGGTATATATACTGAGGAAATGAGAAATTTTACTATTTCCCACATATATATTTGGGTACTCAAGAAAACAAGATATCCAATCGTGGATTTACAAGCTTTTGAATCAAGTGATGAATGAGTTAGATAATAAAATTTATAATGACAGCTCGACAAGTGAAGGAAGTTTGCAAATATGGCATCTTGTTACGAAAAACAAGATTTCTGAAGCTCAGGTCAATATACCTAATGCTAAACGCGTAGTTCCGAGTTCAATAAACTTGTTTGATCGGAGGATCCAAATTACGTTTTTTTTTTGTTAATAACCGTGGCATGCGGCTTTATAAAAGAGGTATTCGGAATCTAAAGATCAAAGCTTTACTCACACAGAAGTCACGACATGATACAATCGAAGGAAGATTTGACGTCCAATCATCTACTGCATTGATTCTTAAAACAAAGATAGAATCACCTGTGACGCAAGGTATGAACTCTATGCCCTTGTATTAGAAAGCAATTTTGTGTGTAGTGACAGCAGAAGTAATTCAGTGAGACTTTATGTAAGTGTCGATGTTGATCGATGAGTTTGCAATACAAATGACGACAAGTGATGTACATCTGTGCTTTCTGATATGAAATTGGATTGCTGCACGAATTTGGACGTTGTTTAAATTGCATAGAAAATAGATTTCAGTGTATGTATATTTTCACATATCCGTGCGTTGAATAATTACATGACTATTGTGCGTAACATTTATATTATGATAGAGCTTAAGAGTAACATGTCTCAATTATAAGTTCTTGGAAACTTATGTTGTATACTTGGCAAAAATAAAGTGCTTCCACAGTTATGTGAATAATAGTGATTGTAGTTCTTCTAGTTCATGTCTCACGTAGTAGAACGCGAATCTTAATAGCGAAATCACGAATTTCTTGAAAAAAAAAACACCTTGTTTATGATCTTTATCTTTCGGTTGTGTCACTTCATTTTGATTCATATTATGTTTTGCATATGAATGTGACATTTCTTGTGGTAGACGAACATAATAATGCACATTATATGGTTCGAATAATACGTTGAAACAGCACATAATGTCCAATCATCTTCATCTTGATTCATGTTTCAATAAATTTCAGCTGCGTTGAAATTTATTGTTTTCCTAGCTGATATTTTATTCGCTACTATTTCATTGATTTGACGCTTTCTGATGTATGATGGTACATACAATACTATTTCTGAATCATGTTACGTGTTACCATTAAAGGAATGTAAATTTTGTGAAGGTAAACTATCATCATCTTTAGTGACGTCTTATAAATTATTTACAAACGTTGACATTAAGATAGTGTTTATGATAAGTATATCGTTTCCAGTAGTATTCAGATGTATTTTATGTTTGTGAATTTAATTATGATTATATTTACCTTTCAGCGTCTTCATACGAAATATTACCTAAGTAAGTAGATGGTGTTATGTCATAATGTCCGGGAATATTTATTATTATTATTATTTATTACAATTATTAATAAAGTACGGTTTTTATATTCCATACTATCCTATTTTATGGGTTTGATGATTTATAATGTTTTTGTGATACTTGATTTTCAACATGAATGTCAATATTATGAAGACACATCTCCGCTATTTGTTGAAGTGTCCGTGGTCATCTTCTAAATTATTTGCAGTTGTTTGGATATTTTGATATATTGTTACATTAAGAAACAAATCTTGTGTTCGGGAAAGTTCGTAGATACATGTTAGGTGTCATTATTATATATGATCTGTACCTTAAGGTGAGAGGTGATCAGCGTAGAGAATATTTTAAGAGATTTTATGATATTATTGTACTTGTAGGTATTATATTTGTAGGATTTATAAATTATGGAGAGGATGCTTGAAAGACGATTCACAAAAAGGATTTACAAGGCAAATTGCAGTACAAACATTGAAAAGACCGCTATAGAAATAGGGACATACTCCTACATAATTAATGAGTTCCTTCATAGTATGGTAACATTTATTAAAGTAGATAAGTAAAAGAAGAATGCACAGGGTATGAATAGGGTAAGTTTTCATTTGGAAATTGGCTCACATTGATTGCTGGATAAATGTGATCTGATGATGTAAGACAATAAAGATAATAAAAATAGTATAGACCTAAATAACAAAAATTATACCGTTAAAATTAATATACCGATTCGATTATATCTTTCTCGGTTCCGTTAACTTTAGGTAATAATTACCTTTCCAACAAAAGTCGGCTTTCTGCAATAATGTGCATTTATATATATTTATGTTAATGTTTATTACTTGGTAGTTGGCGTGCATGTCGTACAAACTTAACAGATGGCTTTTCATAACTTATAAGTTCGTTAACGGCTTTATTCGTAAATGGTGTCGATAAAGAATAGGCTATTACGGATTTTGAAAGGAATTTTAGTGGTAAGAAACGACTAAAATTATTGCTTTCATTTTATTACGTCGATAAAACCTAAAAATCTACTTTTGAAGTCACCATTTGGAATTTTAGCGCGCAAAAGGGAGCCATCTTGGTTTTAAGAGTGCATATTAGAACTAAATGTCTGAAACCTCTTTTTTTTGTTATACATTACAAACGAAAAAGAATTGTAGAACAGGAAAATATTTTTTATTTAATAATAAATCCCTCTTCGAAGTTTATAAATAAAAACCAATCCTTCTTGGTTACTTGTTGCAAAGGTTTACATAATATTTGGTATAATTTTGTTGAATACTGTTTTTATATGGTGAGTAAATCCTATTAGAAGTTGATAGAGAATATAATAAAACATATTTATGTTAAATTATGTATTTACCTAATGCTTGTTATTGTATTATAGTTTCAATAAATATATAGTTGGCAATAGTATATTTTGGTAAACGATACTTAGTGATGTTTTTGTATGAATACGAAAGAGTTTTGCTGCATTTTAAAATGTTTTGACGATCCAACTAAGAAGTTTACGGCATTTTTGTTTCTATTTTTAAACAACAATTTTTTTATTTTTTATTTTATTTTACCTAGCTCGTACTATTTAAACCTCCTTCGGTGTCGATTTAAAAGGCACCACCAAAACAATGAAGAAAAATAAGTAGGCTATTAGGCTAAGGTAATGACGTCATTAGCACATAAACAACATGTCCAAGCCATCACAAGAGCAAGTACTATCGATATACCTAGTATAGGTATGCTTTCACTCTTTAAGCCATTTCCCCATATTTGTTTACGCAGAGCGCCGAGCCTTATAAGGGTACAGTGAAAGGGGCATATTGTTTTACCTGTCCTTTGTATATAGCTAATCTATGGCTTATATGGTGCTTGTCAAGCTAACAGTTTTTTTTCTATGGTGTTGATCAAGATTGACAACATATGTTTTTTGGTTTGCTTTTTGGATTTTTTCGTAGGTACTTAATTCGTTTGTGGTTTAACTTGTTTAGGTATATTAGACCCTATTTATTGTAAATAACTCATGTTCTTTTGGTATTATTATGATAGATTTGTAATTTAGGATGGTTGCTACACAACAGCTTAATTTTAAATAGCCCCGGTTAAACTCAACAAGTAGGTAGTTATATGAGTTCAAATAATTCCAAATAATACGACGCCTTTTTTTTATTTACTAACAACGAGGAAACTGAGGAAATCTGGTCTTGATTACAAACATGGAACTTAAAAACAAATATGTATATAAAATATATATAACCCTTTACTACTCCTACAGATATTTATAAGTAAGTATACTAGATTTAAAACCGAACGATAATTGATATAACAAAATGCTCTAGAAGCGAAAGCATGGTTGGCACATTTCCGCAGAAACATCTGCGAACCTCATTAAAATGCGGTACAATAATAAAGTGGTTTTACATCCAAAATCTCCATATAACTAACAACACAAGTAAATTCCGACGTCCGAAGAATTAACGAAGCTATTATATATGGGGAAGGAATAAGAAAGTAAGAAATTTACCGGTTACATTGTACCTGATCGACAAGGCCGTTACCGCATGCCTTTTACCGCAGAATACAAAATTGACTTATCAGTGAGACGAACATGACAGAACCTGCTTCTGAAATATCAGTCGAAGGTGGTGGTAAATAAAGAATATGAAGTAATTTTTCCATAACAATTTTAGTGTGACATGAAGGAATAAACACGATTGATATATGAAGGGTTATTTTAATCATTCAAAGATTTGGAAGACGACATTTACTCAAAAATGAGGTAACAAAAATATCAGTTTTAGCATGACATTACTGGACTGATACAGAAATATACCATCTTAGACTTAAGCAAAATAAAATAGCATGTTATGGATTTTATCTCAGTAGGTGTATTCATATTGTTTAATAGCGAAGTTTCGGATCCTTTACAGAACCAATGGTCATGGCCATATCCGAAACATCGGAATAAAATTTAGTAGTTTTTTTTTTCAGTCATAGATACAGCTATGTTGAATAGTCAGTATGATGCTGTCCACGCCTGACAATATTTTATTGTTCACGTTTATAGTGATGCTTTGTTAAACCAATTAAGTTATACGGTGACATTGATACTAAAATTTTTGAGCAAATCAAAATTGACAGCAGACGTTTTATCTCAAAGCGCGAGTAATATCTCTGGTGTTTCTCAGCGTCTAAACCGTTACCGCTTACCATCAAGTGGGCAATAAACATAATTGGTGAACTGAGTATCTTAAACTCAAATGATATGGTTTGAAAGTCCTCTTAATATAAATTACAATGCTTCGCAGCTTCGCTTGCTTCTCACCTCCGTGCAGCGTGTGAACAATATCATTTTGACATTACGATATGCAAATAAAAACAGTAATAGCGTCACATTACGCCCAGCTTTCTATAGCTATTAACCATAGCTTGGGCTGATGAACGCTCATTTGTCGTTGCTAGACGTTCTAAGAACTGAACATTGTTGATTTCTAAACAACAATAATATGAGCAGTGTTTGATATACAGAAAAAAATGATGTTAAGAGCTTTATAAGACGTGAGACCTTTATTCCCGATAAATGATAAGATATTTAGGAATTTAATTTCATTGAAATGATTAACAACAAAAAATTAGTATGTCAAATTAATTGTTTTTATTGTTTTATTTTAATCGAATAAACGAAGGAACCGTTGCTAGTATGAACTTTACCGGCACCTTCCTAATTGCAATAATTTTAATAAATGTATAATCACAAATCTGATCATCCCATCTACTGTCCCACAGCTGGGCACGAGTCTCCTGTCAGTTAAGAGAGATTAGGCTATATACCTATAGCTAGTTAGTGCAGGTTGGCAGAATTCACACCTAATCGAGAAAATCTCATATTGATGCCAATTTCTTCACAATGTTTTTCTTGACTATATGATAAATACATACAAAACTTGGAAAGTCAGTGGTGCGTGCCTAAGGATAGAACTCAAGACCTTTGACTTCACAGTACACTGGTGATTTGACTAGGGTATCATAGGTAAGAGATAATAGCTGCAGATTAAGTAAGTCCCTTCATCATCACCATCAGCCTATACTCGTTCACTGCTGGACGTAGGCCTTCCATAGCGATTGCCACAGAGCTCGATCTTCGGCTCTTCTCATCCAATTGCTGCTAGCTGTGGACAGCGCCACTAAATATCTTGCCCAGTAGTAATCAATTGATCAGTAATTATTATTAGTAATATTTGAAGGTTGTACTTCAATCCCTTGACTGGGTAGAACTGGCACAAGACAGAAAGCAATGGCGAACTTTGATGTCAGAGGCCAAGACCCATTTCTTGCGTTGAGCCAGTGAAGTAAGTTACATTAATTTTAAGTATTTGATACTCATTCAGAAAACAACGTAGGAGTTTTTAAGTATACCTGTAACAATTTATCAAGTATAACTAAGTTTAACATAAACGGTTTTACGAGAAACAAACTCTATGATAAAATTTTTTTTTTTTTTTTTTGAATTTTTCTTTCTTAATAAAAAATTTAAAAATCTTGGCTTGAAATAAGCTAAAAAATACAAAAAAAAAACTCTATGATAATTAAATTCAAAACATTCGATATCGAGTTGTAACCCAATCGTGTAGATTAATCGATACCTAATCGGAGTCGGTTTCACGTGACATTTCCTCAATAAACAGATTAGCGTTCAATCGAAGTTATTACGTTTAACATTGAATAGCGTGTTATGTACACATATGCTGTCAAAGTGAAAAACAGAATAGAATATGTAAACTAAAACCATGTTACATATCCCATTGTGTAATCTATACTTCTATACTAATATTATAAACAGGAAAGATTTGATTGTTCGTTTGTTTGCACTGAATAGGCTCCAAAACTACTGAACCAATTTGAATTTTTCTTTCACCATTAGAATGCTACGTTATCTGTGTTGAACATAGGCTGTATTCTATTTCAAAAATTCTTTTGGATCTGTATGAAAAATTCAATTGAAGTTTATATTTGTTTAAATATTTATTAAATACTTTTATGTATCTTCCCGTGCGAAGCTGGGGCGGGCCGCTAGGTTATTATATAAAAAAAAGATTATATCATGATACGTCACATTATTCTTTATTTTCAAGTGTTTTTTAGGCCTAATCAAACATTTTCTCTATGAAATCAAATAAGTTATATTAAGTCAAAGTCAAAGTCAGTTTTTATTGCATGCTAAGTGTACATATTGGTGTTACAGGGAATGGCGAGTACTTATGACTTAGCGACCTTTTGACATTAATGACATTAATTTATATCTTGACATGAATTGTATAGGTATACCTATAGATTTTTAATTATTATTATTATTTGACTTTATTTATTTTATATTTTTGACATTATGTTAATGTTATGTTTTGACATAATTATTTTATATTTGACATTATGTTGATTTTTATGCATTGGGATTATTTATAATATACATATCTATGTGAATGTGAGCACTTTGTAGGTAGATAAACATACGCTTACAAACTAATGTCTGGCGGCTTTGGGTTTTTGAAATGGCCTACGCAAATGTCCCGCTGATCTTGCATAGACGTGCGTCGGGTCGTTAAGCTCCCACAATAATGGTTTGAGCTGAACGATGGCTGACGTATGCGTGCTGTCAGTATGGACAGGTCAACTCAAAGCTGCACTGGTGCTTTCTTCAAAAGGCCATCCCAGACTTTAACTTACATCGTCAGGCTCACATATTGTAACCAAAATGTTTGGACTTTAAAAGAGACCATGATTCTCTGAGTTTGTTTCGGCATTTCTTCTCAGAGGTCGTCAGTTAGGAAATGCCGATGTCAACTAGATACTAAAAAAAAAAATGTACATGACTTGTAAAAGTGTCTTTAAAAAGATCTATTTACAGAAATAAACAATCATTCATTCATTCAATCATTTTGCAAGCATTGCAACATTGAGGGCTATCTTAACTAGTATTTTATTTTTATACATAATATTTCATTACATTTTAAATTGTAACCATATTGTTTGTATTATATTCATTAATTAAAACTTTAAACTTAAACTTAAAATTATTCTTAAAACTATTCAGAAAATAATAATAATAATTTTAATGCAGCCTGCATTCATTATTTAATGTAGGTTAGTAACAGTAATAATATTATTATTTACCGATTAACAACGTAGATAAATCTCCAAATCTCCATAATATTGCGGAAAATACCCCAGTCACACCTCACAAGCGTTAAACAAATATTTTGTGTAAATAATATAAAAAAATCTGTTTATAAAAAAAGAAGACACCAATTTTCTCAAGTGGTCGACCATTAAGTAATATTACGCATGTAGTTTGTATTGTAAAGCTAGTTATACACACGCGATTAAGGTCAAGCCGCGCAGTGAAATAGCAAATTATAAACGAGAAAAGTCACTGTACTGCTACAATATATTTACTAGTCCGAGCTTTTTCTAGAGTGACACAAAATACCGCACAAGAACATTAAAAATACTTAGATGTGATTTGTACATACCTAATACTGACTGGCTTCTTTATTATTAAGGTGTAACGAGCCGAAATAGTATTGAACTTTGTGACTAAAGAGGAAATAAACGGCAGCTGTAGCGCCGTGAAATTTTGCGCTGCACTGTGACAGCGCTGCACTGTAGCCACTGTGTAAGTGGCTTTACATTGTCGTTGAGATGTCAACTCATTGTCGGGTGCGTGCTAAGTGTCGTGTGCGAGGGCCGTGAAGGTCGAAGGCACAGGTTGTAAAATAAATGCCCTCATTTACTTAAAGTACCTGTGTGTTTGTATAACTCATTAGCTACTAAGTTGACACACTGCGTTTATGATACATGTTTTCTGTGACACCGGTCATTGGAACTTTAAAGTTTGTAAACCTTTTGTATTTTGAATCTTTGAGGGCATTTCTTTGCAGGTAAGGACGTCGTCAGTATATTTAAACATCATTGACGTATCTTCGTGCCCATTTATATGCCCGTGCATGGTTTTTTATTTAATTATTCCTTGCTACTTTCCTTCCCCATATTATCAACTTTAACCATGCCAAATCTTACACTCCTTCAATACCTGTTAAATCGGCTGACAAACAGAGAAGATACTGGTACTGAACTGCTTTGTCTTTGCCTAAATAGAAGGTATGAAAAAAAAAACTATTCCTTTTTTTTATTACATTAAAACTTCAGGCAAGACACGGGTCAATTGCACGAGTAAAAATAAAAGAAGTAAATTTTGAAGACTGGCTTTTTTTAAGTCTGGGCTAGAATTTGCGGTTTCAACTGGCTGCATTTTTCCGCTGCATTCGAAAAAGGCTGCAAATGTGTGGAGTTTGAATTACAAAAAGTGAAGCTTTACCCTCCAGTGGTTTGTTTGCTTTTGCTCGGATATTTAATGCTTCTATCAAAAGGAAGTTAATGAATACCGAGTTATTGCTCAACAAATATACCACACTTTCGACTTGACAATACTCCTTAATATCTGTGTAAGCAAATAGTCACAATCGCTACAAACATCGTTTAATTGGTATCGCAATAACCACCTAACGAGACCAAAAGCGCACTTCATTTATTTTATAGACACTTTTATGTATTGTTATAAATAATATATTTATGTTCATATATTTTATCGTCATTTCAATGCGCTTAGATCAACGAATGTAAATTTTCATCGGTCGTTACTTCATGATGTATGTATAATTCAATCAGTGTAAAATCTCAAAACGGTATCGTTACGCATCGTTTACTAGGATGCAATATAGTTATTGATCATTACTATGAGGTGAATTATAGACCTTATTATTTTATACAATAAAGTTTAGTTTAGTCAAATTCTGAAGATATTTCCTATAATAACAACAAATTTTCTTCGTTTAAATTTTGTCATATTTTACAGCATCATAAATAATGTTATCTCGTCACCCAACACGGATAGGTGACTAAATTCCTTAAAAAGTATTTTTTTCCATTTTCTAATTCATGTTAGTGAATTCTTCTCATTATTTATTCAATAATCGATACAATTAAGTGTATTTATAATGTTATAAAAATCGGTAGTGTTTTTATTATTCAACAGCTTTCCAAGATCGCCTGTAGGTAATCTATAAGTATTCAGAAAAACTTAAGCTGTAATAAACAAAGCTGGTATGAAGGCCACAGATTATTATCCCGGAAAAATAAGCCATAGCTATAAACCATCCCACGCTGAAAACCACAACTAACTACCTAATGCTGGAAAGTAAGCTGTTTATGTATAAATCTGTCAATAAATTAATACTAACAGCTTCAAGCGTACTGAATAATTTACTTAATGTCGTCTAAGTTATGTTACGTGTGTTGTGTTTAGCGTCAAGTTAGGATTATGTAATAACTGTGAAGTTTGTTATTGTTTAACAAGTTGGAGATTGGTGTGAAATAAAACAATAGTAGGTATTTTTTGTTTTGGTCATAAGTAACGTGGAATTGTCCTAATATTGGGCATAGGATTCCCGTCCCCTTTTTAAGTCTATTTATCCTACTTATTTCATTATACCATTTTTTGCTTGTGTATGTTTATTTGTATCTTAAATAACTTTGTATTAAGGTACTAAGCAAATATGCAATGTAAAGGTCTATATGTAATGAAAAGTTGGATCCCGAGACACCACTGACTTTTAGAATTTATGTTTTTTTTTTCAAATGAAGCGGTGAAGGTAGTTAGTGTGGTGTACTATAGCCTAACTTGACTCATAGTGATGCGCCGCAATGGGACAGTACCTAAATAGATTGACGAGATATTATACATATAATTGTGGAATGGCGCCAAGATAATTATATATTTCACACTAGAATATAATTTATTTTATGAGTAATATTTATGAACATTTGAGTTTACTCCACACTTTACAAGGTTAATTAAATACGTAGTTATTAAACATAAATTACGTAAATGTTCACAGTACGATAGTGACGTCACTTAGGTATCACATTTGACACATGTCAACAGAACTAAGTATTCTGATTTTGACATTATTTGGAACCCCAACTGAATTATCTTATATTTACCGAACTCCATAGTAAACCCAATGGTCTTCATTGTTTTTTTTTAGTTTTTCCAACAGTATTGCATAATAAGCCGTTATAAAATGTATACGCTAATTCACATCGTTCAGCCGTTCCGGTTGCAAAGTGAACCGGTAATTAGGAAGTATTCACTAGAGAAAAGTGTCGTGAGAAAATCGCTGCTGTGACACTAAATATATTACTTAATGTGCCATAGATAAAGATATGTTTTTACACTATCTGTAGCGTAAAAATGTGGTTCGTGGGTAAAAAAAAAATCACGCGTATCATAACTCCAACAATGCGCCAGAATAGCCGGTGAAATATTTTGTATATTATTATATAAAAATAATATATATTGATTTCTTACACTTACGCGAACTTATTAGTGAATGAATGATGAATGAATGAATGATGAATGAATGAATGAATGAATGAATGAATTAGACACTAGCCTTTGCCCGCGACTTCGTCTGCGTAATATTAGTAATTTTATTTCCAGTCCCGTTTTCCCACTTTTATAGGATGATTTCCGGGGATGAAAATTATCCTACGTCGTTTCTCGGGACTCAAACTATCTCTATACCAAAATTCATCTAAATTCGTTCAGCGGTTTAAGCGTGAAGAGGTAGGTAACAGATAGACAGACTCTTTTGCATTTATAATATTAAAGTATGGATTGACATCAAACTAATTTTTAAGGCTTCTATCGCGGTATATTGATATTATTTTATTCTTACGTTTCAGATCCTTAACAGTTCGATGCTGCCCGTGATCATGGATGTTGCAAAAGATCTCTTTTTTTGTTTCATTTATGTAAAAATAATAATAAACCATTTGTTTAACATACATACCATCACGCCTGTTGTTCCCAAAAGGTTAGGCAGGGGTGTACTAATGTACATTGTACACCCACGTTTCGCCGGTATATTTTAGATCCCATGTAATAGGGGGCGAGTCTATTACCATTAACCGGGCACTAATCTAAACCTATTACCATTAACTCCGAGCTGCTATTGAGAATTTCACAGAAAAACCCTATAACACTTTACTCGACCTGGGAATCGAACCCAAGACCTCTTGCTCGGCAGTCGCACTGTACGACCACTAGACCAGCGAGGCAGTTATATCATTTGTTTACTTGTAGGCATTTTAAATGCAGGTCTTACATTCAAATGTGTCTAAGGTAGAGAATATTTTAGCAAAACTATACGAAATAACGTCATTATTAACAGTTTTCGCTTGAATTACATATGCATCCGCAGCGGATACACTAAGTGATCTGACCACCGCAGTTTCCCACAATGTTACATGACCACAATTATGCATGACATGATCCTTATGTAAAGCCTTCACGTTGGCGCGTGACGTATTGGCTGTATGCGGAATTCCTTTGTCATACATTGACAGGTATGAATGATAAACGAGATTAATAAATTTGCATGATACGATAAAAAGGTTTATGTCAGAAATTTAATTAATTCAAAAGCTATTATAGTGTTTGCTATGGTAGTCCTGAGTTCGGCTACTGCCAAAATTTAACCTCAATTAAACAACTGTAATATTAATAACATTACTTTATTACTGTGTAATTATACTATTGTATTGTACCCAACTTGAACTAAAAGAAAATGTTCCCGTCGAAAAGTTCCTTCGTTTTAATTTCAATTCCATTTAATTATTATCAACTAACTAATATTATCCAGAAGACGCAAGTTCGAGTCCCGCCTGAGGTTGAATTTTTCTTTCTTAATAAAAAACTAACTATTGTTTCCAAAATTAAAAAAATAATCGTCATAATTCAAGAGTAACCAAAGTCTTTTTGTTACTAAATAAATTATTCTGACATTCGACATTGATCTGCACCTGGTGAGAGTGGAAGCCAACTTCAAAAGGAATTGATACTTTTTTTTAATTTCCTATATGTTTACTTATTCCCCCTACTTTCAGCATAAATGTCCGTCATGACCTTAGAGTATCAGAATTTTTAAAGGGTACAGTAAATTTTAGACTAACCATTGCAAGCGCAAAACATTATTGTTTTTGTCGATACACCGATTCCCACGAATTTTCCACAGATAAAAATTAAAGATACAGCTCTATCTTGCTGATTAATATTTTTGCGTTACTTACCATAACATGATGATTAGTAAAAGTATAGGAGGTATATCAACATTGTCACATTCCATGTCTGTTCTATGTAGACTAGAAAGTTATACAGTTATCGTAGCTTACCCACCTGCTACCCTGATTGTGTCAATACTGGCTCAAAGCACTCGCTTCTGTCCCGCGAAAATTGAATTTTGAGGCAGACGGCCGATTCACTTTACCGGATCGTCTAGCATCGGATACCGATAGCTAATGCTTTGTTGTATCAAAAGCTGATTTTCCAGCTCAAAACCTATTTAATACACATTGGCTATCTCGGCGGGTGGGCTCTGATTATTTACATTGTACGATTAGGTGACTACCCATTTACATTTAACTATTTTATTAGGTACCTATTTACATTTAACATCAGGTGACGATGATGCCTGGGTAATCAAATCAAACGCCACGTGCTATCATCTCTATATACCACTATTTTCTTCATCCACATTTATACATTTATACACGTTGCGTGTAGGTACTATGTTGCACTTGATCAATTGAAAAATTGAGTGATTATTGTTTTTGGAGTGTTCAATTATTGACAGGATTCGCGTAGTGCTTCAATGAATTATCTGAGCGAATTGCTTTCGAACTCGAACAAGACAAATGTTTGTAAGTCTTACATGTTTAAATGGTATTATTTATGTTATAAGACATTTAACCTGCAAAGTGATTGTTTTTTTAAATATGTAATATTTTTATTCAATTAATTTCCTGTATCAAAAAAAGTTGCGACACGCATATATCCTAAAGTACGTATTTTTTCTCTCTCTCATATTGATATAATCTTATATTATGTTCTGAAATAAAGTTTATTGTCTTGTCAAATTCAAAGTAAATAACTGTAAATTATGAAACAATTGATTTTATCGCAATCAAACCATTTGTTAGTGTAATATCCTTGCCAATACTAGCCGGAACTACAATTAAAGAAATGGCAAACATTATGCGTAATTCGTTTCAGAGATGATAATATCGATAGCCTTTTCTGCTTAAACAGATGCATGCAATTTTACAACGCCTTTGGCAATTATATTAAACAATAGATTTTGAATATGATCAATGTACGATACGTCATGTTTAAAGTCATCACTGTTTATTGATTAAAATTATCATTACAATGATCGGAGCACAATCAATTGTTACTTGTCATAACTATGTATCTGAAAACTAGAAAGTATTTCATTTTGACGGTTGAATTATTTTGATGTATGCTGTATGATTTATGTAACTACTGCACCTACACTTTTCAAAATTTGATTCGTTGTGTAAAAGTGTAGGAAGTATATAAACACTAACTTTTAAACAAACAAAGGATTGTCTGTTTAAAAAGTTTGTTGCTTTTTCGATCTGGTAACCCAAATTTGCAATACACGGCGCTCGCTCACCTCTTTGAATCGTTTTACTATTAAATA
Organism: Craniophora ligustri; assembly: GCA_905163465.1. NCBI lineage: Eukaryota > Metazoa > Arthropoda > Insecta > Lepidoptera > Noctuidae > Craniophora > Craniophora ligustri. Next base: position 13,478,713 of record LR990959.1, on the reverse strand, counting down.
TGTGAAACTATTATTAAGAATTGTCTTATTTGTTGTTGGTGCAGTCAGTTAGATAATATTAATAACATATGTATTATAATTACTAAAATTAGTCAAAATTTTAGCTAAAACATACATTAACCACCTCAATGAGCCCTTTTTACTGACTGAAACTGCATAGATTACAAAACTTTCCAGACGCTTTACTTGGCAACACCAGACGTAATGGGAAGTAATGGCAACACTGTGCTTAACCCCCTGGGGGCTTGCATATAAATGGCATTCACTAACTGTCAACTTTACTGTTACTTTTAACACTGGTCACAATACAAAACTACGCGATTAGCACGCGTAAATTGAATTCTACAAATCACATCAGTCAGAATCCAATTTATTTGCAGATGAAAGCACAACATCGATTACAATTAGTTTTTCAGTTTCGCGCCAATTTTTTGTAGGTTAGATTTCATTGTAGGTTAGGTTTCATTAAATTTCGATTCTTCATTTGACAGCTGTGGTAATCGGGTAAGGGATTTCGATTCGATTCAACAATCGATAAACTAAAATTAAATGCCTAACAAACGTGGAGCTTTTTTTATTTCAGCGTTTTACTTTCACGTACGTTTGAGAATGTTTTTTTATTTAACAAACCGATGTTGACACTTTTGATTAGATTAAAAAGGAGAACATTACTTAATTAGATATTAATTTACGTTATTGCAAGATTTAGGCCGAAAAATACTAAAAGATAGGCTGATAACTTAGAGTGATAACTTTGAATACATTTATTTATATCAAATAAGTTTGAATTCATTGACATTAGTACAATTACATACATAGCAACACCGGAGTGAATTTTTTTAAAAGAAAATGAAATTGATCTGAGTACTATTTTACGAAATTAAAATTAACCTTTAGTTACATTAACCTTTAGATGTGTTGGACAATTTTGGTTTACATTAAAATTTTGAGTGTATAAATATCAGTCTCATTGCCATATCAAGTGAGGCAGGTATATTTCGTCATCGTTATCGGAAGAAAGTAAAAGTTAAAATATTGGTACAATTAACTTAAAAAATAAGTATAATTTTGAGTCCGGTCAGGACCGAGTAGAAATCGGTCAAATTGTTTTTTTAACTACTACACATTAAAATTACTACTCCTTTAAAGTTTTGCACACGGCAATATGTTTAATCATTTAAAAATGGTTGGATCTATCTGCAAAAAGCTGTATAGTATAATTTATGTTATAACTAGCTGACTCAGCAAACGTTGTTTTGCCACATTATAGGGGTTGGTGGACTACCCCTAACTTTTAGGGGGATGAAAAATAGATGTTGGCCGATTCTCATAGATACCGGATAAGCACAAAAAATTTCATCAAAATCGGTCAAGCCGTTTCGGAGGAGTATGGCAACGAAAACTGTGACACGAGAATTTTATATATTAGATAAGATTATGCAGTATACTAGCTGTACAGTGCCATACTTTGCTGTGAGTTATAATGGTTGCATGGATAATAAATGAGGAACGACACAAAGTATTGACGTGAATCGTGTAAAAAATTAAGCTCTAAAGGTCTATGTTTCTGATTTTTTGAAGCTTACGCGTACCAACGTGACATTTTTATATTTTAATTTTAATGCATACTTTTTTTGCCACCTTATTAGAGCATTTCATGATCGCTATCATAATAATAATGTAACACATAATTATTAAGTCTTATTATTAAATTTATCTTCATAATTATTAGTTAAACATTCTTAACTGTATAAAAATGTATGTGGTCTGAACTTGAAAATGAAATAAAGGTATAACTATACAACATATACAAATGTATGTTTGTCATTAAACTGAGTGCAATCAGTAATATTCGGTCTGGACGGACTGACATTTTAATTTATTACTGGAAACAAGTGAAAAGCTACCATTTTTGATTTGTTAATTATAGGCTACAGCAGCATTGTAAGCCAAAATTTGTTGTTGTTTTTTTATGTCAATTATGTATGAGACACCCAGCTTACAGTTCGTCAAAAACGTAGATTATATTTTGTGAATTCTGGTAGCAAAGTAGGAAAGTTTGAATATAAAATTTATTTGGACAGAATGCAGGGTTGAATTATGTTCAAAATCAAAGAGTACCTATCGGTTGCGATGAGCAAATTATAATGACAGATTAAAAGATTCTATTAGTTTGAAAACCTTTATTAAAATCCTCGTCATAATCAATCCATTTATTGTCCCACAGCAGGGCACGAGTCTCCTCTCATTTGAGAAGGATAAGGCTATAGTCCTTCACACTAGCCTAGTATTAAAAAATAAACGGATAGTGCAGGTTGGCCGTCTTAACAAACGACGTTTTATTTTACCGTTTGATGATTACCATGTGATAAATACGCACATGACTTCCAAAAAGCCATTGGTGCATTCCTTGGGTACGAACTCGAGACCTTTGACTTTCACAGTCCAATGGTCACTCCACAGGGTAAGGATCTCTGCCAAATTAAGGGTTAAAAGAGAAAAAATGGAAATAAGGAATGGAAAAGAAACATTTGAATCTTAGTAATTCTCCTTCACCAACATTATGCAATCCGTTTTGATTGTTATACACACAAATACAGACCTTATAGGTATATTGTAAGGAAATCAAAAGAATAAATTCCGTTTGCTTCCCTTTTAAACAAAACAATCCAATTTATCTAACATTTATTCTCACGAAGAGATTGGACGTGAAAGCAGGATATGGCTTAAAGACCGCTGTCTTGTAAATACTGTGATGTCTGATGAAAACTGTGGAATTCTACGGAAATAAAAGTACATATATTAGATGTGTACAGTTTACCACTGATTTTTCGGAAGTTATAAATACGCACATTTATCACAAGCTCAAACGGTGAAGGAAAACATCGTGAGGAAACCTGCATGCTTGAGACTTGAGAGATTTGTCTTGGTGGCATGTGAAGTCTGACAACCCGGTGGACTATAGCCTGGTCCCTCTCAAGTGAGAGGAGGCCCGTGCCCAGCAGTGGGACGTTAATGGCTTGATGATGATGTGTACGTTTCTACGATCAAATTTATCTACACAATAGGAGTTTTGTTATTAAAGTCTGTATATTTAATACTTATAAACCTTTTCGTTAGTAAAAAAGATTCTTATAGGAAGGTATAGGGTTCGAATCTACTGAAAACTGTACTTACGTGCGTTCCTTAGCCTTAGGGCTAAGGATTGGCTATAGGTAAGGCCTGACTCCGTAGTCATGTTATGTGCCTGCAAGGGAACGATGCTATATGTTGCTTTTACCACCTTCCGTCGCAAAAAAATAAAACTAGCTCAATAAAGAACTTGTAGGTATGCAAAATCTAAATTTAATTAAAAATAAAATATATTTGTACAATTTATAGAGGTTAAAAGTCAACAACTTTATTTTCTTAATTACAAATGTTCGTATTATTAGTTGGTAGCCGCACAATACTGTGTCTTACTGACGTACACACCTACCCTTTCCCCATAGAGGTAGGCAGAAACTACAGAATCTCATGCTCCACGATCCTGACAAACCACTGTTGCTTATCAAACCGCTCTTATTTCTTCCAAATAAAGGGCCAATGTCATGACCCAAAAAGTATGACAATTATAATTGTAGACGCCACAACACATCTTCAAAAAGGTCCTAATTATTCGTCCTCCTCAACTTATGAGCAAAACGAAAACCTACATAATGTCAAACTGTACATCATTATAATTATCGAAGGTACGCACTAACAATGCGTGGCATCATCTCAACGAATTAGCATAGACATAACTGAGACGGCAGTGGGCATGGCTTGCGTAATGTATTATGCTTTAACCTTGAGGAGTACAGGATCTAAAAACACCGACAAAGAAGAATTTAGGTAGGTTGTGCCTTTGATGTTGTTGCAGTCTGGGTTTGTGACAAAAACAGGTAGTGTACGCATATAGGCACTAGGTATATTATTTGAACAATGTCGGGACATGCCTATGTACAGTCTTCATGCCTAAATCCAGACATATGTCACGCCATTTAGTTTCAATCTTAGCAACTAGGCTTGTGCTACGGATACTAATGTTAATACAATACACAGATATTTTTTTAATAATTATATACATATTATACACAAAAAAATCCACGGCACAGGTACAAAAATGTCCTTACTCATCACACAAACATTTGCCCCTAGGACCGTTACAGAAAACCGGCTACAGAGCTTTAATACAGCTGTGTTAATCGAATCATCATCAGGTGATACACAATACGCTCGCTGTTTGATGGTTAAAAGTATTGAATATACGGCTACAGAAGGAAAGAACAAGGAAAAGTTCTTTCAAGTTCTTTCTCAAGGAAAGAACAACCAATATTATTATTTAAATAACGGATTTTATAGCGGTATATTCTAATTATTAAATCCCGACGTTTTACGAACAAAATACGATGTTTTACGAACGTTAAAGCAACGCTACATTGTTACATTGCAACAATTGCGATGTTTGAGCGGGCCGCTAGTCCATACTTCTTAATAGATATTATAAATGCGGAAGTGTGTCTGTCAATCTGTCTTTTTGTCTGTCTGTCTATTACCTCTTCACGTTATAACCGCTGAATCGATTGAGATGAAATTCGGTATAGAGATAGTTTGAGTCCTATAAATCATCCCTTAAAAGGTAAAAAAGGGGGATGGAAGTTTGTATACGGATAAAATAACTAATTTGACGCAGGCAAAGTTGCTGGCAAAAGGTAGTAACTATAAAATATAATTAAAATTGTCACCAATTAATGATCTTTAGCAGCTGTAGAGGACCATTTCAACAATTTTAATTCGTTATCTGTGGTATAATTTTCCAATAACCATGGTGGCAGTTATGTATGCTGTTTACATTAGTGGGATTCTTGAGCTAAATGGCTGACATCATTATCAGCGCCCTTGGGGAACTGTTACGTCACGTGCCGTTTACCTATGTTAAGGTCAGATATAGGTATATATAGACATGTACTGACTGTTACTATGTTTTTTTAGGGCAAAATGGTGGTAAACAGGTTTACGGGCCACCTGATGGTAAGCTGTTACTGTAGCCTATAAATAGATAAATAGATTGCTCTAGACAAACTACCCAGTTCTTTAAAAATACTTAATTCCAAACTATTTAAAATAAAATTATATGAATGGCTTAATGAAAGTAACTTCTATTCTACTAAAGACTTCTTTGAACTAAATACTAAATGATGTAAACTAATGTAACAAACTGTATGATATGTATAAATGTAACAAAATGTCGACAAACCTTAGCATGCTTTAACTTTAAGCAAGAACATGTTTGATCCTATATTGTAACTTAACACCTTATATACCATGTTTTAACGCAAATAAAGATATTATTATTATTATTTCTGTAAATAAATCTTTTAAAGACACTTACAAGTCATGTGTAACATTATTTAATGAACTAGATGGCATCGGCATTTCCTGACTGTCGACTTCTGAGAAGAAATGCCGAAACAAACTCAGAGACTCATGGTCTCTTTTAAAGTCCAAACATTTTTGTTTATAGTATGTGAGTCTGACGATGTAGGTCAAAGTCTGAGATGGCCTTTTGAAGAAAGCACCAGTGCAGCTTTGAGTTGACCTGTCCATACTGACAGCACGCATACCTCAGTCATTGTGTAGACGTTTGCAACACTAGAGATATCGTTCACGCGTTACCGACCCTGTAGAAACTGTTTAGGTGTCTTAAAACATGGAGTCACTAAACTGAATCTTCATTATGTTTCCGTAATTTTGATAAAAGGAAACTAACTGACGAATACGCGTTAATTTAGCCATTCTCTTTTTAGTTACCTGGTTTCTTACTACCGAATACTAGATATTAAAATAAAACTACGTTTCGCGAATTTTATCGCATTTTTTACAAAAAAACTGCCTCGTTGGTCTAGTAGTCGTACAGCGCGACTTCCGTGCAAGAGACCTTGGGTTCGATTCCCAGGTCGAGCAAAGTGTTATTGGGTTTTTCTATCAAATTCTCAGTCGCAGCTCGGAGTTTGGATTCGTGCCCGGTTAGTGGCAATATGCTCGCCCCCTATTATATGGGACCTAAAACATACTGGCAAAACATGGGTGTACATTAGTACACCTCTGCCTAACCTTTCGGGGACGACAGGCGTGATGGTATGTATGTATCTGCCAGTGACCATGAATACTATAGAGTAGAGGATAAAGGATCAAGTCCATCCGTTTGATCTCCACAGAGTTTGTTCAGATCTTTTTGTTCATATCTTATGCTGTTGCATGTTTCTAGTATTCATATTATTATACGTTATGAAAAGTATTTATTAAGCATTCATCTTAGCCAAGTTAATTATCCATGACGACGTTATTATTATTATTATCTGCAATAAACAATATTACAATATTTTGTAATAATTCTGTAATACTCTTGCGTCTATGCGTGCGGATGGTTTTTAAAAATAACTTGACTAACTTAACTGCTTCGTTGGTTTAGTGTTTGTAAATGCAACTGCTGAGCTTAAGGTCTTGGTTCGATTCCCAGTGCTATTGGGTTTTTCTATGAAATTCTGAGTGGTAGTCCGGAGATTGGATTCGTGCCCGGTTGACGGCAATAGGCCTTCTATTACATGGGACCTAAAACATACCAACGAAATGTGAGTGTACATTAGTACACCTCTGTATAAACCCTCGGAACAACAGACGTGATAGTATGTGTGTATGTAAAATTACTTACAAGTGTCAACCTAAACCTCTTGAAACGCAGTTAAAATAATGAACTCCTACATTTATGTGAATTTTACGACCAAAAGGTAAACTCGTTTACCTCGGCCAAGGTTACGGTGGGAGCGACAAACATATTTTTACATAACTGTGTGTTTGTATAATTCTTAAATAATATCACAGTATCAAATATTCATCACCACCTCATTTAATATCCCACTACTTGGCTTGGGTCTTTTCTCATTTGAGCCTAGTGTGGGTTGGCAGACTTCACACGCCATCAAGAAAATCTATCAGGCATGCAGGTTTCCTTCACCGTTTGAGCATATGGTAGGTAAAACCACGCATAACTTCTAATAGTCACCGATGTGTGCCCTGGGGCTTAAACTCGACGCCTTTGTTATCTCAGTCTACTGGTCACACCGCTAGGCTACCACAGCTCTCCCACCAAAGTTTATTATATTGTATGCGTTATATTGTATGTAGGGACTCACTGCTGGACGTGGCCTACGTCCAGCAGTGGACGAATATGGGCTGATGATTATAATTATATTTTATGTGATGTCCTGTTCTCAATAATTCGATAGTTTACAATCTGTCTAAGTTTACCATATCTAACGGTTCATATAATATTCTGGTCTAAATATACAAATGTATGTAACACCTCACCATCACATGGGGCAATAAGAAGATTAAAGACTCATTACTTGGCTAGTGAAGCGATATTCTAACTCTATTATAAAAAGCAAATTATACGGAAGCAATAAGCGTCAAGCATGTATTTTACACTCTCCAAAGACATGACATAACAAAACAAAAACCAACCGTTTGATATTTAGCAACGCGCGGCAGTAATTCATTACATAAACGGCGTCCTTGCAAGGCCGCGAGTGGGCTGCGCGGGCGCTACATGCAGTCACAGTACAGATACACACAAAAGACCCACTAAGACTCAGACTCAACGAGTCAAGAAAACGTAGCTTGGAATTAACGATTGGTCAATAAATTATACTATACACGAGGTAACTAGGTATGTTAGTGAATAGATAGAAATACTTCATATGAATTGAGATGAATTTTCAATTGTTATCGGTCTGTATTTAGAAAAGCAATGCAATGTTGGTTGGTACAATCAAAAGCCATAAACATTTCTAGCTTAAAATCCCAGCACACAGAATTGTATGCATTTTAAGTGTATATAATATTTCAATCATATTTCAGCGAATAAGCATATCATTTTAATCATTATTACAACTATAAAATTAAAGTATAATTTCCCTTCTGCGTCTATGTATGTGTTGTGGACATGCAACGCGCCGCCCGCCTGCGCGCGATTGCACGTAATTACGCCTTTGTTGTGTTGCTAATCGTGGGAAAAGGATGTAAGGTGCAGTGATGAGACATATTTTGAATTGGATTAGGGTTGTAGCTATTAATAAAATATCGATAAATATGATGTCATCATCATCATATGAGCTACATGACGTCCACTGCTGGACATAAAATAAGTAAATAAATGAATATCCGGACATTATTACACAGCGCCATCTAGTTCTGTGGTAAGCAACGAGGCTTGTGTTACGGATACTAGATGGTTGGTATACTACATAAATAAATGTATACTTTTTTTTGTAAATACATACATATTATACATAGATACATCCATGACTCGGATACAAATGTTGATGCTCATCACACAAACATTTGTCCCTACCGGGATTCAAACCCGGGACCCATTGACAGCACAGCAGGCAGCGTTAACTACCGCTGAGCTAAACGGGTCTTCATAAGTCTTCCACAAGGATTTCCACAACGACGGGTCCTTTCCCAGAAGATCATGTGACTATGGAATAATACAGTGTAGCGTACTGATATGAAATATAAAAAAGAAATAAATTTTCAACAGTAAAAATGTGTTAATTTTTTCATCGTTGTATGAGGTCTGCAATGAGTCGTAGATAAGTTTGAATTAAAAAGTATTTATAAGAACTTGATTTAAATTTCATTGTCTAATCGTGCTAGGAAATGTATTATTACAAAATAAATGGTAGGTACCTACAAATAAGTATAAAATTTTACCTAATATTTTTTTTTGTTAACTATTTTGTTAATCTACAATTATTATATGGTCAAACTAAATTACTTTATTCTCAGTGTAACTCTAAAAAAAATTTTTTCTTTCGCAAGTTTTTAACAATAATAACACAGCCTGATTAACGGTTCTTTTATAGAATTGTATTATATAAAAATAGGAATCGAATAAAAGGTTGAATAATTGAATTTAAATGCGACCTTTGTTCGGCGATAATATCGACATTAAAGTATCGACTTTGCCATTTAGCGACACTATTTTTACTAAGTATATTTTTTACTGATTTATGGGTTGATAAAGGCGATGTAGGAAGCTAGTCTAGTCTAAGGTTTACAAGTCTGAGTCGGTTTATTACAAGGTTGTGACTGATATATGCCAAGATAAGTTAGGTTTTAAAGCATATCGGAGTACCTATCTGTCTGTCGGTACAATTTTAAATGCTTAGGTCTGTATAATAACTTTATGTATACTATTATAACATGGTACCTAGTAATCCTGTTTGTCCGGGCTTGGTACAAAATATGTAGTGTTGAAAAATATGTAGTTTGATTTAAAGAATGTCATTTCAATTGACGAACAAAATTTTAAGGTTAGGACTTTGATGTCTCTATTGTATGCTGACTCATGAGACCATTCATTATTATAAATGGTAACCAGTATTTATTCTTTTCGCAATATCTGATACTGTAAATAATAAAACAATAGTAATATCTTCAATACAACTTTATACTAGGCACTTGTAGATTGTAGATTACTATTAGAATCCAAAAAGTAAATAAAAGATCCAGGTCTAATATAGACGTCACAGCACTATTGTTTAAAAAATAGTCCCAACTCCAATTATATTACACACAAAAAAATACGACTTCCATAGACACAGTACAAAATCCGAATAGAAAATATGTATGTGTGAACTCACCAAGCCCGCATATGAGGTAGGTCGGCGGCGGCTTGAGCACGGAGCGAGCGTAGGCGCCGCGGACCGTCTCCAGGGCCCTGGGGGCTCCTGCCACCAGCAGCACTCCTGGGGAGACGTAGCCGGCGTACCGGAGCTCCGCCGTCGCAGCCGCCAGCGCTCCCGCCCACCAACATTTTGCATTCGCTGATAGAAAGCTCTGAAAAAGAACGAAAAACGTTACTCATTTTTGCTAATCTAATCTACATATACTAATATTACAAAGCTGAAGAATTTCTTTTTTTGAACGCGCTAATCTCAGGAACTACTGGTTGGAATTGAATAATTATTTTTGTGTTGGATAGTCCATTTATCGAGATTGTTTATAGGCTATAGAATATCAAGCTACGACCAATAGAAGCGGAGTATAAACGAAGTTTATAAAAATAAATTTCTACCCGTACGTAGCCGGAATGGGTGGCTAGTATTTAATAAAATAAGAAATATATCTGGACATTATTACGGTTACTTATTAGTGTTACGGCTACTAGAAAGTTGTATAATACATATTATTATATACTTTTTTTGTTAACACATCAGATACATCCATGACTCGGATACAAATGTTGATGCTCATCACACAAACGTCTAAGAAATTTTCAACAGTCCAATAATAAACACGGAAATGTTTCAAGTCTAATTAACTTGAAACATTAATTTCTAAATCTAAATCAATTACTTATATTTTTAAATTATCTTAATCACCAGATGTCCTCAATAAATTTTCTCTTAGAGTTAATACACCAATGCCATATTTTAACATTATCGTTACTTAAATAATGACATATCGGGTTTAATGTATTAAGTATTTTACATTCAGTTTATAGATAGCATTAATAAACTACTTAGGTACTTTACTATCACTACGTACACACCGCAAAAGGTATAGCTCTGTGGGCAGAAAAGAACAAAGAACTAAACAGGATCTATCATTGAACACGAAGTTTTCTATGTGTTCTATGGACGGTTGAAAGTATTAGCCCAGTTTCGACACAATAAGCTGTTCAAGAAAAAACAACATTAAAATAAAGAACAAATAAATATACAAATTCAAAGTTTTTACTTCGAATCAAATAAGATGTGTGTAAAGGTGGAACAAGATATAAGGTTTTTTCACTAAAGCGCGGTTTTCATACAAAAACCCAACAATAATATGCTCAACATCACGATCAACAGTCGAGCGTTAGGGCCCCTAAACTAACGAGGTAGTTCATTGTGTGACACGCCTGCATATTTAATGTATTTACCGAGTGTACTCTCGATTCAGAATTCCGTCATCCATAGTCCTTGACCGGTGTTAAAGTGCCCGCTGGCATTTCATCCGTTGCTCAACCGACGCTCTTTGAATCCTGCACTACATTGGTTGTTCTTGCGAAATACATGGATAAGGTTATCTCAACCACGTCGGCAACGCCCATGATCAACTTTAATGTGCCATATTTTAATAGGTACTGCGAATTCATGAAAATCTTTTTGAGTGTTGATTTGAGTATGCAAATTATGTCATTGTCTTAGTATTATACAGAAGTTGGGCGTTGTTTGTTGTCAAGACTTGTTGTCAACTCGTTAGAGTAAGGTGTCAATCAAAAATGAATAACCTTGTTACCTTTTATTTTAAAAGAGTGCCAATGGAGTTTCCTTTTGAGTTGGTTTTTTCGTAGAACGTAGCAATTCAACGTTTCAGAAACTCTTGAAATTATTTTAAATAAAAACTTTTTAATTCGAATTTAAGTTTTTGTTTACATGTTTATCTTGAATCAGCTCAAGCAAATAATAACCATTTCTACGAACTTTGATATGGTTACTAAAAAACGAATATAAAAATGTAAATAAACACACTTTTGTCAGTTTCTATCAAGCAGGACCAGCAATTTAATTTAGTTAAAAGAAATATTTTAAACTGTTGTAGTTAAATACGGTATTATTACCCTCTATGAATAAGTCAAGTAAAATTATTTTAATTTATTCTCACAAAAACTCGTTTGAAAAAATATATGCATTTTCGAATTTCAGTTTTCCGTAGATAACTCAACCAGTTAGGTAGCATGCAAACATTTTGATAGACAGTACCTAATATTAGCTGCCCTACGGATTGTCAGCAGAGAAAACTTGTCTAAAGTATGAAGAGTAAATTGCTTCCTTTAATAATGGTATTAGACACAGTGCTCACTGATGCAATTTTACTACGAATACTATAGGAGAATGGACGAGGTGACTGGAAAAGTTCTAGTTGGAATTATTTTGTTGTGAGTAATTTTATAGGTATTACTCAACCATAATAAACTACGTGGTTGCTCTGTTGATCAATCAGAAAACCCGATACCTACCAATTTCTGGTAGTCTGGAAAATCCCGCGTTTACATTTCACAAGTACATTACTATATACATACTTATAATTACATTCTTGGTATCTATATTTGCCTTCCTAGGCATGTACCTATGTCTAACAACTTTAACAATTTTTTCACCCATAATTGTCTTTATTCCGTCTTTAAGAGCGTTAACTAACGTATTAATTTTAAGCTTACATTTCAAGTAAGTAATCCTTCTTTCTATTCCAACTTTGTTCACAGTCTAAGTCCAAACACTCCTACAGCTCCTACGTTAACTATACTAGGAGTTACAAACTAGTGTACCCTTAGCCTATCATTATGTAGATGAGAAATTTTTCTAGGTGTGAATTAAATAAGTACTTGTGAAAGTGGAGGAACGGGGGTGTCGGATACATTACGATCCTAGGAGGCCGTCATTAATGCTTATTATATTGTCCCATAAAATTTTATCGCAGGCAAATGAGAATTTATTAAATTACGATAACTTTCATATGAGCGAATTATCTTGGTTTGTTCAACTGTTATAATTATGGCCGTTTAATTGAGAAATAGGCTGCTGCAGGCTGCGGGCTGACAGATATGTGTCTTTGTTAAGCCGTATTGTTATTTGAACTGGTTTTATTTATAAGATTTGTTTTTAAATGGTTGATGGTTCAAGGCGTGCTCAAGGACACAAAAATATTAGATGGATATTTTTTTATTGTTATTTTTTTTTTATTAAATTAAAGCGATCACCGCTGCGATCATCACTATGATCATATAATATTTTTTCTTTACATGTGTAAATATGTACACATAATATATGAACACGTAGGTACTGACGACTTTTTCCTACGTAAAAACCAGAAAACGCCACTTGCTACCAGTTATTACTACTTCTTTTACTTCATCCACATTTATACACCTGATCATAATACGACAGACCATTCACACGATCGTTTTAAGTACTTTAACCTCATCATTTAAAATATAACTAGAAAAATATCCAAACTCTTTACTAAAAGTAAAAAAAATAATATATTAATGATTTAGTAGATCCGCAAAGTTAGTCATAGCTGTCATATAAAACCACAATTTGACACTAGCACTAGGTATGTTGACCTCACAATGATGTCATAAGTCCACAGACAAAAATAATATACACAGAATTTTAAGCGTTACTGTAAGTTTATATTATGAGTAAATTGATAGAGTTGAATGCGAAATATTATTTCAAACCTATTTGACCTCTGCGGTGTTTGTAGCCAATATTTAGAAGTATGGTGAGTTAAAATAGTATCAAAATAACTTGATGGGTTATGTTTTAACGTCTTAAACGATGAACGCTGAACTATGACGCTGAATCATACATAATAATAGGGGTATGCAATGGCCATTTTAAAATAACGTTGTAGTCATTTTGGATTTGAATTTAACATTCGTGGCTCAAAAATCGTGACTAAAACTTTTTTACAAAAAAAAATCGAAATAAAAAAAAAATATAGTTACTTTTGTTTCACTTATAACAATAATTTATTGTTGTGCTGGTCAATTTATCATTAATTTAGATAAATATAACATACATGTTTAATTAAATAAACGCAGAGAAACTTAAGGACCGAGTTCCCTTACTTGAAAGTACAGAATTTCCATGAACAGGTCAAAGATTTTCATTGGATATTCTCTTCTTTATTATTATAGATCATTATTATATTGTACTCCGTTTAAGATCATTAGTTATAATAAATAATAATGATAAAAGATTCAGTTTGTCTGACGTTCCCAGATCATCAACATTGTCTCGGCGAACGCCATAAATATATAACAAAAACATGTCGCAAAAAGGTTTCCATACTTATATAATAACAATGCAAGCTGTCTTATTAGTCGTACCAAGTCGGAAGCGACTTTTTCACATGTTGGAGCCAATGTTGGACGAGACAAATTCTATCAAACATTGGTTAGCAAAAGCTTGGATGTAGAAATGTGTAGAACTTTTGGCTTGTTGTGCCCTGTAGTTTGATTTCGTCTCCAAAAAGTCGTTGTTTCATATAAAATAGCCTATAATTCCCTCAGAGATGTAGGAATCAGAATAAATAAAAACAGAATATCATATCAATATCCAATGACACTTTATTGAATCTGTAAATTGAACCCAACTGTTGCGCTTTCTAGAGTAACGTATCAATAATAAGTATGACAAAGGTGTCTACTAAAGAGGATAACGACAAACTTGACTTTATAAATACCTATCCAAACATTGAACCAACATTGTCCAACGTTACGCTGCCGCGCTGGCCCGATGTTACGTGTGAGAAAACTGAGAAATTGCAAAGCACTATCGCCATCTTGGATCGGTGTGCAGATAATGTACATTGTGTTGCGGTCCGCTGACTGTTCCCGTGTGATGCCTCCGCATTAACCACTCCATTAAATATTTATGTGCAATTTTTTCACTAAATTACAACCTATAATACTGGATGTGAAGTTGTAAAAAATAGTTCCTATCTTTAAGCTTTGAATTACAAATTATATTTACTTATCTTTAGTACCTAACATTCTATGTTTGGTTTTCCTCTAGGTAAATCTGGAAATACTATAAAATATCTCAATCAATCAATCAACTTAGCCTGCGATAGGCTCCACTGCTAGACTTAGACTCTGTCCTCTGCTTTCGTTATCCAGTCTATGGCCGCAACCTTTTTTCTTATTTTTAACTAAATTTAGCATTAATGACCATAACTAAACTGACAAAAGTTATGCACGTTATTTGAAATTAAAATAGTTGTACCACAGATAATAAATATATAAAAACGGAATTCTTCTTAATTGGCAAAGGAATTCCCCCATGCAGCCACTTCCAAAAACTATTCTCGATTGCGTCACGTGCTACTAAAAAGCAATGGCATGTAGTCCACATTTATTTTTACTTTTTTTGGATTGCACTGCATGCCATGATCTTTAAAAGCTCTTATTTGGTTTAACGACACAGTTTTCCTTTTTTTAACGAATTAAAGGAATGTTAAAAAAGAATCATGGCAAAGAGATCTAATGCTTAAGTCTTTAGTATTTCCGCGTTGTTGATGTTTATTGATACATAAATCTGAATTTTAAATGCTTTTCGTAAATTTCAAAGAACCA
Organism: Craniophora ligustri; assembly: GCA_905163465.1. NCBI lineage: Eukaryota > Metazoa > Arthropoda > Insecta > Lepidoptera > Noctuidae > Craniophora > Craniophora ligustri. The sequence continues at coordinate 13,463,493 of LR990959.1, read as the reverse complement.
TTATAAATAGTGGTTTCTTAAATAAGTGAAATTAAAACATAATGTTTCTCAACTCTGGTTATTAGATGCATGCATACTTAGATTCTATTTTAATTAGGTAAATAACTTCCTAAAAACATACATATAATTCTCAGGGTGGTGTAATTAACTTTCAGGGCCATGGTCATTACAATTGGGTTCTAATTATAAGGTTAAAGGTTAAAAAGAAAGCAACAAGTGTGGGTTTTAGTCCCCGTGAACTCAACATATTCCCTCTTCCTACCCTTGTGAGGGTCCAATAGGATAATAGAATAATTAAAAGTCCGTTTTTCTTCGACATTAAGTACAGTTCTAGATCTTGTGTTGCATCACGAAACAAAATTATTCAAATGTTTGGCAGTTTGCGACTCATGAATGTTTCATAACTTCGTTCACAAATCGAACACAATGTTTACGAAAATATAAAGACGGATAGTCGTCAACTATGGTGGAAGTAAATGGCTTCATAAATGTAAATCTTGTCTGATACGTGTTTGACCACACATAATTGGAAACGAACTTGGAAGAATACTATTTTCATTTTCAGTTCTGAGGTAAACAACAAGATCTGTGCTAGATAAGTAGTTGTAGGTATTACATATTTATTGCTCCTTTCATATCATTGGCGTCGGTATTGAAAGCGTCGGTATTGATGGCGTCGGTATGGATGGTGTCGGTATTGGTGGCGTCGTAATAGTGGCCGTCAGTATTGATGGCGTCGTTATCGGTGGCGTCGGTATTGGTGGCGTCGGTATTGGTGGCGTCGGTATTGGTGGCGTCGGAATTGATGGCGTCGGAATTGATGGCGTCGGTATTGGTGGCGTCGGTATCGGTGGTGTCGCTATCATTGGCGTCGTTATCATTGGCGTCGGTAACGGTGGCGTCGTTATCATTGGCGTCGGTAAAGGCGGCGTCGTTATCATTGGCGTCGGTAACGGTGGCGTCGGTATAGATGGTGTCGGTATTGGTGGCATCGTAATAGTGGGCTTCAGTATTGATGGCGTCGTTATCGGTGGCGTCGGTACTGGGGGCGTCGGTATTGGTGGTGGCGGTATTGGTGGCGTCGGTATTGGTGGCGTCGGTATTGGTGGCGTCGGTATTGATGCCGTCGTAATAGAGGGCGTCAGTATTGATGGCGTCGTTATCGGTGGCGTCGGTATTGGAGGCGTCGGTATTGAAAGCGTCGGTATTGATGGCGTCGGTATGGATGGTGTCGGTATTGGTGGCGTCGTAATAGTGGGCGTCAGTATTGATGGCGTCGTTATCCGTGGCGTCGGTATTAGTGGCGTCGGTATTGATGGCGTCGGTATTGGTGGCGTCGGTATTGGTGGCGTCGGTGTTGGTGGCGTCGGTATTGGTGGCGTCGGTATCGGTGGCGTCGTTATCATTGGCGTCAGTATTGGCGGCGTTGGTATTGTCTTATTAAAACATACATTGCACATACAAAAAATTATGACGCAGGTAGAGATGTTGGAAAACCATTATTCTTTCTAATAATAATCCTAATATCTATAAAAGTATTAAAAAAATCTGTAGATTTTTGTTAACAATAATTTTTAATTTTAATAACAACTATAAACTCTATTCGTCATTGGTCCTTGGATACACAAATAGAACGTTTTGACATAATGATGATGAAATAATATATTATAAAATAAACCTAATATTCAACCCCTAGGTCTAAAATGAAAAAAAGGCTTTCTACTTGAATGACAGAAAAATAAAACAGTTGGTAATATATTTAATAATAAAAAAGGAATAAAAAACAGACTACAGACTAATAAAATTGCAAACAATGCCTTGTAGCATTTATTGTAGCAAAACACCATGAAATTTGCTCGTTAACTTTTATAATAATGCTTTTTATGGTAAGCCATTTCACTGCATATGGTTCAGACAATTACCAATATTCCCGTCTGATGTAAAATGTTGACGTGAAAAGTGAGCTTATTAACTGAACAACATGTAAATTATAAGCAAAATATGTATATATATATTAATATAAAAAAAAATATATGTATATTTAACTTGAAATAAAATTACTTTTAACGATTTTCATCGCGGTATTATTTTGTTCCGATGATGATAATTTCAATTAAAAGATGCCCACGGATAAAATAATGTCAATGTACCGCAATAAATCCGTAATAAAGTGTAAGATATCAAAACATTTAGTTTGATTTAACAATGTGTGAGAACCAACTGTAGAATCTCTTCAGTAATGTTACTAGATAATGCTCCACAATTGGGCCAAATGCATTCAATCTAATCAAAAAGCACTTACATCATGCGCTTGTTAAGCGCGACAATAAAATGCAGCGGCAAGACTGCTTTACAATACTTCTGATTGAGATTTATGCATTGCACTATCAAGTTACGACACCGACAACTATTAAATTTGCCTCCAAATAAACTTTATATTATGTCAGTAAACATGACCCTTGATTGTATGATTTATTGTTTTATTATTAGATTTGTGACGCAACGTAATTTGGTTATTGTTGAGCTTAACGAGTTAACCTTGCCTGACCTGGCTTCGGTTGTTAAAATGGACGTTAATAATAGTAAATATGATTGCAAAGCTATTAATAATATTCCTGTCGGCTGTCACATGTGTGTAGCTATTGAAGGGTTTAGTAGATAAGTCACTTTCATTTTAACGATGACATACTAAGTACCTAAGCGTTCGAAATATCGTACAGTACTACACTAAGTCTATTTTTGGGTACTAATGCCTTATAATGGCCATATTTGGTAGTAATTATTTATGCCTTTTTGCCAAAATATATATATGTATTGAAAATAAATGATATGTTAGAGTGAGACAAAGATGGTTCAGTATTGTATTTTGAAACATCACTTTTAAACTAGGTAAGTGTAAGGATTCCGCAATGTATAGAGTATAGAGTAATCAAATTACTATCAAACTAAAAAAAACAATAATTCTAGTACAACCTGAGATTTTGGACCAATAATAATAATCATTGAGTAAGATTTCTGTGATGTTTTTGATACTTTCCCTTTAACATAATGATTTAAATAAAAAGTAACAGTTATCGGGGATAAAAGTTGTTAAACTTATGAATGGAGAGAAAATAAATCAATGATATCTATCAATGGTGTTCATATGAATGAACAGAAACTAGACAAGGCTACATAGCCATAAGTGATATAAGGGCCACATTCCAACAAACACAGTTCAAAGGAAATATTGTTTTCTCCACTTATATGGCTAGGTCAAGTGGTCTACTTGAAAACGATAACTGGACTACCTATCTGTCAGATATCGTGTTCCGGGTTAATTTGCTGCGGTTTACTTTCGCTGTGTTATGTTTCAATGGGGTAAGTAGCCTTATAGCAGTAGTATCTTTAAACCTGTGAAGATATTGTAATGATTGGCTGATGGAATTCAGGCATTGACAGGTTGCAATTGGTTACTGAAATTAATATTTACGGTAATGGTATAAACTAAATATAAAATACTAATGATTAGTAATTTAACAGTAAAACATGAATTAAACATACAAGTAAATAAAGCAGTAAAAAGGCTGTATATTGGAATTGCTACTAATGAAGGAATTAACAAACCGGTTATATTAAAAGGGCAGTAAAAGAAGAAAACTTATTAGATATGCATTAATATTATGCTAATTGTTATAATATATAGACCACTTAGAGTTTTATAGATATGACTATGAAAACAATGATGCATAAAGTAAATTATGTGACGACCATAATACTGAATAGATGCATTTGAAGTACCAGGCTTTAATTTCTAGAAAGTAGTTTTATACGACGGCTATGTAAAATAGAAAAAGCACCTTTTATCATCAATTCAATTACTTCCCACTGCTGGGCACGAATCTCCACCACGCTAGCCTAGTGGGAATTGGGAGATTGCATGCCATCGAAAGGATGTCTCACGCATGCAGGTTTCCTCACGTTGCCATCTTTCACCGTTTGATGTACAAACGCGATAAATACGCGCATAACTTCAGAAAAGTGAGTAGCGCGTACCTTGGGTCCGAACACGAGACCTTAAACTTTCATAGTCAACTGGTCACTCTATTTAGGTTAACACAGGTTTTCCCTATACGAGCACCTTTAACATAATTTAATTATTTTCATGACAAGAACATTAATATAATTTCTAAATCAGCCTTGAGATTTGATTGTTTTGGTCTGTTACAATATTATTAAACATTGAACTAAAAATGTTTTTGATTTTATCATTTTTGACTCTAAAAGTATTACGTTCATGGTCGTCAATACTTTCGATCTGATCTACAGCTGAAATTGCAAGTTAAGTTGTTGTAAAATTTGATTGTATTGGTTTTGTTTTTATTATCTTGTTTACTTCACGGTCGTATATCTATAGAAACAGCTTAAGTATGATTTCAGTTTTATAAATATAGGTGTCGTCATTCAATTTTTTATAACAAAAGTTTTTATCATTTATTTACCTGTAATATGCAAGTGACAAGAATCAATCAATCAATGAACTCTATATTACTGTCTTCTGCGACTAATCTCATTAGTCAAGACAGTAATATAAATACCAATAAAATAAAATAAAATACATGTTATAATAAAATATTTTTCAAGATAAATGTCGCATAATTGGACAGACTCTATAATGTTTGTCTAAAACGAACTTGGATATTTTAGTACCAAGATTGCGTTCATTTCCCGTGAGATAGCAGAAAATCTAAAATTGATGAAGAATGCATGAATAAAATTATGTAAAGTTTTTGTGTAAAGGGATTTTTTAAATTCTGATAAGCTCAGAATAAAAACTCGTGTCAATTATTTAAAAAAACACTATGAAATGTATTCCTGAATGTTGCAGAGCGAAATCACTGCGAATATATTAGGTAAAAACATATAGTACAAACATTACGATATAGTTTTTAACCGACTTTATGTATGTTCACGAATTACTTCAAAACGCCTGGACCGATTTGCAAAATTCTTTTTTTGTTTAAAAGGGTATACTTCACAGATGGTCCCATTGTAACCACATCACGATCTGATGATGGGATCCCAGGGAAATCGAGGGCAACCCTCAAATTTTATAGGCACTTATCACGTTTTCAATATATTTACTAAAATTGTTCCAGTATTTGCGTCTGATAATCATCATTTGATGTTGATGAGCTGATGATGGAAGGTAGAACTCCTCAACAGTTAAGAGTTAATAGAAAATTCTTTCAGTTATAGGCATTTATTACATTTACATGTAATCTCCAAAGCTGTTCAAGTATTTGCATCTGAAAATCACCATCTCATGTAATCATCTGATGATGGAAGGTACAACTCCTCAACGGTTAGGAGTTGAAGGAAAAATCTTTCATAGTTATAAGTACATATGGATCGAAAGTTGTATTCTTTCAGGCTATTAGATTGACCTGATATGAAAATTTTAATATATCCAACACTAAAAAGAAAAAAATAAATTAACTTTTAAAAAAAAGAAAAAACCAACTTCAAAAACTAAAAAGCATAAAATAACTTCATACAGTTTTACCTTTTTTTTAGTTTTAAAGGAATGAAGTCGGTGCCGATGATGTGGTGGTTTTAACCACCCCGCTCAAGGTCACTGTTACGTTTCAGTCAAACGTAATAGTAAGTGTACTTACTATTACGTTTGGCCTAGCACCGACTACATACCTTTAAAACTAAAAAAAAGGTAAAACTGTATGAAGTTATTTTTTGCTTTTTAGTTTTTGAAGTTGGTTTTTTCTTTTTTTTAATAAACGAAGATGACTTATACTGCTCCAGTCACCTTTGAAACAAGGCCAATAAAAAAACAAGCAAGAAGGACCACACATTATAAAAAAGACATTAGAAGTGAAAGAATTCACTGCATCATTATCTCAACATCTCAATAATGTTACAACCGGGTCAAAAGTCACTAAAAAGAATACACACATTCAATATTATCAATATATCGATCTAAAATCGACGTAATGAGATCACAATGAAAGTAGTACCATCATAATTGATACCTGCGGTCTCAGACAGGGTTGAAGAGGTCAGGTTATGTAAGCTAATTGATGTAATGTGGATTATTCTTGATACATACTGCTCGTTAGAACAACAAACTTGCAAAACTGGTTGACCATTTGAACAAATTAGATAGCCCCATTTTTTTGGTCCTTCGTTACGTATCGAAATATTTAAGACTGCGGATGATGAATTACTTTTAAATTATGTTGGAATTTAGGACAAAAGATTTGCTGCGGCTATATTAGTTTTACCTTTATTGTTACAAGATGTTACAGAGATAAGTCTTATATTAATGGGTGTAATTAGGACCAATGTCATCATCGTCTGTAAAAAATGTTAGGTTCATTAGCCTAGTTTGTAGACTATTTGTTTTATATTCATTCTAGATTGACAGCATATGCCATGAAACGATAACATGTTGACAATTAAATTAATAACTTCGACATTATAACTATTTGTTCATCAAACTCTCTGCTCGTATATGTTGCAACTGAAGATATTATTTTAATGAACACTTAAATTTAAGTGTAAACATTGATTGAAACACTTTTGATAACTAAATTTATTATAGTGAGCCATATTGGTCTTTGGATAAGTTGCGTTACTCTTTATTTGCGTTCTTGCTTCATAATAATATTATTAATGATTATTTTATTAGTTCCAGGTTGTTTATTGCGCTTGAGGTGCATTTTCTATTGAAATATGAGGTAGTCACCAACTAGACAATTTTACATTTAAAAGATATTATAGTTCAAAAGGGGCCCCGAAACCATATCAGAGTGATCTGTATAAGGAAGAATGTCACGAGATGTTGGAAGACTGTCTAAAGCCAAAGCTGAAGGTAATGAGAGATCAGTCGCATGAGTTGAAGGGACGAACATAGGTAAGTGGGATTAAGAAAAGAGACTTAGACATAGATTCTTGTCAAGAAAATCAAACTGGCAAATAGCAGTTGGCAGTTCCAGACGTGTCTCCGATGATTATTTCCTAGAGCTGAAAGGCAGGAAAGTGCGTTTGTCCTATTTATAAAATTGAGAATGTCTTCAACCATCAAACCTATGCATTTACTTAACCTGGCTGCTCACATTTTGGAGAATTACTTTGAAAACTGTCACCGTTATCATCAGTGCAAATAATAATAGCAATATACCACTAAATAGGTTCGTCTTGTCAATAAAACTTAATTCTTACAAGTGGGACATTGCACACAGAATGAGCTGTTACGCGAATTACATTCTATTGTATCATCGATTGTCCTCAACTATTTATAGGGTTGCTAGTTTCTTTTGGAAAGAGTTTGTTTATGGCACTATTGCACTTAAGTATTTCATTATTTGAAGCGAAAGCAAATTAATGTTTAAGTTCTTTTAAAAAAAGATGCCAAAAATAAATTAGGAACAACTGTTTTGCAATCAAAATATTATGCAACTGTTTGCAATCATAATACTCACAAACTGACTACAGAGTTTTCCCATGAACATGATGATGATGTTTTAAAGGATACAAAAATTCAATAAAAGTTTGAATAATATAAAAAGTTTTATTAGAACTTCTTATGTTTCTGTTAGTGTATGGAATCAGTATATCAATATTACCGTCACGATCGAAACAAAATGAATATACTGCGAAAAAAATCCTTTTATTTCTACCGCCATCCCTAGTTCAGGGAAAACTATCTCGTAGCTACTATAAGCGGAGCTCTTCGCTGATTGCTGAAAGTGGACGCTGGAGATCTGTTACTTCGATTATAGCAGTATGTGTTTCTAAGATGGGGTCATCATTCTAGAGTAACAAAACCGGTATAGGCTGATACTGTATCAAATGTACCTGTCGTCATTAATCCTGAAAAGACACATAACTTTACACTAGCGAGCCCTTTTGATTAGACTGTTGAAATTATTGAAGATACTTCTAATATACCTTTCAAATTATGCAATCATTCATCTTTTAAAATAATACATGTATACATAGTTCTCCCGTCTACTCAAATGTAAAGAAAGCAAAAGTCCTAATAGAAAATCAAAATCATAGCAGAAAATATAAAGTTGCTTACCCTGTTGAAAAGACAATCGAAATAATAAATAGTCTATTTTATAAGATAATAGAATCACAGATGTTTCGTACTTTGAATAATAACAAAACTGCAAGTATACCACACAAATTGATACGAGACCTGTAAACAGTTCAGATATTTCTGCCAATAAATTCTCCAATTCGGTGCCAACTGTATCGGTGGGCGAAGAGGCAATTGCTTCGTCTATTGCCGATAAATTACTAAGGGTAATCGATACAGTCTGGCTTTACGAGGTAGGCAATTGCTGTAATCTGTCGCTAAAATACGTCTTCACGGAAACTTTTAGCTGGAAGAATACTGAATAAGTTGGCAAGAAAGTTAGATCTTTACCCATACTTTTTTATTAGGTTGGTAGCTTTAGAAAGTATCTATCGTTCCAGAAATAAAATAATGATTTTGTCTCCACATTCAAAGAAGGTGTGTTCGGTGAGGCTGGAAAGATTTTTTTTTTATATACGTACGTAAAAAATGATTTGAACGTAGAACTCCTTCAGATTTTGAAGTCTATTAAGAAAGAAATATTACTCTTAAAGTTTTATATAATACTTTTTTAGAGAAGTGTACTTTTTAAAGATCTGGCCAGGTAATAATTTGTAAGTTTTTTTTTCTAGTTCCGAAAATTCAAAATGTTGTTTTCCACACTCATACGTTATTTTTTGGTGAAACATTAGAAGAAGTATTTCTTGATACAACTTTAAAAATTGGGTCGAGTTTCAACGGTAATGCTCAATCAAACGTCCCGAATGACGGTCGATTGGTCTGATAACGTTTATTGGTACACAAGTGACTGCACCTAAGTGGCGAAATTTGATGCTATTGGTAATGTAACTGAAAAAAAAACTAGTAGAAATATTAATACTAAAGGTTAGCATCTAAAGTTTATTTTTGAACGTTGCTATGTAACAATATTTCCGACCAAAAATATTACAAACCAAACGTCGGGATCAAAACAAAATTAATATACCACAAAATTTAATGTTAAAAATGAGGACTTAGTTGGTCGTTCGTTTAATTAATCGTATTTTTTTATATTAAAACACAATTCGATTGATGTCAAAATCAATGAGTGTCATTAGGGTGTTAGGTTAATAGAGGATAAGGTTCTGAATTATTTCTTCAGAGATACAGATATTTTCACCTACAAAAAAAATGAATAATGATTATGGTTTTTTGACCCCAGCTTCATTTATAAGTAGGTACTGCATCGGTCTGTCTTTCGGATAGGATAGTTTATAATTACCCTTACATGACTATTATAAAACATCAAAAGCTCTTAAATTCTCTGACAATTCAAAGCAAGCTACAAACAGTTCTATAAAGGAGGATTTGTTAAGTTAGAGTAAATACTCAAACTTAACAAATCCTCCTTCTTCTTCTTCCAGACGCCGCCGCGGCAGGTAAACAGCAAATGCTGTTTACCTGCCGCGGCGGCGTCTGGCAGACGACGTTAAGTTTAATGGCAGGAGTCTCGAGAGCACACTAGACTTGTATTTGAATCGATAGTGCAAAGGAACACAAGTAAGCGATGTAGGAGTTCGCTTTTGTTAGCTGTATAACAGTCGTATAATAATATACATATGTTGGTAACGTTTACTTTAAAGGTAGAATAAAAATATTTTCCAGTTTAACAACAAGTTAATTTGTAGTGTTTTTTCTAATACGGCTTTTTTTAAATTTAAATTGTTACGGCGCAGGTTGTCTGATTAGCACAGTGCAAGCGGTATTGAGACTGTTGTGATAAGGTCAGGTTTCAGTCATCGAGATTAAAGAATAAAATCGTAGTGTAGAATATTGTTTTAAAATCAATGTGTACAAAACAAAATAATACCTATTTTATGTTTCTACATCATACTCAAACAAAACATATTCAACCAAAGAAAGCTTATATGTAGTTCAGTACTACAAAGACTTATTAACGTTGAAGTATAAAACGTTCTAACATATATGGTGTAAATATAACACCATATCCCGGGAATATCCTCATCTTCAAGGATATTGATTGGATCTGGCGAGCTAATAACATAAGTCAGTGCTGTCCACAGTAGCTCCTAATGATATTACTCTACCCTCATCGCGACATAGTGCAGCACTAGACGTTAGAAATAATGTGGATGCGCTGTTTAAAAGCGACAAATCCATGAAATCTTCACGAAAGAAAAATGCAATCGTTTTTCGTGTAACCTTAATGGATAGTAATAAAAGTACCCAGTGATTTATGCGGCTATTATAGTCTTTTTATAAAATAAATATTGGTAGTTTTGGTGACCTCCTTCGAGCAGGTCAGGTGCGCAGTCCTCGTAGCCGGCGTGCGTGCATGACGAGATGCATGAATGTGGACGAGGCAAAAGTGGTATCCAGGGATCTATATTTTCTGCCTACCTCCATGGGAAAAAGGCGTGAGTGTGTATGTATGTAGTTTTTGTGAAATCTAGTCTTGGATTTTGTTTTTCGTGTGACCTTAAACTGTAGAGTAAAGAAAGTACGGAACGCTTTAAGCGTCTTTCCCTTTGCACCGGAATGGACCTATATATAACCACTGAATACAATTATAAATAAAGCTACAACATCGGTATCCATAACATCACGGCTGTATCAACAGTTCGTTGGTACATTTTAAAGGCCCATATTATAGAGTCTATAGCTAGTATCATTCAGTTATTAGAATAATTCATCAACATTAACTTCAGTTTGGAAACCCTGATTTAAAATAAACGCCTCATCAAATATTTCTCACGTCTCTCGACCCAGCGTAACGACCAGTTTAAAGAGAGCTCATCCAACCCTCTTTCGCACACAGAGCTTAAAGATTAAAGGAAAAATCTGACGTGAGTTAGGGGTCAGCCTTTTTTGGTCATGTCAATTATGGGTGCACCCTATCTGTCAAACGCAGAAGTTCTAAGTGACTAATACACAGAACCCTCGGCATTGTTGAGATTTTGTCTCACGAATAGGTAATGCTTGAGATTGGTATTGATCGGGGAGACAAATACGAGGGTTTTTGGAAGTAGGTATTATAGATGGGTTTTGTACGCGTGCTTAAAATTTTCTTGCTAACAGATTATGAATTTCAAATGCAGTATTAATAATAAGAGCAAATTTTCGTTGTATGTTTTTCGGAAGAACTTTTTTTAATAATAATATTTTTTATGCCATAAATTAATTATACCATATAAAATAATATAATTCTACCATACTAAGTATAAAAAATTAAAGTTATTTAATTATTTTTTTCTTAACAACCAAGTAGTCACACAAAGTAATTTTTGACAGATGATGAACACTACCTTTCAAAATAAGTATACACCTCACTTAGCAATAAATTTCGCGCACCAAATGTTTTCACAAATACGAACAAAGATCTTCAATTCTAAAACTGAATAAGCATTACTAAAGCTTTTATGATTGAATAGACAAGGCAGAAAATTCAAATGTTTATTGTTTAAAGAACGGTAAAAGTAAATTTGTGACGGCAAGTTTAGTGAAACTTGTAGGCTGTCATTTACTGATGTCCATGTCGGGAACTTGTCAGAACATGTCAAAAGATGTCAGAAATGGTTACACCCGTGTAGCGTTGAGTTAGGTCCTTTCCTGATAGTTTGTAGATAATAATGATTAGTCTTTGGATTTATTAAATTATATTTGCATATGTAATGAACATAATACATTTATACACAGTGCTATCTATTGATTTTTGTAAATGTATATACATACATTTTATCGATAGAAATATCCATAACCCACGTCAAAAATTGGTGCACATAATATCAGACGTATATACACATTAAAGAATGCTGCTCGCTTTTATTTTTTTACGATAAGCGCAGAATAAGGTAAAAATATACATAACAGTCTTAATAGATGTTAATAAAATCAACAAGAATCGCCAGCCTACCCATTTTAAGTTAATAACAACCACACATGGGAGTCGGAAGCGTAATAAATATTTTATATCAAGACATAAATAATACAAAAACTGATATACCATACCATCAAGCCTGTCGACCCTAAAATGTAAAAGGTTAGGCAAAGGTGTAGGTACTAATCTACCCCCAAATTTTGCTGGTATATTTTAGGTCCCTTGGAATCGAGGCGAGCTTATTGCCATGCACCGAGCACATATCCAAACTCCGAACTGCTAATGAGAATTTCATAGAAAAACCCAATGCCCCTTTGCTCGACTTGGGAAACGAACCAAAGACCTCTTCAGCAGTCGCATAGTGTTGTACTACTACCTCGACCAACGACGCAGTATACTACAATTATTATAGAAATAAAAAATGCGTAATGTATAAACCAGTAACGCGAAGGTTAATAATCAATATTCAAACAAGTTCGTCAACATTATGACCTTATTTGTGCACTTTTACTGGCCGCGAGTGTACGAGATAATATACAATGTCAGCTACCTACGGCAACTGTTGAGATGTTGTTTTATGCAAATATACCGGGTTTTACTTTCTTTGTATCATTAGTCATAATAGTGCGTTTGTGTTAGGGCTGCTTCACAGAGGCATCTCGACAGATCGCTGATAAGCTCGATGGAATATTTACAGTTTTCTCTCGAGTGTCACGAGTATTGATGTTTCTAGGTTGGTCTGATTTTCAAAGAGGATGTTTATATCGATTATTCATCAAGCCAATTTACAATCGATATACAAAAACTAGACGCAATCTTTTACTTAAAAACAATTATCCTCAAATCAGCAATGTCCTAAATTTACATGTTTGGACATACCTTATTTGAATTGGGTTGATGAGGAATTTAATTCTTCAATTGTTATTAAACGCATAGAGCCTATTTTATACACGAAACAAAGACGAAACGTCAAAACATCCTTAAATGATGACAAAACAAGTCTCTGTGCGAGAAACACAGAGATCACGTCTGTGGACGTGCGACTAATCGCGATTGCGGTTACACGCAAGTATGATAATGCCTTTACCGAACGGGAAAGCTAAGAAGGAAGCCCTTGTGATAGCTACATGATCCGTAGCTGCGTCCGTTATTCAGTCCACACCACGCAGAATATAGAAATTAAATAGATAGGTTTGTTATGATAGTTAATATATGAGAAATAGATTCACGGATATTATGTATTCCTCCTAGCAGCAATTGTTCGGGAAATTTTTATTTCGTTGTTTTTTTTGGTTTAATGGGTAATTCGGGTTGTAACCTCAAGGGTGCACTTGGAGAGTATAGCTAACCCTACTGGAAACACAGTCATCATACATTAATTAATGATGGTTGAAGATGGTGTACAATTTTTTATCACCGACCCTTTGGAACGTAGACGATTAATGTGCGAAGTTCGAATGTCCCGGGAGCCATTCCACTTGGACCATTCAGACTTAATATATTTTATTTACGATAGAATGGTCCGTGGACCTTTTGTTTTGGACTGTTCAAATTAAGTACCCACATTACGACATCAAGACACTAATTGGTATACAACCGTAACGTGACCAGTTTTCTTTGGCCATATCCTTTTTTTATATAATCTAAGTACCTACGCAGGCCATATGCATTAGCGACATCAAACCAATACTGGGCTACTGTTGTTTAGCTCGACAGAACTTCTTGTTTATCGATAATGCGCTAGCTTCCCTGAGCACAACATGTATTGCGTAAGAGAGTGATGTATATTCGGTGTTAAAGTCTGTGACGTAAGTTCGCAACTTTACTACGTTTCTTCAATATAACTTTGGTGGAGATAAATCTGTTTTATGGAATCGAATTCTGTTTCTAAACGTTAATAAATGTTTACAGCGTTTAGTATTAGCATTCCAAATGCTATTGCTTAAGTCTTCCGCAAGTATGTGTTTCACATACAACTGAATTATTCACATATTGGTATATCAAATATGGTAAAGGAAACAAATTATTTAGTTATGAGAGTGTATTTTATTTTAAAGAGTATCTATGGACTTTCTTGATAGCCCTTCTCCATACAACCTGCTCCAAAAATGCCTGTGATATTAGTTTAATTGAAACCAAAACTTTGAATTCGACTAAACAGTATCTTTAGTCATTTTGAATAAATTTAATTAGATGACAATACTTAGATCAAAAAATTACAGAAGCCACCATCGTCAATGACTCAATTATGCCGTATTACGTGACTGCATCAGTAAATACACTGTAAAACGTACAAACAGTCACCAACCAGAAGTGCAATAACACTTTTAAAACTTGAAGCAAACATCCTTACTAGCGCCGTATAATTTTCAGCTAAGGTGGCGTTTCAAAGCAAGCGGGAGCGGAAAGCGGATAGACTGTAAACAGAATTTCTTATTAAAAAATAAACTGAGGATAGAACACAATAAAAATATTTTTTGGTACCCTGCTCCGCTTAGCTGTGACACATTGTGGTTGCATGGATGAGAAATGAGGAACAACATAAAGAATTGACGCGAAAAATTGATTAAAACAATCTGTAAAGTGCGTATCGTGTAAAACTTTTTGAGTTTTTAAAGTTTAAGCATGTTCACAAACTAACTTAACATTTATTTATATTAAGATAAGTTTTTTTTTGTTAATGAAGACATTGTCCTTAACTAGGATTATTTCCAGTAGTGTGGGTGCATGCACACATACTAATTCTCGCACACACACACACACACACACACACACACACACACAAACTCCACAAGCCTAAAAACCTATTTATTTCGTGCGGAAATGATATCACAGCAGGTACCAATAGAATAGTGGATGGTAGCTTTTAAGAACAAAAGCCAATAAGGTGAAATGATCTATATTGATGATGATATATTGAAATGATCATAAACTGTACACCTACCTAGATTATTTTAACATCTTATTTATGTTTTGTCGGTAGCAATACGCAGTGCTGCGTACCACGGGTCGGAAGGTTAAACAATTACACAAGAAGTGTGTGGAAACAAGATTTATTTGAGCCAACGACATGTTTTACTATCTCCTAGACAGGCTGTACTAAAGTAACGTAATAATATTAATAATCTATATTGATAAAAAGGCTACCAGATCATTAAACTTTATTTTTTTGACTAGCCAATAATTGCTTGCTCTAATACTTTTACTATAGTTGGGCTTCTAACTAATTTATAAATTATGAGTATAGCGATAACACGGAATCTCAAAAGTATTTAACTGATATTAAGGCAATTGCACGTCCTCTGGTGTTGCAGATGTCAATGGGCTGCGGTGATCACTTACCATCAGGTGAGCCTCCTGCCTGTATCCACCCTTATTTCCATAAAAAAAGAACTTATTAAGATGAACTTTGTCAGGTTGATATTTAGGTTGTAGGTACCTTTTGGGCGGACCGTATTTTTATTGCCAACTTAATTATATAAAAACAAATGAAATGCAAAAACGAAAAACAAAACTTGCTGGAAAACCATAGTCTGTAAAATGCATTTTTTAAATTATTTATTTAATGGAACCTCAACCTTATAGCGACGGATAGTAAGTTGGCAATGTTTCAATCGCATTTTTGTGAACAGAAGAGGAATAGTACTGTTCACAACCAATGACAATAGAACAGGGAAGTGTTGGCTCTTTTTATTCGAAACTGAAGCTTTACGATAGAAATAAATATCTCTATTGCGATTTTAAATTGATAATTAAATAGTTATCGGATTTAACATTGTAGACTGCAGATTAAATATTACAGTAAAACAATCATATTGCCGGCTTATTTAATTTCATCTCAGAGTCTGTGTAGTTATTAGTTGAAAATGCCCATTTTTCTCAAATAATTCACCGGAATAATAGAACACATATCAAATAAAAGTGTTTGTTTCCAATCGACTAATTTTCATAAATGGTAACCCTATTTTTCCGCGTTATCCAATAGAGTGAGTTCCAATAAATCTGTCTGGTACAGCCCTCAGTAATGACGTAGAGTATTACCCCTAAAGCTTGGGAGCAATTATTATAAAATTTGACAAGTCAGCCGGCCATTATGCATTTAAGGGGGAGGAGAGAAGGGTCTTGGAATTTACCGTGGCAAAAGGTAGAGGATGTAGGCTTAATTAATTGCATATAAGCCAAGTATTTGCAAAATCTAGCAAATATATAAAATTTGCATAATTTTAAAATATAACTGCACCTGCATAATAGTTAGTTGTGCAGATTTATTAGGTGTCAAGTTATAAGCTCCTCATCTTTGTCGAATAAAAATGATCTGGATTTTTTTTCTGGAAATTGGTGTACATAATTAATATCTAATAATATTAGAGGAAGATGTTTTTTTTGTTATACTCGCAAGAATATTAGACGTATAAATAAATCATTTTTTTTATTTTTTTTATCTGTATCCTTTACCATCTATCATCACCTGTAACTAGATGCTGTTAATGCTCTATGTTTACTGTATAACATCCAAAACATTGGGATTCAAAACAGAAAAATGTCTTAAATAAATTACCTTAAATTACATATCATTACTATAGCAGATATTAAAGACGTAATTTAAAGACTTCGAAACGTCGAGTAGGTAATCTATGAAATCCATTTTTTGCATATATATAAATACTTACTTTTTGCATTATATATATATAAATACGCACATTAATAACATTATTAGTATTATGGTTAATTAGTATAAGTATCAATTATCTTTCCCGCTCACCGCTTATGACTGGCGGCGCACAACAAAGGGCGTTAATTTGACAGACACTTGAGCGACGTCGTTAATTACTTAGCGCGTGAATGTCGCTCAGTCCGTCACGCAGCGCTCTAGTTTAGTGCCGATTGCGGTCACGTTTACACAGCTTTAAGCCGCTTCATTGGAAGTTCTGCCATATCGGTGAAATTTCATCTTCTATGAACGCAAACACGCAAACACGAATGCAGAACGCACGGTCCTGGAGCTCGATTATACTATGAATAGTGTTTACGTGTTTTTCTATTAGGGAATTCTAAGTAGCAGCTTGTAGTTCCTCTTTGTATTGGACTTTAAACATATCTACCGATAAACTGTTGGTGTACTGTACATCAGTTCAAATCTACCTTCCTCTTTGTGGATGCACACATGATGGCATCACATTCGTCAGTACTTATTTACTCTTTTGACCATTAGATTATTTCAACTGATTAACTTACGGCCAAAAAGATACTCAAATCCAACTCAATTTTAACAAGCTCTGAAATAGAAGCATCCTTTCTTATAGGCAATTGAAAGAAGCAGCGCCATTTTAAGAGGTTACTTAATATTGAGTATCGTTTGGATAATATCTGATTAATTTATACGTAAATATAATATCTATGTAGGTACATCAACCTTAATCCCAGTATTAACGAAACTTTTCCATGGCGCACAAATAAATATAAAAAAGAACGAGTATTACACAACACATAATCCTAATACTTGGAACAATTCAAAAAGAACTGTTACTTTTTCATTTCACTGAGATAAAGTAACATCTAATTTGTTGTAAAAACCGCGGGGTTTTATTTCTTTGCGTGTTCCGTATCATTACGACAACGCCCGGAGGCCAGCAGAATAAAGGTTAATGATGAAAGTGGCTATAGTTCCGTCATGTGTGGTGTTAGGTATCACACCAGTTCCGGTAAAGTTCCGATGATAAATTGTCGTTCACTTATGGAACAGTTTATTAGTGTTTAACGCATTGTTCTCTAATAGTTGTTGGAACATTAGAGTTATTTTGAATGCTAAATGTAAGACAATATCTTTGATTTCAGTTCTTATGTACTTTATTCATAAGACTCGAATTACAACATATGACATCATCATCTTTTCATGTAGTCCTAGTAAAGATACCTACCATTCATTCAAGCTATTAGTAAAATGCAAAGTTATGTTTTCACTGCGTATTTAGAATTGAGTTTCCTAGTGAATTCTTTCTTATAGAATAGCTAATAGAGTGCTGCAACTGTTCCGGTTGAGCACTTTTGGACCCTATGCATATAATAATAAGGGTGTAAAATGGTATGCTGCCAAGTTTGTTGGTTTTACATACATAGGCACTATACCTGTCTGACATCAACATAGGTGGATACTATATATTTCCTGCTAAGATCCTGCGAAACACCTTTAACTTCATTTACGTGTATTTATCATATCATAAATGTGAAAGTTTGTATGTTTAGATGTTTCGTTCTCAATCCGCAAAAATGGCTCGACGGATTTGGATTTTATTACCTGCATTAACACGTAGCAACTTTAATCAACAAAATCAACATACCACTCAGAGCCGCGCGCGAAAGTTGAACATGAATTACTAAAATGTGGTATTTATAATCATTAGCTATACTAATACCGTATAATATATCTACAAAATGTTTAAAACTGTAAAAAGTAGTTTAATAATTTTTATACCTTAGTTTCTAACTTTTAGCCCATGTTTTTAAAAAAAAGCTCACTCAAAAGACTGCAAAAGTATTTAATTAAACACAATCCTTTTCAGACTGATTCATACCAGCAGTTTACAGCAGTGCCTACGAATTAAAACATGGTTATCACAGGAATATTTTCAAGGAATTCCCACCATTATGAGCTTCAAAACAGAATGGTTTTTGCAATAAACACGGTGCTCAGATATAAAAGTGGATAGAGCCATCAGAGTATTTAATAGTGGCAATATATCGTAATACCCCGCCCACCAGCCGTGTAGGGTAGCCAACTATAGGAGCCACTATTTATTTTTAAATTAAACTAGCTCCCGACCGCGTCGCTGTCTGCCTTGTAATCTACATTACATTATTTTCGAGATGAGTTTAATATCAGAACAAATATTACTTTTCAGGCAACGTTATGAATAATAATTTACTACAGGCGCGGTTGTTGAACGTGAGGTTTTGGCTTCGGTCATAGTGTTGTTGGTCTATGAAATTCTCAGCCACGGATTGGGGTCTTCAAAACTCGACAGGTGGGAAATGCCAATGCCATCTATATCCTAAAAAATCTTATACTTACATAACTTGTACAATTGTCTTCAGAGAACAATTTACAAGAATGAATTATTATAAATTATCATTTAAATATACCGGTTACCTGTTAAGTGTCCTTAGTAACACTCTATCTAACAACAGACAGAAATAATTGTAAACGAAATTCGAATTCTAAATATCATAATCATAAACTATAAACCTATCAACAGAACAGTTAATCCGCACACCTTATAAGCTCATTCATATTAAAAGTTAAATATTCCTGGTTCCCTCCTTAATTACACCGGGTACAAGTTAAGTAAATTGTTTTATAAGCGTGTAATTTCACAGTGCGGACTCGAGACTCGCGTGCGAGGCTGCAGTCAATCATTATGGGGTGGTTATCAACATCTAACGATCGACATTCGCACATTAAACAAGGAATATCGACACTTTTTAAAGGAAATTAAGAAAGCTGCGCTTGGATTACTTATCATCGTCTACGAGAGAAAATAATTATTTATTTAAATTAATAGGAGTAAGTTTTTTGTTGGCTATGGTAGCCTAGTGGGGTGATCAGTGGACTGAGATGTCTAAGGTCTCGAGTTCGAACCCAAGGCATGCATCACTGACTTTTCGGAAGCTGTGCGTATTTATCACACGCTCAAACGGTGAAGGAAAACATCTTGAGGAAACCTGCATGCTTGAGAGATTTGTCTCGATGGCATGTGAAGTCTGCCAACCCGCAGTAGGCTAGACATGCCTATAGCCTAATCCCTCTCAAATGAGAGGAGACCAGTGCCCAGCAGTGGGACGTTAATGGGTTGATGATGATGATGATGAATTTTTTATTTGTACGGCGAAGCCTTTTCTGAGTATCTGTGGGCGGCTCTCCGTGTCTCCTTGTCTTTCCATGTAGATTTATTATTCATACCTTTTTCGGGACATGAGCGCTGACCGTCCTTTATACCGGCTACTATATAACCTAGCTAGGACATCAGATTGTAAAATGTATTGTTACCGGAGCATTTCCGTGTACATTATACCTAACTTGCTATTCTATTTTTACTTTGTACTTGACTATACCACTTTTTAAGCAATAAATTATTATTATTATCATATTATTATATCAAAAGTGATATGCAGGGATTGTAGCTTGGCATTCTATAGTTTCTTCCTACCTCCATGGTAAAAAGGCGTGAGTGTATGTATGTATAAAGAATAAAGAATAAAGAATGTTTATTGTGTCTACAAAATATAGTATCTTACAAAAATTGAGGCAGCCCCAGTAAGTTAAAGAATACTTGTGTTGGGGTTGCCTCGCCTCTTCCCTAAGTAACTAGTTACAAAGTCGCGAGACAAACAATAACAATAGGATAAAACTATTAAGAAAGAACATAAGGTAAGTACAATAATTTTATAATTTTAAGAACGTTGGCGTGTTTGGAGATGTCTGTGTGTGTGTGTGTGTGTGTGTGTGTGTGTGTGTTTGTGTGTGTGTGTGTGTGTGTGTTTTATTTATTTTTAGCTAACTCTAATCAGGATGTCTTCTGTTTCCTCGTATGTAAGCGTTTTCAGCCACTCAGTTATACTTTTTTTGTTTTTATGAAGGACTTTGGGATAAATATTTAACTTCTTGTTTATTTTGTTATAGATATAAGCAGATTGGGTCGCGTATTGTCGTCTTGCATAAGATGTACGCACCAATGGGGATGTGGCCACTATATCATTTCGCCTTTTATTTAGATGGTTTGGGTTAAAGGGTAATGTCTTGTGTAAGTAGAGAGCAGTATTTAGATAGTATAATTTTCGAATTGTAAGTAAGCTGCTGATTTTATATAAATCATCAGTAGGATATCTATATGGTTTGAAGTACATTATCTTTATAAGCGACCGTTGAGCTCTTTCCAGCTCGAGAAATTTGATTTTTGTAGCTCCGCCCCAGACCGGAATGCAATAGGTAATGACTGATTGCACCAGGGCGAGATATATATTATTTAGCAGTTTAGGAAACATAAGATGACGGAGAGTCTTAAAAATCCAGCTTAATTTTCTTATTCGTTTCATAATTATTTCTATGTGTGAATGCCAGGATAACCTTTGGTCTAACACTATGCCTAAATATTTTATAGAATGAACCTTTTGGATAATTTGACAGTTACAGTGGTCGTGGTTGGCGCACTCATGGATTCGGATCCCGAAGTCAGCTCCCGGCTGTGACCGTATGGTTGGTGTGAAACAAATATAGTTGGTCTTTAGAATGTTGAGAGTAAGGAGATTTGCTCTAAGCCATCCACTTATAGTGGCTAATCCATTTTCAGCAACCTGTTTGACGGTTTCCCAAGTATCTCCAAAGTAAACGACAGCTGTGTCGTCCGCATAGGAGAAAATCCTCCCGACGCTGCCCCGCAGGTTGCATAGGTCATTTATGTAAACCAGGAACAGCGTCGGGCCAAGGACGCTCCCCTGTGGGACGCCAAAGATGGTGTTTTCCTCATCGCTATATGCATCTCCGATTTTAACTTGTTGTTTTCTACCACTTAAGTAGCTGTCAAAAAGGGACAGAGCTGTACCTCTTATTCCTACTGCCTCGAGCTTCTGCACAAGGGTAGGGACAGAAACGGTGTCAAAAGCTTTTTTTAGGTCTAAGAATGTGACTAGGCATTTAAGACCTTTGTCTACCTTAGCAACTATCTCTGATGTCAATGCTGTAATAGCATCCTGAGTTGAAAGCCCTTTTCTGAACCCATATTGTGCGCTTGAAAGGATATTATTTTTATTTAAATAGTCAACAAGTCTCTTATTTAATATTTTTTCAATTATTTTTGATATAGACGATAACACTGATATGGGTCGGTAGTTATTGACATCGTTTCCGTCTCCCCCCTTGTGCACAGGCGTAACTATAGATCGCTTCAGGGCATCAGGAAAAACTCCTGTCCTAAAGCATATGTTTGTTAGCTGGCTTATTAAGGGGACTAAAAGGTCTCTAGCTAATTTAATAAACTTAATGGGTATACCGTCCCAACCAGGAGCACTCCCAGAGTCGAGGGCCATTAGTATGCCATCCACCTCAAACGGATCCGTCTCGAACAGGACAAATGATCTAGTCTGAGTTTGCGTTGTGTATGTATAACTATTTCCAAGTGAGTAGGGACCAGTATGTGTTGTTATGTCTTCCGCTAATGTTTTACCTATAGTAACAAAAAATTGATTTATACGATTTAACGAGTCTAGAGGGTGAGATGAGATATGAAGCAGATGCAAGTTAGTAGATTTAGGTGCTTTAAACTGAGTAATGTTATTGATGTTTTGCCAGAGGGATTTAGGTTTTTTTATTGAGTTTGAGATTTGTTGCCTGAGATATTGTCTTTTAAGTTTTTTAATTAAATTAGAACAAAAAGTTCTGAAACGTTTGTAAGTTATTTTTATTATTACGTTGTGAGGATTATCTCTAACTTTAAGTTGCATTTTGTTCCTAAGTCGTATACATCTAAGAGCTCCTGGAGATATCCAGGGCTTTAGGGTACGCTTGGAGCTAGATACCACTAGAATTCTTGTGTTATCAGATAATGCTGTCTTGATCATGTTTATTAATCTATTAGCTATAATGTTAGGGTCGTCGCATGTGTTGAAAAATGATATGTCGGACTGAATGAGGCATGAATAGGCGTTAGCAAAGTTTGTTACAGTTTTAACTTTAGGATAGATATTCGTTTTTTGTGTTTGACTTATATTTAGTAGTACCATCGAATGGTCGGTTATAGATGTGTTGAGCACTCCCACAAAGGCTGAGTTGGTGGTCTTTTCAAGTTTTATCAGTACATGATCAAGGCAACTATTTTCCCTAGTGGGCAGACAATGGCCCGGGAGAAGACCATGGAAGGACAGCATGTTTAGAAACGATAGTCTGTTACACCGCTGTTGAGATGTTTCGGTTGATTTCTCGATTAAGTTTATATTTATATCACCAGTGATGATAATGTTTTTGTGTGACTTTATGGATTCAAGGTGTTGATTTAATGAGTTTGTGAAGTTATCAGTGTGGGCGATGGAGGGGGATCGGTATATCCCTATAATGGTGAAGTTAGGGATTATTATCTGAAGAGCTGAGGCATGTGTAAGTTTTATTTCAGTTACACGGGGGGTATACTTATTTTGAATGTACGCTACTACCCCATCATTTTGGTTTAATTTATTTAACGTAAAGATTGAGGTATAGTTGTTTAGTTGAGGCAAAGGCTTATTATAATTTAACCTACATTCAGTTAGAATTAATATGTCCACATCAATATTTATTTGAGATAATGTTATCTGAAGGTCGTCCAAGTTACTATAGATACTCCTTATGTTTTGTGTCAAAACTGTGAAATTGTTGCTTTGGTGTTGCAGGTATGAGGTAAAATTTTCGAGATTAAGAATGGCAGAGCTTGCGATTTCTTCATTATCCAAGTCTTGTAATGTATTTAAGTTGCTATCCATTTTTATAAAACTGAGTAAGAATGCGTTTCTTAAAGTCAATATACATGAATGTTAATACTAGTACGTGATCGTGAATAAATGGATGAGCTGGGCAGAGTTTGTATACTTGTGAGTTTTTTATAATAAGAATGAAGTTTGTATGTCTGAGAAAGAAGTAAGTATGCCTGACCGTGATGTATGTGTATTTTTGTTGTATTAAAAGCTTGTAATTTGTATATGTGTATGGTTGTGTAGTAAACTTGTAGTTAATGTTTATCGCAATTTGTAAAATATAACTGAGATGTATGTACTTACTTAAAAATCTAATTATAATTATTAGGCTTCGCACTAATTTAGAACTTAAAATATATGAGCTGAGCCATGTGTATATAATGTAATGCACTTTTCTAAGTTTTAAATAGAATACAGTAACTACTATGAGTCACGCTGATTGTAGTAGGTGGTGTACCTGCGACTCGGTCTTTATAAGAATAATCTTTGAATTGTCATCCTGTTTTACAAAGACACGTCCAAAGGCTGTCCAGCAGTATTTGTACTGTTTGGTTTTTGCCAAGTCTCGAGCTAAGAAGAATAGACGAGCGCCCTTAGAAGTCAGTTGTTCTGACAAAAAGACTGGGACGTCCTCGTTCTTAGTAAGTCCAAGGTGCTTTGCCTGTAATTTGGATTTGTTTTTTATATTGAAGGACTTCGCTTTTTTTAGTAAATCCGATCTTAGTATAGCGGAACCCAGGTCCACAATGATGGGAGTATGGTTGACACTCTGCTTTCTTCCTGGTAGTCTGAAGATGTCCTTAATGTCTCGTGCAGTCATTTCTAGGTCAACGTTTTTAGATAAATTAATAACCATGTTAATCAAGTCTTCTCTGGATTCTTGAGTCAATCTTGGTACGTTTTTTATTTCAACGCAGGTTTTCTTTGTATGTCTTTGTAGGTCCTCGATCTTATCTTCTAAGACGGTAATATAATCACGATCTTTTCTAGCCTGCAACTCGAGTTGATCAATTTTCTTTCGTAGCTCCTCATTTTGGGTTGTTAAATTAATAATGGAGAGTTCAATGTTACTGTTTGTTAGCTGAATATCCTTGAGGTTAGCAGTTATTCCTTTTAACTCCGCATTCTGGGTTTTCATAAAATTTGTGAGTAATTCCTTCATCTCTTCTTTAAATTTGCTAAACTCCCCAGGCAAGTCTTCCTCTCTCATTCTCTTATTACGAGTAGAGATGTAGTTAGGGGGAGTAGTTGTCGAGCCCATTGGACTAACGTCTGTTTCTGAGAGTGATTTATTCAATGGCATTCTTATTTGGTTTAGAATACAAGGGCGGGTCGGAGAGATCTTATTTCGCCAGTAAACAATCAAACGCAGGCGGTGCGGATTAATATATCGGTGTCCAGTAGCTAATTAGCGCAGTGACCGTTAGGTAAGTAAACAGCAATACCTGTATTGTTGTATGTATGCGCCAAACTATACTATACATACAGCGAAGCGGCGCAGTGACGGCGGCGACGGACAGCAGCAAGCGGCTAGTGAGCAGGATGGCAATTATGCAAAGTGTACTTGTCTCGCGGGGGTGAAGGCCGTCTGAAGGACCCGCGGGCAGCTTCTTTACTCGCACTCGCGGTAGGAATACTCCGTGAAGCAATACTATAAACTTTAACTATTACAGTAACGGTGATAATTCTGTGTACAACTCGTATCAAACGTATTTAATTTTAGTTTAACTCGAAACACGTCCACTCTCTGACACTGTCTTGGGCGAAGGGGGATGTATGTATTATTATATTTGTCCTGCCCAATTGTGGCCTCCAGCTTGGTCTTCTTTAAGTAATTTTGGACTGTGGTCAACTGGGTGGCGGTCTTCAAGGGATACGTATAAAGTGCATAAGTTCGGGCTACTTGCATCACGTCTTCTAGGCGGCGGCAATATTCATATTATCATAGGCATCGTTCTTTGATTGTTTAAGCCGTAGGAGCAACTTTGTAGCTTCAAATGAGGACATAGCGTATTCAGCGTGGAACAGCGTGACATGAGAATATTATTTGGTTTTAATAGCTCTAATAGTGTCTGCTGAGCATGAATGTTCTGTTTTCCATGCCTATATCTAGCATAATTATACCAACGAACTAAGTATCAGTACATCTCTGCCTGACTCTTCAGGGATAGGAGCGTGGCAGTAAACTATGTTATGTTATAACCGGACAGCAACCGGCATGATTAGGTTTATAATTATAATTTTGAAATCTGTGAGCTCTTTATCGCATAATTATACTGCACAATATAATAATATAATTAAACGTAGGAAAACAGTTATTTTTTTATTTATCTTCGCGCAAAGACTCAAATGTTATTTCCTTGCTAATAATTGCAACACATCATAAATGCATAGGATATTTGACTGCCAAGAAAAAGAAGTTCAATTTAAACGATCCTAAGTGGTACTTAACAAGACACTATTTTCTATTTCCACAGCTCATGCTAGTGTCAGGACAGGTTGCAACAAATTAAATAAATCTAACAATTAATGAGAGTTCACTCAAAAGATTACGGCGAACTGACAGGTGTCACCTACATTTTAAATAATTATATCAGGTTAAAAATGATGCAACAATTACATACGATACTTTACGCAATGTATCTTACGCTCAAAACTACTTTATTCTAAATGCGTCTTCGTAACAGATACATCATTTTACTTCGTCTTATTTGTATTAATTAATTTCTTCCACGCAATTTTACAGTGTTTACATTGAACGTAGTTACGCTAGTTTACGCATTCTGTTCTTTTCTTTTTAGGTATAATTAAATATGTTCGCGTAATATTGCAATGTTTTAGATAATGCACATCTGGTGTGCAATTAATATGGAAGCTTTGTTCTCTTGTTCTCTGTAATAGATTACATGATTACTCTCAAAGCAGAAGTGCTTTATTGAATCTGATGTAAGTTGAGGAAGGTGTTTGTGTGGAGATTAAATAAAATTGTAAATGATGTTATATGCACTTCACTATCTGTGTAGAATTAATTACTGAAAATTGAGCATTTGTACCTGATTAAACTGATTTAAACTTATATTTTAGACGCTCGAGAAAGATATACTAGCTTTTCAATATCTTAAGATATTATACATATATGTACATACCTATATGTCTTAAGTGAAACTGCATCTATTTCAATTTCCCTACACAATATTGTTTCGGAGTAAACTATTACAGTAAATACACCTGTTAGAAACTGAACCCTGCCTATAAATAAATGACTCGTAAACACGTACATTACACCGTGGAACAACTAATTAGTCACGAAGAGAAAACAAAGCCTTCACACACGCCTATTATCTCAGAATATGACGTCACTCGTTGCTGAGAACTTTCAACCCTTGCTTGGCTTGGGCTGACCCCTCTTTACTCTCTTGAATGAATGACAATTTTACAAAGGTTTACAAAACTAGGTAACTACGTCTGCCTAGTCTAACAAAAGATAGAAGAGTACGGTATTCTACTTTTTTCTTGTGTCGTAACATATGTCTAATGATGTAATAGAAAAACAACCTTTTATTCAATCCACAGAGTTTCATTTTATCTGTAGATAAATTGATTAACAATCCAGAAGATTTAGAAATATACTATGTCTATAAATATTTAAATAAATTATGCTTAGTTTATCAAATATTACTTATACCTTCTATAATATTTTTAAGGAAACGTTACTGAAGTCAAATTTATAGATTTTATTGTACTTTTCCGGCAATAACCAAACTTCCTTAGTACTGAAATAATTTGTTGCACAAAGGTCGTTATTAATGAGTTCCCTAAAGATACATTTACAATGACAACAACATTAATTCACAACATAGTAGGCTCAACATTATATAAATGAATGCAGTAGTTTCATTTAAAAATAAAGTATTGCCAGTCAATCTTTTAGTGCATTATTTGTATTCGTACAGAGTACCGATATTTATACTTACACGACTTTACGTTATTGACATGAAACTATAGAATAAGTTATCTCTTACTGATTAAACTCCAAGACAACAAATATTTTAGCCTGCCCGTGATTATGTACGCTGTAAAGGATTCGAAGCGTCGCATCGGGATAACATAATATCAATATATGTAGGTAGGTACCTATTACGACTGGGACGCCAAGGGTGGGGTAAAGGTGTACTAATGTACAGTCATCATACAGGCATCAATTGAATACGAAAAAAGTAGTTTTTAACCCCCGACTCATAAATGACGGGGTGTTATAAGTTTGACGTCTGTGTGTGTGTGTCTGTTATTACATTGTAGCTCTCGAACTGATGAACCGATTTTTTTGTTTGAAAGGTGTGTTAGTTGGGAGTGTAGTGTTGAGTGTGTTATTTTTTATGAATTCGGTCCAAGATAGCCGCCACAAAATGAATCGAAGGTTTTTTTAATTTAATTTAATTTTGTACAGACTGTAACTACTAAAGTTTTTATTTTATAATACACAGACACTGTAATAAAAACTTGCTACATTAGTAGCCATTTTTCTCCAACACGCACGTTAAGATAAGATCTGCCGAATGTACGATGTATTGAAGTTTTAAATTTATCTCTGCAGATTTAAATGCAGCTTCATTACAGCGGTATTCGAAATAAAATAAAACATTTTTGATATATTGTTAAATCGTATTCATTATTTAAAGGAATGCAGATGCTCTTTGTTAATTCAGGTATCCAATTTCATCAGATATAAAAAGACTGGGTTTTTTTAACATTTTTTCAGTTAAGTAAACAGAAATTTAAAGTTACAGATAAGAAAGATATTATGGTATATTTTTCTATGGACAGGTGCTGTAGCCTGTAGCTGAACGATCCGCATCTACATCAGTATTGCGGGATCGATCCCCGCACTAGACAAATATTTGCACGCTCAACTGGTACGTTGCTCCAAATCTAAGGCGTTTATCTAAGTGCAAAAAATGTGTTTATAAAAGGTATAGATATACAAATAATAGAGAAGAAAATAACAGTTCGATTTAACCTTTTAAACAAAAAAGGCGTTTAATTTGTCTGTGCTACCTTATCTTTAATAAAAAAAACCCAAATCGATCAGTGTATAATTTTTTAGATTTTTATAATAATGTTTGTATCGCAGTATGTTAATATTGTCCGTAAAAAGCAGTTTATTACAATACCTATCTAGTATTGGTTTTTCTTTTTTTTTCTTTATAATGCCAAAATCCCCAATTTCTAACTCATGCTGGCCGAAATCCATTTCCCTTGCTATCGAACTTATCTTTGGAGTTATATCACTGGGCTACTCACCCAACAATGAAATATATTCGACTACTAAAATTAAAACCGCTCAGCCAACAGTTAATGATGTCACAGTTTTGCCCGATTGTGTGTAATTATGCAAACTGTGCAATTTATTCGTGCGATTTTCCCGTGGTGCGTCGTGACTCGAGCTGGCTTTCTATCATAGGGCTCACATTATGGTTTAACTTTAAACTTAGATTATGGAAGTAATTTTATGTTTACAATTTTGTTACGTAAAAATGGTGTCAGCGTTTTCAACATAATATCCTTTTAGATTAAAATTTCGATGTTAATTGGGATAGATTTTCTCTAGGAAGTCCTGTTATGGGGTAGTTCATTGTAGGTGATATTATATTTCTATATCTATAGGTGAGTTTTGAGTGTAACTTTGACACAACATAATACTTAGCTGTTATTACAAAAAAAAGCTAAAAATCAAAACAATTCGAGATAAGAACGGAAGTAAAAGAAAATATCTGCATTTTAGTTTTCAAATGCATGGTTTACCTAAAATCAAATGACTACACTAACTACTAACTACACTAACCTTATGAAGGATTAAAAAGTTTATGGAAGATATTTATTTCAGGTATTCTACAATTATGAACCTGTAGTTAAACTCAATATTCGTTTATACTTATTCTGTTTTTTTTATAGACTGCTTAGATAAATAAAAGTACTTAGTTGCAGTAATCGAATTAGACATGACAAATAAAGAAATGTTGAAGAATTAAGAATCGAAATTTACAGTGCTACACTGTAAATTTGGATTCTTAATATTCTTGTTCCATAATATTCTAAGTATACCTTTCCTTTATTTGAAATTTAGAATACTCAGTATGTGACACCTCAAAAATGTAATGTAATCGCCTGTTAAGTTAGTGCCTAAATGTCACTAACCTAACAGTAATTGTAGATATATTAGTATACGTGCTAAGAATTCTTATTATGTTATGTAAATACCTACATATATATTGCTTTAGCCGGATTCACGGTCCACAACGGTGTGTGCGTTAAGATGTTTTTGTAATTTATATTATGTTACTTTTTATATCTATTTCATTGCTTGATTGTGAAGTGTGTAAGAATCAGTATTAGCAATATACCTATATGGGTCATATTTATCGTTTCATATGTAATTTAGTAAGTATTGATTGACTGTCTTCTAGCAGATATAGGTACATAATAACCGATGAACAAAGTAGACTTAAATATTTGTATTTAACGACCCGTTTAGCTCAGCGGTAGTTAACGCTGCCTGCTGTGCTATGGGTCCCGGGTTCGAATCCCCCGGTAGGGACAGATGTTTGTGTGATGAGCATCAACATTTGTTTCCAAGTCATGGATGTATCTATGTATAATATGTATGTATTTACAAAAAAAAGTATATAGGTATGTAGTATATCAACCAAATAGTATCCGTAACACAAGCCTCGTTGCTTACCACGGAACTAGATGGCGCTGTGTAATAATGTCCGGAAATATTATTATTGTATTATAAAAATATTAAGTTGTTATGAGTACGCTTCAACCCCAAAAAGTTTTCAACCCCGCACCGATTAAGTTCTTTTGATACGATTTAGTTACAACCCGCTTCAAAGATTATTTTCATCTTTGTCTACAATGTGTCATAATGCAGCGTAGCAGGGTAAACCTAGTCAATTATAAAAGACTGGAGATCAATTGTGATTTGGTTATATGTAGTATAATTCACAAACGCTAAGTAAAAATATTTGGTACGTACTTTCCACTTGTACGAACATAACATATAAAAAATGTAACTGTCCATTATATATATAATATAAGTTTTATATTCTTTCAGCACCACAAAATTTCCCAGAAATATTAATCGAAAATACCGCAAAACTGGTCTAAAGATGGTCTTCCACTGATTCGTGTACCGTAACGATATGTATAAAGGCTCGTCCTTGAATGCCCGCAACGGTAGGTCAGTGACCGTGTGCGGACCGGACGAAAGTGGCGAACATTATGAATTTCTGCTGTCATGGTTTGTTTTTTCGGGTGAGCCACAAAGGCGGTCGATCTTGTACGGTGACGCGAAAAATCGCGGCAAAAATGTCAAAGAATAAGCGTAAAGTGGTGATGATGTGTTACCTTGTCCCCACGTGTTGAAAAATCTGTAGCACACAACGCCTGGTTAATATAAAAAAAATCTTGTCCATCCAAAGGTTATCTGGTAGACATCGTGATCTAAAAGACCGCTATTTAGCCTTATTTCATGAATACTGTCATAATTGCCATCAATATAATAATACATAAAAATTAGGCGAAGATAATAAAACACCTTAGCTATCTTATATGGTTCTACATACATATGCATACATACCATCACGCCTGTCGTTCCCGAAGGGTTAGGCAGAGGTGTACTAATGTACACCCATGTTTCATCGGTATGTTTTTAGGTCCCATGTAATAGGGTGTGAGCCTATTGCTATTAACCGGGCACAAATCCCAACCCCGAGCTGCTACTGAGAAATTCATTGAAAAACCCAATAACACTTAGTTCGACCTGGGAATCTAAACCAAGACCTCTTGCTCGGCTCTATACGACCAAAGAGGCAGCTAAAACTCTGCTTAATTTATTACAAATGGCCTAGATTATAATGCAGCAGTACGTTTAAGCGCTGAATTTATATTAAACGGAACTACATAAATACTTTAACTAGTGGTACTATAGACTTTAACCTAGAATTTCCGTGTCTATTTCCGTCTACAGTTCTATAATTAGATATTTCATTGTAGATCTTACATAATAAGGAAATATCTAATAACATAACAACAAACACTTCTTATATCTATTTATAACTCTTTTGTACACATAGTTATACACGCGATAAATATAATTACTAATAATAAATTGCTAATAAAATACGTAATAAGTAACTAAGCAGTTGTAATGAGTGTTACACCGTAGTGATTGATAGATCTAATGTGTTCATAATTGGAGATATTGTTCGGTGCGGACTCATTACGACGAATGACTTAATATCATATTAGATTGTTTGGATAAGGGCGGAGTACATTTTGCTCGATTGCGTTTTGTTTTAATTGGTGTTGATAACAAGACAATCGGTAATATTTAAGAAGTTTAAGGAGCGATTGCAACTGTTTATATCAAATCAAATCAAATGTATTTATTTGTTAGAATATGGTGGGTGTAAAATACAGGTGTTGGTCTTATATCGAGTTACAGCATATTCTGCCCTATGGGGCGTACAAATCTACATATATAATATACTAAAGGGAAAACAGGAAAGCTACTAAATTTACCTATTTCAACTGATTATAGAATTATATTTTAACCTAATTACATTTACGTGTTATATATCTTATCTTCTAAGTATTCTTTAATGTTATAATAGTTTTTATTAGTAAAAAATTTTAATAATTTATTTTTAAATTGTGATATGGGTAATTCTTTAATTGTTTTTTGGAAGATAAAGATTGCATTAATAAGTGCCCATTGAAGCTTACATTTAGTAAGAGTGGATTAGATTTTTTGTTTCAAAGAGGGAATCCAATATTAACGGTTCAGAAATACGGTCAAGACAAACATAGTAAGGTAACCCACATGCTTGCATTTTCTCAGCGCTATGTAAAATTTCTAACTCAGACTTGACCAGCAAGGTGGACTATAGCCTAATTTGTCCGTACCCATGCAGCAAATGGGTTGATATAATGACCTAATATAAAGAAAACTATAACTATACCATTGATAGCTGCTTGACATTCTCACAGGGACTAATCAGCAATCAAGTCCAGTCTGTTTCAAACAGAATTTCTTGTCCTGTATAACTTCATCATCATCAACCCATTAATGTCCCACTGCTGGGCACGGGTCTCCTCTCAATTGAGAGGGATTAGGCTATAGTCCACCACGCTAGCCTACTGCGGGTTGGCAGACTTCACACGCCATCGAGAATTCTCTCAAGCATGCAGGTTTCCTCACGATGTTTTCCTTCACCGTTTGAGCATGTCATAAATACGCACATAACTTCCGAAAAGTCGAGTGGTGCGTGCCTCGGGTTTGAACTCGAGACCTCTGACATCTCAGTCCACTGGTCACACCGCTAGGCTACCACAGCTCTACTGTATAACTTATAGACACTAAAAACTTCTTTATAACTTCAATACAAATAATGCAATTGCATAGTTTGTCTAGACGTGCAAAACATATGCACATCGCGAACTTATTACGCATGCCACCAGGCTCCGAAGTGCGGGACCTGATTATGCAATATATGTATGTTCTGAAGCCTCTACGGTTGTTGCACTTTAATGTAAGTAGGTATATAAATTGAATCGTTAGCCCCTTACATCATTTATATGAAATAGAACCCAGAATATCCCATTAA
Organism: Craniophora ligustri; assembly: GCA_905163465.1. Taxonomy (NCBI): domain Eukaryota; kingdom Metazoa; phylum Arthropoda; class Insecta; order Lepidoptera; family Noctuidae; genus Craniophora; species Craniophora ligustri. Next base: position 13,430,369 of record LR990959.1, on the reverse strand, counting down.
ATTGTCTGTTACTCATGCTTATTTCGTCTACAAGACACATCATTATTTGATTAAATCTGTTGTTAGGCAAGAGCCAAACTAACGTCCTCTAGTTTAGCACCTAAGCTAGCGTGATCCTAGTTTCATGTTTATTAATCTTCTCTTACATGGTTCTTGGCGTCGTCTATCATATACAAAAGATTTAAGCTATTAAATCTACCGCTTCTTCAATTCATTCCATTCTTCACCATTTTATCGATAGGTATGTATGTTTCATAAAACCTTTTTATTAACTAGTAAAACGCGGAGGCACAACTGTAAATCACTTCAGACAAGTGGAGTATTGGTTTTGTAAAATTATTCCAAGCAAAAACAGCTGACAGCACCTACGTACCGGCCCCATGATTTATCGACGAAGTTTCCGTTGCGATCAGTTCATTATTTTAGTGATTCGATTTTCATGAGTAGGTACCAGTTTTATTTATGGTAGAACTTTGGTACAGGAGTTTTTGTTTTATTTTTTTATTTATGTACTTCTTACATATAACCATTACCTACAGGAAATCCCAATTCAATAGTATTTTTGAGTATCTATCTTTCTATGAACACATATTGTACGCTTTAATATTCTCTGGTATTTGTTGCAATCGATTTACTTCTCATTAATCATCGACCCATTTTACTGACCCCTTAGGTACTTGTCTCGGGTCTCCTCTGATTTAAGAGGAATAGGTATAGTCGACCACGGCCGCTTAGTGCGGATTGGCAGACTCCATCGAGAAAATCTCTGTAAAGGTTTCCTCAAGTTTTCCATCACCGTTTGAGCATGTGACAAATGTATTTTGTAGTTTAAATCAACCTAATTTTAATCCAGCTGTTTCTCAAATGTTCAAGACGGTAGGTGAAAATTCCAATATCCGCGGTCGTGTCTCCTTAGTTCCAATTGAAAATAATATGGTATTTATTTCTGTAAATAAATCATTTAAAGACACTAATAAGTCATATACATATAAGATTATTATAGGATCTAGATGGCACCGTTCCTCCCTTACATTCTTAACAGAATATCCACCTTAAACGAACTTGATGATCAAGTTATATTTTATAGTATGATGAATGGCGAGTGACGGTACAAACACTATGATAATTAATATTAGTAGTTATATCAATTGGTGCAACAGGATGTAGAAAGCAGCTGGACGGTTGTTGATTAATCGCCGTTAAATAATTTCTAAGGTTTAACGTTCAATTAACAAATGAGTTTTGAGTTGTTGAACTTGGAGATTAATATGCTTGTAAATGTGTAATTTTCATTTCGCTAATAAAATCTCGGTTACATTCTTAGGGCGGCTTAGCAGATATGTTTTGTTTGGTATAATAAGTAGGTAATTTAAAATGGTTGTGTCCGATGTGACATTACTGTCAGTAAAATTAATTTATCGAGCTGTACCTGGATATTTAACATAAAATATTATAGTCAAATTCTAAGTATTGTACGGTATATTGACATTATTTAGTCCCGAGTTTTCGGATAGGTTACAGTATCTAGCTAGGGGTTATAATTACATATAAATACACTGAAATACTATTTTAATTTGTACAAAACCTATTTAACTTTTACTCTCGCGGCAAGAATTCAATTACTGTAATTGCATTAATTTATTATGTAGTTAATTATGATAGCAATAGGTATAAAAATATATATTTTTACAGTCGAAACAATCAATGTTTGTTTGCTTAGCGAGTACATAAAGCAATTAATGAATTAACGACTATTACTTGACACAGTCATTACCTGAGTAACGTAAAAAACACGTTTGAAGTGCGACTTGCTCACACAGCTAAAGAGTTCTGTATAGAAAATAGCTTAAGCTTACGTTTACTTATTAGTTATATTATGTAGTCTTAAAATATTGATTACATCTAGTCAATAATATGATACTATACAACATACTAATGAAATGGTTTATTAATATATGATTATATGATCGCCTTCATTGGTCTGGACATTTCCAGCGCTCCTGGTTAGCTAATTAAAGTATGTTAACAATATTAGAACAGTTTCATAAAAGATTTCTGTTTTTTTTTAACGTTGCCCCTCACTAGGATTTTCTCCTGTATCGTTGGTGCGTTTACAAACACAAATCTTCACATACACAAACGCCCAGACCCGGAACAACTACCTGTAGAACGTACAAATATTTGCTCTGTGCGGGGATCGAACCCACAACCCGTGACGCACAAACTGATCGCTCAGCCACTGCGCCACCAAGTCGTCATATATTTATATTTCTACATTCAAGATATTTTATCCAATTTAGTTTTTATTACGGAACCCTATAATAAAATTTTGTATAAAACGACTTAGTGCTTTCGTATTGACCTAAATACCAACCTAATAATATTCTTAATACCGTAATTTTATAAAAAACAAGAACCTCAATAAGTATCTACACAAATAAAATTGCAACTATCTTTTCTTCATTTTTAAATAAAAATCAGTATGTAAAAGTTCATGAAACAACACTTATAATAAAAATTGCAATTTAAAACAAAATATCAAGAATACGGAAACTACATAACGTTAAAGAGTTACAGATAAGGATCGCTGCAGACTTGTAAAAACAATTTCATTGTTACGCAGTGGTGGGAATGTCTTTTGTATCGCTTGCAGGCCGCCTAACCCCGTGGGAACTATTGTGTGGGTAACAGGACTATTATAGGACCTTCGCTTGCGTCATATAAGGTGCTCTTTGTAGTCTAATGCGGCTAACGGTTTCGTGATATCAAATTCTGAATTTAAATCTGTTCTGAAATTGAAGAAAATTATTGCAAGAAGTGCGAAATATTCGCGTTTATAAACTCCGGTCCGGTCGTGAGTTTTAAAATGATTTATAATTTAATAATGCTTAAATGGAATAAGGTTTGAATTATTGTTATGTTATAACTGTTATATGTAGGGCTGCCAGATTGTATCTTTTGATACCAAATTGAAAAAAGGTCATCCGACAGAATGGGTGGTAGTGGTATTATAATACCATCACATTTGGTATAAATGCAGATGGCAAATGGCATAGCCGCACCGTTGTTTACTGGCAACCCTGGTTATATGTTAACCTTTCAATCTTTCAAGACTTCTAAGGCTACAATTCATAGTTTTGTAGGACCCACAAATATATTGTAAATACTGTGTATACGTCAGTGTACTTAAATTAAACCCTACATAGATATAAGCGATGTGAAATGTCCGTAGGTAGGCATGATACAAAATTCTAGTGCTTCATATTATTACTGACTTAAAAACATAATGATAAGTGCTTATAACCTGATCAAAAATATATCATCTACCAATATCCCTACGGCAATAACCGTTCAATCTCCGTAGAAATTGTCATTAGGACAATATTAATTGAAGAAACTTCCGGAATCCTAAAGCTTAATCAAATCAAAAGGAAAGTCCAAACGTCCGTCAAACAGTTGGCTTCTAAAGTAAAAGTTTAATCACCGGTTGTTTTAAAAGACCATACCCGCCCACATGGCCATTTCCTTCACGTAATACCGCAATCTACCAGGTTGTAGGCTCATCAATCAGACTTTCTGAATTTGCGTGCAAACCCAACACAATCGGGGCAGTAACATCATTTAGTTACCAAAAACAGTAAATCAACCGTCACAACAAACTATTATGAACTATGAACGTGAATGCCTTAGGTTCATTTTCGTTGTTTGGTGTTGTGTTTTATGACCTTTTGGAGCATGATAGTGTTGGTAAAAATAATGTACCTGCATTACACGTATCACGTATTTTGTCTAGGTTTGACGTCCCTTTTCGTGCATTCGTAAATGGTTTTTATGTAGGTACTTGAGTTTTTGTACTTACGAGTAAATATCTTAAATCTTGATACTTCGTTGTGTAATATGGAAATTAGTACCTGTAACAACAACACAGAATTAATTAATTAATTATTTCTACATTAGCAATATTGCCTCACTGGTGTAGCGGTTCTGAGCGGGGCCGCTGAGTTTGAATTCCTGGGTGCGATTACCGGCGATTGTTTTTTTATGATGTCGTCCGTAGCAGGATAAAAGTTGATGCCTGGTTAGTGATAATGAGCTCACCCTTGTGCAAAAACCATCTACCTAAAACATGCAAGTGAACTTCAGGTGGACCAATACTACTGCCCTGCCTGCCTGCCCTGCCCTGCCCTGCCCTTTAGAAAAATAGGCGTGTTTATGTTATGTAACTAATAATATTACGTATAAAACAATCTCAGTAGGTACTATTATATTATCTGTGCCACGGGCCGTCTCTTCCCATGTGCAATATCACACTCGTAAGGATTTAAAATGCTCATAAAATTATTTCTCAATAATAAAATTATCATTGTACAGCCTGTGTCATTTTAGTTACGATAACTTTAACTGCTCCAATTCACACAATATGGATATCGATACCGAGTTATGTAATGACCTACATAATATCATATTATCGATACAATCGTAAGAATCGTTAAACGAGACTCGCTCTGAGAATAAATAGCTAAATAAAACGATTTAACATTTAAAGGTATTATTTTGCGGTTATCGATTATTGTCGATTCCCGATTGTTTACCCAATCGATATGTAACCCAGATGCGTCGTAGCTGTTTATGTTTACACATGTGGTCATTTATTACGTCTTTACATGATTGAAAAAAAAACTTCTAGAACCGTTCTAATTTTTGACAAAGTTATATTTATTGAAATAAAACTACTTTTTTACGGATTTTATCGCGGTATATTTTTGATATTATTTTAACCAGACGTTTCGGATATATTACAGCATCCATGGTCGCGGGCCGACTGGAACCATGGATGCTGTAAAGGATCGGAAACGTCGGGTTAAAAGTTTTATTTCAATGTCTAATATTAATCAAGAAATCAAAAGTTATATTTAGCTCATTTTAAGCTATATTTTAAAAGAACTATAGACTACATTGAAGGTTATACTTTTTAATGTTTAATTATAAGTAAGATTTGACTTTTAACTACTTAGGCATGTTTAATAACCTTTGCGGCAAACGACTTTTGGACCTTAAACTTCTTATACTAAGGATGAAAGTGGTCTACTGCAAATGCTTGTAATTATGTACAGACAGTTGTCACAACACACGTATAGTTTGACAGTAAGAAGTAATACTTTAATGCTACTGGTATTACAGTTTAAAGCTAAATTGTATAATCACACGTTTCTTATCACAAACTGGATCTTTAGTGCTGGCGTTTAGTGCCTGTGGTTCACTCAACCCAATGGCTTCAGCTACTAAGTTGCGATAGTGCTGTAGTGTAAGGATTTATGACATTCGTACCGTCAGCAATAAAAATAGCTTATTACTTTATTATAAAATGATAATTATATCTTTATACAATACATATATATTTATAAATCTTTTGAGAACAATTTATCTACAAGTTATATTTTATATGTTCTGCTGAAAGTTAGCAGAAAAAACTAGAAAAAAAACAATTTCTATAACAATTTTCTTGCTGTATATTAATATTATTTAATCCTAACGACCTGGCAGACTATATCCATAAAAAAAAATATACGCGTCGACTTGAGAACCTCCTCCGTTTTTTGTTTCGTCGTCGGTTGAAAAGTAATTTTCATAGGCAGTATACTTATGATTTACACACACACACACACAGAGACACAAACTTATAGTCTAGACTAAACAGGTCTAAATTAAGTCATTAGCTCTAACATCTCACCGGCTATCATTATTGAGTGATGACCTTTCCATAAACAAAGCAATGAAAGGCACAATTACGCCGTGCCGTAACGCACCGCGCCACGTAACGTGGGTAACACGTGAATTATCGTAATTATCTCAAAGTCAAGTAGATGTTAAGGTGGCACCACACGGAATTGAACGCAAGGTATTATTACTTTTAAACACGTACAGATAAAAGTTAAGAGCTCTTTTAAACATTCATAGTTGTATGTATGTTTCTATTTTATGTAATAAAATATAAATATAACAAGAGCCTGTGCTCGCATCTGCATCTGCGTGAAGCCTTAATTTAAAATTAAGTGTGCAAGCGTCAATATCGGACCAAAACGTGATATGATTTTTTTCTGTAGAAATATATTTATATACTAGGAGTACAAATATACACCATCAGTTTTCCAATATGTTCTATGTTCCTATTCCATTAGGGATGAGCCTATTGACAGTTATCAGGGACAAAATCAACTCACAACCCTATTGAGAATTTCATAGTAAATCCAATAACACATTTATTATAACCAGGACCGTATATATAACATTGTAATAAGATTTGTAATGATGTACCTATAACAGTTAGTATAATAGTTATTAGGTTATTACCATACGCCTAAAGTGCACATTCAGACAATGTTCAAGATTTTATTGCTAATTTTGGTCTAGGTGACCTAAAATCATTTTATATTCAACAAAAGCCTCAAAGGCAATATCTATAAAACAGTCGTAATACGCCCAGTGTGCGGCTTTAACTATATTCAATTTTATATTCACAATTCACTTCTTCATATTACTCAAATTAGTCGTATTTTACATGAATGCGTATTATTTATTTAATTAAATATGTAAATTGTAGAGATCTATACTAATGAGTGAATCATAGACTGTTTATTGCGATTAGGGTGACCACGCCACACTACATCTACTCGTCCAGTCAGTCCTATAACACATAATAATTATGGTTGAAGAAATTTGTTTCTCCTTAAGAAAATACAAACTCCTACAACATTTTCTGATAGGGAGGGCATAGCCAGATTCCTCACTCAAATTGACTTGCCCGACTGGAGAAATAACTCCGCCTTACAGAAGACCGCACTGAATCAACAATAGTAAGTACACATTTCTGTGAGTGAGTACCAGAGCTCGTTGGGGGAATGACTATTCTGACAACATGAGCATTCCGTTTACTGTCAGTTTAGTAATTCTCTATTTTAAGAAACCTTTACGGTTTCTGCAGGGCTTGGCAACGCATTTGATGCATGGTGTTGCAAGTGTCTATGGGCGGCAGTGATCACTTACCATCAGGTGAGACACCTGCTCCTTTGCCCCATTGTCACCAAAAAAAAACTGTCATTTCTTTAATACAAATGAGACATAACTTAGGTGGATAAGAAGAAAGTATTTATGCTGTAATGCTTACTTAATATACGAAATGATTAATCGATGGCAAATGCCATTTCTGAGCGTATAAATGGAATTCGCTGAACCGCACATTTATGATTTTTAACGTGTCATACGTCATATTCGCGATAGGTTCATTTGACATTGAATATGACTTCTTTTACTTTATTCAATTAAACTGTGCCCCGCGGTGTCACCTGTCTTTATTTTATCTTTTTATGGACTTATCAGGGTTGTGGCTTGATTTTAAATAGCCTATATAATTATTTATAAAAATGTTAAGTTGGTTAGTGTAAGCTTCAAAAACTCAAAAAGTTCTGCACTGATTGTAAAATCTAATCCTTTCATATAAAAACCTATCTGCGGGCCAAAAAAATAATATAATTGTGATAGTTAAATGATTTGATTCAAAAATATTATGCGTTTACGTCGCTCTAGTGTGGTACGTCTTTGTTTAAACAACAAATAAATAAACTGTTGACTCAAACTTAACGGTGCCCGCACATCGGAGCCGGTTGTCGCAATTTTTTCTGCTAACTAATTTTAAACTTACGTATTAACACACCGTTATTTTTACTTCTGTGTGGATATTACAACAATTGTGTTTATAAAGTGTAATTTTGTTAGTGTTTATATATTATTATCGATGTTGCATGATCGTAGTAAGTTATGTATTAGCAACACGATAACTTAAAAACCTGTTTCTTTTTTTTACAAATGCCTCATCCGACGAAGTTTATAAAAAAGCAAAACGTTCAAAGATCTAGCAATAAAACTACTTTTTACGGCTTTTATTTCGGTATATTGATGTTATTAAATCCTGTTTCCATCCCGTTCATTTGAAAAGGTTAAGGCTATGGTCCACCACGCTAGCTTTTTGCAGGTTGGCAGACTTCACACGCCATCCAGAAAATCCCCTAGGCTTGCAGTTTTCCTCAAGATGTTTTCTTTCACCATTTGATCGTGGTGTGATATGCACGTTACTTCGAAAATACGATAACAAACTCCTTACAGCTCACTCACAGGTCGCTTGAGCTTGTTCAATTCTTTTTAATAACAAAAATCTAAATAAAATAGTTGCTATTTTCACACACAGCAGTTGGTTAAGTTAGACAGAATACAGATACGAATAGAATACCCATTTGACTATTCGTATCTAACAATACCAACATTTAGTATTTTTCTTTCTTCATCTAACAATATTCGTCTCTAACAAATCACGTCATCGTTTCGCAGTTTCGTTAAAAATGGTAGTATTTAATTAGTAACCGTGGCGACCTAGAAAGGTGTTATTTTTCACGATCCTTACATCATACATTTACTTTGGAAGTGTGAATTAGATGCAAATGTTTCCAAATCTAAAGGTTTAACTTAAATTAAAAAACTACAATTTCAAATTTAGCTGCCTCGCTGGTCTAGTGATCGTAAAGTAGACTGCTAAGCTTCTTGGGTTCGACTCACATGTCGAGCAAAGTATTATTGGGTTCTTCTATGAAATTCTTAGTTGCAGCTCGGGAACGACAGGCGCTATTATATGTAATGTTACTACAATGTCAATATTATTTATCTATCTCTATAATAACACTTGAAGAGGAAACTTGTTTTTTTTTAAGTATATTACGAGAGTAGGTCAGTAACCTACACGTTTAAAAATATAACCTCTTTTATATCCGCTTTAATATTTTAAGACAAAAATTTAATATCGTCGGCATTATAACAAAGTGTAATAAAAAAACAAAAATAAAAGAAATTACGTCACCGCACTCATAATAATGTTTTTGCTCAATTTCATAATTTTTGTTTTTCATGAATATGCATTGCGTTAAACAGTAAACTTTTTACTGTAAAATCACACGCTCTGTGTTTTATTAGCTAGTCTGTGAAATAAAGTAATCTAAAAGAAATAGAGCTGTGGTAGCCTAGCGGTGTGACCGTGTGGACTGAAATGTCAGAGGTCTCGAGTTTGAACCCAAGGCACCACTGACTTTTCGGAAGTTATGTGCGTATTTTTGTACCTACCTATATATAATTGTACCTACCTATACGCAACACCTTTACAAACCTGTTCGGAATGCTAGATATAGGCAACTTTATTAATTTATTTTATTTACATATTTATATTTGTGTTTGTAAGTATCGCATAAGTATTTAAAATATATAATTATCTACAATTACATTTAGATAACACTTAACAGTACCTCAAATTGCCGTTGTTTGCTCGACATCCCTATGTCATAAGGATCCAGCAGAATATCAGCGTCAGGATATTATATCCTGGCACATGCTGAGCTGGACTCCTGTTTGGTGCGATTGGGCACACACTTAACTGTGCATGTTTAAATTTACTTCCTTTATTTTTATTTTTAATATTGTATGTGTGTGTTTTTTGGCATCAAATAAACGATTTTTCTTTCTTTCTTTCTTTATTTATCACATGCTCAAACGGTGAAGGAAAACATCGTGAGGAAAACTGCATGCTTGAGAGAATTCTCGATGGCATGTGAAGTCTGCCAATCCGCAGTAGGCTAGCGTGGTGGACTATAGCCCAATCCCTCTCAATTGAGAAGAGACCCGTGCCCAGCAGTGGGACATTAATGGGTTGATGATGAAAAGAAATAGATATTTTTAATACACGAACACAAGAGATTCATCTAATGATAAATGATGATCGTTTCCCATGGACATCTGCAACACTAAAAGAGTCAACGACGTACTATCGGACCTGCTAATTAAGCAATAAGCAATGTCATAATTATCATATTTATTCGTATGACAATTGGGATCGACCGACCAGGATCATGGAATCTGCCCCATTCAATCTTTAAAGTGGCGTAGATTCCACTGCAAACTTTAAGGCATTCCACTTAGTGGGGCAGTTTGGTGGATTATATAACAAATAGGACTGAAGAAAATAACATCAAAGGTGGCTTTAGAACACTACTTTTAACATTTATGTGTACATCAAATTATAGTATAATTATTATTATTGTATACATATATGGACTTTTTTTTCCGACCTAAGCAAAGAGGCTTGTGTTACGGATACTAGTTGGTTGATATACCTACTACATATATGCTTTTTTGTAAATGCATTTATTATCCATGACTCGGATACAAATGTTTATGCTCATCTCACAAACATTTGTCCCTACCGGGATTTGAACCCGGGATCCATAGCACAGAAGGCAGTGTTAACTACCGCTGGACTAATTGGCTCGTCACCAATTTAATTATTCCTCAATTAATAAAAACAATGTAATGGTCATATAAGAACATAAAATGTCATTACAAACCTACTTTACGACCAAAATACATTACCCTATCTTTGCTATACAAAGACAGTAAAAAATACCAATGTTATTGAACCTTACAACGGTAAGAAACATGTTGTTAATTATAATCATTATATTAACTACCGTTAGTATTACTAACAAAGGAAGTATCACTGACGTTTAAATAATTTATTTTAATTGGCATGATGACTAATCTCAGTTTTGGTGATATTGTAATTGACTTGCAAGTACTATTAAACACGTTTGTTGCCAGTTTTAGATAATATAATTATGAGAAAGAATTAAAAGGAAATACAAATTAATTGAAACGTCAACATAACCAAATGTGACTCTTCTGTTGACAGCTCATTCTGACATTCAAATTTCAAATTTCAAAATAATATGTTTTTTCATAACATGCCAGTATGAGCGTCATCAGTCCTTATTACTCCGACCTCTACATATATGTAAGTATTGTAAAGCCGGCCATACACGCTACGGTCTACCAGAAAGGTCTACCTGTGCAGGTTTGCCTGCGCAGGCGACCTATTCCTACACACGCTCCAGTCTACCTGCGCAAGCAAACCTGCACAGACCTATTAGATATTTTGAAACTGGATAAAACTACTAACAGAGCTGTCAACTAAGCGCTTACTAACTTATTACAATTATACCTATGAATAATAATTACATTATTATTGGTTCTATCAGTTGAATAACAAATACATCTTGCAATCGTCATGTTGCTCTTAAAGGCGTGTGTAGTTCCAATTTTGTTCCTATAGCTCATAAACACACTACTTATGGACAATCTAACTATAAACTTGGCTATCTACGTTCGATAAATAACCAGTTCTTTTCTATAGCCTCTACTCCTATAAATGCTACTAAAGTAAAACCGACAACGAAATAAAAATACACTGCTTTTGAAGCTTGTAATAAGCAACCGATAATTGGCAGGGCTTTATTTAAAAAAAAAACACTAAATAAAACGTTGTAAATAATAGGATCGGTGTAGGACTATAGGATCTATTTTTATAATTTAATATTTATTTGAATTTCATATATAATAAAACACCTAATTGCAAGTTACGAGACACATTTTTTGGTTAATATTTTACTACGATAGATTTCCGTCCATATTTCATTACTATGGTTCATAAATACTTTGTTTATATTATAATATAATAACAAACCCAGTGATATATATCACGATATATCCGACGATTGATTCGAAGGTGAATGAATGGCAGTCCCGAAGGCCAAAGCGGTCCGTGCCCTAGATACACACAACAGACAAATGCTGCCAAAAATATTGATATGGGTTAGTTACACAGATAACGGGGATTATCTGTGGTTAGTTACGTGTGAAAACAAGCTATTATGTATAATGGTATCAATCTGTTCAATATATCTACAAATCTGTACATTTAATTCATATAACGATTAGCTTGATAATAATCTCTGAATAAAATAATTTTTAACACGTACACTAATTTGTCTTTCTTTTAAGTACTTCATTGCATATATTGTATATCGAAATAATTGAGTACAAAACCATAACATTTATACATTTACCAAATCCCTAAACACTGAAGATTTAATTTCAAACTTCACCAGACGCCATGGCGAGCGGACCAAAAAATCCATACATTATTGGGACAAATTAGGTAAATATCCCAGATATCTCAGCCCTTCTTTAGACTGTCTGGGGATCGTCTTTCATATTACTATAGAACTTTATTTATATATTTAAAAAAAAACAGAATAGTTATACAATAAAAAGCGAATCCCATTAAAGTTCCTATGCGGGTCAAAACATATATCAGTGCATTAAGTAGAAAGTGCTGTAACTGTTCTACCTGCATTTCAGAATAAACAAGCGTGCTGTTTAGTAGCACTATAAGCGTCCATTAAAATCCACCAAGCACAAGATCTGTCTCAGCTTTTGTTCAATGAGTCAGCACTGCTGACCTCCGTCTGCCGTAGTGATTAATACTTATGTTAATGGACCTATTCTGTGCTGACCTCTACGCACAGAAGAACGGAAGGAAATGTTGTTCGTGTATATTGTTATATAGGCATTATCTAACTGTAATGATACATGAACACAGAATACGAAGTAAAGTAATTATTCGTTGAATAAAAGTGTGTTATTAAAAATAATTGTTTTCAAAAATAGCCAAATATATGATTTATGTGATAGCCAGTGGATTGAGAAGGCTAAGGCATTAAATACAATCCCAAGGTACCTACACAGCATGACCTTTTGAAATTTATAAGAGTATTTGTCACATGTTCAAACAGTGAAGAAAGACCATTGTGAAGAGCAGCTTCTTCTTCCCAGCAAAAACACTAGGAAGCGGTGAAGGGCGGGCGTTTTTGGGGGCTTTATTGTCGACGTTTAATAAGAGCCAATTGAATTTGGCCTACTTTTAATAAATTATATTTTGACTTTGACTTTAAGAAACCTACATGCCTGGGAGTATTTCTCAGTGACATCTCTCGAACTCCGCCAACCTTCACTAAACTAGCGTGGTGGTACCTAATCCCTCTCAAATGACATTATAACCGCGGCCAATAATAGGTTAGTATTTAATGAATATCTATAAAGTAATAAATATAGAATTTCTAAGTTCTTTATCGCTAAAACCAGTGTGTTCATTGCATTAATTTCACACACGTTTTAGTTAAGCTGCTTAAAGTTAAATAAAACTATTACAATCACCATAAAATAGCAACACACTAATTAGTAATCCAACTGTACACAGATAATCTATAATGTACGATGACTAGAATTATATGGCCCAAGATTCAAGTGAAACTAGTTTAATTTCAATGCATAAAGGTGGGTTGTGAAAAGGGTTAGTATGCTAATAAGAAAACGAGCACTTAACGATTTATGTCATTTTAAAACTGTTTGTGAATGGTGTTTGTACCACTCTTGCACGAACGCACCTATCTGCAATCGGCGATCTTAGTCGTTGAACAGTTTTCAACCTTATGCTCGTGTTAATAATGGAAGAAAAGTCTCAATTGCTGATATTATCCATTGTACTTAATGGTAAAGTTGCATTTTACTTCGCGTCTGCTTCAGCATAAAATATTGTTAGATTTTTATACAATTATTCATTTATTCAAGTATATATAATTATGTACGTTTAAAAGAACCCAATGTTATTCTCGTCTTAGACTACAGAAAAGATAAGTAGGAATTACAAGTAACATTATTACACGATGATATAACTCGAATAATCGAAAGAATCGAATATCATTCTAGTCCACAAAACGACCTAAATCGTTTTAAAACCGGATAAGACTGCACACAACCAACATCCGATAACATGCACTGAAATTAAATACAAACTATAAGTAATAATACAATTTAAAAAATGAAAGTCCGATTAAAACTTACCTACTGTTCATTTCTTTTAAGGACTTCGTCTAGTACACCGTATCACGTTCAAGCATTGAAAGAAATGCTCACATTACAACATATTGTATAGATTTTAATTTTTTTATAGATTTATTTATGATTTTTTTTAGGTTTTCTTCTTGGTAGTTCGGTAACAAGAGAAAAAAAAACAGGTACAATAAATTGGTAAGGCAAGGTATATTCTGAGGATGCTTCTCGAGCAATTCTGTGCAATTGGTAACAAAAATCATCCTAGTACCATTTGATAGACAATATGAAAAAAAAAACCTTGTGAAAGGATATTTGATGCACTACAAAATATTATGTTTTCTATACAATTGTAATTCTTATTAATGTTATGTATTATTTATGCACCAGTGGCGTATTTTGTTCTGTATAACAACAATGATTCGGTTACTGTTACGCCATACTGTATGAAGTCATTTAAACGTATTTATTGTAAAGTTCAGTGAGGTTATATACAGTTGTAAGTTAGTCAACTAGCGATGATTTAAATTGGATGTTTTGTAATCAAATTAATTGTATGTGTATGCAACGAACTTAATTGGAATAGTGTAGATCTAAGATTTTGATAAGAAAATTACGATTCATAATATTATTATTTGATATCTGTTAAGGTTATGTATTTATGTAATACCTTCATAATGATAAATGGGACCATTAGATAAGCTATTATGTGGGCTTGTTCATTTTAGTGTCCGAAAAATGCAAGGGTAGTTTTTAATCAAACATCTTTTAACCCTTGACGATACTGGGAGTAATAGCCAAAAGAAGTCCTAAGTTTAACGTGTGTATCTGTGTAGCTCACATATCTGCGTGAATGGGATTCATTTATGTATATATGTGTGCCTGTTTGTAGCATACATAGCTAAACGGATAAATCAATTTAGATTTTAATTATTTGAGAGCTGACTTGATCGATATTATTGACTTGAAAGAGTAATTAAAGAAAATCTGTTCAACCGTTTCCATAATGATAACGCAATTATTTTATTATACGATTATTGTTTTAGTTTATCGTACACTCCTTCTTACTAAATCGTCAATTAAATAAAATAATAGCTTGTTCGTTATTTTTATATGAAACTAATTTAGGTCACGAAGTGTTTCAATCAAAGGTGGGTTAACACCTTCCTACCCATATGGACTAACTGAATCTTGCCTTTTGTAACGACATCATAATAAGATATTGTATTAATAACATCTGACGTCGGTATTATAAATGAACAACTTTGCTTCATATAAATAAATAAATAAAATGCGTTTTTTTCAGGTATGTTCACCCATATTTAAACATGAAAAGAAAAGAGAAAAAAATAATTTAATTGTAAATATTATTATTGTCATATGAAGATGTTTGTTCGTCCAAACAAATACATACATCAGAATATAGGTTGCATTTTATCAACATGCAAACAGGCTAATCTGTGTGCGGAAGTTAATAATCAATAAGGAAGTCATAAAGATGGGAATTATCGTTTACCTGATATGTTGAACATTTTAATAATGCACAAAGGGTTGCTTCACAGATAATTAAAAAAAAATTATTAGAGGAAGACTCGTGGGTGCAAAAAAAATTTTTCGTAATAATTGTGTGAAGTACAACAATAGTATAGGTACTGGCAATAAGTTTGAAGCTTTGTCAGTGCTAAAAACTTTACTTTCCTTTATACCAACAGATTTTTTGTATTGTATTAGACACACAAATATTACGAACAGTCTCCCCGAGACCATAGACGCTATAAACGATTTGAAACGTCGGGAAACTTTAAACAATATTATAGTACTAGGCCCTTCCCTTATTCATTCCCAACTCTACGATTAATATTTTATCTGTGCAGCGTAATACTAGCTCGAGCAAAATTACTTCGCATTCAGTCTTGCCGCTAAAATTATAAACATCTGTGTGTATATTAATTTTATCGCCCACCATCGACCAAGGCATATTATTTCATTGCCGAACGTGCGACGAAATCCGTAGAATGTAGTTTTATTTTTTTATTGTCTGCCTATGTACTTTGTTTACTTTTCAAAGTCAATTTACCACCCCTCTAGTCCAGTGAAGTGAAACTTTGATTGCTATACCTGGTCGAAAATTAGTCTGAACTTGGCAACCGTTGAGTTTATTAAAATTATGTTTGGACTCTACACAATATTGAGTTCAAAAGTTACTACAAGTTAGTGTTGTCTCAATTTGTCGGATAAACTAGTGCAACTATAACTTAAAAAACCAGAGTTTAGTATATTTAACTTACTTTATTATGAATAGTGGTACATTAAAAATAATTTATTGTTTATTTTTTATTGTGCATGATTGATACCTTGTATGTATAGTGTAATCTGTTAGTATAAGTTGGTTAATAAATAAATAAATTAGTTAATTTATTTATAGATTAGTACATTTATCAATTTCTATTTCATCGTCTGGATAGTTTATTAAAAATAAATATGGACAAAAGAATAAATTAAAAGTTTCTATTTTAAATGTCAAACTAATTTTAAGTCTGCGCCAAATAACACAAGGAAATTAATATTTAAAGTGTAAAATGAAATCGTTGTTTGATTGGCGCCGACTTTACTGTACGTTAGAATACTTCAATTATTTAATGTTAGTGACTAATTTTAAATTTGATGCAGTTTAAATAATCTTTGTTTATTTTTAAGTTTTTAATTTGTTTAATAATCAAAATCGAATACCATAATATAAAGTAATGCGTAATCTGTTCAAATGTAAAAATTTAATACATTTCTGCACTTAGGTGTGATTTGTAACTAATAAAAAATAACGGAAAACTCTGTGAAAAGTGGTTTTAACATTAAAAATTGCATGAAACCTCCACCTTTTTTTTTTCAAGTTAAAGCCGAGCCCTTCCCAATGAAAAGCTACTAGTTTTTACCTTGTCTGAATCAATCATAGAAATTACAGACATAGCCTAGGTAAAGCCGCCTCGACTGTCTACAATACACATGACGCGCATTTTTTGCTAACTACCCACCAGGGCGTGGCTCCACACATCAACACACCATCAATCATTTAGTCTTTCTCCACAAAAAATACCATTGCATAGGCCATTAGTCGGGCAATTGAATAGGAGATCAACAAAATGTTTATATGATAGATAACTATTTTTTTTTGTATAAAAGGTCATCTAAACCAACTTGCCTGGAGAAAAAAGCTGCGTTGGTACTTCTAGTCTAAGCAAATACGAAATCTACGATTCTTCTGTTTTTTTTTCATGGAAATAAGGGGGCAAACTGGCAGGAGGCTCACCTGATGGTAAGTGATTACCGCCATCCATGGACATCTGCAACACCAGAGGACGTGCAAATGCGTTGCCGCCTTTCAGGAAAAAATATACTCTCCAATTCAAAATACATTCACAATCTGGGAATCCATTAATTAAACAACTGGATCCGCAATAGGCTAGCGTGGTAGACCGTATCCGTCTCAAATGAGAGGAGGCCCGTGCCCAGCAGTGAGACAATAACGGGTTGATGATAATGATGATGAAATCAATCATTCGAATATTCCGTCGAATTGCTACCACTTGTCTGCCACTAGATAATACAAATCTATCATTCAGACGCCCCTGGGCTATGGAAGATATTGTGCGTTTATTGGTATACCTGTTGAAAATATTTCTTTCCCTCTGAGATAAAATGACAGCTGTACCAAAGGAATGCCTTTCATAGTTCACGTGAGAATTCAATTTAAGTATTGAACGATCGTTAATGTAATGGCTATAGATTTTACGTAATATATAACTTTATAATTTATTGGATTTCGTAAAAAGAAATATATATCTGGAGAAAGGGACAACGTTAAATGGTTATGTATTAAATTCTATCGTTTTTATTCGTTTATATTCGTGTGCCTAAAGCCTGGCTTGTTGGTTTAGTGGTCGTAAAGCTAATGCCAGCAGCTAAACATGAGGTCTTGGCTTCGATCTCCAGATCGAGCAGTCTTATTGGGTTTTTCTACGAAATTCTCAGTAGCAGCTAGCAGCTTGAAATTTGGATTCGTGTCCAGTTATAGCAATAGACTCGCCCCCTAAAACATGGGACCTATAAACATACCTGTGAAAATGAGGGTGTAATACACCTATGCTTAACCCTTTGGGGACTATAGGCGTGATATGTTATTCCATAGTTATATAGATAATATAGTTTATCATTTACAATGTTTTTAATTCTGTCCTCATTTCAGAACCGAACAGATTCACCGCTAGTTCAAACAAAAGATTTTGTAGGTTATTCCATGGAATTCTTAGTAGCAGGTCAGGGTGTGGATCGATAGCCGGTCAATGACAATAAGCTCACTACCATGGGACCTCAAACCACTGCGAATCCTTTGTGTACATCAACATTTCTGCATAAGCTTTTGGAGATAGAGGTGTGAATAAAATACTCATTTCCAAAAAACTCTTTTGGCATGTTCTGTTAATTAGTTAAAATACGACAGTGATCAATGCTAGATACATAGAACAATAGATATTTTGTCAAAGTTTTGTTTTACATCCATCATTCATTTTCCAGTCAGTTCTCTCATTTTAAATTCCTTATTCTATACTTCCATTCATTCATTAATTTTATAAATGCGGAAGTATGTTTGACTGTCTGTTACCCGTTTTAACAGCTGATGATGAAGATGTTTTTTTTTAATAATAATTCGTTTGGGTATATAGTATAATTTCTTAAAAGCGAAGGTTAAGAATTAAATAAGCAGGTTGGATAAAATTGCTAATTCCACGCCAACGAAGCCGCGAGCAAAAGCTAGTATTATATATTTTTTTCTTTTCTTTAAAGAACGTTTTCAATTTAAAAATAGAACGCTAAAAATACCGCGAGAAACTTCCTGACAGTTTCGTCTGACTGCCAGTCGCCTCAGGTGGTACATCATTAGATAGTTTTTAAATTTACTTTTTAAACTTATTATAATGTAGGTATTTACTTTTTAAAACGCAAAGATCAGAGGTTACTTGATTTCGGCTTCGCGGTTGTCAGTTGGATGTAATTTCTAGTTATTTTTTTATTTCTTATTTCTGTTACAGTGATATGTTTTAATGTAATTGATTTATAAACTGTTACAAAATAGTAGGCATTTTTAATGATACTCTTATATAATTAATGAATTTGATTTAATAACTTCGTGGGAAATTAAGTTAAAATTATAATTGTTCCAGTTAACACTTAGCTACACACGTGTTTTATTTTATTTAACCTAAAACGAGCCCTTTATAAACATACATTTATTAAAACATAATTGATTTTTACCAATAAAATCCCGATGTTTCGGGTAAGTTTACAGCACCCACGGGCACACACGACGCAGAACCGCTAGTATTTAGAAAATATTAAGATACTGCGATAAATTCTATAAGAATATATTTTTTCAATAAAATATATTTTATCCTCATATTTATAGTTGTGAATAGGAGCGCTGTATGTTGCATGGAACTAATAACAAATCGGCAATCTATAGATGGATATTAGGACACATGTGTCTGCCCCATTGAGGATAAAAGCGTGATGGTAAATAAGCTTACTAAGCACTGTTATAACGATAAATCTTATCTCTCATTACGAACAATTTATTACTTAGAACAAGCAAGTTAATAGATGACATTGCACAAATTTACTTGAACTAAGTTTTTCTTTAACTGTCATGGAAATGTCCCTTTTGTTTGTAACGTAACATGCGTAATAATGTAACGTGTTACGGAAGCGTAACATGTTACATTATTACGCATGTTATGCATGTTAGAACGAAGGTTCTCACGGTAACAATGCGTTGCAGAACTATCCCAAGTAATAGTTTAAATTGCATGTCGTGTTGCATGAGAAGTTGCAATGTGTATATCGTCATTTTTCTAGCCTTTCCCTAGCCATGTTGCTTCTAGTCTACCCAGATGTGGCTAAAGAATTTTAGACGAAGCTACTGGTACTAAACCGGTTTCGTAGGGGTATACTGTTTGTCAGGATTTTCGGGTTTCTGAATACTACTAACGACTGAGGGTTTGACGAGCTCTGTTTTGTATGAGATCATACAAGAGGAATTTCCAATTTATGCAAATCTTTAACTGATGATTGCTGGCGATAGGCAAAAGACCCATAATTCTCCAACTGTTTTGATTTCATGATGGGAATTTTGGTCCAAAAAATCCATATTTAAAAAAATAAACAATCAAAATTACCGCGTATACAAAATGATGTGGTGTCTATAATGTCGACTATTTAAGAGATCCTTCTTTTGCATTTCGAATCCTATCCTGGCTATAGAATCAAGTCATGTCTACCCTACAAACATATTGTCATCATATTTGAACCAAAACGTAAAATTTCAACTCTATAGAACAAAGGGAAATGGTTCTAAATCAGCTCAAAAGATTTGACCCAAACAAACTAACATTAAAAGATCGAAGAACCTGACCTACGACCATAGAATAATAAATTGAATACCTCAAAATAATTACAAACAAACATACAGTGTTGCATAACACCTTTCACGTGAAAGTGATCTTGCCGCACTGCCGGTGTCCCCTAAACGCTGATCATTAATAACGCGTCAGTCGGTGGGTCGTGGTTTTTTTTTTATTAGCAGCTCGTGCCAATCATTAGGGGGGAATATATTATAGATGGCGATATGTATCAATGAGAAATTTTGTTAAACGATACTACCTACTGCTCTTTGCTGTTCTAGAAAATTTGGTTGATGCAGAAATTTTATTTGAGACGTAAGTAAATACTAGTGTTTGGCTCTAATTTTACGAGTGATTTCGAGATTTAGATTGTATTATGTATTATTCGAACATTAACAAAACGTACCAAATTAGACCAATATAACAGGTACTTTTGAATTCTCAAGACTAGTTACAAGGTTCCAAGACTTCCAAGAGGTTTTATGGAGAAGAACTGGTACCTATAAGAAACTCCAGAACTCTTTTAAATGAAATGATAATTACAATATAGCGAGTTAAAAAGAGATATAGAGTTATAGTTGTCAAGTTGCATTTATTTTAATTATACACAAATCAAAATACCGAGACATTTTTGAATTTTTTTAGCAAACTCT
Source organism: Craniophora ligustri (assembly GCA_905163465.1). Lineage (NCBI taxonomy): Eukaryota > Metazoa > Arthropoda > Insecta > Lepidoptera > Noctuidae > Craniophora > Craniophora ligustri. Next base: position 13,409,443 of record LR990959.1, on the reverse strand, counting down.
GGTGAAGAAACCTTTTTTTTACCAATAAAGAAAAATACATGAAAAACAATATACAACCTCTAGTCGAACAGTACATCGTTACTTAATCCCAACCTTTATCATACAAACAATAGCTACCTTTACCGTAACATTTTGTTTAACTGCCGGTAATTGGGATTCGAAACGGTTGACGCTTACCAACTGATTCAAATGTCAGATGGGGCCGATACCAATCATACTATGGAGTTTTATTAGTTACATAATTCTAGTTGGCTTGGGAATCCGATAATAACATAATAACGATGGACTGTGTACTTGGGGTATTCATTAAAATGTTCTTTTAAAACTCGGCGCAAAAAGACGGGTGGTCAGTTTTATGATAAAAAAAATTAAGATAATGTTCATACGGCTTTTGAAGGTGTTTGATTTAGACAAGTATCTCTGCCTTACAGAATACTGCAAGGAAACAACAATCGTTGCGTTTCTGTGAGTAAGTAAAATTGCCAGAGCCCGTTTGGGGTTAAATTCTCTATGGGTCTTATGACCTCCTAATGTATATTTTAAGAAACCTGCACGCTCAAAGTTCGCTACGCCTGATCGACACCTAGTTTTGTAAACGTCCATAGGCTGAGGCGCCTACAATTAGGTGGGCCGTATGTTTGCAAGCCCTCGTGATAAAAAAGTCATATATACATACTTATATATGTAGTTTTTTTATGGTGATAAGGGGGCAATGGAGTTGGCGGCTCACCTGATGGTAAGTGATGACCGCCGCCCATGGACATTTGAAACACCAGAGGCTTGCAAATGCGTTGCCAAACCCCTTAGAAACCGTTCTGGTTTCTTAAAATAGGGAGTTACTGAACTGACAGCAAACGGAATTCCCATGATGTCAGAATAGTCACTCCCCCTATGAGCTCTGGTAACCTTACTCACTCACAGAAAAACAACTATTGTTGATTCACTGCGGTCTTCTGTAAGGCGGAGGTACTTCCGACACCTAGTTTTGTAAACGTCCATAGGCTGAGGCGCCTACAATTAGGTGGGCCGTATGTTTGCAAGCCCTCGTGATAAAAAAGTCATATATACATACTTATATATGTAGTTTTTTTATGGTGATAAGGGGGCAATGGAGTTGGCGGCTCACCTGATGGTAAGTGATGACCGCCGCCCATGGACATTTGCAACACCAGAGGCTTGCAAATGCGTTGCCAAACCCCTTAGAAACCGTTCTGGTTTCTTAAAATAGGGAGTTACTGAACTGACAGCAAACGGAATTCCCATGATGTCAGAATAGTCACTCCCCCTATGAGCTCTGGTAACCTTACTCACTCACAGAAAAACAACTATTGTTGATTCACTGCGGTCTTCTGTAAGGCGGAGGTACTTCCCCAGTCGGGCAGCTCAATTTGAGCGAGAAATCTCGCTATGCCCTACCTCCTAAAATTTCTTCTATAAAGTATTTAAATATTTATAATTAGTTCTATGGTCCACAATCAAACGTTTGTTATGCAATAGGGGAGGCAGACCACACAGCTATTCCCCTCTAAACGCCATAAACGCCTACTATAAATAAGAGCAAATCATCTTGCATCGTTAATTACGCCCATACAGCTAATAAGACCAGATCGTGATCGCCGGGTGCTTTCTATTCAATCTGACTGTAATTGACCAATTTCTACAGTTCAGTTATTATGCACTTGTTATTTAACTTTGTTAATTACGATTGTAAACGTTTGTAATTGTCTCTGGGAGGTAGATAAGAGGACATTAGCGTAGGGCTACCGCGTACGAAGAAAAATGTTGTGTGGCGCATTGCAGCATTTAACTTCACTTTAGTGATGATATATGGATATGGCCTATGCAGATTTGAGTTCAACGAGAATACTTAATAATGACTATCATATATCTTTAAATATTTTTACTTTTTACGTCATAACTGAAAAACTTTATATAAATTCTTTGAAAAAATTTACCAAAAAGTAGGTAATTTTTATGATTATACTCATTTTACATGATTAGTTGTTATACTTACAGCATATTATAATAACATTTAATGTATTGGTTAAATTAATATTTAAAAATATGTATTACATATTAAATGAAAAAGAGTCAACCCTAACTTATAGGTAATATTTAACGACTACAGGTCTGCGGGCTGTCGGCACGCATTTTAATTTTACGGTTCAACAAATCGATTGTAATTAATTTTTAATGTTACAATTGTTGTCGAGATCTTCTTAAGTATCGAGAAAAAATGAATAAATAACAATTTAAGAGCACATTTCTACAAATTTTGAAAACTTTATAATTGTCGTACCTACGTATCTATCGCGTATTTTTTTATGAGAATATAGATAAATAAATAAATCTAAAACATGCGCAAGGACAATGACATATAATAATATGACATCCACTCAATTATCAATAAAGTTTTACTTTTAAATTAATGATTTCATACTATTGTGCACTGGTAAAGTGATCGGCTGTTGAGCCCAGGATCGCGGCTTCGTTACCCAAATGGAAGAAAATATTTGACTTTTAGGTTGGTGAGAATTTATGTTTATAAACTCACCTGCAATAAACGTGAAAATCTTACGATAGTACTAAATTTTATTTAAAGAAAAAATGTATCGCAAATTTTTCTCATTAACCTGATTTTCTGACTGTATAAAAATAAAGGTCATTACTGTTGAGACCCACTTTTATTAACATCACGCGATATGTTATCGCTTCAGTGATTTGTTTCAGCGTGATTACGCCTACATACGTAATAATATGTATGAACGTTGATAAAGTAAAAATGTATGAAATAATGGTCGCATGTGTCGTTAAATAGTTTCTGCCAACTCTGAGGAACCCTGAAGGGGGAGGTATTGGTTTCGATTCCCAGGTGGAGCATTGAGTTTTTCTATGAAATTTTTAGTAGCAGCTCGGAGTTTGGATTTGAGCCCGGTTGTAAGCAATAGGCTCGCTTTCTTTATTACATGGGAACTAAAATACACCGGCGAAATATGGGCGTACATTAGTAAACCTCTGCCTCTTCCTTACCTTCTGGGGAGAGGCAGAGGAGAGGCAATTGCAACAGGCAACAGGGGGGATACCTCTGTTGCCTTCCCTACACGCCGGTTGTGGCGTGATGGTATGAAGAAACTGCATCTTCTTGACTAGAATAGCAGCATTCACACATAATGCATTTGTTAATTGAAAATTACACATTAAATGTAGGTACTGCAATGAAAGTTGTGGAGCCCTTTCCAATTCTGAGCTACATCTAACAAAGAATTACAAGGTTACCCTATCGAACAAAAAAACATGTCTTTCAAAATGTCCAGTAACTTATTGTGTGTAACTGGAATTGATATAAAAGGGTAAATTCGTCGTAAAAATACGATTTATCACATTCTCAAACAGCGAAGGAAAATATCGTGAGGAAACTTGCATGCCTGAGATATTTATTTGATGGCGCGTGTAGTACCTACCCGCAATAGGCAAAAGTGGCGGACTATACAGTCTTATCCGTCTCAAATGAGAGGAGCCCCGTGCCCAGCAGTGGGACGGATAAAGGGTCGATGATGATAAATACAAAATTGAAAACAAAACTAACTCGATTAGAGGTTTTATATAATATGTTCTAAATTCAAATAGCAAACATAACATATGAAAGTTTATAGTTACTACCGAATATCGCCGGAAGATGGGCGTAAGTAATAAATGTAATCGATAAGATTTTATAACGAGTAATCAAGTGCCCTTAACTACCCCGATATGAAAGCTAAAGTCGAGAAATAATCGATTTTAACTGACTCGATTAAATCTGTATCGATATTATCGGAGTTGCATAATAAAATTGTAACTACAACCAGTTACCATTTTACTTATATTATTATATGAATTTAAATATCGAAAGTAATATATGTAATGAAAGTAAAAACGTCAGTGATGCTGCAAAGCGATAGTTTTAATCGATTATAGTGTGACGGACCATAAAGGTATGCGTCGAGGCTGTATGGAACTTGTCTTTGCCTACTTACTGGCCGTGTAAGGTGTACAGTAAAAGCGGACACCTCGTTAAACCTTCGATACTATGTGCATTAAAATTATTTAAAAATATATTAAATTACTAATACGTGTTGTTCTACATTCTGGTCTAGGTATTTCTGCAGACTACCCGTTACTCAAACTTGAAGAGTCAGTTTACATTCAAAGGAAATATCTAAACCTGTGTGTGTATTTCTTTTAACAAGACGAAAGGAACAATAACCATAACGAAACATTTTTTTTTAACAGCAAGGTTAAATAGGTTACAGGAGGCAAATGAAGAAACATAAAATAAATAAGGTTTGACTAAAGTAAAACTTTTTAAATTAAATATCGAATCAAATTTGAGTATCGATAGTAAAATCGAATAAAAACTGAAATCGGATTGATCTCACTTTTACACTATTCCGAATGTGACATCTACATATTATACCAGAGTAGGGTACGATAGAGTTGTCAATCTCTTCAGAAATACGCCATTATTCTCACGCGTAAGACATTGGAAAGTGTCAGTTAGGTATAGTATAAAGACACACGCTCACACAATAAGTCATTAACCACGGTTAATTTAACTGAAACTATGACAAATCGCCGCTAACACTTTTACAATAACTTCACTTTAACCTTTGATCGAGATCGCTATCGAGTTATTATAACTATTATGTGTATTCAAGAGAATAGAAAACGCTAAATACACACAAAGACGATAAAACCTCTTTATCGAATTAATCATAGGCTGAATGAGATTATTATCTTTGCTTGGATAAAAGAGTAAGAGGTTACGATTGTACTCATAACAACCGTGACCGATGACATAAGAAAATTGTCTATGGCTCCTATTGTCTTTTTTTGTTCATAAATTGATACATCACTGGAGATTTGTTTGTTATATTTTTGTTACGTAGTTTTGTAAGTACCTATTGCTATTTAAACAAAGAGTACCTATTCATTATAACATCTGACCCTTACGTGAATATTTAAAGATAGAAAGATATAAAACTATTTTTTACGGATTTGATTCCGGAAAAAGAAAAAAATCCGGAAAAATGCCAACAAAGATAACAAAATTAAGCCCGCAAGATATACAACATCTTTAATGTTGAGTAGATACTGGGACAAGAGCCAACAGCATTTCTATGTCTACCAACATTTGGAAGTCGATATTATACAAGAAAGGAAGCGCCAAGATTTTCTACCGAACAAGCAAAAACTCCGTAATAAATTCAGTAAAAAGAGGTTTTATTTATTTATTTTTAAGGCACTTCAACAACTTATTCACTAAAAATTCAGTAAAATATAAAATACAATTACGTTTACATGGTGAATTAAATGCACAGCACATATTTGTAAGGATAGTAGTCGATGCATTGTTAATTGGATGAATTTATATATTTAGGGAAACATAAACATAAAATAATAAAACGATAATGACATAATTTGACACTAAAACAAAAATTGCAATATAGATTAGCTGCGGTGAATCAACTGGAGAGGTCTTAGCTGATGCAACTCCTACGGGGAATTATTTCATTGAGTTACCTACCTGTTACTTACTTAGTTATCTGTTTAGTTCAATCACGCAATAAACACCTTTATCACCCTAATAGTTACATTAAATTAAATTGATTACCAAATAAATAATTAACTTTGATTTTCACTTAAGTTTTACCAATGTCAATGATTAGTAGAATATTCCACGGAAATTTACGAAATATAACTTTAATTAGCGTAAAATTTGTTCTCGTTAACGTATTATTATTGAATTGTTGATCAGAATTTTGTTTCTTTTTGTGATAAAAATGGAAAATGTTGTCCTTGGCGTGGGTATCACTGGGGTTGGGTAAAATTACGTGTGTTCTAAGTAGCTTGTGGAGTGCTTGTTTTCGCCGAATATCGCTATGACCTCGCCGCGCCAATTGGTTTTTAGCGATCTCAATTATAATAATGATTTAATTTAATAGTTTAATGGTATACTTTAAATAATTTATTTCATCATTAACTAAGCCTATCTCAGTCTACTGCTGGATATAAGCTTCTCACGAATTGCGCCAAAATTTTGTACTCCGTCTTCCTTATCTATCTATTCCCGCTACCTTTTTTAAATGTAATAAACTACATATTTTTACATTATTTGTTTATAATGTGTGCGACTCCTGCGCTGGAAACTATGTCCCAAAATCCAGTGCCCTATCTTATATCTTTGTTTAAACAATATTTTATTTTATGTCAATTTAATTTCTTACATAAAGAAATCCAGCGCTAAACTACTTAGTATGTATTAATTGACGTTCTTATGACATCTTCTAGCAACCTAATTGCTATTTTATTCTTAATAGCGAGCCTAACACGTGGAAAGTAAATGGTAGCCAGAATTAACCCCTCTAAATACAAAAGCTATACCAGTAACTACCCATATCCGTCAGTGGGACAGTCAATAGCTAATAATACTTATTCACACATAAACTACAGACATATAACACGTAGATATCGTAATCACAGTCATCAATCTGGATGGGTTCGTACATAAAAGTTCTGAATATTTCATTTGCACAGATCCGCGTCGTCTGCTCCGGAAATGACCGCCCGAGGCGGCGATGTGATTGTCCACAGACTACACAACGAAGGCATTTATATCTTTTGTTTTAGTATTTTTAAGACACCATTCATTTGTACCCAGCTTTGTATTTGTAGTATACAAGTATTGTATTTTACACTTGTTGAATACGCTATTCGAATATAAAGGGCAATATTTTTCTTTTATGGATTTTAACGCGGCATGCGCGGAGAACAGAACAAATTGGGGATATTAAAATATAGGTATCTCACTTTCAAGAAGTCAGCAATTTGTGTACATGAAGAAATCTGATGGAGATTCGATAAACCGCAATACCTTGCAAAAGAGGATAGGTAGAATACCAATGATGACTCATGACGATAATGAAAATTAAAAGCACCAAAATTTTAATAGAAAAGCTGGCTGGCGAAATTCAAGTTTAAAATCTAAAGGATATGGTGAACTCGTTGTGCGTAATTCAGATTGTCAACGAATAATATTAAGACGCCTAGCACCTCACTCTGGCCGTAATCAGGGATATAACAATATTAATATACCCCGAAAAAGTCCGTAAAATATGGTATAATTTTCACAATTTCGCATATGTTGACTATGATACCCTAAAAGGTAACACCTACCTTTTACATACGGTAAAGTAAGCATCAAAAATCCACTCGCTATGACTATCTTACGTAAGATGACTGTATAATATCCTAAGACATGGAAAAATCAACATTATAAATCATAATAAACAACATTGTAATACCGTAAGAGATATCTGCAGAAGTATTAGTAAGTTAGTAGATTTGAAATACTGCAGAATAAGGGTACGTCCACATAAATGTTAAATAATTTTATTCGAAGGTTGCTACCTACTAAAAACGTAATCGGTTTGAGATTAATGTTCTTTTATATTCCCTAATCACCACTACCCTTGCTATGCCAGCTTTGGTAGCCCTCCAATAAGACAGACCGTGCGTCGACCTGGTAATGGTCGCTGGAAAATGCTGGATGTGGGGGGGGAAGCTATGTCCAGCAGTGGACGTCCTTTAGCTGAAATGATGAATTATTTCCACCACATTTTCCGTGTTGCAACGTGCACGAATGATGAATATATTTCTTTATTATTTGTGCTATATCTTTTGCGTGTACCTATTACAAAAGTTCTGACACTGGTGTGTATGATGAGCTTCTTGGCAAACGGCATCCTACTTTATCAATGTCAGAACTGCGACGATATGAGCAGAAGGGGACTATATACGGTTTGAGTTTAGATATTGTAACTCTACCATAATCCTACAGATAAATTCATACCTATCAATTCTTTGACTTTTGACCTATTCCGTATTCAATATATTTTAGAACTCCATTATATAATTTTGCTGTCACCTGAAGAGCACATTATAGTCTCGATTCCAGCTGTAGTATGAATTCTTACGTCCATCATTTCCATGCAGTTTGATAGATTAAAAGATTGATAACTGATCCCTCTGACTGACTACATCCTTGATAGGATGCGTTAATGTGGACAAGCCTTAATCCTATAAATATTTTGTTATGTAACATAACGAGTTGGCTCGATTTTCAGGTCGACTTTACCAATCGGATTCTGGATTCTGGAAAATGTCCAACTATATGAAATGTACTGTATTTTTATAATACTCACATTTACTAATTTATTGATAAAAACCATCATTCACCGAGACAGTAAATATATACATCGTCGATAATCTCGACAATACTTATTAATCAGAAATTATGATTGAAACCTATATATTTATTACCTACATTGCCATTCAATATTTTACAAGTCTTTGGTTCTTCAGGCAATCAAATTGTAAAGAATTTTAGATTCTTTATAATTTGAAACATTTAATTTTGAGAAATAATTAAGCTGACTGCACCTGTAACCTTACTATAGTATTGTCACTCAACGGTTGTAGAACTGACGGCTGCTAAAAGCAACGTGGCACGGACTCCAACGACATAAACAGATGACATGGATAAGAAGCAGTAAACTCTATGGTACAGTCATTTGTACAGCTGTGATCATTTTTTAACTAATATAATGATGACCTTTAACTATTAACCGTAACCTTCTATTTAAGACAAAAAAAAAATGCATTTTGACAGATTTGACAGCTGCCAAAGCGTTACGATTAAAGTTACGATGTAACTCATCCTTAGCTAACATTCGATTATATAACCGACAAATAATTTCGGGTTTACATCAGCAGAAATAATAACCATACCATCCGTATTGAACAGTAGAATAATGAAGCTAAACTTCTTCATATCTTCCGCGGTATGATTCACAAAGACACCGCCGTTGACCCCAGCGTGGGTTGTACTTTCTATGAGGCTACCGACGTGGGGTCATGAGTGTTTACCCATAATTTATGGGTCAAATTAAAAACTTAATTAAAATTAGGTGTACGTGAAACAGTGATGTACTGGTACGACCCACGCGCTTTCTATGTATGCTCTTAACATATTCTTGCAGAATTTAATACAGTGATTCTGATCTCGTTTGAGCATTTTGAATTTCACCCGGTTTCTTTCTTATTTATTTTTATTTATCGTTTTCTTTGCACACTTGACATTTTTGTAAAAAGAAAAATGTTTATACTCGTAATAAGATGATAATGATTATTTTATTGATTTAATAAACATACAGAAATGTGTCGCTTCTCGGAATGTACTGCGCTACTTTTTGCCAGCAAAAAAAATAGGCCGCGATGAATTGAATTTATTTTGAAAAGACGTATTTGTTAAAAAATTTACTTATATGTATATATCAAAATCGTAGTGCATTTTACATAAGAAAAAAAAACTATGATATGATATGAAGAAACCGCCCACTCCACCATGATAAAAGGAACGTTGCAGTTTAAAGGCTTATTTAAAACGAATGGACTAGTAAAATTTACAAGCGACTTAAAACATTATAATTTATTCATAATGGCAAGAGAAGGCAAGCTACTTTTATCATTCATCCTATTCAAACGAGATAAAAAAATGCAAGAAATAAAACAACAAGACAGGGTCAGTAAACTATCAGTGAATGTAGGCTAGTAATCCTATCACTTGATATCACAGTCTCAACACTCTAACACAATGTGAACTAGACTCAGTTGTGATTGATTTATAGTATGAATTTGTTTGAATGTACAGTGATAAGTGTGACTGTGTGAACTTTGTCGCAGCTGACCGGTCAGTATCGTGTTACAGCTTTGCATTCGATTACATGCACATGTAAGCCATAAGAGCTAGCGGAAGCGATAAGCGATTGTTACGTCATGCCGTGCGTTTCTAAGATTATGAAAACTGCACGCAATTTTCACACTCACGGAGTTTTAAAGGGAGTTTACAACTGGCTCTAAAATATATCTTTTTGAATGATTTTTATACAGTGACCCCTACGTAGTACTAGTAATAGTAAATAAATAATTAATGGATTTTAACGATTTTATAGGGACGTAAGGAAAGTTTATGCTAAATACGTTTTGATTGTCAGAGGCTAATAATGAAATGAAATAAAACCTCTGATTTTACCTCTTTCATCTGTAACAAATATACGACTAGTAAACCTCTATCTTTTAACTTAATTTGTACAGCAGTTATTTAAAAAAAACGATAATGTTATTTTGGTATACATTTTTTATACTATTTTTATTTATCACACAAAACTACATTTAACTCTACGTTTCTATTCAACAAAACTATAAACAATGCTTTGACATCGATATCCAAATACGGATCACTATTAAGACACGTCAAAGGTACATTGACCCGCATATGTCGTCGGCCATTTTGTCCATTCAGCCATAAATTCTACATTGTCCGCCAACCTCTCGTAACTTAACATCAAAGTAGATCGGAACAGCTGAATTAGTTATTTAGTTCACTCGATCTGAATTAATGTCTGGCTATGCCTCTGCCCATCTATGGTATGGTATTTTAGTCTATGCTTTGATCTCCAGCAGATAAGGAAGCGACCTGACCACTATGTAATGTAATTAACTGTTATTTATTAGTCCTTAAACATGCTACTGCGATTTTAATGTGTATTTAGCTATAATTTTATACATATTTTCGTAATTTTATGTGTGGTTATGGTGTAAAAGTTATGTTTATATTTTCAAGTTAAACCAAACCAGTTATTTAAATATCCGCTTTGCAAAAAGCTTCCTACTGGTAACTGAGTAGGGAAAATACTAGGCTTAAAGCCACTGCCGTACAAGGGTTACTTATACAAACTAAATAAAAAATATCTGAATTTTAGGTACAATTTTTTCAAAGAAAAAATATTGTATTGTTCCGTTTTGTGTATTTTACCAATTATTTTTTAGCTGTTTGTCTTATACTTACGTATCAAAACATAATTATGTGTAGTATTCTTTTTGTTATATTACATGTCTTTAAAAATGTGTGACAATGTAACAAAACTTAACTTAAATCAATATCAACTTGAAAAAAGATAAACATATAAATCTTAACCCTAATACTGCTACAGAGAAACCGTCTTTGTATTTAACAATGGTAAAGCACTAACGACAAAAATGGCGCTATCATTCCACAAGTACGTGTTGGAGCTATAACGTTGAACAAAGCACCATAGGCACGTACAACAGATTAAATCCAGTCGGTAAACCATGGTAGCCGTTTGTAAGCCATCTATTGCCAACCGTACATGAGTTATGGCGGCTCGCGACCCATCAGCTGGAAACCGATCGAAATGTAAACAGAACTGTTGGTATAAAGGTATTACGTGGTAGCGGTGCGACTGACAGCGGGCAGGCGTCTTTAATTGAATGAATATAATGGAAGGCTTGCTGGACGAAGCACGTCTATTATAACTATGACATATCCTAATACTCGCATATTTGATACCAAGACTTTAAAAAGACTATGATTCTCTTAGTTTATTTTATATTTCTACTTAAATGTCAGCCGTCACTCGACTAGCTTAAAATATATTGTTAAACTTGAAAAACCTTTCTAAAAAGATCCATTTACAAAAATTTACAACATAATGTCAGCCATTAACCCTACGGTAGATCATGAAATATTATTCACTGTTTTCTAAAGAGACATAATTAAAAATTGATTTGTTTTCTCCTTTACTTTCTAAGTTGACTTATCCTATAAGAAGATGAATTTGAAAATGTCAAATAAGAATTAAGAAGATATTTGTACACGTCCATCCACTACAGTAATCAGTGGCAATGTCTTGTCAATATTTAATAAAATAAAAAAACATACCTGAAAGAGCAGATATCCAGACTCATACATCCAGAAGTCATCGGGCGCGTTGCCGGGCTTGGTGAGTTGTATCGCGAGGCAACGCTGCAAGATCAGCTGGCAGCGCTGCCCCCCCGCTCCGCGTCCGCTCATGCCTTACACGGGCGGTGGCATGCTCTGTGGAAACGAGAAAAACCCTGTTAGTAAAGAAGATTATCAAAATAGTTCCATCCAGGGTTGAACAAAGGCCACCCATGTTCAAGAAATTCTCATCTCCTTGGACACGGCGTTGTTCGGTCTATAGTTTACAGAATACCACGACCGCTTATGCCTTAAATATTATCTATATTGCAAATTGTAAGTAATATTTAAATGAAAGGAGGAAAATGAATACAATGAAAATTGCAACAATAATCATTTAAAGTTTATAGGTTAAACATGACTAAATTTGTGAATAGCCATTTTACATAACGCAAACCGGTGTTTTTAAGAAAACAATCAGACTTTGACTAGTTTGTTTTGCAGTGGCTGAGCGCTTGGCTTTTACACCACAGGATTTGATCACTGATCGGTTAAGCTTCGATTTTGATCAACACATACGCGCAATCAACGCCTATATAACAAAATCTTAATTGCAAAACGGTAACATTTGAACATAGCCATAGTTCTGTAGAAATGCTAATTGGTATCAATAATGGCTACGCCTAGTTTGCCCCCGTAACTGGGCAAACTTATTGTTTAAAAAATAAAAAAACCTAATCAGGCAACATGTGTAAATACAATGTATAACACCACATCATCAATACAAAAATATTTCAGTTATTTATAACCTATAACCGCCACCAATCGCACCACATCTTTATGTCCTGTTTGTTTTAAGTTTCCTTTTTCGTTTTAGTTATTTTGACTTCTAAAGATACTGTCTCGTACATCGTCATAAAAAAACTTCTAACAAATGAAGAACTAATATAGTATTTTAATCTAAGAGCTTGCTCTCAGATCAACAAAAAAGATATTTTAAGAAATTTTAATTTAGCAAGTATATATAGGTATACTATCTTGTTTTATTAATATATTATTTTGTAGGTATTTAATATGTCTGCTTCTCTGATACCTTTTGGAGTTAAGGAGGCGAAAACTGGGTGGAAATTAATAAAGTGATTGGTTAAAAAATATGCTTTGGTAGCTTATTGTTTACTAATTCCACACAGACAAAGATGCGGGCAAAAGCTGAAGCAAATGAATTTGAAGCAAACACACCGTTCAGCCTCTAGCATATCTTCAAATCTACATAATTATTTCGACAGTAAATAATCTGCTATTGTCATTGAAATCCCGGCAGTCGATCATACTTAAGATAAATTGACACAGGATTATCTGTATCCTAAAAATAAATTCGTAAAGATTACATCTAATACCAAAAGACGTACCTATTGATACCTTTGTTTCACTCAACATCCTTATTTATATCATAATAAAAGTTATTTTGCCAAAAACCACGTGTAAAACAGCTGTATAGTATAATATAATCTAAAAGGACATTGGCGTGACAGATCAATGACATAAACGAAATCCGGTTTCAAGTCATATAAATTTTGGGTAACAGTTTAAACTACTAATATGCAAAAATGTCCCCCAAACGAATAGATGTCAGTCGTTTTAAACACCGTATCTAAACGTTTAAACAATGCTTGTAAAAATAATACTTCTATTAACAGATTGTCCGTTAGACCCTTGACATGACAGTTTGAGAGCAAGGTGACATTAAGTATTGTTTACAATGTCCTTTGCTTAGCGTTTGTGGTTGCCTTTATACCGGATACGTAATAGGGTGTCAGATTAATGTTATAAATGAGCTTGGCGCGAAATATTGAAAGATATCGTTAAATTACGGTAATTCTAAATTCTTAATTGGAATGATTGAATAATATACTAGTTTGTTTCCTGTACAGAGCAAATATATTTATTGATTGTAATTATGTACTGTGTGTATGACACGTATACACAAATAGTGATGAAGTATCTTTATGTGATAATTGAAATCACGTCATAAAAACTTACTTTATTAGTAGGGGCCACTGATTTCAAGAAAAAAAAGTCATAGTCACTCATCAATATTTTTTACACAGATTTCCAGCTCCTAAAATAAACTTGTTAGCAGTTTACCAGTTCAAAGACATGAACCCGCGACCTTCCGACCAATCAGCCGACCAGTTGTGCTAATGTGGCCATTGTTATTGCAAAAACTGCGGCCAACTTTGTGCTACCAACACTTTCTAGTTTCTCTTGTTTTATGGAGAGGCCTACGTATAGAAACCGGTGGATACTCCGAAAAAAATGTAGGTATATAAATGGCTGAGTGACGAAGTGACGTTTACGGTCAACTTCAATTCTAATAATCACCTTATTCAAAGTATAATCGTCATTAAAATTATTCTGCTTCGCACAATGGATTGAGGTGTGCTAGTTTGCTTGCATATTGAATGGAATCATTATAAAATCATATAATAGGTAATTTATTTTATAAATAGAAATGTGTTGCTGGGCAATTTGTTGCACCTCTTCTTCCCAGCAAAAATCCAAAGAAGCGGTTTAGGGTGAGCGTTTATGGGGTATGTCTTTATTGCCAATGTTCAAAGATGATCTATACTAAACAAATTATAGTTTGAGTTTGAACATTATTCTTTAAGATCATGGTGAATGTGTCTAAGAATACCATTGCTCTAATGTGGTAACGGGAGCGTCACAATAAGTTCGGATGCTCCGCGGTCTCCGAAAAAGGCAACCAATAAAGATTATTATTGGTTCTATTATATGTGACATCTGTTTCTACTAATTATTATAGAACAATTTAATAACATAAATATAAAGCTTTTTGACCCTGATAGGTATACCCCACATTCAATAAAAAACTATAATGTGAAGGCTAAGCGCAAAGGACACGAGCCGAGATAAAATTAAATTGTAAATTTATGAAATTATTTGCTTGACTGTTGAGTTATTCCCAGAAATTGACACTTAACGAGAACTGGAGTAATTATATAAGCGAAGCAATTCTCAACTTCTAAACTAACAGCTCTTAGCGAAAGCATTACCATATCCATTCAGTTACCGCCAACACGTTTGCGGTCATTTAGAACCATGTTTATAACGCACCAAGGGTCAAAATCGGTTGTGTGAAATTGTAATAACTTTGTATTAAGTTAAGTGTATGATAAATTCTAGAGGCAAGTACAATACGTTTACATCATATTATGTAAATGATTTAGCACTTCGGGAAGAGATACAATGTAAATGTTTTTAGTTGATTTGCTTTAAATATATAGTACGATAGTTTAATAGCACATAAATCATGAAAAACACGTTTTGATTTCCTGAAAATGGGTGTTTATTGGTGTCCTGTGTTTAAATGTATGATTGTAACACTTTAACTGGTCCTATTATGAGTGGTTTGACATAAAATGGTCAACGTTTTGCCTGGTACTTCTTATATTACAACTACATCATTAAGAGACTTACTAAATTAGAGAACTCTTGAGTTCTAAACACCTACTTCGCATATGTTTTTTTTTTCTATATAATATACAGAATGTAAGATGTAAGGTATACAATTAGAAAAGATATAAGAATTAAAGGGGACAACAAAAAATTATCCGTTACTCTGTCAGGCCATAAAGGTCCCATAAGGATGGCGAGATTGCCACGTTGTGCAACTTGCAACTTGTGTGATTAAAAGTATCAAATGTTTGATCCCGTAACTAAATACAAAGTTTAACACAAATATCCATTTCGTTTCCAACGATCGCGTGACGATTCTACACAAGCTGAATTGCGGTGCACTCCATTTTGAGTAAGGCTGTGCCACACTAGCGATTGGAGCCATTATAACGGCATCAACGCCAATTTCGGCGTTGTGTAATACACTTTTGTTACGAATGTAATTTTACGTCACCGGTTAGATCGTCTTTTGGTTTTAGTGGTGTGTAGTATTGTGTGAATTATTGTACAGTTTTTTTTGTATACAAACGTACCATAACACACCTATATCCTCAATGAGGTAGGTAGAGGAGTAATGATGTACTGCAACATTTCACCTATCTATTTAAGCCCCATGTAATTTGGTCCGCATATTATCATTAATCGAGCAATGACTAAACTTGTGGGCTGGATTATATGGCACTATACTCTTTTAAGCTATCGGATCTTTAATAGCATCCATGGTCACAGGCAGACTGTGATGATATCATTACTAACACCTACTGTACATTTTTCTTATCCATTTTTTTGGAACACACATGGCACATGAACATAGATGACTAGACCAACGAGGCCATCAGTTATTTTACTGTGCTAATTTACTGTAGATCTATTTGACAGTACCTATTGTTCACGTCTTTGTGAGAGAGTTCGGTATCTCGATATCTAATGTTAAGATGCCACTGTGACTATTATTCACATATGGTTTTTGTTTATTACGTACTTATAACCAATAGGGTAGGTACTTAATTAAATATTTCTATAGTCCTTTTTATAAACTACAGAGACGGTATATGCATATGTAGCTCCATAAAAACATTGAAAGTTTAGTTAACTGAAGTATAAAATATAAATTAATATCAAATAGCAGGTATCGACGAAGACTGTGAAAAATTTAATTATTTCCCTCTCAGTGGGCGGTAAAATTGGTTTTATCTGAAAAGGGAATGTAGTTTTTCGTCCTACATAATTTTCTGTTTACTTATAGTTCAACTTCTTGTATTTCCTATTTTATATTTAATGAATGCTATTTATACTGTGCTTTTATACATGACATTTACTTAATACATATTTTTGTTCGGAAATGCAGGTAATTGAAAATTTATAACAAACAATTTAGGGCCGCATAATTTCGATAGACGCTTTCCGGGCACCCTCTAAATAAATATGATAGACCTGGAGAACCCTGGAAAATAGAAACCTTATATACTACTACTAGAAGCCAATAAACAATAACAAGTATACCATTTGAAATTCAAACAAAACACTATCTGGAATTCCTTTTAAAATTAAAGTTTGACTTGAAATAAGAACATAAAACCCGGCCAGTCCTATAATGTACAGTTGTGTTTCCATACGCCTGTAAAATTATGCAGTAAAATCATCAATATCCAATATAAATCATAGCTTAAACTACGCCAAGTCAACTTCACTTCCGATGTGAACCATATATCTGCACCATGGACCCAATGCGTCACTCCAGTTGTATCGCACCCATCAAATATAAACTTCAAAAGTCGTAAATCTCCGAGTCTACATTCAGATAACTTTCACCATGAATATTTACTATGTTATTATTATTACTCGTACACCATAAAATATAATGCTCAATGCACTTATATCTTCATATAAAATATTCGAGATGGATTTGGCTTGGAACTTCTTCCGAAAAGAATGGAAGTAAAATAGCTTTATGTATTTGTGGGTCGATGACCCGCCTGTGTATGTGCATAATAATAATGTATTTTCTGAGCATCAAGGTATACATCTTTATATAAATACATAGGTTAGAACTATTCTACTTAGTCAAAACAAATTGGAGTTCATGTGATGAAATTCTTTACTGATTTTTATTAGTAAATAAATCCATTTAACATAAATACATTAATATTTGTATCATCTGTAGAACAGTAGCGTTTTCAATTTTTAACCGACGAAAACAACGGTGGAGGTTCTCAAGTCGACGCGCATTATATCTGGTAGGTAAATTATGATTCGTGAAGATATTAAAATTAGAAAACATCCCAATATCAATAGAGAAGATAGGTGGAGCAGCATCAGAGATTAAATCTAAGACGTTAAGGAAACGGTGAGCTCGTTTTGCGTAAAACGGATTGTCAATAAATAACAAATATGTAGGGTAGCTGTTAATTACTGTAATATCGAGACACTTAACACCTGTATAAACATAATATACCGGGATAAAATCCATATAAAGAACGTAGATATATCTCAATATTCTCAGTAAGTATAAGAAATAACTAAATTCAATGCTTTTAAAGAGTACAAATTTACTTACATTGACACTGGCACATTATGCATGGAAAATATTCACCGTTTACCAATTCGCAAACAACGGTATTCTTGTTAGGGTTCCTTATTTGTTTTAACGTGGGAATGGAACTAGAATGTGAAGTGTTAGCCGTTCTGTCAACCCACACAGGTTATGGAGTCAACTTCTCTAGGTCCGGTAATGAGGGTATCAGGTTACGTGATAACATTCGTTAGCGCCAGTACCTTACGCTTACACTACCAGTATTTAAACATTGCTGACAACAAAATAAGAATGGCTCTCTAGTTTCTGAATCTCTGACCACCCCGAGTTTCAGAGTTAGAGGCATATCGCCTCCGATTTTCATTTGCTATTTGATAAAAAAAGCTTATTCTGGGTCATAGTTCAAACACTCGATTCAAGCAATTATTTTTTCAGGCTCTGGCATTTTAGCAAGTCCTGTAAGTCTTAAGTCTTAATTCATAAAATCAACAGATTTCTCTTTTAGCAGATCTAGGGATCAAGATTAAGAGATCGAGAAACTCAATAAAATCTTTTTATTTCTTCAAAATAATATGAAAAAAAAACTGCGCCAAAAACTTTAACTTTTTATCGTGACACGTCAAAACTTCAGTGAGTGAAGAAGCAAGTTTTACCCACCTCTATCGATAGGATGATGGATGGCACTTACTGAAGTATCCGGTAACAATAAAAAAAAGGAATTTTATAAATCTACTGTGTACAATTTAAAAAAAATGTATTCTATATTTTTCCGTCAGTCAAAAGAACCATGTCAAAATGTATAAAAATACTTTTTTAAATGTTCCTACAACTACATGTTTACTTTAAAATGGCGATATTATCTGTGGTTTTGCCAGCCAACTAAACCTACGATGATGTTGTTGACCGAATATAATGTTCCCACCGAAATACTTCAACATTTCTTGTGTTGGTAGTGTCAGTTTAGAAATAAAAGATGGCGCTAGGATTCTACGAGCACATGTGTACAATAACATGAATACTTACATGACTAGTTGTTGATTACTTTGAACTAGTTCAGTAAGGTTTGCATGTATCTAAACCCCATGTTACAAACGAGACATAAGTTGCAACCAAAATAAGTAGGAAATCTGCATGCCTGAGAGATTTGCTCGATGGTAGGTGAAGTCACTCGTAGGTACTAGCCTAATCTCTGTCAAATAAGAGGAGACCTGTGACCAACAGTGTGGCAGTATGTTTTCCTAACGATTAAACAAATAAATAAATAAATGGGGTTGATAATAATGAATGGTAATCTTTTGGTGTATAGCTGTGCCCCATAGCTTGCTAACTTTTTCGGGGTTAGGGTGATGGTATTTTATAGGTAGATACATAAGTTGTAAATTGCTAGAAGCAAAGAATAACAATTTACCAACAGGTAGGTATAGTTGTATACCTATTAACATGTTACTAGTGTAACTATAGACTCGCTTTCAACTGGAACGCTAGTGATAAATTAGCGGTATCGTGGGCGACAGAATATCGTTCTATTTATTAAACTCACCTACTGTGGGTTTCCATTCGTTAATATAGAAAAACGTATAAAAAATGTGTTCCTGCCTATGTTTCCAGCTGTATATAACTTCTATAAATAAATAATTCTTTATTAAACAGAGGTTACAGATTGAAAATATATTCCTAAGTCCTGTACTAGAAAGAAATGTGTTGAAGAAGCTAAAATATTTCATTTTTGTTTTTTTATGCCGTTAGAAATACATTTCTTACAACATTTGATGGAAAAAGTATGAACAAAAGGAGTGTGTATATCTCTGCATGCGCTATTATAAAGCTGTGTACTGTAATGAGTGGTCTCCTGTGAAAATATAAAAGTGCAGGCATATTAATCAGTTTGTAAATATCTGGTTACCTACACTCTTTATCTGTAGGAAACATTAATTCAAACTGTAATATCTCTTATATTGCAAGACGCAGGCTTTGACTGTAGCTTCCTCCTATTGTTTTCCATGGTTGAAGGATAAATTGTGTATTTTTTTTCTATGAACGGAAACAGCGGCGAAGCGAGGATATACATATGTTCTATCCACTTCACATGATAAGTTACCTATAGGCAACATGTGGGTTGATTGGATGCCAAAAATGAAAACTGATATAGAGCTACTGGGATGGGTCCTAAGTCCAGCACTGGATAGCTGTAACATGTTTATAAAAATAAATAAGTAATCAAGTGAAAGTGTAAAACCGTATCGTATCGTACAGTGCGCACGCGCATAATGGCCCACAAGTCCATCGCCGCATGTGAATGACTCCAGTAGGTGTAGGTGTAGCCATTCATAAAGAATTAATATTATCGTGTCGATTTACTGTAACTATTCGCAATCACACGAATTTTCTTTTTCTGCTCACCATACAATAAAACAACCAATCTTCAAAGACCTCTATAGTGAATGTGTTCCAAGTTATTCTGGTGTTTATTTTTTTTGGTGTATTGTAAAATTTTTGCATTGTAATAATGAAAGTCATCGTTTATTGAATATTGCTTCTAAAGAGGTTTTATGTTCAAAATAACGGTTTTGTTATACTTGAGTTGACACCGGGGTCATGTTCAAAATTTGTAGCTCGTAATAAGAATCATTACCTATTGTTGTAATTTTTTTTTTTTAATATCCTGACTCATCATGTACATCAATCAATCAATTAAACTTATCGCAGGCCACTGCTGGGCATAGGGCTCTTCCGCTAAATGTTTAAACAACAACAGACTAAAAACACTATTGTTCAAGTCACCTTCAAAACAAAACAAAATGAAGATCGGTTCTATCTTATATCTATTATGTTATCTACATATAAGAAATACGATGCCACGTACAGTAACACAGATACATAAACAGATACAATTATTGAAATAAAAACTACTTTTTACGGATTATATCGCAGTATATGTATGTATCGGTCGATATCGGGAGGTCAGAATAAGAATAATATTAAGATACTGCGATGAAAAGAGGTTTACTGCAACTTGTGCATAATTTGATTAAATATCAAGCTGAATCCTTCAGAAAACATAGTAACAAAACATTTGTATACTTGAAGGATTATCTTGACGGCATGTGGGGTCTGCCAATCCACACTAAACTAGCGTGGTGGTCCATAACAGAACCTCTCTCATTCTAAGAGCTATGTTCAGCAATGGGGCAGTTGATAAACACTTCTGACAGTCACAGAATATTTCATACACTTCATAAAATGCATGCAATGCCATCCACATCACGATTCCATCATAAACAGCTGCATTTTGCATTGTTTATTTACCACCTAACCATCTGTCTTACAATAAAGGAATATTATATGAGCGCTAGCTTGAGTCTAGAATTTTAATCTATACTTAATGCAACAATACCGTTAGGCGATTATCATAATAATATGCAAATATAGTATGTGTGTGTTTGTAGGCACGTGTAAATGTATGTAGATATATTTTGTTGACAAAAATATGATTTAAGTGTCAAAATTCAAACTGTCATCTATGTACAATTTATGTTATATTTGAGAGCTACGTAAAATTTTTTAGCGTTCTTTTTATTTTGTCACTAGGTAATTAAGTCATTTTAATATAGATTTATTTAATAAAAAGTTGTGTATTTTGTGGGTATTACCAAATAAATATTTTATACTGTCTGAAATAAATAGAGCAAAGAACATAAAATGCAAAAGTGTTTAAGTGTATTACTATACACATCTACATAAATATTCATATCGCGAAAGTGAATTAGTGCGTCTGTACATTTATCACTTCTTTAACGCTTAATATATGTATGACTTTTATGCTAATTCTACCTATTTTGTAGAGCAGCTGTTAGGATTTAATATCTGCTCGTAAGTATGGAAAAAAAAGCTTGGTATCAAAACAATATCAATATTCCGTGATAAAAATCTATAAAAAGTAATTCCATTCTAATCTATATAAGTCAAAATATAATTCAAACTACGCGAACCAAGCTCAAGTCAAAGCTACTGGATTATATGTTTGTGTGTGTATGTGTGTATTAGCCGGCGTCGGCGCAAGCGCAGGCGGAGTACCGGATATAACACCGCTACATCCGACCGGCGCGGATGGCGCTCTGAATGTCAATGCCAACACAAGGACTTGATTTACTACACACTGGTTACGTGTGAATGTAAATGTAAATTAATTATAAGAAAAAATCTAGTTCGCTTAGACTAGTTCAAATCGATAGATGAAAGTAGAGATGTTTATTTTTTACCCAGATATGCCTAGACAAGTTTATTGGTGATATCACAAGGTAATGACGCTTTCCCGTCTTCTCTAAATAGGCAGTGTTATTGCGGAAATAGGTACATGTTGCTAATACTGTGGAAAAAATATTAATAATAATAATATTTCATTGTTTACAAAACAGCAGTTTAAAATACATCTTTCTACTTAAAAATTAAAAAGAGTGATAGTAAATACACGTTTGGATTTCGTTGACAGCTGAACTATTGACTGTATGAGAACAATCAGAAAATTGATTTTATTATATCTCTATACTTTTATGATCTGCAGAGCAAAGTTACACCCTGTACACCCTCCCATCACCTAGTACTTCTAGTCTGTTTGGAATATTGAACAGATTGTCCCCAACATTTATTTAACCATTCCCGACGGCGATGCCATCATCAGACATAAAAAGGCCGCAGTCTTAAAAAATATTTCAAGCAATATTTTCGTATAATTTATCGACATCAAGGTCACAGACGTGCAATTATTTCCAAAAGTCTTATCGGACAGAAATGCAAGAAAGTGCGCCATTTGCAAACCTTATCTTAATATATCCGACATTATCAAAATTTATCGTATCACACATTGAGACAGTGAAAGTCAAAAAATATCAAAAATCGATAAGCGTTTCATTTGAAGAATCCTGCGCATGCGATTATTTGGGTGGCATTTCGATATACGTCGCGATATCATTTTAGGTATAAAGTTTTCATTACAGCTTGTAGCACAACTTTTTAACTTCCTAATCGGACCTATTTCTGTTCAGAAGAGCACAAATTTACTCGAAAATTTCAGCGAAAGGATCTTTGTTTTGAACAAGCACCGTTGCTGAATAAGATTTTAAGTAAAACAAGGCTTTTAACAGATCTACTTTAAAATTACCAGTAACGTAATATGTTTGTAGGTTGGGTGTTTTGAAAATTATTGCACACCTCGTTGAACTGTGACTGAGAATATTCTGGAAACTTCCCTAAAGAGTTTCGGGTTCATCAGTTGCGTAGCGTGGGGGGGGGGGGGGGGAAAGGGAGCCATGGCCCCGGGTGGCATATGAAAGGGGGCGGCATCAAGTGCCACGTAATTTTTTGACTACTAGAAAAGGGGGCGGCAAATTTCCAGACGGCCCCGGGCGGCAAATACCCACGCTACGCCACTGGGGTTCATATAACTGATCTGCACTTATACAGGCTAAAGTTTTCCCTACAGTAAAAGGTCCTGGTAGGTTATATTAGTAAGCTGAACTGTAGAAAGCTACATGAAAATTTTCTCGCTTGAATTTTTTTTTCACCACTCTCGCACACTTTATTTTAAACTATACGAATCTTAATTATCAATTTTGTCAAATAATTTATATATTATTAAGAAATAGCATCCAAGATTTAAAAATTGCCATCACTGACTTTAAGTAATTATTTTATGTAGATATTATATAAGTGGTAGTTAGAAAAGATCTTTCAGATGCTATATTGCGAAAGTAGACAATATTCATAATAATTATCCAAAAATCAATAAACATACGAATTAGGCTGTAGAGATTTCTTATGTAGATTAAGTTTTTATGCAAAAGCAAATTAATTTTAGCTCGAATTTATGATTTAAATCTCACGATTAAGATTAATAACTTCTTCTTACATATCATTCGCATTCATAATATATAATATCTAATTAAATCTAATGATTTAGAAGGCAATATTTGCAATAAACACGATTCAGTGAAATTCGTTGACTTATACCTGATTAGTTCGAAGTACATCCGGATTTCATTTTAAAACATAAATACACTGAAGTATGTATAAATTTATCGAAAAAGGCATCTAAAATTTAATTCACATTCTTATAAGAAGAATACATTACTTACAATTTCTCGACCACATACCTAGTTATTATAACTGCACGAGAGACTAAGGTTCCATATTATATTTATCACATGCTTAAACGGTGAAGGAAATCATTGTCAAGGAAACCTGTATGCCTGAGAGATTTTCATGATTGCATGTGAAGTTTCCCATCCCGCACTAAGCTGGCTTATTGGTTTATTTATTTTATTTATTTATAAAGCAAAAGCACGTGAATTAAATGTAATTCAAAGAGATTACAATAATTAATAAATATATAACCTCATTTTACCACAAATCAGACCATATCAACTGTCACAATCACAATTCCCCTCGATTTTCAAATAGAAAAATAATTTAAAAGAATAAAAGGAAAAAACAACTATCATGAATGTGAACTATTTAAAACAATGTTCAGTGGGAAATCCATAGGATAAAGTTGGCTGGAATTTAATAACCGTCGTTCACCCTACCGGCAAATTTAAACTTTATATTATCGAACATAAGTTAGGTTAATAGGACATAAGTTAATAGGTACTAAACATTTTATAACTTTAAAATTTGTAGTAGTTTGTTCACTTAGTGAAAGATTTACTACCCTTTAGGTACTTGCCACACCTTTACCTGTTACTTCGTAAACACAAATTCTCGAATACTAAAATTAAATTATGTAGGTACTTATCTTTTTTGTCCGAGTAGTTTCATCATTTAAAATCTTTATCAGATTGTCTTAAGGACACACGAACTTGACGATTAAACACAAATAAATGTTTAAAGAAAATATTTCTGGACATTAAAATAAAAATGTGAGCTTCTAATCACAATAAAATGAATTTGTAAGTAATGTATTCTAGCTACGTATCTCCCATTGACATCTATCATTCTGTCTAGTACAGACGACGCTACCGAATACCACACGAATAAAAAAGCCGTAATAAAGTTTCAAACTGACATGGGAGCAATTTAACTTGGCAGAGGAGAACATTTCATGCCATAGTAACTTAATAAAAGGACCAAGTTTATAGCCCGATATAAGTCTAGACTTGGCATGTCACTTGACAGATTAAATAGTCTTGTTAGGGGGGGCCTACACATTTGTCACCGCGGAATTATCTCGAGCGGGTCAGAAAAAGTTTTATGTGTGGGTACTGCGTAAGAGCCAATTGCTTCTCTTCCTATATGTATAGAACTTCGCGATGGCGTGGAGGTTCAAACTCTATTACAGTAGATATAAAGTTTTTTTCTAATTTATTTTGATTAACTGTCGCTGTGCCAATGAATGTGGACACACCCTAAAACCTTGGCAAGGATTTAGTTTTACTTGTCACAATTTGATGTTTGGTTACAATTTTAATGCCGTATCCTAGAAGCTATATAAGACATTAAATTGAGGGTATTAAAAGTGCTTCATTAGCATATTTTCATAGTTAGCTGATAACAGTCACCTTTATATAATATAGTCAGCTTTAGATAATAGTTAGCTTATAATAGCAGTTTTATTTTAATTATATATATATTTTAATAATCATTTGAATTTTTTTTAGACCATTTATTTTGCATTTACAATTTGTTATCTTAATACTTTATGAAACGACGAAACAATTAATGACTTATTTTACGCCTACTGGTCGCCTACTTTTCGAAATTCGATGCATTCTGCACTCCTCTATAATTATAAACTATAAGTGTGGGAAATTTTACACTCCTCGATCGCAATTTTCGTAAAAAAGAGTACATCGTTTTTGCTTCACGTATTAATTAAATTAATATATAGATAATTATATAGGAAATTAAATACAATACTTACCATATTTTGAATTCAAAGAATAATCAATTTATATAATTTTATATTACAGGCATTAAATACCTGTTATATTGATGTATGTTTTTATTGCACCGACTGTCTCAAGACACTTATGAATTGTTGGCAAAACAATGTGAACAATAGGGTTTAAAATTATATTACAGATACAATATTATGATGTATTGCGTATAGAATATGTTGCAAAATGTATGTTTTCAGCAATACAAAAGTTATATAACTAAACTATTCATGTGGAATGGTGTGAGTATAAGCCTCTGAAATTAAAGGTCTTCAGTTTACATGCTCAAACGGTGACCGAAAAGTCATGAGGAAACCTGTGTGCCTGAGATATTTTCTCGAAAACATATGAAGTATGGAGGAGTTTAGTGTAATTTGACGATACCCTGTAGTGATAAACATTAATCATATTCACTATTTATTAACAAGAAATTTATAAAACACAATAACTGATACACACCTTTCGGGGATGGCAGGTGCAATGTTATGTTAATGTGTTCTGTAACTTTTTAATCAATTATGAATTTAACTGTCTAAGCCATAATATCTATTATATTATGTACGATTAAGTGATTCAATTAAAAATACCAGTCACCAATTCAATAAAAAGAATACATAAACAATAATTATTGATTAAAACGCGTCCAGACTCATTAACGAGTTGAATCAATGAATGTAAACTCGATTAAAGCCTGGCCGCATAAGAAGTCCTTTGAATGGATTCGTTTTGAAACAGTATTTTATTGTCTGTATTATTTATTATCTGTTATACATATAATTATAGTTTGTGTCAAGCAAAGGTTGAAGGTTCTAAAGTTTGTCAAACTTTTAAGTAAGTTGTAAGTAAAAAATCAATGAAATATTTAAAATATCTCTGATGCCCGAAGCTGAAGGCAAAAATATCGGTGAGTTTTATAATGGATTTCTAGAGCAAGGAATTAATTAATTTATTATTGGTACATCAAATTGACTTTAACAAATATCAATCATACCATCACGCCTATAGTCCTCGAAAGATTAAGCAGAGGTGATTAGTACACCTCTATAGACTATACACGCACATTTCACGGTTATGTTTTAGGCCCAACGTATTAGGCACGAATCTGAACTCCAAGCTGCTACTGAGAATTTTATAGACAAAACCTATTACCACTTTGCTCAACCTAGGAATCGAACCTAAGACCTTTTGCATAGCTGCACCAACGAGGCAGTTCACAAATAAGAATCTAATCTCAAGTTTTGCAATAGATCTATTACAATAGATTTATAGAGGTACAGTGTGCAAAAATGACACTGTAAATTTGGAGTAAGCATTTCAATAATAATTGGGCTTGAAGGTTCTCGAGGAGCGATCACGTACTAGAAGACATAGCGTGGATAGGCCTCCAGCAAGATGGACCGACGACCTGGCAAAGGTCGCTGGAATTAACTGCATGCAGGTGGCGCATGACCAGTTGTTATGGCGATCCTTGGGGGAGACCTATGTCCAGCTGTGGACGTCTAACGATTGATATTATGATGATTTCAATTGATAATTGTAATTGTGTGTTAAAGGTTTAGTTTCCACTCCTTTATCTTCTTCTGTATTCAGTAGAATTATATTTTACAGGTTAAAAACAAGTCACTTTTCATCTTGACGTTTTGCCGGCACATTGCCAATTCACCAAGTTTCGCTTCGCTTAAAACTGCTCGTGCACTCATCGGCAGGAGTACAGTCAGCATATTAAGCATTGAAGCAATTTTCATAATAATTTATTTTATATCTAACGAAATGAACATCTGGAAACTTTAAAATGTTTTACTAAAATGAAAAAAACTTATAATAAGTTCGATAAATTTCTCTATGTATTTACTAACATAATATAATAACATAAATAATGCCGTTATAATTAAATAAATAAATAATACTACTAATTTCAATTAATTTATAATTATTATTAATCAAGTTTACACAACTCTTATACGACTTTATTGAAGTTGACGGTACTGTCAAACACAAAATTGGACAAGTACCTACATAATTTCTTTAATTTACGTAGATCAATGGAAATACGGGAACAATCGAGAGACAAAAACACAGTTCTCCGGTAATAGACAACAGCACGACAGTTTTACTGGATAAAAAGTCGCGCCACATGAGTCACGCGACGGAAACGTCGATTGCCAAGGTCGTATAATCGCATCCAACGACGCGCGACCGACCATTGTTTTAACAGGACAATCGCCGTGTTTTACTCTATTTTTCTATTCACTTATTACCTCAGAATACTAATTCTGTAGGACTTGCGAAATCAAGACAAAAATTACAGGAGACACGGTGGCATTCACGTGCTGAAGTACGAACAAAGTTTCATACAATCTTCAGAAATACTGCAACGATTTTGGTAAAAATGACATTATTGTAGTGCGTCTAAAAAGTTAAATGAAAATTATAGTATTTTAGGTCCTTTAGAGAATTTGGGTGCATAAATAAGTAATTTTTGAAAATGTTTATGTCTACTTACCTTACTAACTACACCCAAATATTTTGAATGATATTGTTAAAATCAACCGATTGTCCCAATCGGTGTGAATGATGCGTGGATTTTTACTTGAAACTTTATATTATATGAAATACAGAGTACAGTACACTGATATTAAAATAAATATACGCACTGGTAAGTAAAACTTTTTTTCATCTACTCCGAGACAAGATAAAAAACAGTTTCTGGGAAAACTAGCAATAGATGCTCAGATAACTGCATGATAACTGCTACATAATCTAAAAGCAACGTGTTATCGAAACGTGATTCTTTTTAAAATAAAAAATTCTTATCTTCCTATCCAATCTTTTCAGAGAAATTGGTCTATGACCGACTAACTGACATAATATATATATTTATTACACATATAGAAACGATGGTAGTATGGTAAATAAATATGTTTGTCAGTTCAATCAATCAATCATTTCAATCATTTCATTTCATTTCATTTCAGTTAGTCCGTGTTGTGTTATGACAATTATCATTAGAAATAGGTTGCGTATTTTTACCCAGGCTTAGTATACAACAGTGGTGAATAATTTGTGAGATTTCCCATGGTAATTACTCTGACGGTGTCCGTGATGGCACCGAGATAGAATACTAAGTGTGTCGAGCTCGAAAGTTCGCGGCAAATAAACTAAGAAGCTGGTTTCAACAAGTACTTCAGCAGATACGGCTGTTAACAATCATTCGGTTTTCTTTTTTAAATTATTTATCAGTTTACTGTTAAGCCTTAGCATTAAGAATTGCTGCGTAAGCGTTCATCGTAGACACTGCGTCGACGCGGCGTATATATATACGTGGCAGACGCCGTATAGCAATTTACCACATTTACGCACATACCCGTAAAACAAGTAGAAAAAGTATTGAATAACCAATAATTCGTACACCACGGTCAATGTATACGATTCTTTCTGACGTCATATATACGTCAGAGTTAGTAGTTGGTTGCATAGTGTGTTGACAAGATTAACAGATATGACACTTAAAAAAAATTGCGAGCCACGACCGCTCGAAACAAGATCTTATTATTATTAATAACATGATTCTAAAATCTTAAAACCTAAACCCTCGCCAGTAGTTTTTACATTACGCACAGATCCTAATTGTGAATATGTATAGTAGGATTTCGTTTGTATACGATACCACGATCTGCAGGAGAGGGAGACTGTGAGATATGGAAAGTGGCCGTGCTGTACGAAGTATTCCGTGATTACGCTACGGATACTAGAGCTCACAGTAACTGCAGTTTACGTAGAGCTGTGTGAAGGTAAGGCGGGTGCAAGGTCAGGCCGCAGTGCGGGGGTTGCAGACGGGCGTATCGATCGCATCCCGCGTCTGCACGCCACCCCGTCTGAGGACCGCTTTATACCATACGATTATCATTATCGTGGCGTACTCTTGGCCATTGTAACACAGTATAAAAATAGTAATAGTAACTCTTTGTAGTACTTTTATTCAATTATTTTTCTTTGAAACGTATTTAAATGCATCATCACGCCTGTCGTCCTCGAAGGGCTATGCAGAGACGTAGGTTATGATTCTAATGTACACCCACATTTATTGCTTTAGGTCCAAGTAAAAATCCAAACCACGACTGAGAATTTCATAGAAAAACCCAATAACATTTTGCGCGGCCTGGTAAGCGAACCCGAGACCTTGTCCTCAGCCGTTGCACTTACGAATGCTAGACCAATTAGGCAGTTATTTTTCTCGGGTAATGTTAAATAATAATAAAAGGCTCTAATACAGTAGTAATTACAATTTACAATTTGCGGAATACTTCAAAACAACAAACAACGATTTACTCAAAAGATGACATTGTATTTCATTATCAGGTGACACGTGCATTTTATAACAATAAAACCACAAACTAATTAACGTTGAATCACGTTCACGTCAAATGATTGGCAATTTAAAAAAAATCTTCATACCGGTAAATACCTACTTGTTTCATAGATCTCAGGGACCGACCGCCATTTTGGTTTTTACTTCAAAACACCTGTCAATCAGTTGGTTGTATTCGTACATTTTAAACGTCGAACGTTAAACTTGATTCGTGCAAAAAAGTCAGGTTTGCCAACATTGCAATATGAAAAACAAAATCGAATCGAATGTTTTTAAATGAATGAATGTGTTCTTCTTTGCCTATTTCAAGATTCGAATAAAGACTATATTTTATTATCTGAGAAAATTGGTGTTTAGCATTTGAACGATATTTAAATAAAACTAGTTTTTATAGATTTTATCGCGGTACATTGATTTTATTTAATTCCGATATTTACGATCCTTCATAGCGGATAGGCTATTTCGTTATTTTATTTCAATGTTTATTAGTTAGATTGTATGTTATACGCAAAGCAGCATGAAGTTCTTCAAAATATTTGTAATCTGGTTTTTACAGGGCCGCTTACAATCAGGCGGGCTGTAAGTTTATTTGCCACCTTTATGGTAAAAAAAAACTTAAGAGGTGTCAAGGGACACCCGGATGGAACGAAGTTCCTTTTTACAATTCCTTCACTAATTAATCGAAGGGAACTTCGTTCCAACCGGGTGTCCCTTGCTTTCTATAAGAGAGAGAGATAGAGACAGACAGAGAAACATGCGCACGCCGCACGGCTTACAATATCTTACTATAGCACAAAGGGTCGTTACAACTTTTCGTCTTAAATTTTTCCGTCTAGCCCCCTTTTGCAACGCGCGATAAGGAACTTCGTTCCAAAAACAAGTTTAATCATTAATAGGCGGCTTACTAAACCGATTAGGAAAGTAAATAAACAAACTATATTTATATACAGACACGTATGTCTCGATCATAAAATATAAAAATAGAATTATTTAAGTCACGCACGCCTGCACGTGAGTTACAAGTCCGTTTATTACCTAATTCTGAAACCATTCTGTCAAATAAATGTCAATGTCAAGTTATGTTCCTGTATACCTACGATTAGTTTATTGTCAATAATATTCGTGAGAACGATAACTGTTATGAAGATATTTGATACATAAACCGGACCGTGTATAAAATATACTTTTTTTATGCGTATCTATGTAGGTATATCCACGATATTCTAACAGTTCCTTGATTCATTGACAAATAACGCAAAGGTCAAATCACTGATTAAAATCTACACACAAAGATATAGTTTATTTATATCTAGACATAATTATTAATGAGACAGCACCATCTAGTTCCGCATAAAGCAACGTGGCTTTTGTTACGGTGTTAATAAAAGGTTGATGATATACTACACATTTATGATGATCATCACGCAAATATTTGTCACCACCGGGATTCGAAACCAGGAGCCGTAGAACAGAAGGCGGCGTTAACTACCGCTGGGTTAAACGGGTGATCAATATGATTATTTTCTACGGTGCATCTATTTCCAATTCTCCAGATTATAAATTTGTAACTGATGATAAAAAAGCCATATAATACTTGTTAGAAAAAAAGAAAGCTACTATTTGTTAGTAATAAAATATCTTTCAGTACATAGTATACCTATCCTTACTTGAGCAATATGTAATCTACACATTATTTTCAGCAATGACGTAAACGTTTCTTAATATACTAACTAAATCTAAGTACCATAATAATTACGTTTAAAACTTACCTTTTAAAACAAATGCAAATACAGTAAAGAATCAGAAATACACACCACGACCATCTTCGTTGTCATCAAACAAAATACTAAATCTTGACCAAAATATTGCGTTCTAAATTTAAAACAGACTTATTTTTCTAGCCTACAGATAAATAATTCAACCTACCTCTGACATCTACATATAACTGAACTGGTTATACGAGTAACATAAGCCATAAATGCTACTAAATATAGATATTTTTTTCAATACTGGCCGGTCCGGTAATGATAATATATTTAAATAATTTAAAAAAATATCGTGTATTTCCTAATTTAAATATTAGTATGTGATTGTAAACGTATTAATTACCTATGTACGTGTCATACGCGTAAATTGCTGCGAAGGTTTAAAATAAGCTACTTCTAATTTCAAATTTAGACTTTTAAATCGATAGAATAGAAATCGAGAACTTTTTTAAATCGATTAAAGCCTTGTTCTTTGGGACAATCTTTTTAAAAATCGCGCTTTATAAAAATCATGAATCGAGACCGCTCGTTTTCTGAAATCGGTTGAAAACAATCGTATTCGTACGGTCGCACGCTATAAAAATCTTTATGGGAGCAGTAATGCTATAACGTAGTATGGGGGTTGTCGACACAACGTCGAGGGAGACTGCTTTCAAGGTCGGTGTACTATCGTAGTAAAATACCCATTTATGGGACTGCCTATGGCTATAATAAGACGTTCGAAGCACCAGCTTATAGCTTACTTATTTATTGCCTGTGCAATTTAAACTTGGGTGTTCTGAGCTTGGAACAAGCTTGAGATTTAAGATTACTTTGCCTTAGACAATTATGTGTGTATACCTACACGATTTTAAATAGGCTGAGTAAAATATTTTAAACTTGAAAACGTATATTGCGTAGTTTAAATAAAAACTATAATAATACTTCAAGAGAGTATAATAATTAATGTTCTATTGTCTCTATATACCTAGATAATTAGGTCCTTGAGGGTTTATATAAATTTTAAATATTAATTATTTTATATTTTTAACTCAAAATAGGTATATTTTAACTTCGTTGTCTTTTTATCCAAGCGTGCAAAATGAAGGCGGATTAATGCGTTACAATTTAAAAAAACTTAATTATCAACTTTACTACTTATTAACTGTACTTGGGAAATAATTGTAATATTAAAATATTTGTTGTACCCATGACAAGTATCTCAACAATACTCATTTAAATTTTAATTCAATCGTTGACATTAAAAACATATTTACAACGACCTTAAGAAAACCACACTTCGCTACGTTTAACATAACAACGAGCGCTTAACCAATCAATTTGTCAATGGTCTTCATACAAAAACATCAATGTAATTAATAATTTATTTATTACCAAGGTTGAAATAAGAATGACAAAACTGTGACTGACATGCGTGAAGTGTCAAACGATGACGTCACTGACACTGACGTTGACGTAACCTTGTCAAACCCTACGGGGTATGTACCAAATTAATTTAATATACCTAAGACTTCACAAAACAGGAGAAGACTCTCAATTCCAGTGCATGCATTTATTTATTTCTTTTTTTTTTTAATTTTTACGTGATTTCTTTGCCAATTACGAACTGATTTTAATTGCTTTTTATCTGCTACTGTTTTATATATACTTCCTAGATTGTCTTGTATTAATTTCGTTGATTTAGGGTCATGTGTTTCCAAAGCCACAATCATGTCGTTTTGTGTTTTCTTTAAGATTGTTCTTTTTTTGGCAACTAGTATTAAGTCGTAAGAGAGGGATCAACTTTGAAGGACCATCCTTCTCTCACAAAGTAAAGCCTTGTGGTTCGGGCCCTAGATCCGTCAATCTCAGGGTTTCAAAAGTCCCTAAATCATGGTTAAACTGCACATTGACTTATGCCTGCGTGCAGACAGTTGAAGCAGACTCAAATTTAAATAACCTTTTGAAGAAAGCTATGGCACTTTCTTCAATAGTCTATTTCATATTTTGATCTCGATAATTGGTAAGGTTTCATACTCATATATTAATACCAATATATCAAAAATTAAAGAAATTATGATCTTATCCATGACTCGGATACAAATGTTGATGCTCATCACATGAACATTTGTCCCTACCGGGATTCAAACCCGGGACCCATAGCACAGCAGGCAGCGTTAACTACCGCTGAGCTAAACGGGTCGTCAAAATAATAATTGTCATAACAGTCCACAGTTATTTCTTATTAAGATTCTAACTGCCTAGACTTGTTATAATTGCAGTTAAATACTTAGCAGAAGCAGTAATTATTTAAACATACTTGTTAGCACAATATAATGAAATTGCCGTAATTAATAAGTAAGTTTATCATCTCTGAATATAAATCATATGAGACATATTGATTACTATAAAACATTACATTATAATCACTATAATAATTTTGCTGTAAGTCATTGAGGGTGTCAGATTTGTGGAATATAAAACCTCTATATACAGATTTGTTACTGACATTTATGGTGTACTAGCATTTGCTCGCGACTTCGTCGGCGTAAAATTAGTAATTTTATCCGCATACAAACTTCCAACTCCTTTTTCTCCCTTTCAAGGCATGATTTCCGAGATGAAAACTATCCTATTATATACTTCCCGGGACTCAAAATATCTCTATGCCAAATTTCATCCAAATCTGTTCAGCGGTTATAGCGTGAAGAGATAACAGACAGACATACTTTGCATTTATAATATTAAATAAAGTAAGGATATTAAACACAAAACTACGTTATATTAAAAAATCATGATGAAAAGGCTTCGAAGCCGTTATGTAAAATGTACTCAGTTTTATAAAAAAAACAATGACAACTCGAGAATTAAAATTCATGTCATTTACGAAATTTTTCCTATAAAATATCCATCTTGGCTTATCTACTAACGTCCTTCATTGAAATTTACTTAGAATTTAATGTCGTTATACATAAAAACCACAATATTATAATAACCATGATATGATAAATTATAAGGCATCAAGGTTTTACAAAGCACGATTAAAGATAGATAAGTTTAGATTGTGGAAGTTTTCTTAGGAAATATATTATATTTATAGACGTATCTACATAAATCTTACAAAACATACATCTATGGGTATTTGCCTTAAAGCTGATGACATTTTTAACCGACGTCAAAAATGGAGGAGGTTCTCATTGAATTATACTTTTAAACACATTTTATTTTCAAGTATGTAATATAAGTATATTGTAAATTAACTAATACTATTTCACATGTCAAAAAGGAAGCAGTTCCTTCTCAACTC
This sequence comes from Craniophora ligustri, assembly GCA_905163465.1. Lineage (NCBI taxonomy): Eukaryota > Metazoa > Arthropoda > Insecta > Lepidoptera > Noctuidae > Craniophora > Craniophora ligustri. The sequence continues at coordinate 13,374,242 of LR990959.1, read as the reverse complement.
ACTTCGCAATAAAAGCTTGACTTTATTACTGTTCCTTGTTTACGTCAAAACCTTAATAAAGGCCCCCAAAGCGTGACAGATCTGTCAATCGCGATGGCCCTTCTACTGTCACATGACGTATCTTTGTGTCCATAACGAGATATTCATCTAAACGATGTCGACATAATAGTTTCGGCCGTCAGCGAGCTGTCATAGGAACTATTTAGAAGGTTGACATTGCTAATCGCTTCTGTCAAGGTAAGAAATCTAGTGAGGAAAAGTTTGAATTTTAAATTAATTTTGAGTTTTTGTTAACAGTTTAAATTGTAGAGTAATTTTATGGTGTTATTAGTGAAAGTAAGAAGTATTCTAGCTGTGACGTACTTGTATAGTTTACAGAAAACCATTAACCCATTTTCTTTCCCACTGCTAGGCACCAAATCCAATCAAATTGATGTATAGTCCAACACTAGAGTAGGGCGTTAACAACATATTTCTGAAAATTTGTACAAAATAATCTCAAATACTACTCAAAACATAAAAAATATTTAATTTAATCGGTATATTTGTATTTATCTCCCCTTACTGAATGCAGTACGTGTAGCTATTAAGCTAGTGTATCGTATTTCATACATTATAAGCCCGCACATTGACAACAATGCGCCGACATGACATCCCATTACGATAATGTATGGAAAGTGACACACCGGGCGTGCGCTTCACTCGCTATCGTCATTATCATACATCGGTGACATTGAGCTTAGTGTAGACAGACCTTTACCTTACGTACTTATCAGTTTTTTTTTCTAATAGGTACTATTACGTATTTAATATAATAAAAAATAATAATAATATACCCGGACATTCACTATAATATCGTACAATTGTCAAAGTTCGATGTTCGACATCGGCATGTAGGATTCGAGCTAAGCAACGAGGCTTGTGTTACAGATAATAGAAGTTTGATATACTACATACACATATATACTTTCTTTTTTTAATACATACATATTATACATAAATAATATGTGCATCCATGAGTCGGACATGTCCCTACCGGGATTCAAATCCAGGGCCCGTAGCACAGAAGACAGCGCTGGACTAAACGGGTCATCAATATGATTATTTTCTACAAGGCATCTATTGCCTATTCTCCAGATTATAGATTTGTAACTGACTATAAAACAGCCGAAGGTTTTCTAATCAACGAAATATGTACTTAGAACAACGTGGCTTCCAGTCTTACCCAGCATCGTGTTCCTTTTCAAAAGTCACATAATACTATATATTTTTCATCTTTTAATATATACCTTGGTATTACTAAGGTGACAAGCACACAGCCCGCCTGATAGTCTCCGGTATAATTATTATTACCCTGTAACGTTAGTTCCGCAGTAATTTTACTAGCACTCAGTACACCACTATTTAAGTTGTGTACTTATTGATTACATTGATGGGTTCAAAATACTTAATACTGTTATTGGTGGTGATAATATTTGGTTATTATGTTAGTCGTACTAATTCTAACTGAATGACTATGACTGTGTTCGGGTAGTTTGTCCGTCGTGATAAAAATTAAATCAATATACCGCGATAAACCAATCTATACTTAATATTATAAATGCGAAAGTGTCTGTATGTCTTGTCTATTTCCTCTTCAACAGATTTGAATAAAATTTTGTATGGAGATAGTTTGAGGCTCGGAGAAGTACCTACCAACATTGGATTGTTTAAATCGAATGGTCAAAAAGGGGGGTGGAAGTTTGTATGCGGAATCTTTAATTTCTTAAAAAAGGGTTAGACATAAATATGCAGATTGAATAAAATCTAAATATATATAACTCAAAGGTGACTGACTGACTGACATAGTGATCTATCAACGGGGGTGCAAAGTTAATATGAAACTTTTATTTTTTTAGTTATATTTCACGCGGACGAAGTCGCGGGAATCAGCTAGTTACTAATACGAGGCAGGCGAAGTCGCGAGCAGAAAGTAGTATTTAATGTATTATTTAAATGTAAGAAATCAGTCATTTTACCTCATACTTTTGCATTAATGAAAAACTCGTTTAGAATTCCCTATTATCGTTGAGAAATTGAGAAAGTCGCGTCGGGAAGTGGCCGCTTTATTGGTTTCGCCATTTAAAGCTAATATTTGTTCCATAAACTATTGGATAGTGTCCGAAGCAGATTAAAACACGGTGTTTCTGTCCCTTGGAGGGTTATTCTAATGAGATGGCGGATTTGAGTGATACCAAGCAACTGGTGAAAGTGAGAGGACACACCACATCAACGCAGCCTAGGGCTTGGGCGGTGGTCTAAGTGAAACGCTAGCAAGAATTTAAAATATTCCTGGACATTATGACACACAGCGCCACCTAGATCCGAGCTAAGCAACGAGGCTTGTGTCACGGATACTCGTTGGTTGATTATACTACATATTATATGCTTTTTTTTGTGTAAATACATCCATGACTCGGATACAAATGTTTATGCTCATCACACAAACATTTGTCCCTACCGGGATTCGAACCCGGGACCCTTAGCACAGAAGGCAGTGCTAACTACCGCTGGAATAATTGGGTTGTCAAACTAACGTATACGGAGCGTTTGCAGTACCGAAATCAACATAGTAAATACTAAGTATATTTTTTAAAGGCGAATGTTAATGAGATCATAAAATCTCTCCGTTATTTATTTTTTAATTCAATTTCATTTACTTATTGACTTATTTCATCATCATCATCATTTCATTTCCACTGCTGGACGTAGGCCACCAATATAGGCTATTGATGATGATCATGATAATTATGATTGGCTTATTTGTCTACTAATTCACTATCACATTGCTGGACCTCCTTCCAATATAGTGATCGGTGAGGTCCATCACGCGGGCTTATTGCGGGTTGGATGTCTTTGAACCCCTTATACTCCGCCTTGGTTCTGAAGCATACATGTTTCGACGAGATATGTTTCTTCAACATTAACTAAAGCAAAGAATAATTAATTTATTAATAAGTCAAAGTCAATTTTTTTTATTGCGTTCATGTGTACATTGTGTTAAGATGTTCATTACATAGACTTAGTTCCGACCTGAAACCCGGTAAGGGCACTACAACATATTAAGTTACATTTCTAGCAGTAACATAAATGTAATAATATCTAATATTGTGATGTAATTTATATATAATTGTTATCTATATAATCAAATTTCACATATTATTATTTTTTTAAATTATTTTGTTATACATATAATATTTATTATATTATTAAAATGAGATTATAATATTCACATTACATATGATTTCGAAAACGGTTTAGAACTTAAAACTTTCGATTTTGTAGCCCTTGGTTATGTCACTAGACTATCACTCAATTCTATTAAGTACAATGCATAACAACTACCGATTAATTAGGTTGTCACACAATAATTATGACGTCAATATAAATCTAAATGAACTTATAAAGAAAATATTCAAGAGTAACTTTCTGTGTCCGTCAGAATTACTTAAAACGATTGACCAATAAATTAACATAAAATCGTAATATGATGCTTATAATTAAATCTTTCAACCATTTCAAGTGAAGTGTAGTCTTAATAATATGATACCTACTCAAATTATATAATAAATTGATTCATCCACTGCATATGTGAGTATTATATATCATTATATAAATATAATAATGTAAGTATGTATATCATTCTCACACATAAATATTGCATAAGTATTTTGTTTGTTCAAGTTTTATATACACTTGAGGAAAGTACTACACTGTTACTTATGATTTGTTTTCAAGCATTTTAGCTTATTTATCATTTAATATGACGTTTTATATAAGTATATGAAATGGAAAATACTAAGAAAAATTATATATATTTGTCGGCGCAGGGAGGCCTTCATCAGAATACATCGTGTATTCAGTTGTTGTGGGCGTATTTTCGATCGGGAGGCATCATATCGCTTCTGACTTCTCATTATAATCAGATACTAGGGCACACTATTCGGGCAGATTACAAGCGATTCATCGCAGACGTGGTGTGCTTGCGGTTCCCATTCAGCTTGTCTCCAAAACAAGATACCCGCACCGCTTCCATGCACACGACGACGCTCCGCTAGAGCGACTTTGAAAATAGTCAATCTCAAATTTGACGTTATCGACGACGCACGCATGCGCCGTCATATTTTTAAACACTGTAAACATGTTATCGCTACTAAGCAAAAAGGTATAGCTGTTTTTAGAATAACTACATATATTGTCATTCCTTTATGTATTTTTATTTTATGGTTCGCAGACACCCTCACGGCCTGCCCGATGGGTAACAATACCATAGCCTATAGACGTTTGCAACATTAGAAGTTTTGCTCGCGCGTTGCCGAATCTGTCAAAACCGCTTCAGATGTCTTAAATTATAGTTACTGCTTAAATTATAGCTGACAGCAAATAGATTTCCTATAAGCTATCCGAATAGTCACTCCCCTAACGAGGTCTGTAAAAATAAGTCTTATTTCTTTTCTCCGTCTGTACGCTGTTCGCTTATATGTTGGGCCATTGCAGTCAAAGTATCGTTTCCCCTAGCCTGCGTGCCCGAGAAAAGCCACGAGCCCCATTCTAGTTAAGATATTTTGTATGTGAGGTGAATTGTAAGTAGTCCCGTTTCTCACTATCGACAACGCGCCTTATTAATGTGATCGCCGTGAGAACTTTGTATGCTAATGTTAGGAGCCAGACACATTTCTTATGTATACAAAATCTCATAGCAAAACATACTTAGGGTCTAAAATAAATTACAGTATCTAATACAAAAAAATTGTATAAAATCTTAAAGTAACCCATATTGTGGATATGCTTTAATACTGTCTCTTTTGTAATAGCTATCATCATCATCATCATTTAAACCGTTTGACGTCCACTGCTGGACATAGGTCTCCCCCAAGGATCACCACGACGACCGGTCATATGCCGCCCGCATCCAGTGGATTCCAGCGACCTTTACCAAGTCGTCAGTCCACCTTGCCGGGGGCCTGCCCACACTGCGTCTTCCAGTACTAATAGCTATATATACATAAAGTGGAAAAGTTTTTTTGTATGAACGCGCTAATCTCAAGAACTACTAGTCCGATTTGAAAATTCTTTTACCATTAGAATGCTACATAATCCCTGAATAAAATAGGCTATATTCACAATGTTTAAAACATAAATGTCCACCCGTGTGAAGTCGGGACGGGCCTGGTTTATAACTAAAGATAAAAATACATATATATAGTTAATTGCAGAGAAGGAGCAACAAATAATTAAATATAGTTAGTGCGTCTCATTTCCGCAATAAAATAAATTAATATGTTTCAATCTTGGTATGGGTCTCGGTTTCAATAAAATAATAATAAATGTTTTATTTCAATAAAATAAAATACCATATCAATTACTAATCCCAACTGACGGACACACAGATTACAAAACCAATAAAATAACACATAGGCAAATATATTTGTAAGCCTTGCAAATGTATGGAGTTTTATTGTTATTTTATTTTTTCTCGTTCAACGTTGTTTGCACAGCCGCTCTTGAAACTGGGTTCGACACTTATTCACTTAGTCCACAGAAATTATGTTGGCAATGTGTAATTTTAAGTTGTTGGGCAATATTACTTGGCGAGAGCCGAGACCGGTCAAGCTTGCCTAATAATTGTCACCACGCTGACGACTTGTAAAACTATGGAGCGGCATGATGTTAATAAAACTTGATTTGAAGTGAATGGACGCACTTATTGTTGAATGTTTTTGCTTTCAAGATATTTGTGCAGTTTGTTGACGCTTTAGTGTTGATTGTGTCAACAAACCTGTGTAGGGCGTCATGAGGTTATTGCACTGATCTTGCATCACAAATACAATATAATATGTACTTAATGTTTATAGTAACAATGTATATTTTTAAGGATAAGGAGTTAGGACATACAATTGTTTTCAAAAAGTTACCGAATCACTGTTTAGAATAGGTATATATATAATTTATTTTCCAAAATCAAAATAAAGATACGTGATCGTATCATTCTACATGTCCTATATACACAACATTAAAGTACAAAATTACCTCCAATACTTTACGTTGAAATAATTAGATATTTACTTCACTATATACATATAACTTCTTACTCCGCCAATGATTAGAAACCGATTAAGACATACAAATATAGCAGTTATCGATTATGATGTATTATATTTGTAATACATAATAATATGTGTTTGTATTATTAAATCCGCGCATATTATTAATGCCTATAATGCAAGGTATTAATAATTCGCCGCCATGCCTTCGCCTCTTATTTCATAGAACCTTAATCAATACCGGCTAAATGTAGGTGTACATTACTACACCACTACCTAACCCTTCGAGGACGACAGGCGTGATTGTATTTATATTATTAACATAATAACAACTTGAACAATGCGTTTCGGACATGGCCGTGATTGGATTCATGCGCAGTCTCTACTTGGGCCAGTCATCAATAAACTACTTTGTAAAGCCAGCCGGCGCGGGCGGCGCCAGCTTTCGCTCCTTGTATGCGCTTATCCGTTTGTATGGACCGATTTGTTTCCCGATTGGACCGCAGATTATACCTAATGCCCTAAGCACACATGACCGATTTTGCGATTGAATCGCTATCGCACGACAACGCTCGTATATCGCACCGCAACTTAATAACGCAAGCATTGTTATGATTTTGTTGCAACTGCATAATAATTAGCGCAGCTACTGATCGGTTTCTACAGGAACTGATCGGCTTCTACAGGAACTGATCGCAGGTACAAATACTTGTATCACCCACATTGAATTTTCTCTATTTCGTGTGAGAATTATTGTTTGCAAATGCTCCTACGATACACAGGAATAGGTATCTTCCTAGTACTCTTTAATGGGTGTCGTTCTAAAGATTGAATTGCGGTATTCATTGTGTACAATCAAGAAAAGATTGATCTAACAAATAGTAAGTAGTACCTACCTACAGCAGGTAATTTTACCAGCCAGACATTGAGCCGACGGAGTGACGATTGCAAATAGCGTCATGCACAAATGCTGTTCAGCGCTGAGCAATCAATAATTATCCTTAATGCTATTGCTTTTAAGCCACAATTTTATTAATTAATATCTATGCTGTGTAAATAGATATGTAAGATCCAGAGGGAGGCCTACTCCTATCAGTATACATGTATAGGCTGATGATAATAACAACCGGAAATAATTCTCCAATAATTTCTAACTGGATCGCAAATCACCTTAAACTTAAACCAAGTGTGCATGGTGCCTAATCAAACAGTTTAATGGCGTTTTGTATTATATAAAGTAGCTAAACAACACGTGTAGAACAAAATCTTCCGATATCGGAACGATTGTGCTCTATACAAACCGTATCGAAATGTGCGCAGTAGTTCTCAAGGTTACTGATAGCCGCTGTTCAGAACTCGAGAGGCTAGCTGTGATAAATATTGATTTGAAAGAGATTTATGTAATTTTATACTTTAAATAAATGTGTGTCTAAGACATACTATGTTAGCCAGTCGTTCAATAACAAATAAGAATATCACATAATGTACAATAATCACAGCAAAAAGGTTTTATGTGAAAAAAATAAGCAATAAGTTTTTATATTTTTTTACACACATGCGAATACTATCAATGTAATAAAATCAACTTCTTACAGATTATGAATAGGTTATTTGAGAATTATATTTTTTTATATCTTTGTTTTTCTAATAATCGAGTAAATAAGTTTTTAAAATTATAGTACATAGTATAGTTAATTTATTAGCCTATAATTACCACAATCAGACTGCTTATGTATTTTAGGAGTGATATGGCATCTAATTCTTGGTGGATACCACAGATAAAATAAACACCACATAACAACTCAACACCACTTTCTTTCAATTTTCTTTACTTCCAAAAAAGCGTCAGTTATAGCAATTAGAGTGCTCAGTCGAGATCTGTCCATCAATAGTTTAATTTCCGACACACAGCAAGACGAATGGAGCCGCCATTTTATAGCGAAAATACTTTCATTTTATTTCAATGAGCTGTGAAGCTACCTATCGGTAAACGAAGACTGTGAGTGTGGTTCTAGGCTTGATTGTTGATAATAAAGTTTGGTAAACACACGGTTTCCAAACTTCCCGTTTTCTGATAAAAATAGCAAATGAAAAATCATTCTTATCCCAATCTGAAGCCTTGTAAGACTATAAGGTATATATTGGTTTAGATGCCAATAGCAAATCTGCTGCAAGTGTTTCTAGACTTAACTATATCAGCTACTATTCTCAGCTATTCAAAAAAACATGTTAGATGTACCATACAAATTTTACGCTAAAGTAACACAGTGAATCAAAGAGCTTGATTTGTAGAGTCGTTTAAATTATATGTATTACGAATATAAGTTACTTATTGATGTCAATTTTAATAACATCAACAATCTCTGAACGCACATGCCCACATAATATAATATATGTGGCTACTTATATTGAAAGCGAAAATCTTCATAGCTTTACTGAATACGGTAATAATGAAAGAAAAACCTTTATAGCTTCATTAAATTTATACCTGTAAGATTCTAAAGACTACATACTACTAATAAACACCTTTTAAATTGGATAAAGTGGAATTTACGCTCAAAAAACAATAAAACTAATACCACCATACCATAACTTTTCATAAAATATGCAACGCCTTTAATATTCCCACCCACTGTATGCAAATTAGAATTTTCAACCCTCACAGACCAGAGTAATTAAAAAAAGTTCGAACAAAAGAACGCGAATGATAATTATCTGAACAAAGACTACGGTCAAATTGAGCGGAGTTTTTTGGCAGTGTCTAATCCCCTTTGTTTCATATTAGAGATTTACGTTTGATATCTTATCTCAGAATGAGAAATCATTATCAGCGTCAAGTATCAACCGACCTTCATTAAATGGGTTAGTATTGAAATTGCTAAATTATACATTATATCACTAAATTATACTTTGAATATATAAGTTAATTATTATTATAAGCCAAAGGCAGCTATTTTATCTACGAGTAATATTAATAAAATTTTAACGTAGTCGATCATATCGTTTTTTCCTAAATGAAAACAACACTCGAGTAGCGGTCAAAAAGAGAAACTATAACTTAATATGCCGATCAAAAATTAATTAAATCAGATATTAAACGAGATAAAGTGACATTTTTGAGATACCATCGTAAAGATCTAGCAAAAACATAAAACATTCGCCAACGTGATTTAAAACGGAACACAAGTAGCCACTATCAATGTCTCAATCAACATTTCTCCGCAGTTCAATGATACGAAATCAAAACCTTCACATAAACAATGATGTAACAATAGATAGAAATAAGAAATGCTCATTCGCGACTGGTTCTCAGATAAACAGATCTAATGCAAAAACAATACTACTTGACAACCGAAAGCACATACTTTTCTATTACAGATCCGCAGAAGGCACTTCTATGCCCTCTAATGACAGGTCATAATAACGTACTAGTAACACAAGATCAAAGTAGAAACAATCACTCAAATGACGTACATTACAATGACAATAAAGATGTAGATAAAGCAGATCGTGTAAAAGGAGCAATGTATATTAAAGAAGTGTTAACAAACGGAGAAAGGGAAAGGGCATTGGTAGTGTCGCCTGCAGCAAATCCAAGCGGAACTAATAGTGATATTTCGATACAATGCATCGTTATTGCTCTGAGAGATTTAATCAGAACATAACTTATTGAGACAGCTATATGTTCTTGATGTTAGATTGAGATATTGTTTTAGGACAGCAGGAACGAAATATAACGTTTCCAATGTTATCCGCGAAGGAAATATGCTTATCGGTTTCAATATTTCTATAACTCAATAGGCATTTTGTTTTATTAATTCTTAATTAGATAAGTAATTTAATTTATCACTTTCATCAAGTTTTTCATCATCTTTTCTTTAGAAATCACGTAGAGCTTTTGTTTCTACATAATAAAATTAATCTCTCAGATTCTCATGCACTCATTTAATACACAATGACATTAATAACCATTAGACATAATTACAAGTTTTCTCCTCTGTTCATATAACCCCATATTATTATCACTAGATTTATGAATATTAATATAAAACAATATTAGGCAATTGCAGCTCAAATATTACTGCAAAACAAATTGACTTATTAATGCTAATAATGAGTAGGCTTCAAATAAACAAAGCAAAAACATGAGAGCATGAAATGCGGATTAACATGAATATGAAAATGAGTACGTAGATTTTAAAATAAACAATGCACGCGCAACAGAAGCAGCATCTGATACAAGCGTCAATGCTAACCATGCAACGACCTTGATATTGAAAACGCGACAAGCCAAAAATGAAAGTGAAGCAGATTTGTTTTCTCTTTTAACGGTTACGTGTCTGATGACTTAACTAATACCATCTAATTCCAACTGTGCATTTTACTTTAAAGTAATCGAGTTTCGTCAATATAAAATAAAACGATTTTCTACTTCATAGATTTTTATATCAGACATTACGAAAGAAATCTTATAGCTCATAACAATAACATTAATGATTTTTTCAAAATTATGAACAAAAGCGGTCGAATCAATAGTGTGTGTGTACTTATCGATATTGAAATCGATTAAATTCTTTGTGTAGTATCGATTCAAATAATAATTCTAACCAACGGATTATAACTGCTGCGAATTTTGGGTCAATCATTCTTAAATACCATTTGTAAACTTTGTTTGAAACTAAGGGCGGACAGTATCAAACGGTCTAATTACGTAATCCTAAGTATTTGAAGTATGTAATGCCAATTAACGCCTTTTTTAACAGTTGCTTATATGTAAGCGTAAGCTGAAACAACCCGCCCTAAGTATGTTTGTGTAACCTAAAAATAGTAAGTGCTGCTACCGAACGGGAATGTTGAGCTTAGAAAGAAATTCTTCCAAGTAGTGCCGTATAAATAGACCGCTTTATAGTAGCAATAATACATCAACACAGAAAAGATCTAATTGTATTAATGGATGAACCATATGCCTAATTAGTAACTGATTATTTATAGTTCTTCCGGAATGCACTTTTAGATTCAATAGATTAACGGATCAAAAACGGTTAATCCTGCGCCATTTTCAATAAAAAATGGCTACATGAATAGATCAGTTTTTATCAATAGCATTATGTGCAATTCATCTCCTTTTTTATCAGATTTATGATTGAATTTTGAAAAGGAAGTGTTACAATCCAAAACTTTCCAAATAAAACCCAAAGAAAACCTTGTAACTTGGTCACAGTCAAAGTCACGATATAACTGTATTAAGATCTGAGATAGTGGTGAATAATGAATCAAAATCATATTAATTCAGTGATAGTCTATCAACATTGTCTACCAGATGAGTGGTATTGTTTGGTGTACCTGCAAACAGTGAAAACAATAACCATTGTAATGCACTAGCTTTCATTTACGATGTGACCTTGTTAGCTCATTGACTTACTATTAAGACCTTATTAGGTCAATTTGCAAAGTAACGTAACGATATTGTAAATTAATGCAGTCTCCTTGGATTGTGCAATGGTATCGATCGAAGGTCAGACGTGATTGCTGTTTCTTTCTATTACTTTTTGACAGTAATCTTCTTTAATTACAAAAAAAATATTATTCATTAGATATTAATGATTATTCTTGCACTTAACCGTATCACCGCTCAGTGTTAAATAATAATTTTTTTACCACATATCTTTGTTTCTGCGCTGTGTTCTCAACAAAACTCCATATTGCCACAATTGACAGAAATACTGCATAATATCAAATTTAGGTGAATAGACCATCTGACTGAATTATGAGACTTGATGTATAACAAATTTATTACAATTAGGTAGACAAAGCGTATTACGAAAGAAAGGAGTAAAAAAATGGCGGACGCTCTTGCCTAAAAATTGGATAAGCTTTAGCAGCATTAGTAGCTTGAACAGTATCTAGCCAGAAATACCTAGATAATGAAATGAAAAGAAGCTCAACAAACTTCTGATTTTTTCTTTAACTGCAACAAATGTTTCTATAAAATTTACTAGTATGAAATGCATTATTGGTCCATATCTAGGTGTTTGTTTTTTTTTTGGTATGTACTAAATCACGGTACAGTAGAGAAAAAGAACATATTTTTAAAAAAAAAAACATCAAGTCCACAATTGTAGGTATTTAAAAAAATATTATGTGAATTTATAGCTTATCTCGAACATAAAAACTCCCATATATGAATTCACACAGTTTTTACGCCCCACTCATTACAAACGGTTCTCCTCATAATTACTATTGTCCAAATATAATTTTCTCTACGACTATCATTAGTGTCAGATTTTAAGCGAATCCATTTCTGTTTCCTTGAACTTGTGAAGTCAAAAATATTTTTGTCTTATTTCACTGCTGCAAGCTACTTTCACATTAATAAAGTGTTGGATTTAAAGCTTATAATTATGGTTCATTAGTTACAGATGATCGCCTACGCTGTATAAACCTGATCGTTTCCTTTCGATTCCCACAGCACTTGTAAGATGACACTGTGATATCTTATTCGGAGATAAACTAGGAACATCTTACTATGTATCTAGTTTTGTGCTTCGTAATTGACATTCCATATGCGTTGTTGCAAACAATAGCAATTCACACTTTACTACCTTCCACTTAGAGCCTTACACCTGTGAGAAAAACGCACCGAACATATTAATTCCATTCTTCTAACACTTCCATTCCGAATTCTTTTTAAGTACAAACTAACAAAAAACTTGACTAAGTGTGTATATTTCGAATTAAGGCGGCCCTTACGCGACCTTCTTCTCCTATCTCGGTCAGGGAGGTGATAAACGAGTTAAGAACGGAAATCTGAATAAATGTACCTCCACACAATTGGAACAATGGCACAGAAGTGCATTCACAATTAGCGGCTGCAGGGGCCTTTAATTAAGGCCTGCAAATCATTATCATTACCGTGATCTTAATTGAATCAAAAGGTGTGAGATCTATTGATTAACCGTCTATAGGTCAACAAGTCATTGTTTACTACCATTGACATAAATGCAAAACTTAATTTGAATACAGACTAATTAAATGTAATACTTGAACTCTAATATCTTTACATATTATAATTCTTGCGTGTGTTTTGTGTCACTGAAACATCTGGAATGTTTTAGATAATTTTTGTGATGTTGCATGGAACTTTTAATACATAGTTTATATATTCAAACAGTGATGCTACCCGAGCAAAGCCAGGGTGGATCCCTAGATCGTACAAAATTCATATGAATATAGTTTAAATCTAGCGGAATGAATAAGGACTTTTCAACAATTCCTTTCTTCTTTTTTACAGTTTCTTTGATCTAAATGAGTAAAGATATAAATAATCTATGAATTCACTTACGTAATATCAATGTAAATAAATAAAACTAACTACACATTTTCACCGCACCTATCATCATCAGCTTCTAGGGGAGCATCGATCATCTTTCACAATAGAGACCTCGACATAATTCTTCAAAATCATAATAATACTCAATCCACTTCAATAGTCCGTAAACAGATGTCTGTCGGTCAATATTTACTAGCTATTCAAATAGGACCACAAACGATGCAACGAAGGCCACACATGCTGAATACAATCTTAATGCTAAACTCCCAATGAATGCACGCCTTATATAAATACCGACCAATCTACATGGACCTTGCATTCACAAATTTTCTTTAGAAATGTATATGATTTAATTAAAGCTTATGATTTATTACACGCATTGAATATTGAAATTGCTAATCTCTGTATGTTTAATGGACTTAATGAAGTTATTGCACGAGATTGTACACGAACTAAACGATTGTGAGAACTCGATAAATTATTAGTTGAAACAAGATTGGCAGGTATTAATGATTACGAACGATTTGTTGTTGATGGCGAAGCAAACGCAAATTCCGAAGGTTGACGGTTACCTATGTGTCAAGGCGGTGTAGATAATTTGAAGACACATGATCTCTGCGACGAAGTAATAAGCTGTAATAAAGTTGACAACGCATGTTTCACAACATGTATGTACAGACAAGTCGAAACACAAGGCCGCGCAATGTTTGATCCCCGTCTTAATAATCATTTATTAGACAAACGATTTGTCTACTTACAACACTGATTTTGTAATGTTTAAAAGCTGATATTCCGAAAGTTGTTCCATCTGAAACAGAAGCATTGTTGGCTGTTCCCATGTCCATGACCCGAGTCTAGCTTATGTCGGTAATTGATGAATGGGTAATACCGTTCAAATTTGAAAAGAAACGTATCATGAGAAGTATCTTCGTAATATATGGTGAGAGGTTGCTGAGGGTCACGATAGTGCATTAGCTTAAAATAGTTCTGCTAATAATAAGGTATGAATCATTATGATCAAATCTTTATAAGTTATTCAGCTGAATAAAATTTTACAACATATAAGAATATAAGAATTAGAATTAATTAAAATTATATTTTATTTATAAAGCCTGATAAACGCAGCAGTTTTAAGGCTATTCCTTCCGTAAGAAAGGTCGCAGGTTCGAATTTCGATAGGGGCAAATGTGTTTCAACAATATATCTATATTCGTATCCAAGTAATGGCCGTTCCTATGTATGAATTGTATTTTCAAAGAAAAAAATTGGCATGTACTATTAACTAACTACATGACGCTGAGTAATATTTATTTAAAATTGTTGTGTGTCTCACAAGTATATATACAAGTCACGCTTAATGCGATTCGTCGTGCTCAAATATTGAAAAGACTAGAAACACAGCAAGTGAAATAAACAATAACTTATATACTTAAACAAAAAAAAATTTAATACTTTTTATTACGGATTTTATTGCAACGTATACATACCGATATTATTTCAATCTCGACATTTCTGATGCTTTACAATATTTATATCAAGTAGTTACTATCAAGTCGCGTTACTGTAAGAAATCAATTCAAAAGCATATTCTCCTGACAAGCTTATTAGTATCATGATTACTGGTTCCACTTTCGTATAGAAATATACAAAATAAGCTGTGAAATTTCACGTCCAAGTAGCAAATTCGAATTTATCATCAGATCTAGACACCTGTTACAAACACTATCGTTGCATCACTAGATAATCTTGTCAGAGTGACATACAAGACGATAGTTATCTGGAAATCAAATGTAATGTAAGTCAGAAAAAAATGATAGAATTAAATACTTGAGAAAGTGCGTCTTGGACTTGGCAAATATTTAATTATAATTGCTTCATGGAGACATGACTTCGTTATAGTAGATTGGTAATGTTGCAAATATGTTTGGGTGTGTTTGTGTACTAAAGTTTGTATCAGTATAGTTTGCTATTATCAATCAGGTTAGACCAGCTTCAACTTATCATAACAAGACATCCCTCTTGAAATGATAGAAGACCCTTACCCAGCATTAGGCCAGTCATGAGTTGAGTTAAGTAAAAGACAAGGACTAGAATTTTTGTTCCCACGCAAATGTTAAGTATATGCATAAAACATTTGTTAAGTGACAATGAACTTAATAACGATGATAATAACGTATCTAATGTAAGAAAATAGGTGAGGGAATTTTATAATTATTTTATTAAATAAAAGTGTAATAACTTTTGCTTGTATTAATATTGAAATCCTCATACGAATCTGAACATAGTTGGAAAACAGCCAAGCAGATGATGTTATAAATTTCAATTAATTTTATATAATCACATTAAAATATTATATAAGTTTCAGTAATTTCATACGCTGACGTCGATAGAATGTCAAGAGCATATATTTATTCAAATAATTCTACAGAGATCTCGAAGGTTATTGATAAATCACTGAACTTCTTATAGAATAGTGACGTAACTACATTTATAAATCACGCGTTCAGTTCTGTCATCGCGTTCTTACTTGTCATTCGAGTCCAATATACCGTTGAATTATGCATAATTTTTTTACATCCCATATTGTCATTACATTGACGTGACTTTAACACCATAGGTCACTATAAACATGGGTTATGCACAGTAATTACTGAAGATAATACACTCGTACACATGCTCAGGTTTTTTGTTAGATTATTATGAGTTATCGTGGCTTAAGGCCAGTGACCGCATATTCAGCTATAGACAAGAACTCAGTAGAACCAGCTTTTACATGCGTAAACACTGGCGAAAATTTAAATTTGGAAGCAAGATTAGTAGGTACTACTACTGTTATCTCAATTTTATTTATCATCAGTTTTATCAGATTCTAAAGTAGTTTATGCTAAATCTTAACATTCGTAGGTATTTTGAGTATATACCTTTACTTATAAAATGAGACTAGTCTGACTTTGAAAAATAAGTTTTATGTAAAGCATTTTCACAATTTTACACGAACTGTTTTAGCCTTATGTAGTAACTACGATAGATTCTAATAATGAGATGTATGTAAAGCTATGTCCATGTCATTAGCAGCTACTGCATCTTCTTCTTATAAATGAAAGAATACGTTCCATATTACAGCTTTCATTAATTACCTTTAAAAAAAGATTACATAGCACTTTAAAGGAAGGACCACACAGCTTGTTAATACTTAATACCCTAAACTCTCCGTATCAAAATTACTGGCAGTATTTTTTGCTTCCTTATAACCAACAGATGTTAAATATATAACTTACCGACTCTCTGGTTACGAAGTCGAATCACGTTCAGTTATAACATAAGTAACCGTCAATATGGATGACCTTCAATGATACTAATGAATGTAAATATTAATGTAAATATATTTACATGACTATACAAACATGATACTAGGAAGCTGAAATCGTTTGACAAACATATTAATATGTTTCGTGATGATTTAAGATTTGAATGCGAAGTAAATACATCACATCATACTTCTGATATCATTGATTTTACAAAAGTTTTGTGAAGTACAATTTAACATTCACGTAAGTAAATCCTGATGGAAAAAAATTAATCTTTTGTAGAAATAGTAGTTCAAAAGGGGATAGTTTTGTACGTAGGAATCACTTTTATTAAATGTTTTAGTATAAGGAACAGTCACAACCACTGCAAACTAATTGGATCAAAACTTATTCTCCGACAACTGACAAAATCAAATCAAATAATAGAATTTCGTGTCACATGATTATAGTCAATGCAAAAATATCAAGAATTTATTAAATCTCGACACCATTTTCTGTATCTAGAAAAACTTGGTTCAAAATGGATGAACACACCAAATACCGATAGGTTCAAAGCCTTAGGCCATTGTAGTCTTTTATCAGTTTTTGCTAGTAGAACGGATATCGAGACTAATCCATTTCATATCAAGAACGTCCGTAAAAAGTATAAAGGAATGGTTCTAGTACTAAACGAAAATAACTAGTTCCCTACTATTGACAAAACCGTATGATGCACTGTCAATTAACTTATACAAACGATCTCTCTATCGCCACGCTGTGAAAGTGTTACTAAAATTGTAAGTTTAAACATTTGAGGTCAATATACAATCAATACATCACGAAAGAAGCAATCATACTGGATTGCTTACTCTTTCGTTTTGCACCCAACATCCATTCAAAACGTCAATATTTGCCGTCTGTGGATCGTGTTTTGAAGAACGTGTCTTTTTGAGATTCTGTGGACTTCGACAACACTGATTCACGGGTCTACAAATGTGTTTACTAAATTATTAAATATTTATTGATAAGAATTTCATTAAATATTTTGCAACTTTAATTAAGTATTGGATACCTACAAATTAAGTAATACATGTAAGAAGTATAACCAATTACACGCCTTTTTTTGGAATTGAAATCTAACTAGAATTGAAATTGGTATAATCCTTAATATCAACAGTTCTATTAAGATCCTAAATTGCCTGGCAAAGAACAAAAACGGATACTTACTTATGCAGACAAAGTTATAAGGCTGGTAATAGATTATATCAAAAAACGTGTACCTACCTAGGAGAAGTTAGAAATGTAGAAGACGTAACATCTATTGTAAGCTTTGAACGTATCATAGCTAAAATAAATAAAGCATATTCTTTTGAATCTAACCATTTGGGAAGAAGAAACGCACGGCTGAGCCAGCCTACAGTAAAATTTTTTTTAAATCACGTAATACCATGTGCAGATTGATTTTTATTAGAAAAAAAACTGGTTGTTGGCAAAAAATGGCTGGTCGATAGAATTGGCTTAATTTGCTAGGCGAATGTGATGTAAAAATAAATCAAATGTTGGCCATACGAACCCAATATACGTATAATTATTCTAATACTTATTGACAAAAATGTTTCAAGTTTATTTCAATTCTAAGTGACCTGTTCTACATAACAATAATTGAAATGTTAATTATCAATTAAAAGATAAGCTAGAAATAATTTCAATCAATCAGTATTAGGAAAGAAGTTTCAAAATCCCAAGTAAAAATATTACTAGGTAGGTACGAATTTCTAAAGTAACTCGTTGTTAGGTACGGCCTTGGCATTATGACCTGTGAAAAGGCAGCCTTGTGAAACGCTAAAATGTATTAATGTTTCTTAATAAGTCTTATGAAAGCACTTAATTTTAATTGAAAACAGAATGGCAAGTGAACGAAGTCACAGGTTCCTAAAATTTAGAACTAGTACCCGTGACTAGTACAGTCCCTTAAGTTGTAAAAGAAATAATTCTTAAAAGAATAAGAGCACACTGCTAACGCGATGTTGAGAGCGAATTTGACATCAAAGTAAAAATAATAAAGTTAACGCCGCAATGTTTTTTTTTACTCCACAAAGCGCTCAATAGTCATTTTTTGGTTCAGTTTTTGCACATCTGTTCGGTCTGAAATAGACTAACAGACACATGGCACTTTCGATTGATGCAAGCATTCTGAGGTCGACTGACTCTTCTGAATATGCAAACAAACATGGCAAAAAAAGCTTCACAAATTGATCGTGTTACAAGATCCGGTACAGGTGCAGTAACACCAAATGTTTTTCACCCGTCCAATGATGTTATAAATCTTTCTATATTGCCGAACGCTGCATTTTAACCTGCAGAACTAATTTACAATTCATTTTTATAAGCACTTCCATTTTATTAGCGCCTTTTGTTATTTCCCTTATTGTTAGACAGAGATTACAACTATGTCGGCAATCAATAATTTTGCTGATTACTTCAAATAGATAAAAGACTATTGTTTACTCCGTGACCGACTTATTTTTTGCTGTCTACCGACCGAATTAAGTCGTCTGGTGGAAATATTAGTTCACTTTTTGTTTTGACAAGGGCAAGGACTATTACAACATTTCGTTTTATAATTCCATTATACCTATTTCAATTTGTCAGTTTTTGCCCATTATGCGTGCTCTGCAAAAAGTTTTGTTTAAGTCATCAGTTTCGAGGTCTTTGAACCACAACATAAAACAATACTTACTGAAAATTTTAACAGCACTTATACTTGGAAGCCGACCTTAAAACTGCTGGGACAACGTCCGGCCTTCCGTGTTAAGCGTAGAATCCAGTCACTCACACTGAACACACCACTATGAAAATCAAGTTAGCACTTCACGAAAGTCCTGGCACGGCGGGGTTCGAGACTAAACCCGTTCCGGAGGATACCGAATTCCGGTTTGAGAAGGTCACTTTTCGCGTTCGCCGGGTTCAAAACAGACTGTTCCAATTCAACAATGTGCGGGTTGAAAGAAAAGTCTAGGAAAGTTTCGTATGTCGGACGAAAACTTTTTTCGCGATGTCGGAGGTTCGGCGTCGTCGCGCCTCACGACACGAGCGTCGCGGGCGGCAGCACGGTGCAGACTGGCGCGCGATGTTAAATCAGACCAGTGTGCAGTCGAAGCCTCCTCGTCGCTACACGCATGCTTGTGTGTGCGGCAGACTTGCAGATTCCTCTACCACTGCATCCAAGCGATACGCCCATTCCAAGCGATATGTTTCCAACGCTGCTCTAGTTAGAGCTTTCAAACTCTACATTTGAAGATTTCTAGTGATTGTTGCTGAATTTTTCGTGTGCTTTGACACAGGACATATGAAAAGTATATCCGGGCGAGGTATCAGGTTCTGGAGGCTTGCTCATTTATTGTTATGGGCCGCAGTCGGGTGCATAGTTTTATGAAATTGGCTTTTTGTTCGTACCGTCTGGCTGGTAGGTCCCTCTGGAGCACGTCGTAAAGACGCATTAGGTTCGGCGGCCACTGAACCTTACTCGTATTTTCATTAGCATGTTTTAAATTAATGTATCGGTAACTTAATGGGTTTGATAAACGGGAAAGTAATTTTGATGATGAATAATACATTAACGGTAGACTAATAAACTGAGACTACGTATAGATACATAACACTTGTTTCTTCAAAGCAATTAAGGTGTTTCAACAAGTGGCATAACTATTGCACAACAATCAATCATATTTTAAATATAAAGCGCAAAGCAAGTTTTTTTTTCAGAATCAGGTATTTTTCAACACGCTCCAGTATTCGGTTTTATGTGATCCTAGAAAAATTATGGTTACCCAGTCCGCAAAATATTTTGCATATACAAAAATTTCAATATATAAAGAGATTAAATCAGTTAATGATCTAGATAAAGCTGAAGATAAAAGTAAATACAAACAGTATCTCATCTATATTGGTATGTGTGTTTTAAATGCGGTCGAGTGCGGACGCATTTTTTGTGATTTATTATAAATTATGGAACAATAAGTGATACAATATTGACTCATAATTACAGCTTTAATAAGTACTAAAGTAGAGTGAAATTAAACCGGGAAAAATATTCGCGAGTGCAATATCGCGCGTAACTAGAAGGCTGAGGTAAGCTCCTCCTCACCTCGAGTGAAAGAGAGGGGCTGCGCGCGACGAAAATATCATCCCTGTCACGCAACAGCAGAGCGTGGAGCGCTCGGCAGTTACACTCAGACATCGACATTTATTTCGAAATAATAATTATGGCGAGCAAGTGTAGTGCTTGTTGTTCTACTATATCAGATGGCTTCTTTATGGAATGCTCAAATGAAAATTGCGTAAAAAGATACGATTTAACATGTCTTAAAATTTCGGCAGACGTTTTTAAAGCATCTACCTTAGCATACAAGAAAAAATGGATATGCCCAGAGTGTATTTGCCTAAATCCGAAATGCGGAAATATAGATACGCCTGTGAGAAGTGGAGTTCCTAATCTTAACATCACAACTACACCCATAAGTAATGTTAATCTTCAACGCGGCAGTAAAGTTACGTTCACACCGATAATGATGGAAGATAGGGATTCTGAATTGCTTATGGAACTACGTCAATTTCGTACAGACATTATTGCCAGGATGGACAGCCAGGCAAATGCAATAAAACAATTACAATATCAATTCTCTCAAACGAAGAATGATCTCAACAATCTGGTTACAATAATGACGGTACTAGAAAAAAAAGTGAAGTCTCAATTGACTGAGACCCTAAATAATTCCACTCATGAAGTAGCAAAGGACATACCCACTACCTCTTCTACTACATTTGCTGAAATAATTTGCCAAAATACCAAGACAAGTAAACCTACAAAGACCTATAGTAACCAACATACAGCAAAAACACAAAATGTAAACATTGGTGGGGCCACGAAACCTACTTTTATCTCAGCACAGACGAGTATTGTCTGCCCACCGGAAACTATTGAACTACGGAAACAAGAGGACCAACTTAATGAAACCGGCTGGACTATGGTCCAAAATAAAAAAACCAGGCGTTTATCCAAGGATGTGAGAATTGGAAAGAATACTGAGTTAAAGGCAATATTAGCTACTGAACGAAAAAAATACCTGCATGTATGGCGTTTACATCCGGAAACCACTCTAGAAGCTATGACCGAGCATGTCAAAAATATATGTGGTTTGGACACAAATATAAAAATCGAGAAAATTAAGCATAGAATCGAACGAGATTATGCATCGTTTATAATAGGTGTACCTGAACACATATACGATAGTTTAGATAATGCGGAAATATGGCCACTTAATGCCGAGTTCAATGAGTGGATTTGGTTTCGTAGACATTCCAAAAAAAACCGAGAGCAAGAATAACAACAATATAAATATATATTACCAAAACGTCAGAGGTCTGCGGACTAAATTGAACCGCTTCAGAAATAACATAGTGTCATTTAGTTCGGACCTATATGCAATAACAGAATCAGGCTGCAACGAATCAATCCAAGATGCCGAAATAATTCCACAGGGATACAAAATATTACGCTGTGATAGAACGGACGGCCGGAAGCAGGGTGGCGCGCTTTTAGTGGCCACACCGCGACTTGAGCTGCGACAAGTACTTGTCTCGGACGCGTCGTTGGACACCTGTGTGTTTGAAATGGTTTGTGCAACTGTATATTTGAATAATAGGTTTTTATTTGTGTGTTGCGTAATTTATATCCCACCTGGTAGTGCAGAGAAAGACTACATGCTTTTATTTAGGTTAATAGAAAAAATATGTGATAAATATAGGGAAGTCATTGTAATAGGAGATTTTAATTTATATTCTTGTCCTGTAAATATTAGTAATTATTATGAATATTTCTTGTCATATTGCGAGTTCACTCAAAATAACACAATACCCAATTGTTTAGGTCGTCAGCTTGATTTGGTTCTATGTGCGGGTTTTGGCGGAATCGTATCAGTGGCAGCAGCGGACGAGGCACTCGTACCCATCGACGCGTATCACCCGTCACTCACGGTGAGCTTGACCGCGCGGCCCGCCGCCGCCTCCGCCTCAGCACCGACACCTGCAGTAGTTGCCGATAAAAGCGCAAGTTCTACTAGACCACAGTGGAATTTTTATAGGGCTGATTTTCAGTTATTATACTCTAGATTAGCTTCCATCGATTGGAGTACCATGTACGAAATGGGTAAATTGGAGGAAATGTTGAATTTATTTTACTATAATATAAATAGCATTATTAATGAATGCGTACCTAGAAAAAAGCCTATCCTTGAAAAAACAAGATACACGTACCCGGAATGGTACACAAGAGATATTATTAAGAGTATAGAAAGGAAAGCCAAACTTCATAAAAATTACAAGATGACTAAGTTCAACATTGATTACAACGAATACGCTAAGTGTAGAGCCCAAGTCAAAAAGTCGATTGAAAAAGCACACAAACAACACATATGTAAAATCCAAAGTCAATTCGCGAAAGACCCTAAATCATTCTGGCAATATATTAAATCAAAAAGAGATAGAGTAAATAAGCAGCATATTATTAAAGATGGTAAACACCTTACAGATGTGGAATGCGCTAGGGAGTTTGCAGCTTTTTTTGAGTCAGTTTACAGTAAGGAAATACCACGACTAGACGCGCAGGTGGCGGTGGCGGAAGCGGAAGTGAACAGTGCACGAGTGCATATAGACTCTCTCAGTCTGCAAGACGTAAGAGAAGCGCTTGTTAAGCTTAAGCCAAAACGTTCATCTGGACCTGATGGTATACCGCCGTTCATTTTCAGAGATTGTGCTAGAGTACTAGTAGAACCGCTACACCATATATTTAACATCTGTTTGAAACAAGCGACATTCCCAGAGCGGTGGAAGATCACACGTGTCGTGCCGGTCCCTAAAGGCAAGTCGGGTCCAGATGTTAGTGGCTATAGACCAGTGGCGGTACTGTCAGCGCCTGCAAAAGTGTTGGAGTCTGCTATCCAGCGTTGCATTCAGGGGCAGGTGCGTGCACAGCTATCAGATGCACAGCACGGATTCCGGCCAGGGCGTAGTACCACAACCAATCTGCTCAACTTCATGGTGCGGGTGGTACCAGCTGTTGATGCTGGCGTGCAGGTGGACACTGCGTACTTTGATTTCAAAAAGGCATTTGACACCGTCGACAACGACATATTATTAAAAAAACTGGCAGGAATTGGATGTACACAACACCTGTTACAATTCTTCGTCAGCTACATGAAAGACCGACAGCAGTATGTTGAATATAATGGGTACGAGTCTGAACCATATTTCACCAGGTCAGGAGTAAGCCAGGGCAGCAATTTGGGGCCACTGGAATTTATCGTAATGATAAACGACTTGCCGGAGGTCATCAGACATGGATCATGTTTATTGTTCGCAGATGACCTTAAGTTGCTGCTCGAAGTTAAAGAGGAAGCTGATTGCCAACGCATGCAAGACGACATAAACAGAGTGTTGGAGTGGAGTTATGAGAATAAGCTATTCTTCAATGTATCTAAATGCTCAGTGATAACATTCAGTCGCGCCAGAACTCCCATTCGCTTCGAGTATAAGTTAGGAGCAGAACCATTGAAACGCGTATCACAGGCACGGGACCTGGGGATATGTCTTGGCACGGACCTAACTTTTCGTGAACATATTGTTAAAATATGCAAACAAGCGTATAGAAACTTAGGCTTTGTGTTAAGACAGTCACAGGGATTTACAAATATTACTACGCTCAGGGTGTTGTATGATGCACTAGTCAGGAGCCATCTTGAGCATAGTGCAGTCATATGGGCCCCTCATGAATCTAAATACAGTGTCATGTTAGAGCGGGTCCAAAATAAATTCACAAGACACTTGTATTACAAACTGTATGGGGTATATCCGTTGTACCCGTTGATGTATCCCACACTATTTGTACTAGGTATGGTCGGGTACAATGAGCTCAGGGTGCGTCGAAATTTCACACTGGCCGCGTATGTAGTAAAGCTACTGCGTGGTGCGTCGCACAACCCGGGAGTGCTGAGTCACCTGAAACTTAATGTACCAGATCGATATGTGTGGCGGCGCCGGCGCCCGCGGCTGCTAGCTGTGCCAGTCGCCAGAACCAATCTGCTAGCGAAAGCTCCCCTCACCAATATAATCCATATAGTGAATGAAGTTCACGACAGGATAGACATATTCTCTTGCAATTCGAGTGAACTCGCAAAAATTCTCTTAAATTTAGTAAGTTATATGTAAGTTAGTTATAAAGTCTATGCTGTTGTATAGTAGCTAAATATTATACGTGTGTTAATATAATAATGTACATATGTGTTAGGTATCGTTAATATTAAATTTTATATAATGTTTAAATATATATATTTATAAATAGTATAGTTGATGGCCACACTGTCGCATTAGGTTTAAGTCCTGTAATGGTAGTGTTAAGTTGAATAAATAAATAAATAAATAAATAAATAAATATTTATATGTATATGCAATAATCCGGCAGTGTATACACAAGGCAGGTTGTCCTGCACCGCTCACATGGCGCTAATTATACACATTTATGGAGCTTATAATTATTTATTAATAAAGTATGGATTTCCTCACTTCTGGGTCTATAAATAACTTACACTTAGAAAAGTATATAAGTTCAATTAGGTAAGTACTGGACCATATTGTATTTATTTACTTACATAGTTTATTTCAATATCTAGTATTCGCGTAAGTCTATGAAATTCATATAACCTGTCAATTAAATTATATTTACTCTGCCTGCAATAAAATAATATTTAGTGACGTGGTTTTGTTATTAAATAGTTGAAATGTGTTAAATAATTATAATGTAGGTAGGTCTTATTTTAAAGCTAATAATAATTATTTATTTTTCAGTAGGTACTATTTATTTTTATATTTTCTGTAAAACCATTTTAGATCCAATTGTTATGTTTACCTCTAGAACGCCCTTGTCACAAATATGTGACAATTGAAAACGTGTCCCGTACTTAACGATATAATCACATAACAAAAATATGATGCACGATAATACGATATAATTTTTTTGGAATCCATTTTCATTTTCTTTTTAGTAAATTAAAGAGCAGGACAGTACATGTAGATACAGTATGTATCAATCGGTATAATATTAGCCTAAAGACGTAAATTCTATTATTATAAAGAGGAAAGATTTGATTGTTTGTTTGTTTGCATTGAATAGGCTCCGAAATTATTTCTTTATTAACATTGTATTGTATGTACCTACATGTTACATGTTATACCATACATATGCATTTTATTATGTTTGAATACGTTAATTCGTATTTATAATCAAATAATCTCCTTGATATAATTTTGTCAAAAAAACGACTTCAAATGTTCATAACTGGACCAAATTGAAATAGAATCACAAGGGAAATTCAAATAAAAAAATAATCATCAGAATCGGTCCACCCAGTCGAAAGTTCTGAGGTTACAAACATGAAAAAAAAAATTGAATTGAGAACCTCCTCCTTTTTTGAAGTCACTTAAAGATATAGAGCATGTTGTGAAAATCAAAAGGCTTCAATTTTAAGTCTTTTTTAAATTTCTCTATAATAACATCACGAATTTCATAGTTGTCATGGTATTTTATTTTTGCCTTTTCTTAGCTTGA
This sequence comes from Craniophora ligustri, assembly GCA_905163465.1. Classification (NCBI taxonomy): domain Eukaryota; kingdom Metazoa; phylum Arthropoda; class Insecta; order Lepidoptera; family Noctuidae; genus Craniophora; species Craniophora ligustri. The sequence goes on along the minus strand of LR990959.1, from coordinate 13,347,881 downwards.
AGGCTTCGCTTTATAATCTGTAGTCTTTTCTCCAGTATTTTCCTGTTATGTGAGCCCATCATCGGTGTGTTTATTTTTTCTTATATTTAAGTTTAAGACAAGAACTCAATGTTTTGTGTCGTCATGTCCCAACAGAAATGATTAAGAATATTTGTACAGTCGTCTATAGTGGCAGTAGCATTTTTACTAAATATAGCATCAAAGTCAGCCAATCTCACTTAAGGCCTTCTTCTATGAAGACATTTTACATACACACACACTGGTATATCTATTTACATTACCATACCATCACGCCTATCGTTCTTGAAGGGTTAAGCAAAGGCAAATTAACACCCACATCTATGAACTAATAAATAGAAATAAACGAAAAATTATTATTATTCTTAATCTAAATCATACTTTAATTATTTTACTGCAACTACTTTTTTGGCATAGTATACTATACGTTTAAATAAAAAAAAATCAATAGTAATTATGCTAGTAAAAATTGATCCCACTTGATTTAAGCCAAAAAACATAAGACCGGTCACTTCTGCAACGGAATTTTAGCACTATTTTTGAGTACCTCTGCGTAGGTTTCAATAACTCATTAAGAAGAAAACGAGTTTGCTTTTATCTTTGTCTTGCTTTGATCATATGCACCTGTCCCACCCCAGCACCTTCAAGTCATTATAATGTAGGGCGTGTTACTGTTTGCGTTGAAACATCACATACGCGGAGACATGCGCAAAATCGTACACGCGAATATGAACATTATGATCCTACTGGACTTATGGTAAAGCCATAATTTGTATTTTTTTCTTTTCCCTTGTAGTATTCGTTGTTTTTGACACACTCTAACACTAGTGTTACTAAAAGCATCCTCGCAACAATGTCATCCTTGACCATAAGAACGCGTATCTCAGAGAAGAGAGAGACAAAGAACAGTGCAACTGAATACGCATATAAAGCCTATATACGTCGTACCTTGCAACTACTACGTTTTCGAATAATAAAATATGCTCTGAAAAGGTCCTTACGGACAGCTGAATTCACTACTTCACACAATAGTTCTAATTAATGCAAAATTGTATCATAAATACCGGGGCTAATTTAAGAAAAAAATTGTGAAAGACCAATTTTGCTGTGGCTGATCTTTATAGTGTAGAATCATGATTAAATCCTCTAAAATAAACCCTGCAGCTGAGAAACACTCCAACAAAAAAGTTTCGCAACAAAACAGCTACACTACATGAACCTATTACTACACTTAAACCAAAAACACACGTCCACCTACATAGCAAGGTAACTTACCTACTTAATTTGCGTAAGAACAAAATTCGCACAAGGAAAACATTCAAAACATAATAGGCTCCCTTACTTGGCGACACAAGGCGTGACTACAAAACATCTGTTACTTAGTTACCCAGAAAATGTTTCAACTATCCCACGCTCCAAATTAAACCTAACCTATGAATAATAAAGTAAACAGGAATTTCATATTGATATTGTGGGCAGGGCTTTAGTGTGATTTACTTTAACATTTACTGAATATTGGTTCAAGCTTGGACAATCCCTTGTTGCACTTAAGCCGCAAGCTATACTTTATACTAAGGATATTGCTAAACTACGTCTTGTTACTTGATTTTATAATTTAAGTTAGGTACAATATCTGCGTATTCATACTATTCATCTGGATCATTTAGATCGATTATATAGCAGTGATGGCCTAATGGTGAGACTAGTGGAACTGTGAAGTCAAAGGTCTTGAGTTCAAACCCAATACAGGAACAACTGACTCTGATGCTCAACCGGTAAAGGAAAACATCGTAAGGAAACCGGCCTGAGAGATTTCTCAATGGTGCAACGTGGTGAAGGCTGCCAACCCGCAGTAGTCTACCGAGGCGGACTATCGCCTAATCCCTCTCAAATGAGGACGACCCGTGCCCAGCAATGGTTCAATAAATGACTTGATGATAATAATGATTTTAATTCATCTGAGATCTCATTATCATGGGTGAGGCGAGGGAGAAGAGGAGAGATATATAAATGATCAAGCGTTCAAGTTGTGTATTGAAAAAAAAAGCAAAGGCAGAAAAGAGCATCATGTGATTCTTGTGAAATTTTGTGTTTTAGGAGTTAAGTGAGAGCTATTTTAAACAACACACAATCGAACATGGAACTACACTCAAATAGTTTCCGGAATATTACATCTTTAAGGTTCCTAAATGGATGTAGGTGAAAACGGACATGACTTAAAATATCACATAGAACCGTCTCAAGCTGAAGGCAAATAACTTAAGTATCTACTAATTATACTAAACCAAAGTAGGTTTTTGTTACATGTCTAATGTAGTTGGTGGGCAAACTTCGAAATTCTTCGCAAAATGTATGTTAGTGAAACGAAACAGCCTTTGTGTGCTATTTTATATTTTATGTTCCTATGCATGTAGGTACCTACGTGTGTTTTGTTGTTTGTAAGAGAGGTTTTCAAAATCATTTGAAAAAGGTTGTAAAGATAGCTCTATTGATGTATGTAACGTACCACCACGCTTGTCGTCCCCAAAGGGTTAAGCAGATGTTTACTAATGTACAGTCACAATTCGCCGGTTTGTTTTAGGCCCCAAATAATAAATAGAAGGCGAGCATATTACCATCAATCGGGCACGAATCTATACTCCGAGCTGCTACTGAGAATTTCATATAAAAACCCAGTAAATCTTTGCTCGACCTGAATATCGAACCCAAGACCTCTAGCTCAGCAGTCGCGCATACGATTACGACCACTAGATCAACGAGGTAGTCAGTTCATGTGTGTATGACGTTAAGTACTTTGTTGCTGTATAATGATCGACCTTGTTAAGCAGGAAATATCATCATCATCAACCCATTATTGTCCCACTGCTGGGCACGGGTCTCTTCTCATTTGAGAGAAATTAGGCTATAGGCCACCACGCTAGCCTACTACGGGTCGGTAGACTTCACATGCCATTGAGAAAAACTCTCAAGCATGCAGGTTTCCTCACGATATTGTTGTTTTAATAAGTAAAACAAATTAACAGACCTTATCAAAAATCTCTTTTCAGGTTTGAATGATTTTGCCTTTCATCAAATCACAAGTCAATATTGTAATTAAGTCTTTTGTGCTTATAATCTTTGATAGAATAATTTGTGTATAATTTAATGAACTACAAAAAATTGGCAGTGTTCATAATTCAATCTAAAAATTAATCATTCAAAATTGCCATTTTGTACAGGAAAGAAAGTGCCTAAACATGACTACGATATTGACACTTTCAAATTTAATTATTTTTATCTTTAATTCGTTACAATAATTACTTAATAAAATTTTGAGGAAAAATATGCTATTAATTCTGTTCAATGTTTTTACCAATTTATAGTGGGAGCTCGTTGGGGAAGTGACTGTTATTCTGACAGGGAATGGGACATGGGAATTCCATTTGCTCAGTAACTCCCTTTTTTAAGAAACCTAGATGGTTTCTACAGGGTTTGCAACGTGCGAGCGACACCTCTAGTGTTGCAAACGTCTCTAGGCTACGGTAACCGCTTGCCGGGCCGTATGCTTATCAGCCAACCTTGTGACATAATAAAATAGTAAATAAAATAAATAAATAAATATTCAGGGACATTTTACACAGCACCATCTAGTCCCAAACTAAGCAGAGCTTGTACTATGGGTACTAGACAATGGATATAATACTTATATACTTTTTTTTGTAAATACATACTTATAATACATAGGAAACACCCAGACGAACACAAACACTTATATTCATCACATAAATATTTGTGTCCCGTGGGAATTGAACCCACGACCTCGTGATCAGCAGTCCGGCACTCGAACCACTAGACCACATAGGTCGTCAGCCAACCTTGTGACATAATAAAATAGTATAAGAAATACACCATTTCTAATCTTATTGTTTTTAAATTAACATAAAATTGTATTGTCTATATATATATATATATATATATATACTTAAAAGTATTTTAAGCAAATAACATTAATAGGAGAATTTCAATGCAAACACCGCCATCTAGGAAGTAATGTTTGAAATAAAAAATCAGTAAAGCTCAAGCACTATTAGTAAATGAAGCAATACGTATGCTAATAATAATCCAATTTGTTTCTACTTATAGAGTGTAATTTGTGTTCTATTATGAGAAGAACTCATTTGCGGCGCTAAGTTTTGTATTTAAGATACAAAAAAGACACAACAAAGTGCAGTGGGGCTTCACTTGCTACTGTGGTACCATTCCGAGCTGCCGTGATGAAATGTCAGTATTCAGTATTCACACGGTACCTTCTCTGTAAATTCGCATAATTAGAGGGATACACAAAACAATATAAATTAGTAGATTACACTACAATGGTTGATTATGCGCCGTTCATGAATTGTTTTACGGCGTACCTACTTCCCTTGAGGAAGCGAGATTTTTTGATAAAGTGGTGAAAACAAACATGGCAAATTGAAATGTAAAAACACTGGAAGATGAGTTAGAGATAGCTCTGTCATGTCTTGGTTATTTAACCAAGACATGACATGACATGACGAGCATTTGCTCGGACATGCAAAAGCGATTTATATTGAGCATTTTAAGTGCATGCGTTTGTATTGGACGGATCGTTATAACAAACGTATTTGGTTGCAAAGGTCTTGAGACCTTAGGTTTAATCTATTGGTAGAGCACGGTTTAATTCAGCGCCTTTTTAATTTCTGAGAGGCAGGTCGGAATTTGGATACATCCGGTAGTGACAATAGGTTTATTCATTCCTTTTTACGTACCAATACGGACGGATAGACAGCATAAGCACAACCCATTCTTCCAGCTCAGCCAGCCCAGTCCTCCAGCTGACATGATGATGACTCTTGGAGTGGTTAATATCCTTCTAATTATTATAAACGTGAAAGTTTGTGAGTATGGATGTATGGATGGATGTTTGTTACTCTTTCACGCAAAAACCGCTCAACAGATTTGGGTGAAATTTAGCACACATGTAGTTTATTACCTGGATTAACACATAGGCTACTTTTTATCTACATACTATGCGGGCAAAGCCGTGGGATGCAGCTAGTATAAACATAAAACCGTCTAGATGATGTATAATGGAAGACAGGCAGAGGAATTAAACAGTCACACTTACCTCGATATCCGTAAGAGACATAAAATAATAATAGTTCCGTACGGAAATTGAACATGCGTTTATGATTCATAATGTTAAAGGTTTTATAGGCCAAAGAGGTTTAAGAGCCGTAAAGGTTCTTTAAATGTGCCACAAGTACAAAGTAGATGTCAAACTAATTGACTAAAAACATCATTAACCCTTTAAACGCCCAAGGCGGATATATCCGATAAATATTTTTGTGTTCATTTATATTTTCCATGTATTAATACATCATTATTTAGGCTAATTGATGTCTTGGGCGGTTAAAGGGTTAAAGTATATTTGTAAGTAGTGTTTTCCTTGAAAAAAATGGATAGTTTTTATCTCAATTTTCAAAATATTTATTGCAAACTAACGAGTAACTTGGTCACAGCAATACGTGGCCGGATACGCCAGAAACGATATAAATAAATCTATTCTAATAGGACGTAATTCATTTTTACATTGAATTAAAAAAAGAAAGGCGTAAAAAAAATATATGTATAATAAGATATAATAATAGACCAAAATACATTCATTATGTTAATCATGTAACTTGATGGAGTCAACAAAGCATAAATCAATTCAGCCTGAATTGAATACCAATCGAAGAAATTAGGTTATTGACGTGCGTAAGCAATGAGATTGAAGCATACTACGGTTAATATTGCAATAGAGATTTGTTTGATACAAACTCCTCCTACTATTTGAACTTATGTGACTCACTATCAAGTTCTTCTTGGTCTTAATTTGTTGTAATTTTGTACTGATTCTAATGCATTTCGCCCCCTTTTGGGCTAGTAAAAAGCATAGACTCGAGATGAAAAACGTAGTTAAATAAACTTACCAAGGAAAACGGCCAGAGGAAACCTGCATGCCTGTGAGATTTTTTCGAGGGTGATTGAAATCTGAAAACCTGGAAACCTTTACTAAGCTTACTATATTATTGTGATGGGTGGTAGTAGACTACATCCGAATCCTTCCAGCCCTAATCAGAGCTTATCAGCCCTAATCGATAAGGACTAGGATTATCGAGGTAGTCCTCGATAATAATTAATAAATTACATATCGAATTTTGGCAATGACCAGAGCAGAAAAGCCGAAGATTGTGCTCTGTGGTGTTCACTAGGGGAGAGTGGAGACCTATGTCCAATATTATCCACTATTATGTCCAGCAGTGGACAGCAGTGGACAGCAGAATATAGGCTGATGATGATGATGATATAGAATTTTTACGTTATGAGATAAGTATTGTGTATGAAAAATATCCGTGCATCTTTTGTGTTATTTATTACAGCTACTGTCTTCAATCTAGCTTACCTACTTACCTTTACAATTACTGTCCATCTCATTTAGATACATTTAAATGTGAAATGTACCAATTGCCAACAATACATACTAATCCACTCGGTTGATGGGAAAGCAGCTGAGACAAGTGGGCCGCGACCGCAACAAGGTTATCTTAAGTAGCACCTACTTGCGTACCTACGTCAGATTTATGTGTATATCGCGGTTATAGCTTGGTCTTACTCCTTGGTCTAATATTGTGCTGAATGTGGCACATTTGCTGTTATTCTCGTGCAGGTCCTAGCGACCCATTTGTAGGTACTTCTTAACCTGCCTCTGTGGCCTCTTTTCCATATGAAATTAGGGCGTATAGGTACATAGAACCTACTTGCGTACGTCACATTTATATGTATATCGCGGGTGTACATCTTATATAACTTTTGGTGTACGTTACGCATAGTAACTCTCTGAGAATATTCAGGTGGTGCATATGGTGGTCGCAGGCTGCTAGATGTAAATTCTTAGTTTCAATCCTCAGGTGGGTATTTTTATTCCTATTCCTCACAGTAGAATTTTCTCCTGTATTGTGGGTACATTTACAAAAAAAAAATCAAATTCACAACCCGAAACATATATAACATATCTACCTGTAACTCGTAAAAATATTTGGGATCGATCTCGCAACCCGTGACTTACAAGCCGGTCGTGCAGCCACTGCGATAATCGAGCCGCAATAGAATAAATATTATAGCGTTTTTATGTTAATTCCTAAGTAAGAGTTCCCGGGTAAAAACATATAGGTGAAATGTGGGTGCACCTCTTAACTTTATGAAGTAACTCCTCCGACGTTGACGTTGACGTTGACGCCTCAAATTCGATATCTTACATTTTCTCAATAATAATACGACATGATTAAATTCGCTGCGGGTTCCAAAACAGTTAAAATCATTCCTCTAGGACACGTTGGACTTCATTGTCTCGACGATTTTCTGGATGGTTACTATTGTTGATCCTGGTTTACAGGAGTTGCAGTAGTAGGGATTCGGGTGGCGGGCAAGTCCCAAAAAAAAATACGATCGGTTTAAAAAAAAATCTGAAGATCTATGCGACGACGCTGTGTGCAACCGACATGAAAATTAAAAGTTATAGCCTTATACGTAGACAAAGTAAGTAATAAATTAACTGACAGGCAGTAAATAAAACTGCCTGTCAGTTAAGTCAGTTTGCAAGAAACAAACAACAAGACTTACACAATAATTAAGTATATTTAATACTAGAAACCCACAAGCAGAAAACAATTAGCCAACCAGTAGGGTCCTTAAGTATTTATTAAACAACAATAACTATGCAATTTGTGTAAAACATAATTTTCGTTCCGCTAATTAACTTACGACATACATACGGGAGCATAGTGCGTCGAGCGTTGTGAAACACACGCACAACAAAAACAACGCATCCGTAAAGTTTCGTTGGCAAACGATTGTTAGTCCGTTCCCAGACAATCGCGTTTGCGTGTTAATTGTTAAAACATTCTTTGTGATATACGGTTGTAGAGTTTGGACAGCCAGTGTATCAAATTACCTTGTGTTCGATACGATTAATAATTCGGACTTTCTCTGACATCTCGTGACAGCAATTTAATGTCAGAATAGCTGAGAGTCGTTATGCTCCCTTATTTAATTGGTTTTATCGCAATTTCGGACAGCTTTATATCAGACTGCATCCTACTATCCAATGACTCTATATAAGAAAACCTTCGTTTAATATTGTCAAGCAAAATTGAGCTGTATATAATTAGTAAACCTGACCAATTTGGATAGTTCTATTTAGATTTTTTACTTAACCCAGAAGATACTACGTCGTATTCATAAGGATTTTCACTCAAAACAAAACAATGCTGCCATTATCTTTTCACCGCTCATCTCTAAACGTAAGACATCGCTAGCTCTAATATGTAGCAGTGTGTCACAAAATGTTAGAACAAATTAATTGCCCTGAGGTTATCCAGTGCGATTAGATGTAGTTCCTTATTGTGTTACAGACTTAGGAAAATAGCCCAGAATCTGCTCACGACTCGATCTAATTTGTTGACACCAAACATGTTTGCAAAACTCATGTGGCAGATATAAAGTAGGTCAGGTAACCTGGTTGTTTCATCTCAGTATTTTAACGGAAATAATATAATACATCTGACAGGCATCAAAATAGACCACCTATTAATATTAACAATCCGTGTTTTTGTTATCAAAAACTTACGATTTGTGCTAAGGACGCACAGAAATCGGCCTTATCAGATAAATTTCTTATAAAAGTAGATACTTTTTCAAGATTTTATCGCAGTTTATTGACATTATTTAATTCCTACATTTCGGATCCTTAACAGTGGTCCAGTGGTCACGGGCAGGCTCCATAAAATCTGCAAAAAGTAGTTTTATAAAAAATTTTTAGTATTCGCGTAATTTTTTTTACACTTACTGATTCTTCTAAGTATTAACCGCTTAACATTGCTAATTATTCAGATTATTTTTTGTGCTAAACCGCATCTTGAACTGATAGTGATGTGTCTTAATGTAACTTAAATAAGCAACTTCACATTGAGGGCGTTAGCGTCGCCCACTGCCACCAGCTGCACTTAAACGACCAGGTCGGATACAGTCGTTAATCTAAACGTCGTAATAATGCGTGCAGCAAAGACATCAGACTGCATACCTTTAAGAAACCAGCGGTAACACAATCGTTCATGCACGCATTGCTCCACAGAAATGCGTGCATGGACGATGAATTACTAATGAACTAATCACAAATGAACCCACCTACTGCTAGTATGGTGGACTATAGCCTAATCCCTCTCGAATGAGAGGAGACCCGTGCCCAGCAGTGGGACAAATAATCGGTTGATGATGATGAATGAATTACTTGACCACTCAAGTAATTCATTAGTGTTTGTAATACATAAGTACGATAAGTACAAAATACTGTTTGTCGTATTTAGAATACCAATAGCTTAAAATATATATGATAATCTTTTCAATATTCTGAGTAAGATTTTATTTTAGGGTTGGTAACGCGCGAGCAACTCCTCAGGTGTTGCAAACGTCCAAAGGCTACGGTAACTCGTTACCATCAGGCGAGTCATAAGTTTGTTTTCCAACCTTGTTCTATAAAAAGAAATCATTATTATTAAGTAATTTGACGACCCAATTAGTCCAGCGGTAGTTAGCGCTGCCTTCTGTTCTATGGCTCCTGGGTTCGAATCCCGGTAGGGACAAATGTTTGTGTGATGAGCATAAACATTTGTTTCCGAGTCATGGATGTATTTATGTATAACATGTATGTATTTACAAAAAAAAAGTATATATGTAGTATATCAACCAACTAGTATCCGTAACACAAGCCTCGTTGCTTAGCTCGGAACTAGATGGCGCTGTGTCATAATGTCCGGGAATATTTATTTATTTATTTAAGTAATTCTGTCCCCGCCGATCTCTTGTGTATTAGAGTGACTTATTTAATTTAAATCTAACAACTCAATGTAATAGATGCTACGCCGGCGGCCTAAGCCGATGGCCTAACATTTAACAACAGTTGAGACTGGACTATTACTTAAAACTGTGCTGAATGAGAACTAATGGCGCATTTGGTCTTATTCTCATGCAGGTGCAAGTGACCCATTTGTAGGTACTTCTAAACCTGCTGATATAGCCTTTATTCCATAAGAAATTAAGGCTATAGTTTAATACAAGAGAAGCGATATACACTAACTATTTAATAAAAAACATTAACTATTCCTTCGATTACTATTAACACAGATGAATGTACTTGATTTCGTTCGTGTATAGGTCGCAACAATGGCAAAATACTGTTCATAAACTTTTGCTACTGCAGTCTGATCTGAGATTGCTTCAGCTTGTAGAAGAATGAAATGATTGTCTTATGTTTAAGTAATTAGCTGATCACGGATCTCTGACCGATATATTATCTGTGACAGTATGGGTGTACAACAACCAACACGAGCCGTAGAAGTGACAGCCCTTACATTTAAAATGGCCGCCCAACGGAGTGTTTGTTACAAGAGCTATTTTTCCAAAACATTATACCAGGACTAAATGTAAGCCGACAATAACACCTAATTAAATTTTACCCGGTGAGTACATCATTTCTGAGTGCATACCTGAAACTGAATAACATCATAATGGAAGTCGTGAAATATGAAATTTGATTCACAATAATTACAATGTATTCAATTATTACGTCTGTATCCGCGGGCCTCTTGAGCGTTAAACGTGTTCATACAATTCATATAGATATCCGTAACAAAATACTAATGAAGTAGTAAAAAAATCGGTCATCTCTATCGGTAGCGGCAACGTGCGATTATGCTAAACTCGACCGTATCGAAGCCGTTCAATTGCTGCGCTCACGCACGAAGCTATTTGGGACACAATCATTCACACATCGCACGTTTTGTCTTCAAATTCGACTGAACCGCGAACAATCGAGAAATATTTTTGGATTTCCGATAACAACAGCTTTGTGTGAACACCGATTCTGATGTCATTTTCGTTTGTCAGTTTCTTTATGATTTGAGCTGAATTGTATGTCCAACTTATGTGATACAGCGTGGTAACCAAATGAATCAATATATTTATGTAACTACTATTGATTATGCATATCTACTTACACATAGATAGAATCCATACTATAAAAGATAAAAGAAATCATGAGTTTGTTTTGGTGTTTCTTCTCAGAGACCGGTCGAAGTATTCATAAAAAGGTAGTTTAGGTACTATCCGACAATCATAATTAGGTACATATTAAACTGTTTAAGTTTCATGAGCTTCTCTGAAACTTTAGATCGTATTAAAAAAACTGCTCATATGAATTGAGTCATAGATTTTTTATTTTAAAAAGCATATTCAATATCCAATAGCTTTCCATGTCAATAGCTTTTCTTGTTCCTCATTGTTCTCTGAACATTCCTATTGAGATACGTAATATAGTTATCGCACTTCAAAGCAAACACACCCAAGCAAAGATATGTCGTGAATTACTCGGAACGGGACCACCACGGCCGCAACACCAGGATATCCAACACAAATAAACACATCAAACAAACAGTCCCCGATATACAAACTTTCGCTAAATTTCACGTAGAACAATATCGTTGTTGAACGTCATAATTCAATAGTATCTGGTACATTAGTAAGCCAGTTATCTTGAGTGGCCGGCCGGCGCCGCGCCTAGCTCCCTCGCGCCTTACCATCGGTTCATTTTCACTGAAAACACACGATAAGATAAATAATATTAATGTATAAGGAATGGGTAACAAGGACGTCTGGCTTCTAGTTGGAATCAGTCAGTTGTGCCGATATGTCGTGGTGATTGTGATTTATGTTGTTCTAGTTTTATTCTGTTTGTCTATTGACTCGATGTCATATTTTATCAATTTGGTATAGATCAAGTAATTGGCCGCCAATAACCCTTAGATGCGAAAAGATTAAGCTGAAGATCGCTGTGTCCTAGTTGCTGACTAAAATATGAACTCTTCTTGCTTGTCATGACGTTCCATCTAAAAAAATATAGTCTTAAAAGAGCGAAGAAAAACCTCTCATTATTAGAACAGCTGATACGATTCTGAAGTTCGATGATGATCATTTTCCTAACGACAGATGGTCTGAAACAAATATTTTGATAAATCGAGCTTCTTCAATGTAATCGACAAAATAGCATCTTGAAATGTCCTTGCTGAAAAGGCTGGAAATGTTAATATTTAAATGTCATATATACCTTAATCTGTAGTTATATTATATATAAAGTATTACCAAATCTCACCTAGACCAAAGAGGCCACTTTTGATGCAGAAAAAATTTAATAGTGATATTTGTATTAAAATTATTTCATAAGAATGCTGAATGCTGCTTTGAAAGTGTCTGTTTTAGTTCTACGGTTTAGCCAGGGCCCGATTCTGATGAAATTGCAGAAGACACACCATATATTCCAAACCCTGCCTACTCCCTATCAGTCGATCTCTTCCTGTTAACAGTTTTTGTGTCCCTATCATAACGCAGCAATGGAATGAAATGGTTTGTGTCTAAGAACCATTTTTATGAATTAATTGAAAAAGGTGCAAAATATTACGCCATTGACTTCTCACCTATTAACGCCGGCAATAATGACCAGACAAATGGTATGGTCGGCGAGGTCCTGTTCCCATGCGCTGTCGGCCGGGGTTCAAGTCGTGTGCTGTGCTGACCTTTGTCAACCGCCACAGAGCAGCCCACAGATAGCAGACTGCTTGTAAACACGCAGTTGTGTGCGACGGATTATGACAAACGCGCGGTCGGGTGCATTGTTGACGGTTTTATAGGTTAAGAGTTAAGTCAAAAAGTATACAAAGAGTACCATTATATGTTTGTTTTCAATTAATTTTATACAACCACAACTTTGTTCGTATGGTATATGTAGATAAAAAGAAGCCTGTGTTATAACACATAATAAACTATCTGTGTGCCAAACTCCATCCAAATTCCAAATCCATTGGGGGGTTTAAGCGTGAAAGAGTAACAAACATCTGGACATACAAACTATCGTGTTTATAATTTGAAAATATTATTAGTGGAATATTATATTATATTGTAACAGTTTTGGTCAATAAATTATTATTAATTATTATATTTTTGAAATGATTGACCCACCCCTAAAAATCACGTTCAAAATTATGATACAAAATATTTTAATCTCGAGAATAAATAATGTATCTAATTAGTGATATAATCAAGGCTCATGTGTAGCTTTTCTTAAGAAATACATTGTAAGCGGATATATTTTTCATCTAATGTGTGCGACTACCAAGAATTTTTCCAAAATTTTATGTCAAAATCACATTTCAAATAAAAAAAAACATCAACGCTCTTTCTTCAAACATTTTTAAAATTAGAACTTAATTTAAAATGTCACACGTTCCGTTCCACAAATTCATTCATTTCATTAGTAATCCTTCTATATTCAAAATGCTTTAGTATTCCAAGAGTATGTTCTGAGTCAGATCTTCGGTCATGTAGTGAAGTTTTTGTGATTCATTCGTGACGGGTGAGTCAACGCCCAAGTTTATGCCTTTTTGGGCGTATACCTGGGCATGACGTGCTTTCTTTGGATTTTCGTACTTTCGTTCTCGTTATGTGTAGAATTTTTCGTGTTTAAAAGAATTTGGAGAAAAGTTATGGGGTGCATCTGCCGCGAAATGTAACATATTATAAGTAAGTATTTCAATTATAATTTAGCAAGCAATGTAGTTTAGTAAAATCAGTAGTTATAGTTCTTAATACTAATATTCACGTTTTAATATCTACAAAATTACCTGTTAAATTATTTTATAACGTAGTATTTACGATCAGTCTGCCCGTGACCATGGATGCTGTAAAGGAAACGTCGGAATTACATAATATAAATACATAATATACTGCGATAAATTCCGGAAAAATGCTTTATTTCAATACAAGTAATTGTTTAGATTTTCACCATATTTCTCTGCTATTATAATATGAAATCTTAGGGCCTAAGCTGTGTTGTTATATTACGAAAAGTGAAATTTCTGCGAAAGTCTAACAAATAGAATAATTAGTTAGATCACTAATAAAAAAAATTTCTTAAAGGCCAAGTTTATAATCATAAAGTTTAAGAGTATAAAGTATAAGTAAGAGTATTGGTAATAATACACTATAAACATCTTATAAATATAGTGATTATTATAGGTATATGTCGGGATACATTTATCAATCACACACAAGTAAGTAAAACACGCATGTCAAGCTTTACTAATATATTACCAAAACAGATAATCATTACATTACATCGAACAAAAATTTACCTTTCTCGTAGCAATACTCATGAATATTCATAATCTTTGTTCAAATTATAACAAGCGATATCACGCGGGCATGCCTTACATTTGTGTATAAATCCTCGGCCCGTGGCCTATTGCAAAATAAGTAAGTTGTAACACGCTGTAGTTGAGTCTGTGGAGTATGCCGCCATGGGAGCCGGGAGTAGGCGGCCAATTCATTGTTATTGCTTTTACCCATATTTGTTAAAGGTATCTTGTTATTGATATCGTTCAGAGATGTAAGCAAGTGCCTATCACTTTAGAGGCGAGTCTTTATCTCCTATTTTGTTCTATTGTATCTATCATATTGAGCAAGGAAAAGCTGTGTAACAATTGTGTAAAACTCATAAATATGTATGTATGGTACTCCTCCTACATAAACTTCGCATTTTCACTGTCACTTTTTATCGAAACAATATATATGTACATATAATATATATATGTACACAGCATAATTTAATTCTATAAACTTACATTAATTCTGTAATCTGGTGAACACAGTATTTTTTTTTAATATGTAGTTCGTGTTTTATCCATCTTTATGCAATTTAGTCTCACTCGGACACTATAGGTATTTTTTCCTCTTAAAATTCTCATGCATTCTCTTTTGTGCACAGCACCTAAGAATTTCAATTAAATACATAGGTGGCGCCACGATCACCTGTCAAGAGAATACAACTATATTATTAAACCATCGCATTTTAACTAAATAATCCACACACAATTACTACATATAACGAACAGTTTATGTAGTTAATCTAGTGTCTATCGTTTAAGATCTAGTCGTGATGTATTTATTATCTTTGACTTTTACGAGTACTTTCAAGGCTAAAGATCTCGTATTTATTGTATAACGATCGATTTATGTTTTGCATTCAGATTTAGGAAAATAAAGGCTTATATTTTTATGATGATCATAAATCTTAGATTATAAATTCATCATCATCAATTCCTTTACCTATTGTCCCACGACTGGGTACAGGTCTCCTCTCATTTGAGAAGGAGGCTATAGTCCACCTCGCTAGCCTACTGTAGGGTAGACTACATGATATCGAGAAATTTTCTCAGGTAGGTATGCCAGTTTCGTCACGACTGAGACCATTGACTCCACAGTTCAGTGGTCACACCCCCAGACTATCACAGCTTTTAAATTGGACAGAATTATTTAATTAAAATTAAATTACTAGTGAGCACGTAAAGTGGGCTTTATTTTTGCAACTATTCCAAGAATTTTCATTTGAAATCATATGAAATTTATATCTAAAGAAAATAACAATAATGGAAACCGACGAACGAAACTAGAAGTCGAAAAATATTTTTTTAGGATTATTTCGCACTAAGAAACAAATTTTAAAGAAGCGCAACGATTTTCATTGCAATTAATTTGTTTGTTGCTGCTTGATTGAGACTTAAGAACCTCATCCTGTTTTCGACGCTGAGAATTGTGATTTAATTCGATCTATTACATAACATTAAAATTAATTTTTATATGCCTTTATAGTCCTGTTTCCATAAATAACGTGTTATTATACTTTCTTTATCATTTTATATAAAAACCAATTTTAAATCTACCATTAGCTAATACATTAATAAATCACTCGAAAAAATCAGTAATTACTATCACGCAGCTCGTTAGACAAGAAATCATAACACTTAATGCAAATGATACAACGATTTATTAATATAGAAATATCCAATATTTAATATTATGGAGAGAAATCAATATCAATCGGATATAAGTTGCAAATGCAGCGGCGCGTGCGCATGGGTGCGCGTGTGTGTGTATGCGTGTGCTCTGTGTGTGTGCGCGCCCGCGCAGTGAAACGTCCGTGCAAGGCGAACCGCCTGCACTTGTTCCACTGTAGGGTGGACATGGATTATGTTGGACGTCATCAGACTTACCTAGTCCTTCATAAACCCCTTTATCTGGAAGAAAACACAGAAAAAAAATATTATTACAATCATTTTTGTTATTCAAAGAATCCTCTTGTGGGGACTAGATCTTCATTTGTTTATTTGTACCCGATAGTTTTGGCACAAGAGAAAGGTTTTATTTTGTTTGACTTATTTAAAAATAGAATTGCAATTGCCTTTCAAAAATGGAAGTAACAATAAGAATGAAGCGTTAAGCCTAAATTTAACATCTATCTGAATGATCTTTGAAGGATACTCGTAATAGCAGCTTCTTAATGTAATCATTGGTATTCTTGCCAGGTAAATTTGAGATCTTGGTATGATGTCATCAAGTTCACGATTCGTCATCAAGCTGCTCACATAAAGGCAACGATCTAATTATATTATGTGATGTTACTGTATTCAATTGCAAATACCCTTGAATAAAGCCTAACTTGCAGTGATTAATGTCAATAATTGCTATGGATATCCACGGCGAAGGATTGAGTCAAGACTTTTTCTTTTTTTTTGTCACCGACCTCTTTGCTGAGAGCTAGCGGTTTGTGAGCGCCTTTTTTTCTGAACCAATCATACCAGCATGTAATGAATCCATTGCAACAGCTGCTTGAACTAAATAAATAAATAAAATATTCCTGGACATTATGACACAGCGCCATCTAGTACCGAGCTAAGCAACGAGGCTTGTGTTACGGATACTAGTTGGTTGATATACTACATATATACTTTTTTTTTTTTGTAAATACATACATATTATACATAGATACATCCATGATTCGGATACAAATGTTTATGCTCATCACACAAACATTTGTCCCTACCGGGATTCGAACCCGGGACCCATAGCACAGAAGGCAGTGTTAACTACCGCTGGACTAACTGCAACTGTTTTAGTACTTACAATGAGATTCAAAGCGAAAATGACCCTTGGAGAAGTTTTACTTTAAAATGGATTTAAGTGACAAATATTTATTTGTTTTTAAGGTAATCATATTTTTAAATGTTTATCAGATGATAATATCGTCGATACTATAATAAAATAATTATATCAGAAGAATGAGTTTATACATTTTCGTCTCACGACAACGCGGTATTGTAGGTTAATTAGGGCCAAAAACCTGATACCAAATTGAATGGTGTGAATGAACACCTTTGTATTCTTCTTCTTGACATTATTTGTTATATAAAATGTCTTTATTCTCAAAAAAATATTTCGACAGCCATTCTCCGTTGCTGACAGCTTATTTTTTCGAAAACCAGCTTGAAATGGAATGGAAAAAAAAAATCTTAACTGAATCGATACACATACATTAATTTGTCGTGTTAACGTTAGCTTTATTATACGGTGACAATACGAAGCTGTGAAATATTCTTGATACAGATTGTTTATTTCCAAATACTCTCTAGCGATGCTGTCAGAAGAAACACTTGTGCTAAGGTCTCTATACTACAAATCAGCGTTACTGTATTACAAGTATTATTATGACTATGTCCAAACACAAGAGCTACTCATATTGCTTACATAGATGAGAAGCCTGAATTGTAATATATTATAATAATTTAACAAAAATATATGAAAGCCAGGAATATCCCAAAAATGAACAGTTTATAACTGCAGTTCTAGTTAACATTTCCATCATAAGCAAAGTCATAGTCACCGCGCGTCACACGCAACAGGTTTAGTGGGTCCGGCCGTTCGCGAACACACTGCCCTTATGTACGTGTCCAAGTCACATGTCGTCACTACCAACCACTTATTAAACCGAATACTTTCGATGCCTCATTTAGAAAACCATTTAAAAATAAACTAACCCCGTACGCGGCTCTCGATAAGGTAAAGATAAAAGTATTGATTATAAGGCTTTCTTTGGATGAGAGATTTATAGGACGGCTTGTTAGTGTGCATACTCGTTTGTAATGTTGAGGGACGAGTCAATCATTCCGCTTCCAGTTATACATACTTGTTATTTTACTTCTATTTCAAGGTAGTAGGTTTCCAAGTTGTTCTGTCTTTGGGATAGGCAGCTTAGTCGGTCATTGTGTTCATACTATATCGTCCCGCCGCAATCTAGTGACGCGAGAAGCGCGGGCGACGGCAGGCGATCTGTCAAATTCGAACAGACTTTATTATATTACTAGGTATATTTTCAGAGCTGTGGTAGCCTAGCGGTGTGACCAGTGGACTAAGATGTCAAAGGTCTCGAGTTCAAACCCAAGACCTTTCGGAAGTTATGTGCGTATTTATCGCATGCTCAAAACGGTGAAGGAAAACATCGTGAGGAAACCTGCATGCTTGAGAGAATTCTCGATGGCGTGTGAAGTCTGCCAACCCGCAGTAGGCTAGCTTGGTGGATTATAGCCTAATCCCTCTCAATTGAGAGGAGACCCGTGCCCAGCAGTGGGACATTAATGGGTTGATGATGATGATGAGGTATATTTATATATTGTTTGCATACTTCTACAAAGTAACACGATACTGTCCCACCGACCTGTATAGTCAGATATACACTTTGCTAACAAAGTACTGCTCTTACAAGATTCGGTGGTCATAGTTATTTGGAATCATTTCTTTATTTCCTATGCCAATTCTCGAACTTAGCAAAAAAATGCAAAATCTTCCACTCCTTGCGTCAAACTATTCTTCTATATTCACCATTTAATATAAAACTTTGTAAACAAGTGACCGTAGAAACTACATTAATTACAGTGAGTATTAATTACCAACAAACATGTACATGAACTAACAACAGTACGACAAAGTACTTTCGTCACATACATACACAAATACAAATAAATAAAAATCAATTGACTATTTACCTACTACTTACAAATACCTACTTAATCTAGTCATACATGTCAATAAGTGGCTTATAGAAAGGTGGGTCTTATGGACCCTGCAATAACCGTTATAAGGTTAAAACATAGCAAACAATTCCAACCGGTCGAGTGTACTCTATGGATCTTGTTGTAGGCTTACACTATGAAATAGGTTAGTAAGTTGAAAATATCGTTGGGAATAGTAATTAGGCCTGTGCCTTCACTCTCAGGAGCCTAGTAGATGCGAATAAAGTGGGCTGTGGTACTGGTAACTGACTTATATTTTTAAATAATATAATAATACAGAAAGAACGGATGGACAAATATGTATGATCGTAGGCTGTCGGTGATGGAGATTGACTGCCCGCTCATTCAAATAAGGTTTTTTTTGGACGATTTGCGCAGTGGCAGGGCCATGCATCACGGGTTGTAGGTTCTATACCCGCACGGAGCAAATATTTCTACAATCTACAGGGAGTTGCTCCGTGTCTGTGATGTATGTGAAAATGTAGATTAGATAGCCACTCGCAGTTTGCTTGTATGTGTTTTGGGTCCAACCCTATTGCCACGGCAACGCTACTATTCCACTATACATCATCATCATAATATCAGCTAGACGACGTCCAATGCTGGCCCCATAAGAATGTCATAGCATCAAATGTAAGCCTAGCATCTGCACTTATTACTTGTCTAGCAAAATTACTTTTTTAGGGTTCCGTACCCAAATAAAAACGGGAGCCTATTACTGAGACTCTCCGTCCGTCTGTCTGTCTGTCATCAGGCTATATCTCAATGACCTAACACTCCAACGGTATATTCAAACAGTCCTCAAATGTGCTACTGTTCGAAGTGTAAAAATCAACACTATTTGAGGGCTACTTAAAATTGAGTAGCGTCGAAGTACTTAGTCAATATTCCATTGTATGACCACCTAATTCCATCCTTTCTCTCAAATACCCATAAAAACGGACAACGACTTAACGTAGCGCATAACACATCACGTAACGGACATTAGTATACCAAACGATTTGTCTTGTACTTAAAAATATTTGCCAAAACGTCATTCCCAATGACATAACACCAAATGACCGCTATTATGATGATGAATGACGCTCAATGCTTGAGCACGCGCAAAACTAATATGCTTCATTATATTTATCAATAACAAACTTATTTTTGCGTCCCGTAAACTATAATCCAATTGAAAATCCACCGTATCGTCGAAATAGTAGACTGAAATTGGTATTTGAGGTAATTTTTCTTGTGTGTGTTTAAATTTGTGGTATTGTGTAAGAAAGCCGCAGGGGTGTGAACGAGGCTTTTAATCAAAATATTAAGCACTGTATGCAAGCAAGCTGAAATGTATTTGAAAGATAGTGTGATGTTAAGTGGACGGTATTAATTTATTTTATTAGCTAACTCGGATCTAAGAGACGGTGGCATTAACAATAAGTCTATACAAGATGACAGGTTGTGTCTTTTTAATATGCCACGCAATGGTTAGAAAAGTTTTTTTTAATAACACTGTTTTTACATTGTAAGCTGTATTTTAGTCTCACTCTCTTGAAGTAAGTTCAAAATACGAAATTCCAACCAAACAAAAACAAAATGAAGTAATTATTATTAAAATATAATGTAAAAGCTATGATCATTCTAGTTCCTAAATATCGCAAAAATATGTTCACGACTTTTGTCTAAACCAAATATGTATAACATCACACCTGCATCCCCGGAGACATAAGCAGAGTACCTAGTACTTATGTACTCCTATCGTATCGAAATCGAAACCAGGACCACACGCTGACTTACGACATCTAGACCATTTTGGCAGTTTTCTCTTTCATGATTATATAGGTATCGTTATTATACTACATATTATATAAACCAAATCAAAAAGCCTTGAACCGAATTTGATTGTGATTACAAATCATGTTCCCTTTAATGTCATAAACGAAAAGACTCTATTATCTTCACATAATTACGTTCACCCTCCAAATCGGTCAATAAATTTAATCAAAATTACATACAATCATCAGAAAGTTAAATTACTACATACTAAATCGCCGCAAGCGCAAGGAATTAAACAGTTTTATTATCATGGGACATTTTTCACCAGACAGACATGCAGCGGCATGTCATTATATCGCATAACATGATGGTAAATTGACGAGTTAACACGTGTTATCATATTCGTAAGACTGTAAGGCGAATTCGTTAAACGTTTCTGTAAAAGGAGTGTCAATTAAGCGAAGTATAAAAATGTAATTTAACGCCATCTAGCGGTGAGTAGTTGAAGTTTAAAGTTTAGTTTTTATAAGATAATTACTTTTAAGATTTTATTAACAAGGGGCTGCCTTATTTAGTTCGTTTCATTCCAAGATTATGGGAATAGTAGTTATATAAACTAATTAATTAACAAATCTATTGTTTTAACACATAATAGAGATGCTAAATAAGTAGAACATTATACAAAATTTGTTCGTGTATACAATTGCATATTGATTTAAAACGATGTTGTTTGATATTATGTTTGTTATTATAATGTTTTTAAACTCATTTTGTTAAATCACTCTAATCATCATCATTTAGACCAAAAAAGATCAGCCGGTCTAATATTTGCTATACATAACTCAAATTTGAGTCAAGCTAACCATTTTACATAACTTTATACTACCGCGACTTTTATTACAATTGCATTTTGTGTGCAATACTGTATAGTTATACTAAAATAAATTATGCCATTTGTCAGATAGTAAAATTGTAGTTACCAAATAGAAATATGCTATAACCAAAGCTATTGACATAAATCACGCTAAGAGAAGGGGTGCTAATAGTCCTGATTACTAGAACTGTATAAGGAAATATATTACATAGCAAGAAATACTATTACTTACTAATTAGTAATAAATAAATTGCGTTAATAAACCCTACATTCAATTAATTCCTCCTTTTTCGTTCAGAATTTCCCTTGTCTATTTTTTTTAAACGTTGCCCCACACTAGGATTTTCTCCTGTGTCGTGAGTGCGTTTACAAACACAAATTTTCACAAACACAAACGCCCAGACCCGGAACAACTACCTGTAGAACGTACAAATATTTGTTCCGTGCGGGGATAGAACCCGCAACCCGTGACGCACAAGCCGATCGCTCAGCCACTGCGCCAATCAGGTCGTCAAACATTCAATTAATGTAAACAGTTCCTCCTTATTCATTCAGAATTTCCGTTATATCTCTTTGTATATAAAGTTACATGTATCTCTAACATTGTTTAACTCTTTGATGGTGTGACCAATAGACTGTGGAGAAATACGTTTTGTGTTCGATTCAAAGGCACGAACTTTTAGAATTTATTGCGTATTTATCATATTCTCAAACGGTGGAGGAAAACGTCGTGAGGAAACCTGCATGCTTGAGAGATTATTTCAATAGCGTGTGAAGTTTGCTAACCCGTAGTAGACTAGCGTGGTTAGGCTAAACAGGTGGCTATAGCCTAATCCCTGTCTAAATGAGACGAGATCCGTGCCTAGCAATGTGACGGTAAAAGGCGGTAAAGCGTCAATCTTTAAATAATAAAACACGAGTCGATGATGGTGATGACAATTTAGGACAATCACTAAATAGTGCCTTATCGATTTAACGACCATTAGATTTCCTGCTGAGCGTGGAGTAACAGATTCCCAAATCAGACAGACATGGGTGTATCTAGACTTTTACTGCAGGAGGGGCTTGTCCCTAGTGCGGGTGGGCACCTGGCGTGGGCACGGTCCACATATGAGATTTTCTAATCGGTAGCCCTACATCCTAGGGTAGGCACTGGGCCATACTGTGGTGGATACGGCTCACCCAGCCCAGCCCTAGATACGCCCATACAGACAGTAATTGTGTTTTTCTCCATAGCAGCACCAAGTTTTAGTGATTTCCGTGATTTCTATTAGGGACTCAAATATGTAGTAATAATATACTGGGCTCTATATAAAGTTACATTTATCTATAGGTTAACTTTGCCACATAGACTGGCTCATGGATTTCATGATCATCAGCTTTTCAGGTGAGTGAAAGGTGATGCTCCGCGTTTCCAGGGCGGACTTTTTAAAACTAGAACTTACCAAATAATCATTATTTCCAAACCAAACCAAGTATTAAAAAAATCAGACAATAAATGTTTAAAATCTACATATTTATTACATACAACTTCATTACACTCTGAACTTTTCTCACGCCAAACATAAATTTTATATCCAGTGCCCTGCCTTTACGATTTTGGAAACCATAATTTAAGAATAACGTCATATTTACGAACGACAATGCAGAAGTGGGCGCCGTAAATATGTATTGCAAAATATTAACTTATGTAAATACTCCGCGAAACTTAAAACATCGTAAATGTAATTTTTATTAATACTTATAGAGTTTGTGTAAAGATTAACGTCACGGCTTGATACTTAAATAAACAATTTTTTCATTTCTTGTTACAAAACCATTGGTACTTATATACCTACATACATAAATATCATATCATAGTAATATGTGTACTCTAGTCTCTTATTTCTTCATCTGTGGACGTATATATACCTCCGATGTCTAACCTTCATAAATTCATTCAATCGTTCATTCAGACTGCAAGTCATCTATCCCAGCTTCACGACATGTCCGTACATGTCGTATTTTATCTCTCCATGATGAAATCGTGAAGTAAAACTTCTTGAGGACACTAAGTATTAGAGAAAGACACATTACATACTAATAGGTTTTATAAAAACTGCCTCAAATACAGCTTTTAGATGGTTGTAAAATCTGCCCGCAGGAGGTCAGCGTGGTAGACGAAAGAAAAACTAAACTGAAAGAAAGAAAAATATTTATTTACCGATACCATCTAGATTCTAGATCCTGGTCTGGCTTGGCTGGATGGCTTGTAAAAGTGTCTTGAAAAGATCTATTTACAGAAATAAATGTAACATAAAAGCCCATTATTTTAAAGCCCTTTTTAACTGGAAACCTATGTTCTAAGCGTGGTTGCTGAGTTTTATGTCTGAGTTCGTTTTCAATTCGATTCGGTCAAGTAATATGTAAGTAATTGGGCTTGCGCCTAGGGTATTCCCTGCAGCACCTTGAGTCTCTCTATGTAAGGAATATAAGCACTTGGCCCCAAGACCTTTGAACCCAAAATCGCTCAAGTAACTATATAAGTTTGTTTTGATTAGATCATAAATTACAAATACCAATTACATTAAGCAACTTCAATACGCGCTTACATATCACACCTATCGATGACTTATGGTACTTAGCACCATCATACGGTGACCTCCCCCGCTGCCCCCCATCTCCAGTCACCGTGAACGAATTGGAAGACGTAGTACCGAGTCTGGAAGGTCAGCTCAAACTGGTGGATCTACGTGCAATGTGACATTTGACAAATTGCGTTATCCCTTTCGCTACACCATTGTTGCACTGAGCGGATTATAACGTTAATAGGACGTACATACACATACAAACAAGATAGAGTTGTTAAGTAACGGAAACCGTTTAGAACATTTTATTGAAGTGACCTTTGAACGATTGATGTGATTGGAATTCGAAAGTTTCTTTAGAAATGTATGAAAAGCTAAAGATTTAGCTGTTCAATTAATTGGGCAGTAAAGAGAAGATGCTACTCAATGTTGGGTGGCCGTTAAATATAGCGTTTCTTTACCTCCTTCATATTGCTGTAACTGCGACACGGCAGCATTGTTTTAAGGAGTACTTAAAATTGCGCAGTGTTTGACTATTTAGACATAAGTCAAACTAGGAGACTATAGAGTTGGTTGGTTTTATTAGGAAAGCATCTTCATCGTCTTCACCATTATCATTTTATCAGCCAATGCACGTTGCTCACCGCAAAAACCTCCCCAGTACATTTCCCCATGATCACTTATATGCTATCCCATCTAATTACTTCCAGTGACCTTAATTAGATGATCTGCCCATCACGTTGGAGTCCGACCCAAGCTTGACCTCCACTCAACAACCTATCACCATCAGTTAAGTGGTACAAGCGATATAAAATCGTAAAAACCGTAAGGTTAATATAAAAAAAAACTATAACCCATTTCTTTCGTACAGAATTCACACCAACTAAGAATTTCTCCTATTTCGTCAGTTCATTTACAAACAAAAACGCGTACACTACAAACAATGATCAGTACCTAGGCTATAAAAATATTCAAATGTTGAATAGGACCCATGATCTTCGGTGCAATAGTCTATCGCTCAGATTCATATACTGACCACCGTCTACAACCACAATTAATTAATTATCTTCGATCCCTAAACTATACAGGAAATTAAAATAAAAAAGGTCGCAGATGACTTCAACACGGTACATATCTAATTGATTGCTAGTCCAATTATCTAATGACTTATAGCAAAATTTTACGCAACTTTTCCCATATATTATGCAAACATGAGAGTAATCAATCAAATGTATACTCTTATCCGAACTATGACAAATACGTAGACGTAACCGCGTTCAGTTCATATTGAAAGCATTCTCTATTAATGACAAGTGCCAGATAAATAGCCATTACTATTAATCTACATATTGCCAACATAGGTGATTGATATTTGTTTAGTTTAAGGCGAAGACTTCATGTAGAACCAATCATGGCTTTTTTATTGAGACAGAATAATATCTAATAGAATGACCAACCATTGCCATGACAAAAACTCTATCCAGTAACACAACTTTTTAATTTACTGAATGAATACTAAATTTTAAGGCCGGCAACGCATTGGTGACAGCTAAGATGTCAGTAATGTCCATGGGCGGCGGCAGTCACTTACCATCAGGTGACCCGCATGTTCGTTTGCCCCCTTTTTCACATAAAAAGCAGATTTCCTTCATTCATAGCAAAGAAACCACTCGATCAGTTTATATTTAAAACAAAAGAGACTGTATTAAAATCAGTTCATCCGTTCAAGAACTGCGATGCTTCAGAAAAACACAGATACATAGAATTGTGACTTAAAAACACATTTATACACTTTAAACTTATAGCAGCCCCCGCTTTTAGCGTTGGGGGTTAAAAATCACTCAAAACCCGACACTCAGACTAATCCTTTGCCTCCTCAGCCCATTGATAAAAAAAACATTTATTTTCTAGTTACTATTCGTACTATATTTGGTGGACGTTTACGGTAAAACCTGCCAAATACGTAGGTCCCGTTGTTTTATAATAGTTTGTATGGATTATCTAATATACGGCACGACACGGCACGTGATGACACGTCCTATGGTAACAGGCCGTGTATAGGAGCTGCCAATAGTAGCCCACCCGCAGAGAAAAACAAAATGGAAGATAATGAAAGGAATACATATTCATGTTTAATGATTATATCGTGTTTTTTTGTTTGTCAATTAAGTTTATATGTATTAATATGTGAGGAATATGTGATAGATAGATTGGGAGAGGCCTATGTCCAGCAGTGGACTGCGATAGGCTGAAATGATGATGATGATGATGATATGATAGATTTTCAAGAGAAAATACCTTTTCGATAATTTAAATTGGTTTCATTGCCGCGCGAATATATCGGTTATTACTTGTTAAGCGACGAAGAAAAACATCGAGAGTAAAACTGTACGCCTGGTAATTTTCTTGACAGCATTATGAGACTGCCAACTCGTTCAACCAAAGAAAAGACCTAGGCTCAACAAAGCAGTAGGCTTAATTGAATTGATAATGTATATTTGAGAAAAAGTTCAAAAGCACTTCGTCTTAAACAACCACAGGAGTCCGCTATACGCAGATAAGATACTACATTCATAGTAATCGACCACCGCCGGGTGTTTGCGCTATGTCAAGACTTCACCACCACCATTGTGTCAATACTTTCATTTTTAATCTGTACGCAGTATTTATTTTAGTAGTTTCTCACATTAGCTTTTGACATCCCTGTCGGCATACCATTCTATTTATTATTAAGATTATATTATGACAAGTCCGTTATGCAGTGTTAGATAATCCATTGTATTTAGTTATATGTCCATGGAAATGAGGAGCTGTGGTAGCCTAGTGGTTTGAGCAGTGGACTGACACGTCAAAGGTCTCGAGTTTGAACCCGGCGTGCCAGTACCACTGACTTTTCGGAAGTTATGTGCTCAAACGGTGAAGGGAAACATCGCGAGGAAACCTGCATGCTTGATAGATTTCTCGATGGCATGTGAAGTCTACCAAGCCGCAGTAGGTTAGCGTGGTGGACTATAGCCTAATTCCTCTCAAATGAGAGGAGACCCGTGCCCAGCAGTGGGAAAATAATGGATTCATGATGATGATGATACATATCCATATAATTTAGATCTTGATATACCTACTCGATTACTATAAGGACCTGTCCACGTGCCCTATCAATCAAGTCAAGATGTTACCATCTTGTTGGAAACTATCGTACCTATGTGACATATTCCAGAACATATCGCTTTCATACACTTATGTGAATACTAGATATTGGAATTATATGAATATACCATCATAAAATCCGTGAAAAGTACACTTAGACCGATAGACTATCGATAAACCCGGTCTTCGAAATGTGGGTGTGAAAAGTACTCAAAGATCGTAGAGGCGACGGGGTACGGCAGAGTAAAAATCGCACTAATATAGAAGTATGTATACCTATGACTTCTTTGAACTTCGAAAGCTTTTGATTCTCAAAGAATTTAATCATTATTCATAATTTACCTGTTCACAAATATATATAAAGGATAGCGAAAACGGTTCGTAAATAATGTATGTATTTACGAACCGTTTTCGCTATCCTTTTTTTAGTTACTAAAGTTTACTCTCAAGATGGTCTGATGGTCTTGAATATCTATTAACCGGAGGTATAAAATCAATTCCTTTGTAAACGTTTTTGATATTTCACTTTCTTGACAGATCTCCCTGCGTGTCCTTGCATAGGTAAACAAAATATCTCGGCCTAAATTCCCACGTATAATGCTACCAGTAACCTGGGAATCCTCTCCAATAACATTTATCCGTATATCACCGGTAATGAGAAACGATCTCATTTGACATTTTCTGTATCAAACGCAGCTTCATCTGATTACCGAGAACTTATTTATGATAGGTTACGATCATTACAACGAAAATGCTAAAGGTTTTGGCCTGAGTAAGACATGCCTATTTATTTTACTATTTCAATTACCGTAATTTGTCTCAAATTTATATGAATTACGCTGATGATACACATTTATTTAGTGAACTCACGGATTACTAAAGAATTTGACATTAAATTTGTTGCACTTAAATGATGAAATACCCAATATTTAAATTGACTATAGTCGCAATCAAAACTAAAGTTATATCATATGTATGGCAAATTTATATAAACATTGAAGTAGTCCAATCTTTGAAACATACCTTCACGGCTGTGTCCCCGAAGGGGTAGGCAGGGAAATACTTACATACCACCCACATTTCGCTATTATATTTGAGGTCTTATGTCATAGCGAGCGAGCTATTAATCGGGTACAAATCTAAAATCCGAGATACTCTTAAGATTATTTTAAATTTGTATCATGATACAGTAAGTGAAATTTTCAAATCTGTTATAAGAAGGAAGGTATAAAAAATATATAGGCTGATTAACAGCATCGTTATATAAGTAGTATTTACTTTTCGTTTCTTACGTCAGTAATTATATGTCTTCCTAAACTAGTGTTCCATATTAATTTATTTAAAAGGCTTGAGTACCATTCTACCATACGACAGTACAAATTACCGATTAATTATGTACCTTTGCATAGATCGCCACATTCTAAGCAGGCAGCAAGTGTATGAATGAGATAAGCTGGAATTAAGAGATTGAAATATGAGTAAGTGCAATGGATGTGGTTTTATTTTATTTATTGGCAAAGAAAACATATTTTCAAAAACATATTCAATTTTCACTACAAACTTAAATAATCAGTGCACAACTATACGCATTGTCTAAAAGAATCTGTGACCTAGCAGTGATCAAATAAAATAGCTATTGAAGAGGTAATTGAAAGGTTATTGAAAACATGAGCTGTTTGCTAATCGACAGCCTCTAGAGTAGAAAGGATCGTGAGTGCGGGGGTAACAAGGGAAAACGCGGCGAAGTGACAGTTTTCAACGAGATCGACATTAGATGGGATATACAGAGAGCTTAGGAGCTTTGTTCAACAGTAGAAGTTTTTAAACTAATACCATGATATCGAAAATATTTAGTCGTGGAACATGGTTTAAATAAAAATTGAGTGAATAGATACAAAATCTTATTTGCGACAGACACATTTGAGAGGTTAATCTTGAAAGCCACTATAGAATTAAAATTGTATTCATTAAGAAACCTTATTATTTAATTCGGGTTTAGAGATAAGAAATTCTGGAACAAATCCTGTTTTGTGCCATCTATGTCGGTTATTATCTAACCGGTCGTTCGTGGCGATTTTTGGGGGAGACGGACCTATATCCAGTAGTGGACGTCTAACGGTTGATATAATGATGTTGATTATAGTTTGTCTTATTCATACTCTAAAATAATAGGCTCTCAATACCCATTACCAATAGTTATAAATATTACTGTGCACATTACAATTACCGTTTGTCTCAACAAGTGCCGTCCCCCGCCTTTTTTGTGTTCGTTTAACTAAGAAAATGCTGGTATATGTTACGTAAGAAGTCAAAAGTACATAGTGTGTACATACTTTTGTTTATTTAGATAGTTCTCATTCTATAATTGAAACATGAATCTTAATTTCTGACTCGTCAAGCGATGAAAATTGAATATACACATACAATGTATTCACTCTAAACCATGATTCAGACTACGTGCAATCCGGTTTTTTAGTAGGGCCAACGTATTTTCTGCACTAAGCATCAAAAGTTCTTCTGCTGTAGACATTGTTAGTCTTGAAGCACTTCGTAGGCATTTATAGGTACATATTCTACTTTAATTTCATATGTGATAATACATTTTAAACAATCACAAATGTCGTAATCTGTACATATTATGTACTATTTGTATAACCTATGTCCGGAAATCCGTGATTTAACTACGTCATATATTAACAACCGCAGCACTAAATAATTAGAACCTATTTAATCTAACAACATATTGAGCTTACGCGATGACATAATTCAGATAATCGCAACGTTGCCATATCGTAATTAATTTTATGTATGTACTACAATAACGTATTTAATTAGTAGCAGTCTGAAATGTAAATGGTATTTATATATTTGTTATGTAACGTAACCTACTGTTATAATGACAGTATTTCAGAGAGAAAATTGCTACAGAATTTTGATAATAAGACAATATTATAGGTATATTATCTCATAATATAGGCATTGTACTAAAAGGTACGGTATTTTTTTTTCATTCCAAATAGCGCCGTATGTTAGGACTAAAGTCTTTGAGCAGTGAGTGTTGCCAGTAATGCGATACGGCACCTACTCCGCCGTGACAACTTTCAATGGGCCTTTTAAGAAAACTCAAAGTCACTCAAAGAGCGATAAAGAAGGCTGTTAGGAGTTTCACTACGCGATCAAATCAGGAATGAGGAAATCCGTAGAAGATGCGGCTCACAATCATAGCTCGAAGAATTAGTACACTGAAGTGGTAGTAGGTAGGTCACGACGCTCAAAGAACTGATGGCCAATGTGGCTTGAAAGTTTTCTAGTGGCAATTGCAACCAAAAGACGCAGCGTGTTTACACACGCTGACAATGTAGACAGAGGACCTGGTAAAGGACCCTAGAATCCTTTGGTTACGGGTGGCGTAGTAGGTACTGGTCATAGTGAGAATCCTTGGGTGATCCCATTTCCACCGCCTTATGGGTAAAATGATGATGTACTAATACTAATGTTATATAGAGCCTTTCAATTCCGTAAAATAGGCACACCAATAAGCAGCTCAATACAATTGTTGAGTTTTGATTCGCCCAAATTGTGTTTAAGCCGAAACTATTTGTGAAAATTGGCCGACCCAAATATGTTCTGGTACATTCGCTACACGCATTTGCATTCACATTATTATCATCAGAGAACCATGTCATATATCCTATAGATACCGATAGAGAGCTGATTGCGCGCGTATAGCTTGTAAATATGATATTAAATCGTGAGCTAGGGTCGCCCCGCGGCGGCGCTTACATAAAACAATTGTATGACTGTTATAACGTGCTTCATACTCAAAATGGCAAATCGTAATTGTTATAAATTGAAATGAGATTTAGTTTGTTTGTTTTATAATAAAGATATTAGTGATATTAGATTATTCGGGTAAATCAATAGCATAATATAATAAATAAAAATCTTAAGAGCAGCAACGCTCGTTTGGACCGTGAGTCCGTGAATCCTTGGTCATCAATCAATATTATTTTATATTGTGTCTTATGTAAAGCGTACGCTTTGCAGCTCTAATCTTCTTACTAATAAAAGCTTCCCTTATTCTTTAATAGAAATATTATTACTATTAATTTATTATTATTTAGTTATTATATTATTGGAAATAGGTAGTCAATGTCAAATATTTATTTTAAGTAAACCAATATTAAGTAGGTACAGGTGCTTTTGAATTGGTCGAAACTAGTTTCGCGGTTCTAAATACTTACAAGACTTTTGCTTACTTGGCAAGAAACTCCATAAATACTCTTTTAAATAAATTCAAATTCAAATTACAAAATAGGAAATCAATTATTTTACAATGTTTGTATGTTTAATATATCAATTGATCAGCCTAAATGGCTGCTAATTTAGCTTGAAACAGTTGGTTAGCAATTAATGGCCAGTATACAGTAGTACTAAATCGATCAGCAATGAATGTCACACTAATACTAAACATATTATAAGCAGGATTGAGTGACCCAAATTGTTGATCCATTTAATCAAATTGTAGTAAGTAAACATTCAGGAGGTTATTTAAACAATGTAAACTGTCTTAACATATTTTGGTGATCCGATATATAAAATATATTATACTTAGGCATAATATTAGGTAGTTTAGATTAATCTGACATCTACTAGAATGTATAATATAATCGATAAAAAGAGTGTTTTGACGATGCGATTTGCGAAACTGTTGACTGACTGAGGGTTTCCATGAAGGATCACGGATTTGAATCCTAGCGTTTATACAAAAATAAGTGTCTATGTAGTCTCAATCATCTAGTATCTGTAACACGAGCCACATTGCTTAGCTCGAAACTAGATGGTGCTGTATCTCCAGATAAATGTATATAAATAAATGTATTTATTTATTCAAATTCAAATTCAAATTCAAATTCAAAATAATTTATTTCAAGTAGACCAGTATTACAGGTGCTTTTGAATTGTCAAACTAGTTGCACGGTTCCAAAAAGTAGGTCTATGGAGAAGAACCGGCAAGAAACTCCATAGATACTCTTTTAAATAAATAAAAATTACAATATAGGAAGTCAATTCCTTTACAATTTTAATTTGCTACATCAATATGAGACTAATGCAGTTTGAAGTGAAATGTATGAACTATTCACCCAAGACAAAATAAAACGAAATCAGAATGCCACCGCATGTATGAGTCGACCAGTCACCACCGACAGCACCCGTTCACGAGTATGACGTGTGCATCAGCGTCGCTCTACTCAACCATGTTGTAGGGAATAAAACGACCCGACACACAACGCCGCCATCGGCAGGACATTTTAGACATATTACTATCCCACTGTTGTGGCGGGCCTTGTCTCGTCTGAAGTCCACCATTATTATTCAGTCGTAGATTTTAC
Organism: Craniophora ligustri; assembly: GCA_905163465.1. Classification (NCBI taxonomy): domain Eukaryota; kingdom Metazoa; phylum Arthropoda; class Insecta; order Lepidoptera; family Noctuidae; genus Craniophora; species Craniophora ligustri. The sequence continues at coordinate 13,315,069 of LR990959.1, read as the reverse complement.
GATACTATACGTTAATTACTCCGTGAAAGGCCTTCCCAAAATCTTTTGAAACAAACAAGTGGACCACGGCAGTAGTATAGAAAATGAATAATTAAAATTTTGCATGGTTTCACCTTCCATGGCGATTTAGTATAGTTATTAAAATGGTACAACCGATGAAAGGGCCGATGTCGAAACAGAAGGGCGTACAATACGTGAACTGCGTTAGTAGGAACAATCAGCAATACTTGGTAATAGACCAAAATGAACTTAATATTTATAGTGTTAAGAGTGAAAAGTAGCGTACTGCCAAGCTTACTGATTGTACATACATAGTTGGAATTCGTGCCGAATTATCTACACTTGTGCTAAAGATACGTTTTCCCTTTTTATTTACATCAATGTATACGTATGTACGAGTTAAAAAGCAATATTTATAAAAGTATATAATATGTATAAAAGTATTCATTAATCAGGTTATTGATAGGAGCCTATTATTATCAACCGGGCACGAATTCAAACTCCGAGCTGCTACTAAAAATTACATGAAAAATCCAATAACACTTCGCTCGCTGGGAATTGAACCCAAGTTCTATTACTCACGACCACCGGACCAACAGACTCATCCTCACGGCAAACTGTAGGTGGCATAATATGATATTGTAATAAAAATACATTCCTAAAATCTCAAGGATTTTTTTTTAATGTAACGTAATGTAACTGAAAGTGCTAACTACTCGTTAACAAACAAGCGCACAACTTAAACACACAGTTTAGTGTATGTTTTATTTGCCCGCGGACACGGCAGCTAGTTAATAACACATCTAGCAACTTGGGGGTCGTTGTCGTCACAGTAATAGTACAGTGGACATATTTCCTTACTGCTAGATTTGTTTCCTTGTTGATACTAGTATAGTAGAAATTGGAGACTAGTCAAAAATGGATAAAAAGCTTATAATTATAAGTACGCCTAAGCCTATGCAGCTGTGGACTTTAAAGTCAAAAGTCTTGAGCTCGAACGCAAAGCTCGCATCACTGACTGACAAACATTCTTGCTTTTTTATCACGTGCTCAAACGGTGAAGGTAAACATCGTGAGGAAACCTGCACGCCAAGAGAATTTCTCAAAGACGTGTGAAGTCTGCCAACCCACACTAGACTAGCATCGATTACTGTAGACTAATCCCTCTCAAATGAGAGGAGACTCGTGCCCAGCAGTGGGACAATAAATGAGTTGATGATACCTATGTTAACGAAGGAAAACCAAAACAAACGACGAAGCTTTCGGTTTCTGCAAGCGGTGCAAAATAGGTGTTTCGGTTTTTACTGAAAACTATCCAGAACGATCTAAAAAAATAGAATAGATACATAAATGAATTGCTTCTACGAACAGAAACACACTTGCAACTAGCTTAATTAAAATAAATACAACATAATCGCTTAAGAAGTTTTGATTTGGTATCAGTTTGGTCTCGATGTTCGTTGAGATTCGTTTCGGTTTCGGAAAAAAGTGAAACTTTGATTTCGGTTTTAAAAACTAATTTCGGTCGGATATTTAAACACATGTATTCATGTGCTTTTCTGCTTTCTCGTTGGCCTGCGTCAATAAAAGGACAGAATTTCCTACTCATAGCAGTCACCAATACCACACAATACACGTACTTACACAGTGTAAAAGAAGAGGCCTCTTTTCTTTTTTCTCCGGATGTAACGTTTCTTCTGCTTTTATTCTTTGTAGTAACCATTGCTGAGTGATCCACTTCTCTTCCACGGAACCCTGCTTCAAATGTTGCTTCGATAAGTCCAAAACCAAAATTCTCTCATGATATTACATATTACATAAGGGACCGATCATAATGTCTTAATGATAAATGAGATCACAATTATCTCCAGGAAATGTATCAACTTTTAACATCACGCCGTCTTGATTCAATATTAGATTAGTTATGTTCGAACAAAAATCAATTTGATACATTTAACAAGTACATGCGGCTTCCTTCCTAAGATCATAAATCTTATTCAACGAGAAACACGTTCGAAGCGACCGATTGATAGAAAAAACGCTTTTACTTTGATTTTTGTGTCCATATGTGGGAAGTACTGGGTACTTACGCCAAGCGATAAATTCTATGAACAATCGTCATCTGTCTTCGTTACGAGAAATCAATTCGCGCTTCGCTGTCAACAACCTTGATTCAAAGATCAATAGAGGTTTGAAACAGATTGGACGTGAATATTTTTTTCTTATAAACACAGCTGTCTACGAATTGTTGCCAACATGAACACTCAGACCGGGATGAGCTGCCGGTGGACGTATAACAACGTGTTTAAGTAGTTTTAGGCTAACTATTAATAATTATAATCGTTGCAAATAATCATCGCCTATCTGTGAACTGTATTATAAAAATCATAAGGACTAAATTCCATCATTTACGCTGAACCGTGATGGTAAGACAAGGATAGCGCTATTCAACCCATAAAGCTGCATCCCTTTTTCACAACTGAAATACTGAATTTCCATGTGGTAAGACTGCAGACTCCTTGGTGTCAGTTTATTTTTTTAGAAGTTTTACGTTTTTATTTGGGAATGATGTCAAGTTTCGAATGCCAGCATTAACTTACACTACTCATATAGGCCGTACAAGTATGGGGGACCAATGATGGTTCGTATCTGCACGGAACATTTTTAATCTAAGTCGATAACTTTTCTGACCGCTATTACAGAGGAGGATAATTTTATAATAGTCAATAATTGCTAGAAATTGGACAACAACCGACAACATCGATTCGGCTATCTTTGCGAGTGTATGTATCTATTCGGTCTCATCTTAACTTAATGTAAATCTTTCTTGACCGATTGGGAATTTAGGAACCAGATTTGCGGAAGGTATTTATTTCAATCTTAAATGTAGGTTCTTCAGTCTAGATCTAGGTCTTTGGTATATTATAAATGATAAATGCATATTGTAAAATTTAACAAAGCTAAAATGATATTCAGTAGAGACCTAATAATACTTGCTAAGGGATATGCTCTCTTATTTCATCTGAGCCTAAAGCATATTGTCCTAAATGAGTAGTATAATAGCCGGTTTTATTTGTCAGGTGATAATAAAGAGATCCTAAATTGTAAATAACCTAGATTATCAGGATTCAGTTTCACGTCAGTCACTTTCTCATGAACCCATCGACCAATTGTCAGTGAATTAAGACACTCCTACAATCGGAGTGTCCCAGTAGTTACAGTTTTCACTTTAAACTCAAAGTACTGCCCAATTATCTGTCTACATATTATTGACCATCCGTTCAATTTATCATTATAATTTATACGTTCAACGATCAATTTACTATAACGAATGTGCGTACGTAAGTGATTCACTTTTACTTTTTCCAGAATGTACTTTTTCAAACAATTTCTTTTACGCTGTTAATTGTGATGATGGAATTGGAATGGATGAAAATTTATGATGTTATAATTGAATCGATGTTTTATTGGTATGAAAGATGATTTAATAATAATATTTAGTCTTTATTCACATAAAAAGTTACCTTTAGTTTTATGAAGCCCCTGATTTCTGTGCTAGGTTCAGTATTCTAGGTTTAGGTAGGTAGCTAGATAGTTCTATGTTCTGTGTATTTCAGAGATGAGTTTCCTTGATAAATGTCTCGTGTTAAGGTGTTTGTGGTCATACTTCTCCGAAACGGCTCGACCGACTTTAATGTTTTTTTGTGCATAATAAGTATGAGAATAGTTTGTAAAGTATTTATAACCGTCTAACCCCTCCCATTTTCTTAATCGTGATCTCAGTATTTTATATGGCAGAACAACTTTTTCCCAATAATGCTGAAAAAAATAATACGGTTTCTGGATAAATCTGTGCGTGTGTGTTTATATGTGTATATGTGTGTAATGATAACACAAGATGTTGTAATAATGTTAATTCAGTTTGCTATATCGAAGTTATATTATGAAACTGACTATCTTTTATTGCTTTAGAATTCCATATTGCAATCGGAAGTCGACATTCCAATGTAATTGGTGTGTTATGAAATGTGAGATAAGGATGCTGCATCCTATATTCTTGCGTCATAACACCAAATCAAAGTTTAATTGAAAGTGTTTCTTGTTCAAATAGAGACCAATCGATCTAACGGCTCCCGTATTTAATTTCCGATGTTCACAGATCAACGTAGTATGATAGATTAGTTCTTGTGTAACTACATACTGATCAATGTATTTGTTTGAACACTAGCTAATGCCTCCGACTTCGTCTGCGTACAATTAATAATTTTATTACATATGTTTTTGTATCAATCTGCTTATTTATTTCCTACCGACATTAATTCCGCATACCATCCCTATATCCATCCCTCTATTCGCATTTTAAGGAAAGATTTCTGGAACAAAAACTCATTCCTAGGCCTCATACTATCTCCATACCATATTTCATCTAAATCGGTTCAGCGGTTAATGCGTGAAGAGATCGCAGACAGACAGACATACTCTGGCATTTATAAAGCTAGTAGGTATGGATATGGATGGGTGAATTGTGTGTGATGGTTCTGTGTATATGACTGACTTGATCAATTCGGTGATAAATGTTTTAGAAATCAATATCCGTATTTAACTTAAGGCTCTCGAATCTCATTATACATAAAGTACATTAGTTACCGTTTTTTGTATCTTTTATTTTATTTACTGTTTAACATATTAAATTATACACATTTACAATCCTTGGGGGAGACCTATCTCCAGCAGTGGACATCTAACGATTGATTTGACGACCCAATTAGTCCAGCGGTAACACTGCCTTCTGTGCTATGGGTCCCGGGTTCCAATCCCGGTAGGGACAAATTTTTGTGTGATGAGCATAAACATTTGTATCCGAGTCATGGATGTATCTTTGTATAATATGTATGTTATTACAAAAAAAAAGTATATATGTAGTATATCAACCAACTAGTATCCGTAACACAAGCCTCGTTGCTTACCTCGGAACTAGATCGCGCTGTGTCATAATGACCAGAAATATTTATATAATTATGATGAACATGAACAAGACTTTTTAAATCTTCCATGTATGACAGTGCTTATCTTCAATATGTATGACTTTGCAATCCCTCAATGATGTTAAAGCAAGTTAAAGTGTCAAAATACATAAATGGCTCAACTTGTACTTGCTTGTGTTTAAGAGCACCTCTTGAAGACTTCTGACACAACGCAAAGGCTGAGTTGCGTGATATTACGAAATTGCAAATGAAATAGTTGACCATCGACCATCTTAGTCATAACGTAAACGTAACATAACATCACGCCTGTCTTTCCTGAGAGGTTAAGCAGAGATGTATTAATGCAATCCACATTTTGCCTGTATTTCTTTAGGTCCCATATCATAAAAGGCGAGCCTATTGTCATTGGGCACGAATCCAAACTCCGACCTGAAACTGAGAATCTCATAGAAAAATCTAATAACACTTTCCTCGAACTGGTAATCGAGCCCAAGACCTCTTGCTCAGCAGGCAGCAGCACTAACGACCACTAGACCAACGAGGCTGACCATCTTGTCTTTTGATAAGAACCTCTTTTTTTACTTTGAACATAGACAAACCTATAGAACGAACGATAAAAAAACAAATGAAGTTAAACTAAGGTCAATGACACTAATTTGTATGGAATTCTATTTACAACTTAAACATATATTACTAAATTCGAATTTTAAACATTACAAAACAATTATCAGTTTTTGAGATAAGTACTATGATTATTTTTACCGTTAAATTTCAAATAAGTTGAATTATGAATTAAATCTCTAATAAAACAACGGCGTTGTAATCCCTCTGGTTTACAATTGTTTTTATAGTATATCTTAAAGATGAATGTTCCCTTCATTTAACAAAGATAATCATTAAATTACAATTGATAAATAATAATTACAAATCGCAGGCACAATAGTAATAACTTTTGTGCACAGCATACAATATTTATAACTGTTTATGAGCCAAGTCTACAACTATTGTTAATAGATAATGTGATGTCATCACAACTCTTTTATAGCATAATTATAGAAACTTTATACATCAACCACTACAATAGGTCTTTTATTTTTAAAAGACTGGTCTTACCTTTTATTTAATCATTCTGAGACTTAAGACTTGAGCTCAAGAACTCTTTACGCTCAAATTTGACTGGTATTGCACGCACTAAAGAGATCTTTACATACCTAAGCTTGTTCGGTGTAATAATGTTCATTCTTGCTTGTTAAATAAAAATAAACTTCCCATAAATAATAAAAGAATACAATACTCTTAAGGGCCTAATTATTGAAAAAAAAGAAGGAAATAAAAATATTTTTTTAAAATTTTATATTTAAAATATTCAAATATTTTTCATTATTTTAATAAATTGTATTAACGAACACAGATTATCTCTAAACATCGCACCGAATTTGAATTAAGAATCTATCACAACTTGAAACAAATAAAAAGTGAAAACTACCACAGACTGCGGTTTTTTTTATAACACAATTAGCGTGCATGGGAACGCGAGAGGAAATGTGAATGAAATTTAATCCACGACGCGATAATATGATCTACTCGAGATAACGAGGTTATGTCACGATATTTGCGAGTAACACGATTATGTCATTACGATTAACAATAAATTCTCGTTTCATTTGACTTGAAGGTGCTAGTGACCGCACCAAACTATGACGGATTGATATAAATTGGATTGATTGGCTAAACTTTTGCTCACCAGAATAAATTAAATTAAAAAAGGGAAGTAAATCGTAACATAATTATACTATACTTATTCTTTGAACTAAAACATAATAACATATATTCTTTTAAGGGATTTTGTCGCGGTATATCGATATTATTTAATTCGGACGTTTCCGATCTGTCCGCCATTTTGTTGTAAGAGAATTCAATAGGTATATACCACGATAAAATTGCGTAAAAAGTACCTACTTTTTTTTAATGTCCAATAGGTACCTACCTTTTTTAACTTGAGCCCATAGTATATTTTACCCCATATCAAGAACGCTCTTTATTTGTAAGAAACATTTTTTCTTGACTACATGAGCTAATGATGAAAAAAAAACAAAATCTTCATAATTCAAAATTTTGTAATATTTAGTAATAGGTATAAAAAGTATGCTTTCAAACCATGTTTATCATTTCGATGTGATTTATAACGTATGATTTGATAATTTACGAGTATATGCATATTTCGAAATAAAGCATTTGAATTACCTATGCCTAATATATTCGCCTACTTAAATATTACTAGGCATTACTTTTATGAAGGTACACAATAAAGAAACAATTGAAAATTAGTATGTCACAAAAGATTTATGTTTGCCACTTCGTCGATGTTGCCATATGAAAGGAAGTATAAAACTTGGTATTTTTATTAAACTAGGAATTTTCTCATAAACTACTCGTACATTAGTACATACATACTTCATTGTATTTCAAACAATGAAACATGAGTCCTCATACCAAAGGTCTTGTCAAACGTGAGCACGGTTGACCCATAACTTAAAAAAACTCATATATTTATAAATAGCAGAGCTTGCAAACCTTGGGCATACGTTTATTGATGATGGCAACATTTATCACTACTTTCAATTGATTGTAAAAATGAATTAGCCTACTACTGGTACTACAATATTGTTAGATAAAGTTCTAATTAAGAGTAACTTCCTGTATGGTAAATATGAGCTCATTGTAGTCAACTCCTTTTTTTATTATACGTTTGTACGTAAAATAAAAAAAGTCTTTTTTAATTTTTACTATTACTTTAATAAATTCTTCAGCAGATTGGTGCACATTTTAACATTAAATAGCTCTAACCAGTGTTATGTGCAAACTAATAAACATTTTGAGTTAAACAATAAAGGATAAACGGTAGAGTTAAAGTTATAAACGTCTCGTTATCAAGTGTGTACAAAACGTTCACAATGCCTGTCAAAGATCCCCATAACAATCATTAGCAATTTTCTCATCAATGACTGAACATGTCATAAGCGGTCGTTCCCACGAATAAATCATTCATTCAAATTGAACGACGCAAAACGATATAGTTATTAAAATGTGCTTTTAGCTTAACATAACACGGTTTGAAGTGTATTGATGGCGGTGAGATGGACTGGACGTGTCAAAGATCGTGAGGTCGTTCACAATAGACCGAGGTTGGGTACACACTGAGTTTATCAGTCATTGTTATTGTAGAACAAAACGTTGACAGGATTCAGTTCACGAGGGTTTTCTAATAATTTATCATGTTTACTATATTTCCAAACGAACACAATGCACTATGCTATTCACTTAAATAAATCTATCTTCAGCTACAGGATGGACATTGTGAGGTTATTTAACAGAATTCCTACCGCTATGATCCGCCCTGCCCTGATCCAGATTTATTTGAAATAAGCGCAGCATCTTCTTTACTTTGTATCGATGTATTTGTCTTTTATTCAATTCAAACATTGATTAAATAATTAGTATAATAAGCCACGCCCTTTCAATTTCGCTTATTTCTTGTCCATCCAAAGGTTGTCTGGCAGGGATCGCTATTTAGAGATAAGACTGCCATTGTACCCCTTTTTTTTAAAGGTAAATATAATATTAATGTAATCTCTATATCCATCTTATGATGTATATTATATGTTACATTCTACCTATCTTTGTTAAAGAGCTTATGTCCATTATAATTAACCAAAACAATCTAGGACCAAAATGTTCCTTTATAACTAGCAATGCCATAAAACTCCACTACTACGAAACAAAACTAAATTACTTATATTTACCGTTGTAAACTATTAAAAATTAATCTACGCTTTGCGTTTATTACATTTCTATTAGTCCCCGAGCCATAAATAATAATGGAACAATCAGGGACATCCGATTCCATGTAATCATAATTCACATAACTGTGATACCGTTATTGCGAGCGAAATTTATTGTCTATTGAAAAACAATTGCTTACATCTGCCTACTGGCTTATTAATTTATGAGGTCGAATATTTCAAACGACTTGGTGTTCATTTAAATGTAATATCAGTTGATGCGGTGATGGCGTTATAATATAGTCTATAAAATGGCCAGGGATACTAAACGTGCCAGTTCTAGAGTCCCCATGTTGTTTCAGTATTCAGATTTTCATATAGTATCCCTGAATACCAAGTGTGTTATCATGTATAGATCTGCATCATAAAAAGACAGGTATATGCGTGCATGGACAGTATGAAAAGGGCTATCGGATTCACTTTCTTCCACGATCACAGAGGTAAGAATACTTGACTATTCAAGTAAGTAATTTTATATAGCAATGTAATAAAGGTAAGGTAATATTTTTCCCAGAAGACTTGTGTTTAATAAATGTAAAATATCATAAATTAAAAGTAAATTCATCCACTGATATTTTACATTTATTAAACACCCTTACGCTTAAGTAATACCTTTAATTCCCTAGTTTGTGTTTTCCACTTCGGTAACTGAAAGAATATTTCCATAAGTTTACCGCTCCATAGTCCTTTCTTTGGTCATGCATTTATTTGATATTTGGGACTCTGTCAAAAGGTGTAATTACAAAGCATACTAAACTTGACTTGACATAAGCGAAAAAAAAAGACTTCATAAATACATCGATCACGATAATTAAAATGCTTTAAAATTCGGGAAAGTTATTTACCTTGTTGGACTACGTCAGAAAATTGACAGAAGATCCCATTCGGCGGTGAAATCAACAACACATACACACACTCAGTACCCAGTGTACAATGGCCCCAACAATATGTCGTGTGTTATATAACATACATTGTGTCAGAGAGTGCTATCTCGTAATTAATCTGCGCGGTCCACAAATGGAGTCGCATGCCAGTGCGTGCAATCTTGTGTATTAGCAGCGACGAGACGGAATCACCATATCTATCACTTGGCTCGGACCACCATGATTGAGCTTTAATGTTGCGAAATGAAGCCGGATGGAATGAAGTCACGAAACACAATATACGTCCGTAGGTGAGTATGTCTATATATCAGCCTATTGCCATCCACGGCATCCACTACTGAACGTAGGCCTCCCCCAAAGAGCGCCAACCATCCCGGTCTTGAGCAGTATGTCTAATGATTCATTTTAATTGAACATGATCACATGATGATGTCAAGACATGATGTCCAAATGTTTTTTCGCTAAACACACCTAAATCTAATCTTGAAATAAACTCCGAGGAAACGCGCGGGAAGACAAGAGTCGTTTTCGCCCCATACATCTACCCTTCTGCTTCGCATAATTAAGCAAGACCTAGATGTACTGTAATAACAAAATCAGCTGTCGCACTCTAGAACAAACGTTTCTAGGCTCATACAAACATACGTACACTGCTTATTCCTAACTTATTACAGCACGTATTGATTCCTTACAATTACAATACAAATATATTCTAGACATTGAAATATCGTATTGTAAGATTTACAATTAGTAATACAGTATGATATTATTTCAATTTTACAATACGTTTTACGATATTTAATCAATACTTCTATACAACGTTGGTATTAAATACTTTCATTGTTGTATGAAAACCATAAAATCACACACAAAACACTTTCCACTGTGCGAGATCAATAGAAATCCAATCAATTAAGTAGGCGCTAATCGATTTGCATGCGAACCATAAACTATTTGTATGATTGTCAATGGAAACTCCGTGTGGTCTAGTGTGGGACCTCCAACTTGACCTCCGCAAAGGGCAACATTCCGTTGTTGAAGTTCGATGCATGTCGATTGGCGACCCGCTCAAGACACAAGCGGAAGCGTTTTAATAATAAATAAATAAATAATAAATAAATATTTCGGACACTTATTACACAGCGCCGTCTAGCTCCGTGGTAAGCAACGAGGCTTGTGTTACGGATACTAGATGGTTGATATACTACATATATACTTTTTTTTTTTGTAAATACATACATATTATACATAGATACATCCATGACTCGGATACAAATGATTATGCTCATCACACAAACATTTGTCCCTACCGGGATTCGAACCCGGGACCCATAGCACAGCAGGCAGCGTTAACTACCGCTGAGCTAAACGGGTCGTCGTAATAATGAAGAACAATATCGTACTTATATTTTTTTTATGCATAAAATATAATATGTATGTTCAGTTTATGAATATTTTTGTTTAGTAACATCCATAATTATGCATTAGGTATTTAATGCTTTATCGTTGAATTTATTGGGATTAAGAGGATTTATTAAGTAGTTCTATTAGGTTTACTCAATAGCATTTTGAAGTTTAGAATTGTTTACGGACCCGGATTAATACCTACTGAGGGGGTTACATGTACGGGGTAAAACGTACTAGTAAATTATCTTACTCTTCGCTTTTAATACGTAATCATATGAAACACATAGGTACTTAATTTCATATGAATTTACTATACTGATATTAAAATAATATAATTATAATAACAATTTATTTTTTCCAATTATATTAACAAAAATAAACTCAAACTCTAGTTTGTTAAATCGATAAAATGCATCCGCCACAAGCGTCTATTTTATACCAAACCACAAAATCGCCTGTGGTGATGAAAATCTAAAGATATTTTAACATTTAGCAAACCAATATAACCTTTATTAATACGGAAGATGGCTTAAAATACAATGGCTCGTATATTAGCAAATAATAAGATAACAATGAATTTCTTTGTAAAGGCATTAGAAGAGTTCTTTTATCTTTCACAATGTTGTGATATGCAAATAATAGCGTGACCTTTGTGGGTCAAGTTCTTTGGCGTTCCTGATTTGGTTAACAAAGAATCGCTGTTATTGGACCTATTCTCACCTATTCCAATTTTGAAAGAACACGAAATAGAAATGAACCTGGCCCTAATCAAATAAATCCGTCTTACAGATACTGCTCAATAAGATGCTTTCGTGACTTTTAGTTAGATCTAAATTCTACTAAAAACTCCTTTATCTTCTGTGTTTGAGCTGTGTACAAATTACCTATTATTGAAAATGTTAAGATCATCCCGTCGGAGATTATGATCTTCCAACAGCTGAACGGATTTTCTTTAATCACGTAGCCGAGAAAATTCTCTATCAAGTCAACTTTTAAACAAAAGGAAACCGTAACGAAAATTGGTTCATCCGAGTAAAACCAAAAAAACAACAAACTATACATATTTTTTTTTTATCGGACACAAATACCACACACAACTCACAAATCCGATACTTTACCACTAACCATGTAACCCTTTATACATTCTAGAATGTATAATAATAAGCTCCCAGTACATAACGTAAGCGCTAAACGTATGTACATTCCAGCCGAGTGCAGTGCTTCGCCACTTACCGTGTAATCACTTACAAGCGACAAAGGCATTAAAGCACGCACGAACTGTTTTTATTCAACGTGCCACTATTCTGGTGAATGCGAAAATGTTCCTCGAGAAATATACTCATGTCTGAAGAAAAATTGGGAATAAATACATCATTATCACTCATTTATTTATAGTCTCACTAGCCCGAGACTTCGTCTGCGAAAAATTTATAATTTTCCACCCTCCTTTTCCCCCTTTTAGGGGATGATTTTCGGGATGAAAACTATCCTATGTTCTTCCCCGGGACTCAAACTATCTATATACCAAATTTCACCTAAACCGGTTCAGAAGAGGTCTTCTTCGTCTTAAAGAGGTTCAGTTCTGGCCTTGAGTGGGTGGCGGACTACACATGCCGTTGAGGAAATACCACAGATACATACGTTTCATCGCAATGTTTTACTTCTCCGTTTTTATGCTCATGAAACTAAGAGGAAGATCACGTGACATGGACCCGAGACGTATGAAGTTGGAAGTCGCAGTCCGTAGTAGATCGCATTAATTTCAAGCTAGAAGCTTAAGGTTCTCACTAATTCAATTAGAACTACGAATGATATGGGCTAACAAGAGTCGACAAGAGAGTTCTTTTTAAGTTTTCTCCTTTTTCCTTCAAAACCAATCCTTTTCTTCAACAATCTCATAATTTACTCACGGATTTCTAACCGTAAAATATCCCAACACTAATGCGCTCTCCAGAATAAGACGTTAGGGTCAACATCTGGCCCTTTCACCTCACCTTAGCACCAGGCACCTGCAGCTTGATCCTCACGAACTTATTCCAGGCTATTTCCTTACTGGTGAACAAATTAGCCGCACTTATTTGCTGACCCCGCGCTGTAATGGCGTTATAGTGGAAATACAGACTCACTTTTAATGATTCCATCACGGTTTTGTCTCTATATGGGATACGATACAGTCGAAGATTGATTGAAGTTAGATTTGTTGTTTGATTGAAGAATTAAGTTGTTAATGTACAACTTAATAATTCACTCAGATTTTCTATATATACATATAAGTAATATGTTTTTAATTAAAGTTAAACCAATTACATTAAAAAAGTACATTCAATTTAAAAAATAAACTTTAAATTTGAGTCGGTGGCAAACAACCAACCTAATTACAATATAATTGCAATACATTGCTTCGTGCATTTTATTGTATTTATTTAGAAGTAAGTTTAGGCACTCTTGGAACTTTTTGCTAAAACCATATTAGGACTAATAGGACATTTCCAATTACTGAAATATTATTTAGGGCAACAAGCGAAGGAAGTTATAAAATAAAAACAACAGTGAAAGGAAACAATAATCGATATTTCGCATTCTAAGTACGAACATGAACATATTTATTTAATGAATCGTAAAATTTCATTGTTATATTTATTATTCACACTCACTTATTTAAGGCCTATTGACACTCCGACAATACTCTAAGACTTTAACAAGAGAACTTTCATTTCCCACCGGCGTAATAAAATGTGCATGGATATACGCATAAATACTATAATATAGTTTAATACATGCACTTTCTTTGTCTATTCAATGTAAGATTTACGCGTGTCGTTACAAACCACGCCTATGAGAACGCCCCTTAGTAGATACGTGAGTAAAAGATCGCTGTTCACGTGCGATTAGTCGTTATTTTCTGCGATTAATCGACCCTTTTACATAAATTATCTCTACTTTACAGTATGATATTGCGTTATTCGTTGGATCAAGATATAACAATTACAGTGCAATTGTTGATATTTTATAAGCAATACTGCGCCAGCTAAGGTAATTTTTTTTAATAGATGACCTTTCGTCCGTCGGAAAATAAACTTAACCGTCGGTCCCAGTTGTCATAGGAATACCTTTTGATAATATAAGGGTTAGTTGTAGTGAGAAACACGAAAAGCCTGACAATCAGTTTATCTCAGCAATCTGGGTGCGGGAAGTCTGATGGTTCAACTTATAAAATACTGACATTTAGCTGCACCTGGCTAGAATGCAAGCCAAGTAATTGCTGTACAGCCAAATAATTACAGCAGGCGCTAGAATTACACTCCAAAACGCTGTCATTAATAAAATCGCCGCATGAATGGGCGGGTACGTAGTATTGCTAAGTTTTAATTACACAGTATATAAGACTGTTATGTGTAACAATGACAGCAGTATCTCACTAGCATCGCTTAGGTAACCGAGGGCGGGATGCCCCGTCATAAATTGTGGTTGTCGTCAAAAAGTAACAATGGCCGTATAGGTGGGAATGCTTTTGTTTTTCCGAACGGATAATCTAAATTAGTAAAGAGAAATCAAGCGTTTTGAAAGGCAAGGTTTCTCTAATAGTTATAAATAGTTTTTTGTTGATGCACCAGAATACTGGAATCCAAAAACCTAATTGAAATTATACTACTTTTATGAATTTTATCGCGGTATATTAGGTATCCGAGCTGTGGCAGCCTAGTGGTGTGACCAGTGGACTGAAATGTCAAAGGTCTCACGCACAACTGACTTTTCGTAAGTTATGTGCGTATTTATCACAAGCTCAAACGGTGAAGGAAAACATCGTGAGGAAACCTACATGCTTGAGAGATTTATCTCAATGGCGTGTGAAGTCTGCCAACCCGCAGTAGATAATAGTCCGCCACGCTAGACTATATATAGCCTAATCCCTCTCAAATGAGAGAAGACCTGTGCCCAGCAGTGGGATGTTAATGGGTTGATAATGAAAATAATGATATTAGGTATTTAATCTCAACGACTTTACAAGTTGACAGCATTCATAGTCATGGGCAAAATGTAGGGTAGTGCAATAAAACGCGATAAAATCTGCAAGGAGTAGTTTGATTATATTTAATTGTCTACTATTCGCGTAAGTGTAAGAAATATACTTACTTATCTCATTATTTAATTTGAATAAAACGGAGCCTCCTCCTAGTCTTGCTACGTATACACAGAAGAATACTTTTACTACTCCTTAATCTGGTAATTTATCCCGCGGCCTCACAACAGAAAACAGTAGACCAATGTATTAGTTAAATAATAATTACTATAATGAGTAAAGACAAGGCAACGATACAGGCGATCTTCATATCACCGTTCACAATTCACCATAGATAGAATTCTATTTAATATATTCGAATATACGATAAAGGAAACGGTGAAAAAATGCGACCCCAAAGAAAAGTTCACGGTAATTTAATCGCCCAATCACAAATAATATCTAAGTAATCACCAAAAACAAAAGGAGGTATCGAGCGAATTTGTCTATACAATGTTACCAACATGTTTCAAAACGTACTGCAGTAAGATATTTCTTGTAATCGTATGTAGTGTCTTCCGGCGGGTTGCACAACGTACCACAAACGATCTGTTTTCACTAGAAAGCTGTATCCAATATGTGTAACACTAGAAGAGCGGATTATCTCAAACCCTGGATATTAATGTAACTGCTAATGAAAGTTGGGGTTATTGAAATGGAACTGTAAGAAAATGGAGCTGGAGTCTAATATTACTTGTCCTATGTAGGGATATATATTTTTATACTGCCAATCTGAAAGCTGTTTCCTTTTTAAATACCTCAATACCCAATTTCAACTATAAGTAAGTATTAAGTGAGTTCCGAACATTTTCAGTGTAACGAAGTAATCTAATCAATCTACTTCAATTATTAAAAGCTGGGAAAGTGGAAAATAATTCATTATTGAAAATATCTGGCTATTTTTCCTTACGTACTTACGCACATTTTTCCACCTTTTGTGACCTCGTTCAAAAACGTCATCTTGGTGTAGCAAACTACGTCAAGATGACGTGAGTGAGTACGTATACTGATATTTTTGGATCTCAATGTTTGTAAATGAGTGAAAATTGCAGCATAAAAGCCTAAATACGTTATTATTTATTCACAAATCCATCTTCAGCCGCCTAACAAATTTTCCCACAGACTATATTTAAACGTCCAATCAAAAACACTTCACCAATTCTATAACTACATGCAGATGTTACCGATATCCGCAATTTTAATTGGCAGTACTTTGATCTGTCAATATTAAACTGTTATGACCAACAGTTCAGGCGGAAGTGAGATAATTGCCGCGCTAATTGTGTACTAGCAGGTGATACAACGATGTGGGACAGGTAACTACACTGTGACGCAATGGAAACCACTCGTCGGACATGGGAACACTAATACAATGGTGGTTTCTTGGAGACGTTGAATAACCAGATAGAAAATTGGTTTATCAGTTTTGGCCGCGCAAATAAAATACATGTCGTACCTCACTTTTCGTCTTTTTTTCTAGCACTCAGTTCAAAACAAGGATGTGACATGTTATTATTTGTCAGTGTATATGTCTGTCTGTAGCGTCGACTTCATTATAAAACTGATTTCAATGTAGTTTTTTGATTTCGTATTAATTGATTTCAAAATTATCACTTCATCTAATCTAATCAATCAATCGACTACGATAAAAGTAAATAGTTTTGTCAATTGCATGTTGACGAAACTATTTATTGTAGTTCTACTGATTGTAGACTGCCTCATTACAGTCTGGTGATCGAACAGTGTAGTTCAGTGTGAATCGCGCGGCTGGTGAAGAAGGAAAGGAGAAGATGTTGCACTTGATGCCTATGTCGACCAGTGTACCGAATTTGCAGCAAACCCGACTTCAAAAAAGGAGGGGGTTTTCTCAAATAGATAGATTTTTTTTTGCTACTTCAGAACTTTAGCCTGGGTAACCCCACACTCTCTTATATGAAGCAGATGAAGTTGCGTCGGTCAGCTAGTATTAGTACAGGTATAGTTTAATAGCTATGAACTCTATTAAATTGATTTGTAAAGTCACAGAGTATAGTCTTCACAGTTCTTAAGTTCTTATTGATCTGCATAAACACACTGAGTGTAATACAAATCGGGGTTAAATGGTACGGGTCGTTGGTCATACACGAGAAACCATTATATCGCGCAACCATATCGTATGCATCTCATACCACGCCATTGTTTGTCTGCAAGCAACCATTAATGTGTAGAGAAATTATTACTTAACGATCTTGTACTTATAAATAGGGAAGTGAATAATGTTGTTAAAAAAATTACTAAAGTATTTTCCAAAGAGGTTCTATCAGGCGCAACTTCATACCTCTTTTCTATGCACAGATTTCTTAAAAAATACAGTCGAATTGATAACCTCCTCCTTTTTGAAGTAGGTTAAAAAAAACAAAAAACTAAGCAACACATACTGGGAATAAAGTAAAAAGGTAGGTATAAAAATATAGCGCTTAGTTGGTTAATGTTACTTTTTCTGTACCCAAAACTACTAATAATCAGTATTATATCAATTAACTAAAATTTAAGTATATATAATATATATTCTACGCACGCAGATAACCCAACACATCTATAGGTATAGAGAAGATTGATGGTTGAAGAAGACTGTGTCTATGAACCGTGTTTATAACGACGGATTGATGAAGAACAGCTTCTAGCGTCAGGGCAGATTCTAATTTTAAATTCTCCCAAGATTCTACCACCATCATCACTCAGTAAGTGAGCTGAGGAATGTCTTGAAAGTCTTACAACGGACCGCTCCAGGCTAAATCATAGATTATATAAACACAATCACCCAAA
The DNA here is from genome assembly GCA_905163465.1 of Craniophora ligustri. NCBI lineage: Eukaryota > Metazoa > Arthropoda > Insecta > Lepidoptera > Noctuidae > Craniophora > Craniophora ligustri. The sequence continues at coordinate 13,297,086 of LR990959.1, read as the reverse complement.
TATCAAATGAGGAGACAAATGAGCCAATAAATCAATAATCACAGTATTTACCAATCACAAATCGGTATCTTAATCTAATTACCTAAATTACAGTAATTACATTCGTAATAAAATCGAACGCGGGACTAGACAATGAATAATTACAGATCTATTTTTTGATAATGCTAAACTTTCTGCCAGTAATCGACTTCCTTGCTGTTTTACAAGTTTAATATTGCGGGTGGCAACATTTGGAACATAATTTTACTGCTGGCAATTTAAGATTTTATGCGACTACTAGCGCCATTGTTGACTACAAACGTAATTTTGTTATAACATAACCAGCAATATGTTTGTTTAAATGGCTTTTATTACAATAGTGTAAAGTCGAATGGTAATAATATAAATGTTCAATATATTTATGTAACAGAATTTGTATGTTATGTAATAAATAATTGTGTAATAGTTACATATTTATATGTTAAGTTAACGTTTAGCCCTTGGACATTAAACATTTACTATCGACATACAATGCTGATTGTGATGATAAAACCACAATCTTTTTTTTAAGTGTTACTTCAATCGTTTGACTAAGAAAGTTTATTTGGTATATACAGAGTGAAGTTTTCAAGTGAGTTATAGGTGGTCAAATACAAAACTAAAAGAAATATCGAAAAATACTCAAGGTGGTGTAATTTGGTGTAATAATAATACAAAATGATTAGGTCTGTTTCCCACCTAGGAATAATGAATTAATAAAATGTTGTATATGTTATGTAAGTAGCAGTTTTAATTTTCTTATTTTTTTTTTAAGTTGGGCCCGAAGCGAATATTGCTCAAAGAGAAAGAGTGTTTCCTTATGTTGTTCTTTGAGTTATTTTTGTTATATTTTTGGTAGAGATATGTAAATATAGTGACGGATTAGGCCATCGACACCAACTTAAAAAAATCAGCCTGTATATTCCATTAGCGTTTCCATCTTATAGATATATATGATATAAACTGATCACAACTTGTGATTAGTTAAAAATAAAATATCAATATTGTAACTATTATGAATGGAACATGTATGCTCATATATTTTACGTACCTCATAACTTTAAGCATAAAATCATAAAAGAAAAACCTATAAAAACAATCTACAGTACTTTTAGAAGTGATAGCAGATTGAAATATCGACGACACGAAAAAGAATATTATAATATTCACAGTTTTCTATTTCAAGAAACCATTCAAATAGGCATACATACATATATTTTTATTGTTAACTCGAATGTTGTTGTCTGTAACAACAGCCAGTATTAGAATCAAACATTTACAAACGGGCAATTCACAATTTGAGGCAAGCTAAAAGCAGGCAATTCGAGGAAACACCCTTTCAAGTTCTAGCAAATCCGAAACGGATCTTCGTCATTAATGGATTAACTAGTATCGACTCTTTAATTTATCCATACGATTATAATATCACTAGCTAGAGTAATCTACAATAATTTTATCTTGACAATTTATTTAGAATTTGTATTTTTTGCTATTTCGTCTGCGTAGAACTAACTGTATCCAATCTGCTTTTTTATCCAATCTACTTCTATCTACCCTTTAAGAAGATATCAATTCCTCATACTTGCTCGCCCCCCCCCCCCCCTTTCGCCCTTTTAAGGGACGTATTCCGGGTCATAACTATCCTATGCCCTTTCCCGGGACTCAAACTATCTCCATATCAAATTTCATCTAAATCGTTTCAGGTCTTAACAGACACACAGACACACTTTCACATTTATAACATTAGTATAGATATATTATATTATGGATATTATGATATGCAGTGTGTGCCTAACCCCATTTTTTAGTGCAGTTAATCTTCATAGATAACCCGCCGCCTGGGATACTGAACATCTACATAGCTGAAGACTAAACGACACACACGCACTGCGCTGCCCTATCATCGAATCCATGGGATTTATGAACACATTCTCTATTACCCCGAGTAAGAAATGTACCGACCTAATTTCAAGTGGTAGTCTTATTATAATTTCTGAATTAAAACAACTTTTCACTGATATACTTATCAGAGCTCGGTGAGGGAGTGTCTATACCGACAGCATGAGCATTCCGTTTGCTGTCAGTTTAGTAACTCCCTTCTTATAAAGAAACCTACGCGGTTTCTACACGGGCGGCAACGCGCGAGCGACACCTCTGGCGTTGCAAACGTCTATAGACTAGTTAACCGCTTACAATCAGGCGGGCCGTATGATAGATTGCCAACTTTGTGACATTAAAAAAATACTGAATTTATTATTTTAAACCTGGCATTTCGTATCCTTTAAAGCGTCTATGGTCAAGAGCGATATAATCCGTAGAAACTAGTTTTATTTCAATGTCTTATATTCGCGAAAGTGAAAATAATATTTATTTAGTGATTGATTAGTGAGTGGTCTTTAACTTTAGTTATATTGTAAAGATTACAACAATCACAAACGGATACAGGCCATAAAAAGCACATGCCTCATTTGCATACACCTGATTAAATCTATACTTTACTTCCCAGTGACCGGCAAATGTACATACATAATTGATTTCACTAACAATTATGTCATAGAAATATTAATATTGAATAAGCAGTACATATCATATTGTTTTGTACTCTAGGTAAATACAAATAGGGTAGTTTTCAGTTTTGAGTCGGAAACCCACCATACAACCCTAAACTACAAAAGTGTACTGTGACCATAAAAATAACTACATATTAGAGATACTGACATAGACAAAATCATAAATTAAAAAAAAAAACTTCCGATGTTCTAGTGGGCGCATACATGATTTCTGAACGTGAAATCCTGGTTTTAATTCCCTTGTTGAGAAAAGTGTTATTTTTTTAATTTCCTAAGAATTTCAAAAAAAGGCTAGGAATTTCTATTTATGCCCGGTTAATGGCAATAGACTCGTCCCCAGTCCATGCATGTGATTCGAAAACATATCGCCTAAGTGTTGGTATACGTTAGCACATCTCTACCTAACTCTATTACAGGTGATGATAAGTCGTCATGTAATAATTTCAATAAGGTGTTCATATAATAGTTTCTAATTTAGTAGCGACACATTACCCGCATGTCGGTGTTCATTAATTCTACTCGATTGGACGTGGCGATGGCGCCTTGTAGCTGTTCTGCGGGTTTACGAATTACTAATTCGATCGTGTGCACTTCCCTTTAATTATTTATCGATTACAATCGCAACTCGTTAAACATATCATCTAACTTTGGATGGTGGCAAAAACTATTTTAAATCGATTGAAAGTGAAGGTGTCGAATTTATCGCGATTTATTAAGTATCTCTTGCAAGAGTCCAAACAACAATAAACCCTATGATCTGAAAAAAAAAAAACAATATTTTGTACAGCCATATATACCTATCAATTTTCCATATTCATACTTAATATTTCATCATCATCAACCCATTTATGTCCGACTGCTGGGCACGGGTCTCCTCTCAATTGAGAGGGATTAGGCTATAGTCCACCACGCTAGACTACTGCGGGTTGACAGACTTCACACTCCATCGAGAATTCTCTCAAGCATGCAGGTTTCCTCACGATATTTTCCTTCACCGTTTGAGCATGTGATAAATACGCACATAACTTTCGAAAAGTCAGTGGTGCGCGCCTTGGGTTTGAACTCGAGACCTCTGACATCTCAGTCCACTGGTCACACCGCTAGGCTACTACAGCTCATTACTTAATATTTATTTATCTCGATTCAAATCAATATGCAATAACAATCATGACGTAACTTCGACAAATGAGGCAGGCAGTAAACGCAGCCACATTAACAATCAAGCATATATCCTTGTTCAAGTGTGCAGAACTAAATATAACGAGCAGTTCCCACGACAAATAATTAAGTATTCGCTTAAAATTATTTACTGCTACGGTTTTGTAACAATTTGTTTACTTATATAATTTTAGAATGATTGAAAGCATACAACCTACGTGCAGACAGGCAGTTGTTTTTTTCTCTCTTAAGCAAAGGTCGTGATAATTCTGCCAATGAAAGGCGTAGGGAAGGATGATAAAATTTTGCACATTTTCATTCAACATGGTTTTCGTCGTATATTTTCCACTATCCTGAAAATATTTGAAGTGAAAAATACATGCAACAACGGAAACGATATCTTATTCGGATAAATGTTTTTCAGGATTGTAAATAATATGCCAGGAGAACCACCCGGAAAAAACACAAGAATGAACAACGAGTGTTAACTTAGAAAGAATCCAATATGAACTCGGATTTGATGCTAAGTTGCTTAAATCATAACATCAGTTTAATCATGATGATTTCACGAGATCTTCCGTAAAAAATCTAATGACGCAACCATCGAAAAGTTGTCCTGTCCGAAAAATGTGCAACATTGCAAAACAAACGAACAAAGACACCGTGGGAACAATAAACACCAGTCCAGTTGGCTGTCCACAGATTAACAAGTGTGGTGTTCAACGCCGTAGAGCTGTGACGATGTACAATCGTGAAAGTTGGTATCGAGTGCGTGGTATCGAATATCTTTCGTTGCGCGACGCTCTGATTGACACAGGAATAGGCCTCCGACTGTGTACCAAGTTGTGGTGCCTACATTCACACAAACCAACAATACCTTGTAGATTTTACGATTTGTTTCACTAATGTTGTTATGTAGGGTTGGCTAGTCTAGAGTAGTCTTGATCAACCAGAATGATTTTTTTTCTCATTTTCGCTAATCCAAGATTCGTCCAAGGCTCGCTAACGGCATTGAAGCACGTTCGCAAGCTGCGCTGCTGTTATAGGTACCTCTTAGTATTACTAACCAGTGAAACTTACTCATTACCAACCTATGCTTACTTCATATTATTAAATAAATAAATAAATATTCCTGGACATTATGACACAGCGCCATCTAGTACCGAGCTAAGCAACGAGGCTTGTGTTACGGATACTAGTTGGTTGATATACTACATATATACTTTTTTTTTTGTAAATACATACATATTATACATAGATACATCCATGACTCGGATACAAATGTTTATGCTCATCACACAAACATTTTAATGACATTTTATTACATTTTTAAATAAAATGCTGGGACTGGAGTTAGTAAGCTGAAGTGGTAGTGGGTAGGGCACAGCTCCAAGAATCGATGATGAACGCTGGGGCGGAAACGTTCTAAAGGAAACCGCAGCGTGATATAGCCTCCAACAATATAGATGGAGGACCTGGTTAAGGCCGCTGAAATTTATTGGATGCGAGTAGCATACAACCTTTACAGCGGTGAGCGATGATAACTCTTTATATTTGTAGCAATTATTTAATTATTATTCAATTCGATCATATTATAGGATAATAAAACATTCCAAGTGATTCTAAAATTAGGGCATTCTCAGACGACCACACAACAAAAACAGTCGCGCATCGCCAACCCTAGAGAAATTAATGCAAAGAGGTTTCAATGACACTGTAACTCTATAGTAACTTGTGCCCAATCGACGAGTGTTTCGGTTAATTTACCTCATAATCTACGATGTTAAGGGCCCCGCTAATGGTGTTTATTGTCCGGCGTTCTAGGAAACACAGCAAAAGCTTTCTTCTAACAAATACGCGAAGCGTGGCTGTGCAAAATTACAAAGGCATGCCGCGTTTAGAATTAGTTAGTACCAACTCGTTTTCACTAATGACAAATGCTTGTTAAGAAACAATCAGACTTTTAATGTAAATGCCTAAGAAATAAGTTTAGTAAATTTTCATGTATGGTTTTTAGGAAGGCAGTTTTTATTATATTTTTATTTTTTTTATGGAAATAAGGGGCAAACGGACAGGAGTCCCCACCTGATGGTAAATGATCACCGCCGCCCATGGACATCTGCAACACCAGAGGACGTGCAAATACGTTGCCGGCCTTTATTTTATACATCTATTGTTATAAATAGGTATTAGGTGTTAATAGTAGTAAATACACGTACATATATGTGATAAAATAAAATGTTTATGCAAATAGTGGTCTCTGGAGTTCGAATTTAAGGCAACTTTCTTCGAGTCATATGCGTATTATTTTATAACTCGCTAAAACGTGCTGCAAGCCTAGGGGAATTTTTTCGACGGCATAATATGCAATCTTCCACATCGCACTCCCAACGTGAGAGAAGAATCGTCCCCAGCAGTGGGACAGTACATGAGTTACTTATAAACCTCACCGTTGTGTTTTTGCTACGGTTAGTAAAAGTGAATCCTTATGTATTATTTTCACGTGATTAAATTATAGCGCAGATCATGTTGAAACCGAAGATTAAGAAATTAGTTCTCGGTTACAGATCTGTGGAGGGAGGAGTGAAAATATCTAACCAATAAGAACACAGCCCTTTAAAACAAGAGTTATTGTACTCTCTCGGTCCTTGAGATTCAGTCGCAACAGGTAATACATAATGTTAGATTTCGACTACCGGTAGTAAGTGATTAAAGATCGCACTGTGTATTGCACTGTGTTCTCCTTCTAAGGCAGTTCTTTCTATGCTTCATGCGTATGTAAAGGAGAACTAAAATGGGACTGCTGTGCCGTCATACCATCTGTCTGATTCTCCAAATCTGATGATAGAATAATTATCAAGCCATTTCCAGTCCCAATGCTGGACATTAATCTCCTCTCATTAGAGAGGCATTAGGCTAGAGTACAAATCGAGACCTTTGACTTTACAGTCCATTCGCCACAGAACAAAGCTATCACAGTTCATTACTGATGAGCTTCTGAGCTATTCATGATGGAGTAAATTCACCGAAAAGCCTACATATATTCTATAAAACATAGATAATCTTAAACTTGAAACCAAACCCTTTTTTTCTTTTTTTCTACATTCGAAGCTTCAGTAAATTGTTGTTGAAAATTTAGGTCTGTTCCAGTTAAAGGCGAGTAAAGAGGCTTGACTATATTTTAGCGCTATAAAATGGAGTAGTGTTTGACTATTTGGCTAGAGACTGTCGAGCTTATAATGAATCGATTATAAGTGCTATCAGAAAAAGTAGACAAGTAAGTGTTATTCGCTAAATGTACATGCACACGTTATCAAATAGGAATCGGTTACCTGTAACGCTTCAAAATTTGTTTAATAAAAAGAAACTATAAGCCACAGTCACCCTGTGTTCAAAACTAACTTTTACTTACGTATCTTAGCTATGTCAGAGCCTTTTCTACCGTCAAGTTTCACACAGCCTATTGTTAAATTAGTCAACATTCTAAGCCTCACATTCCAGCCCAGCGTCAGGTCACTTCGAAGCCGGACCACTTAAAAACATAACGAGCAAAACACTTTCCCACGACATAAATTGAAAGGGTACTTTGCAGCTTACTCAAGTTACTATACGACCAACATTTCACTGCTAGTTTCCATAAACAACCACAGTGTAAATAATACTGCTACAGCCAGTTACATCTTGTTGGAAACCTATGCGGATTTGTAGGTGACTTATTTATTCTGTGTACATTCAAAAAAATGTCGAGGGTCGTGGTTATTGCGGTGCGTCTAAACATGTCAAAGTCACAATGAGCTATTGGCATGCTTTGGTTATTTATGTTTAAAATATTTTGATGCAAATGGATTTTAAAGTTATTTTGGTAGTTTTGTTGGTATTATTAAAAGTAAGTAGTATTTCAAAATGTAATAGAAAATATTAAGTTCTTAAGACGTGTGGTACTGGCAATTAACAAGATATGATAAAACATAAGTTGACAGCATTATCCTGTAGTTTTCGCCTCCCCATATAAGGAAGGCGTGTGTATCTTGTATATCCATATATATGTATAATTAGTATCTTCTCTTGTGGAACTGTAGGTCAGCTCAGACATTGTTTTTGAGCATTTACAGTCGCCTGTGTTTATATGATCTTTGTAACTCTTACTTTAAGCATGTTGCTCTTTTAAGTTCGCAGGCATTTTTAACTGGTAACGCTGTATTATTTTTTACCTCAAGACTAATAAAGGCTATATTATGTGGAAATAGAAATATACATATTAATTATCATACATACAAAATCAGTATAATTTCAATGTGGAAATATATTTTTAGGGTTTAAAACTAAGAGTTAATGCATCTGTGTGGAAATACAAAGGGTTTTATTAACTAGTATATATCTACATAAGAACATTACATATGATGTAATTTGATTTTGCTATCGTAAAATCTAGAATGTATACCTAACTGTAAAAATACTAACCAGCAGGCAGTCTGAGCTTGTCATGCTTACTCGAATTGCCTGTTGATAGTGTTATGTTAAGGGTTTTTTATCCCCTGCTAGAAACTGTTACACCCGTCATGCTCGTGAACAGGTACTGTCAGTTGGGAAAGTTGGCCAATGCACACACAATTTTTTTTTATGGTGATTAGAGGACAAACGAGCAGGTGGCTCACCTGATGGTAACCGCCGCCCATGGACATTTGCAACACCAGAGGCTTGCGAATGCGTTGCCAAACCCCATAGAAACCGTTCAGGTTTCTTAAAATAGGGAGTTACTGAACTTACAGCAAACGGAATTCCCATGCTGTCAGAATGGTCACTCCCCCAATGAGCTCTGGTAATCTTACTCACTCGCATAAAGACAACTATTGTTGATTCACTGCGGTCTTCTGTATGGCGGAGGTACTTCCCCAGTCGGGCAGCTTAATTTGAGCGAGAAATCTCGCTATGCCCTTCCTCCTACAAAATCCTACCTGTTATTGAGTTTTTCTATGAAATTCTCAGTAGCAGCTCGGAATTGAATTCATACTCCGTTGATGGCAATAGGCTCGCCCTCGATTGCATGGGACCTTAAGGCTTGAACACACCGGTGATGTAGGTATACATTAATACACCCTTCCGAGGTGGGTTTCAAGGGGCGCTAATATCATGTCACACAAATGAAAAAGTTATTAGGTACTTACTAGAATCAATATAATAAAGAGTACCTACTATTTAGTAAATGGTTCTTCTTGTCCTATTTAAGAAAAATACCAACTATCAATACGTATACTTCTGAGTTTTTTTAAGTAATTTATCTCAAACGCTGTATACTGAGGCACCACTGTCAAGTTTCAAAAACGTAGATCCAGGGCTGATGATTGATTGAAAGATAATTAATTTTAAAAAATTTATTTTTAAAAGAGTGCCTATGGAGTTTCTTGTCAATTCGTCTACATAAGACCTACTTATTGCAACTAAACAAAAATGTTCAACTACAACAATTCAAATTTTATAATTCGATCAATCAACTGTAACTGTAATATTAGTCTATTGTTAAAATAACATATTTGACTTTGACTTTAATTACCTAACAGGTAGGCAGGGTTGTAGGTACTGATGTTGTAGATACACTCACCGTTGCAATAACACAACGACAACAACAAAAAAAAAAAAATCCATAAGTGGACTCAATGTTTTATTATCAGTTTTAATATTCTTCCCAATAATATTTTGTTTTATTTTGTAATAAACCTGCCCACACTTTATGTCCTAGATCTGGGTGTACTGCTTTAAGCAATTGAACACTTCGGTCCTTCAATGATTTGTCAGTTACTCCACCCAAGCTGTCCAATATATTCCCTAGTAAATTCTTCCTCTCATCTGACGTCATTTCATTATACATCTCACGTACTTGTTTAATATTATCGGGCGGATCTTCGAATATTTCTATCAAGTCAACACTATTTTTCTCAATATAAGGCACTGGTCCATGAAACGAATTTGGATAATAATTAGGCGTATTTCCTTGATTACTGTACGTCAAAATTTCACTTATTGGTCTATTTACATGAATGGATTCAAAGTTTCCCCCCAAGCGATAATACTGAGCATCTCTGTAAGCCAAACGACGCGCTTCGAAGAGTTTGTCAGGAGATCCAAGAATACCTGGCACGAGATTACAAGGACAAAAAGCTAACTGCTCAATTTCAGCAAAATAATTAACTGGATTCATATTCAAAACGAATTTACCCACAGGTCTTAATGGATACTGTTGTTCAGGTAAAAGTTTGGTTACATCGAAAACATCAAAGTCTGCATTTTTGACGTCGATTTCATTCAAAACTTGAACACTTACTGTCCAACTGGGAAAATTTCCTGTCTCTATAGCATTATATAAATCTCTATTGGCATAATCAGGATCTAGTGCCGCTATTTTCTGAGCCTCAGCTGATCCTAAATTCTTGACTCCTGCATCAGGTATCATATGAAAACGTATAAAATATGTTTCTCCATGCTTATTTACTACTTGAAAAGTGTGAATTCCAAAGCCAGGCATATGCCTATAACGATTAGGGATACCTAGATTACCAAATATATACATGTAAATATGAATACTTTCAGGCTGTAAAACTAGGAAATCCCAAAACGTATTTGAGTCATACAAAAAAGTTTGCGGATTCTTTTTTCGCGTATGTACGAATGCAGGGAAACGTAGGGGATCCTTTATTACGAACACAGGTGTGTTGAATCCAACTAAATCAAAGTTTCCATCTTCAGTGTAGAATTTTATAGCAAAACCTCTGGCGTCTCTCGATGTATCTATGCCACCTACTTCTTGAACTATCGGGGAAAATCTTGCAGCGATAGGAGTCCTTTTTCCAACTTCGTTGAATAGTTTTGCTTTACAAATGTCCGTTACATCGTGAGTAACTTCAAAGTAACCAAAGGCTCCACCACCTTTAGCATGAACCAATCTTGGAGGTATTCTTTCACGGTTCAAATGAGTTATGGAATCCATGAAAAACTCATGGAAAATAAGTCGTTTGTTTAAAGTGCTACTAGCATCTTTATAATTAATTGGTGCTCCAAGTGAAGTTGTCATAATACCCACCGGGCCCTGAAAAAGATTTTAATATCTTAATTAGAATTTCTAAAAAAATACAAAAAATCTTAAATAAGAAACACTATGTTCTTCAGCATGCTATATGACTGTTGAGATTGTATATGATTAGACGATCCTTAACATACTTAATTTTATATACCTATTTAAAACATATTTTGCACAACCGCTCAAGGAAACCGTTTTATATGGTCGGAAATTATTTAGTGCCTTAATTACTAATCTGAGTAAATTCATGTTCAACGAACAAAACCTTATATACCTAAATTTTGTATTAGTGTATAGTTTTTAATAATATAGATATACGATATGTGATATTATCTATATATATGAAAATGAATCCCTATTTCCCTTGGTCACGGCATAACCAGAAAAGGGCTTCACCGGATTTATTGATCTTTTTTTAAACGTTTTCTTTAACTTTGTAGAAGGCTTTTAAGGGAAAAAATATTTAAAAAATTACGCAACATATTTAAAAAAAAAGTTAAGGACTATTAACTATGATATTAACGCTTTTAATCTAACCTTATCAGATTACATAAAAAAATAAAAATTTACATTTTTACAACAGTTCGCGCGATTGACAGATCGTCTGCTGTAAAGATCGTTATATCGTTAAATATCGTTAATGGTTCCATATGTCGGAACATTTTTTTACATTTGACTTCCTGCGACAATAAATAAATAATAAATATATAAAAAAATACCTGTAATGCCCGCGACTTCGACGCCACCAATACCAACGCCATCAATACCTACGCCAACAATAACGACGCCACCAATCGCCATCAATACCGACGCCATCCATACCGACGCCACCGATACCGAAGCTATCAATACCGACGCCAACAATAATGACGAAACCAAAACCGACGCCATCAATTCCGACGCGTTCAATACCGACGCCATCAATACCGATGCCATCAATACCGACGCCAACAATACCGACGCCTTCAATACCGACGCCATCAATGCTGACGCCATCAATACCGACATCATCAACACCGACGCTAATAATACCGACGCCATCTATACCGACGCTACCAATACCAACGCCATCAATACCTACGCCAACAATAACGACGCCACCAATCGCCATCAATACCGACGCCAACAATACCGACGCTTTCTATACCGACGCCATCAATACCGACGCCATCAATACCGACGCCATCAATACCGACGTCATCAACACCGACGCCAACAAAAATGTAGAAACCAAAACCAACGCCATCAATACCGACGCATTCAATACCGACGTAATTAATACCGACGAAATTAATACCGACGAAATCAATACCGACACCATCAATACCGACGCCATCAATACCAACCTCACCAATACCGACGACAACAAAATAGACACTTTCAATACCGACGCTAACAATAACGGCACCATCGATACCTACGCGTTCAATACCAATGCCATCGATACCGACTCGATCAATACCAACGCCAACAATACCGACGCAACCAAAACCGACGCCGACGATACCGACGACAACAATACCGACACCACCAACACCTATGCTTCCTATACCGATGCCAACAATACCGATGTCATCAAAACCGACGCCATCAATTCCGACGCCAACAATACCGACGCCATCAATACCGACGCCATCAATACCGACGCCATCAATACCGACGCCATCAATACCGACGCCATCAATACCGACGCCATCAATACCGACGCCATCAATACCGACGCCATCAATACCGACGCCATCAATACCGACGCCATCAATACCTACGTTAACAATATCGACGCAACCAATACCGAACGACGCTTTCAATACCAAACAAACGACGTATATACATATAATGTATTTTAAGTAACAATTCTTTTGTAATGTAATTAAGTCATGAAAGAAAAGCCACAAGCTAATACTATTTTATTTAGGTATCATTTAGGTACCTTAATAAAATAGTAGGTATTTATTGACCCAGAGTTAGTACCTATCTTTGAGCTCACGGTCTTAGGTCATACGTTCTACAGGGCGACCTAAGCTCCTAAGAGTGGATTTCACTATGTTAATCCATACATACATATACCTACGTCGTCTCCGAAGGGACTAAGCCTATTGCTACTATCTACCGGGGTAGATAATCCAAACTCCGAGCTACTGAGAAATTCATAGAAAAACCCAATAACACTTTGCTCAACCTGGGAATCGAACCCAAGACCACTTGCTCAGCAGTCGCATTTACGACCAACGAGGTAGTTTACGTAGATTGACAGCTTTAAGACTAAAGAAAGAGATGTCCAAAAATAACGCAGATAATAAAAACTTACCGCAGTTTTATCTCGGAAATCAACAATTTGGTTTGCAGCAGGATCGTCAATATCATGTGCCATTACAGCAATGGCGGCTAGAAACAAGCACAATTTTGTCTTCATCTCAACAGTACCTAACAGCGAACAATCGCCGTTACGAGCTGTTTCCCGGCTTTTTATTACAGTTTCCACCAACAATTGCGTCCTTGCGAATGCCCTAGATTATTTAAGCATTACCTAAGTTATTGCTCAGAAAAATATTTGTGTTAATAAGTTAATAGCGGATTTTATTAGCTTCAATACGTTCATTATATCATGAGGCGCGGTGAAATTAAGAACTTTATTTATAAGTAGATTAAATTAGCAAACAAGTTAATAAAACACACGAGTATTAATGGGACGTCTTAAGGGTTTATCAACAATTAAAGTACTTTCCAATACGTACTAATTATGAGCATTGATAATGCATACTGTTATCACTTGTAATTAGTCCCAGTTTAATTGTCTGACAGCTGTAATTGTTTTACTGTATTATGTAGTGTTAAAGCCACCATTTAGACCAGTGCGAAAAGAAATTATAGTAGGATGAAACTTATTGGAAAAGGAAGAGAATATAACAATAATTACAGGAAAAATTATTTACGGGCGATCTGAGGCCGGGAGGTTGATGGGGGTGCCTTTTTATATTCTCTTCATTTTTTTTTTGTTTCAAAAATTATCGACCCTGGTCTAATTGTTTCATTGCGTAAAACGGATTCAATTCATACTGTATAGATTCATCTTTTTCTCTTATATTGAAATAAAAATAGCTTCTCTTTATTAATTGAAAAGTTTAAATAATATATGAATACAATGCTCCAACCAAACAGTTCCATGTTAATATGATTATTAAAGATAGAAATATAGAAAGAAAACGGATCATTACTTATATCAGATCATTCCTTGGTTTAAGAGTTTTATTTTATTTTATTTTCTTACCGTATTTGTACTGTAGGTATACCGTATTTCTCACTCAAAAAAAAGAGGAAATCCGAGCCCAAATTGGAATGATAATTGGATTGATGATAAAGGATGTACGTACATCACATCATCAACCCATTAATGTCCCACTGCTGGGCACGGGTCTCCTCTCAATTGAGAGGGATTAGGCTCTAGTCCACCACGCTAGCCTACTGCGGGTTGGCAGACTTCACACGCCATCGAGAATCCTCTCAAGCATGCAGGTTTCCTCACGATGTTTTCCTTCACCGTTTGAGCATGTGATAAATACGCACATAACTTCCGAAAAGTCAGTGGTGCGTGCCTTGGGTTCGAACTCGAGACCTCTGACATCTCAGTCCACTGGTCACACCGCTAGGCTACCACAGCTCTTTACGATGTACGAAGGATGTACGTGGTTACAGAAAAATCAGTTTGTAATGAGCGGATGTTTTTCAAAAGTTTTAAAGATAAAATCTTCATAAAATCGATTATTACACGTTCATTATCATAATATCATAATTATTAGGTAGGTAAATCAAACACGCGAATTATACAATGTTATTAGTTCAGCTTTGTTTCGCATCGGACGACGTCGCGTCTTGCGCAACCACCTAACAGTAACAATCCTAATGTGTATGGAATGTTACATCCCCAACCCGCTAGTGACTGTTGGTAGGTTTTGGTTACGTAGTTTTTTGGAAATTTAACCTTATACAACCATTTCGAATCCATGGAGGAAGTAGTTATATATGTTATAGAAAAAATATATTTATAAGATAATAATAAAAAACGTTTAAATTATGATATTAATATTAATGAAGTGATTATATGTAGTTACAGTAAAAAGGTAACTAATATTATTATGACACACTACAGTTTCGGTAATAACTGGCTAGCCCACCGAGTTGATCAACAAGAACAATCAGGAGAACCCCAGCAAAATATAATTAAAATCGGTTAAGCCGTTACGGATGATAGTTAACGAACACAGACACACAGTATTTAAGATTATACACACATTATAGATACAATGCGGTAAGTAAGCTTATTCATAATATAACAACGTAATAAAACATATAACAAACAGAATATTTATCTTAAGGTAATGATTGTAATCTTATGGTAAACATTGTCACTTAAACCCGTTATATTCTAATTTTATTTTATAGTTTTGACGGTGATCAATGATCTAAATATAAATCAATAACATATTAACAGTTCATAACCATGTAGCAATCGGAAATCGATATATTTTTTTTTATGAAAACTTGAAAAAACCGTAAAAAAATAATAATTTAATAATCATGAAAATCGTAATGTGTCTGGTTCGCCTGCAGGCCTTCCCATATTCTATCACTAATGTCTGGATGTACTTTTGCAAACATTTTCACAGCCCGGTCTTGCAAGAACTTTGTCGCTGGAGCCAAACTGTACACTACATTTTGAACAAATCTCTTTCTTTCTTCTGGCGTCATTTCATTCTCATACAGTTCCCGAGCTTGCTCGAAATTATTTGGCTGATCTTGATATATCTTTATTAATTCAACTTTATTTTCTTCTTTGTAAGGCGCTGGTCCGTGGAAAGAGTTAGGGAAGTAGTTAGGTATGTCTCGCTGGTTGTCTTTGACTGGTGGTACACCATCTCGATTGTATGGAAAAGCTTTGTGCTGTATGGGACAGTTGACTGGTATGTTAAAGAAATTTCCTCCCAATCTATAATTCTGGGCATCCCTGTATGCAAAACGTCGAGCTTCGAAAACTTTGTCTGGCCCTCCGAGTATACCTGCCACGAGATTCCCTGGACTGAAGGCCAGCTGTTCAATTTCAGCGAAATAGTTAATTGGATTCTTGTTTAAAACGAATCGACCGCATTTCCTTAAAGGATACTTATCTAAAGGCAACACTTTGGTTACATCAAAAACATCGAATCCTGCGTTTTTGACATCACTCAAGGTTAGCACCTGAACACTGACAGTCCAGCTTGGAAAATCTCCTTTACCTATTGCTCTATATAAATCCCTAGTTGCGTAATCAGGATCAACACCTGCTATTTTCCGAGCCTCATTAGAACGTAGATTTTTAATGCCTGCATCAGGGGAAAAGTGAAATCTAATAAAGTTAGTCTCCCCGTGTTCATTTACAACTTGAAATGTGTGTATTCCAAATCCAGGCATGTGTCGATAGCCATCTGGGATACCACGATCACCGAACACCAATAAAAACATATGGAGACTTTCTGGCTGCAACGTTAGAAAGTCCCAGAGCATGTTTGGATCAATCAAATTTGTCGCTGGATTCCTCTTCTGTGCTCGCACAAATGTAGGGAAGAGCAGGGGGTCTTTATAAACATACATAGGAGTGTTAAAACCGACTATATCAAAGTTTCCCTCTTCAGTATAGAATTTGAGAGCGAAGCCTCTGGCATCTCTAGATGTATCTATGCCCCCTCTTTCGACTACTACTGGTGAGAATCTAGCTGCAATTGGAGTTCTTTTCCCGACTTTGCTAAATAACTTCGCTTTACAAATGTCTGACAAATCGTGGGTGACTTCGAAGTATCCGAATGCACCTCCTGCTTTTGCGTGGACCACCCTTTCTGGAGTTCTCTCTCGAACTAAATGTGTCATGGAGTCCATAAAGTATTCATTGAATATCAAATTTCTGTTTATTGATACTGTTGCGTCTACATGATCGATCGGTGCACCGGCGGAGGTAGTCATCACAGCTATGGGCCCCTGAAATAAGTAGGTCGACACGTTAATTAGGTATCAAACAATTATTATTTTCAAACAATTATTATAAAATCCTTAGATGATGATAGAGGTAGAATAAATAAATGCTAGGGAGCACTAGGAACCCTAAAACTAATAACATATATTTCTAAAAACAACGAAATATGGTTCACAGTTTCATCATACTCTTCTTTCAACAGTCACAAACTTTCCATAAAATATAAACTGTTCACTTATATTTTCACCCTTTAATGTGAAATTTCTTAAATTCCTCCCATAGTGCATGTTTACAACATAAAATGCTTCAACTGGTATATTTATCGTAGACAGCTTATGCTCTATTCATCAAGAATCAATGAGTCAGAACTAGTATAATAAAAGAAGTTACAAGTATTAATGTATTTAAACACAACAAGTAGTAATTTATTGTAAACATACTATTGCGACCTCGCAGGCATCAAAATTGTTTAATTAAAAATATAATTAAATAATTAAAAATCAAGTGTAATAAATACTAAGACGACGTCGTCTACAAAGAGTTAGTAACTTTATCTCAATCTGCTTATTTATTTTGGGTTATTTCGTCAGTAGGCTCCCCGAGTCCCGATTTATTTTATGCATACCATGCATACCATCACGCCTGTTGTCCCCGAAGGGTTAGGCAGAGGTTTAGTAATATGTACACCCACATTCCACCGGTATGTTTTAGGTCCCATGTAATAGGGGACGAGCCTATCCCCATCAACCGGGCACGAATCCAAACTACGAGCTGCTACTGAGAATTTCGTAGAAACACTTTGCTCGACCAGGGAATCGAACCCAGGACCAGTTGCTCGGCAGTCGCACTGTACGACCATTCGACCAACGAGGCTTATTAGTGACTAAATTTATTTTATTTGATAAAAAAAAGATTTAACATAAGGTTTTTATATTTGCCATCTAATGTGCGGACGATATAGGTACGGCGTGGGTACGGTAGCAAATGATATGGTAAAAAAAATATTACAAACGAAATATAATATGTAACTAACTTTACGATCAGAGAAAAAAATATTAAGTCTTGCTTGGTATAGGTAAATATTATAAATGGAGAATACATTATAGATCATTTTATTGATGATTTTTGCATGTTTTAAGGCTTTAAGTTAACACTTGGGGATCGGGGTACTCAGGGTAAACAACCCGTTAATTCTTAACGGAATATAATAAACCGCGCATCAAAAATACTGATTGAGCGACAAAAGGTGTATATAAGTAATAACAATACTTTTATTGAACATATTTTAGTGCACATTCAGTATATTTGGTGGAACACAGGCAAAATTAGGTAAATGAAATGGGAATAAATTTAAGTACTTTTAAATACCATCCATTCTTAACCTCCTTTTTTAAAAGAATATAGATTGCGCATACAAACTTCTACCGTTTACCCTTTTAAAAGATGACTAGAACTGTCTATCCTATGTCTTTTCCCGGAACTCAAACTATATCCATACTAAATTTCATAAAAACGCAACAGTCAGACAGACATCCATTCCTATAATATTAGTATAGTATGGATATTACTGGTAAGTAATTGGTATTTTATTGTAATGTTATATTGCAACCAATCAACACTACTTATCAAGACATTTTAAAGATACATTTTATGTTGTCGTTGTTTTCGGTTTAATTATTTTATTCCAATTTCCATTAATTTTGTTCTCAAAATGTGGCTCAAATGGATAATGAATTGCCCATTTAAATTGCTGCATTTAATTGAAAGAATTGGTATCATTTCAGAATAGGGTGATTGCTACAGTAATTGACCACCCTACAGTTATTGACCATTTGAGACTAAATTGATCGAAATAAGGTAATAGAATATGGCACGTGAATGAAAAAGGCAAAAAATGCACTTTCAATTATCCTTCTTTCGAATGTATTCATAATAGTTGACCTAGAAGGCGTATTTTTTCTTCGTGAGCTCAGTTCAAAAAAATATGTGACAAGTGCAGGAGTTCGTTACGGAAAAATTAAGGTAAGTGTTTTAAAAGTCCCTTATTTTATCAGTAATTTGTTGGTTTGGCCTTGTAAACTCTTTATTTATCTGTGGGTAATTGAATAGTGGTTGATTTAGTGTGATTTAAAAGTCTGTAAACTAATTCTAACATCGAAAATTATTCCCGGCTAATTACTAAACTTAGGTTGTTTGAAATTCAGTTATTAGCCACCCCCGGTCAATAACTGAATTTTTGAAATAAGTGTTTTTAATGCATTTTCGACTTTATCAAGTTATCCTTACAGTCTTCTCAAAATCTCAGCGTTGTAAGTGCATCGGATCAGTTATTGTCCGGGGGGTGGCTAATTACTGAATCTAAGGTGGTCAATAACTAAATTCCTATTTTTATTTTCTTTCAAACTGATTCAACATGCCCAAAGTACCGCAATATACTAAAGAACAATAAGAAAAGGCTCTAGAAGACGTAAGACAAGGCACCCCTGTTCGGGCAGCAGCCAAAAAGTATGGTACACCTAGAGCGACAATCCATTTTAAGCTAAAACACCCAGACGCCAAAACTGATTTTGGACCATTACCCTTTCTGACTACAGAAGAAGAAAAACTCCTAGAAGAATGGTTGTTTACCATTAATACCGTCTAGATAAGGAAAACTAAACATTGAAAGGCTACCTTATCATATTTCATGACTTGCATATCAAAAGATTCTAGAAAACAAAATCAAAGAAAAACAAAGAATAGAAGAAGAAAAAAAGCTGAAGAAACTGGAGAGAGACTGAAAGAAGGAGGGTAAAAAGCAGAAACTAGAAGAAATGAAGGTTAAAAACTTGGAAAAGAAAAAGAAGCTTGAAACTCCTAGTTCTACCTGCAGTGTGTGCAAAGGAGTGGTAAAATGCATAAAATTACGATGTTGCGAATGTGGAAAAGCTTTTCACAGGTCATGCATTCCGAAATCACATCTTATACATATACCCCAAGAAGGAGGTGATCATTTTCTATGCCACCAATGTTTTCGAATGGAGAATGATGACGATGTGTGTGACAACGAAGACAGTGACCAATAAAATGAAGGTTTTCTAAATGGATTAAAAGCAGAAGAGAAAGAATTAGGTGTGGACTATGTGAAGTTTAAAAAATGTTTCAAGATTCTTTAATTTTGTTATTATGATTACCCTCAAAATGCCAGAAGAGGGTGATAAAATTTTAACTTTTTTATCTTTTCTATGTGTTGTAGTATCCCCAACACAAAACAACCTATTTAATTAAAGTTTTATTTAACTGTTAGCTGAATGTTTTTTAAGTGTTGTAATACTTGATTTATTAAAATCGGTTTAGCCGTTTTGAAGTTATGATATTTTTTTCATGTTTATTTGTTCTTGGTCAATAACTGTATCTCAGTATGACAATAACTGTGTTTTTATGGCCAATAACTGAATTTCTTGCCAAATTTAATTTAATTAATCTCTTTTAATAATAAATATTTGATTTTAATATCATTTGTTTAATTTTCTATTACTCAGATATATTTTTCTGTGTTTGGTATATGATAGAAACCTGTATCTCTATTGAATATTTTTTTATAAAGCCTAGAAAATATTTTTTTCCTTAAGTGGTCAATAACTGTAGCAGTCACCCTACATTTATACAGGTGGATACCTAATTAAAAAATAGAGTGATGCTTTTATTTTCTTTTTTTTAATCACCAGTAATTAAGCAATGACACTAGTTTTCTAGCCAGGCCAGGTGGAGCGATGACTTGCGGAAGGCAGCTGGCAGCAACTGGATGAGAAGAGCCGAAGATCGAGCTCTGTGGCGTTCACTAGGGGAGGCCTACGTCCAGCAGTGGACGAATATAGGCTGGTGATGATGATGACTAGTTTTGTTGACACTTATTGAGAGATTAGGCTCCTATAGCCTAATCACCACGCTAGTGAAGTGCTAGTTGGCATAGTCCATATGTCTTCGAGAGAATCGCTCAGACATGCAAGTTTTCTGGTTTTTTTTCATGATGTTTTCCTTCACCGTTTGTGATTATACACAAGTAACTTCAAAAAGTCAGTGGTGCGTACCTTTGCCTTCACATTACACATCAAACCACTAGCCTTTCACAGCTCATGATAATATTTTTAATATCGAACATGACACTGAATGTTTTTCGCAATATCTCGTAATACCTTACAATAAAAATAAATAAAAATGTTATAATTTCAAATAAACTAAGTATAGTATTTTCAAGATTGCAAGTAGAATCTACTTGAAACTTACGTAATACATAAATATATCTATACATTCTCGTGAAAAACTTACCGACGTTTTTTCTTTGAATGCAACGATCTGATTGGCTGAGGGATCGTCTTGTACATTTCCACCACTCGCTACCGCCGTGATCACCAAAAACAGCAAGCAGAACTTCAACATCTTGGTAGTATATTTTTCTTTCAGACTATACCTCTGCCTTCAGTCTCAAAGTTGTATCCACATTGCAATCTATTGAACTTTCTTGTGCGACGGCTTAATCTCTGAAAATATAACGATTGTCTTTATTAAAGTGATATTATTATTCATATTTCAACAGTTTAAAGCATGTTTTTAACAGACTTCAAAAAGGAGGAGGTTCTCAATTCGTCGGAATCTTTTTATGTATGTTCACGAATTACTTCAAAACGCCTGGACCGATTTGCAAAATTCTTTTTTTGTTTAAAAGGGTATACTTCACAGATGGTCCCATTGTAACCACATCACGATCTGATGATGGGATCCCAGGGAAATCGAGGGCAACCCTCAAATTTTATAGGCAATTATCACGTTTTCTATTGAAAAGACGCAAATACTGGAACAATTTTAGTAAATATATTTATTTACTAAAATTGTTCCAGTATTTGCGTCTGATAATCATCATTTGATGTTGATGAGCTGATGATGGAAGGTAGAACTCCTCAACAGTTAAGATTTAAAAGAAAATTCTTTCAGTTATAAGCATTTATTACATTTACATGTATTCTCCAAAGCTGTTCAAGTATTTGCATCTGAAAATCAACATTTCATGTAATGATCTGATGATGGAAGGTACAACTCCTCAACGGTTAGGAGTTGAAGGAAAAATCTTTCATAATTATAAGTATATATAGATCGATAGTTGTATTCTTTCAGGCTATTAGATTGACCTGATATGAAAAGTTTAATATATATATATACAACACTAAAAAGAAAAAAATAAATTAACTTTAAAAAAAAAAGCAAAACCAACTTCAAAAACTAAAAAGCAAAAAATAACTTCATACAGTTGTACCTTTTTTTTAGTTTTAAAGGTATGAAGTCGGTGCCGATGATGTGGTGGTTGTAACCACCCCGCTCTAGGTCACTCGCGAAGAGTGTACTTAGGTACTATTACGTTTGGCTTGGCACCGACTACATACCTTTAAAACTAAAAAAAAGGTACAACTGTATGAAGTTATTTTTTGCTTTTTACTTTTTGAAGTTGGTTTTGCTTTTTTTTTAAAAGTTAATACTAGTTTTACTTCGAAGTCGCTAGTTGGACGTAATATATAAACAGACGTCAAATAATTCTTATTTATATAAGGATTAACGATCTATTTACTAAGTACCTACTTAGATGTTTTCCTGTTTAAAAAAAAGTCACGCAAGTATAATATAATATAATATGGCCAGGACCTAATTACGTCCCCACGAAGGTTATATATTATTTCCTCGTAAAAACAACAGAAATAAAAACAAAAATGTTGATAAACATCAAAAAAACAACTTACGACCGACACGGTTGTGGGTTACCTTAGTTTTTATATTAGGTATTTAGGAATAAACTGAGTGTAATTAAAATTTATCGTTTATATTTTAATTAGAGTACCTAACAAACGGAACTAGCTTCAGAAATACGTTTTTATTTTCAAAGATAAAACTGTGACGTCAGACTTAACGGTCGAGGGACTTGAGGGAGACATAGACGTTGGGTTTCGTCCAAAGGACAGATCTAGCGGGGTTATAAATAAATATATCTAAACATAATGACACAGCGCTCTTTCCTAGTAGTTCCTTCTTGCTAGTTCCGTGGTAATCAGCCAGGTTTGTGTTACAGATACTAGAAAATTGATATACCTACTACATATAATCTCTTTTTTTTTGTACAAAGACATTTGTCCCTGCCAGGATTCGAAGCCGGGATCCATAGTACAGAAGGCGGCGTTAACTACCGCTGGCCTAATTGGGTCGTCATAGGGATCTGGACCCTGGGATAGGTTGACCAGAAAATACTTTTTTAATTAAAATTTAATCGGTTGTAACGAGACACCTGACCATGTGAACCCCCTTACTTCAAAGCTGGATCCGGCCTTAGTTCCAGCCTAGCTCAACCTACTAATTATCAGTAATAACCTATTCACTAAACAGGTTACCTCTCAGCTTGAATGCGGTCAAATCACAATACCTATCCTACTAGTGTTAGCTATGCCTTTCGCCGTTGAGAACATCCCTCAGTTTAAGCACGATATCTTAATTAGAAATTATACAATTGTATGTCTAGACTGTTGATTGTTATATCACACGCATAACAAAATCTAGAAAGCTGAAATTTGGAACATAGATTTATTCGTAACGTACGAAAAATAAAACAAAGCATTTTTCCGTTAAAACAGTAGGTATTTTAAGAAATTTTAACTTAAAGGGGAGGAAATAGGGGGAATTTCGAAGTCAGGGCCGCCACCAGTGCCTAATTAATATGCACAACATTTCGATAATTCTAATATTCTTATAACTCAAGCCCAATACGTTTTATCAGTGGCAGGACATAGCGAGAATTGGGAGGTAGGAAAAGCGAGATCTTTCGCTCAAATTGAACTGCCTGACTGGGGAAGTTATTATTCTGGGAGTGAGTCACGTTGCCAGAGCTTGTTTGGGGAATGACTATTCTGATAGAATGGGTATTCAGTGCTGTCTATTTTTTGGGTTTAAGGTCTCTTCACGGACGAAAGCAACACCCCCGGTGTTGGAAAATGTCCATAAGCTACGGTAGAAGCTACTATCAGGCGGGTGTTCAGATTGTTTGTCACCCTGGTATCAAAAAAATATTTAATTTTCACGGTCACATCAGCTAGCGACGGAAATTTAAAAAAGGAACTAAGTACATAATATACCAGCTACAATTTAATTTGATGAAATAGTTGTTGTACTGGAATAATACATTAGGTTCCTTCGTTATAAAAAAAAGTACTGTCAGTCGATAATAATTTATGTGAATTAGTTTAGGTGCATGTAATGCGTTGTCTATTTCAATGTTCAGCAGCGGCCTGTTCCGGTCGAAATGTTTTAAGATCATGACCGCGACCTTAATTACTCAATACAATACATACAAGTCACGTCAACAATAAGAAAGTCTCAAGCTGTAAACTGTATCAAGGGCCATGCAATGGAATATACTAAAACTTTTGTTTTTTTTTTATATGACCATGCATGCTGTAAATGATCCAAAACGTTGAGATAATATATTATATACTAGCCTTTGCCCGCGGATTCGTCTGCGATGGTAGTTCTAATTAAAGGATGATTTTAGGTAAAAACTATCTTATATCCTTCCTAGGACTCAAGCTATCACCATACCAAAATGTTGTCTAAATCGGTTTAGTTGTTCAAACGCGAAGAGGGACAGGCAGACATACTTTCGCATTCATAATATTGTGCATTTACAATAAAATCCGTAAAAAGTAGTTTCGACAAAAATGAGTAAAATTAAAATTAAGTTAAAGTAAAATTCAAGGGGATTCCCAAGTCGAAGAGTGACGCGCATTTTTTAACCGACTTCAAAAAGGAGGAGGTTCTCAATTCATCGGAATCTTTTTTTATTTTTTTTATTTTAGGATTGCATTATTTATTATAAAAACATTTATCAATTATTTATTTGCAGTTTCTAATTTGGTAAATAATATTGCTCTGTCTCGCCCTCTTGGGATATCTATACGTAATGCTTATGTTATAGTCCAGAAAAAAAACGTATAGTTTATGTACAGTCGTATATAAGTTGTATACGTGTCATCAATAAATTATTTACTTACCACTGAATTTTATAATATTAACTGCACACCAAATTAAAGCGAAACTATATTGTGTCGTTTTAAGATCGTAGATTATTTCTAAGAAACCGTGTGCTAATGAAATTGAAGGCTTTAAAAGATTTAATCATCACTATTATTCACCACTTTTCACCTAAAATATATTTCACATAAATAACAAATGCAAAACACGTACCTTTATATACGAAAATTAAAAAAATATATAAATTATTAAATGGTTCCAAATTCATATTTTGTCTAACGACTTTCAATTGGCACGGCTATCTGCCATATTGACGGTGTTGGCGCCAAAACGCGAACTTTTCTTACGTCCTCCGTCACAGTCTAATGATTATGAAATAAATAGTGAAGCAATAGACGTTTTTCTATGCAGTTCAATATTCTGGCCTAAAAGTAACAAGTGTAATAAAATTGGTAGGTAGTTATCTCAATAGTTCGCGATACTGAATGCATTTCAGAATTATATTGCTCTTTACGTGTAGAAAACTTTTGGCAAATAAGGAAGTAAAACATCAATGCATACCTAACTATGTTAGATAATAATTTCCCTAACATCTCTCTTTTCTTGTATAATCTGTGAAAGGAAGTGTAAAATACTTTTTAAATGTTTTTTTTTATAAAGACCCACATTAGAATGGAATGCAATTTCATTTTTAGGGATCCGTAGTTTTTGTCTGTCCATATGTATTCGATAGTTACGAAATAAACTTTGAAAATAAATATTATAATCATAAAATTAGGTTCAAGAAAACAAATTTTATTTGCGTTTACTTACTTGTTTACAAGTAATAGTCGAAATGGTACTTAGATAATTTTGTGACAAAAACTTTTTTTATCAACTGTATACGCCTCAGTTGCAATCGCAGTTACCTACTGAGCGTTAGGTCTCTAATTCGGTTCCTAGATTGCTCAAGAAAAGTGTGTGTTTTCTGTGTTTTCTGATGAAATTCTGGGAGCCTATTGAGGGAAGAGCAAGGACAGTTTTTAACTCGTGTGACCTGGTCAACAAAAGGCTTCAAAGCATTGAACATCGTCGTAGGACCGCTTGTCGATCTTTTGCCAAATATATTTCGGATATTGTCCATCAGAACTGCACCATTCACCTCCCTTTTACCGTCGGACAACCCGGCCAGTCTGTTAAAGGCACCCTTTCATGGTGGAAATCCAGCTTTGTCTTTCCTTAACCACACAGCGAGGGAATGGAATCAGCTTCCGAATACAACTTAGCGATCTTCAAGTTACCAGTACAGTACCAGTAATAGGTATTTTCTAGGTAAGCGTGTTGAATCTCAGACCACATCATTACTTAGGTATCATCAGGTGAAATTTTGGTCAAATGCTAATCTATCTAATAAATTTAAAACAATCAGTTCAAGAGTTTCGATTAGTGTATTTATCTATGTATAGTATAGTATCATTATCGTTATTTACATTATAATGAGCACATGACTAGTTTTTAATTTCAATACAAATCATAAGCATATCACCGAAACAAAATACTTTGCTAGTGGTTCGGAGTAAGAATGGTAGTTTTTTTCCATTAGATAGTTGTTAGATGTTTCCATTAGATGTTCAATGTAACATTCTAGTATAAAATTTCTGCAAATGGTTACGTCATCAGAGTAGTTATACCTTACCAGACTAACTACGGATACGAATGCACGGAAGTGTTCAAGAATAGATGTTTTTATGATAGTAGCATATTTTATTCAAATCCATAATACATAGAGGCTAACATACAATCTACTAAAGAAAGTTTAATTTTTAAAGTTTTTATAAGCTGGGCACCTTTGTATTCAATACAGAACTTAGGTATAGGTACCGGCACGAGTCGTGAGCACAATCTTCACTTGCGCATTCCATAAATTTTCGGTCTCTTTGGCGGAATGATGATAGCGACGGGCGCTGAGGCTGCACACGAGTTTCTGACCAGTAAACCGATACTGCACACATTTGGCCGAAAGCGTACACACGTAAAATGGCTTTTACTACTTAAAAATGTGCTCACGACTCGTGCCGACAATTATACGTCTAATAAGTCCTCTTAGCTATCCAAATATAAAACACCTAGCTACTTACATTGAAGTAATCTTCCCAAAAATGTTATTTTGATACTGGAGGTCTTTATCCTTTCTCATAAATAATCATACATGATTGCTTTTGACTGATCATAGTGACGTCATCCTACTTCATCATCATCATCCGCCTATGTTCCTCTACTGCTGGACATAGAAATCCCTCCCCTAGTGAACGCCACGGAGCTCGATCTTCGGCTCTTTTCCTCCAGTCGCTGCCAGCTGCTATTCCTTGAATATTGTTTTTAAAGGAGCTTGGGCTTTTCCTATATTAATAATGTATGTATTTTATGAACTTAAGACAATTAAAATTAATCCATCACGCCTGTCGTCCCCGAAAGGTAAGGCAGAGGTGTACTAATGTACACCCACATTTCACCTATATGCTTTAGGTCCCATGTAATAGGGGGCGAGCCTATTGCCATTAACCGGGCACAAATCCAAACTACGAGCGGCTACTGAGAACTTCATAGAAAAGCTCAATAACACTTTGCTCGACTTGGGAATGAAACTAGCTAGTCAACTAAGTACCAACTATTTAAGTATATTTATATCTTAACACGCAACATGCAATTTCTGTTTTTATTTTGTAATTGCATTGCAATCAAAATCGCTTTCATTTGAAACTTGAGGACATAAAAAATCGCAATAAAACTGACGGCCAACTTTGACTGGTATCTAGTCTCTAACAAGATCAAGTTATTGAACAATGTCATTGACATTGAAAAAAAGAAAGAAAAGAAAAGGAACAACAAAGAAAAAAGATATGGTACTTATGCTTGTATTTCTTAATAGGTTAGCCTAGAGGTGATGATACGCGTTATTGACGTGAGCGTTGTCAAGGTTCTTTTTCCGTAGACCTATAT
This sequence comes from Craniophora ligustri, assembly GCA_905163465.1. Taxonomy (NCBI): domain Eukaryota; kingdom Metazoa; phylum Arthropoda; class Insecta; order Lepidoptera; family Noctuidae; genus Craniophora; species Craniophora ligustri. The sequence goes on along the minus strand of LR990959.1, from coordinate 13,269,245 downwards.
TTCATTGAGATAGGTAGGTAAGTAAATAACTAGCTGTAACCTGCCACATTGTGGAACATTGTGGTTAAAGATAAAAACAATCTTTGCCTTATATCATGTCAAAATTTGAGCTCAGTAAATGCAGTACTATTTGAGTGTTTGAAGCTTACAAATAAACTTTACGTTAATGTTGATGTTATGTCCGGATATAATGACTTAATTGCATTGTCAAAATTTAAAAATTAATTGCATTAGTAATTTGCTTTTGAAATTCCTTACGATTCGGAGCCCACCTTCCAACCACAATTAGACAAAAAAAATATTATATTAGTAGAGATTTATTAACATGTCTTCTTATACATAATATTTAAAAATATCGTTTTTCCTCTCCGAAACAGCTAGACGGATCATAATGAAATTTTGTATACATATTTGGTAGGTCTAAGAATCGGTCGTAGGCTATTTTTACGCCCAGGTGATAAGGACTTTTTAGAACCTCACCAGACGTTTATTTTTTTATTTTTTGGACCATTCATTATTTCTGTTTTTTTTTTATTATAAAAAAATACTTATAACCCTAAATTTGACCGTAAATTTTCACTCCTCTACCACCAACCCCTATAATGTGACAAAACAACGTTTGCTGGATCAGCTAGTAAGTATAATATATATTAAATTCGAATTTATAGTCTTAATGTCCATGCCTCAGTATTCATTGCCCTTTCTAGTTGGCACTTGGACTTAATCCACCATGAAAACAGATAAACTATTAGATATTACTCTACCATTGACATTCTCAAGGTTTGTTATAGGTAATTAAACAAAAAACGGATCACTGCGACATGGGCAACAAACAAATTAGGAGCTATCAACCACAACAGGACCTAGCTGCACCGGTCTACATAGTAACGAGACGTGTTCCATTAGTGGGGGAAAAAAACAACACTTCTTGTGTCTGACAGCTTTTCGGAATATAGCTAGGTCGTACTACCGCGCAATTTATGAACGCAGTACGTACCGCTTACCGCTTAATGCAGACAACCAAAAATAAAACTTCAAATTTGACCGCGTCTATCTCGAAACCGTTCACATGTTCTTTACTGCGTTCATAAATTGCGCGGCAGCGTAGGTAAAGTATCTACCTACCGTGAAATGTTACCAATTTGCCATTTTAGTAAGTAACTACCTAATTATGATAGCGTCAAACAGTAGGAATATAAAAATATATTATTTCCTATATAAAGTTTGTGATTGTGATTAGGGAAGTTTTAACCCAAGAAAAACGATGTAAATATTACTTATTATATATTTATTTTTAGTTTAATTTAGTTTTTTACTTAAATATACTGTGTATGTATAACAACAAATTGTGTGGTTTTCTTGTACTACCTAAGCGCATCGATATTTTTATTAGAGGGATCTGAGTAACCTAAATTAATACATAAATGTTAAGGAACTAAGTAGGTATATATTAACTTAATCTTTATTTGGTGTTGCAGTAAAATATACCTTCACCGTAAATGCACATAGCAACCCACAATATAGCTTGTAGTAGGGGAAGTACTGTTGCATTTCAGGTAGTAATTTAACTGATAATACACGGATCGATTGCCCCATTTTTCAATATATCTCAAGTCAAGTGTCAGCAGTCACACCCGTGTGTGTGGGAAAGTGGGAAAATGTTGGGAAAGTGGTAAAAAAATTAAGTCACCACAGTTAAGGCGATCCACACACTGCCCCGCATCCCGGAGCGTGGTGCGAGAGTGCGTGATCTTACGTTGTTCGCAAGTACCTCCGTTTGAATAGAAAACATGCATAGTACAACACACCAATTTTTTTTCTTTTTCTTTTGCATTCACGCGCAGGGTTGCCAATCGCGCGCCTACATGCGGAGAAACACTCACTCCCGCGCGTGGGCAACACGCCAGGTATGGCACACCAGATTTGCAGTATCGTACGTGATTATGATAGAGCTAGACGTAGGCCTGCACTATTCCGAAATGGATATTGATATTGATCTATCATGATTCTATTTATAGCCGCGAATAAAAATATTATAAACAAAACAAACTTATTTTAATAGTGCTAGTAGTTTGGCCATACTGATACATCTCGCGATTGTACTTTTTACGATATGGCTAGAACGTACCTAGATGATTTTTTGACATTACTTTATATTTTGAATATCGGTAGATACCTTAACAATATAATTTATATTAATACCTACTGTGTGATTAATATATCCTCTCTAAATTAATTCATTCTATAGCCAAGACAAGTCTAGTGTCTGGTCTTTATTTATTAAAAGTGATTCGAGTGTGAAATGTAAATCGTATCTAGAGCAATTGCTTTCGTCCGCTAATAATTATTATTACGCTTACTTATCGCAATAGATCTGCAGCGGTTATCAAAATTATTATCTCTTATAAGTTTAGATGTCAAATATTGAAAAATGTAATTTTTTGTGTAACTTTATTTTTTAATAATAAACTATCAATAAACTTGAGCATGAATTGCTAGTCTTATTAAAAAAAATACGATACGATACGATATTAACAATATCGATACAAAGCCTTGCGATGCGATATATCGATACGAAATATCGGGCATCGCTACTATAGGCCACCGCATGCCTAAGCCTATACTGCAGCCCCGCGCGATCGTGCGGAGATATCAGCATGATGATGTAGATCTACACACCCGCACGCGCATGCGTGCCTCCGTCGACACCAGTCGCCACGCATCCCGAAGCGTGGTGCGGGCAGTGTATGTATCGCTTAAGTGCAGCAAGAGTGCTCATGATTTTACAAATTCTGAGCTTAGCTTGGAACTAGATGGCGCTGTGTAATGTTGTAGTGCATGTACCTATACATTTTGGAAGATGTTTAGAAACAAATAACTTTTATTTATGCATTGAAGAAATATTTCAACTCATTCTGCTTAGTTTCGTATCAGTCTATTTCACTTTAACTAGTGATATTCCAGTTGGAATGACAAGCTCATGTGTGACAGAGTTGCCAATATGAAAATTTTACATTGCTTTTATATTTTCATTATGTAAACGAATATATTATAATACAGATGTTTTTAAATTAGTCATATTTTTTATTGTTGAAACTGAAGTCCTACAGGAGGGAATTTCAACCAAATGTAAAGTTGACTTAACGAGAATATCCAGCTAAAATCCCAAATTCAAATGTCAAATAAAAAAATATAGTCTGTACGGAATGCGAAAAGCGTCAAATCGTCAATAAAATTGTAATCCACGTTTTAAACAACATAATCTCGAATTTTATCTATAAAATATTAAAATGTTAAATCCTTGAGTTATATGCTACAGTATTGAGTGCACTGAAACAGTGTTCATGGTAATTGTGTCCATTGAAAAGTAACCAAAAATGGCAAGGTCGCCTAAGGATGATGCGATATACAATGATATAAAGCACAATACATGGAGCTATCATGCGGAAACTGCAGAGAACTGTGCACCTGGTGCTTTGAATGAGAGGAAAACACCACAGATCTCACCAAACCCGAGTGTCATAAACGATAACAGTATTTATGTCAACCCGAGTTTCGGCAACGATGTTTATATGAACAAACACGCTTACAACGTGCAGACAGGGGACACTGCCGCTAATAAAGACGAGAAAATACCTTTTAACGACATGACCAGCGTACCCCGTGCGAACCAGAACTACGGTAACGCTATGTTAAAGCTAAACAATGGTCAGTTAGTGCCTGTATTTTACGACCAGAACAATCAGCAGCTTATCTTCCCTATGACCGGTCAGTATGAACTGTTCAATCAGAACCAGGGAGTGCGCGATAACCCCCTGCAGATGCCCCAACCCTCCCATCTGTTCACACTCAACCAAGACTTCTCAATGAATAACAATAATGTGCATGTACCACCAACAAACATCAACCAAACTACTTATCAAGATAATGTTAACAATCCTCCTCCTACATCCAACTTTCTAAAAGATTTATTGGGCAATTTGGAGCCTAATTCAACTGGCACATACTCACCATTTGGACAGAACTATCCTCTGAATCACCCAGACGCATCTAATATGAACCTCCTTACAAATAATCCTGTGATTGACCCTCTTAAGAATCAGGCCATGAAAGTTGAAAACTCACCAAAGAGAAATGAAAACAGTCCACTTGCTGATACAAGCAATAAAAAACGTATTGTGGCTGAAGTCAAGCCAATGCGCCCAACATACTCAGATGTGCTGGCTAAGAATACTAAAAATACTCCCCAGACCGAAACTACCCGTAAAGTAAGACTTCAGAATGTTGAAGCTAAGCCAATTAATAATAAAGCAAATTCTAAGCCAGAAAAACAAATTAACATCAAACAAGATGACAATAAACACAAGAATGAAAAGAAACAGCACACTAACACAATATCATCAGGCAGTGAATCAGGAGACATCAACACAGATGACAATGAAAAGCGCTCGAAACCAAACAAAAAGTCTAAAAACAAACGCAGCAACATCTCCCGTAAATGGTCTTCTCTGGATGACATAACAAATGAAGAAGAATCAAACTACTCTCATGACGCTGAAAGTCAATTTGTGTTCATTGAGAATCCAGAGAAACCATCCAAAAAGGAGAAAAAGTCTGATAATAAAAATAAGACTTCGGACAAGAGCGCTGCCACTGAGGATGAGTTTAAATTGGACGAAGAGGATGATCACTCTCAATTTGTCATACAGGAGGGACAGGGTGAGAATGCAAAAGCCAGGAAGAAGAAAGATGGTCGCAATTATCATAAAGCTGCAAAGCCAGTGCAGGATAAGAAGAAGAGTCAGGTGAAGTTTAGAAGGAACAAGCCAGGCTACTTGGGGTTGGCACAGAACTATTTGGAACATTGGGGCGGAGCTACATGGAAAGCACTTGTGTGGTTCATGTATCTACTTTCTGATATATGCCGCATGAGTTTCCATTTATCGTTTGACTTGTAAGTATTGTTATATATTTATTTCTATATGGACTTATTGTAATAATCCAATTCTTTTTTACATAAAACACAAATGATGACTTTAAATTCATTAGCAGTCTCTTATCTATATAGTGGTATTAAATACTTAATAGAAACACATTAACACATACCTAAAATAACTTAAAAACCGAAACCTATTTCCTACTTAACTGTTACTTCATGTTATGATACTCATTTTAAATAATATATCTAACAAATAGATTCTGATACTTTCTATGTTACAAGATGGACTATAGAATGTTAATACACAAGTCTACTTATTAAAACTAAGATTTATTATAATCAGAATGCTGACTTTAACCCTAGTCTAAAGAAATTTACTTACTTCCCATACCAATAGCAATGACTCTCTGTGGATTACTATGGGTTGAGATTATCCAGTGTTTATTTCATAATATTTTTTAACTAATTTTGCAAACTATAATACCAAGTTGTCAGTTTATATTCCTCAACTGCTGGATGTAGGCCTCCCCTAATGAACTAAGATCTCTTGTCTAACTTAAGTAAATGCCTAAAAGTTCCTAGGTAATATATGGTACTTGTTACTCCTAAACCTACCAAGTCCAATCTGTTCTCATATGCCTGGACCAAATTGCTTCCAGCCTAAGGGGCTATTCAAGTATTACGAAATCAATTTTTTTATTAATCCTCCCTCCCCCCTGTCAGCAAAAATAACCAAATTTCTTAACCACCTTATTTAATTAAAAAAATAAGTAAAGCCCCTTTAGTGTTTACGTAATACTTGAATGGCCCCTTTTACCAATATCACTGAATTAAAATCTGATTTAAGCTTTACTCAAATCAAATCTATTCCCAGATGCACATCGGTATTCACACAAACATATGTGAGCTCCCAAGCAGTGTGGCGCAGTAGCAAGGACTGGTTGAGCAAGCTCAGTGACAACAAGTACTTATTGTACATTGACAGGAAGTTTGGACACACCAGATTTGGTTTCTGGAGGAAGCTCAAATGGTTTAAAAAGGGTAAGTGAAGATTATTCTCCACTAGTTTTTATTTGTGACTTTGTCTGCTTAAAAAATTTCTACACCCCTTTTTGGTCTTTTAAAAGATGATTTCCAGAATAAAAACTTATCATATGAAGCATTTATGACAGTTTTAGAACTCAAACTATCTCCATAACAAAGTTTATCTAAATCAGTTCAGCGATTTAAGCGTGAAGACGTAATAAATAGACAGACTGATATACTTTTGCATTTATAGTATTAGTATCGATTTTTCATAGTATCGAACAAAGTAGTGTGTCAGTATTTTCCAAATAATTTAAAGTAAAAAGGCTGTGAAAATGCTATCACAATCTATCCTGAACTTTATCAGCATTACATAGGGATTCTATGTAATGCTGATAAAGTTCAGGATAGATTGTGATAGCATTTTCACAGCCTTTGCCCAATATGAGTCCAATAGAAGCAGAAAGTCATGACAGTTAAATTTTGTATACTTACATTTAGTTTTAAAAATACAGTAACAAATTGACATGCTCTGGTAAAGATGTTTCACTTATTTAACAGCTTGACTGTACTTTCTGCACATCACATAGAAAGTTTTATTTTGTTCCACATAATTGTTTAGACTAAAAGTAAAAAATAAGGATTTCATACAATATCTTAATGATCTATATACATAATTTTGGTGCTAAAATATTTCAGTCTGCTTCCCTAACTACTAAACATATAATTTTTGTGAAAGAAAAAAAACAGTATTAAATTGACTTTGACTAAGAATAAAAATAACCTATATTGAAAAATTACAAGCATAATATCTTTTGTGTATACATACAATATTGACAGAAGTTTTTAAACAGTCTAGGAAGGAAATAGGATTAGTTATTATTCTGGAAAACAGAAAAAAGTTCAACAGAATCAATAATTTCTTAAGAGTCAATAAGCAAGTTAAAGCAGATTGGAGTCGCGGGCAAAAATTATTAAGCAAAAAGAAATCAAGAAAAAATATTTTTCTGAGTTCTAATATACTGTAATATTATTGCATTATTCTCCAATGATTGTAATGTGGATTTGTAAAGTTTAATTCAAAATGAGTAGTTTCTAAAAGTAACTTTTATTCGGTATACAAAAATTAAGTAGAAAACACAGACAAAACAATTACAGAAATTAAGGAAGTATTCTTTTCTTAACAATTTTAATTGCAGCTGAAATAGAAACGGACAATGGAATTGATTCAACAAAGCTGAATGCAAATATACCATTGCCAGCGACCGGAGAAGAAGCCATGAAGAGGCTACTGGCATGCAAGGGGAAGGATCCTTATAGGTAAGTTTTATTGAGTATATTACTTACTAGCTGCCTGCCCCGGCTTCACACGTGCTAATAACTTTGAGAGACATTTGTCTTTTAATAAGTATAGCCTATGTTTCTCAGGGATAATGTAGCTATTCTTATGGTGAATTTTTAAATTGGTTCAGTAGTTTTTGTGTTTATTCGATACAAACATACAAATCTTTCTTCATTATAATATTAGTATAGAAACATAGAGCGAGGAAAGGCAAACATTTGCACAATAAATAAATTCATATTTAATATTTTTTTCATCAACTTTTTTTTTCAAACATTTATAGTTGCACATTGCTTATATTATTATATTATCATAATAAAATTATAAGCCTATTGCCACCCACTGCTGAATATACGCCTCCCCTAAAGAGCACCAAACATCTCGGTCTTGCTTATATACCGCGATTAAAATACTGTTTTTCGAAAAAAGTCAACTAATATGTTATATGAATATGACACTGTAGTTTGATTATGCATTGTCAAGCTATTTCTGATGCGCAATAGGATTTTACTGTGTATACACAAGATTATATGATTATGTTATTCTGTGCCCTACTTGTATGTGTATTTAGTGTTGAGATAAACTATGCCATTGTGTAATTATCACGCTTATAACTTGAATTATAATAAAGGAGTATCTATAAGAGATACAAATATTTACATATACATAATGTGTATAAAATCGAACGTGGACGTAGCAAAAGTGGTATGTAGGGACGAATTTCTGCACAATACCGATACCATACACATACGTGTATGAGCTCTAACACCAGGCGATCTGGCGGTCAAGCGTAAACCTGTTAATAATATTAAAAAAAAACAAAGATATTAGGGACTTTTCTAACAACGCTAGTGATTGTCACAGATATTCGTTAGAGACTTGAAATCTCTATATATTTTGCCCATTACTATATATGTATAAACATTGAATTATCTAATATATAAAATTCTCGTGTCACAGTTTTCGTTGCCATACTCCTCCGAAACGGCTTGACCGATTTTGATGAAATTTTTTGTGCTTATGCGGTATCTATGAGAATCGGCCAACATCTATTTTTCATCCCCCTAAAAGTTAGGGGTAGTCCACCAACCCCTATAATGTGGCAAAACAACGTTTGCTGGGTCAGCTAGTAATTATATAATTCTTCGCAGTATACTGGGTGTAAGCGTAACGTGTACAGACGAGGAGATAAAGAGATACTACAGACGGCAAGCGTTCCTCGTACACCCCGACAAGAATCAGCAGCCGGGTGCTGAAGAAGCCTTCAAGATATTACAACACGCTTTCGACCTTATTGGCGAGCCGGTGAGTAGAATTTACTTTGCCTTCCATTCTTATAAATCGATAACCTTCTACCGCATCATATCAACCAAGGGACATCTAATGAACAACTATGTCTCCCATAGATTTTCCTAAAGGCTCGTTTAATTAGTTTCAGTAGGTAGGTTATCCATGTTGTTGGAGGCCGTCTGGCGGTACACTTTCTTGTCCATAATTAACGATTTCTGTTAACTTTAGAACGTAGGCCTCCCCCAAAGAGCTCCATCGTGTCGCATTGTGTCCCACAATACGTTTGCCCAAAAGATTTTTCTACTCTAACACTTATCCACTGGTCCATAATGATCACTTAAACATATTTTTGCCCCAACGCCCATTACCTGTACAAGTCATGTGCTATAAATTAGTTATCTGCTGGTTATATAAAAGAGTGGCTATGTAAATATTTTATGTAATATAGGAGCGTCGAGAAGCTTACGAGCGTCGCGCTTTAGAGTCTCGACACGTTGAAGCAGCGTGGAGCGAGCTGAGTCAGCTACTCGCTCAGCTTCACGACAAAATGGAGTTCGCGGCCAACACCATCAGGTAACGTATCTATAACACTAATGGTGACAGGTTAACTGTATTTTAACTTGCTATGTATGTATGTATGATGGGGTCAAATATTTTAAAGAAATTCAACTCAATCAATTGAGATGAAATTGTGGTTAAACGTTTAGCTTGAATGACAATGCATAGCTAGCCGAGTGACGTCATTCTAAATTCAATATGGCCGACTAGTATTTTTATGTACTCGCCAATGATATGAATATCAAATGAAAGGGTGTGCTGATAAGAATACATTTTGAAACTTATTCTACTTTTACTATTGATAGAAGAAACATCAATTTATTATTTTGCACAATTTATGTGATATAAAAGCGTGTCGCGAGATATACTTAAAATACAATAGTTTTACAATAAATAATTTACGAAAAGAAAAGTATGTGTCCAACTACATTATTTATAAAATAGTTAACGTATTACGGTTTACGTACATGTTTATCTTTCGACAAGCTATTAAATAGCTAATATAAAGCAAAGTGTAAGTGTGTATTTATGTTGGTGTCCGTGTCAGATGCACGAACTGTGGGCGGCGCCACAAGCGCGTGCTGACGGAGCGGCCGTGCTACGCGGCGCGCTACTGCGTGCAGTGCAAGATACGCCACTCCGCTAAAGAGGTAACATACCCTAATAAAAAAAAACTAAGCTACCTACCTTACCCAAACTCAAAAATAAGTAAAGAAAATGCCCCACCCTCCCTTTTATTGTTTACGTAATACTTGAATGGCCCCTAAAATATATCTTACATAGTTATATCATCATCGACACTGCATATCTCACAGAATAACTTATCTTATGTCTAATACATCCTAGGTGCTTTCTCATCAAATGGGTTGACAGTCTGCTGGTCACGTGTCTCCTCCCATTTGAGAGCGATTAGACTAGCCTATTGCAGGTTTATATTCTTGCATGCTTCACCTTTTGAGTTAGTGATACGGACTTTTAGAAAGAACTCCAAAACGTTTTGACTTCACACCACTAAGCTAACACAAGTCCCTAAGATTTTACGGATTTTCGATTCACAGTAAACTATAAACGTTAGCTCAGTAAAATAAGGTTTAGAATCGCACACTTGCGGTCGGTCGCTTATAACATTGTGTGTTCAGGGCGACATATGGGCAGAGTCGAGTATGATGGGACTGCTCGTGATGTACTACGCGTGCATGGACGGCGCCGTGTACCAGATCACACAGTGGGCCAGTTGTCAGGTATGTTATACATATCATAAATATTACGACTACACTTCTTAGTTATAAAATAGAAATAGTAGTAGTGAGATTTGTAAAAAAATTTGGCTGTCTGTAAAGTCGAACGCTTAACCCGATCGTGCATCTCTATTGCTTGTACGGCGCTCTGCTTGCGCTTGCTAGCTCGGTGCAGACGGAACGTGACAATTTTTCGTGTAGCAGCCGGCGTTCATCGATTTGTTATCACGTCAAAAATGTTTACGTTATTACTGGTTCTTATGCACGCATAGGAGATTGAAAATGCGTGTCAATTTTGATTATAACTAATAATAAAACTACATTTTACTGATTTTATCGCGGTATGTTGATATTATTGATTCCCAAGGTTTTTTTACGATATGTAAAACATCGTTTTATTTCATTATTTATATTCACGCCAATGTAAAAGATGAGTAACAATTATTATTGAATTATACTTTAATTTTCAATTGTAAATTAAAGTATAATTCAATAATAATAAGCACATTAATTGGGTTTAATATCATACGGCATTTATTTTATTACAAACCACACTGCTTTTTAGTTATAATTCTTAAATAATGAAGGAATGGTTAAAGTTGCAAACAAACAATAACAAACGCTTGGTGTTGCCAGTTAATAAAAGCAAATAATTTACAGAAAAAGAATCTGAAGCAACTGAGGCCGGACTGCCACGTGGTGCAGTATCGGATCGTGCTCGGCAACAAGGCGGCCGCGGCGTCCGACCTCAACCAGCGACCGTCCACTGGGTAAGTCATACAATCTACATACACACATACACTCACGCCTTTTTCACATCACACGATCTACTAGAAGATAAATTATATTTCTTTTCCAAAAGACACAGAGATATTTGACCCACACAACAGCATTAGCCACGAACAGTAATTTTCGACCTATATGTGACCATTAGCCCGAAAAGGCAGCAATACAAACAATATAAATGATTTCTTATTTGAAATTTATTAGTTAGATCTAAACACTATATAATAAATAATACGCTGACACATAGTCTGTTTTGTATCGACTGTCGTTTGTGAAACATATTTTTATACAGTACAGCGTCGTAAATTATTGTCAACAGTTTCTTCAATATATTTCTGTAAAGTATTTTTTCACATTGCAGTCACGATCCCAACCTCGAGGAGTTTCTCAACAACCTCTACAGCAAGTCCGGTGTGTCAACTAACACGGCCAGCGCCAAGCAATCGCCCCCTGACAACGCCGACGTCAAGAAGCGACGCAATAAAAAACCTACAGCATAAACCCAATGTCACTGTCAAAAAAAATCTATTTAAAAAATATCCGAGCTGTCAAAATAGACCGCCGCGAATTCGCGCGCCATTTGTATATCGAACACATTTTGACGTGAGCTAATCGCACTCACGCCTGCCGAACCCAACTGTGAAACACTTGCCTTTTAAAAAATAGAGAAATATAAATAAAAAAAGAAACAAAATTAAACATAATACTGTTCTATAATGATAATTTCTAAATAAATAAAAATATTGTGTGGCTAAGATGGCGCTTGAACGATAGATAATTTGTGTTAGCGTTATATAACTATGTGTATGAAATGTCGACCTATTTAGGTTAGATACTTTAACGATTTTGAGAAAATTTCAAGTCTTTGCTAGTTACATTAGTTTCTATCATTCTTAATTTGTGATACATGAGATTTTTGAATTTATGATTATAACGATTTTCTAGGTTTAATGGGAAACATCGAGTTGCAATGTGACAGATTAGGCTATTCGCACACTGCACCGCAATACGCAGCGTACCGCGGGAATGCGAGTTCTTACGTTGTTTACTAGTATTTCTGCATTGAAAATACGCGTAGTGCAACACACAGAAAATTCATTCAATATCTCCGTCGCCACTCACCCCGCAGCGTAAAGCGGCTCAGTGTGTAATCGCCTTAACAACTTACGGAAACTTCTAGAATATCGCTCGGTGATTTTTATTAAACCTATATAAATTAAAAATCACTCGAGTCACTAGTAATATATCTGATTTCATGTAGTTTTTCATGAATAAATTATTCAATTGACATATAGGATTGCCCTAGAGATTATGAAGCATTCAGATATTTTTGAACCACCTACATACTTATACAAATACTCAATAAAAATTACAGTACTAAATGAAATTTTAAGTGACACAAAATACTTTAAATATGTCACTTAAAATTGATGAGCGTTTCGAGGGATATGATGTGGTCTAGTTAGTCTTTAAAGCCTGATTATTTATCAGGCTATGTTAAATATTTTTAGTTATTTCCACTAATACTATTGCTTCGAACTCTCAATTATGCCTACAATACAAATAATCATAACTTATCGACTACATCATAGAGTCTCCGAACAGTAAAACCAATTCAATTTAATTAAACAACTAGAGTTGATCAAAACAATATTAATCTTATCAGAAATAATATCAATATCTGAACGCTTTTATTTCAAATAAATGTTGCCTTCAAACACTTACAACGTTGCATTGTATGTTTTAGTGCTATGAACATAAGGTTCAATTTGACAAAGCAGCAGGAACTGCGTGAAAATACTCTTTTAAAATTTAAATGTACGTTATTTAAGTATTATTTTTTCCACTTATCACTAATCACACCGAATAGTACAATTTGTTTGCATTCATACATTAATAGTTATTATTAATAATTCTGTGTTATTATAATTATGCTCGTTTTCGCACGATGGCAGAGAATGCAGTACTGTTTTTTTTTTCTTAACGATAATTCACTAATTTTTTGTACTATTAATATAATAATGTTTGTGACGTTCTGTGCAACTTTTTTTTAGATCATACGTTATTATAAGTCGATAATAAAATAAATACAGCTAAGAATTCTAGGCAAAGGATGGAAAATATGAAAATCTAAATAACGGCCTTAGTATCCGTAACACGAGCCTCGTTGCTTAGCTCTACTACATGGCACTGTCATGTCTGGATAAGTGGATATATAAAAATGAATCGTCGAAATTAATGTATAACACTTCGGAACGAATGCACAAAATTTGAGTATTTTTTTTGTACTCGTTATAAGGACAAAGTTTGTATAAATGAAAATTAAACAAACTAAATAGCGGTACGAAATTCGCCGGGTCAACTAATATTATGTATGTAAGCTGAATTTTCGAATGTACCTTAATTTGGCCGTTTTAAGTTCTCCCTAGTCTCATAAAATTTAGTATATGCGTCATAACAACGACAAAGGTTAAAAAATGATGTTTTCGATTATCTCGTTTGCTATCGCTCCAAATATGTAACACATCCATGATAGAGTTCCAAATTTGAGAGGAACTTCTAACATTTTATCAGATTTCTTAATACACACAAAAACATAAAATTACTTTTATCGTTGTATATTGACATTATTTTAACCCAGCATCATCATGGATGCTGCCGGGATAAAATAAACGGATATTTTTTTATAAGTTTTATTTCAATTGTGTCAGATGTTTTAATTTGTGGACTTATAATAACTACGTATGATATAGTATTTCACTTGTTTCACTGCCTCATAAGAGATTACGGTTAACGTTAGGCTAGTGGCGAAGAGATTGCTGCCCCGATGTTCAGTGTAGGCCTCCGCGCTTCATGTGTCAATAAAGATGTGGAAACGTAATGTGGATTTTATTATTAACTCTAGCTGTGTTGCCTTTTCCATAAACCACATTTCCCCTCGGCAAAACAATTTAACAGGGCTGCCAGTAAGCAACGACGCGATTATGCCATTTAGCATCTGAAATTATACCAAATGTGATGGTATTATACCATACTGCCCATTCTATGTCGGATGAGCTTTTTTTTTTTAGCTGAAGTCCATAAATTATTCGATTATCCTCTTTGCAGAATTAGCGGACTTCTTGGCATGACCTTTTTTTTGTGAGCGTCTTGCTTTTGTATCGAATTATACCAAATGGTCATGGATACCACATGGATACAATACATCGTCCAATTATACCAATTTGGTATCAAACGATACAATCTGGCAGCCTTGCAATTTAACTTCCCATTAAGTATTTACCCAAATTGGGGACTATTTTCAATTCAAATATTTTTATTTCAAGTAGACCAATATTACAGGTTCTTTCGAAATGTCAACATTAGTTGCATGGTTACAAAAAGTATTTGTTCCCTCATCTTCGACCACGACTTTTAAAGGAGAGCAGACGTGAGAAGGTGTGTATTGTATAACCGATCAGGTGTCGTTTATTTCTCCATTCTGCAACGACATCTGTTTGGTTATTCAAAACACATCTTTTCACGTCTCCTCACCTACGCTTTGGTGAATACCGTGCCTAAACCTGTCTACCAAGTCAATAAGTGTTAATTTAATTACATATATCAATATGTAATTAAACGATATCTCCTATTATCTAGTTCATTAGGTTGCTATGGCATACTCACTGTGTATAGACTAAACAGAAAACTGTCGGTGTTGTACCGTGTATTAACTTAAATTCCATACTATTATTTACCTAGAAGTTATCAGAACACGTTTTATAACATAGGGGTACTTTTACTGTTCCCTTGATTTCTCTATCACATACGACATTTTAATGAGTAGGGGAATAAGGGACTTTTGGTATAAACACAATTTTAAATCGTAAAAATATACGCCGAAGAGCGGAATTGCTTCAAACATCACAATGAAAAGAAAAACACGTAATTGTGTAATACATAATATTTATTAACATTCTATATAACTAGTCCATCATATCAGGGTCCTTGGTGTCTCTATCAGTAACGATGCAGTTCTCGTACGTCCACTTGGGGAACATGCGCTTGTAAAGGTTTAGGAGCACCGTGTCTTGAGATTTGAGCTGACCGTCGAACACACACTTCATGTGGCCATGGGTACCTGCAAACAGATATATTGTTATACTAGCTTTCAACCGCGGCTTTGCTCGCATGGTATATAGATAAAATGTAGCCTGTGTTAATACAGGTAATAAACTAGCTGTATGCCAAATTCCATCCAAATTCGTTAAGCGTTTATTACGTGAAAGAGTAACAAACATCTATCTATACAAACTTCTGATATTTTAAAATCTACTGAGACAACCTACTTAGTGGGCACAATGGAATGTCATCTCAGCAACCAGTTTAGTCCCATTGTTGATACCCGGCACTTGTAATCAATATAATCAAAGGAAGACCGATGTCTTGTCCTTTTGATTTGAGAGAGGTAACCGCCACGTCGACCCAATAAGTCAGAGCGACTTCACAGTTTACTTGTCACACCACTAGTCACGCTTGTTACAGCGCCCTATGTGTGATAGAAATAAGTATTTTTTCATTTTGAATAAACTGCAGAAGCAGTGACAGATCTGACGTTAAGGTGGGGCAGAGAGTGGCAGTTCTAATAGATACTCTGAACCACCGTTATAAAGGTAAACATATATTGATGAAGCTTTCGTAGTTTTGAAAGGGGTACTTTTTTTGATGGATGTGTATAAGTGCAATATTATTAGACTCTGAGATAGACTGTTCAGCTGTATTAATACATACCTAAGGGTTCTTTGATGTGTCCAGTGCGTCCATACTTCGTCCTGAGTTTGCATGGTTTGAAGTATACCACATCATCTCTATTGAAAAACATGAATCTTATTACTGCTGACCTCTTGTTAACCTGTAAAAAAATAGATTAGCTGTTTATTAGGGAAAAATAATAATATACATTATGTATAGAGTAAAAAAAAACAATCTGGTATTCTTTGATTATACAATCTGGTTATGAACTTAGATTGGAAGGCAAAGCATTATGTAAATTATTAAAAAAAATTATAAATTATTGGATCTTTCTTATTAAATTATCTAATTGAATATTTTTTTTTTATCAATTTACACAAAAAATTTTTTTTTAGCAATATAAATATGTTTACCTTGTATGGATGACCAGACAGTACGATTC
Organism: Craniophora ligustri; assembly: GCA_905163465.1. Taxonomy (NCBI): domain Eukaryota; kingdom Metazoa; phylum Arthropoda; class Insecta; order Lepidoptera; family Noctuidae; genus Craniophora; species Craniophora ligustri. Next base: position 13,252,893 of record LR990959.1, on the reverse strand, counting down.
TCTTGATTATCAACCTATCAGGGTTGCATGACAATAATACTCCAGTTGCTAGTAATTGTAGCTTTGTGTTCCTCTTTTCCTGTAAAATTAATATTCATAATTTAGAATAGATGCCTTGGTCACACTCGCTGCCTTATCCCAGAGGCACTGGACTTGTAAGGAAGCAATGAGGGTGGTCTATGTATGTAGCATGTCACTCAGCTCACGCCGATAGAATATGACAAAGCTAACAATCAAAGATTGTTGCTGACAGTCTTGAGAATATGAACAAACTTTTTTAAGAGATATGGAGGAATCGGACATTAAGCTTAATCGAGATTGGCAAAAGAATGTTATTTTATAAATTATTGTAATAGGTTACCTTAAAACAAAGCACCGAAGATGGACTAAACTGTATGGGCGCATAGAAAGACGCTACGCACGTCGACCCAGGTTGGAAGAATCTTTCGTACTAAAATTAAAAATAATATTGTTAGTTCCTTTCCTTATTACACAAAATGGTAGTAGCAGTAACCTAAATAATTAATGATATTCACCTTATGCTTAGCTCCATTTGTATGCTGACTGAATATCGGGTTGACGATGAACCTTCTGTACCCAACTTGGAAGATCAGACGCTCTTTACTCTTGATTGGTTCGTCGCTAGCCCCCGTACGCTTCAGAGCTACGTTCATTACGCACATCTTTTGTTCATGTGGTAGAAGGCCGAAGACAGAAAGGGGAGCATTTGCATTGGCCGATTGGAACGCCTTCCACAAGTCTTGGCGAACATCTTTAACATGGATAGTGATGTAAAAACCATACTGTAAGGAAATAAAATATTATATAGATAAAGTTCGTAGATATAGTGGGCCAATCATTGAACCCTGCGGTAGTCCTAAGGTTAGTTCCAAAATCAGAGGTTTTTAGATTATCTATTAAAATTGATTATAGAGATCTATTACTCTGTCAGATATATAATTTAAGATTACCCTAACAGACTAGTAGAAAAACTATTCTTCAGACTCAATCAGGCAGAGAAATTGTTTTATATATATTGAAGTACACATTCAAAGGCATAATCTGCTTCTACTACATGGTGTCAAAAAAAATAAGTAAAATAAAATTAAAAACATCAAGGGCTCAAGTTAATACTCGGGATTTGTTAAAACTCACCATATTGATCAAGCTATCTTCCAACTCCTTAAACACCCTCCTCCTTGTCCTATCATAATTCTCAAACTGGAATATTCTAGCATAATCTTCAGGCAGGTTTTCTTTAGGGTCCCAAGAAGATGTTCGGAAAGACTCCAGTCCCCTATAGCGCATGAATCGCTCCCTAGCAGGCAAATCCTGCGGAGTGTCGACCTCATCTGGGAATTGACGATCTTGTTTAGCAGCGGCTAGTTTCTGGAGCATTTCATGTTCTTCAGCAGCATCTATAGTAGCATCATACTTCTCATCTGTTGGTCCCACTTCAGACTCTGTCACAGATTCAAAGTCATTATCTTCGCCATTTTCTTCTTGGTCAGATTTATCTTCTTCACAAGACATAAATTCGTCATCATCCTCATCATCTCCATCGCTCTCACTGCCTTCATCAGAACCTTCGTCTTCCGCGTCAGACTCGACTATCCAAGCTGCTTGGTAGTCTGACCAGCCTTTTGGAACCTTCTTAACTTTTTTCGATTTAGTCTGTACAATATATAAAATAATCATTGTTAAAAAATACTTTGAAGACACATTAACATAATTCTGAGATAAATTAGGATATTTTAATTCTATTTTGACAAAATTATTTGCATCTATTCAAACTAAATGGTCCCTATTATACAGTACAAGCAAGCTATGTGTTTCTACTATGTTTGATCTTACCTCTAAATTAGCTTGTTGTATTTCCTCCTCAGTGGGCCATGTCTGCTCAGCTTCCATAGGATCAGGAACATTTTCAGACACAAGACTCTCCTGCTTAGCTGGGTCAGCAACTTGCAGAACTGATACTTTTGTTACTTCAGCATCCATTGTTTCATCTGATTTTATGTTCTCTTTACCTAAATTTAATGGATGTGGATCTTCTAACCCATCAATCCGTGACATCTGAAAGTCCCCAAGTCCAGTTATATGTACCAGACCATTTACATTTAATGGCATACCACGTAAATAACCACTAATTTTAAGAGTACCACAATCTCCGTCACTATCTGCCACATATTCAACCTCTTCTGCCAACATATAAGGCCTTTTTTCTCTGTGATGGATGATATTGCGTTTCTGGTTACCAATTCTACGTAAAAGGTTCAAACCATCTGAGTTTTTATCAAGTTGTATGACTTTTTCTTCTGGTAGCCATTTGGATACTAGTTTTTGTACATTCTGTTTTTCTGTTGTGCGTTTTTTAGGATGTACACCTTCAATATCCATTGCAGCCACTATGGGTGTTGGCATGCCTTGGGCCATTGATAATGCAAGAACTTTTTCTCCCCATTCATCAACTGGTTCTTCAAGTGCAGAGGTAACAAAGAGAGCTGTATCTGCAACTTTAAGTGCATCTAATAGTGCAAAATCATTGTTCACCTCTGGACAAATGAATGAAAATCTCTGTTTGAAGTTTGGTAAGCTGAAATATTTATTTTTAAAAATGAGAAAGAGTAACTTATACAATAAGCTTGTGCTAAAGCTGCCTTATGTCTTCCTTTGTTAATTAAGTTAACAATGTGGATGGACTATGAATGACATTGTTTTGCATTCCTATGTTTTGTATTAGAAAACTCTGTAGACTCTACTCATTCTATCAGAACCTGAATACTTATTTATTAATTACAACTTACCCAACATGCAGGATTCCATTAGAAGATTGAGTTACCACTGCTCCTTCACTACATGTTTTTAGAATAACCAGAGCAGAGTTCACATCAAGCTGCGCGTTCAGCGGTACCACACATACTAAGAAGGGTGGATTGCGAGTTCCACCTAACGCACGTTTCTTCGACAGCACTTCCTCTCGTTTGTTTTTTCGAATTTGAAGAGCTTGGTGACGACGTTCATCCTTTTTTAAAATGTGGCGATTGCGCCGAACAAACTCCTTCACATTAACCTTGCCTGAAAACAATATGCAACTGTAAAAATAGTTTGTTTACTGGAATGTTATGAAACATGCATGTTGCAAAAATAATCACTATAACTAACCTTTTACGGCGGCTGAAATTCCACGTTTGGAGCGGTGACGCGACTTGTGAGACTTATTGCTTTGCTTCAAATTTCCGGGACGATGTGCTTGCTGCATTTTTGTTTATTTTTAATGCATTCAATTGAAATTATTTACTAATACGAGCACATGGCCCGGCAGCGACTTTTTTCTAGAGAATCTGTCATTTAATAATTATTGTTATGTCACATATTTGTCACTGTCTATGTTGACTCTGACAGTCACAAATCAGGTAGTGACAGCTATAAATAATTCGATGCTTGATATTCTCTACTTTGCATTTTGATCAAAATATTAGATCTTCTACTTACTTTAGAGTACGAGAATGTAAGCTAACTTTATATTTCAAAATAAAACCAATTGAAAAAATACGTAATTCAGACCCTGCGCTATATTATTTTAAAAGTTAATAACTACAGAAGGCCTAAATGCTCCGCCAAAGTTTAAATCACATTTCAATAAGTGACTGATTTCTTCAATATTTAAATATAAATGAAATATTAAAATTAACTATTTTATTTAGTCGTATGTATTTTTTACGAAATAATGTCATTGATCTTATAAAAACAATACAAAAATTCTTGAATAAAAACTAATTTATGAATGCTGTTGATCTTTTTTTTAGATTCCTCGAGGGCAACATTATACACGCCAACATCACAGGTCACGTGACGTGACGTTGTGGACGTGTCATTCGCGGACGGCTCGTTGGCGGCGTTGCGCAGGCTCTTTCACGCAAAAAGTCCTATTGGAGTGTTACTAATGAACAAAAGTTGAATGGTTTTAGCCGAATTGATCAGTTAATATTTTAGTTAGGGTAGTTAATTCTCAATAAATCAAAATGGGAAGTGAGTATCGTTCATATTCTTTCTAAAAATAGTGTAAATCCTAGGACACGTATTGGCACATTTTCATATAATTTTATCCAAAAGATGTGTTTAGTGTGATAAAGGTGGAGTTATTTAATGTATATGTTTTGTTTGCAGTCAAATTCCTCGAAGTTATAAAGCCGTTTTGCAGTATATTGCCGGAAATAGCAAAACCAGAAAGAAAGGTAAGCCACGGTCCTATTTCGCCTGCTTGTGTATTCATTTCGTATTATTTGTGTTTGTAATAGCAGCTACTTATTATTTTACACCTACGTTAGTATTTTACACCTACGTTAGTATTTAAGTCCTTAAATGCATGTTAAAAGGTAAGTGAAAGTACATACCTAACCCTAATGTTGGTTTATGTAGGATGGGTAACTGTACTTTTTGTGGAGCATTTTAGAATTAGTAATTCATAACATTTCTAACTAAAACCTTTGTATTTCAGATCCAATTCCGTGAGAAAGTATTATGGACTGCAATCACACTATTTATTTTCTTAGTATGTTGTCAGGTGAGTGGTATAACATTTGATATTTTATTGTGATGTGGCCATATGCTACTTGAGATATATTCATGTTCCATTGTAATTCTAATTGATTTTATCAAATAATATGAATGAGACAAGACACTTCTATGTAACTGGATAGTTTCAGTTGATGTTTTTGTTAAAAAAGTTTATTACTACCCACCCTTATGTATTTCATCAATATGTAAACAGCCAACCAATTCCTATTAGAATAAAACAAGTTTTAAATTAGAATAATTTGATCCTGGACAATAAAATACACAACATATGGAAATGCATTCATATTATAATACCATCAGTTTTTTTACATGTCTAAGTACCGAGTTCTAACGTCAATATTTTGTTTTAGATACCCTTATTCGGTATAATGTCATCAGACAGCGCAGATCCATTCTACTGGATCCGTGTAATTCTTGCATCAAATAGAGGAACACTTATGGAACTTGGTATATCTCCCATCGTAACATCAGGCCTTATCATGCAACTGTTGGCCGGTGCAAAAATCATTGAAGTTGGTGACACACCAAAAGACAGAGCTCTGTTCAACGGTGCCCAGAAATGTAAGTATATTATCATCATCATCAGCCTATACTCGTCCACTGCTGGCCATAGGCCTCCCCTAATAATCCCCTATAATATACAAGTGTGTTTAACTATTCACATCTAAGATAGTCTACAGTCAACATGAATATTAAACTTCCACATGTAGAAAGAATAAATCTGAATACAACAATAATTGAATTTGGGTCAACAAAACTTCAAAAACCAAAAACATTATTATTTTCTCTAGATTATAATTTTTGTGACTGTTTATTTATGAAAGTCTCCATGTATATAGGGGCAGAATGCCAATGTCATTATATTCTAAAGTGTTAGGCACTTTGCCAATTAGTATTTATAACAAAAAAGAAGGAACTGCTTAAATATTAAGGTGTGTGTTGTTGACTAAAATATTTGGACATACAGATGATATGTACCATCTGAACAATATTAAAATGTATACAATTTCAATATACAACCTAACAGTAAACAAACCACCCAACTTCTTAAAATTTATAAAAAAATCATAACAGTATGAGCATAAAAAAACCTCATAACAGTGCAACTCTGGGGGGGGCTGTAACAATTAAATAATATTTATGCACTATTAGGATTAACCCTCAATATGAACTATTATTTTAATGAATTTTTATTTTATATTAAGGAGTTCTTGTATTAGTTAATAAATGAAAAAAAAAAAGTAACAACAATTTAATCAAACAGTTTTAACAAGATTGTTATCTATTATCTGCAGTGTTTGGCATGGTGATAACAGTAGGTCAAGCTATTGTTTACGTAATGACTGGAATGTATGGTGAGCCAAGTGAGATTGGAGCCGGAGTGTGTCTGCTCATCATCATCCAACTGTTTGTTGCTGGTCTCATCGTCTTGCTGCTCGATGAACTCCTACAGAAAGGTCAGTATGAAGCATTCAAATGATAACATTCAATCATCACAAAAATATCTCATTGATAGGCAATTTTTTTATTTTGTGTTAATCTAATGGCCAGAAGGCAGTTTTAATCTATTTTTCTTCATACCACATTGATCTGAAGATATGGAATTGTTGAATTGTGGTTAAAGCTGGACAGTCTAACTGCTACAGCATTGCTATATGATGGACTGAATAATTTGAGATTTTTTTTCTGTATCAACATATTATGTCTTACAGAGCACCATGACTTTTTATTTAATACTTTTATACAAATGTCTAGATGGCTGTCTTTGAATCTTTTTTTAATAAAAAATTATATATGTAGTATATCAACCATCTAGTATCCGTAACACAAGCCTCGTTGCTCACCACGGAACTAGATGGCGCTGTGTAATAATGTCCGGAAATATTGATTTATTTATTATATAAATATTGAATTAACCTTTTGCTTTACAGGCTATGGTTTGGGCTCCGGTATCTCTCTGTTCATCGCCACAAACATCTGTGAAACTATTGTCTGGAAGGCATTCTCTCCTGCTACCGTTAACACTGGTATGTATTTTACAATTAAATTATTTGAAATATTAATTATTTTTATCTGTGTAAGTGTTATATTTGCAGAAAGGAAGAATACCAAAAGTGTATCTGTCTTTACACAGTTGGTGGAAAAAAAGTTATAAGTTTTACTTCTAGCTATTCAAACTTTTTTTGTTATATTCGTGTCCACCGCGGCGTAACGTTGCACCGCCTTAGTTTCGTTTACATTTGTGCACTTACAAATACAATAATTTTGTAACTACATTTTAGATTATATTTAGCCAGTGTACCTAATTAGATTCACGCTTATTGGTCAGAACGCTCGAAGCGGGCCAATCGCAGTGCCGAACGCATTATACGGAAATTTTCAATTGTGGCAAGAAACTCTTAATTAGGCATTGCAGGAAATGGCCATGGTGCGTACGGGTGTCACAATACATATAAATAAAACTGTTTAAACATATCGTGATACAGCCTCTGATTATATTATTACTGGACTCATTTAATTGAATTATGAATTTATGATAATGAAAAGACAAAAAAATATTTCAAAAATGATTTTGCAATATGAACATTTTGTAAGAAGTAGACATCTCTCCCAGCTTTTTTTTAAAAACAGTAACCGGTTTGAAGAGCAATTGTATTATTTAAATTACGCTTAATAGCCTTGTCTGAATAAGTTTGCATTTAACTAATGGCTGATTAAGTTTCATGATAAAGGCAATTAATTATCGGATTGTATAGTAATAACCTCAATAGAGATAATATTGTAAAAGGCCACAACTTAAATTTTATTTTATTTATATGTAATTATAAAAAAAAACATGATGCATCCAAAAAAAAAATTGAAGTGTTTTGCAATATTTAAGACTATCATGCAAGCTATATTAATGAGGAAAATCAACGCTTGAAATTGGATCAACAATTAATAATATTGCAGAGTGTTTGACCACTCAGGTTTTGGTTTGTTTGTACTAACCTGCTCGCTGTCTTATATTTTTACCACAGCACGAAATAGCTCGTCATTAAAAATCCATTTAGGGACTACTCACACTTATTCAGCGCTAGCAGCTTATGTTCATAGAAAACAACGATTTTGTATGGAGACGCGTACGCATCCGTTCAGCTTTCCGCCTCTAAACAAATAAATGTGAGTAGTCCCTTACTCCTCGCCTCATTACTGAAGATCTCCACCTCTACTCTAGTTAGCAAACCTGACGCGGACACGAAAACCCCTCTCATGCATGGTTACCTCAATATTTAACTTTATGCCGCCATGTTTCGCCTTATGTAAGTACAATGTATGAAAACACCAATACTGACCAGAACATTTGGTCCACAGGTCGCGGCACAGAATTCGAAGGTGCAGTGATCGCACTGTTCCACCTGTTGGCCACGCGGCCCGACAAGGTGCGCGCGCTCAGGGAGGCCTTCTACCGCCAGAACCTGCCCAACCTCATGAACCTGCTCGCCACCGTCCTCGTGTTTGCTATAGTCATATACTTCCAGGTAAGAACATACATAATGCTGAATTTACATAATAATGCTACATCGTCGACACCTCTGGTGTTGCAAACTTTCAAAGGCTACGGTAACTGGTTACCATCAGGACATAGGAAAGTTTGCTACCATCGTGATGAAAAAAACTTTTTTGTGCTTACTTACAGTCCCTCCCACAAGTTTTATCTCATAGGAAAAAAAGCATAATAAATTGAATTCAGAATTCATGTACACCAATGATTTTGATTATGCAACAAATAATATAATTTTTGTTAATGTTTTATAATGCATACATTTAAGAAAGATTATAGGTACTTATTAAAGTATACATTTGTAAACGACTCTCTTATGAATTCATGTAAGCACTTCTCAGAAATGAATATAAATAACAGACTATTAACGCGAAGACAGGGTGTAAACATTATTATTCTTGGAATTAGAATGGTTTTACAGTAACTTAACGTTAATTGCAACACTTAATCTGCACGATTTCTAATACTAACTGATTTCTTTTTTTTACGAATACAATTGTTTTATTTCAAGTATACCAATATTACAAGTGCTTTTGAATTGTCAAATCTAGTTGCACGGTTCCAAAAAGTAGATCTTATAGATACGTCTTAAATTCTCTTCTTCACAATGATTGTATGTAGGTTAAATTAACATGAGGCAGTTAGCAGTAAATATTATGATTTGATTGCTTATTATAAGTTTATTATTTATTGTTTGTTTTTACAATACCTGTGTTTCTTCCTCAGGGCTTCCGAGTGGACCTACCTATCAAGTCCGCCCGCTACCGCGGCCAGTACTCTTCGTACCCCATCAAACTCTTCTACACTTCAAACATACCTATCATCTTGCAATCTGCACTCGTTTCTAATCTATACGTCATCTCACAGGTTTGTAAACATCACTTATTACGATACGATTATATTACGGTTTATGAATAATTAGCATAGTAATATGGTAACACTTTACATACTCCTTACAGGGGTTTAATTCGATTCTTGTTTGAGTTTCACTATTATATATTTTTTTAAACTACGAAAAACAGTTCAGAATTAATAAATAACAATATCATGATTATTATTATTCACGGATTATATTTGAAGTTTGTGTCAATATTTATTCAAATCTCGGGTTGTTAGTATGGTTAGGTACTAAACTGCTACAGTAAACTAAACTGAATTATGTCTTCACTACTAGCTACATAAGTACTCTCCAAGAAATTGTCAATATCTTGACATTATTTTCCTTGAGGAATAGGAATCGGGATGGATCGAAAGAGCTACGCTTTACAGTTACACCAGTTAACCCAAATTATTTTAGGCATAAACTTTCGGTTCTAAAGCTTGTTTTTGTTTACAGATGTTAGCTGTTAAGTTCAGCGGCAACTTCCTGGTGAACTTGCTGGGCGTGTGGGCGGACGTGGGCGGCGGCGGGCCGGCGCGCGCCTACCCGGTGGGCGGGCTGTGCTACTACTTCAGCCCGCCGGAGTCGCTCGCGCACATCGCGCACGACCCGCTGCACGCGGTGCTCTACATCATCTTCATGCTCGGCTCTTGCGCGTTCTTCTCAAAGACGTGGATCGATGTCTCCGGATCCTCAGCTAAGGATGTAAGTTATTTATTTCAGACAGCAATGTCGTTGCGGGTTCAAAGACAGTTTCATCATCAACCCATTTTTGTCCCACTGCTGGGCACGGGTTTGCTCTCATTTGAGAGGGATTAGGCTTTAGACACGAATCTCCACGCCATCGAGAAAATTTCTCAAGCATGTAGATTTCCTCACGATGTTTTAGCATGTGATGAATACGCACATAACTTCCGAAAAGTCAGTGGTGCGTGCCTTGGGTTTGAACTCGAGACCCTTGTTATCTCAGTCCGCTGATCACACCACTAGGCTATCAACATTTTTAAATAGTTTAAATCATTCCCCTGGGACACGTTGGGCCCCATTGACTCGCCGATTTTCTGGATGGTAGCTATTGTTGATCCTCTCTTACGGAAATAATAGTATGGCATCCCATTAAAAATATATAGAAGTACATAGATACAAAAATTACACTAACGAAAACACCTTATCCTAAATTACACTTAAATTTTTGATCTATAATATAATATAAAATTGCACCAATTTTTGTATGAAAGTTGTATGACCTACAAAGAATTTTAATACAAACTTACAATGGTCGAATGATGCATTAACCTCATTGCGATGCAAGGCTAGTTTCAGCATTCTAACTAGTCTTCGTATTTTTTCTAACCACTAGAGGTGAACGACCCCGCGAACTTAATCAGTGTCTAACGTTATGATACGGCTAAACTGAGCGCCCTGCGGCCCTCACTTAACTTTCTAATTTGTGAAAGTGTATTACCAAAGCGTGATCGGTTGATTTATTCTTTTCAGTATTATTAAATATATTTATTGTAGTTTATTTTATTGTAGTTTACATATTTAAAGTCATCGGTCTATAAATGTATTTCTAGTTTCTATGACAATGAAGATTAAACTCCATTCTAGTAGGCCTTTTGGTGAGGGCAATTCAATGAATATTGATTTATGCTAACTGACACACGAATTGCAGGTCGCCAAGCAACTGAAAGAACAACAGATGGTGATGCGCGGTCACCGAGACAACTCGATGATTCACGAACTCAACCGATACATCCCGACGGCGGCCGCCTTTGGTGGTCTCTGCATCGGCGCGCTGTCGGTCCTCGCCGACTTCCTCGGCGCCATCGGCTCCGGCACGGGTATCCTGCTGGCCGTCACCATCATCTACCAGTACTTCGAGATCTTCGTCAAGGAGCAGGCCGAGATGGGCGGCATGAGCACATTGCTCTTCTAAACTCATGATAGTCCTCGCCGCAGATAGCGCTGGGTTTACACTTTTTATTTTGCGGGGCGCAGCGCTCTCTACGACGCCGTTGTAGTGTGCGTGGCAACGCGTGTGTGGGTTATGTGCTAATTTATATAAATGAACTTTATAATAAAATAATTTACAAGTACAGACTTTGTTTTTGTAGACCCTAAGCAGGATACATGTTGTCGTTAACGTACTAGTTGCATTTCTCATCGAGACACGAGTAGATATAAAAACCACAATATTGTACTAGTTTTCTATTTATTTTGTACACAATATAGCTCTAGAATTATCATGAGAAGTCAATTATTTTACTGCAAGTAACAATTCACTCCAACCTGCAACATTGTCTAGTATAAAGACTGAAGTTAAGACATATTCCTGGTTTTACTCTATTTTTGTAATTATCAGTTTCTTACAAATATAAGTGAAAAATAACAGTATATTGTAATTTATAGTAAAATGTTTAGTATCCAACTTTGTTAAGAATACCTTACAAAACTTATGTTTATTAAGTTCGCGTTGGATTTTTTGTAATACATTATGTATATCTTGTTATGCTGTTCTCATCGCGAATATTAGATTCACGTATTGATTCTGTTGTCCATTTTATCAGAAATAATATGTGATTATAAGTTACTATAATTCCTTAGATTCCTAATTTTGCACATTATAATACAACAGAATTAGAAAAATTACCCTAATAAATTCATTTATATTGTTTTGGAATCTATTATTTTTTATTTCGTACTTTTTATTCGATCTGAATATTTTTAGTTCTCTAGTAATTTTCTTAAAGGAGGCTTATAAAACAACGAAATACTTTTGTTATGTAACTTTATTCTCCTCACTAGACATGCAAATACAAGGACAAAAAAACAATTTACGATTTTCCCTCAAAACCTTATAACAAAAATTCATCACGACTAAATTAAACGGTAACAAAATGTATTTACAAAAACAATAGACCGAATAAGTTTGCCGCCAAAATATTACAAGTTGTCAAAAAAAAATTGAGATCTTAGGAACATGATTGGTAAGAGATCGAACAGAATATTCGAACTTGGAATAGTGCCATAAAAATTTAAATTATGGAACTTAAATAGTATACACGTATGGCACAACACTAAATACATTTATGTACGATCACCAAATTTGCGGTGGACACTTTTCACCCTTATAATTAGTGGCGCAGGGTCCAAAAGTCTACCGCAAATGTGACTGATCGTACCCTTACAGTTATAGGCACTTGGAAGGAAAGATTTTGTCACGACTGAATAGCGAATCTACCCGCTGAGTTAGAGGTAGCCTCAGTTATGTCATGGCATACAAACGCACGTAAAATTCGAATACCTAAATGGTCTTCAACAATAAAAAGTGCACATAAGTACTAGCGTTTATAATATGCGAGGATATCAAATTGAATAACGGCGTACCAGCATCCTTAATAAAAAATACAATATGTTTAAGGATTTTGGCGACAAATATCACGTTAGCTTCGTTTTCCTCCCTAGACTTCCCTGACCGACGCTCTTCAGTCGTGACTTCAACCTGGCCTCGGTAAGGTAGTATCAACGGCGAATAGGAATTCAATTATTGCTTTCGTTTATATGAAGACATTTTAATAATGGCTTGGTGTCTTGGTCCCTTACCATCATTGGATTGAGGAAAATGTTACGATTTAATCCTGGACTTCTTATGGAAGACTGGTCAGTATCACTACCCAAAATCGTGCCCAATCAGTGTCTTGGATGGCTTTTCTACCCGATGCGAACAAGCAAAGTTAAATTTAACAATATTATATCTCTCTTGGTGTCCACTTCTGTGGCTCGGTTTCACATCATGTATTCATTGCATATCCATTCCATCAGAAACAAATTGGAAATTGGGCAATTCTCAACACTTAATTAAATAGCATTTGCATTCTTTATAAACTAATCATTTTCGTCCTGCCATTGTTTATATTAGTGGGTCACTAGTTATCTACTATTTAGTATTCACAGAGATATTTCACAATCAACCCCTAAATTATGTCTAGGCAATTTAATGATAAATCTTTTTTATAAAATCGATGAAATATACTCAAAAAAGCACTTTACCGCTACTAAAACTTTTGCATAATATGTATGTACAAAGCTAGTTCTAGTGTGTCTATGAACGCTATCTTGTGATCGGCCATAGTTAATAAGTCATATTGCAATTTACACGGATTTGAATCCTTCACATGACATAATAAATAATAATAGCTCATGTAAACCAAAAATGACATAAAAACAAAACTAAACGAAACATGTGTAATCCAGAAAACATTTTTATTATATTTAACAACATATCCGTGAAAGGAGAAAAGAAAAACAAAGAAAAAATAACTATAAGAATAACAGTGCCAATTATTAACTAAAAAAGTGGGATATAAGATCACTTGTCCTAAATTTCAAACAGATTTCTTACAGGATGAATTAATAAAATACGTTAGTTACTAATAAACCCCGTATGTCGAATATCAATCAATAGTGATTTTCAAAAAATTAAACTAGGTACACAAGTGTCCAAAACTTCGAACCAATAAAATATAATCTAAAATATAACAACAAAAATCAATTTGAAGCCGCGCCAGGCCAGTGTGTCGTGGACCTTAACTGGTTACTTTGCTACAAACTAGTGATTTCACTAATCAATCTTTATCATTTGTACATGCGTATAATAGCACTTAAAGTTATCGGGTATACTATCCAAACTTAGTTAAATGGTAATTTAGAATATTATCCGCACTTGCTTTATGCTTTTGGGTCGGGGCACATACAAAAAGCTTTTGTTCACTTGTGAAAACTGGAAAATACCCATTTTCATTAGAACACTGTTATAAGTCAAAAGAATCAACTTATCCGAGAGTCACGCGTAAGACAATAAAATATTTGCATAAATTCGCATTTAGTATATTTTGAAAACACTGTCCACATTAGAAATGCACACGCGTTACACAGATCTCGAAACACTCTTGTCAACACGCATTCACAAAAGCTTTAAGTACGTACGGTAAACAGTACCATACAAAGATAACACAGTTAACAATTTGTTAGTTATCAAGTAGATAATTTCTGCAGTTGTAATAAATCTTGTGCATAAATTAAATAATATGGTAACCTGTAAAGAGATGGCTGGCTGAAATAGGTAGTTAGTAATTTCCATACAAAAGCAAGACAAGATGGCGGAGTACCGTTACAAATCTAGAAGCGCGAGTTAATAAATTACGCGAATATAATTGGATGTTAGGCAACCGTTTCTATTTCTTCCTGCATGACAGGCGCTTGCTCTGGGGACGATATCGTCTTAGTGGGCGAGTTAGTGTAAGGCAAAGTGTTTAGTTTCCGAGCTTCGCGTCTCTGTTTCTTCTGCTGCATCACAAGCCTGAGTTGCTCAAGTTTGCATTTAGTTTTTGAGTTCTCCATGGCTAAAGTCTTAGCTGTATCACATTTCTTGCAGATTTCGCCGGCGGTTTTGCCGACGCAGGCGGGGCACAGTTTGGGGTCGAGCCGCCGGCACTGGCAGTCCTTGTGTTCGCAGGTGCAGTGCTTGCTGGAGGCCGCGGACGTTGACGGCAGGTGGCCGTCACACTGCCCGTACGAGCAAGCCGGCTGACTGCAACCCAGGCATTTACTGCCTTCCTCCACAGTAATAGATGAACATGAATGGTTGGGCTCCTTCTGTAACGTTAAATACTTAGTTAGAAAGCGTAACTAGCGATAAAATGGTGTACATAGTTGCACAAGATAAAATAATAAAAAGCTACTGTTATATTTGGTTTCCTTTCATTTTAGTAATTCAATGAAGCATTTAAACATACCTGTGCCAAAGCAATAGGCGGCGCGGCACATAACAAGTCATTCAGTATATGAATTATGGTAGATATATCTCGTTTAGGTCGACCATATCTGAAACATACACACAAATACACTAAATAAAGGGACATAAGATAACTTAAACAATTTTCACATAAGTAAACATTATACAGGTAGTATTCTTTTATAAGTTACGACTTTATTTGTCATCTCTATGAAGAGAAATCAAAGATTGGTAAAACATGCATCAAATAAAGTTCCTTTGCACATCAGTACATTCAAATTACAATGAAATACGACCGCCATATTTGATTTTAAAAAATTGTGTCAGCACGTGTGTAAATATATACTGACACACATTATGTAGGCTTTTATAATATCTTTTGTTTAAAATGACTAAAGAAAGTGTGGTCAACAAAGATAAACTCTCACCTGTCTTGCAGAGCAGGATTTAGTGTGCCTGAAAATGTCCCAGAATAAATTCCTTTGCCATGATGCTTCATGGACTCTATCACAGCTCCAGGACCAATTTTTCTGCACACTGTCTCCTCAGCCGCCCTTAAGTCAATTTTATTTGTGAGAACCTCTTTAGACAACTTCTTTAATTTTTGTGTTAAATTCTTTGATGCTTCAATAAGAGCGTTGGTGTCCACAGGTGGCGTTGGTGATCCTCTTTGTGGCTTTTTTGGAGCATCAGGAGCTTTAAAGACAATCTGTTTAGATGTAGATGGGGTAGCTGCATCGTCAATCTGTCCATTGCTTGGCTGCAGAATTAATTTTCTTGAATTTGTTATATAAGGTTCAGTTCTAGAGGTAGAGGGCTGGGATAAATTTGTATCTTGTCGACTCTGCATCCTTTTCTTATGTTTATTCACAACAGATTGCATAAAGGCCTTCTGTTTATTCTGACCTATAGGATGTTTAAACTTAGATGTCTTATGGAGTAAATATTGGAATCTTTTATTTTTCAAAGGTTCATTTATACTTTGGAAGGAAGGCAGTGTGCCCGAGTTAGCCTCCTGACTGCCATGACTAGTTGTAGCCAAATTAGATATTTCTCTATCCATCATAGACTCATCTTGGTCTTCAAACAACCCTTTATCAACTGCACTATTGAAGAGATTTTCCATGGGGTATTCATCTATAGTACTTTCAGCAAGGAATGAACTTTGGTCTGTAAAATTATCACTGTCATCACTAAGTGAGCTGTCTGGAGTGTGGGAAGATGTGGAGGGGCATTGCTTGTCACAGATGGCACTTGTTGAAGGTATCACATCATTGCTTATCTTATTTTGTGATAAAAAATCTATCAAGTTATTTTTAACAGTGTTCACAAGAGCAGCATCTCTATCTGAAGTGGTAGCATCTATAGGACTGGACACTAAATTGGACAAAGATTTGATAGGAGACTGTTCATTTTCTAAAGATGCATCAGATAGATCTGAGAGTGTACAATTGCTTGTGTCCATTGTTTCTTCTTTATCATCACAACTATCAGTTTTCTCATTGTATTTTTCTTCGGCCATAGACCGGTACAAATCAAAACAATTCTGTAGCATTTCAAAGTCTTGCTTCTGTAGACCATGTGGTGCAGCTGGTTCTGGTTTAGGAGTTTCACTGCTGATATAGGAATGGTCCATGGGCACAGGTGTACAGGTAGGTAGTGTTGCAGTCTGAGGGCTGGGTGATTCCCTGGCGTCACATTTACTAGTCCGTATTGATGTTGAAGAGCTTTTGGTAGGAGTGGAAGTTCTCAAGGACCTGCAGCCACTGGAACTCGAATTCAGGGTGGACAGCTGCAGTTGTATTAGCATCATATGGTCACCTAACCTCATTGTCAAATTCAGAGGAGATTTACCACTTAGAAAGTCATTAACCTGAGTGTCATTTAGGGATTCTAATGCTTGCATTACAGAATTTTCGGGCCTGTGACTCTGTAAAGGACACCGTGATAATATTAATGAAACAATTAATTAGACAACAGACAGCAATGGCATTAGAGATAAATGGGTATTGATTAGTTTGTCATAGTTGTGAAACACGTGATTATCAGGAGGTACTTGGGGGGTTTCGACACTGCACGGTGCAAGCGTGACGCACTCACCAGCAAGCCAGTCTCCACGCTGGGCAGCAATATCACACGCGATCCGTCCAGCAGACCGTTCTCCTCCATCGTACCGTCCCTCAGTTGTCTGCAAACACAAAACTCAACTTCAATACGCGAGTCAAATAACACTGATGCGTCATCGTATCGACATATTTCCGTGATTATGTTTGACAATAGAAGCTTGGCGTCTCGACATAAAACGCTTACCTTTCGCGATGCAGCAAGCATATTCTATCTTTAGACACCTTAAGTTTCTTCGAAACTAACTTCTTGAGGTGCTCCACTGTATTTTTACCGTTCAAACTGATGGAGAAATTACCACCCGTAGTAGTTTGTATATTCAGCGTTATGTCTGAGGTTTGGGGCGAGCCACACCCGTACACCTCTGTTCCCGTCGCGCGTTCCATAATTTCCTCATAAATTACACTAGAATTTGCTCTATAACACTGTTCGAAGCACACACGAACTATCTTAAATTACACAGCTATTTTATTGCAGGATAGAAATAACAGGGTCACGCCAGACCCCCAGTTTTTTTGATGTGGCCGTCGGTGTGACCAGTTTTCATTCGCGATATCCCGTTATTTTTTTTTCACAACAGCTGATGCGAAGCGCTGACTATAGTGCGTTTTGTTCTACGTATTTGTCCAAACAAATATTTTTTTTGTCACTGTAAAATATATCTGTATCTGCATAAAAAACTACCTGAAAGAACTAAGACTAGTACATATAAAAATGTTGATAATAAAAGTTAAATTACCATTCTTCAAATGACGAGTTGTTATCAGGGTTTATACTCATTTAAGGTGACGCAATACGTGTTTTAGATACAATGGATACGAACGTCAAAATGTAAACGTCACATGACGTCATGCAACGCTAGCTCATGCTTCGCAATTTAGCGGTAAACTTAAATTGGCACAACTTAATTTTTATTGTGACGTAGTAGTATTTTTACGATGACTAACCATTATAGACCAATGAAGTCAATTGATAGTTGATATAAATAACTTTGATTTTATTGGCATGCTTTCGTGTCTCTTTTGTAATAGCGCTCAAAATCTTAATAGACCGTTCGTTGCTTGAGGTGTCGGCGTCGATGTATGCCAGTCTTATTAAAATAGACCTTCATCTATATTGGGGCAAAGGGATTGGCCTCAAAACTTTATACCTAATTGGTCTTTTCGGGATTTAATTATAATAATAAATTGATTTAACTCTACGAATTACGACTGGCGCTTTAGGTGGTTAAATTTGCGAAGATAAGAACATGGATATGTTCATTGTTATCGCTTGTATGCTTGTAAATAACTAAGCACAATACACGATACAGAAGAATGACGTACTTCACGCATATCCATGCGGAGACTGTAACTAGACTAGTGTAAGGCTGATATATAAAATAAAAATACAAAATATATTCTTCAACCCTCTTTATTGACCCAGCACCCACCAACAAGATAAGATCAAAACTTAACAGCAATCACAGCATAATTGTTTATTTAAATAAATGTAAATTATACAAATATTGGGCCATGGCCTCAGGTAAAACGAAGGTGCAATGCGATGGCCTTGTTAATTTTATGCAATATTCGTTTATTACGTCTTTATAGAAGACAAATAACTATTGTTGGTATCAAGGCCACTTCATTGTCACTTTTGTTCTTTGAAAATGTGGAGCGTTTCTATCACACTGATATTTTTTGTTATTGTATTTCCAAATTCCTACACAGTCCACAGCCTTGCGTTTGTCCCTAATAAGGGCGTATTTTACAAATACACGACTTGTCTGAAGGAAATATAGTTAATTCTAGCCGTTTTAACTATATCTTAAGAGCTTACATTTTGGCGCTGCGCTGATTTAGGTATTTTCTATGCATCGAGCGGGCGGCTAGTTACTCGACCTATACTTTCTCTATTGTATCTTTAGTATACATGAACTCTCTTTTTTCCCTCTATCAAAACATGGGCGGTGGAAAGGTAGGAAGTGCTCAATTTAAACCAGTATATCAGTAACTTTTGATAACTATACCTCAGGACCGTAGTCGCCAGTGGCGCCAACTTATAAACAAAATAGTAAAACTCATAAGGATTTTATGAAAAAATAATACCGCATATTATGTTTCCAAAAACCGCGTAATAATTATGATTTTATTTATTTTGTATTTTTTTCTTTTTCATTATAATCAATTCATATAATACAGAATATTATATGAATTTGAAATTCATGTTTAAGATAATTTTATCACCTTTTTTGTGTTTTTAAATAATTATCACAAGACAATTAAGTATTAAATAACATGTGTCTGTACAATTCTAAAGAATTAAATAAATAATAAATATTATACGTTTTGTCTTTACATAATTATTTTGTAGAGTACTTTATATCGGTAACTGGCTTTGTTAATTGTAGTCATTTCATTAAATACAGTACAGTTTACATTGACAAAAAAAATATAGTCTTATTATTAAACAGAAATTATTTTTGAAATAAATGACATATCATGTATTAAAAAACTTAAATAAAATATTTAGAGAAACTAGAAACTGTGGGTTGTGAACCTATTTATTCCTGATTTCAGGATTTCGTTACGTTTTAAACAGTATTTGTAAAGTTTGATTACTGTCAAAAATAAGTCTTAGTATTCATCGTGCACCCAGTATTTAAATTTAAATTACGTTTTCGGAAATTATTTTTCGGACATTTCGGAAAATCATCTCAAGCGATAATTCCATTTACATATAAATTTTTAATTAGATACATATGTAAGTATATATATTCGTCGAATTTAATGAAGATTTCTGTTTACAAGATCTTCATTTTAGTTCTTACCCTTGTGCACCGACTGTATACTATGGGGAAAATTAGATCAAAAGCCATTTAAAACAATAGAAAAGCATAATGCTGCTAAGCTTGGCTTAACATACGTAAACACGGACTTAATAGATGCCTTCAAACTTAGGTAGGTAATATGTGTAACATAATTTAATATTTAGATATATTAAATAGTTTACAAAATGTAAAACTAGCCGCAGACGCATATATATATGTATATATTCTATTACTAACCCGCATTACAATGTCCATTTTATTATATACCATTACGGTTTTATCCTCGTAACGTTAGGTAGAGATGTGCACTGTTATAAATATATTGGTTTCCTATGTTATTTTTTAACAACAACGAAGGTAAGTCAATGAGTACTTGAAAAACTTTTCCCAATAAAAATTGTCATTACATGATCTTCTCAAGGAAGCATCTAACTTGCATTTTATAAAGAAGCAGATTGTTCATTCGTTTTTTTTAATTTTTGATAAGGAAAAGTTATTCAACATCTCGTTACAATCATTAGAATGGTTTCATGATACCAACGAAATAAATATTTTCCCACGTATTTTACTTAATATTTTGACTTTTGAGCCCCATATTCTCATATCAACCTTAGCTGTTCCTCAAAAGAGTATAAATTTACTTAAGACTTATTCCTAATTCCATAGACTCTATTTTCTATAAGGACTAATGCACACAGAGATCCCAACACACAAAAAAATAATTAATTATAAATTTTATAGACAGCACTAGATCAACTTGGTTAAGAAAAACATTCACAGACTACATAAAACTCATCTAAATTTCAAGAATATAAAATGATAAGACATGATAACATCATTCTGCTAACACAGACGGACACAAACAGAAAAAAATAGGATATCCAAATAAATAAATAATTGTACATGACTGTTTGATGCCAAAATAAAAAGAAAAAAAAAAAAGAAAAAAAAATAGGTACCTTATTTTAAATCCGTTCCGTAGTCTCTTATATTAAGTAGGTATACAATGTGATTTATGTTTAAAGACTATTTTTATAAAGAACTAGCAGAACCTGTCACGGTTTGCTGTGGCACATAGTGATTATATCGACACGAAAAATAAAAAAAACTTGAGAGGTGTCAAGGGACACCCGGATGGAACGAAGTTCCTTTCGATTAATTAGTGAAGGAATTGTAATAATATTGTATTTTTTTTACAATAGCTTACTATAGCAAAAAGTGTCGTTACAACTTTACATCTTAATTTTTTCCGTCTAGCCCTTTCGAAACGCGCGATAAGGAACTTCGTTCCAATAAAAACGCTCTTTGAATTTTATCGTGTCAAAATTTGAGACAGAACTTTTTGAGTTTATGAAACCACATTTTAAGCAACTTCATATATTCTATATTATATACGCATATGTATATATATGTATTGTATGGTAGTATTACCGTGCGGTGTGCATTAGTTATTACGAAGCTACGGGTCTACTTATAACATAAGTGATCACGAGCCGAACTCTAGCGTTTCGTTGTCGATTTCCCCAAACACGAAGCCTCCGCGGCCGTCCATCTGCAGATAGTGGTCGTGGTGTTTCCACAGCGACTTGCGGTGAGACACGGTGAACAGTGAAATACCGACCTGGAATACAATAATCTATATATTAATACGAGAGTCGTGAAGCAAATACTTTGTACCTCTTTCTACGCAAATTACGCGGACGGAGGAGTATGAAATTTCCCTCACTTATAGTTTATATAGAGAAGGAGTGCAGAATGCATTTTTTTTAATTATGCTTAAAAAGAACTTTTTTAAATAAATTATGCTCGAATTCCGATCACTGGGCGACAAAAAGTTTAATTAATGCGAGGCAAAGATTTCCTATTTCATATTGCTCGATATTTAACCATTTTATACGAATTTTTGATACTTCCGGTTAATACTAATAAATTAATAAAGAAAAATCGAACAAGTTTTTTTTATGGTGATAAGGGGGCAAACGAGCAGGCGGCTCACCTGATGGCAAGTTATCACCGCCGCCCATGGACATTTGCAATACCAAAAGGCTTAAATAAGCGTTGCCAACCATTGCAGAAACCGTTTAGGTTTCTAAAAATAGGGAATTACTAAACTGACAGCAAACTGAATGCCTATGCCGTCAGAATAGTCACTCCACCAACGAGCTCTGGTAACCTTACTCACTCACAGAAATACAACTATTGTTGATTCACTGAAGTTGGGTGGATCAATTGGCAAAGGCCACTCGATTGTTTTAAGATCATGGTGAGACATTTGAAGAAGACGTCATTTGGTATAAAACCATCATTAATATATAGTTTTTGTATATTAAGATTAAACGAATAAATGTAAGAAAAAAATTAGGAAGGTCGTGACATACCTCTCTGCAGTACTGGTACATTTGTCCCTCGACATCTACTGACACGGCGCTGGTGCACTCGTCGAGTATAGCGAACTGTGGCTCGTGATAGAACAGGCGAGCCATCTGCGTGGTTCATAAGTCATTCATTTAATATTATGAAGATCGATAGACCTCTTTATAAGCATAAGGACTAACTGTAGTCTATCGCTGGTTTGCGGTCATCACTTACCCATTATTGTCCCACTGCTGGGCACGGGTCTCCTATCATTTGAAAGGGATTAGGCTATAGTCTACCACGCCAACCTACTGCGGGTTGGTAGACTTCACATGCTATCAAGAAAATCTTCAAGCGTGCAGGATTCCTCACGATATTTTCCTTTACCGTTTGTGATAAATACCCACATAACGTCCGAAAAGTCAGCTCTGGCTTGCGGTGAAGTCCAAGATAGTTTGGTTATTTGTACAAGGTACAACTTAGGTGCAACATGGGCTTTGGTTGTGTCCGGTTAATGGTAATAGGCTCCACCCTAGTACCCCGGATTGTGAGTCTAAATCTGTACACTTCCTATCCTGCTGCTTATATAGGCGTGGTATGGTATATTAGCTAATAAATTAAGAATAATTAGCGTTACAAAATAAATTACTAAGTTCAAAATAAAGAGTGGGATCAATAGAAAATTAAAATTATACTAGATAAGTCTAGATTTCTTGCTTCAATATCTATGGCATTAAGTGCTCAACTACAGTGACCCTATTTCTTTTATTACATGAGTGATTTTCTTACCGCTACTCTCTGCTTTTCTCCTCCAGACAGTACATCCATCCAGTCTTCGACGGCATCAAGTCCTCCGTCGCGGTTGGTCAGGTACGACAGCTGTACGATGTCCAGAAAATGGAGCAGCTGCTCGTCTGTGCGGCCGCGGCGACCCATCTCCTCACGAGTTTGAGGGTAGATGATCTGAAAGAGGAATGTTCATTGTGAATTTTAAATTGCTGCTAAAGTTAACTATTTTTATGGTTTCAAATGATGGGCCAATAATTTTGTAAATAAAGTTCACTTTACTGTATTTTTGCTTAAATTGTGCTTCTGGTTTTTATTTGTTACTCTTTTTAGTTTTTATCGTTTCATAATGTATAAAAATGGTTAGCTTCGATCTATTGAACTAATTATGTGCCCTGTCAGGTAGAACATAGTGTAGTAAGGAAGATTCTGTTTACACTTTCCATCCGAAAAGACTTACGTCCAACGTCATCATCATCATCATCAACCCATTAATGTCCCACTGCTGGGCACGGGTCTCCTCTCCATTGAGAGGGATTGGGCTATAGTCCACCACGCTAGCCTACTGCGGGTTGGCAGACTTCACATGCCGTCGAGAATTCTCTCAAGCATGCAGGTTTCCTCACGATGTTTTCCTTCACCGTTTGAGCATGTGATAAATACGCACATAACTTCCGAAAAGTCAGTGGTGCGTGCCTTGGGTTCGAACTCGAAACCTCTGACATCTCAGTCCACTGGTCACACCGCTAGGCTACTACAGATCTCTTTTTATTTAATAAGGTAAAATTAACCAAATAAGTGGTCAGTAAGTCTCTTGTTTGGCTGAAATTAGTTTTAAATATGTACCAACCTGGTCTCTTAACGTCCCCAGTGTCATGTACGGTCTCTGCGGCACGTAGAATAGTTTCCCTTTAGGCGGCTTGGTGAGGGTACCACCGAATATCGGCCACAGTTCACCCAGTTGACGGAACATGGACGATTTGCCGCAGCCGTTAGGGCCGCATACTAACACGTTGATACCGGAACTGGAGAGAAATAATTTATTTTAGAATGAGAATTTTTGGTCCTTCGAGGCGAATTTTGGTCCTGCAAGAAATTTTAAGAATGTGAAACGTAAATTTGTGAAAAGTGAATTAATGTATATTGTGTTTGCGATAAGCTACTCAATATTAAGTAAATAATAATTATGATGGATATTATGGTGGTTGCAGGTGCGGCAATTGTTTGTGAGATCTAGCAGTCTTATTGCGTTTTTCCATGAAATTAATTTACGCCCAGCCATATTATATGGGACCCAAAACTTACTAAAAAACTGTGGTTGCGCCGTGCATACAACGGATGCCTAATCCTACACATTTTGAATACATCCTTAAGAGATCATCGACTGCTAAGTGACAGTGTAAAGGACCATATATGAATCTACTCGTAACAAATATGGAATACTGACCGCACTTCAAAGGACAGTTCCTTGATGAGAACGTCCCCGTTGGGTGTGACCAGCGGCACCTTGTCGAAGCGGATGATCTTGTCCTGGTAGATTATCTTACCGGCGCCAGGAGCTAGCAGCGCAGGCATCTCTGCTGTAAGGAAATTAAGTTCAATATGACGCCAGCGAAACAAATAAATGAACGATTAACAGAATAAAATTAAATAAAATAAAAAAAATTAACAGAATAAAGATCTTTGATAGGAACAATATTAGTTCTAATGTAATTTAAAAAAAAACTAGTAGCCTGTTAATGTAGCGCATTAGCTTGTCCTGTTTGCCTTTAGTGGCTGAGTTTTCTCAAGAAGTACGGAAATCGAACGATGCTTTGTCATGGACTTGCCAAAAACAGTACACTCTAACATAATATAATTTCTAAAAGTAACGTGCGTATTAGAAATCGACATATATATCTTTTCATGATACACAATAGTTTATTATTAAATGGCTTAGTGTGTCAAGCTCAAGTTAATCCTAAAAGTTAAGAGGACCTCAAAGGGAGAGAGAGAGAGCTAGAGATCGTCAGTATGGAAATGGCGAAGTCATGTAAAAAATATACATGTAAAAGTGTCCATAGAAGATCTATTTACAGATATACCTAAATATAATTTATCAATTGAACGAATGGCGCACAAGCCTATATGTCAATCGTGTCACTAAAATAATATATGAGTATACTACATCGCACTCCTTACTCGAATAATATATGAGTACACTCACCGCTTC
Source organism: Craniophora ligustri (assembly GCA_905163465.1). Lineage (NCBI taxonomy): Eukaryota > Metazoa > Arthropoda > Insecta > Lepidoptera > Noctuidae > Craniophora > Craniophora ligustri. The sequence goes on along the minus strand of LR990959.1, from coordinate 13,227,802 downwards.
CATTCTGCGAGTTCCTGTCCACCATGGTCCTCGTATAGTTGCCCTTGTTGATGTCGTCGAGCACGGAGCGCAGCTGCGTCACGCGTGACGTCAGACCTGCCAGCTTGCTGAGCTCGCGGCCAGATAACACTAGGCGACCGATACCTTCCGCCATTTTGACTAACATACGACCGTATGTGTAGTAGTGCTAAAATGGGATTGTTTTATCATTACAAGAATATTTATTTTATATCTGAGAGTATTGTTTTTATCTTGGACAGTCGTTTGATGATGAAAGTGAGAATAGTAGAAACAATAAATACGTTACCAAAGATCAGAGAAAATAGCCTATCATTCAAAAAGGTTATAATTATGGTAGCCTGCAATGTATTATCATCATCAGCCTATATTCGTCCACAGCTGGACGTAGGCCTTCCTTAGTGAACGCCATAGCTCGATCTAATATGTTCTTCTATGTATGATCTAGTAAGTAGCAATGTATAATAGTTACCTTAAATCTATCATTCTCTGTGCCATTGGTAAGAAGATTGTGGTCCACAGCGAAGAATGGCCGTGATACCGCGTAAAACCCGACAGTGATGGCTATATCTGTTAAAAAAAAATATTCTTATTCTTAATAATTGACAAAAACGTGTGAATACTGAAATGTAAATAAGACCATCTCGTGATTATCTTTCAACCAAAAATACACTACATTTATACTCTTTTTATGTAAATACATAGATACCTACTGCTTAGACTAACCATCTAGACTTATACCAACCATCAGGCCCAATACCACAGAAGGCAGCATTAACCATCGCTGCAGTAATTAGGTAGCCATATATGGGTTATGTGCGTACAAATTTACTATATTTCTTCAAACAAAACATCTATAGGTTCGTTGGCGGCTATCATTGCTACCCTCTCAAGGATTCTATTAAATTCAAACATACTTACATTTAGCAATAATGTTGTCAACAAATCCCATGCCCACTCTAAAGTTGAGGAAGTTCCGAAGGTGTCTTGTGAGCTTGTAGAAGCTGGCCAGCAGCGTCAGTTGCTCGCGGTGATTACCCTACAGTAATACAAAGGAACACTTCATAAGCCTTACGACTACTAGGACCACGTTTGGACACAAGCAAATGGGTGCGTCAAACAACCTTGTTTACGAAACAACAAACGATACAACGAACTACGAGGCCGAGAAGTGTTTGAAGTTAGGGGTGGCGGGGGGCCATTCTATACGTAGTAATATAAGTTATTCAGTTTCGTAACTATTCTCTTTTTCTTAGTAATGAACATGAACATGCCACTGAGTATTACATACATTCCTATAAGAAAGATAATTTTAATAATAAAGCATTAAAAATAACCACGATTTACTGTAATGTTGTAAACTTTACCTGATAGAAAGCCACTTCTTCTGAATAAGTAATCAATCTAGAATTGACATATCTGAATTCACCTTCCAATTTCTGTTCTTGAACTGTCATCTTGGCTGCAAAAGAAATATTTTAACATCGTTATTATTATTAGTTACTAAAATATTAATTATTTATTGCCAATTATTTCTCATGTAAAACACATTCTAATGTAAATTATTATCCAAGGATAAAATCTTCCTCTTACCTGTCGGTCTTCTAAGGTAGGTCAGGAAAACTCCAGATAAGAGTAAGTATGCCATCATTATTCCAGGTGTCTGCAATGTTTTTATAATTATACTTAATTCATGCAATACTTAAAATAAAACGAAAATATTGCTGTGTTACTCTACACTCTGAGAATAAATTGCCCATGCAATCGAACTGGTATTTTAAAGGCTTTAGGACCACAATGGAAATGAAAGGAAATAATGTGTTGTATCTACTGAATTTTATTATTTGTATTATTTTTACATGAATAAATGCAAGTTTTTTTTTAAATTATATACTATTATTGTCTTTTTTCACATACTTTTTGGTCCTAGAAGCTGAAGAACCAGTGTGTTGCATATAGGGATCTGTAAGACTAATACTTGTGTAGTAGGTAAGTAGACTGGAAATAGCAATTGCAGTTAAGATAACATGTGACGCCATGCATTACTTAATTATTAAAATAATAATTTAAATCTGACTTAATTGCAGTCACCGTTTTCTTGTCTCTCACTGAAATTAATTCTAACGTCAGTCAAAATTAATTCATTTTTAAGAAAAACTTTTTGTTGATTCTATGCCACTGTTGAGAGAGTCTCAATGTATGATTAAGGGTGATAAAACAAAATTTGCTACTGTAGATACATAACACATAATGGTAATTAGCAGCTGTACCATTCAGAGTAGCATCTAAAAATTTATTAAACAAGGACTTTATATATCTTATATTTTGATAACCCGATTAGTGCGAACTATCATCTTGTCATTTGTAAGCATAGACATTTTTATCTGCATCGTGGATGTTTATAAGTATATTATGTATGTATTAACAATAAAAAATATCTATGTAGTGTCCTATTCAGTATCCGTAACGCAAACGTCGTTGTTTAGCTCGAAGCTAAATGGAGCTGTGTCATAATGTCTGGATATGTTTATTATTATTATTTTATTTATTTATTATTCCTCTCAAAAAGGTACATAATATTTATTATACATAATACATATTGACAGCATAAACTTAACCTTTATGAGAGCTAGAGTCCGCACTAGGTTCGAGACCTGTATGACGAATCTCCAGGCTCTCGCCCTCAGATGGCATACAAATATTGGCTATTCTATACGTAATAATTGAAATAAAAATTAAACTAAACTGCGATATTAAATTACCAAGAAGTATTTATGATATGTGCGTATAATTTAAAATAATACTTTATACATAGCTCTCTCTTTCTGTATTCGACCTTCAACATAGTGGCTGATATGCCACAGGATGTCCACAAAATCGTCCCAATAGATATTCACAAGAGCTAGTTATAAATCGCCCGCAAGCAAAGACATCCATTCAATCTGTCCATTTTATTGGAGGCCGTCACACCAGTCTTATAACCACCATAATATATTAGTTTATGTCACTTACCGATGCTCCCAAGTTCACAGTGAGTCTATATAGATAGATGCTAATGTCCAGCATAGGCTTGCTGATATTACTGTACAAGTCTACGACGGTATCACAGAACTTCTCTATATCGGTCGTCAGCAGTTGATCGGCGTTTGCTATTCGATTGTCAAGGTTCGATACTTGGTAATATGTGAAACCCCTGTAATAGATACGCATAATGGTAAAATATTCAATTTAGTTGTAGGTAAGTTTTTTTTTTTTTTTTTTAAATCACAACCAAAATCGGTCGCTGCTAATAAATAAAATGAAAAATCAAAACCAAAATCGGCACAATGGCTGCCTTAACTGGCTACTGCACCAAGGTTTAAATTCCCGCACAAAAACGAAGTTCTTTTTCAAATGATTATAAGTAGAATTAAAAATAATTATATGTAATTGATAATTGTTTGCTGTCTCTATTAACAGTCCTGGGGCCTAATCTTTGGGGGAGGCTGTTGTTGAGCAATGGACGTTTCTTAGCTGATAATGATGAATCTATTTATTGGTCCTTTGCACTTTTCGAAGGTGACCTGCATGACCTGGATATAAACTTAGCGCGAAAAAATAATGATTATTTAAGAGTCATGATTTGATTAGACAAACATTGAAAAATATCTTGAACCTAAACGGCAACGCGTGATTTTGCTCAGTATTATAACAAACACTTAGTCATAACATCACAAAACTAAGATAACGCGATAATATGAAGCGTATCTCTTTATTGTCGGTTGTACTTTGTTCTCTATGGGAGTTAATTGTTTACATACATTTATACTATCGAACATCGGTTTCGGTTAAGGTATCGGCACAAGTTATATTGAATTTGTCTATCATCAGTTGTCTGTCAACTTCAAATGTATCCGGACATACAGTCGCGACACAATCAAAACTGGCTGACTAAAAAAATGTACAAGACTAACATTAAAGGTACTTATTTGCAGTGCTAGTGATGTATTTTGTGTAATGTTAATTGCGGTGTCAATATTCCGAAGGTCTTTTAGTATAGTGTTCGTTTTATAGTATCGATCGACAGACAGGTATACTATACATATACATATAGGTAGGATAACTACCTATTATTAAGTATTTCAAGTATATATGTGTGTCATGTCTATGTGTGGCAGACTTCACAAGCCATCGAATACTCCACAGAATAATCTCTTAGGCGTGCAGGTTTCAACATAGTTGACTATAGTATAATCTCTCTCAAATGAGAGGAAACCTGTCCCTAGCAGTGGGACAGTTAATGGGTTGATGATGATATAAAATATGTTGATAATATCTTTTAGATTAACTATAATAGGTAAATAAAATGTTTGGACAAAACAAATTAAATACTACAATTTTCAAGTGGATAAGCTATGTACCTACTTAAGTATTGTGTATAGATTAAAATTATTAGGATAAAAAATTAGAAACATTACCTGTGGAGCATCAAGACCACATATATTTTACAAGCAAGAATCGAAACAGGGACCCGTGTGGTCACATAACCACGGTACCAATCGTGCCGACATATTGCATGAGATATTTTAGATTAGGTTTATTTTTTAATACAAACCGATTCTCTTCAGTTTTGATATAAGTATACATAGGAAATACTTTGAAATTTATTTCCTTTCTCCGTATGACACCAGTATTAATAGAGGTCACAAATACTACGTAATAGGTCCTACTTACTTATAAATGCATTACACACATTATTATACAGGTTTCTTTATAAAACGACAACTGAACGGATTATTTCAATTCGAAATAAGATACTGTGGTATCTGCCACAAATATTAGTATCTTAAGTGCAGTTGGTCTTATGGTCGACTCAGGTCGAACAGTGTTAATGTTTTTCTATGTCATTCTCAGTAGCAGCTCTGAGTTTAGGTTCTTGCCCGACCCCTATGACCTATGCTATGACATGGGACCTAAAACATACCGGCGAAATGTAGGTACCTAAATATGTATTAGTTAACCTTTAGATACCTAACCCTTTGGAGACGTGTGTTCTTTATTGTAAAACATGGACATAACTAATTTTAATTGATGGTCGTGATTGTTTACGATTCCCTCTTGATCGGCTCAACTTGTTCTGTAAGCTATTTAAATCTCTATCTTCTTACAAAACCCGTCTCAAAAGACTAGAATCTCGCCCCGCGTTAGCATATTTGCTCCGGCTCTTTGGCCATAGAAACAATAAACAATGTATTGTAATGGAACACCGCACGTGAATGTTCTCAAATGATAAGACCCATACGATTACGATAACGGTTTTTATCTTCAAGAATTAAGAAGTAATTTTACCTAATTTTAATTTAAATAACATACAAGCGTTTTCTTTTCCAGTGTCCTCTCAAACAGTCAGTGTGGCATGACATGACAACCATGACCCATTTTTCATGATTTAAAAGCACTTACTACAGGAGTACAAAATCTCCCAATATAAAAGCGCGGTGATCGATTTATTATCACTCCAATAATCTTAGTTTGTAATCAAAAGTTCCTGTCTGCTTTCTATTCTTCAAATTATTTTTTCTTGATAATTCGTGGACAATGGTGTGGGTTGTATGTTTACATATACTACAAAGATTTAAATTATTTATGTTTAGTTGAATATTATTCCTTAACGTCAGTGTTTTGTAATACCAAAATACCCCGATACAATCCGTAAAAAATATTCGCGTGAAGATAAGGACACAGTAACGTTAATTTTATTGAGATACAAGTTGACTCATCCCTACTTTTTTGAATACTTTTTCTCTCAACTTTCAACATATTGCGATTAAATCCGTAAAAAAATATTTTTACTTCAATTAGAAAACCTGAGACCTAACGATGTTAGACAACCTGACTGTCGTAGTGGCTGAGCGATGGGCTTGTGCGTCACGGGTTGTGGATTCGATCCCCGCACGGAGTAAATATTTGTATGATCTACAGGTAGTTGTACCGGGTTTCAGCGTTTGTGAGTGAATATTTGTGTATGTAAACGCAAAATCATACGTATTTTTGAAGAAAACAAAAACATGGTAAGTAAATAAAATCTTTGAAATATTTCCATAAAGAAAAGAGGAATTATAACGTACGTACATCGATTTTAGTCCACTTGTTTAGTCATATATCTTTGTGATTATGTTTTTTTCTAATTTCATAATTTGATTTTAGTATGTTATCAATATTATTAGCATAATTTATTAGGATTTTGTTTTCTTCATTTTCAATGTCACAATCCTGAAAACGGGTGTATAAAAGTCCAACAACCAAGTTCTTAGATAGTACCAACGTTACCAGGTATATTTAGTATTCAACACAACAATAGGAATGCTAATTGTATAAAATTAAATTATACATACCTACATATATTCAAGAAGGAAACAAAGGTCACTTAAATTATTTGACTACCGATTTTAAAAAGTTCTTGTACTCTTTTTACTATTATAGAAATAGATAAATTTATAAATACATCATTTTCAATGATTATTTATTAATATTCATAAATTAATAATAACCGATATTGATCTAGAAGACGCAAACGCGACTGCTCTTCGTGAAGTCCTGGGTGACAATGGACAATTTGAGAAAAGTGTTAGAGAGATACATTCTCTTCAAACTCGTAAGTAGTTGATTGCAGTTTGGATTTGTGCCCGGTTAATGGCAATAGGCTCATCTCTTATTATATTAAAATCGATCGGCAAACTGTAAATAATGATGAATTTGATGTTCATGCTTTATTAAAAACATAGACAGCCCCGCTGATATACCTAGTAGGTACCTAGATATAAGGTGATTTGTAATCAAATCAAATGTATTTATTTGTTAGAATATAGTAGGTGTAAAATACAGGTGTTGGTCTTATTTCGAGTTATAGTTAATTACTAACACCACTACTGCGCCTATCGGCTCAATGTATACTTGAATTTTTAATATTGTATTTTCTCCATAAGTGATTATGTAAATCTTTTGAGGAAATAAACCGTACTTACAAACTCTAGCTCTCAAATACGTACGATTTAAAACACAGTATAACTGACCTGACACATATTTCTTGTATTTGGAGAAAAACAACATATTCAATTATGAAACACTTATATAAAACCTATCAGTAAGAAATCTTGAGAATCATATTTGTTTAATAAATATTACATCTTGAATCGTGTTATATTTATTACATACATATCTGATTAGATACGTATAGAAAATGGATCCCATTTGACTAAGAAAGTTTTAAATTATTAAAACTCCTATTGCCATCCTATAATTCAATTAAATTAAATTCAGTAGACCGAGTATTGAACTGGCGACCGACCAGCAATGATAGCAACCGTTTATCGTTAGTGTGTTGTCGCTTTTAATACATCATATTCTTGTATGTGAATGAGTACCAAAATAACAATCAGGTTCCTTTTATAGCTTATTTATTTGTCAGTTCTAAATATAGTTTAAAAATGCGTACTTCTAATCTAAGGTTATTAGTAAATAAAGGTCAAAGATCCAAAATAAAAGTACATAGATTTTCATATTTAAAAATGTTGTCGCATATTTTGATCCTTAATACATTACGATCAAATGTTTGGTCCTTGTATACGCGATCCTGCTGATTACTAAGGTGAAATGACCTTATGTTTTATAACTAAACAGATCATAAATCAGAAATTGTGGAATGAAACTTATTCTCTTTTGATTAAGTTTAAAATTTCAAAAGACCAAAATAAGTATGATATAAAAACGTTATAATTTACATTACAATTCTTTTCATACTGCTGAATTTGGTAAAGCGATTTGTCATTAGCGAAACCGAAACAATACGCGTAATGACTCGAAGAAACATGCTCTTTCTTATGTTATATACTTACTTCAAATACTGCTGGTACAAGAATAGCGTCAGATTGGTCCTAAGTCGTAGCTTCAATTCTCCTATACTCCATTTTAGTACATTGTTTACTAAAGATATCTGAAAGAAAAAAGTAAAGTTATTCATTCATTACTAAGTTCATCGTCATCGAATGGAATTAGGAAGTGAATGATGTGTACAATAACTAGACAATAGATGTTAAGAATTTTTATGTTTATAAAAACAATAACGTTTATTTGACGATGCAGGCAGGCATTCTACTAAAAAAACAGCATACCGTTGATTGCAACAGTACAAATTATGTATGTAGTAACTATATCACGAGATGTATTTAAGTATAGGAAAGAAATACCATTATAAAAAAAAACAAAGAAATTTGGTAATGTATCTATGACGCATATCGAGTCTTTTAATTGTTTGAGTAATAGCAGCTAACCAGCAACAAGATGAAGTTAAACGAAATAAATGGAGCAAATGAAAATACGAACCGAATGAAAAATGCATGTTTATAAATAATCAGTCAAAATACAAGAGAAAAATGTAGGTAATCAGTCTCAGCCACAATCACAACATTTTGAACCAATATCTTATGACTGCTCTTATTACTGACTTCGAATTATTATTTTTGCAAAATAAGTGGGTACACATTATTAGCATTCTGCGAGGCCGTTTATCTTTAAGTGAAATAATAATATACGTTTCGTAAATGTATAATTTTGTGGTAAAATAAAAAAAATACTAACGACTGGCATGGAAATGAAGAATTGTGTTAATAACCTTCTAAACTCCGTGTGGTTCATGGTGATTATAGACCTGTAACAAAAATAATGTATTAATACTGTTTTAACAAACTCCGATAAGTTAGATTTCTTGGGAGAAACCCGGGCTGGATTCTTAACGGATCCTATTCGTGTTCGTGGAATAATGGAAGTAATATCACATGAAACCCCTAAGAGGCTAAAATTTTTCTCTATTGAGTAATTTTTTACTAAAAACAGTAATAGTAATACATACTATTCAAAAAATAATGTGGCTCTTCAAAGATAAGTACCTAGTCACTAACTTTCCGAAAATGGAAGTGCTGTTATGACACCGGACGTTAGGTAGGATTTGGTAGGTAGTATATTTATCATCGTGTCCAATTCCGTCTAAAATTATTTCGAATGATAGTTCACTACTAACACAATATAAAAAAAGTATGAAAGAAGGTAACGTCAAGGCATTCGTAGACTTTTGATGCCGTCAAAAGCAATTGGTTTTTAAGGATTTATAAAGAAAATTGCTCCTAAAATGTGCATTCATTCATACAGCTATATGTTCTTAGTTTATAACAAAATTTCTTGAGTCAACAATAAATTGCAGTTTCATGTCTGCGAATAGGAAAGTTGAAAAACTACTTTCCGCGTCTCCGGCTCATAGGACCACGTTTGCAAACTTGGAAGTATTACCTCGAAAGGAAAAAAAGCGAAGGGATTTAAATAAAAAATGATAGTACACGTATATAAGCGGATCAGACGCACACTAAGCCTTCATTTTTTTACGTAATAACATAATTGTTGGTACGCAACCACAAACCTCAAATCTCAAAACATGTTTTTACATAACGACTTGTGTTGCGATCGCAGAGATTTTCGGCTGTCTGATGCAGGCTGTTCACCTACTAACATTAAGCGTAACCTCGATCTGCTTTGGAAAGAGCAAACCTTTATTGAACAGAAACCTTTTCTGGAGGTTTTTGACTCTATTATCATCATCATCAGCCTACATACCTATATTCGTCGACTGTTGGACGTCTGAATAGGCTAGAAGATGAACCTTTCCTAGTGAGCGCGACCAGAGCTCAATGCCGGAAACAAGACATTGCTGTACTTGGCCTGGTCGTTTACGGTGTCTACTTTTGTCTCTTAGATCGCGGTCTCAACTCAACACTATAATAGACCTGACCTGATATAATAGACTGGTTTCTTTGGTTCGAATACCATTAGGATTTGATTAAAATGAGACAAAATTGTGTAGGTTGACTGTCCGTTAAAGTAATTGGCCAAAATTTCCGTTACGGATGTCAGAAACGCTCATACATACACTTTGCTCAAACAGAGAGCAAGGTTGGGATTTAGACATAAAAATTACTTTAAAATTGATTGAAGATTCTATATTTGATGGTGTGGCCTTTATCGGTTTAATACGTTAGATCATACCAGGTATCTAAAGAGTATTCCACCGTTTACAATGATACATGGATTCATGGATAAAACTATGTACGTTGTTCCGCTTACGGCTGGCTATTTTTACCCTTCAAAACATTAAAATCTGGTTTTATATAAATATAGAACCATGCGTGGACGATAACGTCAATATTATCGTATCATACGTTTAAAAGTCCGTACCTAAGCATTAAGATCTTGAGACAATCAAAAGACAATAAATTTGGTTCTTTTCATAATAAAGAAAACTTAATATCGATAAGATGGACTGGAAAACTATAATCTATTCTGTGGAAGAAGTACCTACATTGGATAACTCTAGCTTATCCCTCTAGCTTACTCAATATCTGACGACATTGAGACGATTGTCTACAATAGTGCAATGATCTATATAAGAGTCAACAGTTAGGATAATCTGTAAGGCTTTCCAAATAGCACCTTAAAAGGCGGAATGCACGAGTGTATGCGAGATGGCATTTTCATAGCGACTAGATTGGCCGAATAATAATAGTCGGAAATTTAATAATAATTCGAAGTGCCTTGAGTCATCACCACAACGCGAGGGCTCTATAGAAAGAAACTTTCCGATACTACAAGCTACAATTTAAAAAATCAAAATGTCGTTTTACACGCCTTTGTGTTTATTATAGTATGCAATAATATATATTTGAATGTAAATTTTGTAAATATAGAAACTTTTATACGGTTCGCATTCTTTTTCCCACAGACTCTTGTTTTAAAAACAATGAAAAATTGGTTATGTACCTACTACCTATACCTACCTACATTAAATTTGGAATGGTGGCGGAGTTTGCATGTTCTATCTGTCATAATCTGTATGGCCCATTATATATTCTATGCCCTGATAAATACATACATGTTTGTGCTAGGTTTAGATAAATTTGGGTCTAAGTCGAAAGTTTATATGTGTATATGACGACAGTAACAGATATTTTGTTTCCAAATCCGTTATAAATCCGATAAAAAGGTGAATAAACCTCCAAAATGTCATTGACGACGCGCCGTAACAAAATTGATTGCTTTGCATACAATGAAGTATTTAAATTCATTTGGATTTCAAATAGTCATTTATCATTTAAACTGAACTAAAGCTGCTATGACACAAGTAAGTTTAAGATCTTTAATCACTTAAACACGGTACTACTTTGACATACATGTCTATTATCCATTAAACAAAACTACAGCAAACTTTTGTATGTGATAAATAGTTAAACAAATGATGCATCTGAGAGGCAGTTTTACAAGAGAACTGTCAAATTTATTAGAATTAATTGAGTTAGGTATTTTTCTCATGCAACATTTAGTCAAATAAGCGCGGTTTTACTTGGCTGGATTGAAATAAGACATGAGTAGTATCACAGTGGCCAGGAAAGGGGGCTGTTACTGAAACTAGAACAACAAATTATTCATAAAAAAATCTAAGTTTCTAAGATTTAAACATGGGTTTATTCGAAATTCTAAGAAACCCTCCATAACTCCATAACATATGAGTTAGCCAGTAAAGATAAGACAGTTAACTCAGATTACACTGGACTGGAAGAGATGGATAAAAGAGCACTTTTACAAATTTCGATTAGAATCACATTTTACATTACATGTTTTACTAGCAGTTAGTAAAAATCGATTTTATACATCACACATGAAATTGGTTTTAAAATCGAATTAGATTCAACATACAAAAGTATGTAAAGGAAACAAACTATAGCCTTGGTTTTACTTAAACATTGAAATATGTTGGTTTCCATAATGCATTTGAATGCGCTTTACATTTTATAAGAACTAGCTATCACACCACGTTTTCAATTTGTGTTTCTTTTTTCCATTTCCTGTTTCTTAGGGATGAAATGTGAACCTAATTTCAGTGGTTTAATTGATATTATTGTTATGATAAGTAAATAATCGCCCAAGACCAGTAGTTGTGGAAATCTTAAGGGGAGGCTTCTGTCCAGCAGTGGATGTCCTCCAGCTGACATGATGATGATGATGATGAAGTAAATAATGGTCATCATTATCACTCTTCGCCAGCGTGCTATGAAAAACCCAAAGTTAAAAAACAATACAAAATGCTTACCCTTCAATCAAAGTGCTGTGTTGAATGAGCCATAAATCACACATAGATCTTGATATCAAAGACAGGGCTATGAGCACCATGAAGCCACTCTCTTTGGACCACATTGAGGGCATCATGATCTTCCATAGTGCCTTCAGTTCAGCGATGAACTTTGCATCAACTTGCGCTTTTGGATCCCTCTTGTTTTTTTCCTTGATCATGTATTGTATCTGTTCATCAGGTGATAGCCGCCCCACTTTGTCATTTTTGTGTTTACTGAAACAATGTAAACATATTAATATTTTCTGTTAAAATTGTGCTTTACACCAAGGAATTTGTAGCAGTATTCAGTGATTACTAATTCACTTCTAATTTTGCTAAGTCATTCCTTTAAAACCTCATTACTAACAGATTTCAATTATTTTGTCCGGAATTTTGTTGTCTTTAGGATTAACTACAATACCATTATACTAGGCTTCAGACTTTCTCATTATAAATAGGATATAAGATTGTATATATAAATAAAATTAGCTCAATTGACATTCATAAACAATAAATCAGTTTAAACCTTTAAGAGCCAGATCATGGAATATTTATGCACATGATGCATAAATATTGCACTTATAAAATCTACATAAAATATAGTGCAGACATAGACACAGCTAGTTTGAATTTAAACTTTGATATTAGTGCACCATACTAACATTTTATAATAATGTAGGTACATAATAATTAAAAGATTGAGATTACTAAAATCTTGAAAGTTAAAAATTCAAGTTAATTCTTCATAATTACATATGTTTAATCAATAAAACTGTTTTTCCACATTTATTTTTTTGTCTATAAAAAACTATAATTGACTACAAGAATCTACTCTAGTCTAGATATTGCTATTCTATATCAACAGGAATTCTAAATTATGCATATCTAATTGTTTTTAAAAACTTTATTCTCTAGAACACAGCCAAAATTAAAAATACAATAAAATGAAAGTAACTAGTAAACCTATCTCATTTACATAACCTATCTGGGTGACGATGAGTGGTTACAAAATATAAGTGTTTTAAAAAAAGAAAGACTCTACCTTTAATTATTATTTCCTGTTCTCTATAATATTGTAATCATGTTTTTAATCTAAATTCTTTTCATCATGATAGATATATAACCATAATGTATTGAGCCGAAGTCAATTAATCATGACACAATCTTGATGATAATATTATTATATTCATTAAAAAAATAAGTTATTATTATGATACTAATGCCACTACCTTTGTCAGCTTACATCTAACTAAACTAAGTAAGTTGGTATATTACTACAATTGGCACTTATTAATGTAGTTTTCGTCGTAACTAACCTTGATTTAAGAGAATTCCTTAATAACCAAGCACTCAGTGCTGCAGAAGCTGCTAATGCAATCTTTACATCAGTCCGTGAAGTAAATTTACTAAAGTTAGGAGCCATTTCTACAGTTTATAATTTATTTATTTGTTTAACAACATTTATCCTTTATAAGCACACACGTAATTATACCACGACCACAAGCACCAAACACGTAACACACACTATATTCCATCAGGTTATCGCGAATCGCGATAATCAAATCACAATAATTCAACACAGCCAATGAATGAGTCAAAACCAACACTCAATCACAAACGAAATGTCAGAATTGCCAAGTCAAATCAATATCTGTCAAATGTCACTGTCAATTTCATTATGGCATAGTCACAGAATAAGGTAATAGTCCTATTCACGTAACAGAAAATATTGATTTCTTACACTTACGCGACTGTTAGATATACACTATAACATATAAAATAATATCAATATGCCGCGATAAAATCTGTAAAAAGTAGTATTATTTTAATAGTCCTATGTTTAGTAATTAATTAGGGACATAGGGACACTCCCTGATTCCCATGGAAATCGTACTACACTGTTGATAAAACTTTTGCACATTTTGCAACTTTAATAAATAAAATTGTCAATTTACTAAAAGGTTATATTTTTCGATTTACGAGACCTTATGATTAAATGTTAAGATAACAGGAGTAGCGCTGTGTGTAAAAATATATAGTGGTCGCTCTGTACAAACTTTAATAATTAACATCCGAATGAGAACTCTCCTAAATAGATACTATCTATTTATCTATCTATTAGATAGATAGAATATATGTACTTTATTGTACACCAATAATTAAAATACACATTACATTAATTTATGAAATAAGGGCACAATGGCGGTCTTATCGCTAAATAGCGATATCTACCGACAACCAATGTGTAATCCTAAAATTAATAATAGATCTACATTAAAACACATATCTATATGTGATACTTAAAATATATATATAACTATATATATCGTTATTTATATGAATAATGAGTACGTTGCATTCACATATACTAATTCAGCATAACCAAAATAGACGTATATTGGAAGTTGAACTGAAAGGATGTTCTTTAATGAGTTTGAAAGAAGTAAGCGTCTGAGCTCGTTTTATAGAAATAGGCAATACATTCCATAGACAGACAGCCTGGACAGAAAAAGACATGTCGTAGAATCTCGTGGAATGCATTGTCATTTCAAGCCTCAAGTTTTCCGATGATCTCAAGTGATGATCTAGCATGTGTCTCCTACTTTTTGAAGGCGGTTAAAAATACAGGGTTAACCCTATTCAGATCCCTATTTAAATCAGTTTACAGGGTAGTCTAAACCTATTCTGTGTTAGGATATAGTCCAGTTTTGACTCGATATATCGACTTAGTGATTAGTAGGCCTAGTAATCATACTTACATGACATGTAATAATTAGTTGTTAGGTAAAGTACATTATGTTTTTATAAGTAGTTTTGGTCTCTAACCAATAACTGTTGCGGCTAGTAGGTAATACATCCTAGTCAATATACTATAACCAACTAGATTGTTTAGAACTTACAAAAAATAAATAATTTTTGAGGACTGGTAGTTTAAATATATTTTATTATTGAAGGTTTTAATATAGCAGTTTAATAAAACACCCAAAACACAGGATAATTGTTGTCCCAGAAATCATTCGCTCTTAAAAGGGGAGGTGGAAATTTGTATCCGGAATCAAAAAAATCTTGAAAAAGGTAGAAATAAATATAAGCAGTTTGATAGAAAAACACACTGGAAAAAATACTAACTCTACGCATACGGAGTTAGGCGTAGATATTACAGTCGAACAAGCTAATTGGTTTACATCCACACATAGATCGGATAGTTGCATGTTTACCAATTAGCTTGTTCGACTGTACCATACACAGTTTTGATAAATACAAAATATTAACATTATCACGTGCTCAAACGGCTTAGGAACACATCGTGAGGAAACCTGCATGCTTGAGAGACAACCCGCATTAGGCTAGCGTGGTGGACTAAAGACTAACCCCTATCAAATGTAAGAAGACCCGGGCCCGGCTATGGGACAATAATGGGTTGATGGTGAAAAATACATCAGATTTTTAAATTAACTATTGAATGTGGGTACGCGACTTATGACTGAACTGGGCACAATACCTGTAGGTACCTACATCAGATCACGTTGCTGAAGTTGTTTTCGCCTGTGATAATGAAACCTTCATATTGCAAAGTGCCTTTGCTTTAGTGTACATAATGTACATACATAAATGGAATTGGCAGTGGATGGGGTATGTGGGAGTGTGGCATATAAAATGTGACTGAGTCAGAGACTGAAAGCGTTCCATTTGAATTAATACAGTAGTACTACTAATACTAATAAGAAGCTATTTATATTTCTCACTTACCAACAATTCGATTTACTTATATGTGATTTATCATATCAACCGTTAGACGTCCACTGCTGGACCTCGGTTAGGTCGTGGACGCATTTACAACCAACACTCATCAATATTATTGCTTGAGAAAATAACCATGGTCTATTGATTCGTGTGGAATCGGATTTTTCGTTTTCCTTAGGAAGGTATTAGGTATATAATGAGAATAAAGAGACTAGAATATCAATTTAAATTATTTTCATTTATTTTTCAGCACAATGATAGTTTGTAAATCAAGGACTACTTAAGTATATAACAAAAATTTATCAGCACATGATATTTTGTTAAACGTTAAAAATAACAATTAGAATAATTTAACTTAAAATCTTAATATTTACAGTAATTTCACTTAGAAACTGGTTTTGGTGGGATTAGATTTTTTTTGTGTCTTATTTTACTAATTTGTGTAGATAATACGAGTAGGTACGGTTCTTAGTCGACCTCTTCGACGGTGGGTCCTCCGTTGCTCTGCTGGTGTTGCTGGTGACCAGCGCCGGCTCCCGCACCATGCATCTTGCTCATGATGGGCGAGCATGTACGCTGCAGCTCCTTTAGTCGGTGCTCATACTCATCTTTCTCCGCGAGCGTGTTGTTATCGAGCCACCTCAGCGCTTCATCGCACTCGCGCCGAGCCGTATCCTTATCCTGCTCGCTCAATTTACCACCTGCATCATCTAAGGCCTGCTTCACGCTGAATATGTAAGACTCAAATTGGTTGCGTGCTGAGACCCTCTCTCGCTGGCGGTCGTCTTCTTCTTTGTAGCGTTCAGCTTCCGAAAGCATGCGATCAATTTCAGCCTGTGTTAGGCGACCCTTGTCGTTCTTAATGACAATGTTCTTGCTTCGGCCGGTGCTGTTTTCCTTAGCCGATACGTTCAGGATACCGTTTGCGTCCAGGTCGAAAGTGACGTCGATTTTAGGTACTCCGCGAGGTGCAGGTGGGATGCCCGTCAGATCGAAGCGGCCTAGTAAGTTGTTATCTTTCGTCATAGCTCGCTCGCCTTCGTACACCTGGATGGTGACGGCTGGCTGGTTGTCTGAGTAAGTAGTAAATGTCTGCGATTGCCTGCAAGGAATCTTTGCGTTGCGCTCGACGATCTTCGTCATGACTCCACCAGCAGTCTCGATACCGAGTGACAGAGGAGCCACGTCCACTAGCAATACATCTTGAATCTTCGAGTGCTGCTCGCCGCTCAAAATAGCCGCCTGCACTGCAGCGCCATATGCGACTGCCTCATCTGGGTTTATAGTTAAGTTCAGTTTCTTGCCGCAGAAGAAGTTCTGTAGCATGCTCTGGATCTTAGGAATACGAGTAGAGCCTCCGACTAGTACAACATCATGAATGGAGCTCTTGTCTAATTTCGCATCTTTAAGTGCCTTCTCGACAGGTTCCAAAGTGCCGCGGAACAAATCTGCATTCAGCTCCTCGAAGCGTGCGCGAGACACTCGCGTGAAGAAGTCAACACCCTCGTGTAGCGCATCAATTTCGATGGTTGCTTCTGTACTGGAAGATAGCGTTCGCTTAGCGCGTTCTGCAGCGGTTCGCAGTCTGCGGAGTGCACGCGAGTTGTTTTGTATGTCCTTCTTGTGCTTACGTTTGAATTCATCGGCGAGGAAGGTAACAAGCCTGTTGTCGAAGTCTTCACCGCCTAAGTGTGTATCGCCGGCAGTCGCCTTCACTTCAAATAGAGAGCCTTCGTCAATGGTCAGGATAGATACGTCGAAAGTGCCGCCACCAAGATCGAATATAAGCACGTTGCGTTCGCCTTTGAGGTTCTTATCGAGTCCGTAGGCGAGGGCGGCGGCTGTAGGCTCATTGATGATACGAAGCACGTTTAGTCCGGCGATTGCTCCTGCGTCCTTAGTAGCCTGCCTTTGTGAGTCATTGAAATAGGCTGGCACAGTGATCACTGCATCGCGAACTGCCGTGCCAAGGTAAGTTTCAGCGACCTCCTTCATTTTCGTCAGAACCATGCTGCTGATTTCCTCGGGTGCGAATCTTTTTGTTTCTCCCTTGAATTCGACCTGAATCTTCGGCTTGCCGCCATCACTGATCACCTTGAAGGGCCAATGCTTCATGTCCTGTTGAATCTTTGGGTCGTCGAACTTGCGGCCGATGAGTCGCTTAGCATCAAATACTGTGTTGTTGGGGTTGAGGGCCACCTGGTTCTTCGCTGCATCACCGATTAGCCGCTCTGTATCGGTAAACGCGACGTAGGATGGAGTGGTGCGGTTGCCCTGGTCGTTGGCGATTATCTCCACATTCCCGTGCTGCCAAACTCCAACACACGAGTAGGTGGTTCCAAGATCAATTCCAATAGCTGGCATTTTGTGTATTAATATACTCTTCAAAGACTATGAATAATAAACTTCGTACTTTGTTCGGTGATTTCACCGCTCTTCAACTCTTCGCTTGCTTGTGTTTTCAAATACTGAGTGCTTGGCGCGCTCGGCGAGCTTTTATATCGGGAGCCAATAGCGTTGAAGAACAATCTTGAATTTTCTAGAAGCGACAATCTGATTGGCTCCACTAAAGGAGATTCTCGAAGTTTTATTTATGCCAACCAATCAGCATTTGAGAAAGAGATAGCAATATATGATTAAAAGAGACAAATCTCTTACTGGTAATACCAAATGTGAAAAACTCCCTGTTAAAGTGGTAAATATAAATGAATTGTGTTATGAGGCTTCTTATTGTAAAGATAATAAGTTATATATTATTATATTTTTTAAATAATTTGTTTCGACTTGGTTTATTATTGCTAGATATTTTGCATTTTTATTTATTTAGTTTATTAATTATTTTGCAAATATCATATAGTGTCAGTGCAATATTGATTTCTTACACTTACGCGAATATTAGATTGGAATAAAACTACTTTTTTACGGATTTTAACGCGATATATTGATATTATTTTAACCATACGTTTCGGTTCCTTTACAGCATCCATGGTCACGGGCAGACTGAGGTGTTGGTCATCTTGAAGTTATGATTACTAAACTTACATTTTTATTTTATTGACAATCCGATTTACATTGAACGAGCTCACCGTGTTTCTCGGTCGTGCAGTTTTGTTCTTGGATTTAGATTTAATAGAATCTATGATAGGGTTCCAAGCAGGTGGTAATACCCTTGTCAGTGCAGTTTTTCAATATATGTAAAAAAAGCGAAGGGCCCGCCAACCACCTTACTTCACGTACCTATTTTCATGTGTGCATAATGCACAATTTTCATAGTATAACTGAAATCGGTTCTTTCATTTCAAAATTGTTGGAGAAAGTACATACCTACATTATTTTATATTTGATGTAGTACTATCGTACATAAACCATTTACCGGATTGAAAATGCTGACTTATTTTAAATTACTGATACTTCATAGATTTTTTTGTAAACACGTACTAATGTCCATTATCTCAAAATCGCACAACCATTTTTATCCATTTTTAACCACAGCACCTTAATACCGCTGGAATAATCGCGTCCTAAAATTAAAAAAAGTATAGAACAATACATACATACTATCACGCCTGTTGTCCGCGAAGGGTTAGGCAGAAGTATAATAATATACACCTACGTTTCGCCAGTATGTTTTAGGTCGCATGAAATAGGGGGCGAGTATTACATGATTATAAAATAGTTAAGGATAATATTCATAATATCCACTTCATAATACTACGTAATTTATTTATTACTCGAGTTAACTAACAAATAGTATTATACTTTATAGACCTTTCTATGCATGTAAGGAATTAGTGATTTATTTTACAAAATTTTATATAAAGAAATAGTGTAGATATTTATGTGCTTATTCATTATGTAATTGGTTTCTTGGTAAGCAGAATTAGACTTTGAACTGCCTCGTTAGACTAGTGGTTGTAAGTGCTACTTCTGAGCAAGAGATCTTGGGCTCGATCGCAAGCAATATGTAATTGGGGTTTTCTATGAAATTCTTAGCAGCTCGTAGTTCGGATTCCCGTCCTGGCCTGGTTCTTCCCCTATAACATGGGACCTAAAACATACCGGTGGAATGCTATAAGCGTTGCTAATGGTATGCAGAATCCGACTTATATTCGATAATTCTAATCACGGCATCATAACAATAACTTTAAGATGAATATAACTAAGATCTAGGACTGATACAGGTAAAGTGTCGACAAAATTCGACCTCTCCAGTGTTGGTTAGGCAAATTTCCAATTTTTAACTTATACTATCTCCGCAATTTTTGGCTGAATTTCAAGATAATCACTTTCCAAAGATCATAGGCGTGGTAATAATATAATTTCACATCAAGGTAAGTTACACGTATACATTGGCAACACTTTAAAACTTTATTGATTCTAGAACCTTCTAAAGTATATTGCCATCTCAGCAAATCCGTCATCTATCTCTTTCATACCTTATGACAAAGCTGAGGATCATTCTAGAAAATAAATTCAATACATATCTTTGTCTCATTCATTCTTATTACCCTGTCTCTTTTTATGCGGCAAAGAACATTCTAGAATGGTTACCCTCCCATTTGGAATTGTTTGTTTGTTCCATTATGTGGCATAGCGTTATCGTGCCGGTTAAAGTCGGTCGAGTAGTAATGTGGGCTGAGGGGACTGCATCTGACGCAATGGCTATATAAACTGAAACGCGGGGGGGTTTCTTTGAGATACCTTTTCCAAGTCTAGTGGTGAGGTTCGGTTTCTACCATGTATTTTAGGTTTGTGTAGTGGTAGGACCAGACAGGCCCTTTTAAAATGTAGGCATTATCGTGTAACAAATAGTTTTAAAAATGTATAATAAAGTACGGGGTATAGCTAAGGAAGGAGGTGGCAAGTCCCGTTAGCACATAAAATGGCGGAATCATCGCCCGGTTGACAAGTACTGCGTAGATTCTCTTAATTTTGATTGTATAAAGCAGGGGAAGACGTTTGTTTTAAGGATAAGATGTAAGGTAAGGTATTATTTTATTATATTTTTGTTTTTTTAAATAGAGGTTCGCATTATATTGGCAGGAATCAATGATATTAGGAACTGCGCCGCAGTACGCCATGATGTGGCAGTGTATTGGATTTATTTCAGTTCATTACTGACAAAATTTATTCTCCAGTGTAGATTTAAATGTACTGGTTTATTACTTGAACAATAGTTTCGCGTTTAAACGTTATATATGTGTATAATCAGTTAAAATTGGTGTTTTATATTTGCCGACATGGTACGTGACCAAAATGGCGTCCTATTTGACCTTCACTTCGTTTGTTTATTGTGAATGTTATTTAATTGCTTATCAACATATCACAGCTGATATGTGCCATAATAAATATTTGTAAACGGAATATTCCAAGGAATATTAAAATAACGACGGATCATTTTATTTTATATTTTTACGTTTTGAGTGAGCGGAAATAAATATGTGTATGTTTTAGAATTTTTAGACTGCCTTGATTATTAATTATTGATACCTAATATACTTACTTTTGTCTACAACCGTTTATGTCTTCTGAGACTCCAATTTGCCATCGAGACAAAAATATATTTAAGTAAAACGTTTAATTGGATTCACAAAGAAATCTTATAGATAATAAAATAGAAAAACTGAAAATGTTGCAATTTTTGCATCATTGCTACAATTTAAACAATGCGGACGGATTAAAATTTAATACGATAGTATGTTTGAATCAGTTGTAATTTCATCATATTTTTATGGTTAAACTTTAATAATTTCCATGAGACACAGAAAAAAAAAACATGTCATGTCATTCAACCATTGTGTTTGAATCAAAAAGGCTATTGAATTTCTTTACAGTTTCGAAAACAGCTGTCTACTGGGTAGGTACAGACAATAGAATAACGTCAGAAGATTGTAACAATAAAACGTTTCTTCGTAGAAATGCACCTGGATGCGTATCGGATACTTTTAATCAAAATTAAATACATACCAGTGATTTTATTGCATAAAGCCGTCAAACAAAAGGGTAGCGTTCAAAACGGTTTTACTGTAGGGCTAAAAAATATTCAGTAATTATCATTTTAAAGGAAAATATTCAATAAAAAGTAGGGTGAAATTTAATTTGGTGCACGCAAAAAAAAAACAGATCAAGATAATTCTAGTTATTGAGTAGTACCTAGGTCATAAATATCGTCTAAATATTAATATAGATTTCTTTACAAGAATTTATCTTTTTATCTTTTATAATAAAATTTTCTTGACATAATGACGACGAATTGACCAAATATATTGTAATAATATCGATTAGGGAATTATATTACACGAAACGTGTTTTGTACTACGTAATTCAAACACTATTCTAAGAAGAACGAATTAAATTCTCAACAAAGCTTTATTCATCCTTGAGATATGCTACAATCCGAGAAAGTTCAATTTCCATGGTCGCAAAATGGCGTCTAGTAAAACTATTGTAGTCTAGAAATATCTAGTGTACTGAATAATAAAGGAGCCATAGATCTCAACTATATCTTTTTAATCTATTTTACGTAGTTAGAAATATTTTAGGTCAATGCAATATTTAGTTTTTTTTTGTAACACTCCTTTAATAAGTCGATTACAAAAATAGTCGTAGTACCTTCATATTTGATCAGGTAGCAAATTTTTACTATCTTAGGTAGGAAAGGGTTGTTAGAAATCGCAACCCAGTGATAGATAAAATCCTTCATGAACCATAATTTTAGGATTTTTAGACGACCTGATTAGCGCAGCAGTATTAAAGGCCTCCTTCTGTGGTAAGGGTCCTGGGTTCGAATCCCGGTAAGGGTATATTTGAGTGATGCGCATGGACTTTCGGCCTGAGTCAGAGATATTGGCCTGAGTCAGATTTAATATAATATTAAATATATACTCAGAATAAAAATATACGAGTAATTAATATATTATTTTTGTTAACAAAAATCGGAACGTAAATACCATTTCGTTAAAAGTATAAGAAACTTAGACAATACAATAAATATATAATAATCTGAGGTAGATAGGTAGACGTAAAGCCAACTGTGACAAGGTTAAATTAAGTTGCAATTGCAAACCTATATTAACAAAGAATTTTAGGAGACACAAAACTGAGTCTTGGACACACAGACATTGTTAACTTTGATTAGGTTATTGTAGTTGTGTGTTTAGGCGTTCAATTGATGTCAGTGTTATAGTGTGTAATATTCACTATCGAATCGATATTTCCTCAATAGTGTCTACAATCGTAACAATAGACATCTCCACAATAAGATCGATTGCAGCAGCAGTGCATTCTCTAGATTTCATTATTATTTGGTATTGTAGTTTAATTACGAAACGGCATTAAAATTATAAGACAATTTATAAACATCCATTTCTTTCTCGTAATAGAATCAGTATTTTTTTTAAATTAAATCACTTTGTGTGCTAAGTGAATATTACAGAATAATTTAATTTTGAGCTATTTACGGACCATACAGTCTTAATGCGACCATACAGGCTTGAATATGATCTAAATCTAAGGCCTGATGTGAAGGTAGTGTTAGTTGTAGGAGGAGACTATATGGGAGACACAAAATTGTCTCTCGAGAGATATTGTTAACATTGATTTAGTTATTGTAGTTGTGGGCTATTTCCATTGGAGATGGATATTTCCTCAAGTGTCGAATCGATATTTCCTCAAGTGTCTGCCATCATAAGAATAGAAGTCTTAGCAGCTGTACATTCGCTAGATTTCATTACTATTCGGTATTATGGTTCAATTACGAAGCGGCATAGATTCTCGATATAGAATCAAGGTCTTTTCAAAAATGAATCTCCTTGTGCTTAGTGAATATTACAAAATATTTTTTAAAGTTCTTTGAGCAATTTCATGCCATTAGGTCTTAATACGATCTCACATATGATCTAAGTCTCTAAGGTTTGACTGAAGACCTGTTTTGAAGGTTGTATTAGGGTGCTTTATTGAACAAGTATCAAGAGTCTATTTAGAACTTTATGTAGTAAGTAAGTAAGACTATATTTCTCTTTAAAAAATGAAACATCATCATTATTTATTTTTAATTGCGATTCAGCATCATTTAGAGACGCTAATATTTTATTAATTAAAGTACAGTGAAAATTCAAAGGGAGGAAAGTTTAATAATGCTTTTTATACGTTTCAAAGTACCTACATAACTCATTGTTTCTTTATTCCGTGTATATTTGTGCAATTTTAGCATGAATTATATTTACCAAGATGTAAATTGTAAAATATTGTGTAAATTGTGAAATTGTTTCCGTTTAAATGTGTACCTACTCGTATTTATGTGAAACGTAATTTGATAACTGTTTGTTTATAACTAATATGAGGATGTGGTTACCCTAATTAATCGCGCAGTTAAATTGTTTTTTCCGCTATCAGAAATCGACTATTGTCCATTACATTGTAGTAGATATTTACCTGAGTGAGGTGTGGCTGAATAACTTGCTAGAATATAATTTATTTAGCTTTAGATTTTTTCTTCGTACTTTTTCTTCGTATTTATTATACGTACGACGTATTGTGTGATTGATTTGCTTTTCAAATGCTGGATGATAGTAAAGCTTCAAGAAAAACACTATTTGATAAACTTGCGGGTGAAAAGCCCTTAACCCCTAAGCAGGCGTGTTTCACTTTTCGAAAAATATTTTAATTTTGAATTTTAATCCATTTAAACAATGTACAGACTAGTTTTTAAATTGACTCACGTTTGGAATAAGGTTGTGAATTATTATTATTGATAACATTTTCATTACCTAGGTTTAAGACCAAATGTTCGATAGCATGGAGTATATTTGCTTTCGGTTCTTTACTTATTTTAAACTTAAATTGGGTTTATGTGATGCGATTAGAATGCGTGGCTTGGGTTTATTAGCACTGTGCACACAATGTTAGTTACATCCAGCTTAGCAGTTAAAAATTTCAAATAAGTTCAATTGCGTTATTTGCTTTACTAATACCTGCTCGTACAAAGCAAACGTTACGTGAATTCACAATCACCCCGTGAATGTTAGGTTAGCTATTCACGTGTTTATGCTGTGTGTCGTAAAATTTTAGTTTCTTGTTTGAGCACTTGATTTCATTCTTATCTAGTGTTCCCTGCAAGCTTGAGGTTGAGATTATTGATAAGTGTAACAACATCTATGTTATTAGCTGTCGTTGAAGCTTTTGCATATTTATGTAATGTATCCTTATCTGAGCATTTATTCCTAATTAGTGTTACACCTATACCTTCCGTCAGATTGCTAGTTGGTTATTGCCAAACTTCGTTTAAATTTAATTTGTAAAGTCTAGTGTTCTTATTTGCTAAAATCAGACGTAAAATTTATAACAAAGATCACAAATATATGAGTTGAACTCAAGTGATATTTCAAATTATAAACATTTTTGTCTGCCAGTAAATTTTTGTGATATCAAGATTTTGTGGAAAAACAAGTTTCTAAAATAAAATTTAAATATATTTATCCAAAGAATATTAAAAATCTAAAAGTATTTTCAAGAAATATGAAACAAATTAAAAATAACTGAATAATTCTAATAAAACAGACATTAACAGATGCCTAGTAAATAAAATATTAAGTGAATGTTAAATTGTTTCAAAGTTTTTTATTCCTCGTGATTGCTTTTAGTTTTTGTGGTTGGTTATGTGAAATCTATTTTTATTAATAAATACCTGTAGGCGTATATACAATTCTTTACAGTGTAGTAGCTTAGCTTTCAAAGTGTTGTGAGATTTCCCATAGTGAAGTTGTGTGGAGTGAAATTTCTGAAATGCAAACTGTGACAACAATATTATTTCGAGCGTCAACCTATCCATGTTTCTTTTTCTTAATGTGAAGTGCATGTGGGTGGTGTGTAGTGATGTCTTGTCATTTATGAATCAACAATTAAATAAAGTTTACCACGGAGCTTGCTTTTCATCGACACTTTCAGAATATTGACGGTTTAGGCTTTAAGTTGTGATGCATGGTACAGTAACCATTTGCTAGAAGTATTTATTCGTGTCTAAACTTTGGAAATTTGCATGAATGTGGGGATTGGATTTATAACTAAACCACAGGTTACAGCCACGCTGATGTAAAACTACTTCTTATTTAATTCTGGTGATTATCAAAAGTTAAAGAAAGATTTTTTTTAACAAGATGTGTAAAGACGAACATTTTTTTTAATTCAGATTTGTTACGAAATTAGTCAAAATTGTAGGGGAACATTTATTTACTATTCGTAACTTTCAAAAATTATAACCCTTTGACGAAGAGGAGGAGAGAGATAGAGACAAACAGAGAAGAACAAAGAAGTAGTACAGAGGTGCTGTTTCTTTTAAAAAAATAATGAACCATTGATTATTATTATTAGTAAATCATTTAAGATAAGTTGGCGGACAAGTTTTCATGAAAAATTATAAACAATATAGATGATAGGTCAATTAACAAATGAATACCTATAATCACAATATATTACTGAACAATCCACATTTAAACCACATTACATTTGGAAGTAAATTATCTTTGCACACCAGAATCTGCATTGAGAGAATGAAATTAATAGAATTATACACATGGAATGGTTTTTTGCATTACATAGAGATGTTCGATGGATATACTACACAAGATTTATGCTTACGCTTTAAGCAGACCCATTTTCTCAAGAGGATCACAACCTAAATGCATAAAGTAGGAGTGCTGATATGTAGAATTAATAGCAAATTAGTGAGTAGACTAGTGGCGTAACCATTCATCACAGACACGTTTAATTTTGCAATTTTGACATTTAAAGTATCACGGACAAAGTTCATTATTATTTCAGGTTTAAAATTAATTGATGAAAATTATATTGAGTATAAGAGATTGCTTTAAGTTCATGTTATAAGAGTCGATATGATTTTAGCTAGCAGGTGTAGATCAGGTTTGAATAGCCGAAATTAAACGTATATGCCAACGGTATTAAAAAACTTTTATATCGTGCTCAGTATGGTAGAATATAGGTATGTTAGAGAAGCGTAATTTTGATTTCAGTTTAAACATACACCTAATCATATAGGAAATTAAGAAGAAATTACAAGCGTAGTGAGTTTTACTGTAGAAGATTTTCGCCTGATTTTCGACGAATCTCGGTAATATTAGGCTTTTAAAAGTAAAGTTTCAAGTACGAAAACACCATGTGCCATAGAATAATGCCCAAGTACAGGATATGTCCGATAACAATTCGTAATTACTGTAATAAAAGGCAAGATGCGTGCAAAATAAATATGCTCTATAAGGTTAAGTTAAAAATGCCTAGACAGCACACTGACGAGGTATTCGCACGATTATGCTTGATATTATAATGTACATTGAGAAAGAGTCGCAATTGTGATTAACCTTTGATGAAGAAATATTTTACGTACGTAAAGACTTTGTATTTAAGATTACAAGCGCGGAGAAGATTACAAATGAAACACATTGTAAAAGTGACTGTACTACATGTTATAAACATTGACAAACTGAGAAGTAGACATTACTATAATGAATTAACCAAGGATTATTATTCTAGTTTTCTAACATTGGAGCTAAACATTAAGTCATGGAAATAAAGATTATTTAATTTGACTGAAGTATAATAATTTGGAGTCAGACTGTACTTATACCATTTCATAAAGGTTGACGAACTGAGCAATAGATATCACTATAATGAATTAGACCGAGTAAAAATCAAATTTTTCAAAAGTAAGGAGTTAAGTCAACAAGTCTTTGAATCAAATAGTTTGGATTCTGAATGGTTCTTTCAATTCCTCGAAGTACCATAATATGATAAAAAGTCAAAAGTTTTTTAAAGTTGATATGTTAATATTTCGGGTACCAAAACGCAATATGCCTCAGAATAATGCCCAATTAACTACAGGATCTACGATTACAGTCCATTACTCAAAATCAAAAGGTTTTTTATTGCAAATAAGCTTTTTCAAGCACTTTTGAACAGTTAAGATTCTAGTTGCACGGTTCCCAAATTGCATAAAAGGCAAGATGTGAATGAGACAGATAGATATTCTTATACGACAATAATGTCAATATTTTATCTTGTGTATAACGGATTTTATATTACCAAGATCATAGTACGTCTACATGAGTTTAATAACTGATATTAAAGTAAAGAATTTGCTGATTTTATATTGTTTTGAGTTGATTAATTCTTTCCTTTTGATATTGCCTATGCTTACACTGAAAAATATAAATAGAGATGGAAATACATGGAATGTATATTGGTGAGGAATATAATAGCTACAATTTTAACAAGGTTTTTATCTAGTAAAAGATATATTATGCAATATTTATTGGAGAATGATTTATTGAAGTGAAATAATAAATAAGTGAATATCTAAATATAAAAATAAAACATACACCGAAGTGAGTAAGTATTGCAATAAAGATTTGAATATCTAAATGCAATTCAGGTATATTACAGATTTATTATTCGATACAGAAAGTATTTGAAATGGAATCGAAATCGTTTTTAATGCAAAGGAATCTAATGAGAATTTAGGGTACCTAGTTACCACTAACCTAATTTGTTAGAATTCTATTTACTGGATAGCAAAAAAATCGTGCATAATACTTAATTTACTTCGGATAAAAATTGAGAAAAAGGCCTAATGATTACAGAATAACGTTAAATGAAGAAATATGTTACGTACGGTACGTACCCCAAGTTTTTTAAGATTTTAGGAAGTGTGGATAGGACTTAATTATTTTATTGTACAATTCAAGAAAACTTACAGAAAATACATAAAAGGAATAAGTGCGAGACAGCCATTTAAAATAATTTTCACAGATAAATAAAAACAAAATAGAAGATTTAGACAGTAAACGAAAAGACAATTTGACAAATAAGAAAACTACAGTTTTATAATGATTAACAAGCGGACGAGAAACATTAACAAAGCGTTTAACTTACACTATTTACCTACCTATACTATTATATAAAGGGTGGCGAACTGAGAAATTAGACATGAATATAATAATATAAACAGTTATGTACATTCTGGTTTTTCAACATTGGAGCTAAACATTTAAAAGGTTATGGCAATAAAGATTGTTGGATTCGGGTTTGTTATCAATTTGTGGTCTTAATAATTTGATATAAATAGACTACCTATATAATTTCTTAGGGGGAATCGAGCTGAGAAATGGACGTTAGTGAATTAAACTGAGTGAAATTCTAGTTTTCCAACATTGGATTGAAAACCAAACCGAGGAAAAGTACGTGAAAGCCAAGAGATTAATTAACGTTAGGAGAAGAAATATGTTACGGACCCCAAGTCTTTAAAGTCTTATGAAGCGTAGATAGGACCGAATTACAATAATGAATTAAACCAAGTTATATTCGAGTTTTCTAAAACAGAAGTCAAATATTCATGAAAGGCGAAAATGAGGAAGTCCGAAAAG
The DNA here is from genome assembly GCA_905163465.1 of Craniophora ligustri. NCBI lineage: Eukaryota > Metazoa > Arthropoda > Insecta > Lepidoptera > Noctuidae > Craniophora > Craniophora ligustri. The sequence continues at coordinate 13,198,417 of LR990959.1, read as the reverse complement.
TTATGCAAAACATACCTATATCTAGGTGTTATTCTATGTTAATGAATACATGCATACTATTAATAATTGAGAAAGGGCCGCAACAATAAAGTCAAGAAATTGACGTTAGATGAAGAATTAGTTATTACTTACACCAAGTTGTTAAGATATAAGCATGGATAGGACTAAATTACAAACAAACAAATCTCAAAGCTACTGTTCCTATACTATTTTATAAAGGTTGGCGAACTGAGAAATTAACCGAGTAAAAATCTAGCTTTCCAACATTGGAGCTAAAAATGTTATAAGATTGGACATAAGATTATTGAATTCGATTGTGCTATAATAATTTGGATTCTGATGGGTATTTCCAATTACTCGAAGTAGTATATGATATTTACCATGTTTTAGAGCCAATTAAAGATTCGTGCGACGTAAAATCTTTGTTGTGGAACGATCAATTGAGATTAATTGCGTTCAAGGAAAATGAATCATTCGTTGCAAAAGATAGAGCTGCAATAATTGTTTCAATGCAGGAAGATTGCTACTGTTACCAATTGCATTTAATTAACAAACAAAAAATATGCAATGTCTCAAAAATGAATAATATGAAATTACAATTTGTAGACGCAAATCTCTTGTAAGTAAAGAAGAATTTATAGAAGTTTTGTTTTGTGCATTAAAAAATGAGGTTGAAATGAAGAAGAATTACAAGATGGTAAGGGATTATTGTATTATGAAGTTATGACATTTTCTTTTGTAATTAGTTTCTATTTAGTACCTTCTTATGAACGACGAGTCAATGACTCAAACCATGTAAATAAAAACCAAGGTCACTTGCATAATATTGGGCAATGTAGGAACTTAATTGTGATTAAATGGGTAGAATATATGACTGCTTACGTAGGAAATTTATTGCACAATTATCAGCAATAAGAAGTACCATTTAGATGAAAAGGGTTTAAAAAACTACTTATTTTATGTTGACGTTAGAGTTTTCGTAAGACACAATAGTAGGCTTATAATATATTGACGATTGTTTATTAATTCAGTTGAATTGACCAACAATATGTGGATGAAATTAAGTGTTTAATATTAAGTAGGTAGAACGACGAATACGGTTCATAAGTTCAAAGTTCAAATAACGTTCAGTTTTTCAAAGGTATCGAAGAAGCTGTCTTAGATGTAAGAAGTAGAAAATTGAAGAGAACGATTTCCAAATGCACTTACAAGTGTGGAAAGAGGTTTAAGAGGACGGAAATTAAACGACATTATTGATAACATTACCGTTACGAAACAAAGTCTAATATTAAACGAAAACAGATAATGACGTGTAAATGGATAAACTTCTAAAGCAATAAGAAAGTACGAAGATAATGGTCGTAGCCATTAGGAAATATCATGCGAGGTAATGATGGTGGAAACGTTTTGAGCATGAAACTCTTTTAAATATATACGTGCGAAGCAAAGCAAATGAAATCTAAAATACTACACGTTCATATAAGCACGGAAATAAAATTGAAACATATTACGCAAGCAAGATAGTGTAATTAATTGCTATGTGGAAAATAGGAAGAGACGCAATATACAATAACCGACTTATGAAAATTCTTGAGAGAGAGAGAGAGAAATAATGTATAGACGGAAATTATTATGCAATCGCGACAAAATATGCAATAGGACACTGACTTCAGTACTGACATAGAAGTGTACAACGAAGTGACAATGAGTGCTATTTGTGTTATTTTATTTCAATACTCTTAGGATTTTACAACAGATTGGTATACTTCTAGGTAATTATAAGTTTATAACCGCGTTTATGAACCTAATATATTGATTTAATATCAATAGGACGTGAGACATTTACAATTATACTGAAAGTATTTTCTTTAACAGATAAAATTTTAATAGTTTTTTTTTTATTATATGATCTGTGAGTGTATAATGTTGGCTGTCAATATAATTGTTTTAAGGATTACGTAATAATTTATGAAAATAATGGGTAACTAAACCTAGGTTTAGCAAAGTAGGAATTCGGAATGAATTTAGCAGAATGGATTGATTCCCTAAATAGATATATGTATGTATAATACCTTTTGGTCTTATGTTGCTTCAAGTATCTTAGAGGAGGTTTATATGTGTGTGCTTTCAGAAATATACAGATTTCTTTACTAGATATTTAATCATCGACACTATATGATTCAAAATTTTACTGAGACTTTGTACAAAGGTTGAAATAGGACTTAGTTATAGGTTAGATATAGAGTTATTTAACTGTTACTAACGCTAGGGCAGGTTGATACTGACAGCACATATCTTGTTAATAAAACGCATTACTAATCAGTAAAGCTTCAGCTTTTAAATTAATTAATTATCTAAACATGTCATTAGAATATGTGTGGAAGAGGACCACATAAATACCATTTGAATTCTAACTAAGTATTTTATTGGAACATAGTATTTTTTAATGAAGGAATAGAGACGATATTTTGATCTTCATTTTTCATTAAATTATACTTTGATAGTGACTGAGAATGTTTTTGTAAATATTTATTAAGGCTTCTAGATGTTTAATTGGTATAAAAATATATCTCGAAATCGGACTACTCCGTTAATAGCCATATAAGAAAATAAGCGACCATAATTTTTTTTTCTTTAATTAATAAAGGAGACGTTTGGTTTAGGCACGAGAGTCTGTACATGCAAAGTAGCTATTTAAACTACTACGTTTAATGTTAAATTTTATACGTAAATTACGACTAGATTCCTAGTTTCTATACATTAAACTTTAGGATGCAAAAAAGGTAAACCTAATAAAATAAACGTAGTATTAATTAAGGATTGCGACTTTTTAATCTTTGTTTGTGCGAAATTAAAGCTGGAGAAGTTTCTTAAGAGTGGAATTCTAAAGTATTAAGACAAAATTAGTATAAGATTTAGATTTTATGCAGCTCGATTCACGGCTGGAACGGAACGGCACAGCCACGAATTTTAATCGAAGGGATTCATATAAAATTAAAAGTTTGATTTGAAGGAACATATCAAGTAAAAATCATAGAACGATATAATAATATTGTAGGTCTTAAAGTAGCAGTGACGTGACTTGTAAAGTAGGACGATGTTATGTAATAAGAAAAACAAAAAGTAGGTACTGACAAAATGTGGGTAACGATGGATCGACTGATAGAAGTAATTTACGTTTTGTTGAAGAAAATTACTTTTATATTATTTAGTAAAGATAGGAAAATATAAACGAATCCGAGGAAATAAGCTCTTTATTAAATTACAACGTTCATTGTAAAGATAAATGAGAAGTATGGTGGAATATTAAATCAAGCGTGGGATTGTTATGCAAAGTTGTAGGTAAATCAAAGCCAAAAGAAGATGGGAACTCGATTTTAGTAAACTATGATACATAATATAGAATTTGGTTAGGCTAAATCAAAGAGCAATGATTATCAAAATGAAATATAGTTCCTAGTCAAACTTTTGTAGGAAATCAAGTAAAACCAAATGATAAACTCTCAATTTACAATTAATCAGTTAGAAGAAATATGCCGTATGTTAGACGTGACGTGTCAGTAAATGACGAATATTACGAGTTTGGAGATGACGTTGGGTTGGGTATTTGAAAAGAATTGTGATTAATATGCTGCTGTGTTAGCCTCGGTTTATCATTAATTTTACTTTTATTTGATTCTATATTGAATAATCAGCTATACAATGAAAAATAACCAATTAAGGGCTTAATATTTAGTAGGAAAAATATAATATCTCCTGTTTTCGTAAATTGTGTAGATAAGATTATTGAAATATTAAAGAATATATATTAAAATCTTCAAAATTTAAATAATGCACAGATTAAAATATAAAAATAAATTAGGTAGAGTTCTTATGGTGATTGTGTGGAGAGGAACTATGACGTCCTAGTAAATGGTAAATATTACGCAGTAGGAGATGAGTTAGCAGGAAATTAGTTTAGCCTTGGTTATTCCGTTTCTACGGATTCGTAATTAAGAATCGGAGTTTAAAAGTCAGCTTATTATTGAAAGATGTTGATGGGATAATAGGCGTTCTAAGTAGGAATAATTTAATTCTATAATGCATTACGAAATTGCGTTGTTAAGATACTAGAAACACTATACATATACTTAGTAAAAAGTACGTACAAATGGAGGGAAAGTTGAGATAAAGGGATTGTTTCTTGTAAAGTTGGGTTCGAGATGATCCTTACGTCGTTGGAGTAATAATGGATTTCTAATACTCATGGGATATAAGGATACATGACGAATTAGGACGAAGTTAGATGTGACATATAAAGAAATTGCGAAATTATAAAATATGGATTTTTTATTATTAGGCACTAGGGATGATGAAAGCGTAGAGCAAAACATCGATTTTAGTAAATTTCGATATAGGTATATACAATTATATTATTGGCTAAGTAAAATCAAATATCGATGAATATGTAAAGAAAATATACCTAAAAAACGCTCAAGTGAGGTTTAATTATGGGCATTTGTGATATATAAAAAAAATATGACGTTATGTTGGACGTGACGTGTCAGTATATGACGAATACATGTATATTGGAGAATTAAGAGTGTGAAATCTTGTGCAATTAGGTACTTGATGCTATTTATAAAAAAAGCTATTGTGATTAATATGCTACTGTGTTAGATTGAAACTTAAGCAGGAGATGGTCTTTGGATTATAGGAATTCTAATGTAATTTCATTTGAATTTTATGCATTTCGACTTCTAGGTACGGTACGACCACGGGTTACATCTTTTAATCGAAGGGATAAAACTAATAGAGTTTGATTTGAAGGTACAGATAAAGTAAATATCATATAACACATATTGGCATTGTAGGTCTTAAAATAATCAATCAATCAATCATGTAGCAGTGACGTGACTTGTAAAGTAGGACGATGTTAAGTAAAAAGAAAAACAAAAAGTAAGTAATGACAAAATATGGATGAAGATATTAAATAAATAAATAAATAAGTAAGAGAAGTCTACCTTAGAGTGGCACAGAGACAAAACGGTAGGTGCAACCAAGAAAGCAAAAATAAACTAAAGAATAATTATGATTGTAACCAATAATAAGTAATTTAAGTGTTCTTGAAGAAGATTACGATTCCCTAACGTTAGGATAATATAAACGAATCCTAGAAAATATACTGTATAATAAAGTTAAAACGATTGAAGAATAATATGACATAAACGTTCACTGTAGCGAGAAATGACAATAATAGTGGAATCTTGAATCTAGAGTGGGTTGGTTATGGAAAGATGTAGGACCAGTAGGTAAACACTTAAAAGCCTAGAGAAGATAGCAACTGGATTTTAATAAATGACTATACATAATATATCATTTCGTTAGTCAAATCTAACAGTGATGAATATCTAGATAAAAAATAGGTAGTTCCTAGTTAAACTTTCGTAGGAAATTAAGTAATACTTAAAGAAAAACGCTCAAGTGACGTTAATTTTCGATAAAGGATATATTACGGTACTGTATATACGTACTATATATGATGGATTAACTGGCAGCTGTAACTTGCGTTTTGTTGAAGAAGATGACTATTTAGTCATGTTAGGAAGTTTATAAGTTAGGTTAATATACACTGTGTGTTTAATGACATATAAGCGGTTTTTGCGGATATTCGTTGTAGAAATAAATGAAAAGTATGGTGGAATATTGATTCTGACATGGGATTGTTATGGAAAGTTGTAGGTAAATGAAAGCCTAGACGACATGGCAACTGGATTTTAGTATAACACGATATAAATAGGTATAAAATTTGGTTATGTTAAATCAAAGAGCAATGATTATCAAAATGAAATATAGTTTCTAGTCAAACTATTGTACGAACTCAAGTAAAACCGAAATAAAAACGCTCAATAAAATTGACATTTAATTGGTAAGGACAAGTATCTTGGAGGTGACGTGTCAGTAAATGACGAATACAATGAGATAGGAGATGATGGCATTAGGGAATGATGAGTTTTGTGAAATCTCTAATTGAAAAGAATTGTGATTAATATGCTACGGTGTTAGCCTAGATTTTTCATTACTTTACTTTATTTCTTCAATTCAAAATAACCAATTAAGGGTTACATATACATAGATAAGATAATAATTGACATATTAAAATCGTTAAAGTTTAAATGCAGAGAACAAAGAAAAATTAATTAGGAAGGGTTCAGGCGACGACTGTGTGGATAGGAACTATGACGTAGATTTGCTTGTGAGGGAAATGTTACGAAGTTAGAGGTGACTTAGCAGACAATTACGTATGTTTTGATAAATATTTTGCGTTTCATATCCTACTGCGCTTTAGCCTTGGTTATTGCGTTTCTACTGATTCGTAATTACAAGAACCAGTATTTTTAAATGGCGTTGTTATAGTAGTAAATAGTAGTCTTAAACACTAGAAACATTATTACACTTAGTAAAAACTGCGTATAAATTGAATTAATAGGTTTAATTCAATTTAAAGGAATCGTTTCTTGTAGAGTTGCGTTCAAGGTGATGCTGACGTGGATGTAGTCATAATGGCATGTATTTCTAATACTCATGGGATAAAAGGAGTTAGAACATGACGAATTAGGACGAAGTTGGAAGTGACGTATTAGGAAATGGTAGAATATAAAACATTGTACAATATTTGACATATTATTAGGTAGGCCCTAAGGATGATAAAATCAGATATTTGTGACTAAATTTAATTTGCGATTATAATCGCACTGCGTTTTACCCTTCGTGCATCATTTATATTTATTTATAGAATGTTATTTGAAATCAAAGTTATCCAATGAAATATAATACTATTGCAAAATCTTAATTGATATACAGTTAAGTTCCTGACAAAAAACGGAAGGAAATTTTTATATAATAAACATTTTCTATACTGCGTTGATATCATAATTGAAAACACAATATAAACACTTGGCATTTTACAATTTGAAGTAAAGCCAAAATCAAATAAAGAATAGGTGTGCTTGTAGAGAACAAAAATTACGTACATTTGGAATATTGGATGTTACGTTAGTGACGAACTAGGAAATTACGAATCATATAAATATTATAAAATCTTGTATAATTTTTACATACTATTTATTATAAATAGTGCCTGTATTGTTGGTTGTAGACATTTTCATTTTAAGAATAGCGTTGTATATCAACTGCGTTTTAGCCTTGGTTCTTCATTGGTTCCTACGTTTTATAATATACGGCCAATTATTATAACCTTGGTTTATATAATACGTAAATTTTAAAGCTATACCTGTGTCCTACATTACGTTGATTGGAAAATACATCAGTAAAACGTAATTGAAAGAAAAGTTTAATAGGATAGTATCTTGAAAAGGATTAACGTGTGTACCTAATGACGTAGAATGTATGACGTTTTGGAAGTGACGACTTAACGTGTACCACGTTGTATGTTAAGAGGTGACGGATTAGGAAGATGGTGATGAAACATGATATTTTTACGCATTATAAATATCTAGATTTTGCGGAATACATTTCTAATTGTGTGACGAAATTGATTAATGTAAGTTTTTTCTGCTTTTTCACGGAGCAACAAGCTCCTTCGTTTTTCCATTACCTAACCTGTTTTGAAATATTTTTCTAACGCTAATCGTAACTAATGAACAGCATAGTCTGTAATAGTTTTATAAAGTAAATCGTTTGCGTGTATGTTTTTATTTTTAATTTTGATGATTTTCTTCTTAATATAATATTCATATATGTGTGTTTTAACGGTCATTTATTTCAGGTTTTTATAAAAAAAATAATATTCAATCTTTATCTTTAACTTTATAACTTTTTTAAACTATTTTAATAATATTTTTCGTAATACTAAAACATAGTATTTTACTGACAGTGTATTTATACTTAGCGCATTAATCTGATATATGAACTATTAATGAACTTTATTAACAAATATAAGTTTATATTTAACTGATTTCTGTTTGGTATCCAAAAGATACCGATTTTATTAAGTTCTGCAATACATACATAGTATTCGTTTGAAATATTTTATACTATACATATGTATAATTATATATTTTGTTTGATTATATTGTATCCATTTTAAGTACGTAAAACTGAATTTTTTATACATATATTTACACCTACTTAGTTACTTTATTGATTGAATATGATTAACTTGATTTACATGTTTTATAAAAAAATAAAATAAAAATGTTTATTTGTCACAAAAATAAATTTACAAAAGTTGTTACAAATGATGCGTCTTTTTTAAACAATACTCACTGGAACTGGATCCCAAAAGCCTAAGCTATTGCCTATATTTTGGGAGAGTGTTCAGTCAAAAGAATGTGCCCAATAGTGGACGCAGTGAAATTGAGTAGTAGATTTAACAAGGTCAGCTAACAAACATTTTCCATAATTATTTTATATAATACAAAAGTTATAGGAGTGTCTTTGTGTGAGTGTATGTGCGGGTCGTCATGATGTTTTATACATATATGTATACGTGTTTGGTGTTATGTGAAGTCTACCAACCCGCAGGAGGCTAGCGTGGTGGGCTATAAGTAATTCTAATCTCTCTCCAAATGATTATGAGCTTTTCCTGTTTAAAGTTACCTGTGACGTGATTTTAAATGCACCAGCATTGATTTTTACCAGGCTATTATATGTATATACTACCCGACCAGGCGAACTTAGTATCGCCATATATTTTGTTGGCAATTATTTCGACATAAATATTCTATACAAATCTGAATAACCAAAGAATTTTCCAATTTGGAAGTTATGCTCGTACATATATTTCGGTGATTAATTTTTATTTATATAGATTTTGGAATTTAATTTCATGAACCTCAACCAATTAATTTACATATAAATACTAATTTATCTATTCCAGATAACATTAAGACTGAGATTTTTTTAAGGTTTTTTTAGTGTTTAACTATCTTATTATTCTTTTACGGCAATAAGTTTATATAAAATTAACGTATATAATCAAGGTCAAATAGGTGAACGGCGTCAAATATAAAACACCAAGTTTTAGTTCAGGATAATATTTAACGAGTTCTGAGGTACAATAATTATAATAAGAATAGGTAGGTGTGTAAATAGGAACGTATTAATGATAACGAGATCATTCACGACACGGAAAATAATAATATTATTAAGTCGATAATAATATATTACAGTTATTGAATACTAATTCATACGATATGATATAAAAGTAGGAAATAAATTAGAAAAATATAAATATCGTCCGTATAACCCTGCTAGGTTGGAAATATTTAAGCAATAATTAAGAAGAAAGATAATAAGACGAAAGAGAAACGAAGAAGGTTTAAGGGTCGGGCGATTTTAAATTGGTTTATAATGTGAATCATCGCAACGTAAGACGTTAAAAAAAATATCCGATATTTTCATCATAAAATCACTAGGTAGGAATATAGAAAAATATAATATGAGGAGAATTAATAAGTAAGATAATTTGAAGATTCAGGCGATTTTAATTTTAGGAATAGCAGACGTTTAATGGACAAAATACTATGTATATATTATCTAGAGCATGTAGAGCGAACAATCTTAGTACTAACTACTAGGTAGAAAATAATGAAAAAATACCAAAAAGGTTACAAAACAGGAATAAGATCAAAATTTGAGACGAGATTTTAAATATTTTGAGGAATAGGATAGGACTTCATGTTAAATAGGTACATTCGCATTAAATTTAAGATGAGAAGATGATTAACAAATCACTATTATAGAGGGTCACATGTATGAAAACGTTTTATAGGACAGAAGATGTAGCGTAGCAGGCAGGCGTAAAGGGAATTTATGGCAACTGTTTTTTTTTTAAATTAAGCACGGTTTGCATATAACGTAGGCTATAAACAAAATATAATATTAAGTACAAATTACGGAAATTGAAAAGGTATTCTCACTAGGGTTACAAGGAAGCAAGTTTACTGTTAAGAGGATTGTTTACGGAGAAAATGTAGTTAAGAGATCACGATTTTTTTAGAATATACAACGTTATATATAAGACAATAAAAAGCGTATAGCAATTAAGTAACGAAAAGCGGATTTATGCCGAAACAGAGAAAGGAATTATAAATTCATAAGCACCAAAACATTTAAACAATATATAATACAAAGTTTAGTATTAGATTAGATCTTATTATTTTATTTAAGTCTAAATATATTATAGAATAATTAATTGAAGTTTATAAGTAGGCATTTAATTAACATGACATATAAATATGGTTTTATTAAATGAAGAGGTTAATCTTAAACACATAAAAAAAAGAAAATCGAAAGTTTTTTTTTGTAAACAAATAGGGTTGATAGGAAATTTTATTTTATACATACAATGAACACAATTTTGAACGTATATATTATATATAAATACAGCAATATGTTAACCCAATGCACACTTAACAAAAACTTTTTAGAAAAGTTCATTATCCTATTGCTATGTCAAGGTGGAATGCCTCTTCACCCCAATTTATTATAACGCTACCGACCTACACAGCATGACCAGTTTCGTTTACTACATTAATTATTTCTTTTTCACTCAAATGAATGGAAATTAGTTTCTGTATGTGTTTCTGATTGTTCACCTGTAAGCATGTTGGTAAAATCTATAACAGAGCTCTTGGTTTTTTTTTTAAATTGCCATTATGAATTGTGGGTTTGGTTAATTTAGTATTCGTCCACTCTTGTCGTGGAAATGTGTTTTATCTTCTTTTGCTTCATGGGGTTGATGTAAAGCTGTACATATTCCTCTTAAACAGATGCTTATTGTTACTAATCTATTGAAGTTTAATTTATATTGTTCATAATATGCATTGGGATATTTAGAGCCTACACGCTTTAAAGCAATTTTTCAATGACGTCCATTCATTTAGTTTACACGACACAGATTATAGAGGGATTGATTTAAATACACTAGGTGTACCACACAGCTCGAAGACATTAATTTTGCAAATACTTATGTAATATATTTTTCTTTAACATTATTTCAGGAGCTAATTATTAACTGTTCACGTATTTAATGTCACCGCTTGTCCTGCAGACCCCGTAAGGTTCCGTCGTATACCAACATGGCCGCCTGTCCCATCTACAAAACTATAGACACATAGTTTCATCAATTTATCAGCTCGTTATCGTGGAGGACGCAGGATGGACCCTAGATTATCACCAGTATTAATAACACCTCCGTTATTTAGAACAAAATAATTAAAATCCAAGGTATTAATAATATAGTTTTTTAATTTATTTTCATTATTTTGCGAAATTCACTAACGTCGTTGGGTATCTTTCCTGATATTTTTTTCTACCATTTGGTGCCCAATTATCTATTCTGCTAATATTTACATTGTCGATAGCATCGTTTAGATTTCTCTTAGCGCATTTAAATTAATGCGGCGGAGTTGGTAGTCGATTAGGTTCTAAAATGACTTTACACAACTGACTACACTCGACGGTAAAATTATTAGCAGAATTTAGAATAATGATCATTCGAATAAAACAGTTCGTTTTGTTGAAAATCAATACACTAATCGTTTTTTATGAGCACTAATATTTACGATACTAAAGCATGAACGAATATTTTAATGCCTATTAAGGAGTGGTCCAAAATCCCTTCACCCGTCATCTAGCTGATCCAATTAGAGGATCCATATTATCTTACCAGCTGAATACTGTAACTGTTACTAGTGTAAATTGTACTAACTCACTTTGGCGTATCGTCATAAACTTAGAACAATCATTTAACACGAAGATTAAGGAACACGAACTTAGATTTAACTATTGCAAACTTATTTAATTTTTCAGATGTTTTATTATTATGTTGGCGGCGTCAGGCAGGCTTATTATCAGCGGATCTTAGGCAGCGATGTTAGTTTCAAAAGTATATGAACAAAACTCAACAGCAGTAAGCGCATGAGGCGAATATGAGATTTAAATATCTAGGTATAACTTTATATATATATTCACTAGCTATATATCTTTGTAATTCAAATGTTTCTCAGTAATCAGTTTATTATTATGTACTAGGACAAGTAAGTCGTTCAATGTTTAAAATTTACAATAACGATACAAACGATGTTTATTACTTTAGTGAGGGGTCAGATCATTTATTTATGAAAATATGGTATATTTTTTCTCATAGTTTGTATATCATTCGCATCATTAAGTTGTAGTACATGAATTAGAGATGTAAGTTGATACATAACGGAGTTCCGAAAATGTAATTAAGACCTTATGGACACAAGATAGGTATGAAAATGAGCACAACAAACCGGGCGATGACTTAGGTTATTTTATGATTAGGTTACATTATATTATCACATTCAGTGTTTGACATCTTACAATAAACTAGATTTAAATCATGAGTAATTAGATTAAAGTTTAGATATAAATCAATGTACCCATTGCGGCTGATGCTGCAGCATCGTAAAATGATAAGATATCTTCAATGTAAGATAGTGTTTACTCGTAGGTGATAAGGTTATGCTTGTGTTAGCTGTAGGTCTAGGCTAGGTAGGATGGTAGCCCCTGATGTTTAGGGTTTGAACAGGCCGTAGATTCAGGATGTCCGTATTTAAACTCCACAAAACGAATCTGGAAGAAGCCTAATTTGTTGGCAGGCTCAGATTAAAACTCCTAAATTTTCAGGCGAGGCTTATTCCTAGGAACGTAGGTTTAAATAATACGATAAGATTTCATTACGATATAATTATTATTAATGATAAAATGTTAGAAGTAAATTTTCAGTAATTTAGAATTAGTATTATGGCTGCTATTGAAATTTGTTTTTTTGCGTGTGTATGGTTACAAGTAATTTTAAATTACAGCGTAGTTATTAGGTATGCTAGTTTTATTCAAGTCATTCGCTTCGGTGTTCTCACACCCTTGATTGCAATTTTCTACCGATAACAAATTTGAGGAACTCAATATAACTTTGTGGAATTATTTATACACTTAATCAATAATTTATGTACATTTTAATGAAAAGATTATTATATTTTTGTACTAAAAGTGGAACATTTCGATTTGATCAGATTGTATCTCTGTCCCCGAACAAAGATTTTTTTTATTAAATGTTAATTCTTTAAAATAATATTACTACTATTTTGAAAAAGTAAAATCTTTGACGTCTGTGAATCGTTGTAAATTTAATTAATAAATCATTAGTAATCGAAGTATTAATTTTGTTTCTTTGTGTATATAGTTAGTAACTCCCAAGACATAAATCACTTGACTGAACCATTATAGATTTCAAGCTTCATTTTTCAAATTATTCGACTTTCATTTTTCAGTACATTTGCAAGATATTTATTACTGTATTACTTAATTATTTCCTAAATTTAATTTTTTAAATAAATTTGCTAATAATATTGAGAGCATAACATTTACCTACCCAATTTCTTTCATAAAACTTTCGTGTTAATTTTTTAAACAGTTTATTTATGCAACTCAAATTACACGTATCTTTTACCAACTTTATTTTACCAATTCAGTTTAATTTAATGATCACGTGGTAATTATATCTAATGCTATTTTGATTTAGACATTAGTGTCTCTCTCGTTTTGACTTCACATGATTATTAAGACGTTAAGTCTGCGCAGAAATCGAAATAATTATTATAGGTACTATATGTATATCAAATTATCGATAAAATATGCGATAATAAGACCACACGAAGGAAAATTAAAGGATTTAGATTAATGACAGTATTATACTTATTACACGTCAGTATTATAATTTAAGTTTAAAGAACAAACGAAAAGGTACGTTTAGGTAGGACGTTTCATATAGGTACCTATTTGATATATATTTATAACAAATAAGTTATATTACAGTAAATATGTTTTAGGGAGGTTTTCGTTTTATTTTTAATACCTTATCTTACTGACTTAATACTTAGATACTTTTCTATAATGACTTTCATATTACGACTAGATAGACGGGGGTTTATTATTTAAAAAGAACATTTAGTATAAACGTATTAAGGTTCAGATTCTTCTCACGAATCTTCTTTCATCATACTATTAATGTTATTGCTTAGGATTCTGTCTCTTTAAAACTGAAGTCGACAGAGTATTAGGAAAATCACAAAGTGCCTTATTTATCTGGGGTAAATGGGTCATTTAATGTATAATATTGTAACCTGTATTTGATATGACAGACAAACATGACTTAGAGGACGTACATCTTCATCCTCTTCATACATTTTTGATTAAATAAAGTTATTAATATGGAGTATAAAAAATACTTCAATAATAGTAATTTATTAAGTGCTTAGGTAAAATCATAATGACAAATTTGACTGACTGACTGAAATCCCAAGAGATTCCTCTTATTTTGTAATGATTGAAATGTATTAATTTCTACTCGAACTTAACAAATGTCTTCAACATGACAGATTATAGGTCCCTGGTAGGTCCACTGACTTAGGTAACAAACCTTTTCTAAGCATTTATTTTCTGTATAAAAAAAAAAACAAATCTACTGAGTTTCTTGCCGGTTCTTCTCAGTCGATTGTAGGTTCCGAACCGGTGGTAAATAAAACAAAAATAAAATGATGTATTTGAAAATAATAATAAATGAAATTGATGACAATAAATAAATGTTTTTTTGAACCTATTTGATGTTTTATTTATTCTTCTATGAACTATATGAGGGCCAATGTAAAACAAAAAGTAAGAACAATATTGTACGGTACATATTTATGTTTACCTAGTATTATCAATTAGTTTCCACCACTGTTAATTGTTTTAACATTGGCTCTCAATGTAATCCTTGTGAATAAAGAGAGTAAAAAACACTTACCTTTTACCCTGGTAAAAGACACCAATGCAAGAAAAGCCATTCAGGTTGAACTTCAAATAAAATGTATGGCATACATTTCTCACACTTACACGAGAAATAAAACTACTGTTTGACGGATTTTATCTACAATTTATTGATGTTAGTTTGCCCGTGACTGATTGCTCTAAAGGATCCAAAAATGGTCGGGATAGGATAATCCGTTGAATGAAGGTAGTTTTATTTCAATTCCTGACAGATTCGTGACACATGACAAACACTGTTAGGTACACTAATAGTTCCGGATAATTCCTGAAAGAGAAATTTTGATTGTAAGTATGAGAAAGACGAGAAATGGTAAGGAATCAACATCTTTTGTAGTTGTTGATGATGAATAATGATAAGTCTGAAAAATCTTTATAACTTACGAGCAAAGATACTGAAAGAATTGAAGAGCTTATGAAATACTACTAAAATGCTACTGGTAATATCTGTTAGGATTTTAGCTGAGCTGGTTTTCCTTTCCGATCAAAAGGAAGATGGGTTCGATTCCCAGATTTACTTCAAGGTTGTAGCTGTAGTAGGATTATGATGACGTTAAAGCAGAACCTGGGTTCGAATCCGAAGTTCTCTATATAATCTGTATGAAGTAATGATTTTATCTGACGTAGCAGGTCAAGACTTGGGGTCCCTATATAGATTCCCAAACTAGCATTATGATGTAGATGTAGTGGTGAGGTTTTTAGATGTTTCTATCACCAAAAGACTAGAGCTGTGTTTCCGAGCCTACTTCAAGCAGCTTTGGCAGGATCATAGAATGAGTGAGATCTTCAGTTGATTCCGTAATGTGAAGTCCTAACAGGGTTCGCTCCTTAGATTTGTTCTGTAATTCTACAGTTCCGTCAATACCTATGTAAGTAGGCACCTATATCGACATACAAAGTCCCAAAACTACAAACACTACCCGTATGTACCTCAAGTAAGTATGTGATGGTAACGGTATTGTCAAGTAATTTGAGATTACATCTATATCAACCGTTATGAGGCACTTTAGGGTTAGTTGAGAAATATGCGTGAGGTTTGTGACCCCTGGCACATGCCTAGCGCGCGGAATATAAATGTTACTTATTTTTCCACGAATAATTTATTTATGAACAATACAATAAATAATACCTAGTTTACCTAGTATATTGACATAACATAAATAGATATGACAATAGAAATAGAGAAATCTAATATGCCATATGCATGGATGTTGACTTATAAGTCTTCATTGTAAGCAGTCATGGTTTTGGATTAACTACAATATTATTAGCAAAGGTTTTAGTGCAAATTTGAATAAGTATGGTTTAATGGACTATTCTCAAGATCCCACTATTCCCCGTTGATTGTGTGTGTGTGTGTCTTTCTACAGCTTTTGCGTTGATTAGAAATAATAGTGACCAAGGGGAAAAATCCCATCCCATATACCTATACCTCCCGAAGGGGTTGTGGTGCATGCTTTTGCGAATCCCATGGCCCCGGCAATAGGGTTGGTGGCGTTGACGGGTGCGGTTTTTTAGTCGGTAAACGCTCAAGCGGAGTCCGACACACCATGTCCCCAGGCGACAGGAAGGATTCGTCCGTAAAGGATTTCCATTCTTTCTCATATATATATAAGTTACTCTATGGATTTTTCCGCACAAGATATACCTATAGCTACTATAAATAAGTAACCCGTAACGCCACCTACATAAGGTTTATTGTAGTAATAAGTCTAATATTGGCATTAAACATCCAAGTAGCTACTGCTAGATGGCGTTGGTTGTCTTCAAAATTTAAACAGCTCTCGTCAAGCTCCGTACAACGTACAACCGAATTATAACATTTCGCTATCAAGTATTTATACGTAGTCACTGTGAGATACTGAGTTACTGACAT
This sequence comes from Craniophora ligustri, assembly GCA_905163465.1. Lineage (NCBI taxonomy): Eukaryota > Metazoa > Arthropoda > Insecta > Lepidoptera > Noctuidae > Craniophora > Craniophora ligustri. The sequence continues at coordinate 13,181,703 of LR990959.1, read as the reverse complement.
ATAAAATACTAAAGTGGTTTAATTATAATTATAATAAACATCAAAACTAATGTGTAGAATATTATCTACGACAACAGCGTCATCTATATGTTAAATACATAAACTATGTGTTAAAATACATAAATGTTACCAGAAATCGGTACTTTATTATATCATGAATATCATGATTTTATGATATTATTTTTGCCATCTTACGGCTTTTTGTGAATAACGAACTATGTTTGTAGCTCTACCTGCTTCTAACTAGACTAACTACTTACTATTTCGGGGTACCCACTGCTTAAAGTAACTAAGTAGCCTTGCGTTGATCTCACTAGATGGCGCTATAATCCTCAAATTTACGATTGTTTACTGTTTGCAGCAGAACCATTTTATTTAGATTTGATTTTTATAGATACTACTTAGTTCGACTTAACATATTCCGGATTCAGAGATACTAATCCGATTGTTTTTTATTGACATTAAATCACCATGAAATTATTTTCATTCATAAAATGCATACACGTAGTCTTCAAGTTTCAAATATCGGAATTAGATAATTATATATCATGTCCAATGCTTAAAAACTTACTAGAAGTACTAGAACTGTCTAGTCTATTCGTCTAAGGTCTGTCTGTACTTAGTAGGTAGATACTCGTATGAGTAAAAGTGACTTGTTGAGTATGGCCCAGTTAGGCCCAGTATGAGAATTTCATCGTACCTACTTCACAATATAGTATTATAGATAGAGGCACATATAATAGGCCATATTTGGACCACTGATTCGATAGAAATTGCTAATTAATGAAACAATTAAATCCTTAAGCTGGCAGCAGTGAATGCTCAAGGTTTGGACCCATTGCACTTGGGTGAAGCAATCCTTCCGATTAGTGGGGGGAATCTTTTATACAGAATATGGTAATTTATTAAAAGAAATGTTATTCTGGTTGTAGGTAAAGAAAAAAGATGTATGTTACCTTGAGGATATTCAGGAAATTATGCAAGAAACACATGGGCAACAAGAGTTGTATAATTTAATGTTATTCAATAAAACATACACGGATAAATGTGTAAAATTATTTATATTGCATTATAATAATTAAAAGTTGTCACAACAAGGAATTGCCACGAGCCTACCTTACACAATCGCCACTTACGAAATACTTAGCCTAAGTACACTTACACTTAACTTAGTTAACTTAACGTTACATCACATGTAGAACGAGATATCTTTTTTATAATAAGTAACAATAGCCGAGGATACTTGTAACACTCCGCTCCGTTCCCACCAATGCTTACAACTAACTTAGCGTCGGTAGCCTATTAGAAATCTCTCGTAAGCTTATAATATTTGACTTTATTATAACAACTAGAAGGATTCATAAGCAAATATAACGATAGATTATTATGCGTAAAATGTAAAGATGATCAAAAAGGTTCCGAATACGCTTTAAAAAGTGTACAATAAATACTTATTGATAATGACGCGTCTGGGAGTCAGTCGGCACGGAGCGAGGCGCGCCCGGCGCGAGGCTCGCGTCTTATCTCTTGTTTTTGTTCTTCATGGTGAGACGTCGCCAGAAGCTGGTCTTCTCCGCGGGCGGCTGCTCCTCCCTCGCCTCCTCGCCCCGCGTCTCTCCTCGCAGGATGTCTAGGAACGTCGGATCGTTCTTGCGAACGTTTTTCTCGATTTTAACAGCTTCCGCGCTTAATTCCGCCTTCAGTTTCTCAGGGCTCGTGTTTTCGACCTTAAACTCGTTAGGGTCTTCAACGAACGCCTGCTGAAGGTCGCGCATTATCTTTTTCCTGATAGTCTTCTTCATACTGAGGTGTCTCTCAAGTGTTTTGACGTCGCCATTGGGGTAAGTGCGGTAGTCTTCCTTCTTTTTCTTGGTCTTTTTTGTTTTATCATCGCTGTCGTCGAAGGTCTTGGCATCGTATTGCTGGGTGAGGCCGAAGATGTCCCTCAAATGGGGGATGGCCCGTTCTGACGTCATTGTGAACGAAGGCGTTGCAATCGCCTGAGTTGTGATATCACAGACACCTCATTGTGAGATCTGAAAATAAAAAAATGAATAATTTTAATAAAAAAATATTAAATGATCATACTTCCCATGGGTACTCTGTAATATAAAATATCCTGCGTCGCAATTTATCATTGTCACATAGAACTGGTAGTGTTTAATGATTAGACAATAGACAATATCGCCCACGTTTTTGTCTTCACGCTGGCAGATTTCTAGACACAGTATTTGAGTAACAAGCACATCGCCAACAGAAATAATGAGTTGTGCTACTTCCCTTAGCTAATTGACATTTACTTGAGTACAGAGCATGGCAAAGACGAACAACAGATTCATTCTACTTATTATAAGACCCGATACGTTTGTCGATTGTTCCCTAAACAATAATAGCCACAGAAAGCAGTAGGAAACCAATTTGGTTGGAAACGAAATTTGAATACAAAATAGATTGTGTTTGCTCGTCATGTCCCCAAAACGAATTGTCGATTCCCTACCCTCGCGTGTATCCGTCTTTACCCATTAAAATATTTGTTTATTTAGAAGACAACAAAGAGAAAAGAAACTGAAAAATAAAATCATTGCATTGGAATTAAAAAATAAAATATGAACTATCACATGAATATTACTTAACGCTACCATTTTAGAAACTATCTCAGTCTCAGTCAAACGTTACATTTTCGTGAAAGTGAATTTCTCAAGTGTTAGGAGTGAAATACGTCAGATATTAATTCTCTGTAGTGTTGTATCGTAACAATGGCTACAGAATCTTCGTACCGTAACCGATGCACTGTCGGACTAAGGTAACAACTTCCCTTCTTGGAGCGGACTTGCGAGAGAAAAAGCTAAACCTGTAATATATAAGCATAACTATTAATCATAAGTGTATTTTAAATAAAACCGTGTAATATAGAGCTGTTTGCGTAGTTTTTTTTAAGTACAGTTATTATTCATGGCGGGTGGTTTATAATTTTTATTGAAGAATATTACGGTGACTTATTAACATATTTGATCGTTTTCGTGGGTGAAAGGTCCATTGATTTGATTTCTGATAAACGGTCCAGTGCCAAAGGGGTTTCCAGCATTCCACCTACGGAACTTTACATTAGAAACTCAAGAATCTCTCCACATAAGTGCTTCCTTCTTTAAATGATAATCAATTTCCTTGACATCTATTTCATAAGGCAGTTTCTTATAAGCGGTAGAGTCTATTATATTCCTAGCTTATAAACGTTGGCACGGAAGCGTTTTGCGTTCGCGTGTACAGCATCCGCGAACTGCATTGTGTTCAGAATATAATAAACTGCGCTCGACTGCACTTCACCGCGGCCGGTGACTGGCAGGGCTAGCACATTATCCTTAATCAAAATCTAAGTTTTATGAAACGAATAGCAATTCTATAGGGTAACTCTCCATAGGACTACATTAACAGAAATTCTACCAATGACATCTGAATACTGGCTCACAAGATAATATGGCCAATAAGTACAGAACACAGAGAGAAAGAAAACAAAAGAAAGACAACCATAAGACGAGAGCTAATTTGCCTGCTCAGATATGTTAAAAAAGTAATGATTTATCTTAGCGTGGGCACGGAATGATGACAGATGACACGCATGTGTTTAAAAAAGAGATTAATGTGAAATGATAATGACGTGTGGGGTTTAAATTCCTCAAGAAATTCATAGAAAAATACGTTCTTCCGTAAGATTTCCACAATTTCTCTATTGTGAATCATAGATTCATCAAAAGATTAAAAACTAAAAGTCTGTTCTCATACACTACTCTCCTGATAGTTATTAGATTTGAGTATTACAAATTATTTACGTTTCTGCAAAGTATAAAATATTCAGTCAAAAAATTTTAAAACAAGGGAAATTAAAACGTTAGAAAAATTATAAAAATTATATTGCAAGGTCAATCCAATGTCTCATAACACCACAAATCAAGATCAAACGTCAATCAGCAAGAAATATTGACAGCCCTGCAAGACATCGAACAATGCGGTGTTTAGCACAATTTCGTACATTTTACACTTAATACAAAAGCATCGCTCTTCCACAAATTGTTTGTAAGCGAAACACTTTCTTTACTTTCTTTGCTAATTGATCCGCTGACATGACTTACTAGATTGCTATTACATTAGGGCATTAGCCTAAATGTTTAGATTTGTACAAGTATCTGAGCTACTTTATGGAGGAAGTTCTGTTTTACATCATCGTCGGCGTATTAAGTTTCACTATTTTAAGAGTGATCAATGCCTCCTTGAGTGTACTCGCTTTGTAAATAAAGATTTACGAATTGGTCAGCACTGATTTCTGAATTGTTCACTAACTCTTCGGTTGCATTAAAATTAGGAGTTGTATTTTAATTGAATACTCAGTAAATTTATTGTAATTTCAGCTTATAACATTCATCTAGTAATCGCAATCGTGACTATCACGTCAAGTCCTGGATTCCATTCTTAAGTCGAGTAAAGTTTTATGGAATGATGGCCGGTCATTACACATTACAATAGGCTCGCACTGTAGTACCTAAAATATGTATCGGCGGTGGTATATTATGTAAATTCAACGTAGATATTTTTAGTCCCAGAAAGCATCTCGATATTTCTTGGTATCTTCAAATAATGTGTGACATAACTAGCAGTAGTAGTTATGTCAATTTATCGCTTTAGTCCATAAATCAATGGTTCGTCAATACACACGTCTCACTGGTTACGCCTCTGCCGTCGTAACAGCTGACATTAACATTGGACGGGGTCAGTGCACTTTACCTAACTCTAGCCACATATGGTTGTAGGCCGCCATCTTGTGCAAGTGACGTCACTTAAGTTTTTACGATATTTGTGTTGAGATTTGGTATTTTTAAAATGTTCGTTGTAAATCTAATTTCTCCGACTGACGCAATGTCGTTAGGAGAGGTCTTGTACTCTTGTCTTATTGTGAGAATGGTACTATTTTTTCCTATCTGTCTGTTGCATATGAATGCTTTGACGTAATCGTAATGACAATGTGACATATAGAAAACGAATCCAAGCGTAGACTGTAAGAATTAACGTCTTTTTTTAAAAAACAATTGGCACACGTAATACATTTCCAAGTCCAAGTCTCGTTGGTCTAGTGGACTGTACGTGTTACTGCTGAGGGGTGTTGCACATTCATTCACAGTCACACACATTCACACACAGGTCATTCATTACACAGAACATTCACAGGTCAAGCAGTCTTATTGAGATTTTCTATGACATCCTCAGCAGCAGCTCGGAGTTTAGATTCGTGCCCGGTTAAAGGCTCGCCCCTTGTTATATAGGATATTACGCCGACGGCGTAATGTCGGTGTATTGCATGCATCTGCCTAACTCTTCGGGGACAACAGGAATGATGACATATTATATTAGTGGCTACTACTAGCTAGGTTTTCCGTCCCAAATTGAAGGGGCCGTATCCAGAGTAGCTGTGTGAAGCTGAAGGGGGAGTCACGCTACGTAGGTACTAGACTCCGTAGTGTCAGTATCGTTATTTTATCCGGTCAGTGTCAGTATTAGCATTTTTAGGTACATGTTGGCCGGCCTTCATCACAATTTGTTTAAAGCGGAAAATCCAAGCGCACAGGAAACTGCATTTAAAAATGGAAGGTTTTACGAGTGTTGTTGGTGCAATATGCTAACTGTCATTTACATATTTTGCCGAACATTCAATCGTTTTGTTAAATAAGAGAGGTACCTATTAAATATATTCTACTTCGCTTCTAGGTACAATACAATGCAGTTTGTTTAAAAACTGATGCCTGTCAATCCTACAATACAATGCAGTTTGTTTAAAAACTGATGTAGTTATTAATAATCTTTCTCTAACAAAATTCAGAAAGATTATTAATAACTGGTATCCAAGCTATATTTAATGCGGTGGTTGAGGTAATGCTGTTGATATTGATCTCGAATTTAGATTGTTACTATATTTACAGGTTGCATAATAAAAAATAAATTCCGAAGGTAACTCGTGCGAAACCAACAAAATAAGTAGATTATCTCGCCCTTTGATAATGGCGGAACAGATTGATCTATTGTAGGTAATTTAGGGCTGACGTTTTAATCGGCAACGACGGTTTAAACCTCAACGTACTAAGAAGTGTCATTCTTAAATATTCGCCAATGTTTAGTTTAAAACAATGTTTAGCTAATAGCTACAATTTCGGTGTGTGAATATCTAGAAAAACTTTAGATGATCAAGAAGATAGGTGTGTTGTCTATGATTAGCTATAAAAATATGCCACGAATGAGAAACAACAACTTGTAGATATATGATTTCAATGAGAAAATAGGACGGAGTTCCTATAAGGTATGACATCTTATCGGCTAGGAGAGCGAATTGTCAACCAAATGTCAAGTGGTTGACTTTATAGGCGGCCATATTTAATCGCTCGTTAATCGCCAGTTACAGTGTTCAGCAATTTACAACCGTCGCATCGAGTAAACACGCCGAATCGCTGACACGATTGTTACGCTATATTATGTAGGCCCGTAGGCAACTGGGCCACAGATTGTTTGTCGACAACCATCAGGGAATGAATAGATACCTTTTTATCCGAAACAGAATGTATTTTTTTAAAACGCTTTTGTTTTCTTTTTGCGTTCCATCGCTTCTGTCGTACAATTTGAAAAACGTTCCTGTTCCATTTATCGATTTATGTTTTATTAATTGCCATTGCTGAAAGGTAGGGCAGGGACACATTTAAAATCTGTGCTGTTAGTTGTTTTTATTGACAGTAAAAATGGCAATACCAATATTCTTAATAGTCTGTTAAACTTTCCACGCTTTTATTTTACACAATATGTATAATATTACTGATCAACCTATTAATTAGTGATAATATCTACTTATTTCTTCATAGCGTAATAATCGTAGTACTTAATACAAAAGTTTACAACATAGTGTATACATGTAGGTAACTTTTAATTTGTTAATAAAACTAATTTCGCAATTGTATTCTCTGGACATGTCTGACAGTGACGTAAATAGTGAAGTTACTACGTATGCAGTAATTACTGGGTTACCAGCTTATATACACAGTGTTATGGCACTCGTGTGTAGCTTAATGGCTTATTATTACAATCGGAATTAATTAAGAATCGTTTTAAAGCGTATCTATAGAAATATCGGATTAATTATATTCTTATTGAGGTTATTTGGTATAAGGTGGCAGTGTATTCCCGTTCGTCCCCTAGACTTCGTCCCCCGAGGGGGACGAACGGGAATTTACAAAAATAATATTTAATTTGTTCCCGATCGTCCCAATCCTAATTCAAGAGAGGACGAATGGGAATATGTTCTTCGATTAGTGCCATTCGTCCCACTAAAAAGATTTGTGCAGAAGCCTACAGCTTATCAAATAAATGACTGTACTACGTATTTAATACTTTAACTGTAAATCCCCTTTTTTCAATCAAAATATTCGAAATTACAACCAAAAATACTGAATTGCACACTAAATTTGAACCGAATCGGTCCAATTCATAATTATTGGTTTAGGTTAGGTTAGAACTGTGACCACAACGCACGAGCCGAGCGAGCGAAGCGAGCGTGCCGCGGCAGCGGCCGGCGAAGTGCCAGAACCGAATCAGTCCTATTCATAATTATTTGTTTAGGTTAGAACTGTGAAAAAGAATTAATAAATTATTCCCATTCGTCCCCCCAAAAAATTTTGAGGGACCATCGGGAAAATAAATAACGAATTCCCGTTCGTCCCCCTCGGGGGACGAAGTCTAGGGGACGAACGGGAATACACGAAGGTGGCTACCGGGTTATTAAAACTTTTGAGAAAACATGGTATAAATCAGTGGTTAATGGATGTGATATTAAACATTAATATTTCGCCATAAGGTCGAATTTTGACAAAAGAAATCTGTTACATAATGGTTTTTTATTATATACACGATCACGATCGTCAAAAGCTACCTACTAAAGAAAATCGTTTGAAAAACAGAGGAGAAAAATATACTGAGTCATACCAAAACGTGATTAAGCAGTACTTGAAAGAATTAATGTCTTCGATTCTAATAGATGACCCGATTGGTGCAACCGTGTTAAGGCCTTTTTCCGTAATAACGTATTTATATTGGAGCTTGATGGCTTTCTGAAATAATGTACAGATATATTTATTTAATCTTGAGGAAGCATGATAGGAGTAGTCACAAGGTAAATGTCTTAACATGATGAGATAGAAGCAATGTTGCTAACTTCACTACAATTATCGAAAGAAGGTATGTAGGTAGCAAAGAGGTATGATATCTCCGTTGCAGTTGCACGAACAACTTTTACGGCCTTGTGGGTTTTTACCGAACAATATCATAATATTATTTGTGTTTGCACAAGTGTACTTCGGTATAATACCTCGGTACAGTCCCCAGACGAACTCCGTATAATTCTGAACAAATATTAAACGGAGAACAAAGAATAAACTGGTGACGCAAACATTGCTGAATGTTTTGGGAATAATACATTAAGTTATTATAAACATTTGTAAAGACAAATAATGATAATATAAAGAATGCATAAGTATAAATCAGTTGAGTATACATATATCTTCTAGAAGGATAAGATCACATGGTCAAACGGTGACAAAAACATCACGATGATACATGATTGAGTCATGATTACATGATTGCGTGTGAAGTCTGCTAATCTGCGCTAGGCTAGCGTGGTGGACTATAGCCTAAACCTTGTCAAATGAAATTAGACTCGTGTCCAGCAGTGGGACAATGATTGGGTTGATGATAATTGAGAAGGATAAAATGGATTCGGAAGGTCATCCTTATTACGCCATTTATTATCTTAAATTAAGAACTTATAAAATGGAAAGTGATTTGACCTTAACCAAAGTCAAATTCATAACTACTTATTCATAAAAAATAAACTGAATAAGTATCAATTTTATTAAACTACTTAGTACTTTTATTTACTAATAATCATGAAATCATTGTCATTTACTTCGAAGCTGAATTTAAAATTCCAAGTACCTAGTAGTAGTAGTCAGATCAGAAAGTTAATTAAAATGAATCTAAGGTTTCAAGCGAACAAACGTACAGGAAAGCGACTTCTAGTAAATAAAATACCTATATTACATTCTGTCATACTAAACAATCTTGGTAACTAGATCTCTTCTAGATTAGTTACTAGTTTATTCAGACATTTATGTTTGTTTACATATAAATATAATTCATGAGAAAGTGTAACGAAATATATTTATCGAATTTAATGAAAATTAAATTGTTTTCTTAATAAGAATGAACGGTCTGTATATGTTAACCGTGTTGGATGCGCGAATATGAACGCAAGAAAAAGATTTTATGGTCTTAGAGTGTCAGGATATTCGCTACCTATATATTTAATTCAACACACTTTAACGTATACTTATAACATGTCATACAACTTAATAAAAACTCCTTGTAGCTGAACCTCGTGATTACCTAAAAAAGGAACAACGATTACAAATAATTACTACATAATTTACTTTTACATGCGTCTATGCCTATCAGTTATTCTCACAATTTCATTGACGTATCAATACGCACGCACAATAAGCAACTTTCTCACGCATTTCAAGCAAAACCTCGTGAAACTATGTGACTATTTTATCACTTATCACTGTACAAAGTGTATCTGTTGTGTCCAACCAGTAATTTATCTTGTTTAATTAATGTATTCAGAGAGGAACGAATGGCTTGGCGTCGCGCCGTAATTGTCACACGAGCACGCATACGTTGGCAACACCACGCCGCGGCGGGAAAATCCTGATTATCACTTTTAGTTTCGAATTTCGAATTGAACTGGCTACATTTCGTAATGTATTAATTGTGAAGAAAATAATTAATTTTAACACACATTTTAACAATCTCGCTCGCTAGATGGAAAGAAGTAAACATTTTTAACAAATTTTTATTTGTGGTGTAGGTATTTTTCCTGGCCGAGTCTGTTTAAACATTAATGAAATTTAATAAGTAGTAAGCTATCTAGTTTGTGATACAATAAAAAATAAGACTTGATATGAAAATTTTATTTAAATTCTATGTTCACGCGGGAGAAAATATCTCAAAGACTATGAATTTATTATTAAAATTATTTCTTGATTAAAATCTCCCCTCAGGTAGGACCCACAATAGTCCCCAAAATAGTGCAACATAATTGTCACCCTATTATAATGACGTCAGTAGCTGCACGCAGGATGTTGCGTATACGCATCCAAATCACATTTATTTCCTTTTTTGAATTTGAATATCGGGCCTATGAGCTTTTTTCGTTCAATAAAAACATAAATTTTATTTTATTTTATTATATTGGTACCTACCCAAAATAGCATTATTCTACATACATTTCATTATTGCATCATTTATACATCAGCATTATTCTATATACATTTCTTAGAAATAAAGCTTCGTTATTGAAACAAAAAATGATTAAAATGCACACTGATGATATTCATTAGGTATTATTTAGTAAGATTTTCCTTACGTCATTACAGGTTTGTGTTAGACTTTATATCATTTTTCAATCGTAGTAATTATACGTACCTAACTCTATATCTCGATTAATCATAGATTTTTATTTAATAAGTGCAGGCGTTATAATTTAATTACTGGGTTCAAGATTAATCAGATCATTACGCTTGTCGTCCTGGAAAGGTTAGGCAGAGGTGTACTAATGTACACCCACATTTCGCCGGTATGTTTTAGGTCCCATGTAATAGGGGGCGAGCCTATTGCCATTAACCGGGCAGGAATCCAAACTCCGAGCTGCTACTGAGAATTCCACAGAAAAACCCAATAACACTGCTCGCCATGGGAATCGAACCCAGGACCTCCTGCTCGGCACTCTGTTGATAAAGTCACAAACTCCAAACATGGAATCTCATAATCTACATCTAAACAACGTATGCTGCAATGAACAATATTGTTTACATTACCTTGAAGAAGCACCACCAGTATACAAGCCCATTTACGACGCAATAAAACTATAAGCAACACATAAAAATATGGGAACATCCTCATTTTTACCATAGACTTTTAAACAACGACTCAAAGAGCACTGTGTCGGCAACAGAAGCCGTCACGATTCCCACGGCTCGACCCGGGTTGGATAATCACGTTACTTAACCAATGTTCATTGAATTGCGCAAGCGCAGGCCTCAAGGCGAGACGTGTGATCATGATCACAATGCTTTTGTCAACCGGAGATAGTGTTGTTTCTGGATACGTGACCTTCTCTCGCGAATAGCTTCGGATATATCATAGCAGTTAACATATTTGACTCGGAAACCAACCCAATTTACATTGTTAGTGTGTCTCTTTTTGTTTTGTTTTATCTTTTATAATGGAATTAGGTGATTTAATTATTTAATGCAATGAAAAGGTTGTATAACAAGTGCCAATTTAAACGTAGCGTGGAGCCGCGTTTTGGTTGAATGTAAACATCAATTGATTAATCATTGCTTGTTAATTATTTATTAGTTACTTGAATGTAAAATGTGTATAATATATCAGTCTATTTCCGTCCACTGCAGAGCGTAGGCTTCTCCCAAAGTTCACTAACCACCTCGGTCTTGGGTAGCTCACATCAAAATGTATTTTATGTAGAATTTTGAAAAAAACATCAGTCGCGTATCTTATTTTTAGTATCGTTAATACGTGATTTTAGTAACTAGCTAAGTCAAAAACAACAAACCACGGCCTTGTTTTTTTGTGATCTTGATTTAGTACAGCTTAATACTCTAAAATGAATGTAAAGACAGTATGACTCTGATTAACAAGGGTAGGACAGATAAGTAAATTATGGTATGTTATATAAGTATTTCCTAAATAATTTTATTTAGGCAGAACATAACTATACCTAGCAAGCCCTTCATTAAAATCACAGAATTAATTACAGTTTCGTTGATGAATAGTAACACAACTGGAGAATATTTTCCTATGTCTAAAGATTATTTTATAGAACTGTCAGTAAAGTTTAATAATTTTACAAATGGCAACCGGAATCGTTATCTGTCAAAACAGACCTACGTCCGAAAGTTTACTGAGCGTTTTGGTAATGGCATTGTCAAAGCAACTTCAATGGAACTACTTAATTTAAATAAATGACTATTTGTTTGGACATTAATTAGTGTGTGGGCGTAGATGGTTACGAGGATAAAGTAATGGTTGGAGCAGATGGTGGCCAGAATGAATGGGAGACCGTTTGCGTATAATATTGCTGTTAGTACGTGTTTGCCTCCGGTAGTTTTAGATGATTTATTGCTGAAAATATCTGTAGATATTGAGAGCTAAATATGTAATGCATATCCAGATTGTAGTCTTTATCAACTCTTTAATTGTCAAGGATGAGCTCCTCGACGCCATCAAGAGATTCCATAAAATTTTCCTTCACTGTTTGAGCATGTGTTAAACGCATGTAACATGTAGTCAGACCACAGAAATCTTAGTTTGTGTTAAACATGTTGCAAAATAGTCATTAATGTGTTAGCTTTGAGTCCGCAACAAATACATTTTGCTTCCCCAATGCTAGGACAATGAGAATCACAACACAACAAAATTATTAATTCATTTATGCGTAGTAATTTCGTAGATATAAACAATGGCGCCCGGAAAACCAGTAATTTGCATCCAAATCTAATTCGACCGAACAATTCCTACAACGAAGATCGGCACAACCTTGCAGTGTTGCCACACAAAAAATATTAGATATGAAAAGAGATCTGATAACAAAATTAACGGTTACACGTCAGCTGTTTAATTGCTTGTGTTATTGTGCTATTATGTACCAATGATACAAGTTAATGCGTGGGTTTATTGCCATGATTTTGTCAAGGTGCATTGAAGGGTTAAACAGGTTTTATGATTTTAACTCTAATTATTGGAAGTTTTGGTTTTCAACGCGTCTCCCATAGCCTACATAGCCTACATATTTTTAAGGGATTTTAAAGAGTGTAATTTTTGGCCTATCTATATGTTTTTTTAATACAATAAATATCACTAACCAGTAAAAAACCAGAGCTGTAGTGAAACCAGTGATTTGTAGTCAAAGTTCTGACTACCATTCTGTTCAAACTACCACTGAATTTGATTGATAAAATTGCGTAATTATCAGATGCTCAAACGCTGAAGAAAAATATCATGAGGAAACCTGCATGCTTGAGAGATTTAATCGATGGCATGATAAATCTGTCGATTCTCAAGGCTAGCGTGATGGACTATGTATGACCCCATCCGTATTAAATGTGAGGAGACCCCGCCCAGTAATGGGACGGTACCTAGTATAAAACAAAGTCGCTATATTATCACTATAATTTAGAAAATGTATTCCGAAAGCACTAGATAAGTACCTATATACATATATTATACATTTGTATTATATACACAGTATATTAAAAGATTATTACATTGGAACCGTGCAAATCCGGTACGTTTCGCTGATGCACGATGAAAAATGATATATTTATATACATATTGTGTAACTCCTCACGTGATGCTCTTTGAAATGGTTTTCTAAGAATAAACAAAAAACAAAGCTGACGACATTGCTGTGGTCAAACAAAACTAGTTTCAGAACAAAATGATAACAAACAATTAGTAACGGGCTGTCAAACGTATTCTAAAAACATAATTTTTTGCTCGTCCAAGGATTTCTAATGAAAAACGAATATTTAACTTTGTATAAAAAAAAACTGTCCGTAGTATCCTTTATAGAGCTTTGAAATCTAACAAGCAGCAAATAAGCAAAAAATTAGAACGTTGGCAACACGCTCGCCCCCTATTTCATGGTCCCTAAACATACCGGAAAAATGTAGGTGTGCAAAATAGTACACCTCTACCTAACCCCTCGGAGATGATAGGCGTGATAATGGTATGCAATAATCAATTAATCAAGGCCTCATGCCAGTCGTGCCATTTATGAGTAAACAAGAGAGTAGCGAAACTAGTGTAACCGAGGCGTTTAGCATTATTTTCATTTAATATAAATGACAGACGAGCTGTGGCAGCCTAGGGGTGTGACCAGTGGACTGGTATGTCAGAGGTCTCCAGTTCAAACCCAAGTCATGCACCACTGAAGTTATGTGCCTATTTATCACATGCTCAAACGGTGAAGGAAAAAATCGTGACCAAACCTGCATGCTTGAGAGACTTTCTCGATGGCATGTGAAGTCTGTCAACCCGCAGTAGGCTAGCGTGGTGGACTATAGCCTGATCCCTGTCAAATAAGACCTATCCTTGCTCAGCAGTGGGACAGTAAGCAACCGCTTACTGTGATATTTATTATTAGTTTACCTTAACTGTTAACTGCTGACCTAATCATTCATTTATTATATGTATGGTCTATACTTACTTAATTTTGTGTATGTATTTGGATGAGCCAACCCTAGACAGTAAGGTTTGCAGACATCCTGCAAAGCGTCCTAGTTCTTGTATCTGATTTGCAGATTTCAAAACATCCGTTTGTTAGTTACCGAAACTATCAACATGTTCCATATTCCTATTATTCGTACTCTTTTTTTAGCTGGTGTTTTTAATCAGTTTTAGTTAGTGGAAAAAGTATTAAAGATCTTAATTCTCTTTCTGAATCTAAAAGATTTTGGTGTGTTACGCTTTTTAACCGATTTCAAAAAGGAGGAGGTTCTCAATTCGTCGGAATCTTTTTTTTTTTTTATGTATGTTCACGAATTACTTAAAAACGCCTGGACCGATTTGCTAAATTCTTTTTTTGTTTAAAAAGGTATACTTCACTGATGGTCCAATTGTGACCACATCAGGATCTGATGATGGGATCCCAGGGAAATCGAGGGCAACCCTCAAATTTTATAAGCAATTATCACGTTTTCAATATATTTACTAAAATTGTTCCAGTATTTGCGTCTGGTAATCATCATTTGATATTGATGAGCTAATGATGGAAGGTAGAACTCCTCAACAATTAAGAGTTAAAAGAAAATTCTTTCAGTTATAGGCATTTATTACATTTACATGTATTCTCCAAAGCTGTTCAAGTATTTGCATCTGAAAATCACCATCTCATGTAATGATCTGATGATGGAAGGTACAACTCCTCAACGGTTAGGAGTTGAAGGAAAAATCTTTCATAGTTATAAATAAGTATATATGGAAAGATAGTTGTATTCTTTCAGGCTATTAGATTGACCTGATATGAAAAGTTTAATATAAACACTAAAAAGAAAAAAATAAATTAACTTTTAAAAAAAAGAAAAACCAACTTCAAAAACTAAAAAGCAAAAAATAACTTCATAGAGTTTTACCTTTTTTCTAGTTTTAATGGTATGAAGTCGGTGCCGATGATGTGGTGGTTTTAACCACCCCGCTCAAGGTCACTGTTACGTTTCAGTCAAACGAAATAGTAAGTGTACTTACGTTTGGCTTGGCACCGACTTCATACCTTTAAAACTAGAAAAAAGGTAAAACTCTATGAAGTTATTTTTTGCTTTTTAGTTTTTGAAGTTGGTTCTTCTTTTATATATCCCAATTTATACCATGAAAACCTCTTTGATCGGCACAATACTGAAACGCCAAATAATTCATGCAGAGAACACTTAACCAGTTCAAGAAACTAGACATCTATTTCAGGACTTGTGAAGCGGGTGCGTGACGTTTCCAAAAAGTCTGAACTCCCTATTTTAAGTGTGCACTTGCGCTTGCGCATAGCTTTTGACTAAAATAGGTCTAAGTACAATGGCCCGCGGTCTGTGAGGTTGCCGACAATAGCAGACGACTACTATCTCGAACACACAGGCAAATATGTACATAGATTATACAGAGATCTTTGAATTTAAATTTCTGTATGCTAAATATAACATTTAAACTGTTAATAGAGAAATAAATCTTTAAATTATTATTATCAACTTATCGATCACATAGATATTCTACTAATAACGGTAATATTTTAGGACGTAGAAAATATGTATTATATAAAAAGACAACAAACCATCATCATCTACTTCTTTTATTTTGAATGAAACGAAACATTTCTTAGATATCGATATTATTTTTTATTAATTGAAACAAAACATTGAACGCAGAACAACCATTAAGTTGCTTCAGAAATAAATAATAATTTATGTCTCTTCTTAAATAGACGGATGAGACTATAAGATACTCTATAAGAAAACCCTAACTCAAAAGTACTTTTGACATCAAGTCTATTTTAGTATTCCCATGTCATACACGGTGGGTGTTTTGTCAATAAACATGTATTGTGTGAAGTAATTACCAGCATTGTATGCAAATCACTATTTGTTGAATACAGATAAAGTTAATATTGTTCCACTTACAAAAAAAACTCTCAAACGATAAATGGATTAAAGTCATCCAACCACTTATGGCTGCTGTGTGTATGAATAATAATGTGACAAGAATTAACTGTATTGTTTTATCCGTTATACTCCACAGCATATATATCCGCGAGTAATTCCACTTTGCCCCACCAAGCCCGCCACCCTGGTGTGGCAAAGTGGACTGCCTAAAATTTTGCAGTGGAATATGCCCCACTATTCTGATTTGATGGGGCGGATAACACTAGCATAAACACTTTGTGGATTCTGCCCCACTAGGGTTGGCACCTCAGGATTTGTGTATGAAGGTTAACATGTATTTTTACATTTGTTTGTAAAAAAAATAAATGTAACCACTGACGTTAGGATTTGACAAGTCTGAGACAAGCAAACGTAAATCTAAATACATCAAAATGGTTATTTAAACAGTGTATTAAGGTTCTACTTTTGTAAAAAACTGTCACATATTAAATCTTCCTGGATTTAAATAAATACATTATATAGTTTTGCTGTATTTATTCAATTTAGTCTGACATAGCTGTGACATTTGCTATTTGTATTCCATTTACGTTCCGATCCATCCGTTGCAAACATTAAATGATTTAAAAATATATTTAGATGTTTGCCCAGAAATTGATACATTATCACTGTTGATAACTATTAAATAACAAAAAACGAAGAATAATGTACGAGAACACTATTACTAAAGGGACGTAGTAGTCGTAGCTAATTTTATGAGCTTATAATTACAAGTATTTATTTACTTTTTCGAAGCCGGGATAAAATGATATAGATTTTTTTTTAAACTTAAATCCTTCCGATATTTTTATTACTTTCGAATGCATTTCAACGCATTTTTTTATTATTTAATAAGTATTTGATTTATTTAAAGATAAAAAATAATAATATGACAATAATACAAGTACATATCACAAGACTTAATAACTAGACTTAATAAATTAACATAAAACTATAACTCTCATAAAGCGTTTCTGAACGCATTCTTTCACAATCTGTGGTTACGTTACGTTTCGATACTAGTAATATAGTATTTACGATTTCTTTTAATAATTATTATTTAAATTATCCCTTTAGTAATAGTGTTCTCGTACATTATTCTTCGTTTTTTGTTATTTAATAGTTATCAACAGTGATAATGTATCAATTTCTGGGCAAACATCTAAATATATTTTTAAATCATTTAATGTTTGCAACGGATGGATCGGAACGTAAATGGAATACAAATAGCAAATGTCACAGCTATGTCAGACTAAATTGAATAAATACAGCAAAACTATATAATGTATTTATTTAAATCCAGGAAGATTTAATATGTGACAGTTTTTTACAAAAGTAGAACCTTAATACACTGTTTAAATAACCATTTTGATGTATTTAGATTTACGTTTGCTTGTCTCAGACTTGTCAAATCCTAACGTCAGTGGTTACATTTATTTTTTTTACAAACAAATGTAAAAATACATGTTAACCTTCATACACAAATCCTGAGGTGCCAACCCTAGTGGGGCAGAATCCACAAAGTGTTTATGCTAGTGTTATCCGTCCCATCAAATCAGAATAGTGGGGCATATTCCACTGCAAAATTTTAGGCAGTCCACTTTGCCACACCAGGGTGGCGGGCTTGGTGGGGCAAAGTGGAATTACTCATATCCGCTATGGCTTATATAATTTAATATCAAAATAGTAATTAAATTTAAACGGATATCGTTAATACGAAAATGAAACTAAACTAAATGCAATTTTTTTTTTACTTGCCAATGATGGCATAAAAGCTTACGGTCCGCCTGAATGTAAACACTAATGCCTATGGACGTTTGCAACACCAGAAATGTCACTCGCGCGTTGCCGATCCGATGATCGGCTGGTATGTGATACTAGACAGACAGGGCGTAGTCTAGACTACGCAATGTCTGTCTGGTATCAATTTGATTATGGAGAAGGATACGTCATACTGAATACCGCGATAATTATAGCCATATAGGCGAGCGAAGTTTGAATAATATGTTTTTGTCGCGGGCATTTGTCGGGGTATATTTCGGAATAATCTTAAATAATAACATAGGTAATCTAACTATATCATCACGAATCATATTTCAAAAAACTTATACATAATATATTTTCTAAAGTGAATGGATCTTCAATACAACACGATAATTAATTATTCAATAACCTATGAATTATTTAACCTACTTAAGATTTTTAGTATGAAAATCATCTAAATGATCTATAACTGCTATATTATTAACATAATAATTACTAATTAACCTAATTAATATTCGAATGGCTTCATAATCATATTGTACCTTTGTCAACAATGTCTGCACATTACAGGTAATTTGACAAAGTCTGCAGAAGTCCATTTCTTCTGACATTGCACAGATTTGCGATGCTACGGATTTGCCGTTCTAACGTTAATTTTATATTGTCGGTTGATTATAGCAGACATTGTACAGTGATTTTAGAGCTGTGATTTTAAATGGAAATTGTGTCATTCAACCCATTTAGGTATTGTCCGACTGCTGGGTGCTGGTTTCATTTGTGGGGGATTAGGCTATAGTCCACTACTAGTCTACGCCTTGTGCGCGTTTACGGACTTCACACAGTTTCGAGAAAGTCCCAGACAACCGTCTGGTATTTTCTTGATGTTTCCCTTCACCGTTTGAGCATGATATAATAATATGCGGGATAAACGGGAATATTGTAGACTGTTAGGCCTATTGAATTTGTGAATTAAATATTTCGTATCTTTTTTACTTGCTCTGGTTTTGACAATAGGATCAACACTAACAATAAAGACGACGGCGTATAATGGTTGATAAGTCAACTATGTCTGTAATTCAATCAACTAATATTTTCTATTAAATTTCTTATTTATTATTTTTCAAAAAAAAATTATTATTATTTTTTATTAATGATATAAAATAGAGCTTTAAATAATTATCCTATTTAAGTGTTTTATCTTGAGATAACGTTAAGCCTTCTACGTGTTTTTTTTTTACTATTTATTTTATAAAACTATAAATGATCGTCGATAGATATGATAATTTGGTTGAGCGATAAATGTTATGGTACCTACGTTTACTGCATCCATACCTCAAAACTACAAATGGAATATTTATTTAAATATTTTACGATTACTTTACTGTCCGTCCTTCTGTCTGTCTCCATTCTGTTCATCGGGTAAGTCGAAGTATTTCCGTCACAGCACCAATTTTTAGAGCACCTATGCATTGAGCACCAATCAATATAATAGCTCGGTGCTCTATGGGGAACAATAAAAAATATTTAACTTTATTCCCTTTTGAGCACCTACAGCGCAGTAGCTTCTAGTGATGGGGTGTATAATATTAAAACATATCGATAAAAAGTTAGGCAGTACTTTTATTATGATATTACTGAAGGCAAATAAAATAAATCATATTCCTCGTACCAACAGTAAAGAGTCATGCTTATTGTTATTAATTAAGTAAATAAAATTACCTATTAATATAATTACATTATTAATGGTGTTTGACGACCCAATTAGTCCAGCGGTAGTTAACGCTGTCTTCTGTGATACGGTTCGAATCCCGGTAGGGACAAATATTTGTGTATTGAGCATCAACATTAATTGTTTCCGAGTACCTAAGTATAATAAGTATATATTTACAAAAAAAAAGGATATATGTAGTATATCAACCTTCTAGTATCCATAACACAAGCCTCGTTGCTTACCACGGCCCTAGATGGCGCTGTGTCATAATGTCCAGATATATTTATTTATTTATTCATTTTAAAACCAACGATAATACCAACATTCGCTACACAACGTTAACACGTAGTTATACGAGTCGGATCATGATCATTAGTTCAATCCGTATCTACATGGCGTCGGCCACCGTTTACTTTAATTGATGCTTGTACCTCGGCGCCTGTAATAACTAGACTGCGATATTATAATCTGTATGTTTTGGCCGTTTTCACGCCTCCTTCGTTAATAATATTAGCAGTTTAGTTTTATTAGAGGCGCCAGTAGTATTGCTTGAGAAAAGCCGCCTAACTTCTATGTCCATTTAAATATAGGTATTCATCAACCCACTTAAAAACTCTTTGCTGGATTTGGGTCTATGTGCTGGTGGTGACCAGGATGGTTTTAGTCTGGTATCAATCTTACAATCACCGGACACTTTCAAAGAAACCTTTTGGATTTTGGAATGGAATCGAATAGATTGAATTGACTTGATTGACGAGATGTATGAATGTGGACGAGGCAAAAGTGGTATGCAGGGACCGTAGTGCGTGGCACTCTGTAGTTTCTGCCTACCCCCATGGGAAAAAGGCGTGACTGTATGTATGAATGTATCATGTAGGTTAGGTTGTATCATTTTTCACTCCCTATTTAAATATATTTATCCTATACACAATACATCTCATTTTAGGTAAACTTTTATACATTTTTAAAGATGTTTGGATACTTAAAACTGACCTTGTTGTTCTGACATTGTTCCTTTTAGTTGTTTACGTGTGTTGAGATAATGATAATAAATTAACCAAAATTGGTATCTTGTCACGTTTATTGTTTGTTTATTATTTATAAAACAAATGTATATACCGACTGCATTGTCAAGTTCAACTCAATAAATTATTAGACACAAATGTATGTAGTTTCTATGCAAATATTTAAATCACATCTTCTCTTTCTATGATTATGTGCATGTTTTTGTTTCCGCATGAATATATGTATATTTTAGTTCGCATTGAGGTATTAAGTGCTGACATAATAATAGTACTATAGGAGCCACTTCTGTAAAGTTTCGATATTTTGAAGATTTAGTTTGTTTTCCTAGAAATGGTTTAATTAAGTCTCTGTTTCTTTGTCAAAACAGAGGCTGCCATCCATTTAATATCAATAAAGATTGTCGATTTTCTTGTATTTATTTGAATAACATACTTATTTTATTTATTGTGCATAATTGAGTGTTTATATTACACTTATCTTTACACATGCGACGCGGCAGCGGTACAGACGTTTTTACTTATAATTCTTTGAAATGTATTACCTCAATGTACTTACTTTAATATTAAATATTCACAGCACGTTTGCTTATATCTTTTCATCTGTAAGTGAAGTACCTACAAAAATATAATTTCGCTTGCTGTTGCTAACTGAATTTAACTGAGTTATATAGGTTTAGGAATTCATTTCACGATAAACTAATTTAGGAGCTAGCTTAGTTTTTTTACGCAAGTAAATGGGTAGACTTACAATAAGTCCCACAATTCTGAAACATGTTTAGTTTCAGATTGCAAATTTGCATAGCAAATCCCATCTTTCTAAGTTTGTTTTACGTATCCACCTGCAATAAAACAATATGTAAGATAGACGAGCCTGTAAATTTACTTCTTTTTTAACAACTTTTAAACTTTCGCGTTGCATTATAATACATTATATTACACGGGAATTTGTTAATTCCCTTGTAATATAATGTCGTTGACGTTGTTACGTCAAGCATTTAAAAGGTAAATTCGCGTAATTCCCGTGTAATATAATGTGTTACTTATTTTTTGTCAAATAATTATCATCAGCAACCCATATTATTGTCCCCCACTGCTGGGCACGGGTCTCCTCTCATGTGAGAGGGGGATTAGGCTATAGTCCACCACGCTTGCCTACTGTGGGTTGGCAGACTTCACATGCCATCGAGAAAATCTCTCAAGCATGCAGATTTCCTCACGATGTTTTCCTTCACCGTTTGAGCATGTGATAAATACGCACATATGTAACTTCAATTATTTGTGAGCGGATTGTAACAAACGACTAGACTCTCATCTCTTGTACGTCTCATAGTGACACTTTTCTAGGTACCTATTAAGCTCAAAACTATCTAAATTCAAAACTAACGGTAATATACGCAATTCCAGAAATATTATTTCCATTTATAAATAAATAGCCTTAAGTACAGCCAACGTAAATTCAAAGATTAAGATAACTTGAGTATATTAGCGATATCACTTCCTAGTGTCAGCTGATTTCCGAACGATCGATCACGGCGCGTGACGTCATCTGCGCAGGCGCAAGTCACCCACGATCGGATGCGTTCAATGGATCACCGTGATGATTGATGTTTTTGTAATAGATTTAAAGAAAACAAGCTTTTTGTAAAGATGTTTGGCTTGTAATTGGTAAATTGATTGAGACACCGTTGAAGGTGACTTTGGAAAATGGTATAAATATATCAAACATACTATAAGGCTTGTATCCTCGAAGGAGTAGGCAGGAATGTGCTGGTATACATCCGCAGTTCGACGGTATGTTCTTAGGTCTATTATGTAATAAGGGACGAGCCTATTTGGTAAGTTGACAAATCGATTAGCGCAGTGGCTGGAGCGACCGGCTTGTCCATCGCGAGTCTGACCCCTAGACAAAACAAATATAAATACGATCTACAGTCTACGTGTGAAAATTTGCGCGCACCTACGATCACGATACAGAAGAAAATCCTAGTGTCGGGAAACGTTTATTAAAAAAACTATACATTTGTCAAGGACTTAAAGTAGAAAACATTTGTAATATACATAATACCTTTTTGCATACGTATGTACGTAGACTAAATTGTACATAAGTAGCTCACCCTTGGTCACACGTTTTAACGTGCAATCGATGACATAACAGTAAAAAATGTAAGACATGCAATAACAGCCACCATTGAACAATTATAGAGCATACGGGTATTTCTCGTAGTTCTGTAGCAATGCGCTCGTACAATCTACAGAGTTGCAGAATATAATGAGTAGGTAGGTACTATGTACTTGCATACCGAAGTTATATAATTACACATCCGAGTATAAATATGGCTAATTGCCATATATGAATCTGTTATGTTGATGAGATTTCCAGCAATAATTGACATATCATGATAGAAACAGAGCTATCAATACTGCAGGTGTCTGTAACGCCCGCCGGGGTTGTGGTGCATGCTTTCGCGAATCCCATGGCCCCAGCAATAGGGCTAGAGGCGTTGACGGGTGAGGATTTTTAGTCGGTAAACGCTCATGTTGGGCGGATTCCGACACACCCCGTCGCCTCCCTAGGCGGCGGGACGGTCGGCAAAGTATTTTTCCGCACGTACGTAGGAGTAACGTACGGAGGTTGCTTTTCTAATAGTTTACTAGTAGTATAGGTACTCTAATTGCCTTCCAAGTAAATATAAAATTTAAATTATAGTAAAACATATTCTTATGGCTCTCATTGCAGTATATTGATATTATTTAGTGATTTGATATTCAGTCTGGCCTTGACCATGGATGTTGTAAAGTATTAGAAATATTGGGTTGAAAATAATATGAGTATGGCCGAGTTTGAGTCTCCTAACATTACAGGAACCTTTTCCCATAGGTACCGGACCTATACCGGTCTGTATCGCCTGACCCTGCCGTTTTTACGATGGTGTTGATTTAGGCTATCATTAAAGTTATTTGCTGAACTGTTCCATTCCGCAGTTTATCATTATAGAAGCCAGGTGTTTGCGTAGAACATTTTATTATTAATTTATTATTTACATAAAATATGATTGTTTATTTCTGTAAATAGATCTTTTTAAAGACACTTTTACCAGTCATGAAAATTTAAAAATTAGAATGATTGCTTTAATCCATAATATTTGAAGTATTTACATGTAACATAAATTACAAAAGTTTTTTCGTAATGTATTTTTAATTAATAACTACATACTTATGAACTTTTGTTTACATTGTGTTGAGTTTTGTGATATGTGGATTGAAGTCACACGATTTTTTTAAATTTTAAAACAGGTGTCTGGAAAAAGTTGTACCTACCTAAGACAATTATTTGTCAAGTGCTATTTACAGGTACTTATATAAAAATACACAAATATTAATTAAAGTTTTATTATTTGTGTTGCGGCCGCGGTTATCAATTCTCTTCCCCTTCAGCCGATTATAATATTAATAGGCATTTAATTAATTTAAAACAACAGATTGGAAAACCACCCTTCAATTTACATTAATAGCTAAAGGGTTTGGTTTTACCAATTTTAATAATGAAACAGGGCTTAATAAATTGAAATAAATATTGATAAAATTCGCTCTTTCGCGTCTGAAGTTTGTTTATAGTTACTAAATTTAATACTTTGTATATCTTAATAGCCGCAGATACACTCACTTAGAAGTAAAATCCAACCCGCAGTAGGCGCCAACCCGCAATGAGCTAGCGTGGAGGACTATAGCCTAATCCCTTTCAAATGAGAGGAGACCCGTGCCCAGCAGTAGGACAATATGAGTTGATTATGATGATGATGAGATGTATAAGCTGTAAACCAAAAAACAAACATTATCTACCAACTATAATGGACTTTTATATGTGAGATAAGAGCCGTTTTGTGCAGGGTTAAGACTCAGACCCCAATCACATGGCTAAGTTACTTTTTTCTAGATTCGGCATCAATTGACAGCCATCATTTTTTTTTTATTCAAATGTGCGAAGTCTTTAAGTTGTTAACTAGTGCGTGACCTCTTTAAGGAAGTCGTGCAAATCATAACGTTTTCGCATTAATGTGTAAACAGTTCTATCATCTGGCTACGGAAGGAGATTAAATATTAATTGACATTAATTGCCTATGTGCAAAACACTTAGTTTTTTTTTGTTCATAATTAATTTTGATAGTACTGTCCTTCTTTTTTAGGGTTCCCCCATAGATTCGCCGTAACCGTTCATATTACCTTACTTATTTTACTACTTATCTTATCACGACATAGCATTTTTACATGAATATGCTGTATAATTACGCCGATTTATCCCCTCCCTATACCCAGTATAAGAATACTGGGTTAGAAGTCGGGATTTCTCTTGCCTATATTGTGAGTATTATTGCAAGAGTTATTACGAGTGTGTTAAAACAATTTTTCGATTGAGGGATAACCTATAAATTGTTATTTTGTGTTAGAATCAAGTGCCCTTCTTTTCCCACTAAATAGTTGGAAGTTAATTTTGTAAACGTAAAAATACGTAGGGAATTCTCGGTAGTAATATTATAAAATAAAGTTAAAACTATCACGGTTAAGTAGGCTTTACAAGATGATTAGTAAATACTCGAATAACAGGCTACAACGGAAACTTAAAAGGCTCGTGATCCACGCACTTATTCTGTTTTTTTTATAGTTTACGCAAAATATGGCCACAATAAAATTGCAGAGCACTTGCATCCTTCTTTACTCAAACCGTTTCGTGTTACATCCTATATTTTGGGCACTTATTATGCAATTACTGGCTGAAACAACAATTACACAATTTGAATCGATATTGATCACTAATAACAGGTTTAAGGTCGGATTAAATCGTTACACAACAATAAAATAAGGGTGAATTTCAACAAGAGCTTTTTATTTGTCATTTCGGTGGGTTTTTTTTATTTCAATGCTATCTACATATTTTTTGTGACTAATAAAACCTTAGCCTATTTTATACCATTGGGTGTGAGTGGACATCAAATATCATCAAAACTTACATAAATATTTAAGGATGAATTTTTAAACGTCCACTGAAATGAAAAGTATACCGAAATGATAAAAATTACCACTGAAATGATAATCTATGCACCGGAATGAAATAAATCCACCGAAATGATACAGCTAAGAACAACCGCGCTTGGCAGCCAGGGTTCCGTACTTTGTTAGGTTTGATTTCCATGAATTTTAGATAAACACTGAGACAGGACAGTATTTTAATACTCTTATTTTAATATCAGTACACAGCTATTTTAATATCATCATTTATATACTGATATTACTGTTAGTATTACGATATCAACGTATCATCATCATCATCATCAGCCTATAGCCGTCCACTGCTGAACGTAGGCCTCCCCCAACGTAATACTTATTAATTTAATGTATTGTTTATTGTGATATGAATGAATTGTTTCTTTACTTATATAACCTTTGGTAATTTTTCTTGTTGTGTTGTGTGAAAATGTTGGAAAACTTTATCGTAAATGCTGGTAAACATGAATAAATATTTTCGTTTGTTTTTCAAATACAAACTGATTGATATATTTTCAAAAGAGTGAACGAAGCGCGATTAGAAAGCTTAAAGTTTCTGAATAATATTATGGCTGCATTTATGACATTAATAATAATACATAATGTCTACCTATTGCACTAAGAGAAAAATGCTAGGTAGGTTAAATTGGTAACGAGACGAGAATAGTGTTCTACAGGTATATAAGTAAAACTTCTAAAATTAAACCAACTCTTATATTTTCAAAACACAATAAATGAATAAGAAATATTATAAAAATATCTTAGTAGTAATAGCTTAGTACTTTTAATCCTTTTACATAAACGTTAATCCATGTCTAGATATGTATGGTGCCATTTTTTAACCGACTTCCAAAAGGAGGAGGTTGTCAATTCGACTGTAATTTTTTTTTATGTTTATTACCTCAGCACTCTCGACTGGGTGAACCGATCTTGATCATTCTTTTTTTATTTGAAAGCTGGTGCTTCCCGTGTGGTCCCATTTCAATTTTGTTCAGTTTGGACAGTGGCATCCATGAGAAAATCATATAAGTCTTAAATTTGCATTAAATAATAATATGTGAGTGACAAATGGACGAATAACTCATTATCACGCCAACTGATTTCGATGATTCTTTTTTTATATGAAAGCTGATGCTTCCCGTGTGGTCCCATAAAATGGGAAGGAAATGGTGAGGATCTGATGAGTGGATCCTTGGGAAATTGAGAGAAACCCTCAAATTTTCTACGTAGATGACGCGTTTATTGTTCAACCCATTACATACCATCACGCTTGTCATCCCCAAAAGGTTAGGCAGAGGTGTACTAATGTACATCCACGTTTTGCCGGTATGTTTTAGGTCCCATGTAATAGGGGGCGAGCCTATTTCCATTAACCGGGCACGAATCCAAACTCCGAGCTGCTACTGAGAATTTCACATAAAAACCCAATAACACTTTGCTCGACCTGGGAATCGAACCCAGGACATCTTGTTCGGCAGTCGCACTGAACATCCACTAGACCAACGAGACCTATTACTACAAACCTATTGCAGACACTAAAAAGTAAAAAATAAAATAAAAAACAGCCCTTCCGAGAATTCGTTTTTTTTTCTTATCAGGTTTTATGAGTTTTACTGCTGGTTTGGTAAATACAAATATTATACAGCAAATACACCTGAATAATCTAATCTACACTCTAGGTAAAAGTACATTACAAAACTTACAAGACTTTGTATTTGACACAAGGATCTCTAAAACTTTGTGGTTTTATCATTTCGGGTATAACTGTCCACCGAATCCACTGAAATGATAACACTGAGATGATAAAATAGAGGTTAGTTCTACATTTAACACCAAAATAAAATTATTAAAAAAATATGAACACTACTCAAACAAAAGAGTACTTACGGCGATATTATATACAATTTTGAAACAAATTAAAGAAATCTAGCACGAGTTATAACAGCCACCGAAATGAAAATATTTTTGTCCCCATATTACTGAAATGATAAACTTACTTCTTTGGCGGGTAACCGCAAGACGTTAGGACCGGTGCATTCGTGCCGAGAGCTTGACCCGGGCTGATCCAAAGTGAGGAAAGGTGAGAGGTGCGTAACAACGCAATGTTGACGTGGCTATTTTACTAAAACTTACTGTCCTCTGAAATGATAACTTTTTTCCAGACAAAAGTTGACTGCCTGTCAAATCCATGAGAAAGAAGATAAACAAACAAAAATAGTTTTATTTGATCGGATATATTATAATTTAATGATAACAAAACCTACTTAAATCCATATTACGAATGTATTTGCAGGGGAAGGTATTTTATGAGCGGAACTGGGTTCGGGACAGGCCACCGTGATGATAAAATAACACTTTATAATTATTTTTTTGGTTAATTAGAGGGTAGAAATCAATGATATTTTTTGCCCAGGTAGAGGAGCACTTACGTTGTTAAGAAAATATATATAAAATTAAAAATCAGCACATTGCACTACCGTTCTCAGCTTTGCCGTGTATTTTTCTTGCTTGTGCAGTTCACCCATAACATTTAATTGCAAAATAGGGCAATAAATTGTGATTTTCTATTACTTAATCTTTAGGGAATTATGTAGGCTTTAAATATAATTGAAGTATCTCTATACTTATGACACGGTTCAATTACGTGCGATCACGAATTTGTCTGCCAATTTAATCAAATAATTGCCTCGTTGGTCTAGTCGTCTTAAATGCGATTACTGTGCAAGAGTTCTGGGATTTTCAATGAAATTCTCAGTAGCAGGATGAACATACCGGCGAAATGTTGGTGTACACCATTAGTACACCTCTGCCTTACCCTCCAGGGGCGACAGACGTGATGATATGTATGTTATAAATCAAATAATACTAGTATGAAATTAATAATGAATAAATATACGTGAAGCACACTGAAAATATATGTAACTGGCCATTTACAATAAAAAAAAAACAATTACGGAATTCGAAAATGGAATTCTATAAGAACGTGTTACTTTATAGTTTATTAGCGTGACTGTCATTAGTTTTTTTCATAAGCTACGGTATCTGCTTGGTTGCCTCCTCCTCATCTTGGTATAAAAAATAATACAACGGCACTCATTTTACTCTGCCATTACTAAAATGGATTGCTAACCTATTTGCAGTTGCACGGAGCCGACGGTCGCCAATTGTAATGTTTACATAATAAAAGCTGCGGATGCAGACGTACACTTCGTCATGTCATCTCGACCTCTCACTTCCTCTATAAAACAATATTAGAAGTACCACTCTGTATGTGACGCAAAATGTTATTATAGGCCGCAATGGAAATGAATAGTTTTTTTCGAGCGAAATTTTTTTGCCGTATCCTTATTGAAATATAGGTACCGATACGAAAACCTCCACTCTCTATCATAATACTCTGTGAAAGATTACAAATTAACAAAAGCCATATGTGCTGCGAGCTGCCCAAGACCGGGATGGTTGGCGTTTGCGTTTGCCATGGGAGGCCTACGTTCAGCAGTGGACGGCATTATATATGTATGTAGATACAATATATGTATGTATATTACTGTAAGTTCTCTACTTTGACATTTTCAAAACAATTTGCAACTGTAAATACATTTCTCTTGTAAATAAGATTAGTAGAATTGTATCCGATAGTCTTCAGAGATTTACCAAGCAATCAAATAAAATCATATAACTAATACTAATCCTAAATGGTACTTTAATACATATATACTGGCACCCAGTCCAATAATAACAATAACAATCCATATAATTATATAAAAGGAGAAGCTGACTGACTGACATATCAACGCAGGGCCTATACAAGTTTCTAACCCTAATAGTATACATATATACTATAAGGGTTAGAAACTTGAAATAAAAATGAGACTTCTGTCTACATTTTTCCAGTGACATCTGAAGCAACACAAATCATAGTGACAGCAAGGGCTGAATGAGCCTCGCTCGAATACGAACTCGCTATATAAGGAGTTAAGTAGGCTGTTAGAGAATTTCCGTGTTTCAGTTAAATGCAGTTCCGTATAAAAAATTAGGTGACGTTTCCGCGGAGTGAGGGCTATTAATATTATGAATGGACGCGCTGCATCATCGTTATTTTCTCTTCAATGTCGGCAAGATTGAAAAGTAAGTACACTGTATAGGAAATAGGAAATCATGTGCTTTAGTCATTATAAAGACAATGATTATAACTTTTAAAGGATATACCTTTGAATACTAGACATACATAAAACACTACGGGTTTTCACGGGTTTTACTACAGTATATTGATATTATTAGATCCCGACGTTTGGGGTTTTTTACAGTTCGATCTTCCACAACGACTCACTAAGCCGTGATACTTTATTAGGCATTAATAATGTAGCCTCTGGTAAAAGCTGTGGTAGCCTAGTGGTGTGACCAGTGGACTGAGACGTCAAAGGTCTCGAGTTCAAACCCAAGGCAGGCACCACTTTTCGGAAGTTATGTGTGTATTTATCACATGCTCAAACGGTGAAGGAAAACATCGTGAGTCTGCCAATCCGCAGAAGGCTAGCGTGATGGACTATAGCCTAATAATAAAATAAGCCCTCTCAAATGAGAGGAGACCCGAGCCCAGCAGTGGACAATAATGGGTTGATGATGATGATGATGATATAGCCTGTATATCTAGTAGATATTTTCTATTATATCTCATAATCGGACTTTATTGTACTTTCTATTGATCATAACTATGATGAAAGTTAAGAAAGACCCAGTGGGTACCTACTGCAATGATCTTTGATGAGCTAAATTATCTAACACGAGTTAAACGATTACCGACTCA
This sequence comes from Craniophora ligustri, assembly GCA_905163465.1. NCBI lineage: Eukaryota > Metazoa > Arthropoda > Insecta > Lepidoptera > Noctuidae > Craniophora > Craniophora ligustri. The sequence continues at coordinate 13,151,010 of LR990959.1, read as the reverse complement.
AAAATTCAAATGAAGTAACAGAAACAGTTCTAAATATAGAACGATCCCATATATTTCACGCTGATTATAAACGCAAAAGATAACAATAGCCAAATTACAATTTAAAATCAAAGCGTTGCAGAACTTTCTATCGAACAAAGGATCGGTGGGCGATACAAAAGCTATCTCTACATCTATAGAGCTAGAAAAACGCTAAGCTATAGCGATCAGTCTCGATAACTATTACCGAGGTGACGTTTATAACACTGAAGATGAAAAAAGGCTAATCTTGCAGTGAAAGTGCACGAGTAGCCGAGACATTTTCTCCGCCATTATTATAGACTTAGACGTTAGGACGGTGATACATAGTGTTCAATACTGTTTTGAAAGGCTGAATAGAGTGAATACCTTTGCCAAGTGGCTATTAAAAAATGATTCTGTCTATTTACTGTTTTTGTGTCTCCTTTTATGGTTTTTCGCCAATGAAATATTAGCATTCAGTTTGAGCTTTAATTTTTATTATTTTGTAAAGTGCGTATTATTAAACTTTCTTATATGTAACTAAAGCCTTTGTGTAATAAAATTTACAGCTAATTAAATTAATTTTATTAAGGTATTAATCAGCCAGTAACTGAGAAATTGACCGTAAATTAAAATTTTAAGTATTTTTATGTAGGTAAGTATTCATTTATTACATATAGGTGGATATAATATAGTACAAACGAAGACATATCGCGTGTTGTGCAACACTTAAGTAAATAAGCACAGGTACAATTAAATAATAAAACGTAGCTTAATAAAAAAAAAGATTGATATTTATGCCAACATATACGTATTTTAAGCAAAATGTTCACACGTTTCAAACTGTATTTGTACTTATTACGAACATGTAAATGATGCCAATTATTTTAAAGTTTAAATTTCAAAGAGTATCAATGGAATTTCTTACCAGTCATTATTACAAGACGTATTTTTGATATTGGACATTTCAATACTATTATACAATTATTCGTCTATTTAAAACATTTCACTAACCGAAAGTTAATGTTACTAAATATCATAAATTATTAAAATATTTATACCCCATGCGACTATTTGAACCAATCACAATATAACTACTCAATACGCGTGCAAATTATTTACAAAAAATTTCGAGAATGTCAATCAACTCGGTGTGTCGCCGGCGCGGGCGCCAACGTCAACGTTACAGTTTTTATTCAATAGAGTAATAATCAGTTCCAAAGTCGTTCGCGGCAACAAACACTTACAGGCGACGGACAAATTACGTCGTGACTGCGTGAGATTATTCTCTGATTCTACCTAGATATGATTTTATTAACTATATTTCAATGAAACACGCTTCTTGTCTGACATTGGATAATAAAGGTCTTTTTTTTTCGTTTATTGTGAGACAGTACAGTTTTATAGTTTAATCAGTCTTTTGTTAGTAACATTTAATCATTATACATACCATCACGGCTGTCGTCCCCGATGGGTTAGGCAGAGGTGTACTAATGTATAGAAGGTATGTTTTAGGTCCCATATAATAGGGGGCGAGCCTATTGCCATTAACCGGGCACGAATCCAAACTCCGGGCTGCTACTGAGAATTTCATAGAAAAACCCAATAACACTGCCCGACCTGGAATCGAACCCAGGACCTCTTGCTCGGCAGTCGGTCTGTACGACCACTCGACCAACGAGGCAGTTATTATTAATTGAAATAAGACTAGGAGAGTATGTCCGTGATTATGGATGCTGTAGAGGATTCGAAACGTTGTCGGGTTATAATTATCAATATACCGCGATAATATCTATAATAAGTAGTTTTATTTCAATGTGTAATAATCGTGTAAATGTAAGAAATCAAAATGTTTACATGGCTTTCTGCTAATTTACCGCTAAGTAAGATAAGGAATATTCCTTTAAATAGTTACGAGCAGACAGATATTGGTTGTATTGTGTTATAATTACTACTCGCTACCCCACACTTTTATTAATTATTTATACATTATTTGAACGCACCTAAAACCTTCTTGCTTGACCGTACAAACAGCAGCACTGAAGCAGTAATAATTAAACAAATTGAAGGGGACCCAGCAAGAAAACCAAGAACGAAGAAGGTAAGTATTAAATATTCAATCGAGTAAAATTTATTTGAAAGTCGGCTGGGAGCACTGCTAAATAACCAATGGCGTCCAAATTGACTTTCGAGATCGCCTGAAATATATATTTTGGATTTCAAATATGTCTGCAAAGGGAATTGAATATTTACATTCTATTTAACTACTAATAATTGGTAAAAGGAGTTTATGGAGACACTTACATGTCAATGCTTATTAATTTTTAGATAAAACTATGGCTCCGATGTTTCATAGCTTTGAGAAGAAATGATAAAATAAACTCAGAGACTTTTGATCCCATAAGAAAAGAAAAGTGCAGACAAATCTACTATTTTCTTACACTTACGCGAATACCAGACGTTGAAATAAAACTTGTTATTCGTATTTATAGCGCTATAATGTTGTTTTATTTCTTAAATGTAGTGTTGTAGGTTCACAATCTAGGGCAGGGTTAGGTTAGGTTTTTAAATCAAGAATTTAATTTTAACAACAATTAAATAAAACTCCTAAGCATTGACTTCTTTTTAAGTATTTCGAACGATATTGAAACCTAAGTATTTAGGTTTGTACATGTTCTTTTTAAAGGTAAATAAAATGCAAGACGATTGTAAAATACGTACATAAAATCATTACTAAACGTCCACCAAACGTGAATTTAACTGCTTGCGACACAATGAACCAAATATCTATTGCCATCCTCGACGATTTCCTAACAAACCAGAGACAAAAACCAAGATGTTACAACCATACAACCTTTTCATTCCAATCCTCAATAGACTCACGACACTTTCGTCCACTCTAAATTGACCTCCCAAGTTTAAATTACATGCCTCTATTTCCTACCAATAAGGTTTAAAATTAACAAGGTTTATAGTCGCGGAAGTGCATGATGCAACTGCCTATAGAGTTTCGGTTCTTATATTACCTACATTTTCTTGTGCACGTCTGCAACTTGTACGAACGTTCTATTTTGATGCAGTGATGCAGTGATGTATGAAGTAACCTTACGTCTCGACAAGGTCACAGATAAAAAAAGGTTTGAGAAAATACAGACGTATTGTTCAAAATGTTAATATTTTATCTTTTTTTTTCGTAATGGTGTATCAGTAATACTTATTTATAATTAATATTTTTATTTAAATTTAAATAGGTATCATTCCATGAAACAAATTAAATATACATTGTGCAAAGAGGTTTAAAGCCTCCTTTCATGTGTGTGTTTTATTATTCCTCGTCATCTGCATACAGTTAGAATTTTTATGTATTTATTAATATAAATTTTATGTTCCTATAAATTTTGGACGGTAAACATTCATGATAACATTAACGACGAGAAAAACATGTATGATAAATGTAATGACAAAGCATAATGATACCTATGTATTTTAAAGAAACTTCTAAGCATGCGTGGTAACATTAATTTTATTTAATGGTTTTCATTATTTTTTATACAAACGTCATAAGTACTTGTGATTTTGAATGATAATGTGATAAATAAAACTAAATGCGCATCATATACAGAATTTATTTTTTCTTAATAAAAAAACTGGCTAAGAGCTTACAAGGTTGATGAAGTGACAAAAACGCCCAGGGTGTAACAAATGGTAACAAAACAAAGTCTATACTTATATCGTCCGATGTATGCCGAATATATCAGGAGTGACAGGCAAAAATGGCTCCGTCGCAGAATGTCCACTTCTCAAAAAGTCCACTGGTCGCAAAATGTCCTTTTCTCAGAATGTCTCTTTCGCAAAATGTCTCTTTCGCAGAATGTCCACTTCGCAAAATGTCTCTTTCGTAGAATGTCCACTTCGCAAAATGTCCCTTTCGCATATTGTCCCCTTTTTATTTCTGACTTACTTTAATCATAATTTAGCAATTAGCTTTCACACATCATGTTTGACGTGTGTTTATTTGTATTGATATGGGTAAGCATAAAAAAATATAGATTGTATAGTACAAATCACCTTTATTTCTTTGCCTAATCGCTTGATTTAAAGTAATTATTTTACCAACTTAATTGTTATTAACTCGCAATAAACGAAATTTGAACACTCCTTAATTATCTACGAACCGTTAACTGTAAAAATATTACTATTTTTATAAATTGTGACAATGTCAAATTATTTCGTTCCAATTGAACCAATAATGCCTTATATTTTTTATCAAAATAAATGTCAAGTTTTCTTCTATTGTGCTGCACATTTATAAAAAGACTGTTCCTTATTACCCTATCCCAGTATTTACTTTCCTTTTTCAACTTAAAGATAAACATGTACAGACTTGGTTTTCTTGGTATACGTCCTGTATTAACGCGTCGGTGCCAGCCTTCCAAAGCATTCGTTGTTCGATGGCGTTGGAAAGCACAACTCAACAACGTGGTAGACATTTTGGGGTACCACTGTTTTTCGAAATACTTTCTAAAACGATGCATTTGAGAACTTTTCAGCGCCTGGTTTATAATATAACACCACGTAGCTGGTATTTTATCTGCTGGCACGAGCGGTATCATCGCAGCGATTCTTGCAACATTTCTACCTTTTTTTGATTTTAATAAGTTTTTTTTTTTGCATTTATCCAAGTAGCGGCATTAAAATGTCTGTAACAACCACTGACTCTGGCATCAGGGAATACAGCTTCCACTGCGTTCATTTGTGCAATTTCATAATCACATTTGAAGTTTCTTATTTTAATGCCCAATTTGGTTTTTAAAATTCGAAAAAGGCGGGTGTATGTGTCTTGTGTCTTGTTGGGTAATAACGAATATATTACCGGTACTATATTTGTGCAGTTTTTACTTGAGTTCATATCTATATGTAAGACATACATTTGATAAAATGGTTTTGGTGCAGACATAAAAGTCCCATCTGCAAAATATGAGCCTGGTAATTTTATACCTTTTTTTGCTTGAGTTGTTGCAAATATTAAAATTTTCTCAGTATCTCCATCTGCACTATTAAGAATTTTTTTCCCAATACTTCCGGTACACTTGCAGTTTCAGTGCTGTTATGTTGTAGTCTATCTGTATTTAAAAAAGATTTACGTGCTCTGTACAAGGTGTCTTTGATAGATCGAAATGAAGGTAAACAATCAGATCTATTTTCATGGAGGTTTGTTTGATATTCTTCAAAAATTTGCTGAATAGGTCTGAAATCTTCACAAACGATCTTCTTAAGACTTGAAATGTGTTCATGAATTGCATATTTTATATCAGCTGACTCACATGTATGACGACTTTTCCTTGTAATTGTTGTACGTGTTTTATCTAACGTTAAGGAAGCACTGCACTCGCGTCTATTTATACACCTCCACAAAGTACTACCACTTGTATTAGTTTTCTTTTTACTGTATCTATGATTACCAGTAATGAGTGTAAGTTGTCCTTTTTGATTATTAATGAAATGGATTTCTTGCTCCATAATGTTTTTTGTTAATTAGTAATAGTAGAATAGGATACACAAATGAACGATAATTTCTCATAACCACTTCTACTTGATATGACACAACTTAAAATATTTTATAGGTACCCTCATTATTAAATACTTTATTGAAATATTCCGTTTTACGTTTAGAAACACATTGTGTTATCATAGTTTCTTAAATTTTATTAAAAATATAATGTTTATTTTTATTGAAAATTGTTTATTATTCATAGTAAAATATGTAACAAATAAAATAACACAACGACTGCATGCAGCGCCATCTAGTACACTAGCTAGGAATTAAATGTGGAAAGTCTTACGAGTTTTATTGTCTAACCGTTTTATGATTGCGAGAATTACTTTAAATCAAGCGATTAGGCAAAGAAATAAAGGTGATTTGTACTATACAATATATATATTTTTTATGCTTACCCATATCAATACAAATAAACACACGTCAAACATGATGTGTGAAAGCTAATTGCTAAATTATGATTAAAGTAAGTCAGAAATAAAAAGGGAACAATATGCGAAAGGGACATTTTGCGAAGTGGACATTCTACGAAAGAGACATTTTGCGAAGTGGACATTCTGCGAAAGAGACATTTTGCGAAAGAGACATTCTGAGAAAAGGACATTTTGCGACCAGTGGACATTTTGAGAAGTGGACATTCTGCGACGGAGCCGTAAAAAACAAGTAAACGATTTTAACAGTGGGTACCCATTATTAGGAAGCCGGATTTTTTATGGGTCCCGACTGTTACTGGGTTTTATTTTTACGTAGTCGGGGTGATTTTTCATTTTTATAATAATTTATTTTATTTATCACTTTTTAGTTAGGGTCAGTAACTTATAAAGGATATTGAAATACCTAATCAATGATACCCCATTTGACATAGTAGTTCGTCGATTTTTTTTTCTTTTTCACATTATGGCGTCCAAAATCGGCCATTTTGATTTTTCTAAATTTTAATAGCCTGTCACTCCTACCGTCAAAACAAATCTAACGACACCCATATGTTAAAATCCACCAAGTATAAAATATAAAATGGCCTCTTCCATAGCCTAATTTTATTTAATATTGACATTTACACGTTATGGCGACGGTAGTCATATCGCTAGTTTTATAAAAAAATGATATAAAATTAATATTCAACATAATCCTGTTAGGAGTGTGACTGAGATTTCTACAGACTTTGACTGAGATTTGCACATTTTACATATCGAAAAAATCTTTAGGCATGCAGGTTTCCTCAATATTTTGCTACACCGTTACGAACATTAATATCGACGGTCAATCTCGAGACCTTACATCTCTATGTTATTAGTACTCAGAACCTATTTTTTTCATATCATAATACATATTAAGATAGCTATATTCAATTGAACAGTTGCCTCCTGGTATTTACTTATAATACTAAGTATTATATTATATCAGTTAGACTATGTTTCAGTTATAATAACATTATTCTTCTTTCTCGTGCAAATACATAAATGCCATAACATATCACTAATGTCATGCTGGGTGCATTAATGCACATAGTATTACGATAAAAACAAATGCGGTTGGCATAGAAAGCTCAGTTGACCATATCAAATCATTTATAACCGCAACAGGTAGAAAAGTCTATGAAAGCGAAAGCACAAATGCTTGCAGACTATAAGTGAACTTTTAGTAGCTACTTATAGTGTTATAAGTAAAGGCTATAAAATGGAAAATAACGATATTAAATAAAATCAATCTTCATGCTTATTCTTTAGGCTGAATGCGTAGCGCCTTAGACCATCTCTTTTGAAATATCAGCTGAAGTTTTATCGAAGTCCTATTAAAACTTACTGTACAGATAACATATAGGATTTTGTTTAACTGCCTGCTAATTACAAAACGATGATAAGCACTATGAAAATGGAAACTCTGAGATGGGAGGAGGGTAATTCGAGTTCTATTGGAAGATTGAAAGAAGCTGGGAAACTCTGGCCATGCAGACTTTCAAAGCTGGATTGATAGATTCATCGGGCTTTCAGTAGCTTACAAATACTCATCACAATGGTAGAACGTAATTTATATAACTATTTACATTGATTTAAACTAGTTACAGTACCTAGCAATACTTCAGAGCTCGCCTGACACAAGTCCTTTTTGTCTATAGATATATTTTAATATATGTTACTAGTACTACGAAGTCTACTGCTTTAAGTAACTGTATATTTAGTTTACGTAACGTACGTAACGTAAAACTACATAATTAAATTAAATAGAATTACTATAACCGTATAGTACCCTTAAATAAAATGGGCCTAATATAATGCCCTGGGGTACGCCCGTTTTAAATTATTTGTCATTGATTATTCATCATTAGCTTGGTATACAATCTTAATAGAACAAAAGACTATTGTGTTTGTGTGGCATGATTTCACCATATCGACGTGATGTTAATTTTTAATTTTTATAATGTCTTATTTTTCATGTACACACGACCGAATTTATAAACTCATCATTATTCCTGTATAATACAAAGGGTGCAACTTTAATTGCACCCTTTCTTATCATGACGTCTTCATTGTGGCATGGTAGGTTATAGCAATCTTATTGTTGTTGTTGTTTCCGATATTATTTAGCATTCAGAGCAACGAAATGCGAATGCAATTGATTTTATTGTTTTTTAAGCCTTTCGACTACTTATGGACTTTTTCCGTAATAACTTTAAATCTATTTTATATACTACTTTTTATATTATATTATTTTATTACATTCTCTATATACAATATATTTACTAATAATTATTATTCATAGTAAATAGAATACTTAACAATTTTGGATTATGGGCACAGTATTCCTCGTCTGTTTCTAGATACGTGCTCCTACAAATATAGATATCAAAAAGGTTTTATATATAGGTATGTATGTTTTTCCAAGATATAGCTCTATGACTCAGCCAGTCCTTCTAGCGTGACATGATCACGGAAAAGCCTTGTATTAGGTACACTAACATTTACCTGATGACATTTTCGTATAGCCGTAATGACTGGGTCACTCATAATAGGCTATATTGCTATGTCACAAATTGCTATTATCCTGTCAAATGACCTTAAATCGGGGTCAGTAAATTTGTTATGGTATTTATTTCTACTAATATTTACTATTATATAAATGGACTTATTCGGACGAAGGTCTAAACCAATATTTTGCACCCACCCGCGGTTTTGAAATCACTCTGAATGAAATTACCAACATTCGTTAGTTTAATCAGTGTATCTATGAATGTTTTATTTCATAAAATCCATTTTGGTAACCTAATCCTTAGCCAGTAACGGACGTGATTTTGGAGTACGTAAACTCGCCAAATACCAAAATACAAATGTATCAGCAAATATAAATATCAGAAGATGTTTCAGTACGAAAGAATACTGACAAAAAGCCCGTAAAGCATCATTACTATACACACATTACCTGTTACATTTCTCATTAGTTCTTAGACATAAAAGTTTGAAAGGAAATAATCTAGTCGGCTGATATTTATAGACCGATCCTAATGTTGTATGGCTGCGCCTCGGATCATGACCTTACGCCAACCGGTTCGAGCTATAGCTCCGAACGATTAATGTTAATAGCCAATAGGATAACGCGAATCTTTTGTGTTGATCGCGAACGATTTATTTTATTGTACACAACACGCTTATTCCGTGTAGGATGTGAAATTTGCTTACGGAAAAAAATACGCACCAATTGTTTTATTGTTTATAATGTGGGTGAGCCGGTCGAGAATATCCTCTCCGGGGGCGTTCTGAAACCGGGTTAGAGAAATTTTAAAAGGGTAATTTTAAAAGTATTTTTTTGTCTCGTCTATGCCTCTACATAACTGACGTCTAGTTTTTTTTTTATGTTATGGATTATTATTTATTTTAATTTAAAATATATTCAGTAAAAAATATATATAGTAATATATTGGACCCACATTAAATTTACCGACTATTAAAACTGTATAGGTACACATATATTCTTAAATTATTTGCCAATAAAAAAACGAAGCCAGATCCGTTTGGTTGTTGCACAGTAAAACAAGAGAAACGACTTCATTAAAATCGCTTAATATGCATTTTGGCCATGTTTATTGATTATAAAACTGTATGCGAATTAAAAAATATATATCATTATTTATACCAACTCATAAAGTATCAACCTCGAACGTTGTGGTACTCTGTGGGTAAATATATAAAAACATAATTAAAGAGTGATCTGGTTTACTTTATAAACAGCTTAATACTACTTCCTATGTTATAATTCTTATGCTAAATAACTCGAATAAGCTATTTGAAATGCACTCAGTTAGATAAGACCGTATTCTATGTGCGGACGTTATTCTTATTTTAAATCGGCAACGTGTTCAAATTTATGCGTTCGTGTTATTGTGTAATGTAACGCATGTTAATATCTTAATCTGCATTCGTTTATATTATATTAATGTTAAAATGGTCCAATTAACGTCCGTTTTCAGAGTAGGTACTTCTAAGTTATTTAAATCCTTTACCATTATGTAAGATTCTGAATTGAAATGTTCGTGGATAGGAATATCAAGTGGCCTACGCAAATGTCTCACCGATTTGGTATCGTCGTGCTACGGATCCCGACGCTCCCTACATTGCTGATACATACGTGCTTTGCAGGGACTGGTCACCCTAAAGCTATTGTGATCCTAAAGCTAGGGTGCTCTTCGGAAGCAATTTTCAGTCATTCCTTACATGCTTACAGTCGCATATTGGATACTATTATGTCTGGACTTTAAAAGAGACCATGATTCTCTGAGTTATAGTGTAGGTGTAGTCCAGAGGCGATTCAATAAAATTTAATCGCGATTGAACTTATCTGAACTCTCCATAATGTATATCTACTATAATTAATTATATAGCCTTCATCTTCTGTGTTTTGATGAATCCATAAAAAGTCACTCTTCAACTAATATCAAAAACTTGTTTGTGATGTTCATTTACTTTTTTATTGTGATTTAGTCTTACAGGCTTTTATTGCGTGTCTTAATAAATATACATTTTTTTTTTAAATTGGTATATTTTTGTCATACGTAATATACTTTTGACTAATAAGGTATTTATATTTTATCAAAATGATGATAAATGTTATTACACGTCCAAATATTTTAGTTTGAAAAAATATAGAGAGCTACTGTATTTTTTAAACCAAAGTACTTGTAATATCAACTGACAATATTTTAAAAGATCCATAAATTATTTATTAAATATTTATTATTTATTAATTTATTCTTTAATAAAGTGACCCACAAATTTTATGGTCAGTGTCAATCATTGGTTTAAGAAAGAAAATGTTAGGGACACTTTTTAAGTAATTAATAATTACAAAGGACTATGAAGCTACATCTCTGGATCAGTGCATTATCTGTGCCTTGTATTCTAAATTTAAATCAGTAACTGGCCAGTTGGTCAAGTTCGGTGAGATGAACTGTGGACATTCACCTTGCTGCCACCAGACCGAAGGTTAGCCAACTTAGCGCCAGACAGTGACGTGAGCATAAGTTTATAAACACGTATTACTTGTAATGAAATAAGGATCTGGCCTTCTATAAAGGTTTATTATGAATACGATGACATCATTAAACCGTATCCATATCCATAATAATAAATATTGTAAACCCGTTTCAGGACGTATGTTTATCTTTAAAAGATCAAAGAAGTAGAAACTAATATTGTTATATTTTATCCTCCAATGTTTAGGATCCTTTACAGCATCCATGGTCAAGGGCGGACTGAGGTCTTAATTGTATTGTTATTTTAATTATTAACAGCTACCCAATATGTTTATTAATTATTGGCGATAAAATAAGTTTATTAAATAATTATTGGCGTTAAAGGAAGTTTTACTTCAGTGTATAATGTATGTGTAAGTTTGTGTAAATCAGGAAGAAAATATGTTAATTTAAAGCTTTTTTGAATACGGTTGTGTGTGGGAAATATCAAATCAAATAAATATCAAAATAAAAACGTGCTTATAATAAATGAATAGAAAATGTGTTTTTTCTATCAAATTCAGAGCGATTTTGTAGATCATAAATAGACGCTATAATTATTATAATGACGCGATTTTTTTTGGTATCATAAGTAGTATTTAAAATTAATGGCGCTCGGTTATACAAAGACGGCTATGAATTCTAGTTTTATAAATCAAATGTTATCTGTTAAATCCTACGCACGAATTGTTATTTGTTTTGATTACTTGTTGCTAGTATAATTTTATTGCTTCGTTGTTATAATATTTTATTTATATTTTCTTTGATTTGTAAAAGTTTAAATCAACGACTAGTCTAGTCTACTAGAAGGAAGGGCCATACAGTTCTTAGGCAGTATTAAAAAAACGTTAGTGTCCCCATATACTTAGCTCACTGTACAGATTCTGTCTAGACTCTATCATGATTCATATCTACATGATTTGTTTCACTCTGACTTTGGAATTAAAGTATCTTTCTTGTTTATCTGTGGCTGCTTTAAATCTGACAGCCTTCATCGTTATCCTTGTACGTTTATGTTTAAATACACATGTGTGTGTGTAATGTTTATCTTTAACTTTCCTTGTTTTACTTCGAAGAAACATCTGACAAAAGGCTTTTAGTCTCGAAGTAATATTGAGATTCAAAGTGGAAAGTCATTAGGGTAAATGTTGTTCTGTAACTTTACTAATTTGCATATAAAACAAGATTATCCTTATTCGGATTTAGTGTTATAATCTGAGCTCATAATAATCAAAGGACTACCAATGTGGATAGAATGTTAAGTATACAGAAGTACGTATATATAAAAACTAGTTACTATTGAGGTTTGATAAACAACAAAAGTAGTTTAGTTTTTAAAACCCGAAAATACCTATAATTTTTGACTTTGGGTCCCCTACAACATCTTAATCGTACCGTAGTCATAAAAAAATCTAAAGTGTTGTTCAGAAAGGTGGTTTGACATCGAAATCTGTCTAGCCGTTTGTGCGTGATTGAGTAATAAACATCCAGTCACCATTACCATACCATTAGTAGGATTATGTAGTTGTACATATACTTATTAAATGTACCTACTTTTGTTAATTAGAATAAAAATATTTAGGAAATAGATGTATTGCAAACGCCCCTACTAAATAAGTTTTCAACGCAATAAAACCAAACCATAACGGCGACTCTCATTTGAATAAAAATTAATGATATTCAAATGGACACGAGACTAAAACAGTAACATACGGATCCTTAGTACCTACTGACGAGGCAGTTGCTCAACTGGTTCACGCGGTGGAAAGGCGCCATAACGCTATATCTGACATAATATGGCCTTCTGACCAATTGCCGACTTTAAAACAAACTGGCAGCCACACTTATCCTTTGACGAGTTGATAAACTTGTCATTTTTCAGTTTAAAATTATATAGTTGGAGTTTGACAGTCTTAAGACTAAACAAAAGATTCAGTGGTCAAATTGACTGATGTGAAAATCGATTAAAATTGTTACCTATTTTGCGTAGGTGAAGGATAATTTTGAAGGTTGAACACTTTTTCGTTGTTAAGATCTCCGGTGACATCATCATCAACCAAATATTGTCCCATTACTGGGCTAGGATCTCCTGTCTGTTTGAGAGCGATTAGGCTATAGTCTGCCATACTAGCTTAGTGCAAGTTGGCACTAGGCTAGCGGGCGCTATTTTTCATAAAATAAACAACAATTTACGATATTTAAACGCTTAAAAAATATGGTTATGTGAGTAGCGAAATCATTTACTCAATACGTTTATTTGTGTCATGTATTATTAAATGGTTTTTATTGATTCGACTTAAATAACATTGCTCATTACTCTGTATTACGAAATTATTGTTTTTGATTGCATATCCGGTCGGTAATATTTATTTACAATAACAACACACAAATATTAAAATTGAATATAAAATATATCTCAATGCTATAATATGCATAATAGCATAACCTGGTGCCTCAAAACCCGTGCCCACTTGCGGGACTGTAATTAGGCGATGATATTTTTTTACTAAAAGTATCTGGTACATCTTACAATCCAAAATAATCCTATAAGGGAAAAAAATAATATTACCTTATTTTTTTCCCTTATAGGATTATTTTGGATTGTAAGATGTACCAGATACTTTTAGTAAAAAAATATCATCGCCTAATTACAGTCCCACAAGTGGGCACGGGTTTTCATATAGGTAGTCCTATTAAAAAAGTCTATATTATAAATAAATAAATATAAATATGTCTGGACATTATGACACAGCGCCATCTAGTTCCGAGCTAAGCAACGAGGCTTGTGTTACGGATACTAGTCGGTTGATATCCTACATATATGTATAGGTTTTTTTTTTGTAAATACATACATATTATACATAGCTACATCCATGACTCGGATGCAAATATTTATGCTCATCACACAAACATTTGTCCCTACCGGGATTCGAACCTGGCACCCATAGCACAGCAGGCAGTGTTAACTACCGCTGGATTAATTGGGTCGTCAATTTTATTTAGTAAAATTATGTTTCGTAATAGAAAATATTATAAGACATAATTATGTATACTTAATTATTTTCCGTTTATAAAAACTGTTTCATGTAAGTGGTTTTTCATCCCGCGATGTGGCAGACCGGAGAAACAGGTTACTAAGTTGTTGGAAGATGATGTGCTAGTAACCTGCCCCTGCATTTTCCTTATATTTGTATATTATATATATTAAGTTTATTCTAATAAACACCTTAAAATGAATCCTATTGGAACCAAACTTTTGGCTGAAAAGTTTGAATAAGGCCTATTGATATCTTCAGATTCGTAATTATTGTCAAAACAAGGCTCTTCGAAGTTTTCTTTTGACATTGGCCCTAATATGGACTGAAAATCATTCTAGAAGTAATTATCGACTTTTTCGTGCCTATCCATTTATTGGCAATTTATGAATTGAGATTATGGATTATTTTTATATTTGACGATGACATGTTTCACCATTTATTTCTAGATATATGTACTTAGCTCGATTTTCTATCTGAAATTGAACTTTTTACGGATTTTATCGCAGTACTTAAATTGATATTATTTTAACCCGATGAAGTTTCAAATCGTTTAAAGCATCCATATCGGTCACGGGCAGACTGAGATGAAGGTTGTGTCGATATTATAATGTATACTAACAGCTACTGTACATTTTAATAATATTATATTATTTAATATAAGTTAAAATAATTTCAATAAACCGCGACAAAATCCGTAATAAGTTATTTTTCAATGTCTAATATTCGCGTAACTGTAAAAAATCCTATCTGAAATACAAGCTTCGTGTGTAAGTGACCTAGGTACCTAATAAAATATCTAACAACTTTTATTATATAAAGTATCTTCTTTGATGATGTAATAGCATTTTAATTGACACTTAATTATGATGCTATGATACTAAAATGGCTTCTGACGACCATAGACAATGATTTGATACGTGCACTGTCACACATTTATTAACTACACAGCAAACAGTTTATGATTGATTGTGTAATGCTGATATTTATGCTTGCTTCATGAGCAGGTGTTTTTATTATAAAATCCTAATTACTTTTATTTAAAAGCTCATATCCGTAAAGTGGTTAATTAAAAACTAATTGGCATAAACAACAATTTAATTAACGACATCCATTTACGTCACTTGTATTTTTTTTTAATTCGTCTATAAATAACGCAAAGGACAATGATGAATAGATCCTAATCATATTATTTTTTTATGTTGAAGGATTCAGGAACACTGTCTAGTGAGGAACTTGCCAGCTTGTATGTCACGTATAATATAAAAACGTGCTAGGATTTATTAATCATGACTATTTATTCATGTTGCCATAAATCTTATGTAGGTATTATTATAACCATCTTTGTGTTAATGAATAATGTAAGGATTAGAGACATCAGCAGTACGTTGTTGTCGTTAAAGGGCACGATTAAATTAAAGAACAATTCTTTAATGAAATCTATGCCTGCTAATGTAAAGTCTTTTGCGTCAGGTGCAAGGTGGTATAACTTAAAATTTATCTGTAGCCATAAATTTATTTTAATAAAGACATGTTTCCTATGAATCAAAAATGCAAAGTTCTTTATTTGAGGGTATGTACTTCCCATCGTTCGTCCTGTCAAGCAAATATTGCTTACAGATTTAAAATTGGAATCAGCTCATACCTGCTGATTCTAGATTTGAGAAGATTTACTTATTTTAAGCGATGTTATCTTGTTCAGATCAGCATTAAGAAGGTTTAGACATTGATTGCACCTTTTTTATAAGTCAGTTGTTCGTGGTTTAGAATCGTTAAACGTGTTTCTTTATCACGATCAGTCTGCAACGCTTCCGCGGTGTTACGCCTTCAAAAGAGGTTACTAACATCAAACTTTAAGTTTGAAATAATTGTATTATATTGTTGGGGTTTGTACAAATATTCACCAGAAATAAATACAGACGACAAATATAGTTGTATCAAAATTCTTATTTTATAGTTTTACAAATTCGATTTTTAGATATATTAGTAAAATTTTGCAAATGAAATACTAGATATAACTACTAAAAAGTAAAATCTAATCTACATTGATACAAGTACATATGTTTATGTTTTTAATTGCTTCAAATTCTAAATATATTTGTGCACACCTAGAGATTTCTCCTAATAAAAGTCTATGTCAAAAATCAGTGGAGCTCATTCTTTCTCTCAAAATGGATCAACGTTGTATTATTCCCTACCTATAAAAAATATTCATCATAATCGGTCTACTTGAAAATTTTTGTCAGTTACAAACAAATAACATGGGATTTACCGAATTTCTGAGTATCCGCTCCTATCTGGTATTTTATCTACACTAATGTCATTACATTTCTATCCATCTGTCAACATCAATAACCAGTCGATTATATTCTCAAGTATTACTTGTACATGTTACTTTATACAACTTCCTGATACGTTCCGATTAGCTTATCTGACAGATAACTTACTCTACACAAGTTCTGTTCCAATTTTGAATTTACCCGGCTAATATCCGGTCATAGTGAAAGAAGTCCTCAGTCAGTGAATAAATTATCGAATAAAATCGCGGTTAAAATACATGACATTGACTAAAACAAAAAAAATATAGGCCAACTTTGAGCTCATTCAATTTCAAATTTAGAATTTCCACGTTATGTTATACCTTAGAATTATGAAAATCTTTAGTCTGTGTTAGATCATGAGGATAAAATATCTTTATCGTTTCGATTTGTAGTGGATGATAGTATGTATCATGTGTTATATAATCTGTGTATATGATATTTAGATACTTCGAGATGCACGCGTGTGCATGGAATTCCCATTTAGTACGACTCATCATTTTTCTTTTTGTTATCGAAGATGCCTTAGGACGAAACAGCAGTTCAAAATGTCCTGATCTAACATTTAAGTATGAAAACTCTGACTATCCTAAAGGCAAAACCTTAAGTTATTGCCTACGTGTATGAAGCTTGACATTGCTAGCAAACCATAGACACAATAAAAACTATTGTGCAATATTATCATGGCAAAGAAATGCATAATTAATGCGGAATACTACAAATGAACTGTATCAATAAATATGACGTCAATGTGTATTTCATTAGAAATATATTTGCTGATAGAGAAAGGGTTATCACATTGAATCCTTAAAATAGAATAAATTTTATCTCTTTTTCTGTCATTATTATTATCAATTACAGAAATATATTACCACCAAAGTAGTGTCTGGTATCTGAAAGGTTTCGGTATGATCTTTAACATCTTGTTTCTCAGCTCAACTTTGAAATACTGAAGGATGTTTACCTTCCACTGTGGCGAAGGCGATGGCCTATGCAGAATCCATAGATCATACATAAATATTACAGATAACAGTTATTACCCCAGTAGACTTTACGGTGTGTAGTCATTTACCTTTACATCTACGGTATAATACCTACCTAGTAGGAAGAAGAAAGCGCACCGCACTGGTCGATTGTCTGCTGTGCACCAAAAATCATGGACCTGTAACAATAAAAACGCATCGTTAGACGAATGATCATAGATGATGAAACAGAAGGTAAGGCAAAAGTATCAAAGTACCTACATGCGTAAATAAAAATCAAAGCCTATGGATGGCGAATGGATGGAAAGCTCGCCATCCATAGACTAACGGTATCCGCTTGTCTTAGCTTGTTCATTAACCTCGTGGTATGCCTATGTTTAAAGCTTTATTGATTAGATGTTTATCATAATACAAAATTATTTTTCTTAGCTCATGACTTGCAGCAAAAAATGACAGGCAAGGCCATTTCTGTCATCTCACGTATCGGTACAATTTCTCTTTGACCTGCGAGTAAGCATGACGTCTAGACACAAAAATTATGTATTTAGATCAATTTAGTGAAACTTTGGCACCCGTTTGGCAATCATTTTTTGTCTAATCAGTCAAGGTTTACAGAATATTCTATCGTAGTTAGTGTTATCTTGCCTATAAGCTTAAATATTCATTAATTTTCTAGCTTTACTCGGCCTAGCTTGTTACGAGTAACAGTAAATATCTACTTTGCGACTACCCTACTTACTCTACTTACTAATCATTTTTTTTCTTAGCCAGGAACCATTACACAAAACAATCCACCACAAAGTTTCATCACTATGGGATCAATGAACGCGTAAGGGATAAACATTCATTTTTATTTATAAAGATTATAATACGATCATTTACTGACATGATACATATCTTCATACCTCTAACTTAACTCCTCATCGTCAGAAAAGATGGTATAAATTACAAAAAATATAAATAGTTTGTTGAAGACGTACCTACATTATAAATAGTACCTAAGTATGTAACGTAGACGTTAAAGTACCCGTCGAAAAAAAGGACTTGAATTTGAATATAATGTAATAAAGTAGGTGCCTATCGATCAATCGTAACAAAAAATTGTGTAGTCCATAATGCAATATAATCCATTTGGAGCAACATGTTTTTACTCGCACAGACATAGTTTAAGTGGTCAACCAGCGATCTGTTTGAATTTTAGGCGTAATTTCTCAACCGGAGCGGCGAAAGGCGAAGCAAGGCCGAGAACACAATAGGTTGAATTATAGCCGATACAAATAAGTACACTGACTGCACAGACACACCGGAAAGAGGCTTCCATTCATACAAACGAACACTTTGTTCTACACACTTCCAATAGAAATGCAACCTAATCTAGATTTCAAGCCTTTATTGAAAAAAAAAAACTATTCAAAAACTTGTTCGTCTAAAAGTTTTATTGAAAATAAAAGTCTAGTGTAATAAAATGTATTAAAGACAAATGCTCAAAATATGAGGGGAATCATGGAAAATATGCTCAAGCATGCGAGACCTGCATTTTGAGCGATTTTCTCGATCGCATGTGAATCCGCACTGGGCTAACATGGTGGACTATAATAGCCTAATCCCTCTCAAATAAGAGATTCGTCCCCAGCAGTAGGATGATCATTGGGTGGATGGTGATTAAAAATAAAATTTAAGGTTAGTATTCAATTCGAAACCTACAACGAAGTTGGTGGTTATGTAAACATTGAGATCATTTCAGTTTTCAGATTTTTACACAAATATGAAATAAGAATGTCTGGTTATTTTCAGAGGAGAACTCTGTTTATACAAAAATAAATAAATAATCCCATTTGCAAATCAGAAGAGTAACGGAGGAGCTGATATGTGATGTAAGAAATGGTGTATTTTCAAAACAACCTTGACGCCAAATAATATTTAGACATCGTAATAAGTTAATTTGCACTAATATACCAGTTAATAAGCCCTGTCATAGCAATTAAGCACGCAGTCGAAACTATATTTTCACGAACGTTCTACCATAGACTTTGTGTTTTAGAAGCTAAACACGAAGATAATGACTTGTATCATCTTGACTCTTGTATCCTTGACCGTTTTGTGGTTGCGTTAAAGTATAACGCAATGGTACAAGCCAAATATACAACATCGACTTGTAAAAAGTTTTAAAGCAAACAGCTTTTAGCCAGGCGATTCAAAAAAGGTAAAGTTAGGTCAACGTTTAGATGATTTACGAGAATATATTAGGCTTTTTATAGAAAAAAAACTACTACAGATTATATAGTAGGTAGTATTTTTATCGTTTATATCTCAAGCGTTTTGTGATCCTTTATCAAATGTATGGTTACGGGAATATGTAATTAAAGGACCTACTTATATTTTTATTTTAATGTCTAATCTTCGCATCAGATTATTATTTTTAATATCTAGATATTTTGATCATTATTTAACTAAGTACATATACTATATGTATAAGGTAAACAATAACAACAAATGAATGGATTTCTCAAAAAAGCACTCCTTTATTTAAAATGAGCTTCATATTTTTTACAGCTTCTGTTCGTTGTCCTTTTTTGAAAATAATATCGTTAAAATGTAACCAAACCTCTTCCTGTTCCGTAATTTCATTATAATTTATCTTATGTGCAAATCAGGTTTCGGAACACTGGCTTTGAACAAAACATCGTCGTAATGAACCTTTGTATCGTTTCTTATAAGATAATAATTAGCAAAAAAGCTATATTTATACAGGGTTATTTGTTAAATACATATTTGCAAGATTTAAGTATGGTAATTTTATTAAATTGGTATATCAATACTTTCTATTCTATATTTTGGGCAATTTTGAATGCAATTCTGACAGTCATTTGATTTATTGCATTTACCAATCAAACTGATTAATAATAAGGTTAATGATACGATTAAAATACTATAATTAGTCCGAGATAAACATAAAAATTATATTTTTTCTACATAACTGACCAAAATAACACCTTGACAAGCTGTTGGTGACCCTTTACGGGATTTTAACCCGTAGCTTCGCATCTGTTGGGTCGACATATTTAATACTGTTCAGTTTTATGTTGTAGATTTAATGGTTATCGAGTAATCTTATACGGGCGATGTGGGTTATTAAATGGTTGAAGCTACGAGTTTTATTATATTTATGTAAAACCTGAATTCCTAATAAATAATAATTGTAATAAATCGCACTTGTAGACTACAGTAATCACATGCACAAACGATTTGGCGACAGCCAATTTCCCTAGTAAAACATATTGATAATATAGGTAAATATGCGGTAACCTAGTAATTTTCTGATTATATTACCACGTGTAACTGTTGGTTTTCCCAATAAAAACATTTATTTTCTCGATTGCAGCTACTTACTTTTTGAAAAGACTCGCCTAAGTATATAGGTATAAGATTTAAATAATATATATTTAATTAAGTACGTCCTTAGTATGCTCTTTTATGTGGTGCATCACTAATTATAAGGATCTGAAAAGCATCTTAAAGATTCCCATTTATTATAATAAAAGCCAGCTATTGTTTCATGGTCTGATATTTTATGATTGTGAGTTACGACCTTTTTAGTATATTATTTGTATCAGTGGACACACCTAAAATTGGTCCTTAGAGGTCATTTATAATCCAATTACTTCAGGTCATATCTATTTCTATAGGACGAATAGTATTTTAATTTGTACTAATTAACTAGCGGACGAAACACATTGGCCATTAGTATTTGTAAAGTGCTGTCAGGGTCA
Source organism: Craniophora ligustri (assembly GCA_905163465.1). Lineage (NCBI taxonomy): Eukaryota > Metazoa > Arthropoda > Insecta > Lepidoptera > Noctuidae > Craniophora > Craniophora ligustri. The sequence continues at coordinate 13,129,844 of LR990959.1, read as the reverse complement.
AACATTTTTATCACCACCAGAATTTATTACATTTAGTGTTAATGTCGTATGTAGTTAGACTACGAATATTGCTTTCCAACCATCATATATTTAAGTTACGGCGCGAGGAGCACGATAACAAAAATCAAGGATTACAACTTTCTGCATTCGTTGAACAAAACAGAGAGAGTGCTTCAATGCAACTGACTTATAAAGATTGTCGTGAGCTAGCATTATTTGTCTTGAAACCAGTAATTTTATCTAATAGTAACAATTACTAAAAACTCCTACCTTTGCTGAACCATCCGTCATGTCACGATTCGAAATAAAACATTCTAACTTAAGCTCGTGACCACGACACCCTACTTTTTCGGAGAACCGGCCATCAGCGACCGATACCAAGAAATGTTCATCCTTATTTCCATCTTAGCAAGGTCTGTTTTTGTAAAAACGGCGTGTAGAACAAAAATTTCAAATGCAACAATTGTTTTACTATGGTGTGCCCAAAGGTTCCATACTCGGCCCACTACGTGAAGTGTTTTTCGATTGCAAGTTTAAGTTTGTCTATTGTCGCTTCGAAGCTTGTAAGTGCACCTGATCCCGACGTAACGCACCTTACATAAGTAATTGATGTTGTTTCCCATTCTTTAACAGGTTCTGAACTTTAGAAAGTGGAGAAGAGAGATCTAATTAAGGAGTAAGATAACATTCTAAAGTTTGTGTTAATTGTGAGTATGAAAAATCTAAAGCTGTTGTCTTAGTTTTTTAATAAGTAGGGTAACGATCTAATTAATGTTCTTTAATTAGGATCTTATAATTTTTTAATTATTGTTTGATTATTTGTACATCCTTTGTGCGTTTTTATACTTAATACACATACTATATGTAATACATCAAACTATGATTACTCTCGCATTTGAGTAGGTTTCTTATTTTACATTTACATATAAATACGTTTAATTAGGGGCTTGTTAAATAATTATCAAGGTGATCGATATCTTTAAGATAATACAGCACGCATTATATTATATTATTATTATATAGCCACGTCTATGGAATAAAAGTTCAAAAGAAGACTATGTAAACCCAGACTATACACAATTTTCAAAAGAACTGAGAATTTTCCAGAAATTCTGCGTGTTATAAAAGACATACCTACCTATGTAGAAATACCATGATTTACAACCCAATTTAGTATACGGTTCACGTACGGCCGCATTGGTCAAATTATGTACCATAAACATTCACCCTAAAGCCCGTAAAGTTAGGGCACATAAAGATGAAATTGGCTTGATAATATATCAACAAATTTAGGTTGATTTGTGACTATAAACCTTATACACGCGAATTCGTACAGACATTTTCAATCACCGCAACAATAGAAAAACAGATGACGAATATCATAACAATGATTTTATCAAACGTACAATTCGTGATGCTGCTAAAATGTTTTAAAGTCATACAATTTTTCACTCTTATGCAAGGTGTTAAGGATGAAAGTTGCAGCAATAGTGTTCCAAATAACGACGCATAGAATTGTGAGTTTCTAAACTGAAATGTCTTGAACAACGTGCTCCAGCGGACTGTGACTATTTCGCAAGCAGTTTGTTAATATTATCAAGTAGGTACTTACTCGACCTTATTTCATTTTATATACAAGTGTGTAAAAGTTGATGAATATTCATAAAACACCTTGCAAAATTACACCTTACACTAAATTGTTGTTTATGTCTACAATATAACACATGTGTCTGCAAATCTAGAAAGAAATAGACAAGACAAAGTAACATTTTTTTCGCGTAATAAGGACAAATTGAGGAAACTTATCTTCCTTATGTCTGGATGTAATGATGTAACAAATTGATCCCTTTGGCGTTACCTTCGGATGTGAGAAAATATTATCTTAGTACGTGGGTTCTTTAACTGATGTCTTTTTGTTTGTCTCATGTAGCGTTCTGCTATAACCTGTATGCCTAAAGGTGTGACCAGACTGACCAGACCAGACCAGGACTGTAAGAACAAAGGTCCTGATTTCGATCCCAAGGCAAGAATCACTAACTCTACAACGTTACGTGTAACGTGCGTATTTATGCTATGCTCAAACGATGAACTAAAACATTGAAGGAAACCTGCATACTTGAGAGATTATCTCGATGGCATGTGAAATCTGCTAACTTGTACTAAGGCTATCGTGGAGGACTATAGCCTAATCTCCGAAATGAGAGTCTCCTCTCAGCCCAGCAATAATTGAGTTGATCATAATTCTTATCTACTACAAATTGAACTTGAATTTGTATATCATTGATATACAAACTACTGTAATAACAAGTTTCAAGTTATTCAAGGTAGCTAAATGTAATAGCTAGCTTTACTGTTATTACATTATAGTTTCTATAAAGCTAATACGAATCTATAAAACGAATACCTACTGTCAACAAAATATCCGATCAACTAGATCGACAGTATTTTAATAGCACCTTTTAATTATTCATGAGGATAAACCATCTATGACAGAATAGTCTTCACTTGTAATTTTTTCTTTCGAGTATATTAGATGAAAAGATATTGTTCCTTAATGCATTTCCGACACCATTCTATTATTTTAAGTAATCCTTCCCTATTATCATTCCCAACCCTACAATTGTTAAGTCGTCAGTGCCTCGCCTTGCTTTGCAGTAAGTCTTGCTGCTAAAAATGTTATAAGCCTCAGTGTATAAAAAATCACCCCCATCGACCAAGGTAGGTATATTATTTATTTTATGACCCACTAGGTTATACAAATATAAAGTAACACAAAGATAATTTTATATAAGTACTTTTTTCTACCCGCTTTTACGCGCGGCTTTGCCCACATGATATATAGATAAAAAGTATCGTATGTATTAATCCAGGTATTAAACTGTATGCTAAATCCATACAAATCCGTTAAACGGTTTGCTGCATGAAAGAGCAACAAACATCCACAATCACATATACATTCATACAAATATTCGAGTTTTAAATATTAATATTAATGGGATAAGTACAAAGATACATCCAACAAATGCCCAAATCAACACGTTACGTTTTCGTAGACTCACAAAAACGTCACACGTTGCGTCTATACCTACCGTCAAAGTGTATAGGCTTGTCTATGGCACGTAATACAATAGAGAGCAAGGCAATATCCTCCGAACTTTGGCACGGAGTATCAAGGAAAACCGGTCAAGATAATATTATCTTAATTAAAGCGGTGTGCAGCGTCGTTGATATTGATCAAACTTTTTGATTTGATGTTTTATTTTTCTTGTATCATGATATTATTAGCATGAAAGCCGCAAACTTATTGGCTGAGGAACACCTGCCGATGTGCGATTCGCTTTTCGGTTCAGCTGCTTTAGTAAGTTTTATTATTTATTCATTAAAATATATAAGTGATTCAAAACGATATGATACGATGTCAAAATAAAATAATTTAATTCTATAGATTTGCATTATGGTGATTCACTAGTACTCATATTTTCAAAATAAAAAGGAATTCCAATATTCTCTGAAGTTTAATTTCAATACAAAAGCTGACAACAATGTTGAATTTACAAAAGGAAATTAAATAATTGATTGAATAACCAATTGAATGAATTGATACAAGATCAGCGCAACAATTAATGAATCATAGGGGAGCATTCAACATGATGAATAAAATTTACCGTCAGGTTCTAGCTGAACTTGGACCCTGTTTATCAAACAGAATCCAAGTTCAGCTAGAACCAGTCTGGTCAGACACATCATAGCCAAAATATTATTTAATGTGTTAAATATTATTTATTTATTTCTAAGTAGTTTTGTTGTCTTTTGTTATTTCTCTGTGATTTTGTTTTTCTTTCTTTCTAGTATTTCCTATGGGAACGTTATATTCGTAGTTTAAAAGACAGGTAGATAGGTAGAAGCATGAAGACACACTTGGGCTTGACGGAGTGACGGAGATGAAGACCTTGCATCTCCTATTGTTTTATAACCGGTTCTAACGCACAAGAACTTGTGTAGCCTTTTGTATTTGTGGCAAATTGCCTTTTGGCAGATTTGATATACACACGTTATATACGTGTGTATATTATTATATATATTGAGAAACCGTTGGAGACTGCATTGCTCATGAAAACCGTATAATGGAATAAATAATTAGATAATCACGCTTTCGTTATGATATCATTAGTTTTGACGTAATATGTATTCATATTATTATAAAGACCAGAAAAGCTATATTACATATTCCAAAATTCTCCACATGTATGTTATATGCAAGTCAATTTGACTTATGTAGTTAAATTCTATTTGAAGTTTCTATAGGATTCATTATCCTACCACGATCGATTATAATTATCGATGTTTTATTAAAACTGTATTATAATTATAACATTTATTATGATTGCTTGACTTTGAATATAGAGGATTCATAGTAGAAAAACACAGTTGAAAAAGTTTTTTTTTCATAATGTTACCTAGTTGGTTTTTAAATATCGTTGTTTAAACTTAAAACTGGAAGTTAATCGAAGGAACGACTGTGAAAAATTGATTAATAAATGTATCGGTAAGTTATTAAAAGTCCTTGACTTTTAGACTTTGAGCGTAAATAAGAGCACAATTGAAGTAAGTCATAAAACGACTAGCAATCGGACTGTATAGGCTTTATATTAAAATAACGAAGAAAAAAACGATAAAACGTAGTTGAATAACTCGAAAAAATTTGGGATGCTACAATTATTTTACATTAGCGTTTTGAAAGTTTATCAATCACTTCTTACTTGAAGTAAAGGCATTTAAGAGTTTCGTAGGGTTGTTATTTCATAACGCTCAAAGGTGTAGGTACATATCTCTATGGCTACAAGAAGATCTGTATCTACCTGAGGTTACACCTTGCAATAAATACGAAGATATATTTTTAAGAGACTGCATTTTTGTAGTAGGTAATGCCGGTGTAAATTATTATACTGTATGATATTAAAGAAACAAAAGCAATAGACTGTATTTATGTGTCACTAGCTTTTGCCTGCGGCTTTGCCTATGTTGTATGTTGTTAAAATCTGTACGGTCGTCTGTTTGTGTGATTAAGTGATTAAGTGACAAACATACGAAAAAAATACGACTCAAAAAGTTACAACAATAACTGCTAGTCAGCGAGTGAAGTCACAAGTTTCTTATTAGAATTATAAATGAATAAGTAGATATTAAAATGCAATAAAAGTGATTAGAAAACGACACGAGAATGTCGTCGTCATTGTAACTGGACTCCTCCGTAGGTATCGAGTGCTAGTTACAGAAATCAGAGTGGTCAGGTGCCGCGTTCTGACAGATAGAGTTACGACGTGCATCATTTTACTTATTTATGTGAACACATGTTCACATTCGATTTCACACACCTTCAGACGACCTGCGACAATCGAATACCTTGACGATGATTTTGTAGAATATATTTGACATGTATAGAAAGTTAGAATAAGATAGTACTACATGCAGAATAGACGCTACCACTTCTCTCCGAAATAGCTTACCTCAGAAATCTGCATGACATGTAATGGCATGACAGTAGTGACAGTTGACAGTTCAACGAACGCACCGTATTATTTTTGGAGTTAAATAATTACAATAGTTGATCCAATCATATGATACACTATCGCGAGCGTATTTTTTTCAGAACACACACTCATTAATTTGACAAAGAAAAGGCTCTGAAGAAATAAATAGACGCACTTTCATTCCTAATCTATTTTCTCAGGCTTGTTTTTAATTTCTTTCTGTTCTGCTTGCACGCTAACACCGAGTCACGAAGAAATGACGACTTCGAAGCTTATAATAAAACAGTAAGTACTTCCGAAACAGAGAACAGACGTGCTCAAGAGTTAGAATAATTATGAAAGTAAAGAAATTATTACTTCATTATAATTACATCGGCGCAATAAAATGTATTAGGTAATCATTATTATTGTTTAATCTTAAAAATGGAACACTGCTTTGAATAACTGTTCCATAGATAATTAAGATTAATCCCAGTATATTTTTGTTATGTATGTAGTTGTGTGGCAGGCACCAGCTTATTGGTTTTGGAGAAGTGTCAAAGATGTGCAGCAAAGATATCTTTTTACTTATGTATTATTCTGTGTCATGTTATGACTATGGTTCATTTCACATTTGCTTTCCTCTGTCTGTAGCTGAGTTTTATCTTTTTTCGCAGTCTCCCCCACCGTTAGCATACTTAGTCACGCCAGAGTGCTCATCAAAATTGCATCGCTTCAGGCGATGACCCGCCAAATGTCAATTTGACCAGGAGCTGTTTTCAGATATAACTGAACTGGAAATATCATTATGATTTAGACACACTTTGTTGGATGAAATATACGAATACAGACCTTTCTAAACTTAGAAACAGAGAAACTGGAGTAATTCTTAAATTAATTACGTATGTAATTTTAATAATAGTAAAAATCTATTCCGATCAAATCAATTCCTAACCTAACATTCAAAACAAAATTTCATATAACTTTACACTTTTACTTATTTTAGCGCGATGTATTGATATAGTTTTATTACGATTATTATTTGAATACGTAATATTAGTTATTGCCATGTGAACTGTGAAGTATCACCAACAAATTTGACGTTAATTAACATCATTTACGTCTCCACAAGACTTTTAATATAAAAATCATTACAATTTTTTTATTAAGTCGACAATATTTCCGCTTTTTTGGTATTAAAAATAAATACAAACAACAACTCAGTGAAATAATTAAATAGTTTGACGCTGATATTAAAATTATTCAGATTGTAAAGCCGTTTCCATCTATTTATTTTAACGTGGGTCAATTTTAGCTGACTGTGGGTAATCATATGAGAAATGGGTCAAATGTAAATAGGGGTGAGTTTCCGTGACCGATACGTCACGCCATGCATCGCCATGTCAGGCCCCGCAGCACATTAAAAATAATTTATATAATCTATGGTCGCAAAAAATAGGCGGGAATTTTATTCTGTCATTATTTTTTGTCATGTACGATGTGGCGATGAATATTAAATTAAAATACGACTTTCACATTAATTAAAATTAATAACGATGAGTAATAAAAGAAAATTTGTATTTTTTTTGTTACCGCCATTTGCATACGGTCAAGTTTATATTGTCGTTGGGACATTTTGACGATCCGATTACCGCAACGGTATCAAGGCTTCATACGTAGTAAAAGTCCCGGTAGAAGCAAATACTTGTGTGATGAGCATGGCCATCTGTACCTGAATCTTCTATATACACATACAGATAATATAAAATATAAATATAATTTACAAATATATTTCTATGTAGTTATCAACCATCTAGTATCCATAATACGCCTTGGAAGATGTTGCTGTTTATGAAAATCCGTTTTTTTATTACATTATGTATACTTGACTTAGTCGTATACTGTCACATTCGCTAGTAGCGAACAAAGTCCATCCTTTTTCCATTATAGAATAATAATTCCTATAAGTCATTCTACAAATACAAAATCAAATTGCCACGAATTACACCCGAGCTGATATACAAGAAAATTAAGTGCGCTAATCAATAATAGTGATGGCGATAAATCTCAAATCGATTAATCGCTTCACCGAGCGTACGGTATTGGACTTATATTTTTTATTGGAATTGTTTCGAGTTTGTCTAAGTACCGTAACCGAACATCGAAATCAGTCTCGTCTGAAAAGAATCGAGATAGTGGACAAATAGAAAAAATTATCGTCATTGTCAGGATTCGCTCCTGATTCATTGCAAGCAGCTGACTCACACCAGACGCAACAACTATATCTACAATGCATCTATAGAAGGTGACTCACCATCGAGCAAGTACCTAGCTTACCACACCACGTTAACGTCCTGCCCTTGTGTTTCGAACAATATAAAGTGGACGCAAACCAGCTCGTTAGCCGCAGTGCTAACCTGGTGACTCGGGGACCGGTTCGGTCTGAGATACAAGTTTACCGCATAAATATCGATAATACGTTGCGCCAGCTAACGTTTCGTGTTTTCTGCAACTTTGTATCCTTATTGGTTTGATTTGAAGCTCAAATGATCAGTTATAAAGTTTAAATGGCGCTTAATCGTTGGGTTATCATAACGGGATATATTTATACAATTACGCAATTTTAGGTTTCAGTGCATTGTGGAATATTTTTTAAATTGTTGACTTGAATGCGTTTGATTTGATTGAGAAAGAAGAGTTTATACCAACTCTTCTTACATACACAGATAAGATACATGTAGGAAGGCTTAAAAGAGAGTAATTAATACAATGTCTTACCTACCAATACCTATGTATTGGCAATTACTACTCAATACCCATTAGAACTTAGAATTATACTTTAACAATATGTAAACTGGATTTTATGAATTTATAATGGTAGGTAATCTCTGTAGGCTTATATCTAGAAAATCCTTAGCCTGAACTAGGTTTTTAAGTTAACATGAGAAATTATAAACATTTGCAGTCAGTTTGTTTCTTGTAATTAAAAAACTTTAACAAAGAGCACGTACACAATACAAGCAGTGACGATTAAACGCCATTTTGAAATATGCTAAAACAAAATGCATGCATATGCATGGAATAATTTCAAAACTAAAGTACCTAAATCTAACGTCCGGATTGTAGAAAAAACTTACATTTAGATGAAAAACACAGACGCAATAGCTAAATCGTTGTGTTGTATGCACACGAACACAACATTTTTTAATGATTTTCGAAATTAAGTGGATAAAGCTTCGCAAATAATTTAGTATGACAATAAAAAACTTGATATCTAGACCTCTTAAACGGACTACATAAGGAAAATGCATGGCAATGTCGTAGGCGACTTGGCGCGTAGGCTGATCGTAAAGTTCAACAATATCAAACCTCACCATGTCTGAGTCCAGTCCATTTACTTAAACACAAACTTTTAATACGTGTTAGTATAGACGGCAATTCAATTCAGTAGAGTACATCTTTAACGACAAAGTCCATATCGAAATTTATGGATTTATATGTTTTGTAGATATTCGTGGACACAAGAAATGGTAATGAAATTTGTTCGGCGAAAAAAAAATCAATTTTCATTACACATATTAACCGGTTACTACACTGTATCTTCTATGGCAGTATCTATCAGCTACATAATAAACTAACAACAATGTTTAATATTCGCGTAAGTGTAAGAAATTAGTACCTATCTATCCTAGGAAATAGTTACTTCGATTAATATAACGCCTTTAAGGCTTATTTGAGATGAAGATAAACAAAAAAGAGTTCGATATCTAATCTTCAGAAGGTCGATTCTTATAAACTGTATATTCTTAATAATATACACTAAAGTTGGTAAGGCTATTTCGCACTAATCGGTGTATGAAATGTCAAGGTTGAAATATTTGAAACCGCACTGAAATTAAAAACATTATTCTAGGAAACGAAGTTTTATAAGTAGCACCTTAGAATATAATTTGAGTGTTTTGTAATTGGAACCGAGTTCTAGTTAGTAACAACGACACAAAAAATAGTTAATAGCATATATATAATAATAGCTATATCTACGTATAGAAGAACGCTGTCTCCAGCCTGACACACTCTAGGGCCGACGATGCTCTATGATTTAAAATTTCAAACGACATTCTTAATTCAAACATTTCTTTTGCCTCTAAATTCTACGCATCTCTTCACTAACAAGACACGCTTCTAGCTGTCAAATTAGGAACCCGCATCCACAAAATGAAAGCACAGACTACAAACAGGAGCCGTCCAAATCATTCTTTGAATATTTTTCGAGCCCTCCACCGCTCACCGGCTCACCAAGTAAAACACAGACTAGGTATAAAAAAAAATATACAAAAACGCGGTTCACGAAATAATGACGTCGAGTCGTCAGTCACATGTATGAACGTGTGCATTTGAATAAACAAACTCAATTCTTGTTTCAATGACACATCGTTGTGTCGTTTTTTGAAACACATTATAATTATGTTTATGGATAATTTATGCTGTGTTGTGTAAAATAGTTGTTATCACGACGGCATGTCAGATAGAAGACTTTGTGTTTAGATAAAATAAGAGGTCTTATTCGATAAGAGGATTGTTTCGGAGTTATCACTTCTTAAGCTAGGATAGGACCAAAACTACTTATTGATATGATTGTAAAAACTTACATAACTGTTGATAACTATGAAAACTGATAGGTATAGGTTATCCGAGAATTACAGAGAATTATTCATAGTTATACAATATCAACGAAATTAAAGATAGACTCCAAAAGCATGATTCAATTACATAGCATCAACTGGTCCGTCTAACGACTTAGTAAAACATATAAGGTTGAACAGATATATTTTTCTGCTCAATACAGTTTCTCTATTTGCAAAAAGTAATAAAGCTATAGGTATCGGTATGAAAATATTGCTCAGTGAGGCAGTAATACGTTTAAACACACCCAAGCTATCAGAAGGCTCGAGCCACAAATATACACGAGTTAATATGACTTTTACAAGCAGTCTGCAAACATACGACCCAACCCGACATAAGAAGCCACAATTTATGACCAAGTGCACGAAAAACATCAGTTATACGTAAAGCCAGAGTCATATAGTACTTACAGTACTTTAAGGAAAAGTAGGGGGCTACGTAGTAAGTAATAGGTAAAGCTACGGTTGCTGTCAATCTATGTATCATTCTTAACATATTGAGTCTCCTCCGTGGATGAATTGATTAAGAATCGTTAGTAAGTACCTTTAGTTAAAATCCTGAAATTCTGACTTAGAATCCTTGGGTTATGAGTATTGTCCAGTTACCGTAGTGTTGACGATAGCCGCTTTTATAGAATACTTCAGCCGCATTTGTGATTACTGAAAATTAATCCTACCCGATAATTATGAAAGGAAAATGGCGCATTGTTATAAATTGTTAATAGTTTTGGGAGACTTTTTCATTAAAAGAACCTCAACCAATATTCAGTACCTAACGCTAATAGATACAAGAAAAAAAATGTTGCCTTTATCGTTGTTATTTTAGCTCGTACCGGTAGAAACGAGACCATCTATACAGAAATATTTTTGTAATTTACAGAGACTAATTAAAACCTCCTTGGTTTGATAGACATTTTTTAAAACAGAAAAGATGAGGTGTCATTTTATGTCACTATTTAAATTATATAAATAATATTTTATGCCTTCATGGCATAATGTTTACAGTCGACTAGGAGTATGTGGACGAACAACAGGTCAAAAATTACATTTTCTACCTACCGAAATGTCATATTGAAGAACCTCGTCTAAGTTGTAATGCGACGTAGATATGTCAGTATGTGGAGAACTAACGATAATATGAGAAAGTAATTTTTTTTTGCGTGTCAATTTGAACGCATAATAACGCAGCAGCCAACGTTATTTTGTAAGCGTCCAAGTATTATTTATATCCTTGATATAGTAAAGAGGTAGGTATAACTTTATTTATTTATTTATGACGAGACATCAGAATCAGAAATTGAAAATTATTGGGAGAGTTCGATCTATTTTCTATCCGACCCGGCAGCCTACGACACAAGGCTAGTATATCAAGATTATTAACCGATTTATTATATACAATATGTTTATATATTCAAAGAAGTGTGTTTTTTATTGTTTGAATATTACGCACAGTTAGCAATAAGTATTATAATAACAGCGACATAATATTTATTAAATGCAAAATACATATAAACCCCATTCTAACGTCAAAAGCTGATCATAAATCACTTACGTAAAGACAGCAAAAAATATTCATATGAAAAAATATTTATAAATATATAATATAAAAGACAATTTAATTATGCATTACAATTAAAAGTCGTACATAGTGTTTTTATTTCTGAATTAGTTAGGTAAGTACCTCATTATGTTTCAACTCGTTAATTTTTTAAACTATATTTTAATGCATATTCGTGACCGGCTCATACATCAAAGAGAAATTAATACCTTCTTAATAAGTTTCTATTTTAATTATTATATTTTTTCTTAGAACCAAAAAGCTTTAATATATTGTCTATGTGTAGAGATTAAACGCAACTAGGGAAGTAATTAATGTTCTTAAATCTGTGTGTTATTTATTAAAAGTTTGTTATTAAAATAAACATATGAAGTATGGTATCTCCTTTTAAATGTTAAAGAAATTCATTTCCATCGTTAATATAAATTCTCAACATCAAACAACGGTTAAACTCGTTAATCAATAAAAGAAAACTTTTAAAAGAAATGACGCCCTACATTTCTTTTAAGACATAAAGTACCATCACGCTATCGTCCCCGAACGGTTAGGCAGAGGTGTACTGATGCTTTAGGTCCCATGCAATAGGGCGAGCCTATAGCCATCAAGAGGGCACAAAACCAAACTCCGAGCTACTGAGAATTTCATAGGAATACCTAATAACGCTTTGCTCGACCTGGGAACCGAACCCAAGAGCGCAGTCGCACTAAAGACCACTAGACAAACGAGGTAGTTTAAAAGTTTTTTTATACAAGTGCAGTGACGTTTTCATGCCAGTTTCCGACTGATTGGTATGCACAGTTCGTCTTTTGATTACCATTAACTAGTGTCAGTCGGTCTTCGTGTGTCAACGAACTAATTGGCAAACAAAGGACGCGCCCGTAATGATGACAAAAGACAGCACATCGACTGCATTTTTTTTATCATGCGTAAAAAAAAAATATCTAGAAATGTATGTACTTACGAACGCGCATAACTCCCGAACGACTGCACCAAATTGGATTATTCTTTTTTTGTGTTCGTGTGTGCCAATAAGGCAGGACAAGATTTATATAAAAGAAAATTGTAGAAAATTTTCACGAGAACAAAAAAATTTGCAGTAAAGTTCGTATAGACAGCTAGTTTTTAATAAATCTGTAATTTAGAAATGTACCTAATTGTTATCTTTAAAATTAAATAGACGTAACTGATTCAAACTTACTGATAAAGTAAAATGAGAAAAATAACGAATCAAGTCACTTCGATCAAATAATATGTGATAGATACCTCCATTCCTTTCAGATTTCAGTCCAAGATATGATCCGTGAATGAGAGATAGCAGGAAATGAAGGCATTGCGAAAACAGTAGTAGGATAAAATTATGTATTGAAAAGAATAAAGTAAGTATATTCATGTTATGAGGTTAATGTTATATTATATTAGATATGTCTATAAAAGAGGCTGCAATTAACTTTATATAATTCATTTCAAACATTTACAACTTCGTAAGATCGTTGCAGAAGACGTATATTACTGCATCTTCAATCAAATGATTACCTATTAAACTAACGAAACGACTGTACCATAAGCTATTATACTAGGATGATAATCGTTATAAACATTACTGTATTGAGGTGAATCTTTTATTGTAGTTATTATTAAAACAAGAAGTAAAGAAACTCGGCGAGACGCGCAAACAACCCGCTATTACACAACTAATATAAAAACGTAAAATAATTAAATAAATAAATAAATATCTCTGGACATTATGACACAGCGCCATCTAGTTCCGAGCTAAGCAACGAGGCTTGTGTTACGGATACTAGTTGGTTGATATACTACATATATACTTTTTTTTTTTTTGTAAATACATACACATTATACATAGATACACCCATGACTCGGATACAAATGTTTATGCTCATCACACAAACATTTGTCCCTACCGGGATTCGAACCCGGGACCCATAGCACAGAAGGCAGTGTTAACTACCGCTGGACTAAATGGGTCGTTATAACGAAATATGTAAATATTGCAATGAAACGCTAAGTTTTTAATTGGACGTTTGCTTGAAAAAAAAACGATAAAAAAACATAAATCGTTTCACAGTCGTGATGTCATCCATGGCCAATAATTGTTCTTTTTATAAATATGTATGTATTGAAAAAGCTCTGTGTTCGCGCTATATGCAGATTTATTATATTTTATTATAAGTAATAAAAAATATATTAAAAAGGAATACGCATACCTAATTATTTACTTACATGTTAATTAATAATTAAGGAATTAAAAGATTCAAAACTTCACACATTATTGTAATTTTGAAAAAGAAAAACATAAAAAATGCTCTAAGTCTAAACTTTCACTAATCTCGTTAAATAAAACGTCTAACAAACAGCTGATATTAAAAATATAACTACATAATTAAAAATTGGAACCAGCACCGGGAGACTATTTAAATAATATCTAATAGTTTACGTAGATTAGTCCTTAGCTTAGTATGAAACACATGTTCCAAATATTTACAACAATAAAGAAGTTTACCAAGCAAACCGCCCTGATTCATTCACCTTTCGAACGGCCTAAGCCTTCAAAGCTTAAAGCTTTCACTTCAGACAACTGAAACAATTTCATAGGATACTTACATAAATAAAAATCCAATGTTCTCTTAGAAATTTCTGAAACACAGCACGGTTTTTTCTTTATAAAAAAAATGCAACTGTTTTTTTCCGGCACTCAGTTATGACGCGGGAGGGCATGCGCTCTGCACGAGGTTTGCGAGAGGACTGAGGGACGCCCTCACTAGTGAGGGCAGCGGGGCTGAGCGCCCCTGTAGCGCGGTCGCTCCTCTAGCGACACTTACTTAGATTCTACATACATTGCTTGCTAGATTCACTACGCATTAATTCTCTCACCAGAATAATTTACCTTACTGATAATTAGTGCGGAGACAACAAACAAATACTGTCAGTACTTCTCTAATTACCGTAACATGTTGACAAATAAGCTCATCATGTAGACAAACAAGTATACATAGTATTTACCCAGCAATGTACTAGTCCTGGTGCGTGATCATCATTACCGAGCCTCAGTTCGGATTACCGGGCGGGCAGCAGTAAGGTCGCCGACTCGTGTTTCGGAGCGACTCACCGGCCGAGTTCCGCAACGGTTGCATCTAGGTGATTGCAGCTCCGACGATACGCTGCTAATACTTCGAGATCATACCGATTTGATATTCACCCCATTTCGCCTTCTTGGCCAGCTAAGCGTAACATTTTCAATATTGCTTTAATAAAAAGCTATATTAAAAATTATACTTAAAAAAAAACAGTAATCAAACCATTTATCCCACTGCTGGGCTCGGGTTTCCTTTCATTTGAGAGGGAGTAAGCTGTAGTCCACAACGCTAGACTATTATGGATTAGCAGATTTGACACAACGTCAACCCAATTATTGTCCCACTGCTAGGTTCAGATCTTTCATTTGTGAACGATTAGGCTACAGTCCACACCGCTAGTCTATTGGCTATACATTAGGTGAATGATAGACATTGAAATAAAACTAGTCTTTGCGATTTTTTATCGCGGTATAATGATATTATTTAATCTGACCGTTGCAAATTTTTATAGCATCCATGGTCACGGGCAGACATTAACCATATCGAGTGAAAATTGTCCCATAAAAAGTCAATGAGAAAATTTTTCTTTCTAAAATTTGTTACTAGCTGATTTTATAGGTGGGTGCTTCTATTTCTTTTAAATCTTTTATCTTAGGAAGATGAGTAGGAAAGGCACCTTTTTATGGGTTTTAATATGCATATTTTCGTAAATACTTAGAATGCATTTTTAATTTTGATACTTACCATTTAAATAAGCGACTACTGAGTGGAGAATTTGAGAAAAGATTCATATCGATGGCGAAGCGCTAATAAGTACTTACCCATCCTATCTGACACATTTCGAGATATTCACTTCTAATTTCTCGAGAAACAACTGAATTGAAGTCAGCTATCGGAGATATTGCCACTTAGTTGTCGGCGGCATCTATGTTTCATCTTATTTCCGTATCTGATCAAACAACAAACACCGCCAAAATAAGAGATCACTCTACTCCCTATTACTCCACACTAAATTATACTCAATATATAAAATCTATTATCGATTATAAAGTCGAAATTTTCGAGTTTCGACTTCGAAAATGTTGACTTTCGAATTCGAATTTTAGAATATAATTTTAAATATAATATATATAATTTTTAATTATTTGTGATGAACTGATTATCGCAACAGGAATCAGATTGCATCCGTGGTAAGGTCCCAGCTTGAATCCCGGCAGATGCAAATGATTTTGTGATATACATAGACAATCGTATCTGAAACATAGATGTTTCTAGGTATAGTATATAAATGTTTACAACAAAAAACCGTGTAGTGTATTAAGTATCAACCAATCAACCATCCGACGAAAAAGGTTTGTGCTCCGTCTACTTGTCATAGCACAAACCTCTTTGGTTAGCTCAGAACTAAATGGCGTTTTGTAATAATGTCTGGGTTTATAATTTTTCTGTAAACAGATCTTTTGAGTTTTATTTTGATCTACATGGATGGTTTCAGTATATTTTATTTACTTATTTATTACTTTTTTATCTACTTTTTTACTACTGCTTACTTTTTATCTACTTATTTACTTACTTAATCAATACACATTTTCAAATCCCTACTTATTAATTCAGATTTGACAGACAGCAATAATAACGGCACATCTTATTACCGGTTAAACTATAATGAATCATCGAGAGAAATTGTTATCAGTTAGATCGAGTTTTTAGAATCGAGAATTTTACAGCTATTTAATAATAATATTTAATTAATAAGTTGATTAATAAGACACAAAATATATTAAAAATACGTAAAATTAACATAACGTTTCGCTTCGTCTTTACACGCACTGGGAGAGAATGGTGTACAATTTGGGGGTTTTCAAGTAACGAGTGAATAGGTATCTTCTAGGTAAGCGTGCTTCATCTTAGACCACATCGTCACTTACCATGAGGTGAGATTATGATCAAATATGCCATTACATGATAAAAAAAGAACGATTGTTTTGTCACTTCTTAATTAAAGTAGCGATCCAGTCTAACCATATTATGCTGTATGAATGTCAATATTTACAACGATATTATGATACAACTATTGTATTTACAATACAACAATATTTGTGTTGACTGCACTCATTACAATAATCACATGCATAATACTGTAAGACAGTTTTGTCGAGATCCCAAGGAGGTTTCAAGCTTCGCTTGTTGAGCGGTAAGCGGCTATTTTGTTCCCACAGAAGTTCCCTAAGTTGAAGTCTAAGAAAGTCTAAGAAATTCTCACTAGAAGCCCGGATTTTGGAATTGTGGTTCAACCTTAAGAAACACCGTAGATACTCTTTTAAATATGTATATATAATATAAATGGAATTACAGTCTTCATTGCAGCAACTCGACGAAATATGGAGTAGGTACCTACATCAGCACATCCTCTTCTGACCCCTGCAGAGATACAGGTGTGATAATATGTTATAGTGGCGAATAAAATTCATGTAAAATTAGATGCCAGCAAAGAAATATTTCAAAATAATTTAAAATCTAAATTAAGGCGATTTGGACTTACCATTTTGGTCGTGTAAGGTCAAAAAATTTATGGTAGGAGTATGTTTTTTTATATAGTGATTGTAGTTAATAACAATGAGTGTGTTGTGTAGACATTATGCAGAATCAGTTCTTCTACTCAGTTTCAGAAGAGGTCCGAATATTTTCATAACATTTTGAGCGGAAAAATATCGTTTATGATAAGCACTACGCGAATATTGTCCTTATTTGAACAACGGCTATGAAAAGCTACAGTTCATACTAATCCTGCGAGCTTATATGCTGCGAGAGTAGTACATTTAAGGTTCGGATTACTATCACCACCAGTCCTGGATTTGTCAATAGGCCGGTATAGGCCGCGGCCTAGGGGCGGCAGATTTCAGAGGAATTTAACTTTAGTGTTTAGTGCCTCCACTCATATGGGGCGGCAGATATAAAGTGGCCTACACTCATAAAAAATATAAATCCGACACTGATCACCACTCTACGTCCGTTATAGAGTGAGTGAGAAACACTCACACACGTAATACTTATTTATCTATTGCACATAATACACCAAAATTCGAAAACCCCGGCTGAATATGGGTGTTTACCTTTTATGAAATAAATGATGCATCATAAAGAAAAACTGGGCACCAATTAAAATCACAACTCGTTGGGGAATATAAAAAGTTAAATAAAACTCGGATTAAATTCAGTAAAGTCGGTGTTACGAGCAGTGGTCAACATTGTCAGCGATTGTGGGTTAATCTCGGAATGTAGGAGAGTAAAAATTGGGTATTTCAATTTTATTTCTTTTCGTGAAACGTAAAGGCTGTTAAATGTATATAGGTCGGGGGTTTGATTTAGTATACGACGAATAAACATAAAAAATAACACAGAGTTCATCGTGGTTAGACCTGGTTTTACGGAATATAACTCAGAAAAAAAGACAATTTAATTAATAGAATGCTTTTGCTTCTGTTGCTTTAATAAAGATCCTCCAAAATATATTTTCTTCAATATCTATAATATACAGACATCAGCCTGTTACAGTTTTATTGTATAAATGTATACAATAGAACAGTATGCAACACCGAGGTATACTGATGCTGTATACTGTTGTCTTGAGTTCAAATGCTTCAACAAGAACCTGTTTGTGTTTAGGAAAGTTTCCTGAAGCTGTATGAAGTCAACACAAACTTGTATTTCATAAACTGTTCGGAACTATTATGAGTGCTTAGCTTACAGATATTAGGGAACTTTCGGTCGGTTGTGCAACTAACTAGAGTCAATTTCAACAACCTTTATTTATAACTACCTAAATTAGCAAGCCGCCAGCAATCACACAGATTTTTACGACTTATGGAAAACAATTTTGTTGATGAAAATGAAATGCATTTATTAAATCTAAATATAAACAACATTGTTTCAAAGTAGTATATAATCCGAATTTTCCGAGAAAATTAAATATTAATCAAAAAATTTTCCCAATTTTTTATTCGAATTACTTTGTTATAGAATCCCTCGGGCGTTGTATGTTTTTAAATTAAATTACAAAGTTTAAAAAACGACGGTTTTCCGCTCATTTAAGGCGTAGACGGTTATATTACACGCCCGATCCCCAGACAGGTACTAACCTTGTTGGTAATTGATTACAGTCCATTGTTATAATTGATTAACTTTATACAAATATTTTACTGTTCATTGAATGACGTTTTGGTCACCGCCCTAAACATTAAACTGTCATTTATGACATGTCAAATCCCTACAGGCAAGTTTAAGAGTATTACTGGCATAATGCAATATTCGTGTTTGATCATCGCGGACTGGCTTTTTGGTGGGAAAGTGAAGCGTCATGTTCAGCAGCTTTGTTTTATTTTCTAAAATTTGTGTTTTGATGAACTTTAATGTATAATAATGGTGGATTATTAACCGTTAAGTGTTTGAAAACGTGCATGAGTGTTGGCAAATGAAACAGAACAGTGTAACGTGACTTTCAAATTCTCCCAAGAAGTCCGCCTTAGGTTTCAGTAAAGAACCACATATTTACTGAAACTAGGAAAAAAACAATCATCTATCACCCTTCATAAACCATTAATTCACCCTATCATCAACCATTATCATGAATCATCCAGTCATTCATCATAAATAAAATAAAAGAATACTGAAGACTAGGCTGTATGGACTAGATTCCTTTGCCTCATCCCGAAAGGGAAGAAATGATAAAAAAAAAAATCATCGCCTGTCAACTCGCATAATGTTAGAAGCTGGAAATACGGTCCCCATGATTATACAGTGCGAACGTTTGTATGTTTGCGTGTTTGTTACCCTCTCACGCAAACACCCTGTGACTGTTTGCCGGTCCGCCTGTTTATATACTTATAATAGCATTTTTCGCGACATAGGACTGACACAATTATACAACTACAATATCTAGTATACCATCTGTAAAAAAATATCATTTAAAATTAATTTAATAGTTTTATTTACAGTTTCAAAATCAATCAAAATCAAAAGGTTTTTATTTCATATGAACTTTTTCAAGCATTTATAAAACGTTATGACTCTAGTTGCACGGTTCCAAGAAGTTGATCTCATGGAGAAGAACCGGCAAGAAACTCCATAGACACTCTTTTTAAAAAGAAGGTATTGTTACATTATTTTGGTAATAATTATGCGAGGTCAATGTAAAAAATTCATGTCTTGAAATTTAACTATGCATGAGTATAAGTAGTAAGTAGGTAACAGGTTTAACTGGGCCATTTGCGTAAAACTAAACTCAAGGAAAGTAGTTTAAATCCCGGAAACTTAACTAGTTTGTAGTTTGTTCTGATCCATAAATTTTATAGCGAACTTTTAGTAGGAGTGTAACAATAAATCTTTATAAATAGAAACAAATTTTATTTATTTATTTTGTTAATCTATTCGCCCTTTTAGTTGGACCACACAGTAAATGTGAACAAAATATAAGCAACCGAGAAGAAAAATTAAATTAAATTTAATCTTACCTTCAAATAATATGTAAACAGAATTAAAAAAAGGGAACTAGACGAAACTCTACTAGAGTTTCGTCATTCTTCACTATTTACTATAGAAATGTCTTATTCACTTATATCAAAACTTATTTTATTAAGCATTGAAATTATAAAAAAATAAAATAAAAGCTAATTTGTAATGAACACAGGCCTGATTGTTGTCACCGGATAAATATTTTTGATCTTTTGATCGAAATCCCTAAGTTTAATGTAGAACAATTCAAGTAGTATCGAAAGTCGAAGTAAAAAGTCTAAATATCATTTGTTCAAAGTAGATTAAATTTAATTGGCTCTTTTTGAACGTCGACATTAAAGATAGCCCCAAAAACAGCCCGCCCTTCACCGCTTTCTAGTATTTTTGCTGGGAAGAAGAAGCGGATGGCAAGCGAAGAATATCTATCACTACCGGTATTCCTATTATTACTTTTATATAAAAGCTCCTGAAACTATTGTATTCAGTACTTTTTCTTTTTTTCAATAGATTTACATGTTACCCTCAGTGGCGTTATCTCTCTATTGACAAGCCAGTGTTTAATCATGAGAGAATAATTAAACCGATGAAAAACAAGCATTATAATTAATGTATTAGTCACGTTTTAATAAGTACGTACACCCTTGAATATACATAATAAAAATTAAGTATATTTATAATACAACGCTTTGAAGATGAGTGAATTTATCTCTATCTTCACGCACTTCTTGGTTTCAGGCAGAGCAGAACCATAGCACCGGTTGACATCATGTGATGCAGTAAATGTTAGAGTGAAGAGCATTTAGCGCACTCAACAGAGAGTGACAGAAAACGTATCAACTCTTGACATCGCAATTATTACATATACACAATATCTATTATGATTCTATGTGCCTCTGAAAAATAGTCTTTACTCAGCAAAATTCGTTTAATAGTCATACTCATAATACTATTACCAGTGTTAAAAAAACCTTATCAATATACGAAGTAACTTGAGATAAGAAGTAAGTAGATGATAAGGTTTTTATATTGAATACGGGTACTAACTATAAGAGACTCTTTTTTGCATTTTCACCGGGACTTTTTGGCAAAAGCAAATTGCGCAACACACATTTCATAATATATTGTTAAAACTGGGTTTTTCTACTTATCTGAGTCTAATTTAGATAACTTTTGCGGAAATAAATCAAGGAATTATATAGTTTCCAGCTTTCGATAACTGACTAAGATGACTGATGTGTTAGTTTGGTAAAAGACCGATTCTTAATCTCCAAAAACCTACCTAAAATAAATATGAATATTAAAGAATAATTCAGAAAAATAATAATGTCTTTATCATAACTCCTAGTCGATTATATGCCAGTGACCTTGAGAGCTATACCGCGTCTAAAGCACGCTGCTGAGACAAATGCTTTCGCTACGGGCGCTGCGCCCGCGCCGCACAACGCCGGAATCGCCATAAACACAGTCTAATTACGATAGTACCCGTATATCACGACAGATGGCGGTAGTTGCACCTCTTAATTACAATATTGACTAGACTCACTAAGTACTCCTCAGAAATTCCTTAGGAACATGAACCCGATGAGTCAACTTAGTGACAAATCTCTGTCGTATATAACATTTGTGATAATTGAATTACTAGCGATTTTCCTTGACTGACTAAAAGATCAATCCAGGAGCACAACGCAGACTCCTTGTACCAGTGAGGGGCTTGCTATCATCAGGGACGAAGTTTGGAAGGCACTATGCAAAGCTAAGACAGGAAGATCTGCTGGTCCCGACGATGTCTACATTGAGATTCTCAAGCTGATAGACGAGAGTAATTTGGACGCCCTTGTGAAATTCTTCAATCTTGTGTATGATACTGGACAACTGCCCGAAGACTGGGTGAAGTCGACATTCATTACATTCCCGAAAAAGAAAAATGCGAAAAAATGTGAAGATTTCAGAACGATCAGCCTGATGAGCCAACTGTTAAAACTGTTTCTTAACATCATACACAATCGCATTAGAGTTAAATGTGACGAGCAATTGGGATACAGTCAATTTGGATTCCGATCTGGAGTAGGCACGAGAGAAGCTCTCTTCGCGGTTCAGGTTTTAATGCAGAAGTGCAAAGATATGCAACAGGAGGTGTTTCTTTGTTTCATCGACTATGAAAAGGCGTTCGATCGGGTGCTTCATGACCGTTTAATACTACTTTTAAGCAACGTCGGGTTGGATGACAAAGACATCAGGATCATTCGAAACCTATACTGGAGCCAAAAAGCTACTATTCGTGTCGATGGCGAAGAAACCAGTGAGGTGGAGATAAAGAGAGGCGTTCGACAGGGCTGCATACTGTCACCAATACTCTTCAATCTTTACTCGGAAGCGACTATAGCAGAAGCTTTGGAGGGACAAGAGTGTGGTGTACAGGTAAACGGACAGTATATCAACAACCTCCGATATGCTGACGACACAGTACTAATAGCTTCCACCGCGGCTGAATTGCAGCAGATTGTTGATCGAGTCAACGCAAGTAGTCTAATAGCTGGTCTTAAAATGAATACTAGCAAAACCAAAGTCATGGCTATCTCTAAGAACCCACGCACTAACCATAGTATCTCTTTAGCAGGGGTAAAATTGGAACAGGTAAACAAATATAAGTACCTCGGCACATGGCTAAATGAAGTTTGGGAGAGTGATCTTGAGATAAAGATTTGCATAGAGATAGCCCGTAGTGCATTTAACTCTATGAGAAAAGTACTCTGCAGTCGCCGTTTAAAGATATCCCTACGCATTCGGCTTCTGCAATGCTATATATGGCCCATACTTCTATATGGATGCGAGGCTTGGACTATTAAAATTGACCTCAAGAGACGAATAGAAGCCTTCGAAATGTGGGCCTACAGGCGTATGCTGAATATTAGCTGGACACATAAAGTGACCAATGAAGAAGTTCTCCGCCGAGCCGGTCAGAAATGCCAAATTATGCAGACCGTCAAACAGAGAAAAGTTGGTTATAATGTTATATGGGTCACATTATGCGACATAATAGATACTAACTGCTGCAACTTATAATGATGGGCAAAGTGGCTGGAAAAAGATCAGTAGGCCGAAGAAGAAAGTCGTGGCTGCGCAATATTCGCGAGTGGACCGGCATTAACAGCGCCGCAGACCTGTTCCGCCTTGCGAAGGACAGACTGAAGTTTTCCGAACTGACGGCCAACCTCCAGTAATTGGAGAGGCACTTCGAAGAAGAAGAAGACTAAAAGATAATCTTCATAGGACTCTTACCTTTTTTGTTGAAAGATTAAACATAGTTCCTTAACTCTGCTATTCCAGGGTTCCATTTATAAAAAGTACTAACAATGTTAGTAAAGTTTAGTCTAATGATCTGATAAACAAATAATATTGCCATAGTATTTATTTATATCTCTCCCGAGCCACTTCTCTGCAGGATGGTCCCCCAATGTCAGTCTTTAGGGGGCCTTAATGATGTCCGTGTCCCCTAATTGTATTAGCATCGATTCATGTGACTAGCGGCCCTGCCCGGGCATAAAACTGTCATAACAACGGAGCCCCAGTGGCGTAAAACCTGGTAACAATTTACGAGAACAGTAAAGCTGTCGAGTTTGCAGCTAGAGTAAATTCTTATTAGTACTGCTGCAGAACACGGTAGGATTCACTGCAGATTTTTCCTACTTAGTCGCCTAACTAGCAAATAGTATTAATATGTCTGTTATTTTCTTCATGTTTTTTTTTACATTTACATCACTTTCCGCCCATCCCTTACGTCAAAACCTCAGGGACAAAAAAGGTTTGTTATTTTATATAAAATGTTACGACTTTTTTAGTATTTTTCGACTTATGTGCATATTTAGTGTAGGTAGTATTTTTTTGTGCAGCACATTAGTTGTAACATCTCAATTTCGATGATGATCCATAAATAGTGTCGGAGGTATTTTCTTATTATGAATAGGTTTACGCAGTTACGCTTGACCGCCAGTTCGGTATTATAAAATATCCATAGAAATCTGTTGCCGTAGTGGTGGGACCAGTGGACTGTATGTAGTCAAAGATCCCGACTTTGCTCCCAACGCACGCACTACTAACTTTTCGAACTTATGTGCGTTCATCACATAAAATTAAAACATTGAGAGGAAACCTGAGAAATTTTACGAACGGCGTGGGAAGTCTGCCATCCCGCAAAAGACAAGCGTGTTGTCATCATCATCATCATCATCATGTCAGCTGGAGGACGTCCACTGCTGGACATAAGCCTCCCCCAAAGAATTCCACAACGACCGGTCTTGGGCCACCCGCATCCAGCTGGTTCCAGCGACCTTTACCAGGTCGTCGGTCCACCTTGCCGGAGGCCTACCTACCCCCTAGCGTGTTGTAATCCCTCTCAAATGAAAGGAGATTCGTGCCTAATAGAGGGCCAGGAAAAAGGTTGATATGAGATACCTAGGCACAGTAGCTAAGCAATCGGTTTCTGCATTATAGGTTATTAGTTTGGTTCCAGCATGGACCAAATATTTGTTTCTATAGAGGAGATTCCGTAGTGTGTGTTGACGTATTTCTTATTAATTAAATTACTTGTTTTTAAGAATTTTATAAGTTACCGTGGTGGACTGTAGAATATCTTAAATGAGAGGAGACTAGTGCCCAACAAACTTGGTAAATGATCTTATGACGGTAATAACTTCAGTTCTACCTCACAACTACTGGCAAGCGATTTATCTATCCCGAATCCCGAGAAAAAAAGGGACATCCATCACATCATTTATTTCCCGCATTCTTCCCTATCATAGACAAAAGTCGGTCGCGTCAGTCGACACCGGATACCAGTGATCCAGGGCGAATGTTGACACTTCGTGTTATCACCCCACCCTAAGGGAACCAAGCATACCCTTACACTTTGTTAAAAACACACAAGCAACTTCCAACCTTATCCTTTTAAATTAAGATCGACAAAAACCGTCAAAGTAGGGTAAAGTGCGGCATAGTTTAACTTAAGGGTGATTGTGAAAACAAAGCTGTATTGTGGGTCGGATCTTATGAAACTGCGCTTGAAATAAACTTCGAGTCAAAGAGAATATTGTTTCTTACACAGACTGGGGTACTCAGGAATAGATTGGGTGTCAAAGTGAATGGAATTCACAGACATTTCACAAACAGAAATGATAACACATGTGGCAGACCTATGTAACTACATAAAATATATAGCGTCTCGTTACGTGGTTTTGTCTTATTCTAAAGTCCTTCCCCTTAATAATAATTTATTAAAAAAGTTATATTTGACTTTTAACGAGATGATTTACAGTTTGTGCTGTGATAGTCTAGTGGGCTGTACAGTCAAAGGTCTAGACTTCGACGCCACGGCACGGCTTTTAAAACTTATGTGGTTAATTAACGCACGCTCCTACTGTGAAGGAAAATATCGTGACTAAACCCGCTATAAGCTAGCGAACTGTAGCCTAACAACGGCCTCATAAATAAAGTAAATGGGTCACGATGTATAGTTTGTTAACTATATATTTATAATTATAATAAAACCAGTGAAATTTGTGGTCAAATACGACTTCAGGGGATGTACAGACTTAAATCGACGTGGACGTGGTGATCGATTTGGTTAGTCACACACGTTTTATTTGGTTAGTCACCGTACTGTTGTACTTCAATAACACATGACAATAGTAACAGATAGTCCTGGATTAGCCCATAAGGCTATTTAAGCAATTGCTCAGGGAACACGACCGAGAATTAATTCGCGCGATCAAGGGTTCTGGAGCTAAAAAAAAGCTCATCCCAATTTTAAAGTTGTCTTGTTATATGTTGGTAATAACTGGGATGAGCATTTTTTTCACTCCCACCACCCTCGATTTCAGGAGATTTTTTTACCTTAATCCTTACTGGCAAAAGCATCAATTACGAATGATACCTCGGTCTATAGCTTATGGTTTGTTTACTTACCATCACAGTTACATTTGTAGTAGGTTAATTTAGTTTTAGTAAAAAAAGTAAGAAAGTACATCTACAACTAGATATACCAACGATAGTAGCCACAGATTTCGTAATATTGTAAATGTAAAAATCGACTTAAAACACTGAATGCAAAACCACTTGTAAGTAGGAAGGTACTTAATAATTGTCTGGATCTAGCAATCGAACCTATGACCTCACATACGGCACTCGCGTTAGCGACCGCTAGACCGAAGGACCAGCTCAATGAAACACCCATGTCCTAGAGACGCGTGCGGTAATCAACCCTGACGAATTACATATCACACGTTACTACAATTTATACAATTTATTCATATTTGCCGAATTCTTTAGCCACAATGACAAGAAAATAATGCTTGGTACCAGTGTTTGTTAATAGGCGTAAAATAGTCCGTGCCAATAGCGTTGTCCCCAGGTGTATAAATAAACAAGGCGACACTTGGTGTCTCTGTTATGTGCTGTTCGTCAAGTAGATAAACATGCACCATTTTAAGTTTCTCCTGTACGTTGGCGCGGTTTCGGTAAGACTTTTAAATTAAATCAATTGTAATCTATATAAAATAACGCGCTTGCATTCAGAACGACTGCACCAAACTGGATAATTCTTTTATAATTGCGTTCGTTATTGAGAAGACAAAGTTTGTATAAAATAAAATTAAAAATAAACTATGAAACCAATAAATGGCGGTACGAAGTTTGCCGGGTCAGCTAGTATTGAAATAAAACTACATCTTATTATAAATCCTAATTCCATATTTACTAGTAAATATAATTTTACATTTAAAAATATTCAGTTACTACTTAGTTTTCTAATTGATAAATATTTTTTGCACTAGATCATCATCGTCATCGTCATCAAAGACGTTTCGACTGCCAAACATTACGAGAATAAAAAGATATTTATATTTGTATGTTAGAGATGATATATTTGCATCTTATCTATAATGACTTTATATGGGCCTATATGAAAAAAATATATTTCCAGTTTTAAGATGATGTTATGTTATTAATCAGTTTATAACAATAAACCAAATTTTACATAACTTTCAGGTTGTTGTCTTCACTACACATAATGAAGGTACTAAGTAATGTATGCATAATGCCTAATAATACCTACTGTGTACGTACATAAACTCAATCTATTAAAAAAAAATCATTTATCTGACTGACAGTAACGGCTGCACCCCATCCTTGTCTATGGATGCTTGACTATGACAAGTCCCAGCACCAACCGACAACGGCAAAGCCTGAATTAGTCGAAGATTTCAGCCCCTTGAAGGAAAAGAAGAGCAATCAACTCGAGAAACGTTAGTATAAGTATAATACTGCATTATAACATAAAATAAAGTTACTTATTAGAATTTTAATTTTCCTGATAACTTGTTACTTGGATATTACGACTTTATTCGATGTGTGGTGTGTTATATTATATTACATCCTGCTAATAGTATAAATCTGAACATTTGTATGGATGTATGTGTAAATTATTGTTATGTACTCTTTTACGCAAAAACCGCTTGGGATGGAATTTAGCATACTGATAGTTAATTACCTGAAATCCTAATTAAATATGTAGACTTACTCGAATATAATATGAAGGAGATAAATAAGCCCAAGATGAGTAAAAAATAGGGGATCAACTAAAAAAGAAATAAAGTTATGGATACGGTGAAATATCAGAAAAAGTTGGTTGAGGTATAGAGTATATTATACCTTATTTTTTTTCTTTATTCTTATCATTAATTTTTGTTTTTTTTTGTTTCAGTTACAGAATGGCGTAAGTACAACCTTAAATCTGTTCATATTCGACTTTGCTAGTTACGGAGCAAATAGTAATAGATGGCGCTGAACTGAACTTTAAAATAGAGACATCTAGCGTGAAGTTGTTTAACTTACTGCTGGACAAGGAGATAATGGCTTTTTTTAATTATTTTTTTATTAAAAGTAATTACTATAATATTATGCATTCGTTCTGTACAGTTATGTGGGGACCGCGTACTGAAAGCCCGAAGTCTCATTCCAGGAGCCCAGTGGAAAAAATTATATCTAGTTATGTAAAATTCATAACAAATGTTATGAGTATATTTTAACTATTCAGTCACATTTTTTTTTAATCTTATTGTACACATTGTAATCAAATTCTGATACCTAGATTAGTTTTCTAAACTTTGTTTTTTATACTAAGTTATATAATTAGAAATCGTACCATGACTTTGAATGATAGTATTTGTTACAAATAAAACGATATCAAACGAAAATAACGTCTTTCCCTTGAATCATTTCCATCAGTATTTTGTTAGTAATTATGCTCCCAAACACATTACTTCTGTCAGACAGTTATGATGGAATTTTTCCATGAACGTCGCTTCACGGTGTCTCCCTACGATTTATAAGCAATTCTTCCTAGGTGAATCTTAGGGTTAGATATTATATAACAAGGTTTTTTTGTTGCGGCAAAGGGAAGGTAGGTTAGTGAACGGTTTAAACTCGGAAAAAAAATTAAATGAGCAGGGAGTCTAATTAAAATAAGTGTCTAACTGTCATTGACGAAATTTCGTTTTTATTTTGTTCGTTTGCGGAAGTTTCGTTTCGTAGAAAGAGAGTAGATGCCCAGGATTGTTGCCTCGGAAAGCACATACACCGCTTATCCACCTATGTCGGTGAAGTGACTTCAAGACAGATTATATCGGCGATGCTATACCAATCGTCTAGAATTCAATGAATTCTCTTAATGTTTTTTTATATAAATTGAAAAAATAAAACTTTAATCCGAATAAATCCTCATAAGTTCTTCACATGATGGTAGTTACGTCTTTGAAAAGAAAAGAAATAAAACAAAAAATAAATTTAATATATTAATTTTAATCAGACTCGTTTCACAACATAAATGAGAAACTTTCACTCACAGATTTATTCTACAATATTAGTCAAATTCTTACAAAAAATTTAGGCTAGAGCAACTAACAGTGTACAATAAATCCCTGCACTCGACGACACACAGTGCCGTATTAACATTAATACAATAAAACTGAGTGTGATTCAATCTTTATACAAAGAAATCAGTATGTTGGGTCAAACAAAAATAAATATTAAACCCCAACTTGGAATATTGCGAGCAGCACGCGCACTTTAACGAACTTAGTATGATTATCATTAAATTTTACAGCTTTTTATCATACATATAAGATAGAGAAGACTGGAACAGAACACACTATAACGCACTATAATAAACAAAAGTTTCTTCAAGTTTTTGGAACTATTTCATGCGCTCACGCACGCCACGCGCACACGCACGCTCACGTATGTACCCGACGATACTTATTGTCTTTACACACACATTTAGACACTGATTACAGCTCATCGTGGTCCTCCTGTAACAAAGACGATTTAAAATTAGAATGGAAGCCAAAAATAAAATTAAGTTTTTTCTTATAAGACGCATTAACATTTGATGTATTCAAGTTTCAAACACGGTAATGAATTCTAATTATAAACACAAAAGGCGTCTATAATGCCAAGAATTCAAGCACAATGTCCATGACTAAAATTAACTAAAATAATCCACATTTTTTTCATTCTGTGATGATACCTTAATACTATTGTTTTGAACTTGACAAATATACTCATGATGAATATGACAATATTTTATATTTGAATTTAGAAAATTCTTTTTTTATTTCATAATAAAATGTGCACTTACCGCAGGCAAAGGTTCATTGGCCTCATCATCAAGATCCTCATCATCTTCCTCATCATCAGGCTTGTCTTCCTTCTCCTTCTCCCGCTCAGCCTCATCCTGTTCACTCTTCATCTTCTTTTCACCTTCTAGCCTCTTCTTGATGGCTTCGCCACGTTCTGCGGCCTCCTCAATGCTGTCTCCGATGAGGAAGTTGTCGAAGATCGTGCCTGACTTGACCTGCCATAAGTCCAGGCCGACTGCGCAGATCTCGTCGCGTTTGTACAGGTTGGCGTCAGCAACGTATTCAGGGTTGTCGATCTCTGGGTGTACCCACGGTCCCTTGTAGGCTGGGTTGTCAATCTGTGAATAAATAATTTTGGTTGAGTCAAAATTATAGGCAATATCCTATATCCCTTTATGTACTGCTGCTAACATTGCTGTGGACTAAGATTTTTCGAATAACCTGGCTACGTTATCAAACCGTAATCAGATATTATGCATAAATATCAGAATATTCTTCCTTTATATCCATTGTTTCGAACGTAAATTAAACTTGCGACTTCTGAAACTACGAAGTTGACTAATATTATATGAGATAACTAACCGCAACCGGACTAATTTGCTAATTAAAAGCTAGGCTAATGATTGATTAGGGAAAATTGGAAAACCCAGTGCATCCATCATATGAACAAACGCTAATATAGTTGCGTTATTTCGAGTGTATTGAACTATTATTTACGGTTGAATAGCAATAGTCAATAAAAACTATCAATTTTCACTTCGTAACGGTAACTTGGGTCAATAAACGTTATGCAAACATCGCGACACACGACGTGACATGGTGAAGTCGGAGTGATATCACCAATGACTCAAATGTTCTCTTTTCTTTAGTTTTCAATAGAATTAGGCACAGTACCGAAGCTAAAATTAAATGTTTCCGGTTTATTGATCAGAGATACGTGCACTGACGCCAGATTTAATTATTCTGTGCGATAAATTTAATTTGGCGTATGCTAAGCTCCCATGATGTTGAATAGATTCATTAGTAGTCAGTGAACACGTAGAAATATGCATGTAGCTGGAGACTGTTGCACTGCTTCTTCATCCCATCACTAGTTTTAAAAATGTATTTGATGTGCGGTTGGGAATAAACCCTTTGTCATTTCATTACAATAAAATCAGAACTAAGTTCCGAATGAGAACTAAAGTTACCGACATAGCTCGGAGGATTGGCATGTTGAAGTACCTACTACCAACCGTTGGAGCAAACTAGTTCTCGAATGCCTATTGTATGCTTCTACTAAAATAATATAATTTGTAGTGTGATAGTGTCTTGTTTAGTTTTTCCGATAAGAGGAATTGGTTTGAGAAACCGCATCCAATTGGTTATAATACTATTATTTTACGCGTATAAAATAGAGCGTGTCGTTATTTCTCACATAGACGGAAAACACACTTATTTTTCGACACTTAATTCGTGTCATTGCCCCGGATCTAGTTTTCTCGCTTCGACTATTTTTATCACTATTTACATAGCCTTTATTATTTATACTCAAACATACCAACATATATGTATAGCTAGAGATAGATTTTTAGGTACCATTTTTTGAACCGAAATATCTGGGAGAAAGATCTTAGTCCATTTTGGTTAAATACAAAAGTTGAAGTACATTTCTGGAAATTACAAATTACCTGTTTAGGAGCCCAGACGCCCTTGTAGTCGGGGTTGTCGATCATGGGAGGTTCCCACTCGCCGTCCATCTCGTCGTCCCAGTCCTCAGGCTTCGCGGCATCAGGGTCGGGGATGTGCTCAGGCTTGTCCCAGTCCTCGGGTTTCTTGTCCTCAGGGTCGGCGATTGTGGGCCTGTCGTCCCAGTCCTCAGGCTTCTTGGCTTCGGGATCCTGAGAACAATCGTTTAATTAGTTTAGTTTTATTGGTAATTGTACTTTAAAGCCTTCATATACCATCACGCCTGGCGTCCTCTAAGTGTTAGGCAGAGGTGTACTTATTTACACAGACATTTTGCCAGTATTTTTATGTGATAGGGACGAGCGTATTTCCATAAATCGTTATAGAAAAACTTTATTATCAAATTCATAGAAAAACCCATTAACACTTGATCAGTAGTCGTACTTACTACGACCGTTAGACCAACGATGTTGACAATTCATACAATTCATACAATTCACACATATTTAATAGGTAATCTAGTACTCTTTTAAAACCTTGGGCATGGCGATAAGGTGCTCGCAAGTCATTTACAACTTGATACACAAGTAGATTACAAAAAAAGTAGGTCGTTGCAATTATGCAATGCGAGCTACTATGCACAGGCAATAAAGTTAGCGATAGACCAAATTGACCCTTATTATAAAATAATTTTGTTATACAACCTTTTCAAATAGGTAGGTAGTCCCTATACATAATTTCCTGTCTAACCTGTTTATAGTTAAGGAATTCCTTCAGGATTAGAATCAGGTGATGCTTATCATAACAATGCATTGCCATCGGAACTGAATACACGTGTCAAATTTCAACTCGATAGAATAAGAGAAAGTCGTTCAGAACTTCAGTACGTTTATTGGGAAAACTGCGCCACTAAGTCCCTACTACTACAACTCCTGTAAGCCAGGATCAACAATAGCTATATACCAGCTAGTAAATCGTCGAGACAATAAAGCTCAACGTGTCTTAAAAACATCAGTATCAAAGATTAACTTTAAACATAAAAAATGTATAAAGGTCCAAAAGAGTATCGCCATTACATATTGTAGGGACCTATAAATAAAAACGATAAAAGATTCATGAAATAAACCCTTACCTTGATCTTCTTGGGCGCCAGGAAGTCCCAGTCAGCCTCCAAATCTCCAGACTCGACCTTCTCATTGTCGATCAGAACCTCGTAAGTGTTGTCGGGCTTAACGATCAGAGTGTACAGATGGGTGTATACATCATCCTTGCAACGGATGTCCTTCTTGATCAGGTGGTTCTTACCCTTGTAGCTGAAGATAACATGGACCTGGAGACAAGGATAGAAAGTATAAGTTAGTGGACGACGAAAAGAGACAGGTAGAAAGGTCAATGTACGCGTGTAGGGAGGTCGTCGATCTCAATACCATTTCGTTCAACTTTTGCTAAACGTGTTAATAACATGTTTGCATATTTTATTAGACTAGAATGGAATGCTTACTGTCCAGTCTAGACCTATTACTTGGACAAAATAATAGGTATTTAATAGAATATTGTTTTAGAAATAGAAGATAATATTTAAGGTAATTCAACACTTTTTTAAGTTTCTCAGAGTTCTAACAAATTATTCTCATTATGAGTAGTAATTAGTTTTGCCAGCTAATTACAGACAGACAATTTCGGCGTGAAATCTGCCGGTTGGAAACCAATGTTATGCAATATCCGAACGTTTCAATAGCCATTGAATATTTGTTATAAAACAAGCTTGACGGAGCGCCGACGGAGTCTGAGACCCAAATATTACGATATAACAATTAGGTAACTTGAGAACCAATTTTACTAAGTAAGGTTCGTTGTAGGTATTGGATTTAGTTGTACTATAAAGAGCTATTATATTATAAATAGTTCCGGAGCGTATTCAAGAAAAAGAAACAAAAATATCTAATTTTAATATTTCCTCTTTAGTTTTCTTGTCCATATGAACTTTTTGACTACTTTTCCTCGTTGAGTTGATATAAATGTAATATCAATTTGATCGCTGAATGTACAATTTAGTGACAAATCGTTGGGTAGGTACATTATTGCTTATCTAGTGCTCTTACTATGGTGAAAAAATCTCTATGAATTCATACCTCGTTATTTTTATTTAAAAATAAAATTTGCCACCGAATTTTCACTGACTGATCACGTCAAGCGCATCATCAATCTCGCTAGCTTATCGATTGATCTTCGCGTGGTAGTGGCACTCATATACATGTCGCTATGAATTTTATTTTATTATTGGTGATTAATCAACCGATGTTGAATGTATGTGTCATTCGCTTTCCATTTTTAATTGCGCTCTCACATGTGAGAAATAATTAACCTATATAACTATTTCCGATAAATTAGAACTGTAAGTCTGCAACATTTTCTGCCCAGCTGTTTATTATATTGTTGAAGAGGACTTTGAGAGGTCACCTTTCAATGTTGTTAGGTAACTATAAGCAAACCTACATTACCATTTGTGTACCTACTTCATTCATAATGAAATAAACCATAAACAATTAAAACAAAGCATGTTTGCTGACCTTGAATAATTTAATTGTAAATACTATTAGAAATAGCACCGTATATTTGTTCAGTTGTAATAAATAATTTAAAAACTCGTCATTATTTTTTTTTTAATCGACAACCCGTTTTTATTAGCGTAAATATTAATTGGATTAATTAAAATTCAGTTTTTCAATACTGATTAGCTATCGAACTATTACGAACGGTGATAGGCTGACTTCATTGGTTGGTAACTAAATATCTGACGCTACCTACGGTTTTTCAGTTTCGTCAATCGCGCCAGACGAGGGATATGTGGACAGAAAAAAAGATAAATGAAATTTTCGATCCACTAAAAATGGTAATGGATAAACCACTGATAAAATCAAAGCATTATCGATTACCGGCAAATGAAAGAGCTCTACCTAGCTCAGAAGGGCGGATAGTCGCTACTTTGAACGTAGTTATCGTATTTAAATAAAATAACGGTTATTAACAACCAATTATGTCACAGTACAAAAGAGCCTTCTCCTGAACTAGGTAACAACCTGTATCTGAGTCTCTTTTTATCTTTTCTTTAATTTGTCGCTATTTTTTTATACGCTTTTATTTTTGTATATATTTATCGAATTTGAACGATAAGACTAGACTGGTTCATTTTGAATTATGTATCTATAAATAATAATTATTGAAGAAACTTGTTCTTATTGACAAATATGTCTTCTCATTTACAATAATTCATGCGTTATAATAAGACTTACGAATGAGATCACAAGGTACAAGTATGCTAATCTTCAGACATGGCATACATACCTTGAAATATACAACTGTTTGTTATTTATTTTATTGTTTAACAAAAGAATATTATAATTTAAACACCTTGGAATAAATAATATTATTGTAAAAAAAGTGTAAATTATGTTAAACAATTGTAGTTACTTAATTATTTCAACTGATTATAATATTTGTATGATGTTTATAAGTTTTTGTATAACTTTTAATTGTATTAAACCTCAAAAAGATACCTACCATTCTAATAAATTAGGTTACCAATAATCATCTTTTTATTTTTTATATTGATTATTGAGTTATCTTGTTTTTGTTAGATGCATGTCAAGATTAAAAAACGCTTTTATAGAAAACAAAATCTGATAAGAGTTACAATCCATTGTACATAAATAATAAATGTCAAATATAAGTATGGCATGTTCAAATACAATGTAGAAATGCAATTATTTTCAGCTTTAATGACTATGTCCTATATTATTTTGTACAATAGAATAATTCACACAATACTATCCATGTAATGTTATTGTTTATATTAATATGATAGCTCAATACTCAAAGGACAAAATATTTTTCCCAGTATAGTATTAAAATGAATAATGATGCTTAAGTAGCTCATTAAGAATACATTAAAGTATAAAGTTAATTATATTTAACATTCTCAAATATATTATGTGGTATTATTCAACTTAAATAATCATGGGTGAAACCAGTTATTCAACTTAAGTGGGCCATTAATTTGGCATTACTTAATAATACTTTCATTTAATATTGTATTTCATTAAATTTTGTCATGTAAAAATATGATTAATGTGTTCTAGTTAAGTTTGATGAGTCAGTGTAGTTTGTAAATAAGTAATGTGGACAAATAGTTGTAAAAAGTAATGCTGAAAAAGTATTGATGCTATCAGCTATCTTAAAAAAAATGATTCATGAAAATGTATGACAATAATTATGTTCTCACCTTCTTGGTACCAGGGCCGCAAATGTCAGGTCCAAACATGATTTCATAGGGAGATTCGCCGTGCATGTCCTTCTGCTCCAGTTTGCAGTCGAACACCTTGAGGTAGCCACCTCCACAGTCAATGTCCTGTTCATGTTTCACGGAGAACTGGACCACAAGAGGCTTGCCCTCGTTGTTGAAAGGCTTGAACTTGCGCGACAACGCGTAGAACCTCGCGTCCTCAGACGTCTGCAGACCTGATAAGAACCAGGACAGCAGAATTGTATAGAAGCTGTAGTAATAACAGTGGCATACTGACTCCCACCCTATTGTTGATTATTGCTGGTGTACAATTGAGTTCAGTGCCCTTGGCATGCTTAGTATTAGGTAATTTATTCAAACTATTAGTACTCATATGTTCATGTACAGATGAACCAATTTGATTTGAACAAAATTAATAATTCACTTCATTGTAAGTGTACAATGTGGTTCTATGCAAAATTAGAAGGGGACCGGTCGCCACCTACCTTTATCTTCTTGCTGGTCGTTGTAGAACTTTCCAGCGGTCAGCTTGAACTTGCCGAATTCTTTGCCGGGGTGTTCACTGTAAATCCAGTTGGATTCCCATGAGTCTGAAACGAAAACGTACTGTTTTAAAACAATACTCCCCAAAATAAACCGGCTACCGACAGATAATCTTGGAGTCAATCGATAGGACACGCGGCATCGGCAAGCCGGCACGGCTTGAAATATATTTTGTTGAATAAAATTGTTAAACTTACCATCAGGGAATTTTTCCTCGAAGAACACTTCACAATTTATTGATGAAATTGCCAGTAAACTGACAACAGCTAGCACTAGAGACTTCATTTTTGATTCACACAACCACCTTTGCGCTCAAAAGACAGGCCACGAATAACTTCAAAAATTGGCGAATTCTCTATTATTACTTCGACCGGTTAGTTAGCTTCAGAATTTTTCTATCTCGCTCTGATCAACAACAGTGCCAGTAGAGCGAGTGAGATGGGCTGAAAACGTAAACGTATTGGGAATTGTGAAAGTGAGATAGAACACAATTTTAACCTGATATATTTTGGTATGTGGGACAGGGACAAAAAATAGTATCTAAATGACGTTCACGTAAAATTACGACAGACAGATGGAAAGCATCTATTGGTGGAGCGTTAGCAAATAGGAATTGAACACACTGCACGAAATTAATGATTCAACCGGCGCGAAAATATGAACCGAAATTATTGCATATTCTCCACGAATATTTCTTGTCTTGTATTAATATTTTAAATATTTTTGTTAGTATTTTAAATGTATGTTATGTTATATTATCAACCTAGCTGATATTTGGTTTTATACATCATAGTTTCCGTTACTTTTATCATCGTGTAAGTTCATTCATAATACCGATGATAAAAATGTAACATAGCCGCCAATCACTACTGCACATGGCATCAGACAGAGATGAAATTAGAGAAACTCTTTAGTCAGAAAGAGAGGAGAAGTGCTGGTAATACGTGTATTACTATTGTCGTGGACTTTCCACATTAGTTGTTGTAGGGACATCAATAATTCTATATTGAATATAATATAATAATAAAACGCAAACACGTAATGTAAATAAAAAAGGAAGTTTTCAATGACTTTGATATTTTCACTTCAATATGGATACCTAGTCAAACCTTATTCAAAGAGAATTTAATTTTAGTGGTCCGCCCGGTCACTTGAGTAATTAATTAATCGGTTTATGCGATTAGAATACCTTCACAGAAGGTATCTATGTCGAATAGCAGTGGCTAGACAGGAAGGTCATAGGGTCATGCTAGATTATTAGTAACCTACATATTTTTTATAGGTTCCCTACCTTTCAAATCGAAGCTCAAAATAATGCCCAATAGGTTCAAAGTCTTTGTTGTGATGCGCCCTGCGATTCATCTTCCTTTTTGGTTGCAAGATAACATTAATTATAGGGCTATGGTCTATCCAACAAGTATCTAACCAATAGTCTTTGGGTCTATCACATTATAATATGGTTTACCTACCTAAGGTCACGAAAGTAAAAGTATTTTTTTATAATTGAATAAATTTATACCATAGATTAGATAATACTTACTACGGTTATACAAACGTTAGGTATGTTATGTATGAGTAACTTGATTACTTATCTAAAAAATATTCTAATTATTTTTTTCTTTTTATCAAGGTAGCAGATTAGTAGCTAATTAATTAAAAACTAGGCCAATATCGGTATGAAGATTATAAATAATTAAGTAGGTACCTTCGTACCTACCTACAATATAGGCTGTATCACCTCCTTCAGAATTTGCAAAAAAGACTTTATTTATTTTACGCTACACTGCAAATTTTATTGTTTTATATAAATCGCCAACCCGCAGTAGGGTAGCGTGGTGGACTATAGCCTAATCCCTCTCAAGTGAGAGGAGACCCGTGCCCAGCAATGGGACGGTAATGGGTTGATGATGATGATGATGATATAAATAATCTACCAGACCTTTTATAAATAAATTAATTAATACACGCTGATAAAGGAGTTTTATCTTTTAATTACATACCTGCCCCCCCACGGGAAAAGATCACGTCTTTTCCCGTGGGGGGTTTTAATACTTATTATAATTTATAACTACTCAATCGTAATATTATACAACTGGCTTATTAAGCAAATGATTCGCCTGAACGTGAATTCTAGAGCTAAACGATCTAGCTCATATACTAGTTCCAGGGTATGGGTCACTGTGACCCCAAGGCCTAGGGGGCCCCCCCCCCCCCCCCCGACTTGAAAGTTGGATACACCCAGAGTACTGGTAGACAAGGGTCTATCAGTACTCCGCTGCCTAGCCATTTACGGATACAAGCGTAATTATATGTTATGTGTGTTAATAATATTAAAATATGTATATACCTACCTAGTCATGTTACTCAACACGGCTTATCTAATCTCTGAAATGCAATTCACTCTCAAAATCCCATAAATTTTATGTTATCCAAACATTTTCAATGTTTATATGTAGTAGGTATATATGTGGCTTCGGAATCGGAAACATTCGATTTTAAACATTTCGGTATTATTTAGAATACCTACTGCATATTTTTCTTTTCATTGTTAAATTATATATTCAATAAAACAATATTAACGTTATGCAAATGGTTTATTTAAACTGTATTGTCTTTGATCTAGGTAGTTAGGTACATATCTGTATAACTAAATTTTGATGTAAACAGGAATATTGTTATAGAAGAGTTACATTACGAAGTAACTAAGTAACTGATTTATTAGTAAACATAACGCTATAACCCAGACGCTTTTGGCAACTTATTTGGAAACAAACATGACCTTTGGTATTGAAATCCAGCGTGGCTTCAGCTCACTAAATAATGATTAGTCCACTTATTTAGGAATAAAAAGGGATCTATGTACCTCTATCTAATAAGCTGAAAACTTGTATACACCTTCATAGGTAGATAAGTAGGTATTATTAAATGAATATCCTTGCTAATATTATAAATGCGAAAGTAAGTAATTCTGTTACCCTCTTCAATATTTTCATGACCTGACAACTTTTAGAATGCTAAAATGTGAAGTTGTATACAAGTTTTCAGTTTATTATCTATCCTTTCGAAGTTAATTAAATTACCTAATTATTTTTTTAAATTAAATTAAAGGGCTGTCTGGAAATTTTCCGCCCCTTTTCTAGTAGTATAAAAACGAAGTGGAACTTGATGCCGCCCCCTTTCGTATGCCGCCCGGGGCCATGGCCCCCTTTGCCCTCCGCCCCCCTACGCTGCGCTACTGAATGCCTGACACATTTCAAGTAAGCAAATTTTCACACAGCTCACAAGTCCCGGCGCGGTGGAGTAATTTGTCGACATCTCCGAAATCCCGAAACACGATTTATTTTGATCATGAATATTGTAAAAATACAACGTAATCCTTTTAAGTTTCTAAAATATTCGCCTTGACAATTTTCCTGAAAAAAATCGTGCTATGACCCTAGAAGTCCATTGACCTGTGTTAGAAATCAGCTGATACCTAGTTAAGTACTATTAGACGCTTGAATCGAGAAGGATCCCTCTTTACAAGGTACCGTGACGGCTATCCTATGGCTGGCCGGTAGCCCAACGGAAAGCAAAGGAAATAATAACATAACTTAGATGGTTCTCTTCGCCCACACCTATGAATAACTAGATAGGGAGGTAGGTACCTAATTATAGCAAATTTGAGTTAAAACTACGTCGTAATAAAAAAATCGTGTACCTATTTGGATGGTTTCGTGTTTATGTCGATAATACTTATGTAATTATTCCGTATACCTACCTATCGAACTCGCAAGGTCTTCTAATGCTATTGCAGTTAGTTACTCTATAACTTGGTAACGGTGCGGCAGGGGGTGCTAAGAATCCCCGGGTGACGGCAGGGTACCAACATCGCAACCTCAACCTGGCGACGTATAATGGACGCTCTCTGCGGCTGAACGAGCGCCTTGTTGAATTGGAAGTAGAGCTAAGTCGTATTAACTGGCACATCGTGGGACTGTCGGAGATCCGACGACAGGGGGAGGAAACGATAACCCTCGATAGTGGCCACTTACTCTACTTCCGAGAAGGACACCAACTATCCCAAGGTGGCGTCGGGTTTATGGTCCACAAGTCACTCAAGGGCAACATTGTGGAATTAGGCAGTGTGTCGGCAAGGGTGGCATACCTTGTACTTAAAATAACTGAAAGGTATTGCTTGAAGGTTATACAAGTGTATGCCCCAACGTCCGCACACCCTGACGACGAAGTCGAGGCCATGTACGAAGACATAGTTAAAGCTATGTCTCGTACTAAAACATTCTACACTGTTGTTATGGGTGACTTCAACGCCAAAGTGGGAGTACAAGAGAGTGGCGAGTCGAGAGTAGGTCAATTCGGCTATGGGCGCAGAAACCACAGGGGGCAAATGTTAGTAAACTTTCTCGAGGCTCAGGAGCTATTTCTTATGAACTCTTTCTTCCAGAAGAAGCCTCAAAGGAAGTGGACCTGGCAAAGCCCCGATAACGTGACCAAAAACGAGATTGACTTCGTTATATCTAACAAGCGCCAGATATTCAGAGATGTCTCAGTGATCAACAGGTTCGATACCGGTAGTGATCACCGACTGGTTAGAGGCACTCTGGATATAAAGGTCAAAATCGAACGAGCGCGCTTAACGGGGTCAACTCTTAGGCCAACGCTGCCCCAGGTCGAAGCTGTCTGCGAAAGCTTCCAGCTAGAGCTACAAAACCGATTCGCCATGTTGGAAACCACAGAGGACATAAACGACGCCACCGATGGCCTGGTACGTGTCATCCGCGTGGTGGGCTATAAATACTTTCGACCAAAGAGCAAAGGACGTAAGTCGGTACTCACAAGCGAAACTCTGGAATTGATGAGGAAACGACGAGAACTTATAAATGCCACACCGTCTGAGCGCCAGGTACTTAACAGGGAGATGAAAAAGTTGATAAGACGCGATAATCGACGCGCGAATACCCGAACTATTGAGCAAGCCATAGAGCAAAACAAAGGCTCGAAGGTATTCGCCAAGCTGCATACCTCCCGTTGTCACCTGACGAAACTCAGAACGTCACAGGGCACTACCGTCACCTCGAATCCAGAGATACTCGCTGAAGTCGAAAGGTTTTACGGGGACCTATACTCCCAAAAAACGTCCCCACCTCAGGCCCAACGAGTGGATGATCCGCGGGCCATTAGGCTTACACGCCACCGCACAGACGAGCTTCCCGACATCGACATGGGTGAGATAAGAATAGCTCTCCAACAGCTTCATAATAACAAAGCTCCGGGGGATGACGGGATAACGACGGAGTTACTCAAGGCAGGAGGAACACCTGTCTTGATCGAGCTTAGTAAGCTTTTCAATTCCGTCATCCACACAGGCATAACACCGGAGGCATGGAACAGGAGCGTGGTAGTTTTATTCTTTAAAAAGGGCGATAACACGCTCCTGAAGAACTATCGCCCCATATCACTCTTGAGCCATGTTTACAAGTTGTTTTCGAGAGTTATCTCGAATCGTCTTGCCCAAAAATTCGATGACTTTCAGCCGCCAGAGCAGGCCGGGTTTCGGAAAGGCTACAGCACCGTAGACCACATACACACCCTCAGGCAGATCATTCAAAAGACAGAGGAATATAATCGGCCTCTCTGCCTAGCGTATGTGGACTACGAGAAAGCCTTCGATACCATCGAGACCTGGGCTGTGCTGGAGTCTATGCAGAGATGCCTAGTTGACTGTCGATACGTTGAGGTGCTAAAATATCTGTACAAGGCCGCAACTATGACCGTCCAAGTACAAGACCAGAGCACAAAACCAATCCAACTGCGTCGCGGGGTAAGACAGGGAGACGTTATCTCTCCGAAACTGTTTACAAACGCGTTGGAGGACGTTTTCAAGACGCTTGACTGGAACGGACGCGGCATAAATATTAACGGCCAGTACATTTCGCACCTCCGTTTTGCGGATGACATTGTCATTATGGCAGAATCTCTGCAGGAGCTGGAGGTGATGCTAAACAGCCTTGGCGATTCTTCAAGGCGGGTGGGTCTCGGGATGAACTTGGATAAAACCAAAGTCATGTATAATGAGCATGTCATCCAGAGACCTGTATACGTGAATGGCGCTTACCTCGAGGTTGTGCAGGAGTACATATATTTAGGCCAAACTATTCAACTGGGGCGGCACAACTTCGAGAAGGAGGCGGCCAGAAGAATACGCTTGGGCTGGGCGGCATTCGGGAGGCTACGTGATATCTTTAAATCGTCGATCCCACAATCTTTGAAGACCAGAGTCTTTAACCAGTGCGTCTTACCCGTGATGACCTACGGAGCCGAAACGTGGACACTGACCAAAGGACTGGTCCACAAATTCCAGGTTGCTCAGCGTGCAATGGAGAGAGCAATGCTTGGGGTTTCTTTGGTGGATAGAATTCGCAACGAAGTCATTCGCCAAAGAACTAAAGTCACCGACATTGCTCGTAGAATATGCACGCTGAAGTGGAAGTGGGCCGGCCATGTCTGCAGACGGACGGACAGCCGATGGAGCAGACAAATGTTAGAGTGGAGACCGCGATTGGGCAAACGTAGTGTAGGACGACCTGCGACACGATGGACCGACGATTTGAAGAAGGTGGCTGGTAGCGGATGGATGCGAGCTGCCCAAGACCGGGATGGTTGGCGCTCTTTGGGGGAGGCCTACGTTCAGCAGTGGACGGCTATAGGCTGATAATGATGATAATGATGACTCTATTTCTATTATTTATTAGGACGTTTGTAACTACATACGTATAAAGGCGCAAATGTGTGTGCGAGATGTCAAACTATTGACACTTGGGAAGTAGAATAGCCGTTCTGTAAGTTGCACTAATATTTATTATTCAGTAGGTACTCTAGGTACCGAGTTTGTTTACCTGTAAAGACAATGAACGGTGTGTACATACCGCTACCGACCTCCTACCCGTTGACGAACGGGCGGCATTCCCGGAATTCGAGAATCTTACTACAAGATGTCGTAGTGACGTCATCGTGGTTGAAAGTCATACATACAACACAATGTATTAGATGACATTGCTGTGTCTTTGTTTACTAGTTATTGTTATGCTCGCAATACCCAGTGTTCCAATGCGGCTTAGTTCTTTTATCCTTCACATATGCAATAATAGAATACGTAAAAAACAATCTTATATTGACAAAGACCCGACCCGAAACAACGTATTTTAGAAAAACTTACTTCTCATAATATCATCACGCCTGTCATAATCAAAGTAATGGTCTCATGAATTACAGGTTCCTGCTTAAGAATCATCAAAACTT
The DNA here is from genome assembly GCA_905163465.1 of Craniophora ligustri. Taxonomy (NCBI): domain Eukaryota; kingdom Metazoa; phylum Arthropoda; class Insecta; order Lepidoptera; family Noctuidae; genus Craniophora; species Craniophora ligustri. The sequence goes on along the minus strand of LR990959.1, from coordinate 13,085,983 downwards.
GGCCGGCAAGGCTGGAAAGTCTTGCCGGCTCTTCTCCATAAGACCTAACTCTTGGAACCGTGAAACTAGTTTTGATAATTCATAAGCATAGAGTTTCCAGGGGAAACTCTATAGAAACTCTTTTATATTAAATAAAAAATATTTGATTTTGTTTTGTCATCCCCGCAGAGTTAGACTAGGATTGTACTTACTAATGTACATACAAATTTCACGGTTTATTTTAGGGCCAATATAGATGATGATGCAATATAGATGTTATAAATTTGATTGAAGACAAACAGGGTAGCTGTTGTAGTGCCATAATTCTAAATTCCCTAGCAACGCCCTAAGCCGAGGTTCAAATCCCAGTCGGCGGCCCTTAGCGGCTGTTGTTTAGTTTTAAGTTAAATCTTGACTGGAGATACTTTATATAATGTCCTTTAGGCACTGTTAAAACCTAATTTTAAATACAATAACTACTTAATTAATTTCAATAACAAGGTTTAATAAGGTAGGTACCTACGTTGATAAACATTTTAATATCATGAGAAATGAATTGTAAAGTGTAGAGTAGTGTGTGTACCAGGATGTATTATTTAACTCCCACATTCTATTTACATTCAGATGGTTAGAGAACAATCTTACCGGATCATTTGTTGAGAAACCACCATTGATTTAATAAAAACATCAATGGAAACCACTATTAAAACAATCAAAATATGCTGTCAATATTAAAATTTCCTTCAACAATATGTCATATGGTTGTTGAGATCATATCATCATCATCATCAACCCATTTTTGTCCCAGTGCTGGGCACGGGTCTCCTCTCATTTGAGAAGGGTTAGGCTATAGTCCACCACGCTAGCCTACTGCGGGTTGGCAGACTACACACGCCATCGAGAAAACCTCTCAAGCATGCAGGTTTCCTCACGATGTTTTCCTTCACCGTTTGAGCATGTGATAAATACGCACATATCTCCCGAAAAGTCAGTGGTGCGTGTCCGGGTTTGAACTCGAGACCTTTAACATCTCAGTCCACCACAACTCTTCCTCTGAACTCTCCTTCAGAGATCGTATAATCGATATCGAATATAGATTTTCGTGAAATAGGGAACTCTAAAATTATTTTAAATAAGAGTTTTGAACGTGGTTTGAAGTCACGAATGTCGCTATCTGTGTAATTAAAATGCTTAGTTGGTTCGTGTACGTTTCAAAATTTACTACACGGATTGAGCTCAAAAAACAACCACATTTAGCACAATATACAACCCGCTTCAAAGACGGTTTTTTTTCGCATCAATATTTTGTATTCTTCCTCATTTCTCATCCATATAACAACAATGTCCTAAAGACAGCAAATCGTGGCAGGGTACAGTTAATATAATAAAATAATATATTTAAAAGCTAGCTCTACATGTCCTATATGGCGTGCAGTAAACGCTTACCAATTGATTTTGTTTTTAATAGACATAAAACATGACATTATTGACACGCCGATGATACTACAGGTTGATTTTAAAATGGAATAAAATTGGTATAGAATGCATCTACAGATTCATTATCATATCAACCGGTAGACGTCTTCTACTGGACATAATATGTCCAGTAGTAATTAATCTTATATATAAAATTCTCGTGTCACAATGTTCGTTCCCGTACTCCTCCGAAACGGCTTGACCGATTCTCATGAAATTTTGTGAGCATATTGAGTAGATCTGAGAATCGGCCAACATCTATTTTTCATACCCCTTAGTGATAAGGATGTCCCATACCATTTTTTTTTAATTTTTCTCTGACAATTTTTTTTTGTTTTTTTTTATATGATTTGGGTTAATCCTACATTTTCACTCTTCTATCACCAACCCCTGAAATGTGGCAAAACAACGTTTGCTGGGTCAGCTAGTTATTTATAGATATAGTAATACCCCAAGGATTGCCACGACCGGTCCTGTGCCTTTCTCTACCAGCGGATTCCAGCGACTTTTACCAGGTTGTGTTGTCCATCTTGCCGGGGGCCTAACCACGCGACTTTCAGTATGCGGCCGACATTTATGAACCTTCGAGCCCCTGGCCATCCATTCTTCGAGCGATGTGATGTACAGATTACTTTATAATAATAAATAAACAAGTATATACATAATTATATTATGAGCATCCCTCCCTGACGGTTCAATCTTCCACTTTCGATTTTATTTGAAAAATTCCCTACTTGCAATAAAATATTCCATGCATTTTCCAAGCTATGTCCGGGTTGGAGACGCAGCTGAAGATTAATAGCAAGCGGAATTCAATTATTGGACACTTCCCAAAGTGTGGAATTAAATATTGAAGCTTCTGGTTAAAGATGTATGTTTCATTTATGGGAAGTTAAACCTTTAATTATCGGTATAGTTTAGTTATTTCTGCGATGCCAAGTTCAAATTACTTCATAAGGTAATGACTAATTACCCATTTACTTTCATATATTAATTATTATAATTGCATGCATTTTCCAAGCTATGTCCGGGTTGGAGACGCAGCTGAAGATTAATAGCAAGCGGAATTCAATTATTGGACACTTCCCAAAGTGTGGAATTAAATATTGAAGCTTCTGGTTAAAGATGTATGTTTCATTTATGGGAAGTTAAACCTTTATTTATCGGTATAGTTTAGTTATTTCTGCGATGCCAAGTTCAAATTACTTCATAAGGTAATGACTAATTACCCATTTACTTTCATATATTAATTATTATAAGGTCCTCGAAATGTTATGTAGACAATGAATTATACGGACACAATTACCAGTAACACAACAATTTAAAAGTTAACTTTTTTAATTACTCATCAAGTTTACAGATAACCATAGCGAATGCTTGAGTAAATAGCTTCAAGTCTATATTGAACAGGTGACAATGACAATGATTATGCATTTCGGTCGAATATGTTTACTCTTTATACAGGACAGTTCTAAGAATGGGATTTCAATGCCAAAATTATCTTTTATACAGTCTTAGACTTATACTATAGTCAGTTTTTCTTTGGATGTCATATTGGATATAATGTAACCATGAAAAAATAAACCTAATGTTTATGGTAATACAAATAAGTTGTAATTCGTAAGAATAAAAATAAACGTAGAGCAACGCAGTCGTCAAAAGCGAGCTTGCTCTAAAATAATAAAAGGACTGAATGGTTCAGTTAGTAATAGGACCGCATTTTTAATCCTACCTAATACCATTGATAAATCAATAATTTACTTTGTATTTTTCTTACAATTTGGCCTCTGCAATCCCATCACAAGAATCACCCTATATAACTACAGTATCCTTGAAACACAGCTCGACAAACACGGTAGTACCACGGTACAACTTAATTGAATAATTTATTGATATAACAAAAATATGTTCTGCACATGACGTGGCTATATAGCGAAGGCTTCCTTAAAATCGTAGTCATCTTTCTTCTTAAACGATGTTATAGTGATATTTTCTAAGACATCAGCCAGATTCACCGCCTGTTTTTCATTCCTCGCCTTTTTCTTTTTATCCTTCTTGAATTGCTGTTTCCTTATCTTATTTAGCTTGGTGTTACCTTCGATGAGCATTTCCGGGTCTGTTTTGGTTTTTTCGTTGGATTTATTCCCCTTGTCGAGTTTAGATCGTATGCTCACTGACTTTGGGAGAAGACTTGAAGAGTCTTCCCCGTCTACTTGCATGTCGTCTTCCAAAGCTGCTTTCACTGGTCCTGTGCTTGAGATCTGTGAATAGATTTTTTGAGTTATAGTGAGAAATATTCATGGTTAGTCAAAAGGCAAACGGGAATTATACAGACTGTGTATGGACACTAGCGACATCTGTTGAATTACCCGCATATTACCAACAAGAGACGTCGACATTTCAGTTTCATCGTCGGTCTAATTAAGTCTTGCTATCACGTCACGATTAAGACAGTAGCTGAACAATTAGCATGTGCATGCTATAAGGTTGCAAGTATGATGCAGGGATATATACATAATATATATATATATATAGACTATACACATGTATAGTCTATAAATAGTCGTTATGTTCTCTGGGTATTTGTATAAATTAGAATTAATATTCCTAAACGCATCCAAGAGACATGATAAATAAGGCCGCGTTTCTTGAAAAATGAAAGTAACCATCTTAATAATAAAGTTCACATTACCGTAATGCCTTCGACGCCGTTGTCATGCTGTGCAAGTTCGTTTATGGCCTCAGTCTCCATAGCTTCAAAGGAGTTGATATCGAATTCAGCTGCTATGGTCGACACTATCTTCGCGTCCACGTGGATTTCAGAATCAGGTGTTTCAGGAGGCAGAGTGAAGTACCTAACCTGTTAATTAAGATGATCCATTAAGTACATAATTGTTGGATCTTTAATTAAACTAGTGATTGCCAAGTGGTTGATATTGGACCATAATTAATTTACATTGTAAGTATTTTATGCATAATTAAAAAATATATGAAATTATAAACTATAAGTGTGGGAAATTTCATACTTAACAAATTCAATTTGTAAAAAGGGGTACAAATTTTTTCTTCACCTATTAATACATATACATGGTGAGTACATTATGCTTTATAAGTATTCTTCTTCTTGTAGAGTCAATGGTTATTATTATTATTATTATTATTATTAATGGTTTAACTTTTTTTTGAGTATCATGCCACCTCAATGGCGTTAGGTGTGACCAGATAAGAGATCGTCTCTCGTGCTGGTTTTATGGGACAAGGAAAACACCAACAGGTGCGCCATAATTTGTTCTGGATTACTGCAATCACATTGAGCAAAGTTCTCTAAATTCCAACTCAACGACTTTATACTTACATAACATCACGCTTGTCGTCCCCGAAAGGTTAGGCAGGGGTGTACACCGACGTTTCACCGATATGTTTTTTGGTCCCATGTAATAGGGACGAGGCTAATACCATTAACCGGGCACGAATCTAAACTCCGAGCTGCTACTGAGAATTTCATAGAAAAACCCAATAACACTGCTTAACCAGGGAATCGAACCCAAGACCACTTGCTCAGTCGTACTGTACGATCACTAGACCAACGAGGCAGTCATCATACATCTTCTTAGCTTTATAATTTAAATAGTATCTTATACCTTGCCAGTGTTCCAGTCATTGAGAAGAATCTTAGCGGCTGACTCCTGGTCCGGTACACCGCCCTTCTTGAACCTACCCATACGAGATGCCAGGTGTGCGAAGAATTCCTGCAACATATTTATAGTTTACTAGCTTACCCAGCCCATGTCAAAACAAAACATTTATACAAACGTTTTAAACATATTAATATATAACAAGCAGCCTCCCGCGGCTTTGCCCGCATGGTATATAGATAAAAAGTAGCTTGTGTTAATCCAGGTAATAAACTATATGTATACAAAATTTCATTCAAATCTGTTAAGCGGTTTTTGCGTGAAAGAGTAAGAAACATCCATACATCCATACATACAAACATTCGCGTTTATAATATTAGTAGGATAGTAGGACTAGACTGTCTAATTTAAAATCAATATATTCGGACATAATGACACAGCGCCATCTAGTTCCGAGCTAGGCAACGACGGTTGCGGATACTAGATGGTTGATACACTAATAAATAGTTTCTTTTTTAAATAAAATTATGGACATACTTTTGTTTATTTACATATTTTATAACTAGAAACATCCACTACTCAGGAACAAATGTCCATTGCTCATCACACAAACCCAGGGGCCTTAAACAAAATAATAATAACAACAACATTTATTTTTCTCATCACAAGCTAGAATTAATTAATTAACAATGTTAACAATATTGCTACATAAAACCCAACATTGTGAGAGACTGGTGCATGATGTAGGTTTTTTACAAAAGCCTGTATTACAGGTCACCAGGTTAAACGGTTAAACAAAATATTCATCCCTTGCAAGAATCACACTATCAAACTACACCATTTTCAGTTATAACACTTATAACTGTTTAACCGGAGATTTTGACACAGTTCCAAGCTAAGTAATGAGGATTACCTGTGGAGTATTAAATTCAGGTATACTGTAGAGTTCTGTGAGCGTCTGTTTGTTAGCTCGTTGCAGTATGGCAGCCGCGGGGGTTATGGGGTCCTTAAGGCTGGCCACACGCACGGCGTTCTTCAGGGCGACCGACGAGTCGGATTCAGGCCCCGACTGGAACACTATGCCAGGACTGTCGAGGATCTTGATCTTGGAGTCTAGTTGTACCGTTTGCATTTGTCTGCAAAGAAAGCAATGTATATAAATAAAAATGAGAATTGATCCCATTGTGATAAAAACTTTGATAGGTTCTTTTGCGTCGGCTTGCGGCTTGGACGAAAAAGGGAAGGAGAGGTATGCCCCATAGGGAGCCGTAAAACTTCATTCTGTCAAAAATTAATAGTAAAAATCAAATAAGTTTATTTCCATGGGCCTTAAGAAACATACAAAAAAAATTGCCTTTCTCGAGTTATGCGCTTTGCAACATTCATTTTTATTTATATAGATAGATTTCAGCTAAGCGTTCACTGCTGGAAATAAGCCTTCCCCAAGGATTTCCACGAGGACCAGCAACGCGCGGGCGCCACTTCTGGTGTTGCCGTTATCCATAGGCTACGGTAACCGATAACCATCATGCGGGCCGTAACCTTGTTTGCCGAATAAAACTGATGGTTACTTGTGGCATCCCTAAACCAAATTAAGCAGTTCTATAAGATACAGAGAAAGATTCCTAAAAGACTTACTTTGTTACACCTGGTGTGCTGCCAACATTGCATGCCTTGGATCTGTTCAAGCTGTTGATTATGGAGCTCTTGCCCACATTGGGCAGACCGACCACGCCGACCGTGATGGACGTCTTAATGCCCTTGTTCCGACAGTAGTTGCCGAGCAGACTCATTACCAACTCTGCGCCCACACAGGCTGATCCTGGAAATACATTTGACGCTTTAGCTAACATTGACATAATGGAATCTTTTACATGTTTGTGACACAGTAACGGCACGTAAATGCGGTTTATCACGTCTCAATTCAGTGGATTATAAACAGTGAAATGTCGAATATGACTGCGGAAATTGATGGTCTCTTTTTATTTTCTAACTCAATATTTTATTGAACTTCAGTTTGACGCCATTCTAAAACGATTTAAAAATAAACCTGGTTGTTGGGTAAAATAAAGCATACGCCTTGAGACTAACCCTTCATCTGCTTCTCTTTAACAACATGTTTCATTTTCCTTGTTCCTAGATTGTGCTGTTGGTCCTGTGTGGAGGCCTTGAAAGGCACAGCTGGTGCAGTCCGGCGCAGGTACTTGAGCCATGCCTCGAGGTTGGTGCGAGGAACGAGGTCCGCTTTGTTTAGGACTAGGACAAGACGCTTGCCAGCCTCACGGACTGCTTCCTCAACTTGAGCACAGCGAGTACCTGTGGATATAATAAATATAAGGACATTATGACACAACATCCTCTAGTTCTGAGCTAAGCAACAACACTTGTGTTAAGGATACTAGATTGATGGATATATTTTTTGTAAATACTTACATATTCTACATAGAAACATCCATGACTAAGGGATTCGAACCCAGGACCATTTTATACTGCTGTGCTAATAAGGTCGTCAATTTAAGGCAAATTAGTTTGATAAATGACTGATCATGTGTATGACAATACAAATAGAATTTATTCTACTACTATACAATTAAAAAATTAAATATGCAAGTTATTGGAAGTAAACAAGGTTTAATAGCAAAATAGTAAAATAAAAAAGCTAGACAGTAGCTTTATAATCTTTTGTAATATAAGTATAATGATATACTGACCTAGCGGATCTCTGGCGTCAACCACTTCCAAAATAACTTCTGCTTCCGATATGACCTTCTTAAACTCTCTGTAGTAAGTTTTTAGTGAGTTTTCTTGTTTCCTGTCCTTTCCAAACTCTACATCATCGGAAGCTTCATCACCTTTAAAGGCATCATGGACTTTACCTCTAGCTTGTGCATTTTGTACCTGTAATTGAAGAGATTATTTCTAATTATAACATTACAAAACTCAACAGTAGTATAATATTGTTTAGTAACTAGGAATACCCATCACCTAACCTATCTATGATAAAAATAAAACACACTCGAGACACTCTATTGAAAATTACTGAAACTTATATTCCTATGCCTATTGCAACAACATGGCAAGACTACAATATTACGAATTTTTTAAACTTGCTTCATAAACTAAAACTAGAATCAAGATACCATTTTTAATTTTAGGTAAAAAATAAGCAAAACATTCAAGTTTTTTATTTCTCTTTGAACACACAAAATGGCTAGGAAGTATCATTTAATGCATCCTGCTGTAATACTTATTACAGGATTTGTTTTAAGAGAATCATAGCATACTTTAAAACTTAACTACTAAAGAGGGGTATGCAACAGTAATAAATTCATCATCAAAGAAGAGAAGTTACTTACCAGTGTGTCTATACTGACTTTCCCATTTTTCTTTTCTTCCATTTTCTTTTGTTTTTCAAGTTTAGCTAAGTCTTTCTTTTTCTGTTTTTCTTCCTCTTTATGTTTCTTTACAGCTTCTACTTCTTTTAATATGTCATCTTTAAATGGGCAACCATTTGGAATTTGAATAGGCTTAGTTTTTTTAGATTTAGGGTTCTTTTTTGCTTCTTTCTTCTGTTTCTTGTTGTGATCCCTTACTTTTTTCTCAATTTTATAGCGGAGACGAGCTGGCTGCCTCTTGGATGGTTTCTCTAGAAAATCAATTACAATTTTAGATAGTGAAGAGGTATCTGTGAGTAATAATATCTAAGTGATCAAACACCGCTGTCTACATCTAGTTTCGCTATGTAACGATGTGGAGATATTTAACCACAAATATATTATTGCATTATATTACAAGCACAATAGCAACCCCTGCGAGTAATCACTCATAGATTACTTATACATCTAGAATATTAGTATTAAAAGGCTAAAAATATGAAAAAAATGATAAAAAAACATATTGCGGTCTCGTGTTATAATCGTAAAATGTTACTTACTCAATTTGAACTTAGCCATTGTATAATATTCTTATATGTATAATTAAACAATTCCTATAAACTCTTGATAGTGCAGTAAACTCTGCTTATTTTTATTTTTAACAAATCAACAGTTCACGTTACTGAACATAACCACATTTTGTTAATTTTTTTTTATAATATAGTGAATTAGTGAGCACCTTCAACATACTATCGTATCGTATCTACCAATACTTTACATGCTTTCTCTGTTTCTTTTGTCAAATATACTATGCTATCTCGTTTTAGCACGGCAGGTAATGCCCAAAAACCAATATTATCTAGTATCTTAAATGGAACGTTTAAAAGTAGCATGGCAGCTGTCTTCTGTCAACGTAATGTCAAAATAACAACACGTGCTTCGTCGATGCTATAGACTATAAAAGATATTTAAAATTTTATAGATTAGCTAAAATTGAATTCAATCTAGCGCATATACTGTGTGGAAGGAAGCTTCTCAAGCTTCAAACTAGTTTTTGCAATAAAAGTAACTAAAAAAATATATTTTTGGTGTTTATTTGTGAAATTAGAATTAGGACATCTAGAACATACGACAATATTAATAAAACTTCTCGACCGAAGAATCAAACGCAGGATCTCCCTCTCGCTCAGTAGTCGCGGTTGCGCTATTCCACCATAGAGTACCTAGACTAATTTACATACATACATATTACCGTTACGCCTGTCGCCCCCAAAGTATTAAGCAGAAGTGCACTAAAGTACACACACATTTTGCCAGTTAGGTTCCCTTTAATAGGGGCGATCCTATTGCCATCAACCAGGCATGAACACAAACTCCGAGATGCTACTGAGAATTATATAGAAACGTCCAATAACACTCACTGCTCGACCTGAGAATACAACCCAAGAGCTCTTGCTCGGTAGTCGTACTTACGACCATCAGACCAACGAGACAGTTACTATTATTTTTAAGTATTACAGGATGGCACAAAGTCGTAGCAACGAGAATTATCTATATTACTGAATGCCAGGCTGCCAGCCAAATATGTTAAGGTTTCGTCTTTGTACACGATTCATCATCATCATCATCATCATCACACCATCAGCCCATATTCGTCCACTGCTGGACGTAGGCCTCCCCCAGTGAACGACACAGAGCAGGATCTGCGGCTCTTCTTGTACACGAATAGTTTGTTAGAATTATATGTCGAAATTATAATCTCGAGTGTATCATTGTATATAAACTAAAAAGTTATGTCACAGTAAAACTATTTACACCTAAATAATTAATTGTTAAATCGATAAAGAGACTATATTGGTGTTATATTTTATGTTACACAGAATAAGTAATTTCTTCGTAATTAGTATTATTTTAGTGAACAGTATGGTCCTTAAAGTGAGACCTCTTGAGCGGGCGAAATTTATATCTATCTGGTGTTTCGCTTACCATCGTAACATATTATTGTGTTGTATATAATAACTACTTATAACTATAGCAACCGCACAAATAACTACACTAAATTCACAAGTTTGTTAATAAAATATTAGCGTACTAATACTAATTAGTTTAGATACCTTTCGCCTTTCTCTTCTCTTCATGATTATGGATACTGTATAACTACATTAAATACTTGCCCTAGTTGTAATATTATACGTCTACATATCTGTTTGTTTCCCAATTAAAGTAAATAAAAAATGAACAAGTAACTAGGTATATTATAATTATATAGTCTACCTAAAATTTGGGGAGTACGGACTGAAATTAAACAAAAACAAAACTAAAACTTTAATAGCATCCAAATTTTCCAGCAGTAACTAGACCCATCATACTTTATAACACACAATTACAGCAAGTCACCAGTTTTAAATACTTAGGAAGTCAAATAACGCATGACTCTAGATGTTCACCTGATATCATGGCAAGAATTGCAATGGCCAAACAGGCATTTAACAGAAAAAGGCATTTATTTACAGCCAAAATAAAAACCAGTATCAGAAAACGTTTTATAGAAATCTATGTCTGGAGCATAGCACTGTATGGCTGTGAAACTTGGACAATGACACAAAGGGACTGAGAAAGGTTAGATGTGTTTGAAATGTGGTGCTGGAGGAGGATGGAGAAGATCAGTTGGACCGAAATGAAAACAAACGAGGAAGTATTAATGATTGTAGGCGAGAAAAGACAGCTGTTAAGAACCATAGAGAATAGGAGAGGGAAGATGTTTGGCCATTTGATACGACACGACGACTTCTTTAGAACCATACTAGAAGGTAGAATTGAAGGAAAGAGAGGAAGGGGAACACCTAGACGAAGTTTCGTTGATCAAGTGAAGGAAAAAGTGGGAATCGAGTCGTATCAAGAAGTCAAACAGAAAGCAGGAGATAGACAACAGTGGCGATTGCTCCACCGACAAGAGCTGAGCTTTTAAATTAATAATAAATAACCTAAAACTTGAAGGGTTAGGCATAGGAGTACTAATATTGTATCCTTTTGATGGCCCCGTAGTTGGCAGATTAATTACTTTTATAACACAGAATTGTAATGTTAGAATCTATGACGGTGTGCCAAGCAGGTGTTAGTCCAATAGTCCGTGGTAAGACGGACCCAGCCATCTTTACTATGCAATTTTGATGCTATGTATGTTATGGTTTCTACCTCAATCGTCTTTAGTAAAATATAACATAAATATTGAGTTGAAACGGGACCCGATTTTTAGTCATTTGATATTGCAATGTATTTAAACAATAAAGGTTATAGAGAAGAATGTCTTATGAAAATACTTATAATTATGGTTAAGCTTATTTATTTATAGCCTGGACAAAAATATATTGAAAAGGTTATTTTATTTTAAACTTGGCCTATAAACGAACAGCTGTGATATAAAATACAAAAGCTTTGAAAAACCAACTTATCCAAACAGGTTAGGTACCTTATTATATAATATAGGTAATAAACATAATAAAATTATTTTCTTATATCCAACGAGTAGGTCTTTGCTTATATCATATATTATAACTTAACACTTCCACTAACTAGGTACATACATCTTAGTTCAGACATTTGATTGTTATCCAATGATTCCATTACATCAATAATATCAAAGAAGGTACACAATACCTTCTAACACATCAAGGAACGAGGTTGAACCAAATAAGTAAACATCAAACATTTGGTAAACAAAACACGTCGTGGTTCATTCATTGTGGATATCGTGAATGAATTTCCTTGCGGGGTTATGTGAGGCGGTTGGCGACGCCTTATGACTATGACGGCTTTGTTCACAAGCAGCAGCTGCGCTTTGCTCGCGAAACGGTCGCTTGTACCTGAACAGGTAACAGAAGCAACAGGTCATTTCTCCGGGTAAGGGGAGCGCGCCTACCGGCCGTCGCCGACTCGACCGTCGTCGCGGACTCGCGGCCGTCCCCGTCCCGCCAGACAGTCGCGTTCTGTTCTCCAAAGTGACGGCACGTCGCTACACGCGCCCGCGCGCTCCACAAACCGCGATATATTTCGAAGTACATCGCGCAAGTAATGTGCGCGAACGCACACCTCGATAATCCGTTTGTCGGCAGTCAATCGTGACAGTGCAAATGTCTCCCAGTTTAGAAGGGATCATGTTTAACAGAAATGCGAACCTGTCGGCGCGCCGACCGTTGTTGGCGGAACCGCAAAAGCCTCTAATGGTTCCACCACGCGCGCCTCCCCGCGACACTGGCCCGCATCGGCCCTTGCCTGCGCCTAGGAACCTGCCTACAGATTATCCTTACGAATACCGACCAAATTATTGGAAACCATCGAACGTCGAACTCGAAAGGCGATTGCAGGAGACAAGGGCACGCGAGAAAGTTGGATACTTTCAAGACAAAGTTACGCCTCCAGAACTGAGTTTAGATCGAAGGGAAGCGGAACTTGTGTTTAGGTTCGATCCGCAGGCGTCCGACGAATACCTTTCAAGTCAGTATCGTGCTCCGGTAGTACACTACGCGAAGCCCCCGTCTCCGGCGAACGGGTTCGCTGCCCGTGTGCCCGAGAGAGACGGGCCGTTCGTGTTCGGGGTACACAGTCCCAGCCAGTTCCCGATTTCTCGGCGGGAGGATGATGACTACGACTACTCTGAAGTGGCAGAAGAAAATGGTCGCACTGTGATACGGGACGATGTGTCTGAAGACTTGAATTGCTGTGATAAAGTGAATGAGTGGGCGGTCAAGGACAAGAAAAGCAGACGGACTTTGAACCGAATGTTTCAGATAAAAGATAGGAGGAAGGTGAAAGGTGGGAAGAAAGAGAAGATAAAGTGTGTGTTGGTGGGTGATGGGGCTGTGGGGAAGAGCTCGTTGATAGCTGCGTATGCGCAGGACACGTTCCGGGAGGAGTATCAGCCTACAGCTTACGACACATTCAACGGTAAGATGCCTAACATGTAAATAATATAAGTAGTGATAAGGATGCAGGAATTATTTGAAGAAACTGGATAGAATAATGCTCGAGATAAAATAAAAAACAAAGAAGAGAGCTCTACGGGCCGGTTACTTGCGTGACTTATCGCGAACGACCCTGATTTGTTGAGATAATGAGTGATTACCCCTAGAATTATCGTCTGACGAGCGATCGTATCGTTAGCTGCATTTCATGATATAAGTAATGTGTTTTGTTATTACTATTACAAGATAAAAATATATAATCGTCAAAGAAATGAACAAACACAATAAAACACATGTTTCTTTTAGGTACATTGATATACACATAATAAACAAACTTATAAATCATGAACATGCAGTGCTTGAGTGTACAGAGTTACTGACTGTTTAGAACTATCTAAATTTAACTATTGCCATATAAATTTTATTTTTATCTATTTTACTTCAAATAAGCTTTCGTGCAAGGAGGGTCACTTCACTTGGTTGATATCCTGGTTAGTCTGTTGTTGACAACAACATTTACTGGCACGTAAAAGATTCGTAGGATATTTGACATTGACAGTTGCGTGTAGTTGCTCCTAATTTTCAACCGGCTTCTGCTGTTGCAAATCGGCCTCGAGTGCAAGTAGCTTAGGAAGTACCTAGTGGTATACATGTTTAACTGATTCAGTTCTTAACTTCTACGCTCTGTTTAACTCATATTTTTTTATTAAATCTAAGAACATACAATACGGACTGAATTACGTATTCAGCGATCTTATAATCATGCTCAGCTAGTAAGCACATCTTGCCTCACGTCAACACTAAAACTATTAAATTTAATTAGGTACATCATAAGACTTTTCTGTAAATAAGAGCAAATTCTTAAATATCAGGTGAAATGAATCTATTCTCTTTTTACTTTCATAGTAAACAGGCATAAGAATACCTATGTACCTGTGTATAAAAATGGCACGTGGTAAAATAACTTAATTACAAATTAATATTCAATGCGTCACATACATTGATAAGAGTATAGTAGGTATGCAGGAGTTGTTAAAGCGAACATGGAAATTTAAAAATAAGTTAAGTCGGTACAAAATAATGTACGAGATTGTTTACTTTGATTACATTACAAAGGAAACTTCCGAGGTCGCTATTCCGGTAGATTGGTCGATGTATTCTTTCTCATTTGAAGTCTCCCAGCTGGATTAATAAAGTCTTTCCGAGAACGATGTTCGCATAATACCTACAAAAAAGTGTCAACAACAAAAATTTCCAGCTTGTTAACAAAGGGGAGAGGAAGAACATCGTAAAAATTGCGTAATAGCACTTATTACCTTTTGCAATGTGGATGACATAAAAATCTCAGTTGCAAGGCCCTTTAGATGAGTTTAATACTTATAATGCCTACTATAATAACCCTTTTTAAACTTACCACATCCATATTCATACATAAATGTATTAAATAAAAATACACAGCAGGAGTCAATGACTCGTCCAGACATTTTCTGTTGGCTTATCAACAAAAGAAACTTGTTTTTAAACATACGTACCAATAATGTAATGCCGTGGTCGGTTTCTTATTTAAAATTCTTGTTACGCTTTCTCATTTCAATTTATAACTGGCATTCAGAAACATTTTGTTCATATTACATAATTGTATCATTGTTTATTTTTAAGACCTTGGAAAAATAGTGCCTATGTAGTTTTGCTATTCAAAGTAAGATAGATCGCAACCTGATAAACTTTAAAGAAAAAAATATAAGTACCTCTACCTACCTACACTAATTTTAATGTTGACAGCTGTCATTGATATCTGAGTTTATTAGCACAGTATACATACTACATAGTCCAATAAAAAACACCAATACCAATAGCTTAGAGTACCTCAAAATCTCTCATCTCTGCTCTATTAATTATCTAAGTATAGAAAAGCAACTTAGAGAACATCTGGAACGTTTTATAAACTGTAACAAATCAGTGTTCTGCGTATCGTAATCCCAAAAGTCATGACATATATTTGATTTTGCCAGAAATTGCAAGCATAACTATAAATCCAACAACTAACGTTGTGTTCTGTTCGTGTTTATCGCAAAACTTGCAAACAACCAAACGTACGATCGAAAATTAATAGCTTTATAAAGCACAGATGGTAAATTCCTGTGCAATCTAGGTACTAACTGTACCTACTTACTTTGTTTATACAATATGCGTGAGGTAATAGGTATTTATATTTTCTCATACAAAGACCTACTTAGTTGTTTTTAAATTGTACGAAGAGGTAGGTAGCGGAAAAAAATGTTTTTTGTGTCATTTGTAAATTCCAGGGCTTTTGTTATGAATAAGGATAAAAGATTAAAAACTTACTAGCTTATCAGTCGCCGAAGCAAATAAAATTAACAAATTGTCTACCGGATTCATAGGTCTGCCCTTACCCGGTCCAGAATTTGCTATACTGGACCACAGAGTAGAATACGTGAACTTCTTCTAACTCTAAAACAATAATAAACCATTTTACTCTGCGGCCTTGAATAGAATCGTGAAGTTCGTAGAATATGTTTTAGAATGAAACAGAATGAGTTGATTAATCGTTGTTGTACGTCTACATAATATACTATACGGAATAAATAAACAGAACAATTTCTTAGGAAAATCTAACATGTGTGTGAGTCATAGTAATACTCAAGAATCAGTTTTGTATCAGTTTTTAAACGCAGGTGTTGCCTAAAATGTATTTCTGTTGCAGTATTTATGTACATAATAAAATTATGTAACATTTTCCAAAGTTACGTAAGCAAAAGTAAATGCCTGTGTTAGTAAAATCTGCACAGGATATTATTATGTAGTTCAGTTTATCTACACCTTCAACTGGACTGACATGTAACGTACAGGAGGGGCTCGGACCTAAGTAATAAGGACGCTGATCTGTAAGGTCTAAGGCCTGCCAAGGTCAATCTCCGGATGGGTGACCATTCTGAATACATAAAGACTGCTCTGGGCCATTTTAGACTTAAAATATCGGAGTTTAAGGACATGTCATGTCACATGCCGTTGGCTTCTTGTAAAATACTAGTACATATTCCACATCTGAGCAGACTGGCAGCCATATTTTATTCTATAATTTAATTGGGTAAACATTATGATGAGGATGCCATGATGTGCAGCAGTCCTTTCATAAATAGTGTTAAGATTATTTCTTTGCATTTCAAACGTCAAGGCTTTTCGTATTTTGCTGACTTCAAGCAAGTACGAATGGTTTGAAGTGGAAAAAATCGCGATAAGATACAGCAGTGTTAACATATTAATATCATTTTGGTTTCAATATTGCCATTATAAGTATGGTAGTACGGTGGCATAAAAACAAATCCGGAACTAGGTGAATTTAAAAATCCACACTTTTTCGACTTGTGAAATAATATCTTGATTTTAAAATGAATTTAAATTATGAAAAACTTAAGATTTTCCGATGAGACTGTTGAAAGAAATTTACGGATATAAATACATGATAGATATGAATAGATATACAAGATATAAGTACAGTGTAATCTATACATATACATAATATATTGACGCGCATAACTGGCGAACGACTGAACCAAATTGGATAATTCTTTTTTGCTTTCGTTATTGTCAGGACAAGATTTCTACAAAAGTTTCGAAAATATTCACGAAAAACAATACGCAGTCGGTACGAACATTTCTAGTCCAGCTAGTAAGTCTATAAAAGTATGTAATTGAAGTAGCAACCTATAATGAAAAGGCGGCGACATCTTCAAGTAGTTTTGTCTCACTGTATTTGAGTGCAAAGCCCGTCACGTCATAAACGTGATAGCTTATCTTGTGAGACATAACACTTCTGCGAACTGGAAATAAATGCATCCTTGAATTGAATGGCTTTATTATGGTTAATATAGGTACGGAACAGTCTTATTGACACACTCTTATCATCATCGATTTATTGAATGAAGTACACAACTGACATTATTCTGTTAAATATAATGTAATTTATTATTTATACTGTATCACATTTATTTGCTTATTTTTCCGCGATGAATGCTACAATATATTAATATGGATGATTAACAACCATTGCGGTAGACTACTGTTATTATAAGCGTAAGGTTCTAAAAGGTCTACCGCAAATACAGTTCTAATTTCCAACGGACGTAATCTGCGCGTTTTTAAGTAACTTATTTATTAGAGACAAAAATAGAGGGAGAGAAAGGGAACTATTTGATAACTTACTTCATAAATTAAAAATATAACAGCCCCCGAGGTCTCGATCTATGTAGATATCTTTAGAAAAAAAAAGCCTGAGGTTTCTACATTGAGCCCTTGCCTTACAAAATGTTGTACCCATCGTTTTTTTTTTCATTAATATAATAGCAAACAATTCGTACTCTGTCTGATAGAAAGAGGTAACCGTTGTATATAGGCACTAGCAACACCATTATCTTTAATGCGACAGTACAGACGCGCCTTCACTATTTACAATACAGAAGAAACTAATAAGAATACTGATTAACATCAAAGACACCGACTCATGTAAACCACACTTCAAACAACTAAACATCTTAACACTAGTCTGTCTCTATATATTTGAAATTTGCAAATTTGTAAGGAAGTACCCACAATTCTACAGCAAAAGAGAAGACATTCAAACAAAAATCAAACTTAGACATGGAAATAGACTAAATTTACCAACTTCACGGTTAAAAATGCACTCCTTTAGTGCATTTGTTACGTCCATTAAAATCTACAATAAATTACCTGAATACATAAAAAACACAGAATCAAATAATATATTTACCAATAAATTAAAACGATTTCTCTTAGATAAAAGTTACTACACAATTGACGAATACCTCAAAGATAAGTTCCAACTAGGGAAATAGGGATAATTAGATTAAACAAGCAGTATCTACTTAAATATATTTATTTACCTTACTCACCATGCAATATCTTTAATTACTTACAAACTATTTGATTAAAATTACAGCAAATATATAAATATATATATAAAATAAATAATAACAATTAATACATAATCTAGAATATAACTATTAATAATAAATAAATATATGAATATTAATAAATTAAATGAATATAAATCTACACTTAAATAATACCTACCTACTTAAATATCTAAATATCAGATCTTCCTTTACTTCAATATATTATGTTTTTAAAAAGCGCTCTTCATCCTCTCCTCTAAAAACTAACTTGCTGTGCCCGACAGGGTCCATAATTGTTTCTCTTTAATTTTACCCACCAGCTTTTGTATACATTATGGGATGCAATAAAGTTATTGAGTATTGAGTATTGACGTCTAATTTGCCTAGACATTCACTTGATTTCACTGGCTATTGGCCCTTCCAATCTGGATCCATAAATGTTTACACTACAGAATGTTTGGCAATACTGAAGGTACTGTGATTGGTTAGCCCCCAGAAGACAACATCATTCTTAAAAAAATATCATATGAAAATGTCACCAGTTATGTGGCGCTGCCCTATCTGTATGGTCAGTAAAACATGCCCAGAATACATTAACAATGTTTCAAGACAATAATTTTGTCCTCCATAGGTCTAGTGATAAAATTTAAATGCATTAATAGTGTAGCTTTAAATATCTATTGTGCCATTTGAGTATTAATTTAATGGCAACTTACAATGGTAGGCTTAAAGTTTAATACTTATCTTCAAGTACTTAACCTTGTGTTGTGCCTAATAGATATTCGATTAAAATTCAAATCACGCGCGAACTTCGTATGACAATAGAATATTATTACCTAAAAGTATAAAAAAAGGGAATTCTCACCATACCTGCGCGTAGGTTTGGGTTGTTGACCCTGTTTAATATGTAGTCTCCAGCACCGAGACCAATTAATGTTACATCGCCATTGGGATCTGAATACAGAGTGGAACAAAGAGTTTGACATCAATTAATCAAGAGCATATATTCAGGATACGGCTTTAATGAAATAACACATTCAAACATACTCGTAGAAAAGAAAAAATACTTTTATATTCCATCATCAATTAACCCTATAGCGTAAATACAATAGATATTTTTTTATTCTCTGGAAATGAATTACATAATTAATAAGATGTTTGTACTAAAATATAGGTTAATCGTCAACTTCACTAAGATTTGATGCGTTTAAAAATAGTTAACAATTGTATAAACGTATCTACGGACCTACCTATTAAATTGGTTAATGGATAAATAGCCCGAAGGTATAATAACAAAATCCATTCATTCCAATATGTATTGTTAAATCCGTCAGGCTATGTACCTTCTAGAACTGAAGCCATTTAAGGCACTGTTTGTTTATGAATAACAAAGCTAAAGAAAATTTACTATTATAATCTCTTCTTTGTTGTTTCACTCTTGAAGCACCCGTCTTCTTATAGATGTCGGTAATTAGAAAGCTCATCCCTTAATAAATTCTGCAGTTACTCACAGCCGAAATAATGACTGAAAAAATAGATATGAACGTAAATCCATTACATGTTTGGTTTCGATTGTCTGTTGAATGTTTTACCTTCCGAGCGATCTGACTCTATCGAATGGCATTCCTGTCAAAAAAATCAGAACATAAGTCTGAACTATAGCAGGCATATTATTATGAATATGTTCCTAAGTGTTATTTTATCCTAAAGCGATATCAATGACTAATAATTTACCGTGTAGGTAAAGGTACTTCTTACTAGCTCTAGACAACTGTGCAGACAACTTGCCTGCTTTAACAATATTTCTTTAAATAAGTAAAATAAGCAGCCGGTAAGTACATTTACTCCGAAGAACAGTTATTATATTATGAGGAACATTGAACTATTGTTTTGTCACTAGTACTTCTGTACTTAAAGGATCAAGGTTTTGCGTTCTTGAACACTAAATCTACCGACATTGATGACAGTACAATTTTCCGTGTCAGTTCAATTGTTCGCTAACTTTATTTCCGCCATCACGCATCCGGAGCGATAAGTAATTTATTTAAGGGATAATAATTGAGGAAAACTTGTCAGTGGTCGCTAAATCCTTGGTTTTGGCGCTAATAGCATTTAGGAGACGTGATCCTTTAGAGAAATATTTAGAGTAAATATAATCCATTAATATGCATAATCCATAAATTGAAATCTTAATCCAAGATACTGCAGATTATATTAATATACTTCATATTAATTTCAACTTGATATCCAACCGCATCCTGTGGACTTGATGGATAGATAGGTAATTCTTATTGATTCAATAAGGGCGAAACTTTTATCTTGAAGTGTGTTCAGTGTTACCCCAAAAATGATGTTTGATGCTTAATGTACCTAGTTTTCATATGTACATATACATACATGTATACATATATTTCATATATGTATATTTAGGCATATTATGCATAGCACATTATATAGTATCCGTAAGTTGAAGATAAGACCCGCTTTCTAATAGATACATTACTTATATGCTTTTAATGTAGTCTATGTTAATTCGATGTGATTAATCTGTTGTAGATAAAATGTTTAGCTTTTTAAATTTCCCATATTTTGAAATAGGATCGACTGATTGCTGTGAATTTATTATAATATTTTAGTTTTTGAAGATGAGTTCTTAAGAACATAAATAAACGCAGCTTTGCCGCTATTATTTGCTCTCCTTTTATAAGGAGGAAAGGAACAAGGATGCTCCCGAAGTTTTTTTTTAAAGTTACAGACCTTGGTACCCGCGGCAACGTACTTTGTATGCCTAAAACTAAATTGAAGTGTTTAAAAACCGATTAAGTCGCCGTATTGTGTCTGTCTTTGACAAAGGAGTACTCCATCGTCGTCCGTGGTCGTCAAGAAACCCATAAAAGACAAATCCCTTTAACGGCACTTTGTTCAGAAGCCACAGAATGTAAGAGTAAGAACACAGTGAAAGTCTGTGGCGCCTCAACATTTTCTGCATTATCGTCATTTTATTGAATGGCCATTTAATTAAATATGTCTAAAATGTATTTTTTGGTGCCTTTGAACGCAACAATTGTCATAATCATGACTTGTAATTAATGTTGAAGACACACATTATCCCTACCTAGTTGTGTTCGTAATATAATGGCCTAAATTTTACTCAACAGATTTTCACATAAATCCCTTTATTGCAAGACTTATTAAATACATCGTATATTTAATGACGCAGTGTATACGAGGCCCATTAAATAAAAATGTGGCAACACTGTCGTAAGTTTGGTAATGGCATGATCATATCAGATGCTAATGACTTCACGCAAATTGAGTTTGCAGGCGTAATAGAGTATGACATAATTGGATTAACTTGATATTGCAAATCCTATTGGAACATAGTATATTTAGAATTAAGTATACCTAACATGTACATATGTATTTATGCTCCTATACGGCATGATGCTATATCATTCTCGAAAATGACAATATTGGCTGGTTGGCGGTGGATCTATGGTGATCTTGTCATTAATTCTTTCTTTTCCAAATTCTTAAATCTAAACAATGCTTGTAAAATAAATAATAATACAGTATTACATACCGACATAACGTGACCAGGCGTACAGAAACGGCGAAGATGTTCCGCGTAAAGACAATGCGATCATAAAAACATTGGCTATGCTAAACACACAGTTATAGCTTATCGTGATAGTTTCCAGGAAACACCACCATAGCATTATGTCTGCATGTTAATGTGAAAGTGTCAAGACAATGTACTTTCGCCGGCTTCTACATTTGCATGCGAATAATCTTAGGTTTAAAGAACTGTGGCCATTGAAAGTAGCTAAGTCTAACGTCGCGTAGTGGATGAACGAAGTAGGTTCTACTCCACCGGCTGTTAGTTGCTTTTAAATTAAGGTTTTCTGGCATTGAGAGTCATTATATACAGTTGCCTGCCGTTGCCAATTGGATCGTAGTGTGAACGTGGAAGTTAAAGTCGTATGCCCATTTTTGTCCTTCAGGCTATTTATCTGTACTAAGTACAGTTTTGGTATAACTTACTATATCGTACACAAGAAGATCGCTATCGACGTCTTTTAGTGCTCTTAGTTCTTCTTAATTACCGATGGATTTTGATAATGTTTTTACTAATACTACTTATTTAAGGATTTTTTTGTAATTTATTGTTAACTATGTCATGCATGTTTATTATGCGGGTGGTGCAGGGATGGTCATTGTGGCGATTCTTGGGAGAGACCTTTGTCCAGCTATGGACGGTTTTACGGCTGATATTATGATGAGGCTGTTTATTATATTTATAGAAAGTAGAGGAAACTCGATGTTTATGAAGTCTTAAGAAACACTACATTGCACTTGTGCGGAGTCCCCCTTCCCCTCATTCTCAGACATGGAGAATATAGTTGAACGAAAAAACTCCATAAACTTTTCCTCTTAATGCCGATTTCCAGTTGATATAAGTTTTTTTATTCGTTCTTTGTTTCAATATCACTCATTTGAAAATAAGTTTTCAAAAAAAGAAGACGCTAAAACATGAATTTACAACGTAATTTAAAGCCGATGTAAATTCTCCATAACCGTAGCGAACCTAACACACATCATGGCATATTTTTAACACATTGTACTAGCGAAAAATCAAATATTTTTTCCATAAATAGTTCTAGCATAAACATGCGTACGTACATAGATATTAACTGAATTTTTACAATTTAAATATCAATCTGAAAAATATTGTTCGTTGTCCATTTTGTTTATAAAATCAATTGTTTCTATAAGGATTAAATTCAGTCATATTCGCGAGCAACAATGTTTCTATAAAAAAAACTTAGTAACTAACCTAAAGAAAAAACGATGCAATTAATATGGGACACCGTCGAACGATCATAAATTCATAACTGAACGCAAATATACTAAATCAGCGTAACATAAAAAAAAAATTTAAACCTCTTGTTCTAAATTTGATTGTATTTTTTTATTTGTATGTAAGAACACAGTTGTTCAATTATTAAGTTTGTTGAAAATAGGCATTTCACTTGGCACAAAAAGTTATGCGTTATATTATATTAAAACCTTTTTGCAAACTGAAATCGCGAGGTACTCTATCGAAGTTCGCTACATTCATTTATTGACGGCCATACGTGCGCGCGCAGCGTAGTCAGTTAGTTTCGAAATAAAATAAAACTTGCAAAATACATCGTTACGTTTAAAAACAATGTAGGTGAATAAGATAATTTGTCTAAACTAATGATAAATTACGTTTCCTATTTCGTTTTGTACTTGCTAGAGTCTAGTATTTATTTCGCAAGATTACGTGTCTATTTGAATATTAGGAAGTAGAATGCATTGCTGAATCTCGATTCTTAGCATTTTCCTTGCATATCGTTAAACTGGCTAGAATTGAATACTCAATATTTAATTTTATGATTAGGTAATTATGCTTTATGGTTCCTGGATATCTTCTTTATATCTGTGCAAATACTTAACTAAGGGAAGTAACTAAAAGGATTTTATCCCGGCAATGTTTTTAACTATTTCGGTATGGTCACCAAATAAACCCGGGATTATAGACTGGTAAACAAAAGTCATGTCACGTCACAAAAGTGTCCTTTTAAATTTATCTTTTTAGCGTCAAAATATTTACATGATTATAATATAATAAAAAAGTTTAAAAGATACTAACAAACAGAACAAAATAGATTAACAAACATCTTCTCACCTTTTTCACCACTTTGAGAGATAGGATGTCTACTTTGTTTGTCTTTTATAATATGTACTATTTCTGAAACTATCAATAAATCTTTGCGTCGAAGCAATTTAGTCGCCCGTGTAGACATAACACAAATGAATGTGAAGACACGTTATTTCTAACTTTACTGTCTGTGAATTAGTTAAGCGAAGCAGTATATCATTTTATAAAAAGGAAAAATATATATTAATAATATGGATGTTTAAAAATTATACGCATTTTAAGCAACTATTATTTCGATGTGGACGAATAATTAAAGGTGTTATAACATCTGACAATAATATATTATGTAACTGTCTTAGAAGTCGTAAAAAAGCTGTACATATTCGACTAACAATCTCAAAGTATACAACATCATGCTTTCTTTCAATATTATGACTCATAAACGTTTCATTTTACGCAATGTGAAATAAATATAATTGTAGTCCATCATACATTTTAGACATTACACTAGACGAAAATTGTGTGTATAATAATAAAAAGCAACTTAACTAAAATCGGAAGTTTTCACAATGTGTATTCGTAGCTACAGTCTTTAAAATTAGCTGTTTACACATTTCGACCTTATGCTTATTAAACTAAGGGTAAAAATGGTTCTACCGACAAGTTTGCTGATTGCATTACGAAAGATCGGCCTATATTCTCCCGATAAACTTCTAAAGGGGAAATGTGGTGTAATCAAATCGGGTCACAAATTAACAGTACTGTTTCGGTTTAAGAACACTGTACCATTAATCCAGTTACAACGATAGTGTAACGTTTTCGAGTGTGTGCTATTTAGATATTCGATTATTTTTAATGAACGGCTCGTCTTTGGCGATAATGAGAAAGATTTGGGTCGTGAACCTACGCTCTATTTTTTTATGAATGGAAGTAGAAGACAGCAAACATCAGTTACAAAATATATAAAAGAAAATATATTTGCGTCATAGGTAATTGTTTGTATCTGAAGGTCGAAAGATTTCCCAAAATAAATAAACCGTACTTATAGAACAGATATTTGTAATAAATAAAATTGTGGTTGAATACGTTTCTTGGAACTCGAGTTTACCGGCTAGACTTCAATATTGATTGAGAATATATCGGTATACAAAGAGCACTATTTCGATAAATATTGACAATAAAGTCGGCTAAAATATTCACGGTTCAAGACTGATCGACGAATTAAATCGTTTCTGAGAACAAATGTTTCCAAAATTTTCGTTTAACATAACATAACATACCATCACGCCTGTCATCCCCGAGGGGTAAGGCAGAACAGATGCACTAATATACAATTACATTTCGCCTGTATGTTTTAGGTCCTATATAATAGGGGGCGAGCCTATTACCATCAACCGGTCACGAATCCAAACTCCGAGGTAGGGTATTGAGAATTTAATAGAAAAACCCATTAACATTTCGCTCAACCTGAGAATCGAACCCTAGACTCTTGCTCAGCAGTCACACTTTACGACCGCCAATGAAGTGGCATGTTCCGTATAACAAGTTGCGTACATACGTAAATAAGCAGACACGTTTTGAACAAGAATGCCTATATGTATTAACTGTAAATAGACACTTTAGTGATAAGCTATGTATATAGGAAGAAATGTGATACTGGCACGTTGCTTTGCTGACGTTGGCCGCGTACTCGGATTTTTAAGAAACAATAAGTGTTTACGTATTACGATAGTCATTCTATTATCATTGACAGACACTTTGGTTAAATAGATTATAGATATATATTTTTATTAGTCATACATGATTTTGTTTGCTTTGAATCACAACTCGTAGATTCGGCAAGTGATTTGATTATTTTGGCATTTTACATGAAGTGCGATTTCCGTTTTCCCCGTCCAATAAAATGTGTCATAGATACTTTGTCGCTAATTTATATGAGGCTATATATTTCACGATAAAATAAAATAAACTTCAACGAGTCTAGAATGAAAATTTCAAGGAAAGAGAGGAAGGGGAAGACTTAGACGAAGTTCTGTTGAACAAAATGAAGGAAAAAGTGGGGATCGAGTCGTATCAAGAGGTCAAGCAGAAAGTAGGAGATAGAGAACAGTGGCGGTTACTCCACCGACAAGAGCTGAGCTCTTAAACGTATATCTATATACTTATATAAAAGGAGAAGCTGACTGACGGTCTTAATGACTGATTGACATATCAACGCAGGGCTTAAACTATTCGGGTTAGAAACATGAAATTTTGCACAGGGTGTCCTTTTATAACGTAGGGGAGCACTAAGAAAGGATTTTCGAAAATTCGCCCCCTAAGGCGGTAAACGGTGGTGCAAAGTCAGTATGAAACATTTTTTTTTAAATTGCACGCGGACGAAGGCGCGGTCCCTAGTAGGTCCCTAGTTAATAAGTGCCATCAACTAATGATGAATGTTGAAATTATTGACGAATGCCGTTTGTAGTACGGTTCAGAATATAAACTTCTTCGTATGCGTAGATATACGACGCGTGTTGTAAATGTCAACAAAACTCAGCCGGTGCGGTGGTGGTAAGCGCAAATGGTTCACCTGGCGTTTCCGAATACACGTGTGAGACTGCCACCAAACCCGTCAAAGTTTTATTGTGTTTCAACGTGTGTATGGTAGAAGTAAGATCAAGAAACATCAGATGAAACTTGGATCTAATACATTACAAAGTAGATCAGCATTCCTTTTTTTTTTAATGTTGCCCGAAACTAGGATTTTCTCCTATATCGTGGGTGCGTTACAAATACAAATTTTCACATTCACACGCCCAGACCCAAAACAAATACCTGTAGATCGTACAAAAATCTGTTCGGTGCAGAGATCGAATCCGTAACCTGTGACGCGCAAGCTGTACAAGTCGGTTGCTCAGCCACTGCGCTAATCGACTCGCCAATCAATCAATAGATAGATATTCTAAGATCATTTTAGTACCATCCAGATGGAGTTGACTGACTGATCCTTAAACTGTAAATAACCACACAGTAGAGTCGCATCTTTTGTCCAACAGATCCGACACATTGTGAAGAATCAAAGTATGAACTGGACAATGCAGCATTTTTAAGCATATTAAGTGGGTCAAGGAGACAAGAAAGTATTGTCAATGTTAGCAAACGTGAATAGAATAATGCATTCGTGTACTGGTAAATGTAAATAGTAAAATCGGCGCCAACTATTTGTCTTTTGATTTGATAAACGTTTTACATCTCAAGGCCAGATAACGATGTAAGTTTTATCAGTATTTATACCAATTTATTAATTGTCTGTTCTTTTTTTAAATGTTATTGTCGTCAAATACGTAATTATTCCTTCGGCATTTCAAACTTGCGTCCTTCTAGGAAGGAAATTAAGCATTGTTTGCAGTGAACATTCGTCACATTGACAGTATAATGAATGAGTGTCGAGTTTCTTTATTTACAAGGTTTTTAAACGATCTGCATGACATGTACTTAATTAATTTTGCAGTAATTTTTAACAAGTGCACGCAAAACGGCATTGAATAAGGGGAAAAAATTGAAACATTAACCATGTTGTCGATCGCATCTTTTCCTTACCACAGACATTTGATGATGGTCAGAAATGTTTCTATTTATTAATTCAAGACTGCAAAATTAGTTCTAGGTCCAGGTGGGAATTAAAAATGTAACGATAGCTCGAAAAGCCAGCTGACACTTGGCAGCTGCCTCAACTCTTTGTCCTCCTTCTACGAAAAAACAGAAAAAAAACTAACCCTGCGAGCGATTACCTTTTAGAAAAGGCGCCCGGAGCCTTCGGGATGTACCGTCATACCTTTAAATTTTTTGTAGACAAGCCCGTCCAAAGCCATTATGACCGGTGCATTTGATGTAGAAAAAAGTAAGACTGATTTTAAAGTAATGTAGGCTTGGAATGTTAATTACTGCACCGTTCTAATGTCTCATACATAGTAGATACTAGTTACGAGGCACCAATTACTTAATCATGTGTACGTACGATGTCTAGTCGACCGAGAATGAGAACTTTTTTAAGGCTAATCAAAACTTGTGCCGCTTTATAGGTACATTATTCTTGAAAGTTTTAGATGGACCTTGTAATTTAATGACGACAAAGGACATTCAACCAGGTGGAATGCTCAATTCTAGGCGGAATATACCTATCTAAGTATCTACATATCCCAACTATAAATAGGTTATAGGTAATATTCAAAGGTTCCTCGCTTCTAAACCACGCCGATTTGATATATGTATATTTTAACAATATAATAATTTACATACAAATTTTCTTTTTTACAATAGGTGTACAATTTATTGTAAGAAATGGGCATCGTTGATAAACTAAGGTACTAATGGCGCCACTTACGCTTGGCCCATTGCATTTCTATTATACATATAGTTGAAACCTTTTTGAGATAATCACTGATGTCCATATCACACGAAAGCGGATTGAGATATTGTAATCTGTTTTAGCTTTGTATGACATTACAGTGACAAGGTTTGAAGCAAGGATTAAGTTAGTATACAGAAATAAAAAATAATAAGCTGTTTTATAAAAATAATTATTTTCGTTTATGTTGGTTTTGATTATTTAGCAATGTCACATTTTTTTTACAGTACACTGTTCCACTAGTTTTCACACTTCTTTCTTTTAATTTCGTTGTTAATACACACACTTCTCCATCATCATGGCACTTTTGACATTGGTAGAATTGCCGACATCAGCATAGTAAGTCATATGAAAAATATAAGAATTAAGTAAAACAAATAAGGAAGAAATATAGTATGACAAAATATATGTAGTTGAGTAGGGAAAAACGTGTCTTCCTTTACAATAAAATACACGTTACTCTTTACAATAAATGTGTAAGTATGTACGCAGAGACATCCTGTCATCCGGCCTTGTGCTGTCTCAGTTGGAGATAACAGGTAATGCTTCTCACTTTATTGCATCAACTGTACACATTCTACACATAAAACGCAGAATTATAGCTCCGAATGGCCGTTATAAAATGTGTAATGTATGTGTATTGTGACTTGTTGTACGTTTCCTGATGTTAAAGCTGGGGGCTATTAAGTATTATATTTTAACCTATGGCATGGACCATACCTACATACTATACTAATATTATAAAAGCGATATCACGTCTGTTTGTTTGTTACCCCTTCACACTTTAACCGCAGTACCGATTTAGATGAAACTTGGTGTGGATCTACTTTGAGTCCCGGGGAAGGACATAGGACAGTTTTTGTCACGCTAATCACCGCTAAAAATGGCAAAAAGGGAGATGGAAATTTGTACGCTGAATCGCGGAAAAGTGTAAGAAATAAATAAGCAGATTGAAGAAAAGCAGTTTGGATAAAACTGGTAATTCTAGACGCAGACGAAGTCGCGGGAAAAAGCTAGTGATTAACTATGAGTTAAGTACACATCGGCCACTCTCCGTTCCTCCCATGCGTCGTATACCTCAGGGTCAGGGTGCTGTCAGCTGTATTGTCTGTATCGTAAATAAGCTTTCGATTCTTCATATATTCATACATTCCCGGGAGAACAAACGTCTTGCATGTATGTGTCGGAAGTATAGCTTGGATATATTATATACATATACATAATATTGTATATAGGATATGCAGCCATAGTCCAGAGAGTAGAGATTTATAGAGCAATAATGCCATTCCCTATTTCGTATATATTACAGCTAGTTATGTAAAGTTAGTCTTAGAAGTTCGTGTTGTTAATGGTTAAATATGCATACTGAAATCGATTGATATGGTTTGAAATCAGTTAACTATGCTTAATGAAACTTTGTTTAACAGTTTGAGGCCTTAAATTTAAGTTTAGTTTCAACTTAAATCATCTACGGATATAGAGAATATATGTATAAGAGATGATCCTCACTGTGCTAGATTATGAAATTTTTAATCGTCTTTCAGACATACATAATTAAGTAATTAAGAATATTATAAAGGTTCCTAAAAATAATTCCATAAAAAATTAAGTAGGTACATGAATCTGTGCCTGTATCAAAGATATTAAAAGCTTGCATTGGTGAAATATCAAATAATGGAACGGAATGCATTAATGACGTTACGAGAGCTCATACGAAGCATATGCGGAGCCGTTTCGTTCCACGCTGCATACATTGTAATTAACATTTTATTGGCCAAGAATACTGTTGTAATAGAAGTAAACACGTTAGTACCTAACTATTACATGACGTGTTGAGTGTTAAACGTAGCTTAGAAATATATTAACGACATTTAATACCTACGAGGAGAAAGTTTAAAACCATTTAATCTTGAGTAACAATTCTTAAAATCCAGTGTTAACGAAGGCTTGTCTATGTTTATATAATTTAAAATTTCATAACTACAATAACGGATTGATTATGTCCATAATATAATGGTTAAATAATCGTTTTCATTCGCACATCACAAACTGATGTCTCGCTTGATAACATCCATATTATTTACTTTTCTAACTCGTTTATCAATATTGGTTTAGGTAACTTTGTTCCAAAAATGACGCTCACCGTTTGCCTAATGATTCTTAGAAGATATATTTCTCTGTCCGAAGCTTATATAAATATAACACCAGCCATGCCCGAGGTGTGTTTAATCATAGACAGTATTCGTCATCCACTATAAATTATTGGCAGTGCAGACAAATATAATAGCTTGAAAATCTTATCGTGACAACAAACGTCAACTAAATTACTTACTTTCACGTACCACAGTTATAATTACTAAACATTTCTTTTCCTTTGAGTGAAAGTGCGTCTCGCTTCTGTGAACAGTTTAATTTTGATCGCACGTTTGGAAACGCAATATCGGTGGTCGTGCTAAGGACATGTTATGTTCCAGATGGCTCCGATGTTTCCAGTATCGAGAATATCGGAATATTACGGACTGTCTAGCAGAGTTTCTTTGATAAAACCTACAGACCACAGCCAGCATGTCGTTAAATTTCACTTTTTAAATATATCAATATATTTATAGCAATAGTTACTCCCCTTATTACATGGGACCTACAACATAGCGGCGAAATGTGACTAACCCTTTGGGGATGACGAGGCGTTATGGTATGTTATTAACAAATAAAACAAATAATATAGCAATGTGGTGCATCAGCATCACTTAAAGTGTAGGTATGACTCTTTTATGTTAAAATTATAGGTATGTCAACAAGAGAAAAGATGTTGTACCTACCACAAGTGGGTTGCAAGCAAATGAACTCACGCAAATCGATATTTTCATTGCTCTTCACATTTAATTTATTTATAAACCAACGACAATGGTATTTCTATATAACTTAACCAGTTTAAAAAAAATGTTGTCAATTAATTCAGCAACACCAACTGTGTAATAAGTTAAAATTAAGTTTTAGTTGGAAAACAAAGAAATTTGTAAAACCGGTTTTGGTTCGACGCAAATTATATTATATACGCATACCCTACCTAGTTCCATTCAACATTGACTATATAAATTTATAGTTTTTCTGGGTATCAGGTTACCGTATTCCTATCCAGTTACTAACAGATTGGTAGCTCGCTGCGCAAACGAACAAAATACCAATGCACGCTCCACCACTGAATAATGAATCAACATTTCTCACGACCTTCCCGGTTGATCGGCCAAGTCTATCATTGTACAGCATAATCTGTTGCGTAACAGCTTCGATGCGGGCATGCCTTAGTACCGTTATCTCTAATGCAATGCATACTATTCATACAGGCACCCACATTGTATATTTTGTACTTAGGCAAGTACAAGTTAAGCTGGCTATTTGCTTGTTCTGTATACAGGAATTAGTTAAAAGCCAGCAGGTTTTTAAATATTCTTATTATTGAAATATTCTTATTATTATATGGGATTCTTCTTTTGATTTATGTGACTTTATAACTAACGTGGACTAAGGCTAAAACATTTTCAAAACGAGGATAAATATTTTTCTAATGAAAGTTTGAAGTTCTTTCCACTGAGTATATTGATTGGGCTGCAACAATGCATTGTAATGTTTTAGAGTTACAGAATGTGCCCAACGTGGCTTCTAGAAAGGGTCAGAGTCGACTTTCAAAAACTCGAGACTCATCGACAAAATATATCCTCTCTACATAATTAGTACAGTATTCGGTGGAGGTATCGAAGTTGAACGTTACTCGTCTCGACAAACCAGTTCAGTAACACGTGCACAGCCGAGACCGAATCGTGACTGCCGCGTTATGGCGTATGTGCACCTCTGAGTCTGGACTCAATGTAAACCGTTGTATATTTGTCCAACACTATCTTGATTCGCTTTTATACTTACCAATATTGCCATGTAGGGTTTTGCCTTTCTGAAGAACGAGATGAACTTCTCTGAAGCGCATTTAGATTGAATAAAAAGCGAAATGTAGGTACTGGGTGTTCTAATAAAAGGACTTCAAATATTTTGATATGTTTTCGTGATTTAAATAGTCATTGATATTGATAGACGGTTGAAAAACTGTCAGTTACAATGAAATGTACCCTAATTCCATCTAGGCTAGGTGTCAATCAATCAGCACGAGGCGGTTGATTACAACAATCAACCGAATACTCCACTTAATGGGTTAAATTGCTTAATGCTGGGGTCCCGGGTCAACACTTTATCTAATAAGAAGAGAATTCGCGGTTACATTCACAATTAATGCTATTATTGAGAAAGAACAATTTCAAAGTCTGACTTTAGTCGCATTGCAGATGATTCTGCCATTTGACGGTGTCAATATATTAAACATTGTTAGTCGAACAATGTGATGCGCCAATGGTATCGAATTCATTTAATCGAAGAATCCGTAGTCCAAAATCCCCGCATCAACAATTCTTTTTACATGTCACGGTCTCCGACACATTGAGCAACTCTCGACGGAGATTCAATCAGACTGAATTGATTTCGGGGTGGTTCAAGTTTGCATACAATGAGTATTACCATCTTTTTTTAAATCTCGTTATGCACTAAAACACTTCGTAAAAGGCGATTTGGACAAGAATTGCCGGTATTTTAATTGTGCACGCCTTTGCTTATGTTATAGTCTTAAGAAAAATATGCCTCGCCGGTACTTCGTTGATAAGCATCTAAAGATTTACAGTGCTAACTGATGCTGCCCGTGCGTAGCAAAGAATTTATGGAGCGTTTTTCAAAGTTCTAAGAAATGTGCTGGTGGTATTCTGACCCTCATCCTAAAATAGGTTTTATTTACGGCTGAATGTTGGTTTCTCTTGTTTAAACTGGAGATACTTTACATTATAAACTTGATAACTTTATTTATGTAAATACAACGTTTTTTTTATTAAGATACCAAATCTTTCGACTTTTTGTGAATCATTAGATATTTTGAAACATCCAATTCTCCGTTTGTTTAGATGTGAGATTCTAGATTGGACAACCTAGATAATAGGACCTAAGTAATAGTAAATAATGTATGTAGAGAGAAATTCTTGAAATCTCTAAATCAGTATTAACAGTTAAGCTGTCCAAGTAAATATTGATGGTTAACAAGCAACGATAGGCAGTTTTAAGATGCAAATCTTTGTGTAGATAGTAAATTAGTTAGCCAACATCTAGTAGCTAGCAGGAAAGAGTTATTATTACAGAGAGTGGTTATAATGCAGTAGTAAAGTGGTCAGAGAACTATGTTTGTCTACTTTTCGATAACTTACGACTGACAGTATAAATTACTGTAGGTCATCAGTTCTTATGTAGGTTCTATGCAATAAAATCACAACTCTAACCAAATTTATTTAGCTATCCTTGTTTGTCCAGCCTGATACTAACTACCATGGCGTCGGTTCTGCAACTGATATTGGGCAAGCCTAAGTTTCCAGCATCGGATAAGCGATCACTGTTGCCAGACTCTGGTCCTTCTTCACTTCTAAAATCTGTACCTTCACTAAAATTTAGCCTTTTTTAAGCTTTAATAGACTCATCATATATTTCGTATCTAACAATAAACCTTGATTTAATGTTTTCAGGTCAAAGAAAGCACGATTAATTGCTAAATTATTTTCGCCTTACAAAAGTGGTTGCAGACAGAAATATGAATGGGCGATGACAAGTCGAAAGCGCCCTGGGTCTTTATAAATATTTGTACCACTTGTGAGTCATATTAAGTTACTGTTAATGATTTAAAATATAAATTGCCTTCAGGCTAAAACACAATGATCAAAGAATGAGTAGGGATATTTTTGACAACTCTTCTATACAAAACGAATACACCCCAAAATATTTGTTTGGTTGTTTAATTTAGCGCATTTAAATTGAATATGTTTTATTATGATAAAACATGTTTTAGATAACAACAAAACGTTTTTACGCAGTCTAAGCAAAATTAAGCGTTTCCACAAAAAAATATGAGATAGTTCTTGCTCAGACGACAGCATTTAATTTCATCATGGGCTAATGTAATTTTGTAATGCTGTCTATCCATGATTTGCTTCACAATAGTGTTTATTTATAGGATAAGTTTTATAAAACTTATTGAGTGTGGCACAAAACAGATGACTTTGAACAGATCAGCTGCTTATAAAATACAACAAATACAAATATCTTGTACAAAAACACGAATTGCTATGACGACAAGTGGAGAAAAACTACTTCCAGACTCGGATATGCCATGGAAAATTTAACTGTATCACTTTGCGTTAAAACAAAAAGTTCAGTATTGATGTGTATAATGTGAGTGGGTTTGTAAATAAAATGGGCAAGTTGTGTGAACTTCTCGAATTACTACCAATCACAATGTCCATATAGCAGCTGTTATTCACGACCATGTCTGGAGAACCGGTTCACAACATAAACGACGTACCTGAATAGAAGAATGACGTTGTAATGCACCATTTCAGTATGGCAGGTGATGAATTACAACACATTAGGTGGATTAGAGTTGTCGTTTCTCCGATAAATGTTTGCTGCTTTAATGAAATGTACATACAACAAAAATTGTTAGAATTTTAGAAGCCTTTTCTTAAATATTTGAACCCGCAGTGGGTGGTGGACTGTAGCCTAATCTCTCTCAAATGAGAGGAGACCCGTGCCCAGCAGTGGGACGTTAATGGGTTGTCAATGATGTTCATATTTCGACACTTGATGCGAACATAACGTTATTTATTTTAATAAAAAGATGTTTGATCTGTGTAAATGACAATGGCTGGAAATATGTATAAAGATGGAATTAAAATATAGAAAAATGATGTCAGTATCTGTTGTGTATTATAAGCACAGCAGATAACAAAGAGCGGTGGAAGAAAAATTATCTCTGCTAGTGATCTATGGATGTTACTTATTTTTATTTTCTAAAGGATCTTTGTTTTATACTTAGTGCAACCATATACTAACATTTTAAGAAAGAAAGCAATATCATTCATCTCTTTTTGTCCACTTGATATGAAAAAGAGGTAAAATGTGGAAATGTCATTTTTCTTACGCCAAATGTTACCAAATGTTAAACAATACAAGCCCAAAGCAACGATCTGTTTGATACATTCGTTGTAGGTTAATGTCAAGATAATTTTAGTGTTTTATTAAATTAATCGAACATATAGAACTCAAATCTTGACACATTTTTCTGCTCTTTTGTGATTGATTGGTTACAGAAATTGCTATAGTTGTAAAAT
Organism: Craniophora ligustri; assembly: GCA_905163465.1. Taxonomy (NCBI): domain Eukaryota; kingdom Metazoa; phylum Arthropoda; class Insecta; order Lepidoptera; family Noctuidae; genus Craniophora; species Craniophora ligustri. Next base: position 13,050,301 of record LR990959.1, on the reverse strand, counting down.
GAACTCCTGAAAAATATTCACGAACCATACATTCGTTCCAGAATAAGGCTGGCCATAGATTTAATGAATCACCCACATCGATCATCTAATGAAATCAAAGACCGATCAATAGTAATTTAGTACCATGTATGGATATATCAGCACCGCATACGGTGTTTATAGTCGGGTTATTTTGCACAGATAACAAGTACATAGTTTGTTTTCTTAGTGTTATTGTATTAAGATATATTTTGGCATGATGTGGGTGTATAGTATATTTGTTTTATGCAGCTAACGGTGAGCGCCTGCGCTGCGTGACGCGCAACGCGCACTCATTTTCATTATGGACGCCGCGCATGCGCGTTGAATTCCTCTGTCCGCTCCCAATAGCCACCTTCCCTCTATTGTTTTAACGTTGATGTGATGCAAGTGCAATGCTTTATTAAACTTAAACCTCTTTTTGTTTATTACCATTGTAATTTTATTCCTAAGTAGTACTTAGTACGTACGTTCCAGCGTATTCTACCAGGCAAATGTTGTTCCTCTATTGTTAACGTTGCTGAAAACAATAGTCCCGCTTATCAGGAAAATCCGCTTTACCATAGCTACGACATAAATCTAAATTATGAATAAGTATTGCCTAACATTAAGCAATATTAGAGGTCGACCATTTTGACCATAATATGGTCTTAACTATATTACAAATAGTAAAAAGTGGAAAGTTGATAATATTTATGTGATTATGTACCATTAGCCTGCCCTTAAAATAGCGAAGATCGAGTGATCGGGGGAAAGCAGCAAATACACAACTATTCTATACATTTTACTCATTTTATTGCGTTGATGATATTATTTAATCCTAACGTTTCGGGTCTTTTACACAATCCATCCTAGGTCGCGGGCAGACTGATATATTTTACATTTTAATTACAGCTTCGCTGATACAAAGTAAAACAGTACTTAAGGATTTCTTACAATTTAATGTGCTAAATATAAGACCATGCAAATATTTTAACCCTTCAACGAGAACAATATCATTCAAGCCAATATTCTACAGAATTAACTCACGCTACACGCATAAGTTCAACTTCTTTATTTGAATCATTACTCATTACCCCGAAGCAACTCGTTGCTGATTTGGTCATAAAAATAACCTAACAAAAACTTCTTGGCGCCAACTCCCGTTTCGAAATGGCGGCAACAAAAGAAAATCGTAACCAAGGAGTTTATATTAATAGGCATTACTTTTTACACGTTAGTTTATATTTTGTAGACAAACGTTGTTTGATAGTTTTTTTTAATAGTTTCTAGTCGATTTGCGGTTGTTGTATTATGTTGCGCTCTGAGCGGTAATTACGGATTTGGTTTACATAATCTATTGATTATAGTAAATCTATGTAACTACGAATCAGGGTCTGACTTAACCGGTAGATTATACACATACAATGAGTAGATGCGTGAGATAATAAAAAACATAGACAAGATCAGTTAGTCACCATTATGTCAGCACATAGGAAATCTTTTATCAATAGCATCTGCCTTATGAAAAAGAAATATGTTCATATTTGCTTGTTTCTATTTTGTCCCTTGAAAACGCATTACTCTTATTTATCTTTGTCATGGTATACCGAGTTGTGTAATTCGAAAAGCTTCTTCTCAATGTCTTTGAATAACTACTTTATAATGTTTGATATAAATTGTTGTAACTTGCGTTTAATGGACAAACTTTCATCAGACGTATATAATACGATACGAAAATCTATGAAAAATATTTGCTGCATTAATATAAAATATAACATATTATTATTTGTATTGCACTTAATTGTTCATAAACACAATATTTTTTAATTAGTTGCTTACGTACTGTCCTAGAAATATTAAAACCGTTAATTTATTTAACGACCCGTGGCCAGCACCGATGGTAGTCTCGTTAATTTAATTGTTATATATTTAATAACTTTAATGTTGGTTATGAGAGCAATTCTTTTAAAGTCCTAATTATCACCTTTCTCTTTTTAATCGTATCTTATATTGCATACATAATTTATTACGACTATATTCCGTATCAACGAAATATATAAAAGTCCTTCAAAATACAAATGCATCTGTATCGTGTACCTACATATAATAAATATTTATATAATTTTTACAAATTTATCAGTAACTTGCTGCAAATTTTCTTATCAACTTATTATACCAAGATAAACACTCGAATCAGTCGCATGATTTGATAATCATCTGTATTATGCCTCGTATCTGATAAAAAAACAGTTCAAAAAATATTCCAGCGAAATGAACGAGCAAAAATATTTAACATATTTTTTATAAGCATGTTATCATACTTGCTATATGTATGCTTTGTGATAATTGGTTCGTTCTTCCTGTAGATATAGATCTAAACAATTGAATAATTACGAGCCCGGAACACTGTAACATAGTAAAAAATATCGATTTTATACAGCTTGTTTTTTATCTTTCTACACGCTTGAGTAAATTAATCTTAATATAATACGTTCATTTAACTCGGTTATTATACGAGACTTAGCGAGGCATTATTGATTTATTTTTATAAACACTGCAATTAATGTATGTATAATGTTTTCCAATTTTACATGGTTAAAATATCTTCTTGATATTTTTCGTTTAAACGGAACGTGTCATTTCTCCTTTGCAACATTTAGAAAAAAAAAAACAATAGTTAGACTCTTTCCCCTACACTAGAGATTAATATTAAAAAGTAAACACAATATATTCATCCATATAACAGTGTCAAAAGTGTCACATTACTAACGGATTCAAATTGTAATTACATACCTATTCTTATATAGGTATAGCCCGGGGCAAGGCGAGCCGTGTCATAACTGTCATACATTATGGTTTACCATGTCGGAACACGTTGTTCCTGTCAATCACAGCGAACGAGTGAACATGTAGGTGACCGGTGAATGAGGAACAGTAGTGCTGAGTTACGTACACGCGTTCCTTGTTCAGTTATCAAGTTGTCTCTGGACTACTGCTTTGCGCAGTAAAATTTAAAATCAGAACTCTTTGTTTTGTCTTTGAACTTTGCTGCCACTTTTTAATTTTACTGACTAGTGAAGCGATTCTCTTATCAAGACAAACAACATTATGTATAATTATGTAAGACCAACATCATCATCAACAACCCAATCAACCCTAGCTGGCTAGTGAGGTGGATTACAGGGAAATCCCTGCAATCCACCTCGCTAGACTACTGCGTGTTTGTAGATTTCCACGGCTTCGAGATAATTTCTCAGGCATGCAGGTTCCATCGCGCTGTTTCCCTTCACCGTTTGAGCATGTGATAAACACCCCTATTACTTCGCCATGCCACTGGAAATCGAAGTCTTTGATTTCACAGTCCACTCATCACACCAATAGGCTATCACAGCTTTTTGTAATACTAACAATACATTCTGGTTCTGATGGGTAACCATTTTCTTTTAACAGACTTAGAATATAATAACCTTATAGAGTATAGAATAGACTACCAACACTAACTATTGATTACGACTTGAAAAAATATTAAAACATATATTGAATAATAAATCACTGTGAAGGTAGTCATAAAACAACAAATCAATTTAATTCGATCTATTATCGATCGTTCGACTTTGTTTAGAGTGCAGCTGCACCCTGAACAAGATATTCAATGTGCAATGATTTAAACATAGAACAACGGTTATTGAAATAAGAATCACTGGGTTATTTATTGTAAACACATTCCATAATTCATTTGTTTTCCTAGATCCCGAATCAGACCCTATAAAAAAAATAACATTATATTTTTACGTATTTAGTTTATAGTCTAAAGTCTAAATAGTCTAGTTATAAATATATCTTTGAATATAAATCTAATGTGTACGAGATCTGATGGCTTGATAATCCACGCTAATCAATCGAACTGTGAGGTTCCGGAGCGGCCCAAGTCAGTCTATAAATGGGTGACCATGCTTAATAAGTACATCAAGACTGTCGGTGCCGTCGGTCCTGGTTCTCATAAGAATACTTAAAATAACCGTAGTAACGAGAAGTTTAATCGTTTGTGGTAGTCAAAAATTCAGAAACCCTCATAACCAGTTTGCCTTTAGGATATAATATGACCCAATATACTGGCGAGGTTCCAAAACCGAAAAATATAAAAAATAACTGAAAAATAGTGATGTTAAAGGCGGCTGCCTTTAACATCACTATTTTTCATGAACTATTCCAAACTATTTCTCAACGAGGCTTCGTTGAGAAATAGTTTGGAAGATGACGCTACAAATCCCGGTATCCGCGTTGAAAACATTAGTACCGCTACCCATCGGATACACACAGACTATCATATTACAAAACAATCTTCACAATCATTTTTTTTGACAATTATATTGATTGATGACTTAATTTGTGAAGAATATTTTCATACAAAAACTCAACGTGATAAAAGTTAAGGTTCATGATAAAAGTATACCGTTATATCCAACTCATGGACCTTTTATAATAAGCTTATAAACCGAATATCGATTTACCGTTAACTGGTTTTAAAATGTTATGCTTTTTTTTGTAAGCAGCTTGTGTAATACCCACTTTCAAAGTAAAGGAATTGTGTTAATAATCTTGGTATATTACAGTGGAAGTGAATTTTTGTCTTTAATACTTCGAACAATATTTTAAATTCCTTTAAAGTGTGTAATTAAGAGTAATTCACGTTCGCGTCGTGACGAATGACGAGATCCAATCGGGTGCAGAATGTATGCACGACAACTGAACTTTTCATTGGTGTGACCGGTTTTTGGATTACAAGACTAAGTCCAATTTTATTGGTACGAAAATGAGAGAGAGAAATTTGAAGGGACTTCGTGTAAGGTGACTTTGTTGCTGTTTGTCGTAAACATGTTAAAACTGCAATAATAGACGAATGGGAAATAAAAGTATGACATACATTTGATATTGTATTTATTTATTTTGCTCGTCAATATCCTAACACTTCGTTTGACCTGTCAATCGTTCCCATTCGATGTATTCGATTCCAGTATCGAACTTCATTTAAATCCTAAATCATAAGGCTATTTTATTATTTTTGAGATTGTCTGGAAACAAATTATTATATTACGAACCTATATGGTACGGTTACATATCAGTGTTTATATACTTTGGTGATTTACTGAAATTGAATAAAACTGGCTACCCACATCAATTAGCAGACGCAAACGTTATTGGACAGCTGGGGGCACCTTGTATATTACATTGTTTAGTTTCCAAACGATTCCGTTTAAAAACATCCGGATGGCCTATTAAAGATTTTGTCAATGAACTGACATTAGTATTCATCTAAGGCAGTGGACTGCCGATACCCTTATGGGGCTAGTTTGCGTATATCGACTGAGATACGTGACGGGACTTCCCAGCCAAGCTCCCTTCGATGATAAAATATAGACTTCATTCACTTATTTGGATACATACTTATTCAATTTCTACATTAGTTATTACAATATTTAATCTTATACAATAATTTATTTGAAAATTATATTTATATTCTCCAATTCCTTTTTCCCTTTGTTGCTAAAGATTGATGTCATCTTACTATAAACAGGGCCCAGAATTAGGATTTTGTCTCGTAATAATAATAAAAACACAAATTCTCATCTCGTAATAGCTAGCTGCAGAATATAAAATTGTTTGCATTGTCTCGCACAACTTGAAAGCTCAACCACCAAAATATCATGAAGGTTTTACTAACCAAAATAAAACTTGTTTAATTATTTATTTTGCTATCTACTGGGCCCTAATTTTGGGCATTTGGCCATTTCGAAAGTTAAATTAAAACCATCTTATGCATTATTTAAACTTAAATAACATTGTTTTATAATACTACTCTATAAATTATCACTTTCGATTATATTTAGAATAACAATTTGGATGATACATCGCTGAACGTAAATATAACAAGATAACTGAAACAAAAAAGGTAGCGTATTCAAGGTACAATGTGTGATTCATCAAGTTTATTCGTCATATTGATGATTAACAACTAAAACTTCTGTTAAAGCTGGAATATTGCCTATAGCCTTTGTTGTTACTTACTAGTGTAGAAACTGTAACCATGAAAAAAATATGTTTTTTAATCGGTCCAAGTTTTGTCCTTATTAAAAAGTTTTCCGATCATGAAAGTAAATTAAAGTTAACAATCTCTTCTGCATAACTTTATCCAATTTGGATTCGTTTGTGTATTATACTATGAATGATATCGCTATTCAGCTTAACGTAAAGAAAGTTACAATAATAAACCATACTGCACTAATTTGTCAACAAGTTGGAGTCAATTATTTGCAGTTTGATTACTCATCGTACCTAATGGCAACTCGTTATTGAAATCTATTTATAAGTCGGCGCCACGTTTTCCGCCATAATTATGATCTTGAAATGTCGCACTATGTAAATTTCTATCATTACCTCTATCCGGTTAGTCCTAGACTAATCAAGTGTGATACTTTTTGAAATAACTGGGCTGTTTGATCTGATATCATAGCCTTTTAAGTTATAAAAATAAATTGTATGTCAATAACTACTCGCTGTCATTTTGCTTGTCTTTTTGGCGCGAAAGCGATAAATAATTAAAGAAATAAATATTCCTGGACATTATGACACACCCCATCTAGTTCCGAGCTAATCAACGAGGCTTGTGTTACGGATACAAGAAGGTTAATACTAGATACATATAAACATTTAATGTTGTGATTACATTTAATTTTCGCTTAAATAATGTGTTTTCCAAATTATAGTGGACTATTAATGATTTAGTGCTAGTGAATGTGAACATAATTGAGATTTTAAATAATTGTATGGATAGACGTGGAAATCTTTACTTTTAATTTTGATACAAGAATTCAATTCAACTACAAGAATCATTTAATAGATATCGTTACCAAAATAATTACCTACTTTTCGAGTAGGTATTTATTTTGTGTATGGATTTATTATGTATATTTATATTATTTCAATTTTAATTTATACTAATACATTCCGGAACTTAAGAAAGACAATTTTACTTCTTAGTAAAATAGAATTAAATCATCAATTAAAAAAAAGGCAAAAATGTGAAGATATTATCATTACTCATAGATATCTCTATGCGGTCGTATTTAAAGGTTACTACATATTTATCCGTATGTAATTACAGTGAATCAGTCTTACATACCTTATGGCCTTGTTTGTTAGAAGTTAGTTCAGGTATAAGATTATTTAATCCGCTGGCTAGGATGTGTGGAACAGATATGGTCACAAATGACTACCCTGCGGATGTATGTGGGCCTGTGAGGAGACGGCGGCAGTGCAAGGGTTTTTCCCAAAGCATAGGATGTAGCGATTTGTCTACGTATACTATGTATATACTAAGTACTTGCGAATCTTACTTTCAATAGTATCAATATACCGCGAAAAGGTCACTAAAAAGTAGTTTTATTTCAATGTCTAGTATTCGCTTATAAAGTTTTATTTTTAAATATCTTCAGGCTGTATACACCTACGTCTAGAGGGTGCATTCCACCGTTTCATTTAAACCACGAAGGTGGCAGGCAAGCCTTCGGCCTTATAGTAAGCGGTTACCGTATCTTATGAACGTTTGCAACAAACAGGTGCCGTAAGCGCGTTGCCAGCCCTATTGTTTTCGTTGGGTTACCTCAGAGCATCAACAGTTCGTCGTATACTTTGTTGTTTAGTAAACAAGGTTGTTTACTGCAGTAGACGTTTGCGTATGCGTGTGTACAAATGTCATGTTGATTGTAATTGGAATAGGCATCGGTAAATTTGATAGCGCGTGGGAATCCGCTCTCTATATCCAGGCAAATAGTGAAGAGTGAGATCACGAGTGATTTTATTCGGTAGGTTACTTAATCCAGGTGCAGTCTGACACCAAAACTTATCTATACTGTGACGAAATGCCCCGTCGCCTTCCCCGAGGCTACGGAAGTCTATGAGTATTTCTACAAGCAAATCAAAAAGACATAAGTATTGACTGGATGCGGAAGGCCGAAGGTTGTGCCGGAATTTGAAAGAGGCCTTTGTCCAACAGTGAACTGCAATTGGCTAAGTTGATAGATTAATTAAGTGGAAAAATTCAGGTCGTAGTGTGTTATTTAATTAAACATCCTTAATTGTCCGTAAGAGGGCGCAGTAATCGATACTTCCTTAATCGAATAATTGTTTTGCCGATAATGTTCGTTAATTATTTATTAATTGGGTCGATTTCATAATGTGGAAGTTAATTAATTTAACGTGCACTCTTAACGTGGTAGGTATATAAATAAACCTTGGCCTATTCTTAACAAAATCCGTTGGATTTCCGTATTTTGGATCGATTTTCATGAAAAACACATTCGTTCACAGTACACACTTATGTATCATATAATAAAGTAACATATTTATAATTTTTGCAAGATATAAAAGTAAAAGAATATGATAGCAAACAGTAATGATTATTTTTTGTTACTGTAAAACACCATAAATCACAAATAAAAAAAAATTCTAATTCTAAATTTGCATTGTTTACACTTGGACCGCACATAGCGAAACACCGTGGACCTAACTCAGGTTTATTTTATTCCATACATGGACCGCATTGTAGGCGGTACTTACCTGACTTATTGCTGCATGTCGAGCACTCTGATACCCCGCGAATAATACAAATTGTAGCCTAGATGTGTTCTTTATTTAAAAGATAGGTTTTATTGCACTGCACTGTATTGCGTATTTTTTTTTAACCTCTTGAAATATTGCTTGATATGGTCTTCTTTTCTTCATGTGAGTTGGTTAATTTCCTCTTACAACCTATTGGTCGACTCCGATTAATTTATTTGGCACCAATTATTTTTTTCTTTTAGTTTGTTTTTATTTTTTTAGTAGGTATGTGGAGATTGTAAATAAGGTTCGTAGTCCATAGTTTTCTAATCTATGTCTCTTGTTATTTCGAAACCTATAAATTCTTTCAACATAATGGCAAAAAAAAACGTATTAACCACGTTATAATAAGCACTTCTCGTAAATATAGCGATCAAAGAACAAGCCAGTTTATTTCATCGTTAATTGAGGAAAAAAGTAGTCGTAACCTTATTTAAAGACGTCCGGTATCCGAAGCATTGAACAAATTAATTAATGAACGTATTAAAACGTCATTTGCAATTAGGGATTGAAATCTACTTATTACAAATCCGACATGTAAGAGTGTTGATGAGGAATTACATATTTAAAAAAAGTTACGTAATACGTTGGGCATACAGACAACTTCTGGCCACTTAGAATGTGTATAAACAAAAATAAAGCAAGTACGAAATTTGAAAATGGAACTCTCTTGGAGGATGTGACTTTTGACGAAAATGTTGTGTCACCATTAAAAAAAAGCTGTGAAAGTTTATGAAATCAAAAGTCCTGAGTTCGATTGCAGGGCACGCAACACTGACTATTCGAAGTTACGTGCGTATTTATCACATGCTCAAACGGTGCAGGAAAACATTGTGAGAAAACCTGCATGCCTCTCTTGATGGCATGTGAAGCCTGCCAACTCACTAGGATAGCAAGCAGGACGATAATGTTAGTAGGAACAAAACTGCGGATATAAATAGACCTTGTAAATATTGAAATTATTCGCAACAAACTAAGTATTAAAGTTTATTGACTATCGGAAACTACTGTGTTTACTACATAAAGGTTGGAGCAATTTACATAATGATCCTCTTTAACGCGTTCAGTGTAATTGGATGTAATATTTTTTTTAATAATCAGATCTGATACCACAAGTGCTACCTATTTACGTAGAAGGTGAAAATATGAAACAATAATTGTTCTGCTGCCGTTTATGTGAATAATAACATACTATTATGCATGTGACATACACGCGACGGGTAAGGCAGAGATGTATGTACTTGTGAACAGCCGGGCTGTCGCTATGAATTAGGATGATTATGAACTCAGAGTTGCTACTGAGAATTGACCAAAGACATGTTACTCGACTTGAGAGAATAAGACACTATGTGAATAATAAAATTAATAATACTGTCGTCCAAATTGTCCGCCTAAATGTCGATGTCGTCTGAAAAACAATGCAACCAAATTATGTAGAACCCGAAAAGATACCATATTTTTACGTATTCAAAAGGTTTTAGTTAGCATTTTAATAATATAAAAACATCTTTATTTTTATTTTAATTACTCGCTAGAGGTTATTTCTTTAATTCATCCTTGGAGGTCTTCATTAAAAAAAAAATAGAACACGTTCTGTTTTTAAAACTTTTTAGATTTTAATCAAGACTCAAGAGTTAAAGGAACTTAATTGAACCTCTTTTGCCTCGCTTTCATTACATTTGTTTTTTTTTATTGTTAATACCAACATAGGCAATGAAAGTAAGATAAAGCATTGTTAGTTTTAGCTTTCCTTGAAATCAATCTACTATCTTATCAATTCATAATTAAATGGTATCAACACACAGAAAAATTTCCGTTGGTAATATTTTTGTACATGATCACATGAGTATAATGTTGCTACATTTTATTATTCGTAAAAAGTCTTGTTGTTTCATTTTGTGGCGAATAAAACTCGTAAACACTAAAAAACGGTCTCTCAGAACGATCAGCAACATTTACGTTTGCGTTTACCATAAAAATAGGCAATTGATTAGATAGGTGGTATAAAATACAGTCAACAGGATAGCAAAAAGTAAGTATGTTACCAGCCCAGTCGCCCGGTCTGCCAATAGCTTTGCAATATTGATGAATGTGCTAGAAATACGGCAATAATTCTCCGTAGCGATCGATATCAGTGCAACCGTCCCGCATCCAGGTCAGTGGATCGCGTCTTATTATGTATGCATTTCATTATAAATTATTTGCTCCAGAAATAACAACAAACTGTCGAGAACAAAGAAAAGCTATAAAATATGAGCCGTGTTTAATACAACTAACGTAGTGGCACCAATGATCGACACTTTTATGAGATAGTGAGCTCCTTGATAAAATTAAAATCATTTAGTCATATTGAAACCAAAAGTTACGATTGAGTATGGTAAGGTATATCCTTGAGATAAAAAAAGGTGTTTTATTTATCTTAACTATACACAGCTTAGAAGAAAATCCAAAATAGAATAAAAGTGTATAAATCTCCAATCATCGACACTGAATCTCCAGTAATCGACACCCAGTTATCGACAGTTACCAGTTACCGACACCCAGTAATGGACTACTTTTTACTTGTAATGTGCATCTACCGGATCACCACCATGATGCAATTGGTAATTAATTAACAATTAATAACAACTTTTCAAACTGTTAAAGCTTATTTATTTGTAAAAATACATAAAAACTTAAGTATTATTAAAAGGTAATAAAACAATTGTCAAAAAGTAAAAATATAGAGCAATCAATTGAGATTTTCCCAGAAATTTTATTGTGGAGCATAATCCTAGGTATGTACTCTGAAACGTTTCGCAGCAACCGCGATCTTTTCACCATTTTTACAGCCTCAACGGCTTTCTTTAATTGGTCGGGAGTATAATTTTTTCTCGGAGCCATCTGTAAGAACCAATCATCGACACATATTATTACCGAATAATCGACAGGTGTATATTACTGGTAGTACAACTTTTATATTAATCTGTTTCAAATATCAACCATATAGGCAAAGCAAAAAGCACCGTACTCGCTTGTTAAATGAAATATTAATAAAAAAAATATTATCGACACGTGTCGATTACTGGAAAAGTCATTTTGGGAAAACCAGTGATCGACACCAACAATTAATTAAAATCAAAATAATCTTGAAGTTTGGTTATAACAAATATTAATCCTATAGTTCTTATAATACCCGTAAGAAAAATCAAATTCGAGTAAATCACAGCATATAAAGATAATTAGCAAAAAAATGTACTCATCTCCTTGAGTATTTCTTTAAGAAATTCTGTCATTTTCACCAGATCTCTAGCCTAATTCAGTTCTCACGTGGCCATTTTGAAACAAAACGATGGATTTCGCTAAAATGTCACTAGATGACGATCAAAAGTGTCTTGTCTAAGGCACAGTATTGCTTTATTAAGAAATCGGTTTCCTACCCTTATTTTCTTTGGAACTAAAAAAAAAGTGTCGGTTACTGGTTCTTGTCGGTCATTGGTGCCACTACTAATATTACTTATTACATACCTAGCTGCAATTTTCCAAGTATAGATTCCATTAGGGACTATTCTCACAGCATTCCGTTTGCCAGTTGTCAGGGTAACTTCGTTTATTTTTAATTAGTTGTACAACACTACTGCATTTGCAACACAACGTCCATAGCCTGCGGTTACTGCTGACCTGCTGGCGGGCCGTAGGCTTGTTTGTGCCAACCTAGTGGTATAAAAAAATATAGTGTTTATAGTTTCTTTGAAAACCCTTTGATGTGTTCTCTGATAATAGCTATAGATTTGTCACTAAAATGTCGCGAACTGTTTGGGTACACCAGTACTCAATCAAAATCTTCTGGGAATACATAAAAAGTTCGCCTCACAGAGATCATAATGCTGTAACATATTCCCTTGATGACGATAGCGACGCAAAATTCCCCGTTACTCAATGCGACCGTCCAATATCTAACCTTTGCCGAACCTTTGGGAAATTCACTATACCGAGATGTCAACCGTATTTACGCTGTTATCGACTTTCTTAGTATTTTCCTGTTTGAATCAATAATATCTAGAACTCGATCGGTAATTACGAGAAATTTTATAATTAGCTATTCACAATTGTATGCCGACGACCTGGTAAAAGTAGCGGGGTGAGGAAGGCAGTGGACAGAGTTTTATTGCGAATTTGGAGAGGCCTATGTCAAGCTACGAAAGGCTGAATGTGTTATTGGTACATACATATGTCATTATAGTTATATGCGTCTAACACAGAACAGATAAAACCACTTTTATCTGTTCTGTCGCGACTACGATACAAGTACTGAACTTATTTGAAGTTCCATCTATCTAAACTATAACTGTTCAGAAAATATTTTTGTTGGCGTCTCTTATTCTATTTTAATACTACCCTTTTCTTGTAGTTCCCATTACTTCGAGGATTTCTTCCACCTAGTGTGCGTTACTATGACCCTTATTTATGTAAATAATAGTAACAGTTTTACTATTAGAACAATGTTATTGATTAGTAAATGTTATGCTAATTGATATACCGCTCTAGTATAATAAGGTTTATACATATTTTTATATAAAACTACGGTACATACGGTACATCCCTATCACAGTCCACTGCTGGACATAAGCCATAACACTTGGTCCTCCGCAAAACAAAAAGATATACCTACACAATATGTCGTTGTATCTTATCAATTTTACATAAATTGGCAATCATCAAAGACTTCTTTCTATGTTATACTGTAGAGAGAAATTAATTGCTTACTTTACACAACTTACGATGGCTGGATAACTAGGTTAAGTGAAAAAAGGTTTTTACACTAACCCATTTTTTTTTTATAACTGAAGTACACTTTACAACGGACGTAAATACATCCGTAAACATCCACCATCCACCGTGGTGGTCTTATTTCTTTTTACGGCGACGACGACCAAACGGGGTTATGAAACCATCAGATCGCATAAACATTTTAGATAACTTCCTCGAATGTCAATCAGCCATATCCAGACATATTTATGTAATGCATGTTCAGTTTGGAATGTTTACGATTTTTTTTTTGGTTGAAATTGTTCCTCACGTGACGATAAGTTACTAGTATTGTTGTTTCAGTTTTACAATATTAATATGTAAAAATATATCTTAAATATATTAAAAAATGGGAGCTCGTTCTTGGATGGCTATGACGTCACACACTTATTAAATTTGTTCTTTGTTTTCGGGGATGATGACGTCACAGACATCATGGCGACAAGCGTTTTTAACAGATAAGTTTTTGAAAGATATAATTATACTAATATCCGTTATCAACTTTTACGAATATAAACTTCTCAGGAACTTTTGATGTATTTAATACAAATACTTTTAATATTTTTCTTGCATAGTGCTTATTGCTCTCATGTTGAAACTATAGATAGTAAACATTAGTCCAGACAAAGACTAATTGTGTCAACAGTAATGATTCAGTAATAACAAGCGTTTAGATGACATTTTGTTTATATAACAATTGGCTCTTCGACATGAGAGGTGAGAAAAATGGTGTTTTGTTTGAATTGCAATATGAACTGAGCAGAAATTGTGTATAATTAATTAAGTTACATATTTATTAATTATAGCAATTATATCGACGTGTAAATAGTACTAAACAACTTTAACTGGACCGAACTGTTGTTTGGAAATCAACGAGCGAGAGACCAAGGATAAAGTAGAAGATAAAAATATATCTACTTTGATCATAATTAAAGGAATTTAGGTAAAGTGAATACAAAAAAATGTGCCAATAAAAAAATTAAAAACCCTTCAATTCCAGATTTTATTGGTCTAGAATTCCGTATTCTCTATGTAAGTACTTATAATAACTGCATATTTTATTCACACAATTGGTTATTGATATACTCGTGGACAAAAGAACAATGCTACGCAGATACATATATGTATATGTATATGTCTATTTATGTATGTACACTGTGATATTGATATACCTACATACGATCTTTAAATATTTTCTTCACCTTTCGTGAAAAACTGTAGGTCTTTTTGGTCACATGTGAGATGACATACACTGACATACCTACATGATAAGTAGTTTTTATTCAAATAAAATGCGTGGGGTGTCTCGATTCTAGTAACAGTGATGACCGTGACCATGGATGCTGTAAAGCATCCGAAACCTCAGAACTAAGTCATTTAGTTTTATTTCGAAGGTTTATTGTATGCAACTTGAAATACTAGGATCTTACTGAGAAACTATAAAGAAAATTATCAAATTTTACGAGCCAACATGAAGTACTAATGCACTATTTTTAAAATAAGTACTATATTCGAGGAATAGATTATACGCATGCGGTCATATCTAGGCAATCAACATTTCTCAGGTGTTAAATGTTTTGTACACTGGCAACATTTAAGCGGTACGCGCCATCATTGCGAGCGCAGTCATAAAACCCGACCACAATAAAAAGTACGAGACGTCGTAAAACAGGACCTAATTTAATGGCCCACTAAAATGGTCCGACTATTATGGTTAGCACAGATTATCCAGGGCCCATCTAGCTGACCGAACGCCGCTCTTCATTGCAAGGAAAATGATCGAGTTTTTTATGGTTCTCGTGAGATTGGTGTAATATTGTGGCATTAGATTAAGTCATGAGGGCACAAACTATGCAACGAATGCTTTCACCGATTACGATTCTAGCAAAATTATATTATTACTACATTCATATTTATTATCTCGTACATAAAGGCAGCTAACTTAGCGGAAGACCACTTTTGGCCAGAATAATTTAATGAATTAAATTTATTTTGGAAATATCTAATAATTTTCATCCTTTCTATAATTTCCTTTCAATCCCTCTCTCTCCCCTAATCTAGTGACTACTTATGTCTACCTTCATGTTCTTATCCCCTGTTTATAACATGTAGTTTTCCTAATGACCTGCTCTTATTCTCAATAATAATGAATAATCAGTATATCTGGGATCATGGATTTTAATTGTACCCTTTAACTTACTTTAAAGTTTGCTCTCCATCTTCTCAGAGGACTGGACTGTAAATTGATCTAAGTTAACCAAACCAGGTCCCTATTCATTATCATCAACCCATTAACGTCCCACTGATGGGCACGGGTCTTCTCTCATTTGAGAGGGATTAGGCTTCCCTATTACCATCATTATAATATACGAAATACAAATGTTATATATTCATATATGTATTATTTTAAAACTAGAGCCTCGGTCTGACGATGACATCCATTTAGTGAGGCTATCGCCCAGTTGCAGAACTAACCGCAATGCTCCATCAATTAACCTGACCATTGAGGTTGAGACCAAATTGACATAATCTAGTTTAATGTCGCCGTGAAAATGATTGCGGTTACTCTGTTGATTTCATCTTCGTTTTCTATTCAGTTAGTGTTGAACAACAATGGTCCGTGCCGCGGTGTAATAAATAATTTCGCGAAACTGCCAAGAAATTACTACTATGCCTAATTATTATACCATTAAGGTATGATTCTATTACGATTAATGTATTTTCAAGAACAACAATTCAAATAAAAAATGCTCAAACATAGTTTTTAGGATCAAACTGAAAGCCTGGCTCTATACATTATTCCCCCCAATTATTTCAGTATTATTTTAGTTACAGTATTATTTCAATACAGTTTAATAAAAAAATAAAAATAAGAATACATGATTACATTTCGCTTCTGTATGTATACTTACTTATTACTTTCCCGCTAAACAATCGCTGAATTTGTTCAAATCATACCTACCCGACTTTTTGTCGGCATACTACAAGGTCAAAATACATTAGTCTTTATTTATGAAATGGCAACATTATTCTATCGTACACTTACTACGCTATATTCAATAATAATAATAGGTCAAGTTGAACTAGGTCTTTGGGAAGGTCACAGAGGCGCCATCTAAACGGGGTTACCAGGGTCGACGAACCGTGGCAAATGGCAAGTAAAAGTCAAATTAGATTATCTTTCTTCTGTGTGCGTTGCGTTAACTGACACAATGTGATCCTACATCTTTTGGAGAATAGAATATTTTATCTCTGAGAAGAAATGTTAATGCGTAGTCTCTTTTACATACATATTTTGATATTTTATTCATCTTTTAGTTCTTTAGTAAATTTATTTTAAAAGATAAACTATCAAATTGGTTTCTATTAAATCGTAATCCTATTAAGGTTTTTTGCATCTTATCAATCTAAATAAACAAACAAAAATTACCAAGTTGATTGTAGATTTTTTCTTACCTGGTTCACTTTAATGGGCTCTAAAACGAAGGTCAACGCTCCCACACCTTCATTGTACAAGATATAAACCTAGAACTGAGCTCGGCCTGCCAAGATCTTGTCTCTCGTAACTAAGCACATGAGTGTTTGCCTAGACTAGTTTATTTTGTTCTCAGCGACACGAGGTCATTCGTTCCCGTCCCGCATCTTCAACGTATTCAGCATTAAACATGTTCTTGTTTTATTTTATAAAATAAACAGCCTTTGTTACATTTCTTCGTTCAAGTTGCCTTAGACATTTTGATAGATACTTAATTTCATTGCGTTGAGGTCCGTATTGGAGAGAACACAGATTTTGTATTAAACTATGCGTTATTTTTTTTAATAACAATGAAATCTTAAATAGTAATATAATAATGTGACAATTAGCAGCCTTATAGTCTGTTTTGTTGCCCAAGTTTGCAATGTTTTTAATTAATCTCTTGCGTTCCATTGCATTTAAAGTAACGTTGAACTTCATTCTCAGTTCAATTAACTCCAATTATATTATACAATGGCGCTGTATTTAGATAATGGAAAAAAGGAGCAAAAGAAATACTAGTAGTTAAATGCTTTGATATTATCTCTGTACAGAATCCCAATAAAAGTAATGACATAACTAATAGGTACACAAGGATCGTGAGAGACGGTCACGGTTACGCGAACGCGGTGACTCACTCGAGGCACTGGACTTTGGTACCAGCCTGATTCGCTCTCGATTTCTGAACATACTTTTTTTTTCTATTTTTATTAGTCTTGCTTCTGACCTCCTTTTTGTTGTACACTTCTTTGACGTACTTTTTTTAAGGTAACGACGAGACGTACAGTATAGTATTAGTCTTTTGCTCTGGTTGATTTAATCCGGTGTCGCTAACTAACGGTTTAACTTAAATCTTTCAAATCCAGTAATATAAACGGTTAACCCTTAGAAGCTGAAATTAAAAACATGGGCTCAAAATGAGTTCTAACAAAGTGCAGTCAATCTAATCAAAGGCTGTGTTACATAGGACTAGGACATGTAGGAATAATACCTTCATTGTTACAACGCTCTGCCACGCATAAAAACGAGTAGGTATGTATGATCATCAAACAAAATACAATATTAGTACAAAACAAAACATGTCGCGTCGAGTGGCCAGTAATTGCGAATGGCGGTAATACAGGTTTTCGAACAAAAGGCGACAAAAGCCAGGATGTTCGGACATTCGCTGTTTACCGCGCGTATCCGGGCCGAGGGTGACGTGACATATATCGGGTGTCACAGCTGCCAGTGTTGTCACAGTAAAAAAAAGAAATCATATACCGTTTGACCATATTGTATTTTATTTTATTGTGCTTATTCTGCTCTGTTGTTGGTTACTTGTAAGTTCGTAAATTGTTTATTGTAATTTTTTGTAACAATGTAGGTTGGCAACATTGATGTTGGGTTCAACAAAGTGAGCCTGTTTTTCAAAGAAAGTTGAATCATCAATAAATTTACTGTCTTTTGATGTATGTTAATAATAATAATAATAATATAATAATAATAATAATAATGTTTATTTAAAGAAACTTATACATAAGTTACAAAATATTTTAATAGGCTTGTTTAGGTCAACTCAAATGGATTAGTCATCTGTAGCCGAACTAGGCATAGCCTGTATTTCGGCTATCAGCGCCAAACCCCTCGATTTTTGTACATATGTAATAGCCATTAACATTTATTTGAATCATGTAGCCAGTAAAAATAAAACATTAAATTACAATGTATTTACTTAGTAATAAAAATAAAAGGAAAAAGTATAAAGACGTAAAAAATAGAAATTATCGTATGTGAAGTGTTTGTTTTAGATGAGAATGTGTGTGTGTGTGTGTGTGTGTGTGTGGTGTTGTATAGTGTTAGGCTGTGTGTTGTGTGGAGTTTGTGTGTATGTTGTAAGAAGTGTATGTAATATTGTATTTAGTTTTTATTAGGCTGCTATGTGCAGAAGAAGTTCGGTCTGTTCATAGGTAAGACTTTTCAGGTATTCGGTAAGTTTCTTCTTGCATTGCATTTTTGTTAACGGGTATATGTTAAGGATTCTGTTTAACCTATTGTAAATTAATGGACCAATAGATTGGGAAAAGCGTTGGCTGAATTGAGTTTTAAACGCCATTGTCCTGTCACATACTATGTCTTTTCTTCTTTTATGGAGTAGGAGATGTGGGTTGTACCTAAGTTTACTGTGTTGTAGGAGGGCAACGCTTAGTATATATAATTGTCTCACGGTCATGACATCCCAATTTTCGTAAAGTGTTTTTGTGGCGAATCGGATAGGCTTGAACGTCGTGACCTTCAGTATTGCACGCTGGGCGACCTCGACAGACTTTAAGGTGGTTTTTGCTGTCCCTCCCCAAGTTGAAAGACAATATGTTAGAAGCGACTGACAGAGGGCATAGTATATCTGCTTTAGCAACTTAAAGTCAGCAACGTGCCTCAGGTTTTTAAAAATATATATGAGCTTTCTTATTCTACAGCATAGCAGCCGAACATGTTGTTTGAAATTGAGATTGCTATCTATGTTAACTCCTAGATATTTCATAGTATTCACTCGTTCCAATGGTGGACACTTGCAATTTTTTTCGAATTGGCACTCGTGCCATACGATGTTTCGCACGAGGCTCTCGCTAGTAATGTTTTTTATGCTAAAGCAGATGTACTTGGTTTTGGTTGCATTTAATGTAAGAATATTACTCCGAAGCCACTCTCCCACGATATCGAAACCCCGCTGTGCCGCGCTAAAAGCCTCTTCCCAGGTATTGGCAGCAAAAGACAGAGCTGTATCGTCTGCGAAAGATAGGATTTCGCCATGGGTAAGTTCAAGACTCGTGAGACCATTTATATACACAAGAAATAAAGTGGGACCCAATATGCTACCTTGTGGTACACCGTGTGTAACCTCAAGGTGAGAACTTTTATATTTTCCTACACGGACACACTGCGACCGATCAGTCAGGTAACTACTAAACAATTTCAACTGTGTACCTCTAATTCCTAATCTTTCGAGTTTGTCCAGTAAGAGAGAAACAGAAATCGTATCAAATGCCTTTGCAAGATCAAGAAAGATAGTAAGACATTTTTTCTTTTTATCTAAATTGGAGGTAACGTAATTTATAAGTTTATTTACTGCTTGCTCAGTTGATTTGCCTTGTCGAAAACCATATTGGTTAATTGAAAGTAGTTTATTTTTTTCTAAGTATTTAACTAATCGCGAATTTATAATCTTTTCTAATATTTTTGATATAGCTGGTAAAATAGAAATAGGTCGATAGCTATTGATACGACTTCTGTCCCCACTCTTAT
The DNA here is from genome assembly GCA_905163465.1 of Craniophora ligustri. Lineage (NCBI taxonomy): Eukaryota > Metazoa > Arthropoda > Insecta > Lepidoptera > Noctuidae > Craniophora > Craniophora ligustri. The sequence continues at coordinate 13,030,059 of LR990959.1, read as the reverse complement.
AGACTGGACAAATTTCTGTTTTTTTAAGGACGTCAGGGAACTCTCCATTTTGCAAACAGTCATTAAAAATTTTTGTGAGAGGTGGTACAATGATGGTTCTATATGTTTTCAGAAATTTATTACTAATATTGTCTCCACCACTGGCACAGTCTAGTTTTAGGTCGAGGATGAGCCGTTCTACCTCTTGTTCAGTTGTGTCTATGAGAACAAACGAATTTGGACTACTGTTAATTGTGGTTATATTGGTTTGTCTGTTGTTTGTATGCGTGTTTTGGTGTATTTTGTTTGCTAGTGAACTTCCTACGTTTATAAAGTAACTGTTTACTTCGTTCAATGAATTTTCCGGCGTGGATGATAACGCTAGAAGTTCATTAGGTTGAATTGTTACTTTTGATGTATTTGTAATCTCTTTTATTGCCGTCCACAGTTTCTTATTATCTTTTTGTGCGTTTTGAAGTTGCCTTTTTTCATACTCTATTTTCATTTTTCTTAACAACGTATTGCAGAAGTTTCTGTATCGCGTGTATGTCATTTTTAGGATGAAATTGTCCGGTGCGCTCCTTAATTTTAAATGCATTTTATCCCTATTTCTCGAGCATCGTAGCAACCCCTGTGTCATCCAAGGTTTTATAATTTTGTGACGTTTAGATAGAATAAATTGTTTAGTATTATTTACAATTGCGTGTTGAAGACTTTTGGTAAAGTAATTTAAAGATAAGATTGGGTTTGGTAAGTGATAGATAGGGTCAAGGTTAATTTTTATAAGATCTTGCTCTAGGTTTGTATAGTCAACTTTGGTTATTGTTGTTATTGCAAATTGCCGTCTTTTCCTAGCAGTCACACACAACAAAACAGGGTAATGATCCGTTAGGGTAGTTTGTGGAATAAGAGTTTTAATGGGATAATTGGTCTTCACTAACGCATGATCCAAACAAGAATTGCTTTCATAACGAGTTATCAAAGTGTGAGCTGGCAAAAGGCCATGAGAAGCCGCTAAAGTAAGGTAACGTTCCCCGTTAAGGTTAATTTTGCTAGGATTTATGTCAATGTTAATATCACCTATCACAAAGATTTGTTTATAGGTTGACACCGTATGTAGTATTGTGTCTAGGGATAAAAGAAATTGGTCAATGTTTTTGTAGGATGGGGACCGATAGAAAGCTAGTATTGCGATGCGATTGTCTATTTTTGCGACCAAGCAGTTACATTCTTGCAAATGGGGTTCCTCTATTACCATACTAAGGTTTTCCTCGTGGTATATAACTACACCGTCATTTTGTTTTAAGTTTATTTTGGTCCCAACGTGAGAAAAACCCGCAATATTTGGTATAGCTGAAGAATTTGAGAGCCAGCATTCGGTCAGGACAATTATATCACATTTTAGCTTCATTCTTGCTAGTAGAACTTCAAGTCCTGGCATATTACAACTTATGCTGCGTATATTTAACGTGAAGATTAGAAAGTGATTTGGGAGCAGAGATATTAATTTATGACAATTTTCAATGTCTATTTCTTGTGATTGCGATACAGACAGTTTATCGATATTTTCAGTTAAATTTATTAAGTCATTGAATTTAACATCAGAAAAAAGTATCGTAGGAAACTGTGGTCACGGTTACTAGATAGTATTTGGAATATAATATGGCAATTTTGAGATTTATAGAGGTTAACGTGCGCTATGTTTGTGATGTTTGTATATAATATATAAAGTAATGGTGTTGATGAAAACTTGTCATACATAGGTGGTATTGTAGAAGGTTGGAATGTGACTAAATGACCGTGTGATGGGCATTTAGGATGTATATTATGTGTAGATTTATAGTATATACTGTGAGTATAGTGTTTAAGTTTAGAAAAAAAACATCTTGTCTTTAATGTGTAGTGTGTAATTCCTGTAGAGTGTGGTAAATTGTAAACAAAAATAGCTTGCATCTTGAGATGAGCAACTAACATACGATATAAAGAGTTGTGTATTTTTTTTGAATAGTGGTTAAAATGTAAACAAATACTTCGGTATAAGAAAAAAACATGCAATATAAAATGAATCGATAACCTATAAAAAATTAGAGTTATAACATAAGATAGTCATGTTGAGTTTCTTAACTTATCCAGATCCGCGTCATGGTTTATGCGTATGTGGGATGAGTCCTCCGTTTTTTTTAAAAATACAAAACCGTTTGACGTCCAGCAGAAGTCATAGCCGTTGGTTTTTTTAAACTGCCTGGCCAGAAAATACAATCTCTGAGCCTTGTGAGTTAATGTTTCTGTTATGTAAAGGGGTTTCGATTTGTATGAGTGTCTTAGATGAGTAGTATTTAATTTATCTCCCTTTGCTCGTATTTTATTAAAGCTCTTGACGGCCTTGAGAATCTTGTCTTTAAGCAATACGGAGGTTAAGTCTACGACAACAGGATTGGACTCATCTTTAGATTTCAATCTATAAACATCTCGAATATTAGTCCAGTCAATGTCGACACTCAAGATCTTACCTATTTGGATAATTTCGTTACATAGATTTTCTTTTGTCTCTCCGTTTTGCTTTGGTATATTCCGAATTTCTATGCCTGCTCCACGTGATTTTCGCTCAGATACTTCCAATTTTTCCTCCAGCTCTTTAATTAAGAGTTTATCCTCTTTTCGTTGTTTTTCAAGAGTGGATATTTTTTGTAGGAATTCGTCATATTTACTTGACATGACTTCTAAACTAGTTTTTAACTCTTGAAAACGTTTTTCCTGTTCTCTTGAGAAGGTCGAAAACATTTCCTTAATTAGCACTGTAACGTCTTGTCGATCATCATCATACTTTCTCTTCTTTCGTTCAGTGATATTGATTGCGAGTGTATGAAGATTAGGTTCTGATTCGCAGTGCTGCAGCGATGAGTCACTCGCAGCTGCGGAGAACGTAAGTGCCGCACTGCAAGCGCTCCCAAGCACTCCAGCCGGCGTCGGTGAAACAGGGGGTGTTCTTTTCAATGGCATGGCGGTGGCGTATTGAGAGCGGTCTACAAGTACCAGGAAACTAGGAGTATAGCCGGTTAACTTTAATAGTTAATGTATGAACGATTACAGGGCTCAAGTTATGATTGCTGCTATCGAGTAAGGCGAGTCTTTGTCGTTTCCGTCCAGTTTAACGAGACCTTTGGGTTTGAACAATGGATGCGTACGCGACGACGTTTTTGAACGAAGCTGGCAGAATTATTGCCGTCTCTTTCTGTGCGTTGATATCAGTTGACTTGCTGTCTCCCTTATATGGATGTCTCGTTGCACGTGTAGTTACTGTAATGTTGTAGTGTGTGTGTAGTCTCAGTACTCACGGTTCGTAGCTAGTTTGCAAAAACTCTTCGATCTTTATGCACTCCTATTTTTTAGCAAATATTTATCGTATGAAATTAACTTTTTATTCAATTTTTAAATTGACAATGGCTTGAGGCGCGTCAACTCTCTGCAGAGGTCCGGGGGGAAGGCAATGTATGTATATTGGTCTCCCATCTGGACCTACTGTGGATAGGCAGATTTCACATAAGGCACATGAGACTGTGCCTCAAGCATCATCTATTTCACTATTTGTATTCGACGTTTCAGCGAATTATAATTTTAAAGTCAGATTTGCTGTGCCCTTACTTTAACTCTAAGCCATTTTTATACCATCTTGTAAACTTTATGGAATGCAGTAAATAAATATGAATATAAACTTGAAGCCGTATTGGCGTATATTATAAAACTACACACGTAATTAAATTAAAACTGCTCAAGTTTCAAGTTAGCACCTCACTTGCACAGCAAGTGCAATACAATACAACTATCGTAGAGTACGTATTGTAGCGTATTCTATTGTTAGAACAAAATACAAGAATCGACTTGGTTACCTAACTTTAATGCGCTTGCGCGTCGCTGTTATAAAGCGTGTTCACACTGACATTTAAAATATTACTCTTTATTACGCAATGTACCAGTGCAATAAAGTAGAAAGTACTTGAACACTTAGTTCATTGAATTTTCTCATTAAACTGTTAACTAACAATATAACAAAATGGACAAACTAATGAAAAATATTAAGTGTGAGAAGAGACACTTTATGCACTCTTAGTGTTCTCTGCTGTTACATCGAATTACTGCATCGGCATTTTTAACCGACTTCATAAAAGGAGGTTCTCAATTCGGCGGAATCTTTTTCATACAAATTCTTGTCTATTTTTCGGCAATACTGCCTATATGTAGTTAGTTAACACGTTATGTTAAAATGTAATTACACGTTATGTTATGTTAAAATACAACGATGAATTTATTTAATAATATTCCATTTTGTTTGTTTCCAGTTGTGGTGGACGTGGACGACAGACCGCTCTGCGTAGAAATCTGTGATACTGCTGGACAGGTGAGTTCATAGCAGATAATAACACTTTCATAATGATTAGGTACCAGAACTCCATAAGTTCTCATACTTACGCGAATATTAGGCTTTGAAATAAAACCGATTTTAACGTGCTATATTGAAAGTATACTAAACTGTCTCGTTGGCCTAGTCGCAAGTGTGACTGTGTTATTCTCAGTAGCAGCTCGGATATTGAATTCGTGCCCGGTTAACGGCGCCCTACTACATAGGCCTTTTAACATACCGCGGCGAAACTTGGATGTACAGTACACCTATGCTTAACCTTTCGGGAACGACAGGTAGTATAAACACTTGGTGTAAAAAACTATTACATAAAGGAAAAAAAAAATATTTTTCAATGTCTAATATTCGCGCAAGTGTAAGGAATAAATACATATTTTGATTGCCAATTCGTGATACTGAATCTTCGTATATCTCTCCTTGAGTGTTATCACAATTCGAACGCCATGACATAATTTTGAAATATTATCAGTAAAATCATATGCCACATTATCATTAGCTTATCAACTAGCAATCACAATAGAATCATTGCTGCCGATTCTGCTGTTTAGAAACTAAACTAATGGATTTCTAGGCATTATTAATATTATAGAATAATAGTAATTACCAGAGATAAAGTCTATAATTGTATGCCAACACTTTATAGAAGTTGAAATGAAAATTGTTCATTCCTGGGTCCAGTTATCAGGTCGACAAAAGTGTTGTGGGGTTTTTCTATTAGGATTATTTTATACCAGCACGGAGTTTGGTTTTATGCGTAGCTATTAGCAATAGGGTCGCCCTTACAGGACATAAACATACCGGTGAATTTTGAGAGTACTTACTTCACTATATACATAGGTATACATCTGTCTCATAGTCTCATCTCAGGGATACAGATTTAGTGATAGTGACTTGTTATTTTATATCACAATGTTGCATTGTTCGTAATCACATTTTGAATAAAAATACGTCGAAGGTTCCACGGTGTGAATAGTTCACTTTACCACCTGGCCTGGCCTAGAACCATAACTTATCTATCATAGCATAATGTGAAATAAAAAAATAAATAGCACGTGCACTAACCACCTACGCGCCGGATCCAATTTTTTTTTCACAAACAATGCGCAACGAACATTCCCACAGTTTCTTTGCCTGTGTACTGTTTATTGTAGAAAAGGTGTATTAACGTAGCTTTGTTTGTGCACATGACTGCGTTGATGTGTCTCACAATATACAGAAGGTGGAACATCACCTGCTCTAGCTTATTGGGAACGTTTTTGGTGACGACAGAATTGGAACATTAAATCAAATAAAACTCTTACGTACACTCGTACGTTGCTACTTCGAGGGAAGCGTAGGAGAGTTAATCAGTTTAGAAGACTGGCAATATTTATGGTCGTTAAGGTCTTAGTGTGTTTTGTAAATCCCTTGACTACTTACTCTTTCAGGTAGTGTCCGGAATCTCTCCGGAGTTCCGAGATCTCTACCATTTTTAAGACAACGACTTCTTCGTCATTATAATGTTAAACAATTACTACCCAAACGTTATTTAATAGAAAGTTGTAAATACATTACAGTGTAGTAAATACATACATACATATATACATACATACATACATACATACACTCACGCTTTTTTCCTATTACATTACATTATGACACACAGCGCCATCTAGTTCGTGGTAAGCTACGAGCCTTGTGTTACGGACACTAGAAGGTTGATATACTACATTTTTTTAAATAAATATTTAGGTACTTATAAATAAAGCGTACAAAAGTGAAAATACACAGAGTCTTGAATAAATGTTTCTATTGATTTCAAAATGCTCGGTGCACTAATCATTTAAGAATAATCCCCTCACAATACTTCCCATCACTATAGAATTCGAATAACAGATTGGAAACTATTGAAAAAAAAACGTGAAAAAAACAACTCGTTATTGCGAAATGCGAATATGAAATTCATTATTCATACGAACGAAACTAGTACTTAAAAATTAAGCACTGGAATACAGCATGCGCTACCAGTATTTTTTGTCAGAATAATAAAATTGTATAAATATGTACATTCAACGCCATCGTAAGGCAAGCAGAGTCAGTATGTATATACATTTTGCAGAATATTTTGCGTCGTTTTATTGCTCAAGACTGAAGTTTTAAATACAATGTACTTATTTGTTGCAAAACAGCCACGGTTGTTTACACTCTAAATTGCATTAAAGACTTTTATCGTAGTTCAAATTGCGGATAGATTGTGCTATCAGGAACGGAGTTTAACTGAGTTTGATAACATGAACGTGGAAAAAGTCAAGGCGTGCTAGGAAATCTGAAAATAGAGATTTCAGCGCATACCTACCAACTATATACATGATTATGTGTCATTTGCATTACTTTTTCTGACGACGCCAAAGATGTGTTTTTGATTTGCAGATTTTTTAAATAATTACACCTGGAGTCACCTGTACATTGAACACGTCCGGGGAATCTGATGAATTTACAGTTTAATTATAATTAAATAAAAATATAAATACCATAGAAAAAAGAAATGGGAAGAAATTAGTATTTTAAATTTTAGTATTATAACAGAATAACAGAAGTGATTAGTGCAGCGCATTCGATGCGGGCGCACAAAAATTATTATTTCGGAATAATATCTTAAATTTACCCACTTTAGATTATGTTTCACTTTTTTGCGATATTGTATTGACATTGTATAAAGTAAAATTTTATACTTTGTGTCTGTATAAAGTTTGTGCTTAATTCTGGACTTAATGTTATAAATTATTTAGTTGCTTTGTTTCTCGACAAGTGATTTTTGTAAATCTTAGAGAAATAAATAATATTTAAACCGTATTTCGGCTTGATAAAGGTTCTTTATAACACGTGTGTGTCCGTCCATCAATCCATAATATCGTAAACGGATTAGCAAATTTGGACTCGGTTTTTGTTACAATAGAACTGTTTTTACGGATTTTATCGCGGTATATTGATATTATCTATATCGGATAATTCGGATAGGATACGTTTCGGATCCTTTACAGCATTCATCGTAGTTTTTATTGTTTTTACGAGGGGCGTTCATAGTTAAGATCTCTGATATGAGAATCTGTTCAGCCAGTTCATTTCTACACCCGTCATAAGAACATTTAAAAGAGCCTGACAGATATTTTTCTTAATACTGGCCTGCTATATTGTAATAAGTAAATAAGTACGTGACCAATTAGACACAACAAAAGCAAACCTGTTCGTTGATTCTTAATTAAAATATGTACCTACCATGGATGGTATCAATATCTAATTATTCAATTACGAAACAATAAAGCTGGCAGATGTTTTAGAACACTGGTCAACTTGACATGTTGAGTAACATTATTAAGCTACCAGGTAGGCTTAAAGATTACCAGTAAAGCGACTTTACTTAATCTAACCGTAACGAAATAGGCCTACTGTCTATACATATAATTAATGAATATGGTAACACCCGGTTTCTGAAACGATATTCAAATCTGTCTGTGGTCAAATCTCATGTCAAGCGATTGGTTGGCCGAAATCATTCAAAATGTTAACTGACATTTGTTACAGGATTAGTTTTAAATATTGTTTCAGAAACCCGGTGTATGTTGTACTACCTACCTAGTTGTCTTTTTGACTTTAACCGACTATGTTGGAGTCGGATTGAAGTCTGCCCAGATGTAGCTGAATACTATACTGAACTATTTATTAAATGTTCCGTACGGGGATCGAACCCGCAACTCGTAGCGCATAAGCCGGTCGCTCCAAGCCACTGTTGCGCGAGTTATTAAATATATTACAAAATAGTGACGTCAGTGTTTAGTAATGTTAATTTAGCTCACTCTGACATTCCTCAAAAATTATAAAATAATTTCCGATGATGGAGGAGCTATAAATGAAAAGGACAGCAAGTGTAACGTGAGAACCGTCAAACATCACAGCGCTATCTATCTCTTTCTTTAGTCGGTATAGTCATAGATATGACAGATTATCAAAAAATAATCTATGAATTAATTACAGGCCGAATGGAAAACAAATTATAATATCCTCCTTGGAGATTCATAAATTTCAGGGACGAAAAAGGTTATCCTTGGGGGTTTCATCCAGTTAGATGAAAGTCTCCGTAGTCAAGGTTATATTCATCAACTTGAAAAAACGGTTAACGCTAACTGTTAAAAATAACCTTATGGTTAGTTTATGTAATAAACGATTTTCAAAATATTTGTACTGTTTAAATTACTGAAATAGTTTAGTTTAACATTTCAATTTTTTTTATGTAATAGTAATTCTATATTTTAGAAATTCGATTATGTCTTTCGCCTAGACTCGCCCCTGGCTGTCAAGTCAAAGGTTGCGCCAGAAAAACTTTTACGTCTTAATCACTTACTGAAATGGTAAAAGAAAACATTAAAATAGTCTTTCAATGCTAGATTTCGAAATACCATTGCCTAGCAAAAAATAGATCGATGATAAGTCGTTAATTGCGGGTCATAATGGACAATGTAATTAATCTAACTTACGATTAACCATTTAATTAATGGATCGTTGGAATATGCATTAAATATAACACCGATTATGAATGACAATGAAAGAGAAATTTACGCACGTTTGTCATTTTGCCCTGAGTTGTTCTACGTAAGTATAGAATTAGAAATCTCCCCAAGGACCTTAGTGAAAATGTGCGTGACTTTTGTTGTTATGAGTAGAAGAGTGTGTTTCATAAAGGTTTAAACAGTGTATAGTTTATAGTCTGTTTAGCCCTCAACCAATTTGCTGTGCCACTGTTGGTCACTGGTTTCCTCCACTATTTGAGAGGGATTAGGCTATAGCCAACACGCTAGCCTAGTGCAAGATGGCCGACTTCACACGCCATCGAGAAAACCTCTCGCACAAGAATGAAAAAGAATGTTTTTAAAAATTTTAAAAACACTGATTATATTTTTATTTTTCATTTAAGTTTTAGAAGTGTTTTTTTTCGAAATTGCATATTCAATTACCTCTTTTATCAAATACTGAGTTCACTACTAAAGTTTACGATATTATTGTTTTATTGAAATCCCAAAATTGCTAACTATACAAAATAGGTGAGAATAGACACGAGAGTACAATCGCTGCAACACTTTCTCAGCTGTAAGACGCTAACAAAAAACACATTGCATCAGACAAGCACGTCCAAATAAGCCCAGTACCTATACCGAGCGTACAATCTTTTCAATCAAACTTGAATACAAAATCATAGCTCACTGTATAAGGCGTCATCGGTACCAAGGGTGATTGCACAAGTTTCGATAACCGACCACAAATCGTTCGTCAATTGTCGGTTGCCGAAGATACTTTCACCGTGGCGGGGCGATGCCGCGATGCCGACTTAGCACTTACACTCTAAACAAGACGTTTTTATTACGGATCGCGTGAGTTGCGTAAATTCGGATTGTGTAAAGACGTATGTGGGAAAGGGCTCAATTTGAATACACTTAAATGTAAACAGTTAGATGTTTCCGGTGCAATTGGTGTATTTACAATTAGATGGGAAAACTTGAACGGTTTCTTAGCGTCCCTTAATACGTACAAGTTTTACCTTTATTATTTAGCAGACAAGGGCTTTTTACCTATCAACCATCTAGTATCCCTAACACGAGTCTCGTCGGTTAACTTGGAAGTAGATGGCGCTGTGTCATAATTTCCGGATATATTTATTATTATCATTCAAGATATTAAAAAAAATCAGACTGTTCAATCTCTTTTGGCAGTTCAAATATCAGATAAAGACGGTGTATTAATGCTAACTGAACAAACGTAGCTATGAATTTGTAAATAAAATAGGGTTACTTAGTAAACACGATATAACCTTACGAACTTACTTGTGAATGTACGGGAGCATACAATCAAAGTGTGTTATCAAGTGTAATTAGTCGGCCAGAATAATTACGTTGTAGTTACGGTTATTTATCAAATGTGCTGTTCATTGAACCTACACGAGTATGCACTGCAATAAGGTCCGGTTTCACCGTTATATGATAAGTGATCCCTTAAAAGACGACGCGTAATTGTAATATTGTTTTTTTATTTAGACGCTGTTACGTCTTGGTATGTAATTAATTATACACCCAATTATTTTACCACTGCAGGGCAAGGGTTTTCTCTTGATTTGCGAGAGATTAGGCTATCACCACGCTAGCTAGTCAGGGTTGGTAGACTTTACAAGCCGTCGAGAGAATCTCTCAGGCATGCAGGTTTCGTCACGATGTTTTTCTTCACCGTTTTAACATGTGATACATATGTACGTAACTTTGAAAAGTATGTGCTGCCTACCTAGGAATTAAACCCCAAAACCTTTGATATCATAGTCCACTTGTATCTATGTAATACCCGTATACCCTGCATTCTAGAGCTTTCATCTCGGAACTCGTGTTAAATATCATTGCTATCGCTTGAAGAGAAGTAGGATCCAGCTTGGCCGCACGTTATCGAAAACTGCCTGTTAATAAATAAACTTACGGTTGATGGATGTACTATGCGTTTTGCTCATATAAGCGTTCAGCGTTCACAATTCGATTAGATGTTCAAATTATGTAGGTCTTAAGTGTAGTCGACGGAAGCGTCATAATATTTAATTTTAATAATGGCAATTTCTGACACTACCAATTTTACGAAAATACGTGAATTTTCGTAAAATTTCGGTATTTACTATTATATTTTTTTACGACCCGTTTAGCTCAGCGGTAGTTGACGCTGCCTGCTGTGCAATGGGTCCCGGATTCGAATCCCGGTAGGGACAATTGTTTTTGTGATGAACGTCAACATTTGTTTCCGAGTTATTGCGGCATGTATCTATCTATCAGGTCTATGAATATGGCTATCGAATGGAGTTTGTTTCTTGTCACGCTACATTCACACGTGATTTTAGCACAAGTACCTACTTATAGCGACGGAATGACGTATCATAATGTATGCACGTGACTGAAAAACGCAACATACATCATAACAAGAAGACACTAAATGCTATAAAAATATCTATTTGATAACAAAACTTTTACTAAAGACATTTATGATACTTTTTATTATACATATAAACATAATATCATACTTCCATCGTCGATCACAGATATATAGTGATGAAAACATACGTGTCCATACGATCACACCTATGATCAGTGGTACACCCACTGATCTCAGGCTGGTGTGTTTTTAAGATTCATGTAAAAATGGGTGAGCTTGTGGTCATTTACCGGGCAGAAATCTGATACTGACTATATGTCATATGGGTTGAAGAAGTGAACTAAACCTACTATACTGTTCTTAAATCTTCTTTGGAGGTATTTGGTATCATAATTGCGCAAATCGTAATCACTTGACGAATTTCTGCACCATTAGATCTGCGTCTACCAGACAAGAACACCCACTGTTATTTCATTATAGACTAAATCATGCTTTATTATCTCCATTTCAGGACTCAATGTCCGAGCTCCGCGAGCTCTGCTACCCTGGTACCGACGTGCTGATGCTTTGCTTCTCAGTGGTGAGGCCGGAGACCTTCAGATCTGTCGCCGAGAGGTGGACCAAAGCTGTCGCTAATGTCAATGCGCCGCTTATTCTCGTCGGCACGCAGAGCGACCTGGCGCAAGATCTGAGGGTGCTGCAGACTTTGAAGGTGAATAAGGACAATTTTTTTAGACTTTCACAATGTCAACCACTTATCGATATAGTGCCAGGTGCATATGCAAAACCGTCGAGTACTGTTTGGTTACTTAAATACTTAAAGAAAGCATCAATGACTAAAATGAAAAATATCCTCGATAAAGATTATACTGATCACTTAGATAAACTAAGTTAACGAAAATAAATAAAAACTCGTCTGGCATCTACGTGAGTTGTAGGTCATAATTGTTCATTCAATATTGTATATATTCTGCTTTATTCGATAGGTAGCCACAGAAAGTGTAGGCTTAGTCAAGCGATTTGATTCGTTCCGTGATTTAAAATCCGGTTATTTTAATCATGTTATGTTATTCTGTCTTTCAGGGTCGTGGCGAGCACGTAGTCTCAGAGACCGAGGCAAAGGCTTTAGCAGCTAAAATCAACGCAGTCTATATAGAAACTTCGGCGAAGACAAGGAAACAGCTGAAAGACGCTTTCGACGCCGCCATCTTAGCGGGGTTGCCAATTAGACATAGTAAAAAATCTTTTTGGAAGAAACTATTTTGTCTAAGTTAAAAGTCGGTATTTTTAATAAAAAAATAAAACTATTTTATGACAGCCTATTAAGAAAATTGTTATGTACAGTGTAGATTTGTTGCTTGGGAATAAGAGATACATATATTCACATAAAAAGATAGATTGCGAAGGACCGGTTATCAAAATATTGTCGATGTAATTATTCTAAAATACAATACATATGGAATAAAACGGACGAATAAAATGTAGTAAGCTTTAAATACTTATTTAGCAATTTTAATTAAAAAAGAAAAAAAACGGAAAGTTTAATCACTACTTGTACATTACTGAACAATTCATTTGTCAGACTAGATTTTCAGTCAGTCAGACTAGATTTTCTGCTTTAAACTCGTGATTACATATTATATGTGTATATACTCTTTTATATACACTGTCACAAACAAAATTACGATAATTTACTTTTCATTTAATCAATGGGAAGTGCCTTACCAGGTTGCTTAGCATGCTTGAGCCCGAACTGTATTGCTATATATAAAGTGCCAGGCACAAAAAAAAAATTGTTGATTGAAAATTGTTCTAAACTGAATTTCGTGATATTAAATAAAATATATTTATTGCGATTTAAGAAAGAAAATGTTATAATGATATTACTTTTTGTAATATCATTACGCCATTTAGTCTGTATTGTAATACAGACAGGTACATACATACATACGAACATTGTATTAATTGTTAATAATTAATAATTCTTTCAAAACACTGTAACACTTCAATATTGCCTTGGCCTACTGCATTAAATTGATTAGATTGATGTTCAGAATAACAATTTTGTTCCTCTGACGTTTCAAGATAGGTACTTTATAAACTACTGACATTCCCAGAAGTGAAACAAACAGTATTTAAGTCAGTAGTCTGTTTATATTTTTGAAAGAAATATGTTTAATTAATACCTACATATTCTTTCTTTGAGAATGCAGAATTTCGCCCTGTATTTTATGATATAAAAGATTTTCAATCGTTTTAAAACCGCTGATTTTGGTAATATGTTAGAAGCCGTGTCCAACAGTGGGCGTCTTTTGGCGGAAAAGATGATGATGATGATGTAAGGAGCTGACATAAAAATGAGAAGTAGAGAGAGAGAGAGAAGTAGTGAAGAAAGAAAGTGGCAACCTATGTGTATTTAGTTGGCAAATCAAATACAGAGTGAAATTCATCGTGATGCGCATCATCATGCGTCGATGGCTAAATCCGGAATTATAAGAAACATCGAAAAATACTGACTCCTTTATATTGTATAAAAATAAAACTGCTTCATTTTAATTACATAAGTAGTAATTATGCCATTTAATAATGAAGGAAAGAGCAAATTTTTGAACAAAATACTTATTGACATACCTAGCTGCAAAATGAAAAATAAAATGCACAACGGTGAAGAAGATATTAAGCATTTGAAATGCATGTGTGTTATTAAGACTCAAATTTTGTCTTTATTATGTCATTACACCGTAGAAATAGACGGATGCCGTAATAATACAATGGTTATAAACAATAATTTAAAAAAGGGCGCGCATTTGAAAAATGCAACTTGTATAGTAAACTTATCTACACTGATTTGTACAGTAGAAAGTAATGAATTGTAGTTCTATAAGTGTTATAGGTGTATATATGGATAATTATTTTAATGTTGTTTTGATACTCAACACGAACTGATAATAATATTTTATTATAATGAAAAAGTGTTTTTTTACAAACCTGTGAATTTACTAAGTACAAAAATATCAAGCTAGCGGTAAACCTCTTTTCTCCCTTATTGCCATATATACATTCCACAATGGTCTCCTTCTAAGTTTGGTTATTTTACCTATGCTCAATCAACTAAATGATCAAGACCTTATGCTAAGTGACGATAAGGTTGAAGATGTAACATTTTCTCGACTTGGAATCGCCCTGGTTAAATTAGTCCTTTAGAGCCAAACGATGACTAAGAAGTAAACTAGTGAAGAGGAATTAAATTACCAGCTATATCTCTAGTTTCATTGTATGGATAGCGCACTTTGGGGGAGGCCTACGTTCAGCAGTGGACGGCTATAGGCTGATATGTAAAGTCATGCAATTTGCTTAGATAAATATTCAAGTACTCATGTCTTAAATAAAGTACTCAGGTTTTAAATAAATTTGGGTGCCAATGGAATGTAAAATTTACTGTACTTTAAGCTTGGCTACCAGCAGGTATAGCACTGACGTTTCAGACATCAGAATATGTCTTTCAAATGTACGCGCATCGGCAGGAATCCAAAATAATCTTAAGGTACTCATTTTGGATTAAGCCCATTGATTTAACAAAAAAAAAACCTTTTTGTTAAATACCTAAGTGCCTTTCTTGTAAAATTTTATTAAATCAAGGAGTTAACACGTTGACTGCTGAAAACACACACGCTGTGTTTTGACTCATATAACGCGAGTGCGGCGCAAACACGCCTGGCGTGTTTTGACATTTTGTGCTACGACTGGGCGGCAAAACACGCCCTGCGTGTTTTTAACTTCGCTACGCCAGTACGGATTACGCGCGAGGCGTGTTTTAACACGTTGGCTGCGGCCTAACATAGCGCGCGCTAACCTACGGTGCGGCTGTTTACGCGCCTGGTGTGAGCGCCCGCACGGCCGGAACACATTTTGTATTCCGACCAACAGTGCGGCCAAAACACACCTGGTGTGTTTTGGGTGGGGGAGCGCATATAGTAATAGTAATAATAATAATAGTAGTAATAGTAACCATTCATTGTCTTTTATTTTTAGTGCATAAAACAATTGGGTACTTAGAATTATTTTACGATATATTTTGTGCAAAACAATCACCTACTAAGTTCTTTATTCAAAATTAAAACGCAGATGTGTATTTGTTAATACCGCAGAATCCTTTGTAGAATATTTTACTTTGTTTTCTTCGAATTTTATGAAGGCTTTGTTATTAAATTTGTTAACACTACGACATTATGTCGATTTATTTTTCGTAAAAGCTGATTAGAATTAAATATCTACGAAAGGACGATAAAAAAATATATGTAGAACAATATATTATATTGTAATAAAGATATAAAAATACGGTCGAATTGATAACTTCCTTCTTTTTTGAAGTCGGTTTAACCATTTCGCCGACGATGGTGACGCCGCGAGATTTGGATTGTTCTTAAACCATGCTTAAAAAAACAACAATAAAATAAAACAGTTTTCTGTCAACTAGTTATAATTTTGATCAAATAAATAAAACGTACAATCGACTTACTATAATTAAATAAATTCTAATACAAATTCGATACGAAATAGGAAACTATTGAATACTGTATTCTAGGAATGATTAGTAGGTAAATTTGGCATATTTTTAACAACAATTTTGGGAGGATGACACAACGAGGGCGCAGTGTGCTGACATACTGACGTTCTCCTTCTGCACTTTGACCCTGGAAAAGTCAACAAAAACTACATTACTGTACTGTGCTAGTACTGAGTTGAGCCCGGTTTCCACCAAAGCGGAGAGAAGTGTAGCGGAAAGGAGATATGAGCTGAACCAAAGTCAGTCAATCAGTGACGCTTTCGGGTGTGTGAGGGCCTGGGGGAAGGAAGCGGGGAAAGGGGTGCGCGATGCTAACCGGAGAAGAGATGTGGTAATAACGAAATCTGATTGGTTTATTCAAACATATCTCCTCTTCTCTCGGCTTTGGTGGAAACCGGGCCTTCTGTGAAAGTCTTACTAGGTTATAGGACCTACTACAGATTGACAAATATCTAGTACCGGCAAAACTCTAAAATATATTCTAGAAGAGATTGCCTGACGATTTTTTCTCGACGGCGTATAACAGTGAATAAAGTAATTCATTTATACTTTGCTAGCGATTACCTCTCGCGTTCTGAAAATCTGTCTGCCTGTGTTCAACAGTGGGGCCGTAAATCATCACCATCAACACAATCATTGTCCTACTGCTGGGCACGGGTGTCTTCTCATTTGAATAGGATTAGACCGAGTCCACCACGCTAGCTTAGTGCAGATTGGCAGCCTACACGCCATCGAGAAAACATCAAGCGTGTAAGTTCCCTAATGATGTTTTCTTTCACCGTTTGAGCAGGTAATAAATACACATATAACTTTCGAAAAGGTCACACTACTAGGCTAGGTATTACAACTTTTTGGACCATAAATGGGCAGATGGTAAGTTGTTCCCCTTACCCTTTCTCAAGTGAGCAGTTCACACCAGAAGCTTCAACTTGCAGTTGTTTAGGCAGCAGGCGCAACGTTCCGAGGTTCACCTGATGGTCTTCATTTGACAAATTGATAATGCCCACGATCGCAGGGTGTCCTGGCAAGAACCTGAATAATAGATTTGCGGATCAGCTGGAAATAAGATTAACTTAAATCTAACAATAATGTAAAAGTATTTTTTATTTATTTAATCTTATAAAGATTAGCGTATGACTACTATCTCATCTGATGGTAAGTCACGATGTGGTCTTACTTCCTTTTGTTTGCGTATGCCACTAATCTGCTGCGTATAACGCGAAAACATCAACCAAACATAAAAAAAACAACGTCCAGAGAGTGCCAACTGGTTCGCGTTAAGACCTGTCTGTACACACCATTATGGGAATAATAAAGTAACGGGTGTACCTAGCAACAGCTAAGATGGAGTCAGAAAGCGCGCGCACATCCAAATCCCCGGAGCGTACAGCCGGGAGACGTTTTAGCGACACCAAGTCCTTGTAGAACTAGAAATAAAACAAAGTAATATCTATTATCTCGTATGCATCCGAGATGGATTGGATTGGGTCACAGAGCCGTTATAAATACATAGAATAATGTAAATAGCCCACTTATAAAATTAATGAATTTATTTTTATCTCCACTATAATTTATTGTTACTTTAAACTTAATCCCCTTACCATACCAGGATACAAATACTGTCAGTGAGAAATTCGTTAATAGCCCCGATAACTCAATAAAACAGCAAGACTATAATATATTAAAGTTTTCGTTTGTTCAGTATTCAAGATTAGATATTTCAAATTCAAATTCGAAGGTAATCGTTGAAATGATGTCGCGATCTGTAAAAGATGCAATTCTTAATATTGCACAGGGGAGTGCACAACTGGATTTGGGACACACATTACTCTGGAGGGACAATCGGTCTTTGGACCTCAACTATTGCATTTAAGGTTCAAAAAAATTAGAGTGAAATCTTAATCTAACCTTAGCTTAATTGTACCTTCCTACCTTGTAATGGCTTTTAGGCGCAGCCATTTGGGCAGCCAAGTTGACAGTTTCATAGTTATTGGCGACTGGCAGCCAAGTGGAGTTGGCGGTGGAGAAGCCAGCGCTGACTGTGGCGTCCCAGTGGTAGGGGGTACGCGCAGGGTCGCGATTGCTCTTCCAGTAGTTGACGGGATCATCGGTGTTGCAAGCTTGCGGGTCCTTAGTGTCTTTCCAGCTAACGTACCCATCTGTCATGCCGATTTCTTCACCCTGTTTGTTATAAAACAATAATAAATATAGTATACTATTTTTGAGAACTACATACTTGCAACCATAAATATTTGTTCTGCGATTGCTCAACACCTACTTAGCTTGTGGGTACTAGTATATTAGATAGTTAAGTAGATATTTAAAAAGATTTTTTTATAGTTAGGTACCGTATCTTCTATCTATTATTTAAAACACATTTTCCAGCAGTAACTAACAAGTATCTGATAACTCAAATACATTCGTTGAAAGTATCCGGTTTTCCCAAACAAAAACACATATCTGAAGCGGAATATAATCGATATCTATTTACCTGGTAAGTGATCGTGACTCCGGGTAGAATGAGGGACAGCATATTCATAGCATCCACCCTATCGACTCCATACCTAGACGCTAGGCGGCTTTGATCATGATTACCGTTCTGCAAATAAAATATTAACACTTATATACGGTGGGGGGTAGCTTCGTGCCTGAAGCCAGTACTTACTACAGCCACAGGTCTCTATAGGTAGGTATATATAACCTATAGATCACAGATAATACGATCAAACTTACCACCCAGTTAGCAATCTTCCCCGCGGGCATATACGTCATCCATTTATCGATGACCATCTTTATATCCTGCGCATTCGATTTATTGGTTAGCTCTCCAAGGTACAAAAAGTTAAAGGGTATGGAGCCGTTGCGAGTTTCGTTTCCATAGTAACGCATCATGCCTGGCAAGGTTGTGTAGGCTTCTGTCATCATTATCTTAGATTCGTTGTGTTTTTCAGTGAATTCATCGAGAACTTCCCTCCAGTCGTATATAAGGTCGTAGGTCTCGTTTTGATCTCTGGTGTAAGTGTGGGTTAAATAGTTGTAGTCTTCCGGAGTCGCGCCAGCATCTCCTAAAAAGGAAAGCTCTTTGGTGAATGTTTCTTAACCAAAAACTCGAAAGGTCTTTGTGTAATTTAAACAGGTTTCAACAACCAACATAGGCAGGTAAGACAGTTAAGGTATTAGGTATCGTCTTAGTATCAATAGCAAAAAGGTTTTTAAATTTCTAGGCAATAGACGAATAAAGTGGCACGATAGCGAAAATATCGGGGACCCCTGCTAGCAGGGGCTCCAACGCTAGAAAGCGAGTACCTACCTACAGGACGAATCTTCCATTTCTTGTTACAACATACAGTGACAATGATCACCTATTATTATTCGAATAATTATATTATTTATGTTTAAATAGGTAGTCATTCATTAAACATTAACTACAACGTTCATTAAAACTTCATTACACGTAGGGATCCACCAAGGGCCTCTTTTACAGGGACCTCTTCCAATGAATTTGCTACGGACTGCAATGGTTATAGTTAAGCCAAGCACAGCACAACAGCACATATTTTGAGTTTCAGGTGTCTAGAAGTTTATATACAATTCCAGAAGTTAAAAATGACTATGCCTTTTTTGTTTGTTCTGTTGTAACACCTTAGATTCAACTGGATCGCAATAGGACATAACATTTTCAGTATTTAACTACAGTCATAATTATCCATCCACTTTAGCTAAGAGATACCTAAACGGTTTGTAATTTGCAGTCGCTTACCGGAGAGTGGTTCGTCTGGGTACAGTCCATTGAAGTTGGCAGGGTCTACCTCATACAACATGTTCACTGCGTCCACACGGAAACCAGATACACCTTTTTCCAACCAGAAACGTAGCACATCCTGCCACATTGAAAATTAAATTAAGTGATAGATAAATGTGGAAGTTTGGATGTTTGTTACTCTTTCACGCAAAAACCGCTCAACAGATTTGCATGAAATTTTGCATATACATATATAGTTTATTACCTGGATTAAAACATGGGCTACTTTTTATCTACATATGACGCGGGAAAAGCTGCGGGAGGCAGCTAGTCCATCCATCCACACCTTTAATATTATAAATGCGAAAGTGTGTCTCTCTGTCTGTCTGTTACCTCTTCACGCTAAAACCGCTTAACCTATTTAGATGAAATTTTGTATAGAGATAGTCTCGAGGAAGGACATAGGATATTTTTTGTCCTGATAATTTAATCATCCCATAAAAGGGCGAAGGTGTGTGGAAGTTTTTATACGGAATCGATAATTTCTTAAAAGAGGGTAGAAGTGTATTGAAGAAAAAGCAGATTGGATAAAATTACTAATCTTACGCAGACGAAGTCGCGGTGAAAAGCTAGTTTGCAATATATTTTAACTCCCGTGTTTGTAGTTTGCAAATTAAGTACAAAAACACGGTACTGCAGTCTGCAACATTGTTCAAAGAAAGTCACGACAAGGGGTTATTAATAGCATCCGTTATCTACTCTGAGATAGGACCCAGGACATTGTACCCTTTATGAGTAAGTAATGGGTAAGCTTCCTCGTTGCCTTTGAGGTCGTAAAGTGCGATTGACGAGCTAGAGGTCATCAATTTCTTTATTTTTAAACATTCCCCGCATCAATTCCCAGGACGAGCAGTGGTACAGTCTAACAACCTAATTGGTAAACATGCAACTATCGACCGATCCATGTGTGGATATAAACCAATTCATTTGTTAAACTGTACTTAGTGTGGTTATCTATGAAATTCTCAGTAGAAACTCGGAGTATTAGTGCCCGGTTGATGGTAATAGGTTAGCCTCCTATTACATGGGACCTAAAACCTACTGGCGAAATGTGTCTTTGCTTAACCCTTCGGGGATGAAGTGTGTTTGCAGTTTGAAGCACCATTTTACCTTCATCTCTTGCTGTACTTTTGTGTTGCGGTAGTTCAGGTCAGGCTGTCCAATAACAAACTGATGCAGGTAATACTGCCCTCGAGTGGCGCTGTACTCCCAAGCGCTCTTGCGGAAGATGCTGATCTAGAATTAGAAATAATGTTGTTTAGACTTGATGCCATACAAATTGTGCATTTGCCGTATTAAATATAATCACCTTGATGAAGCCTGAAGATGAAGGTGAAGGGGGTTCGAACTCGACTTTGATTGCTCAGTCCACTGATCACATCACTAGGCAATCGCAGCTTACCTTTAAATATTATACCTACCCATCGAATAATAAATAAATACCCAGAGCAGCATTTAAAGGACCAATTGAAACGTTCGCTAATTAGGTAATCACTACCTCTGTAAAACCATTCAAACTCTCGTACTCAGTCCTGACATAGGTACTTACCCAGTTGTTAGGCGGTCCCAAATAGTCAGGGTTCTTGGGGTCCGGCTTGCCATGTGCCCAGACGTAGTAATCAGCGTAGGTAGGATCCCTCTGAGCTGACTTTACAAACCAGTCGCTTTCGTTACTAGTGTGGTTGGGCACGTAGTCAAGTACCACACGAATACCTAGAAGATTAACAACATGCATTAATTGTGTAATATATGTTATACCATAACATACCATCACGCCTGTCGTCCCAGAAGGGTTAGGCAGAGGTATAGAAATGTACAGTCTAACAATCTAATTGGTGTACATGCAACTATCGACCGATCCACATGTGGATGTAAACCAATTAGCTTGTTATAGTGTACACCCACGTTTTGTCGGCATGTGTTACGTCCCATCTAATAGGGGGCGAGCCTATTGCCATCAGGGCGAATTCAAACTCTTAACTTCTACTGAGAATTTAAATAAATAAATAAATATTCAGGGACATTTTACACAGCACCATCTAGTCCCAAACTAAGCAGAGCTTGTACTATGGGTACTAGACAATGGATGTAATACTTATATACTTTTTTTTTTGTAAATACATACTTATAATACATAGGAAACACCCAGACGAACACAAACACTTATAGTCATCACATAAATATTTGTGTCCCGTGGTAATCGAACCCACAACCTCGTGATCAGCAGTCCGGTACTTGAACCAGTAGACCACATAGGTCGTAAAAAAATTTCATAGATAAAACTCCATAACACTTCTCGATTTGCAAATTTCCAAGCAGTTAGCCTTAACGACTACCAAGATACTTGCAGCCAAACACCGGAAGACATCATTATGCTGACTTGCCGAGCGACGATTGTATCGTGGACTAATCGTCGCAGTTTATTTGTCTCCACCGATTAAGATGCAGCAAATAATGTTGTGTAATGATTATACGATGTTTTAATGTCCCTTTGTTGCTCTGTTTAAAAACTTAGCTAACATAGCAGTTAAGTACTTATACATAAATCACTAAGTCTATTGTGATTTCAGTACTCGCTTAGTCACTAGATTGTAGATCTAGTATATGAACTAAACTGTATAAATTAATGAAGCCGTTATAGTAACTCAACATACTTAACATTCGAATACTCGCTTAACGTACGTACTGAGGTCGCGTCATCCAATCATTGCAATTCAGGTTTAATTGTTTTTTCGCCAATTTTAGCTCCAAAACACATTAAAGGTCCTTAACAATAGGTAGTAACGACAACCATAACTATAGGTACCATTCACAACATTGTATTTAGATCATCGCCTACAAATTATTTACATAGCTCACATAAACAGTCTGTTATTGGCAAAATAAAACATTTTATGTTCTACACCATCACGGCTTTCGTCCCTGAAGAAAAGTGCATATAACTGTATTGATTGTCTATTTCATGAAAAAGTCATTCAATCCAATTGCATGCAATGTGATGGTTGTTTTGATGATATTAATTATTATAATTCTGTAACTAAATACCTATTACAGGCGCGAATCATATTTTGTTTAATGTACAGCCTGACAATGACTGGCAAATTGCAAAAAACGTACGAAAATTTGAATTTCGCGGGCTAACGTGGAGCTTCCACCTTAAAATATTAGTCCGTCTGTGCTTATATAGGTAAAAATAGGCCCAAACCTAGCACTTATATAACTATTAGGTAGGTCTTCGTCTTCGGAATATTTTTTTTCTTAGATATATACAAATATATCAAACTAGCGACCCGCCACTAGTCCGGTCAAATTAGACCAAAAAATGAGAGTGAAGGTACATAAATTCACAACAAGCTGAAAATCAGTAAAATTCCCATCATTCCCATATATGGAAAAAAATACTCGAGAACCACATTAAAAAAATGCGCTAAGTACACTATCTCAAAGGTGGCGTGGAAATGTGTGCATATTATGACGATTACAACCCTTTCAACTTTTGAATCGATATAATTATATCAAAAACGGTGGCTCTTAGAAAAAAAGTGCAGTGTACATTTTTATATGTAATTTTATGATCTACAATTTTCATCGGAGGTACTGATAAAACTTAGCATTTTGCTGAAAATTGCGAAAAAACATTTTTTTACCTTTACCCTCGAGTAATTTTTGTCCATACACGGGAATGATGAGGAACTTATAAAATTTATTTATAATTATGTTTTGAACAATTTTACTGATTTTCAGCTTTATGTGAATTTATACACCTTCGAATGTCTAAATTGACCGGACTACAAGCTTCGCAAGGGTACATACAATACACATAAGATCTGTGTAATTCTAAAAAAAAATATTCAACATAATATTGATGAAAGGCGCATTAAAATCCAATTAGTAGTAATTTTAAATTTAAAAGATCATACCGCAAGTATATTCGGCGGGAAGCGACTTCGTTTTATACTATGTATTTGTATTGATATATAATAATGAGTTGTTTTACCAATTTTTTTAGCTTCTGCCATGAGCGCATCAAAGTCCTCCATCGTTCCATACTCCGGGGCTATCTTCCTATAGTCGGCGATGTCGTATCCAAAATCGTACATAGGTGACAGGAACATAGGAGACATCCATATTGCGTCGACACCAGTCTCCTTCAAGTAGGGCAGCTTTTGAGTTATGCCTGAAGAGAATAATTTTAATTTAGTGACGGATTCTGGATGTCAGTTCCAGTGTATTAGGTTATCTAGACCACTCGCCCCACCAGCGCCCACCATTGTTTTGAGTAGAACCTACCAATTACGGACCGAGATATACCTACCATAAACGTATTCGTTTGTATTAATAAGTATATCTTCACAAGCAAAATGGATTTTGTATTTATCACTATAAATTGTAAAGATAGTTTATAAATCAAGACAAATTGTGAATGCGTTTGACTATATCCATGGATGCTGTAAATTATCCGAGCCGTAGGGGTTTAGACAATTTATCAATATACCGCGTTAAATTACGTCAAAACTAGGTACTTAATTAAAAAGTGGAATTATATATGAGATAAGAATAGTCGCTGTGTACGGAGTATGTAGATGTTATTGTGTAATTGTTCTGTAATGACTGTTAAAAAACTGTATAGGTTAAGATTAATATTAACAAAAAGTTGGCATATTTGTGTTCAACTAAAATTTTATTGCATCGTATGTAATACATGGACTTAAGAAATAATGAAAACAAGTGATACGATAAGGGTTCATGAAAGGTTAAGCGTCGTGCATCCATGTGATGCACGGAAGGGTAAGACGTGTAACTATTAATTAAAACGTGACTCCTTATAAATATTCCATTGTAGAATTGAAACCTAGTAGATATTAATATACCTACTAGGTTTCAGACTCTACCTAACTTTTTGGCTATAAATCTCGATTATGAGATTTAGGTAGGTCCTTTGGAAAGGAACCGCGTCTATTACTGTAATACAAACGAATAAATAACTCTGCTCAACCTCGGAATCGAACTAGAGCAAACTCGTAGTAGTCGCGCCTGCAATCTCTAGACTAATGTGGAAGTTGTAGATTAACGAAAATGAGCCTACTATAAGTGTTTTACGTTTAATTTTTGAGAAAAGGACAGTGAATAAGGCCCTTTTCTCGATATTCGTGATTTTCGACTGTGTAGTCAAAACTACGGGTTCGCGGTTGAATCTAGTGATCCCACTGGCTACTACTCACGCAAAGTCGCTCCTAACAGTTTTGGTTCAGGCAGGTTGGACGCGGAAAGGCTCCATTTGCTGTGCCTGTTCGTGCTCTTCATATATAAAAACATTAGTTACGAGAATATAAGACGCATCCGACTCTTCACTCCCTACTACAGACGTTTTCAGCCCGATTATGTTTAATTAAACTTACCATTTAGGTCGCCAATTCCATCTCCATTGCTATCTTTGAAGGAGCGCGGGTATATCTGGTAGATGACGGCCGACTCCCACCAAACTTCCGCACAGGTTACGATTGCTAAAGTGGCTGCAACCAGCAACACTCCTAATCTATGCATGCTGACACTGCACACGGCGAAGGAACAACTCTTTTTTAAATATTATCTTAGATGTTTTTCTAGTTTGACCTTAAAGTAACGTAACTACTAAAATATTTATGTAAATAATGATTCCCACAGTTTTTATTCGTTACTAAAAATACGTACCACTTTGTGTCGTAAAACGGATAATAGGTAACTATCAGTCATATTTTCATAACAAAAGGATACGAAATAAGATCATTTATTACAATAAAATTGCTACCGACCAAACCGTGGATCACCAAACCGCGGTCTAGAACTTATAATTTACAAGAATTTTCAATCGCTGAACACAAATAAAGAAAGTCCAGAATTAGATACTAGTTAAACTGTAATTTGGGTTCATAGTAATTGCGAAACACGTACGCTTTGACTAGGATAGAAGCAAATACAGTAACTAAGTACGTCCGTCAGTCAATTAAAATTAGGAACGAATATTATAATTTTATACGTACACGACTGACCTGCAATCGCGGCACATCCGCGAATACTCACAAGAATAGTCGGTGATGCCTTTTATGCCGCAACACGAGGTGTTTTGTCAATGTATCAAATTCTCTGCCTAAATATTATTTTATGTTGTTGAATCCCTGATTGGTTCCCACTGCGATATTATGCAAAGTGTTAAGTAAATGTTATGTTCATATGTATCGGAAGTATCAATTATATTGAATATTGTTTGTATTACGATTTGCGAATTATTAAACCGTACAGTAGGTATTGGTCGCAGTCGAGCCATCAATCAACAATACGGTAAGTAGTCGAACTAATTCCAGTTTGCATTTCATTTACTATCCTTCTAGGATAAAAATATGGTAGTAGGTAGGTCTTCCAAAATAGGTAGATACAATATGATTATGTAAATATAATTTAATTTGTTAGTTAATTAGTTATGGAAAAGTAATAAACATACAACAACAACTAATTTAACTAAAAAATTTCAGGTACAACTGCCATCTAACAAAACCCTAAAATGAAATTGGTTTGGCCCTGAACGATTTGAAGGTATTTTTTATGACATATTTTGATTAGATTTTTTTATGGTGATAAGGGGCCAAACGAACATGCGGCTCATCTGATGGTAAGTAATCACCGCTCCCCATGGACATTTGCAACACCAGAAGGTTTGCATACCTATGCGTTGCCAAAGCATGCAGAAACCGTTTAAACCGGTTTTATAAAACAGGGAATTACTAAACTGACAGCAAACGGAATGTTCAAGCTGTCAGAATAGTCACTCCCCCAGCGAGCTCTGGTAACGTTACACACTCGCAGAAATGCAACTCTCGGTGATTCACTGCGGTTTTCTGTAAGGTTGAGGTACTTCCCCAGTAGGGCAGCTTAATTTGAGCGAGAAATCTCGCTATGCCTATCTATCGAATCGAATCAAATAATTTGTTTTGTTTTTTACAAAATAAGCTAATTATAGCTGGATATGATTTCTGGACAGACTACCTGTCTGTCAATAATAAGAAGCTGATGTCAGTGTCAGTGTAACAGTGTCAACTCTGTCAAGTGTCATTAAACTTAAAGTTGGATTTCTATCCAAAGTTGTAAAGTTGCGAATTGATCCAATAAATTGCCAAGTTTTTTTACTTGTATTTGTATTACAAATATTACAATTTTACGATAGTAAAATGGCAGAAGAAGAGCACTTTGACGACGTAGATATATCAGATATAATTGATGAATCGGAACACTATCTAGAAGCAGACCATCAAAATGCAGAAATTTCAGAGCCGGTAGATACGGATAACATAAACACGATTTCGGATTCCGATATATTGCATTCCGAGGAGCAAGCCATTGACGAAAAGAGACCTCAAGTTCAAAATAAGACCGAGGTTATACGCTCGACGAGGTTACCGATAGCTAGAATTAAGAATATAATGAAAATGGACCCAGATGTCAGTGTGGTATCAGGAGACGCCGTGTTTTTAGTCACCAAAGCCACCGTGAGTATATAATAGCTACAAGTTGGCGGGTGTAGCAAATTTTGTGTTTAAAATTTATTATTACAAGATGCGGAATGCGGATGCGGGTGGCATATGACCGGTCGTCGTGGCGATCCTTGGGGAAGACTTATGTCCAGCAGTGGACGTCTAACGGTTGAAATGATGATTACAAGATTGTTCCTAATGAATTTGTGCTGCACAAAAAAGTGGCACTTACTGGTCTAGACTGTCAAAGTACAGATGACCAACACATCAGTTTTGTCTAAAGTTTATAATGTTATAAATTCAAAGTGTATTTGAACATAGCTGATGATGACCAAGTTAATACTAATTTTAAGTTATGAAAGATTTTTTTATAAAATTGTTCATTCATTAGGCCTAGGGGAGGCTGTTTTTGAGCAGAGGAATCCTTTGGCAGATATGATGAGATTACTTCAAAAGAGCCAGAATATATTGATGTCTGTTTTTACATATGAGTACTTTTAATTATTTTCAGGAATTATTTCTAGAAACTATAGCAAAAGAAACTTATGCATATACAGCAACAAATAAACGGAAAGTAATCGCAAAGAAAGATTTAGATTTGGTTATCAACAAAGTTGACTGTTTGTGTTTCTTAGAAGGAGCGATGGACTTTTGATAAAAAAATAATATACCATAGAATCTCCAGTTACATCCAATATAATGGTTTACAATGCCTATGTGTCAAGGCTTTTTGAATGAAGAGCTTGAAGTAAAGCAGCACTTTATTTGGCACATGAGAAGATATACTTACTTCAGATCTGTGTGTGTGCATTTGAGTAGTGTATTTTGTGTTCAATTAAATTGATCACATTCATTCCTTTCATTTGTTTTATTTGAGTGATTGCTAAAGCTAGAGCAGTTTCGAATAAACTTTGCAGTCTAAAGAACAATATATTTACTGTTGAACATCTCTTTAGAGGGTCTATTCATATTGGAATAGACACTATCCAAATGTTTAATTAAAAATGGAACTTTTATGTGATGGAGGTGGGAAAGCATCACTTAAGTCTTGTACACATTGTCCAACTCTCAGTTCTTCGTAAATGTAATTATTATCTAATACAAGGGTGGCCAATCTTGGGAATCTCACCTAGATTCACAAGATTGGTCAAGGGCGCTGGGGCTAAAAAAAAAGAAAACATAATATAAAAATTAAAGAACCTAACAGCGTAAAAATAAAAAAACAACCTTTTTAATACTTTTCACACAGTCGGGTTTTTCAATTTTTATATGAATTTATTTTATTTGACACTTTTTAGTTAGGATTAGTAACTAAAAAGGATTTTCAAATATCTATTCAATGATACCGCATGTGACATAGTCAATTTAAAAAAAAAAAGGTATAACGTAGGCGTATATGTACGTCGCTTGACGATAGTATTAATGTGAATCTAGTTTAAAAAATAACTGCGTTAAAAAAAACCGACTTCAAAACTAAAAAGTTAAAAATAACTTAATACAGTTTTAACTTC
Source organism: Craniophora ligustri (assembly GCA_905163465.1). Lineage (NCBI taxonomy): Eukaryota > Metazoa > Arthropoda > Insecta > Lepidoptera > Noctuidae > Craniophora > Craniophora ligustri. The sequence goes on along the minus strand of LR990959.1, from coordinate 13,001,348 downwards.
TTTTTAGTTTTAAAGGTATGAAGACGGTGCCAAGCCAAATGTAAAGGTATGTACACCCATCGCGCAGTGTACAACCAGGTACTGGCACCGACTTCATACCTTTTTAACTTTTTAGTTTTGAAGTCGGTTTTTTTAACGCACCTTTTTATTTAATTTTTTACTCTTTAGTGTCTGTAATAGGTTCGTTGTATTATATGTCTCGTTGGTCTAGTGGTCATACAGTGCGGCTGTCGAGCAAGAGGTCCTGGGTCCGATTCCCAGGTCGAGCAAAGTGTTATTGGGTTTTTCTGTGAAATTCTCAGTAGCGGCTCGGAGTTTGGATTCGTGCCCGGTTAATGAAAAAAAACTAAATTTAGAACTGTAACTCAGATTAAACGCCCGCCACCCGCGTGGACCATGGGAGTGTCACGTACAAATTTGCCAAGCTATAGTAGTTAAAATTTTATTTATTTATTTATTAACCAACTTTAACAATAAACTAAACTTATAAGCTATAGGTCACATAAACATTGAAAAAAATAACAATAACACATTGAAATTAAATTACTTTTTTACCGATTTTATCGTGGTATACCGAAATAAATTAAATCTCGACGTCATGGATGTAATAAAATCGTAAAAAATAAATTATATTCGGGTAAGTGTAAGTTTCTCACGTTGGCTGCGGCCTAACATAGCGCGCGCTAACCTACCGGTGCGGCTGTTTACGCGCCGTTTAATCCGACCAACAGTGCGGCCAAAACACACCTGGTGTGGGAGCGCATATAGTAACAGTAATAATAATAATAGTAGTAATAGTAACCATTCATTGTCTTTTATTTTTGAGTGCATAAAACAATTGGGTACTTAGAATTATTTTACGATATATTTTGTGTAAAACAATCACCTACTAAGTTCTTTATTCTAAATTAAAACGCAGATGTGTATTTGTTAATACCGCAGAATCCTTTGTAGAATATTTTACTTTGTTTTCTTCGAATTTTATGAAGGCGTTTGTTATTAAATTTGTTAACACTACGACATTATGTCGACTTATTTTTCGTAAAAGCTGATTAGAATTAAATACCTACGAAAGGAAGATAAAAAAATATAGAACAATATATTATATTGTAATAAAGATAAAAAAAATACGGTCGAATTGATAACTTCCTTCTTTTTTGAAGTCGGTTTAAAACACGCCTCGCGCGTAATCCGTACTGGCGTAGCGATGTTAGAAACACGCAGGGCGTGTTTTACCGCCCAGTCGTAGCACAAAATATGAAAACACGCCAGGTGTGTTAGCGCCGCACTCGCGTTATGTGAGTCAAAACACAGCATGTGTGTTTTTCAGCAGCCAACGTGTTAATGTGTAAATACAATGATTTGTGCAGTATTGAAAATGTCAAAGTTTTCAAAGATCATTTTTATCACAAAATATTAAAGTAGTGAAAGACATTTTAATTAAAACACTTAATTTATTTAAAACATATTTAATTATAATAACAATAAATATCTTACAAAAAAAAATATTTACACAAATAAGTTTAAACAATATATATCTTTCGTTAGAAAATAAAAATGTATTACAATAATTATTCATGAAGTGTATAAATGTAGTGGTAGTAGTGAAGTATAACTTGAGTTGTATTTGTGACTATCACAATTTGATTAATGTAAGCCAGCGAAGACTAGTATGAAGGCAATTGTATACATAGTGTAAGAGGCTAGGAATCTGTGGGCGCCTCCACCAGTGTTGGTTCCTGTCCCGGTTCCATTCGTGGTTCCTCCTCCGGTGCCATTGGTCGATCCGCCCCCGTCCGTCCCGTTGGTGGACCCACCCCCGGTATTGCCTCCATCACCTCCAGGCTGAGTATAGGCCCTCAAGGCTAGCGCACAGTGAGCGGACATAGTGATTCTTGTTTTTGCTACTTGAATCCTGAAACACATTATTACATTGATTACCAGGTGGAGAAAGTGAATGTCAGTGATGAGTTTGCTTTATATATAGATAGGTTACAGTACTTGTTACTCCTACTAATAATATTTATAAAAGATGTAATATTGTGGGGATTTATATCATCATCAGAAAATAAATAATTTATTATTATTAATATTATTATTACTAATGGAATAGACGTTATATCTAGTCTACAATTTAAAAAGTGTACATGCATAAACTACAATCCCAGTACATATTATATAATCGCATCCCGTGTCGACCACAAAATGATAATTAAGTCGTTAGATCTTGATAATTAAGCCGTGAGATCTCGGGAGTCCTAATTTGATAAATGATTTACAACTGGACTACATAAAGTTGAAGATAACCAAGTAATTGATTACGTTGGTTGATTTAAACAAACTTATCACACCCATCACGACAGACAGTATCCGTAGAGGTGCAATACTCAGCTCTCATAATGTAATTATATTCTTGTTTAATGTGTGAATCCTATGTAATGCTAGGATTTTCTTCTATCGTGGAAGCGTTTGCAACCAGCCCTAGATCCTGGGGGCAAGCCTGGGCTGGGCGCTAGTTTCAGGGGACGCCAAAATCATAATACTCTTTGGACTCTACAGATATATTGTAATTTTTGTCCGTGCGAGATCTTCTACGACGCATAAGCCGATGTCAGAGCGACTGCGTCTTATTCATGATTATCATCGCCAATTCATTGGGTCTCCTCTCATTAGCCTACTGCAGGTTGGCAGACTTCACACGCCATCGAGAAAATTTCAAGCATGCAGGTTTCCTCACGATGTTTTCCCTCACGGTTTCAGCATGTGATAAATACGGACGTGACTCCCGAAATGTCAATGGCGCGTGCTTTGCGTTTGAGCTCGAAACCTTAAACATCTCAGTCCACTGGGCTACTGCACTCTGCGCCTTATTAAGTTCAAATTACTGTTTATCCCTTACCATTTATTAGTTGTGCAATCGACTCCAGACGCCACCACTTCTAAGTTATCAGGCACCCCGGCGATTGACGCCAAGTCCGCGGTCACCGGTTGATCAGACAAGTTAATAATGCCTACAACGGTTTCCGTCGGCGCCGATCTAAAAAAATATTAGTTTAGTTGATAATTTACCTTTAGGTATATTGAGTACGATGCTTCGCCGAGAGTAAGGTTAAGAAATATTATACTGTACAGTATAATTATGGTGGAACCGAAACAATTATGGACGGCTACGAAAATTACAAATGAAATCTGTTTCAATACTACCATACAAAAAGAAAACAAACAAATGCCTTGAGTAAAAACAAATGTTGTCTGTAAAGCCGGTTCACGGAGGATAATAATTTTACGTGATAACGTTCGGCCGATGGAGTGGCAGAGAGATAGATGCGTCACAAGCCGATTGCTTAGGCCGATCGTGCCTCTCTATAGCTTGTTCCGCGTTCTCGCTTGCACACTCGCCTCAATATTTCGTGCGAGCAGACGGCTTTCATCGTATAAACATTAGTAATTGGAACGAAGTTCCTTATCGCGCGTTGCGAAAGGGGGCTAGACGGAAAAATTAAGACGAAATGTTGTAACGACACTTTTTACTATAGTAAGCTATTGTAAAAAAATACAATTTTATTACAATTCCTTCACTAATTAATCGAAAGGAACTTCGTTCCATCCGGGTGTCCCTTGACACCTCTCAAGTTTTTTTTTTGGGTTGGTCATCTTTTATACAATTTAATCTGTGGGTGCACAAAGCAGAATCCGACAGTCTCTGTAGATAGTTATGTATACAGATATCCGCACCCCTCGTCCCCGCACAATGCTTGTAAACCAAGATACGTCATGCCACACATGACGCACAATTAACAATGATTACTCGGATTACAAATGACTAATTCTCATAAAACTAACGATAGCCAAAACGATTAAGATTCGATACTAATTACTCTTTTGTTAAACAGTAGACATAACAATAAGACCACCATGTTAATCATACTCTAGTATATAAACCCTTGTAAACTAAGACATTTAATTCAGTTGTATTCTAAAGCTCATGCTGAGCACTTGTGTATTTAAATAAAGTATTTTTTTATTAAATTCCTCAACGTTCCCACTTGACTGGCGCAGCCGGGTCGGATAGTAAAAGTCGCGAAAAAGTGCTTCGTAATAGTCACACAAATCGGTCGTACGTCGCGCTCTACGCTTAGACAAAACTATTCGGAGAACCTAACAAATAAATTTGTCAACGGACCAGTGCAGAACAAGCAAGTCTTCAGAATACAAGGATTCGGCATGGGATCGAGCATTATGTGAGTAGACCCTTGACTCGCAAGTGTTTCCCTAATTCCCTGTCTATTCCCTTTCCCTACGTCCAATTAGACTAAAAATCGCTAATTTTTCGTAACCCATTTGTATCGTTTAGACATAAATAGCTAAACATATAAATTTCCCCTTCCCTACGTCTAATCGGATAAAAATCGCTGATTTTTCGTAAATCATTTGTATATTAGACAGAATCGCTACTATACAAATCAGTTGTTATTAGACTAACATTGCTAATCACAACTATTGGATAAACATTGCCAACCATAGTTATTTACTTGCCTTAATTAAAGAAAATTGTTAAAATGAGTCAAATACAATTAATTCCTAAGGAAATACAAACAATTATTCCACGCTTTGACGGAGATGAAAAACTATTAAATTTATTTATTTCTAAATGTGAATATGTGATAAGACATTTCAGAGGAGAAAATAATTTACTACAGCAAACTTATCTATTTCATTGCATCACTAGCCGTTTGATAGGTAAAGCAGCTGTATTGGTAAGTGAAAGAGAGAATATTAATAATTGGGATAGTTTAAAAGAACTCTTTGTTCAACATTTTGGAGATCCTAGATCGGAAGCGTGTATAGCGATAGAGTTAGAGAATATTAAAATAAAACACGGCGAATCATATATAGATTTATGCCATAGGATACAGAACGTTAGGAGTTCGCTTATTTCTAAAGTAAACTTACTAACAGATGAAGGTATTAAAGCAGCGAAATATATTATATACAACAATACGGCACTAAACGTTTTTCAGTACAACTTGCCTGAAGATCTTATTAAGTTCGTAAGATTAAATAAATGCAACACATTAGAATCAGCATTAAGCATAGTGATGGAAGAAGTTAATTTCCAGACGAGGTACGATGCTAAAAATAAAAATAAACCCGCGAATACATATAATCATCATAAATCGAATTTAATACCACCAAATCAACAAAAGGTTGAAACACCCCAAAATCAGTACCAAAGTAATAGAAACACATTCAAACCTAATTTCACGCCAAATGTGAATAATAATTATAAGTTTGGAACACAACCTCAAGGTTATAAACCTAATTTTAATAATAACAATCAAAGGCCTGTATTCAATAGACAGCCACAACAATTCCCTAGAGTTATGAATAACTATAAACACTCAGGATTCTTTAAACCGAATCCAAACCAACAATTTCGCTTTGGTATAAATAATAATCAGTTTACCCCAAAACAAAATACCGATGTAACAATGAGAACAGTTAGAAATCATATGATGCATGATTCAGACGAATATGAAGTAGATCAAAACTATGAACAAAATAATAATGAAGATTATGCGGAAAATGAAGTTGAAAATTTTCAGATAGGAGCCTCTTCAGAGATAAACATGAAATAATAAATATTAATTACAATGAAGCATTAAGATTGCCTCATATAAAATTACCAGAGATAGGAGCAATTTTCATGATAGACACTGGTAGTACACGTTCATTAATTACGCCAGAAAAGGCTAGCGAATATTTTACACAATACATAGTACCAGAACCATTTGAAATAGTTAGTACACACGGACGGAGTAAACATAACGAAGTCGCGTATATTCCACTAACGAAATCATTTAAATCGAACATACAACATAAGTTCTATATATATAATGTCGATAACGCTTATGATGGAGTAATCGGATCAGACTTATTACAGGAGCTCGAAGCTAATCTAGATATGAAAAATTTAAAACTTAAAACGAAGGATACTATAATTCCAGTATTCTACAGAGCATATAATGAAATTAAATTACCTCCAAGATCGGAAACTCGTGTTAGTTTACCAACGAATTTACAAAACGGTAGCGCAATCCTTAATTATACGGAATTCTGCCCAGGAGTACGTATGCCTGACGCTATGGTAACTTGTGTAGATTCCTATGCTCAAACAGTTATACAAAACTTAACCGAACAAGAAATGAAATTAACGGTAATTAATCCTTTTAAAGTAAATAAATTAATAAATAACTCACCTAATCATACAAATTTCTTGGATGATAATAAAATCGAATATTTATTACGTGAGAATCAGAATAAATTAAGATTAGAACATCTTAATAGCGAGGAAAAAGAATCGATCAAACAATTATGTTTTAAATATAAAGACATATTTTATTGTGAAGGAATACCTTTAACATTTTCAAATCAAATCAAACATAAGATAAGAACAAAGAATGAAGACCCGATATATATTCGTCCATATAGAACGCCTATTGCAATAAATAATGAAATACAGAAACAAGTTGATAAATTGCTAGAAAATGACGTTATAAAGAATTCACACTCACCGTGGAGTGCACCTGTTCATTTAGTACCTAAGAAAATGGACGCCTCAGGCGAAAGAAAAATGCGTATGGTCATAGACTATAGGAGATTAAACGAAATAACGATAGATGATAAATACCCCTTGCCTAATATCTCAGATCTATTCGATAGATTAGGTAAAGCCTCATATTTTTCAACATTAGACTTAGCTAGTGGTTATCACCAAATAGAAGTTGATAAAGAAGATCAACCAAAAACAGCTTTTACAACACAGTCAGGACACTATGAATTCAATAGAATGCCCTTTGGTCTGAAAACAGCACCAGCAACGTTCCAAAGAGCAATGGACAATGTACTAAGAGGATTACAAGGTATACATTGTTTAGTATATTTAGACGACATTATAGTCTATTCAACTAGTTTACAAGAACATATACAAAAGTTAGAAACAATATTTGATAGATTAAGAGAAACGAATTTAAAAGTAACATTAGATAAATGTGAATTTTTAAAGAAAGAAGTGTTATACTTAGGACACACGATAACTAAAGATGGTCTTAAACCAAATAATGATAAAATTAAAGCAGTCCTTAAATTCCCATTACCTAAAACTACAACGGAGATTAAAAGTTTTTTAGGATTAATAGGATATTATAGAAAATTTATAAAAGATTTCTCGAAGATAACACAACCATTAACGAATTGTTTAAAAAAGAAAAATAAAATAAATATTAATAAAGAATACATTGACGCATTTGAAAAATGTAAACAACTTTTAACTAATGCACCATTATTACAATACCCCGATTTTTCTAAACCATTTCTATTAACAACGGACGCCTCTAACTTTGCTGTTGGAGCAGTATTATCACAAGGATCAATAGGTAACGATAAGCCTATAGCATTTGCTAGTAGAACATTAAATGATGCCGAAACTCGCTATAGTGCAATTGAGAAAGAATTACTGGCGATAGTTTGGGCATGCAAACATTTTAGACCATATTTGTACGGAAACAAATTCACTATAGTAAGTGATCATAAACCCTTAGTATGGTTAAATTCAATTAAAGAACCAGGAAGTAGACTTACGAGATGGAGACTTAGATTATCCGAATACGATTATGAAATTAAATACAAACCAGGAAAACAGAATAGTAACGCAGACGCTTTATCAAGAATTAAAATAAACGCGATAGATAATGAATCAATGATAGTTAATATAGGTAAAAATAAAGATGAATTAGAAACAGTTATTATCTCATCAGACGATGAAACCAAATCAATTAAATCATTACGATCATATTCTATACCGTCTATAGATAGCGAAACATTAACCGCATCCGAAAGGTCAACCATTCAAACTATTCATTCTGAAGAGAATACAGACTCATCAGATATACCAATACTAAAGGAAGCAATAGATACTAAACCTAATCAAATCCTTATATACACATGGAACAAGAATGAATGTTCTGTCAAAAACTTAAATAGAGATAAACAAAAAATATTAGAAGTTCATATGTCAATAAATAATTTAGAAATAATTAAAGATTTCTTAAAGGAATATATCCGCCCTAAAATAAAATATTTCATTTATTTTGAAGATGATCGACATCGAAAACAATTTACGGAAGTAGTTACAAAATTATTTAAGAAAGATACCATTAAAATAATCGAATGCACGGAAAGAGTAGTTTACGTAGATGACGAGAATGAACAACGAAATATAGTAATAAAATACCACACAGGAAAAACTTGTCATCGCGGAATTAAAGAAACGATAGCTCATTTAAAGAGAACATATTTTTGGAACAATTTAGATAAAACAGTAGCCAGTATAATAAATGCATGCGAAATTTGTCAACAAATGAAGTATGACAGAAAACCCTTAAAACCTGAATTACAATTAACGCAAACTCAAACGAAACCATTTCAAGAAATATTCATAGATGTGTTTTCAATAGAAAATACTTATTTTCTAACAATAATAGATGCTTTCAGTAAATTAGGACAAGCGATAGAAATATCTAATAGAACTACACCAGAGATTATTAAAGCATTAATTAAATATTTTTCAATATACGGTGTGCCTATTAAAATTAGTGCAGACCCAGGCTCAGAGTTCAATAACAATTTACTCAAAGAGATGCTAATGTTCCATAAAATAGAATTACATATAGGAACCCCTCATAATCCTAATTCAATGGGATTAGTCGAACGATTCCATTCAACCATCATAGAAATTTATAGACTAGCAAAGTATGAACAGAAAAGTACAGATGCAGCATCAATAATGACATATGCAATTATGTCCTATAACCAATCGATACATTCAACAACAGGTCTTACGCCTTTCGAAGTAGTATTTGGTCATACAGATTCTACAAATATATTTAGCACAGAATTTAACAGAAATTATACACAACAATTAGTCAAGGATCACGTGAAACGAATTAAATATTTATACGATTATTTAGCAAATAAAATATTACAAGATAAAGTAAAAATTAAAGAAAAACATAGCGGAGAAACAAAATTTAATATAAAACAAGGAGACAATATATTTATAAAAGGAGTAAACACCCGACGCAGTAAAGATAAACCGCGTTACGTAAAAGCCACAGTTTCAGATGAAATTAATAGGAATACTGTTAATGTTCAAACCGCCAATAGGAATAAAAAGGTTCCACTTAAAGACATTAAACGTCCTCCACAGGTACATCCTGATGTTAGTGACGCAAGTGACAATAATCCACGCCCTTCAACTTCAAAAGATTGAAGACAATCCTGGAATACTCCCTGTTAAGGAAGGTCAAGCCTTAATAAGCCTCTATAACTGGCATATAGTTAAAATATTAGATTTAGAACAGATTAGTAATAGTTTAAACCTTAATATCTTACAATATAATCAGTTAGTAAATAGCATACAAGAAAAGTTAAGCATGTATACATTAGATGGAAATATTATAGACGCCGAAATGCAAACGCAGTATATATTAAATATAACAGTGAATAGATATAATCAGTTAGTACCAAACATAAGAATCAAAAGAGGTCTTATAAACCCTGTTGGATCTTTTATTAAAGCCATTACCGGAAATTTAGATAATGAAGATGCAATAAAGTATGATAAGTGGATCAGTAAAATGCAATCACAACAGAATATACTTTCAAACAAAGTTACAGTAATCTCAGAAATAATTGAAGTACTCACGAATATCACAAATTCCACAAGAAATAACTTTATTATATTAGATAAAACATTAGAAGAAATACAAGAAATCCTAAATAAAACCGAATTTCAAAGGAGTAAAGAACTCATAATAAATACATTTAACTTACTAATTCACAATTTTCAAATAATATTAACTCGTTTAGATGAAATTGAAACAGCAATAGCTTTGAGTAGAGTAAACGTTTTACACCAATTTATATTAGACCCTAATGAATTATTCGATATATTAAAACATATAGAAAGGACAGATAAGTTAACATTTCCAGTCAATAGTAATAACTTAGTAAACTTAGAACATAGTATAAATATAAAAGCTTATGTAAAGGGCAAGCAAATAACCTTTATCATGATAATCCCTACAGTTCAATCAGAGACGTATAATTACTATACCCTACATCCTTTCCCTATGTATAATTCTAAACCCAACCTCACATTCCTAATCACTCCTAAACATACCCACCTTCTTGCGAAAGGGTCGAAAATATTGCCAATCTCTCAGCCTTGCAGAGAAATAGACGAAGGAAAATTCCTTTGCTACGAAGATAACTTATCTCCGGAAGATGAAAACAAATGCATAGAAGATCTAATGACGTTTTCTATGGAAATAACATCGTGTTCACCATTATCTGTGAAAACATCTGAAATTAAAATTAAACTGATACAACCAGACACTTGGATAATGTTCACAGGAATCACTACAATCCTCACCGAATATTGTGACAACGATATAAATCAACATAATATAATGGGAACATACATTATAAAGCCAAACGAAGATTGTGAAGTAAAAATTGGAAAAATAACCTTAAGAAAACGCCACATACAAATTAAGGAAGAAAAACTCCGAGATATACCAAGTATACATCTACCGAATATAATAGCACCGAAGGATATTTTACATCGAGAAACCGTCAGCCTGGACGAGATCAACTTAGACAACCTGCAGTTTTTATCACAAATGTTAAACAGTAAAAGTGAAGTGTCAGAAAAGGAACAAGAAATAGTGAATGTGCATAGTGTTAGTATAGGCACAATAGTTTTATACCTAATTTTACTTATTATAGTTATCACATTAATGTATCGCTATAAAAACCTGTTATTACGTAAAATTAGTCAAAATCAACCATCTCAAATGTCGAAGGATGATTTTGAACTAAAGGAGGGAGGAGTTATGTATACAGATATCCGCACCCCTCGTCCCCGCACAATGCTTGTAAACCAAGATACGTCATGCCACACATGACGCACAATTAACAATGATTACTCGGATTACAAATGACTAATTCTCATAAAACTAACGATAGCCAAAACGATTAAGATTCGATACTAATTACTCTTTTGTTAAACAGTAGACATAACAATAAGACCACCATGTTAATCATACTCTAGTATATAAACCCTTGTAAACTAAGACATTTAATTCAGTTGTATTCTAAAGCTCATGCTGAGCACTTGTGTATTTAAATAAAGTATTTTTTTATTAAATTCCTCAACGTTCCCACTTGACTAGATACATAATAGAATACTTACCTAGTAACAACTAGGAGTGTATCGCTGAGTGCGTCTGTTGACAGATTTCCAGTACTTACAGCCGGCGTATGTTTCAAAGCAACCACGTCTTTATAGAACTGTAAATAATTACATTTAATTATCACAATATACATACAATTTATGACTGATCGTTGTGGCAATCCTTGGGGGAGACCTATGTCCAGCATTGGACGTCTAACGGTTGATATAATGATGATGATGACATATCACTTTGACATCTCGATTGGCGCAGCGGTATTAAAATCTATCTTATGTGGTAAGGGTCCAAATGTTTGTGTGATGAGACTGATGAGAATGAATATTTGAACTGAGTCATGGATGTTTCTATGTATAATATTTATGCATTTACAACAACAAAAAAACTATCATCATCATCACATCAACCGTTAGACGTCCATTGCTGGACATAAAACAAACTATGTAGTGTATCAATCACAAAGTATCCCTAACACAAGCTTTGCTAGGCTCGGAACTAGATGGCGCTGTGTCATAATGTCCGGATATATTTATTTATTATTTATAATTATTTATTTATTTTTGCGAAGTGTGTTTTGCTTTGCTTGAATTGTACTGCCTTACCTTATAATGACTGGTACTAGCTGCCATTTGGGCGGCCACGTTGACAGTCTCGTAGTTGCTGGCAACTGGTAGCCAAGTGCTGGAGCCGGTGGAGAAGCCAGCATTGAGTGAGTTGTCCCAGTGGAACGGGGTACGCCCAGGGTCGCGACTGCTCTTCCAGTAGTTGATCGGATCGTCTGTATTACAAGCCTGTGGATCCTTGGTATCCAGCCAGCTGACGTGACCATCAGTCATACCAAGCTCTTCCCCCTACAATTATAAGTTTTATTACTATACTACCTGGCTGCCGCGGCTTTGCCCGCATGTTATATAGATAAAAGGTAGCCTCTGTTTTAATCCAGGTAATAAACTGTAAGTATGCTAAATTTCATGCAAATCTGTTACGGATTTTGCGTGAAAGAGTAACAAACATCCATACAAACTTTCACATATGTAATATTAGTAGGATGAACTGGAAATTATCATATTGCTATCAGGGACTGCAGTAGCATAAGTACCCCAGGATGAGAAGTCTTTATCCACTGATTCTGGTTTGATTAGTCTGGCAGACATACCGCAAATATATGAGATAAGGTGATCATTTACCTGGTAGGTGATGGTCACTCCAGGAAGGATGAGTGCTAGCATGTTCATGGCGTCGACTCTGTTGACGCCGTACCTCGATGCCATGCGGAAATTGTCGTGATTGCCATTCTGTAAATATGTTGAGTATGAATGAGGACGAGGCAAAAGTGGTATGCAGGGATCGCAGCGCGTGGCATTCTGTAGTTTCTACCTGTCGTAATAAGAAATGCTCTAGTCTACTTAAAGGCCTAACTGCAGGACACTTACCACCCAGTTAGCGACCTTCCCGGGGGGCATATTGTTGATCCACTCTTCGACGATCGCCTTCATTCGAGGGGCAGTGGTGGTGCTTGACATTTGACGGAGGAAGTTAAAGTTGAATGGCAGAGAGCCGTCTCGCGTTCCGTCGCCATAGTATAGCATCATCTGCCACACTTCCGCGTAAGCCTCCGTCATCATAATCTTCGACTCGTTATGTATTTCGGTAAATTCATTGAGCACAGATCTCCAATCGTAAATTACGTCGTATGTGTCGTTTTGATCTCTACTGTAGATGTGTGATACATAATCGTAATCGTCCGGTACTAGTCCTGCAATATCTGCAAGTAAAAGTAGAAATTGTCACCTTCCAGTTCAGTTTCAGACTCGAGGTACTTTGTTTTAATAACATGGTCATAGCAAAAAATATACTATTTTTTCTTTCTCAAATTAATCTTTAGTATCGTATATGTTTATTGGTGTAACATAATTCTTTAAATACAGGTTATCCGATTTCAGATGAATATTTTACTGTTATTTTTGGGTGTCACAGACTTACTTGAAAGTGGTTCATTTGGGTATAACCCGCCGTACAACGCTGGATCTGCTTCAAGGAGATAATTAACTGCGTCTATGCGGAATCCTGATACTCCTTTAGTTAGCCAGAAACGAAGCACATTCTGCAACAATTCATTGGTTCGGTTAGTCCTGGCTTCGCCTGTCTTGAGGACCACAATGCTGGCCAATAATGAACGAAAGATTACATGCAAAGGGGATGAACTGTCGGGGTAGATGCATGGAGTGACTAGAATAGACTGTCAGAACAGAAAGAATCATTTGGATTCGCACGAGAGCAAATCGCGAAACCAAATGATTATTTCTAAAATACTAGACCACAAACAAAATGTAGGCCAATAATAATACGTTAATAAAGTAAATTAAATTATCTTAAAATCTGTAATCCAAATGATATCACAATATATGTATTGTAAATAATGTTTGATTCAACATGTATTCTTTTGTTACGGTTAATTCATACCTGATTAATTTAGACCCTTTAAATAAACATACATATGGATAATAAAGCTTCTGATTAAATTTTCACTACTATTTTAAACTGCCTCGCCCGACGTAAGTACGACTGCTGAAGTCGAAACTTACGTCCGTCTTATTTTGTATAATATTCTCAGTAGCGGCTCGGACTACTATACTAACCGGACACAAACCCATGTGCTCGGTTGATGACAACAGGCTCGCCCCCTATTACATGGGACCTAAATCATACCGCGTAAATAAATGTGGGTATCCATTAGTACACACCTTTCGAGGATGATAGGCCAGACAGTGATGGTATCTTTATTTGACTACGTCGTTACTTATTTGAGAACAGTTGAGCATAACATTTGGAGTTATAATTTGTACCCCTGGAATGGGGTACAAATTGTAACTCCTTATTAAGAAGTGTTGGTTCAAGTCGTACATCGTCCAGTTATGTTACGTGTTATATTAGTGCTTTGGTCGGATAAAATTGTACAGACCCTCATTTCCTCCTGCAGAATCGGATTACGGTAGTTCAAGTCAGGCTGCCCAACAACAAACTGATGCAAGTAGTATTGCTGTCGAACTGTACTATATTCCCAGGCCGATCTCCGGAACGCGCTGATCTAGAAGTATAAAAAAATGTCACAGCAGGATACCTCTAAAATTTGTTCATTTATAATATGTAGTGTAACGGAGACAAACTACTACCTAACTACCTACGTGTAGTTTAAAACAGCGCCATCTAGTATCGAATAGCAAAATTCTAGAATGATATTAATTCGTACATACTATAAAATATTCTACATGTCTTCTATAAATATAAGTTACCCATCAAAATTATACTTAAACGTACGTTTGCTCGCGACTTTGTCTGTGTACATTTATCTAATTTGCTTTTTAATCGATTTCATCCATATCGGTTCAGCGGTTAAAGCGTGTGAAGAGATATAGGTGGATTTGTTTGACGTTTTTCATAACGAGTTAACACTTTAGTGTCGGAAATTAATTCCTATTAGTACTTAATACATGAACTACACAAGCCTAAAATAGTACCGCGGCAGTCCTGTATATATGGAGATAGATGGCGCTAGAGTTTATTAGTAAAAATGAATATAGCTAATTAATGAATTAGCCCTTTTATTTTCTCAGTGTTACTGTCCGTTTTTCTGGAAGAAATCGCTCTTTAGCAATAAGACCGCCATTGTGCCCTTATTTCATGAATAATTATATTAATGTAATGAATCCTTTAATATTTGGTGTACAATAAAGCACATGATATCTATCTATAGCCAATTAATTACTGCTTACCCAGTTACTAGGTGGATAGGTGGCGTTTCTCCCGTTGGCCCATACGTAATAATCGGTGTAATCACCAATTCGTTGTTCCGAATTCTTAAACCATTCGCTTTCGAGACTCGTGT
The DNA here is from genome assembly GCA_905163465.1 of Craniophora ligustri. NCBI lineage: Eukaryota > Metazoa > Arthropoda > Insecta > Lepidoptera > Noctuidae > Craniophora > Craniophora ligustri. Next base: position 12,986,147 of record LR990959.1, on the reverse strand, counting down.
GGTTGGGCACGAAGTCCAACACCACGCGAATTCCTGTATAATTGTTAAATATACATATTATATAATGTATATACACATTAATGTATAAATATATATTACATATTTTTAAACGTCGCCGTAATAAGCTGAAATTTGTTCATAAACTGTCTATGTGTTTAGAAAATACATCATTTAATAAAGTTCTGATATAAATACATTATATTGTTATTACATTTATGCTATGTGCCTAGCATATAGGGCCTACACCATACATTGCAATTCAACTACATTATAAACTGAATTTGGACTTTAGAGCCTCGTTGCCCGTGTTCTGTTCACGTGAATGCCTCCACCAGTTCTAGTGACAACGTTTAATATTAATAAAATAATTAAATATAAATATTACCAATACTTTTGGCTGCTGCCAAAAGTGCATCAAAGTCGGCCATTGTCCCATACTCTTCGGCTATAGATCTGTAGTCAGTTATATCATAACCAAAATCGTTCATAGGTGATTTGTAAATGGGAGACAACCATATTGCATCTACGCCTGTGTCCTTCAGGTACCACAGCTTACTTTTAATACCTGTTGGAGAATATAATCGAGATAATAAAAATCTGGTGTTCAAACTGTATTTTTTTTATTTGTAACCTCAGTACTGTGGACTTGGTGAACCGATTTTGATGATTCGTTTTTTTTATTTGAAAGCTGGTGCTTCATTGCTGGTTCATTTTCATTTCAATTTGGTCGAATTCTGACATTTAAAGTCAGTTTTTTTGTGTGTTTGGTAGGTCTGAGAAAACGTTGTAAAGTTTTTGTTTTTGGTGATTTTGCCAAAAACAATGAATCTATTTCGATAAAATAATATTGGTGGACCACCTCTGAAGTAAGACTTACCAAACAAAAAAGGAACCATCAAAATCCATTCACAATTGGCGGAGTAATCGGGTAAAAAACACAAAAAAAAAAACAAATAACCGTTGAATTAAGAACCTCATTTGAAGTCGTTTAAAAAATAGGATGGCCATAAATATTACCGTTTAAGTCGCCAATTCCATCTCCAGTGCTGTCCATGAAGGAGCGCGGGTATATCTGGTAGATGACGGCCGACTTCCACCAGACGTCCACGCCGGTGACGCTGGTCACCGCTGCTGCAACCAGCAGCACAACTAGTCCGCGCATGGTGACAGAACTAAGCGAAAATAAATGTTAGCTATTAAGCGATTAAGGCGTAGGATCTTTCTTCCGCCCTAAAATGCAGTTTGGGAGAGTCCTATGTCCAGTAGTGGACTGTGAACGCAGCTTCCGTTCGATTGAAGCAATATAATGGCATTATTATTATTTTTTTGAAGTAGAAAGAACACCAACGGGAACTGTTCCGAGAATTTTTCTCTACACCGCGTCGTATTTATACACTAGCTAGTATATCTACCAACCTTCACAAGGTTATCATAGCTCACTATTAACCAAACTGTTCTAAAACAGAGAATATCTGAGCCCTGGTCCTGGCCCTCAGCAATGGTCTAGTAAATGGGTTGATGGTGACCTTAAATTGTAAGTTAATCAGTTTGGTGTGCAAGCAGATTTCAGAACAGAGTTTGGGTCAGTACCTTGCACCTCCGGTCATGAATATTAAAAAAAAATACCGTCTGGTGTTTGTTAAGAACCCTAAATTCAGACAAATTGAAATAGAAAATTTAAACACAGCTCAGCACACTGCGGTAAGCAGGTGCATCTCTCAGAAACACAGAAACCCTCAGCTTCCTACACTTATTAGAACAGTATTGCCGCACTACAAAAAATTTTTGTCTAAGAAGTTGACTACAACTCCAAAACCTTCTAATAAATTCGTAATGATTCAAACAAAAAATTGCACTTACTTTTGCACCATGAATGCCGGTGACCACAGCTAGTCAGTCCTTATATGCAGGCAGACTCGAGTGTTTCTGAACACGGATACTCGACATTGTTTGTATCTTGATGATAATACCGCGATAATTTGAATACCCATCGAGTTACCACCGGCATATTTTATATAAGTGATGCAATGTAAATGATACGGTTAATTACAATGAACAAGAGCGTGTTTTTCTGTTCCGTGAGCGTGATAATACATTTGATTTAGGTATTCGTCAATTTTAGCGATGAATCAAATTTTATACTCGTAATAAAAATGTTATTAATCTCAAGCAAGTATATATAACAAATGATTAAAATAAAATAAAACCGGATAAAGTCATGCATCAACAAAACAAATGTCACCAGAATGCTAAATTTGAGACAAAGAAATAAAACCAAATCGTTAACTAATTACTTACCGTTATAAATTCTTTGCACATTTTTGTGCGCAAGTCAAATCAAATCTATTTATTTGTTAGAATATGGTAGGTGTAAAATACAGGTGTTGGTCTTATACTCGCTAATAAAAATTGAAAACTAATAGTATCTCAAATAAACTAAAGATAAAAAATACCCAAGTTCAGATTTGTAATTTTCATTTTATTAAGTCATAATCCTGATTTTATTTTATATAAAAATAAGTCAAACGGAATTAAACATTTTTCCTGTCACATTCTTCAATAAAAATATTATATTTATACACACACATAGTCAAATGAGTTGAATAAGTACGAGTAAGATCGTTCCCAACATATGTAGTTAATATCATTTACATAAAAGTACTGCAGTTGATGTAGTTTTTATTAAAATATAATTTAGGTACATACTGCACAATAAACACTCATTCGATAAATATCACACAACAGTGTATTCGTAAATACAAATTTTGTTTTAAAAAACACAGTAATAACAGTGATATGAGAGAAATAGCTATTGAATTATGTTGCTAACATATATTTAATTATGTAAAGGTGTTACACGGTGCATTTTACTAGAATCTGCATATAAAGCTCGGCTTACACTGGCGAAGTGTTTAGCGAAGTTGGAAAGTACAGTGGTGAACTTATGTGTATAGAGAAGAGGTCAACTTGGTTAGAAATTCAAATAGAACAACTTTATATCTTTTGGAAAGATATATTCATTCTACTATACCGTCTAAATAGGACTGTTGACCCTTCGCCAGGTTATTGTTCTGAAGTAAAGCTATCTCAAATGATAGCCTTACTTTAGATCGAAAGCAAAGATTCGCTATTCTAGACCGCTTTTATTTTTCATTGTTAACACTATCCTTATACTTGCACCGTGCAAATGACCCTTGATCGATGTTTTTTTATACAAGTTGTTGATCTGTAACCGTGCCATATTATATGAGATCCAAAAAAATATTTCCAGAATTTCTCAGGTCTCTTCAATTATTTGTGGCATAGTTTGGAACTAGATGGTACTATGCCACAATGTCCGGATATATTTAGTGTTCTTAATCACTGTGTTACTAGCTAAAATGGAATTTCTGAAATAATTATTGTTTTTTTTCAAAGATATAGGTACGTAAAATAGCAATAAGGCAGCACTGGATCTTAAAATACATTCAACACTAGTTTAGGGTTCAGGGGTTACACATGTCTTGCACCGTTTAATTAATTAATATTATTATTATGAACTATACATGACAATATATGTTGCTGATCGTTTACCCTAGAAATATGGCACGGTTACAGTTCAAAATATTTATAAATACTATTAGTACATAATCTGCTACTATTCAGAATAAATGGTGTATTTTTTTTATACTCGAGAAAAATAGATCTATCCGTAATGCTAAGTACTTTGTACTATTTGAGTGTACATGAGAACAGATGTACTGTAGCGAATGAAAATAATAGAGATTTACGTGAACGACGTAAACTAGTACAATTTTTTTTATTGAATGAGTAGTGGTGAAGCTTCCGACCGACGCTGTAATTAAACATACATCGAGTTATTTTTTTAGTAATTAGTAATAATAATACTTTTTACTTGGTCGTGTGACCAAACCGTATACAATCTCGAATAAGGTTCGCATTTTAGGATTGTGTTAAATATGTGTTCTTGTACTTGAGCAAATATTTAATGTCATCACTTAACATAAATACGTCACAAAGTCCCCGTTCACTGTTAACAGTCAATCTTCAATACGATCTTATTTTTTTTTTTTTAACATTTAAATAAATTGATCACGCAAGCACACCCATTCATTGCAAATTCATATAACTTCATAATATTTACAGAATGTACAAGACTTTAATCTATTATATCGTAACATGTATCAAACCTGAATTTTTACACCAACTCAATTTTCCTATTTTTTTTCTGTGTTGCCATCATTCACAAAGTTCATACTTAAGTAGTTATTTTGGAACGGCTCATAATGCAGGTTATTTAATATTTATATACAAAGTAAATATGAACAATAATAATTATAAATGATCAAAATTGTTCAAGCATTACTTAATAAGTATTTAAAAATTTATAAAATTCACGTTATTCATTTGAAAATATAATCGAGACAGAGTTTGATTGTTAAAAGTTACAAGTACATTTTAACCGACAAAAATAAGGAGAAAGCCGACGCGCATATTGTTTTAATTAACAAGGTAGTCCTGTTTTTTAATATGAATCATCTCTAATTTCGCACCTAATAATAATGGCAATGTTTAAAACCCACTAAAGAACATAAATGTGTTCTCCTTAATAGAACTTAGAATAATAATTAATTTTTCTAATTTCCTAGTTAATTTGCGAAGCTGTTTTTAAAAGACATTGTCTGTTAAAATTGATTGACTAAAAGTATTTATGTCACCAGTTTGGCAAACTTTTTTGGAAATTACATTTATAACTATGTGGTTGACAAATGACCAAGTTTGTTTAAAAGTGACCTATGAACTCGTGACTCGAAGGGTTGTATATAAACGGAAAAATATTCTACAAAGGAGATCCCCTCCTTAACGTCACGCGAGAAAGAGATAGAGATAGGGAACCGACTGACGGTATTTACGTAGTAAGTTACATTTTAGAACAACTTGCATTATGAACAGCTCACACAAATGTTATAGTATCAAGTAATACATATAATTTAGTCTATTTGGAAGGGTAGGTTCGCTGCTATTCTCGGCTTTTTCTTCTTCATTGGCCGCGATGTCGGGTCCTGGTGTTGTTGTACCATCTGTTTACATAATTAATAGTTATATTTTCAATTGAATGTACACGCAATTCTATAGGTTTGATTATTTCATGTGCGGAAATTGGCGGATTTATATCTAAGAAGGTTATTTTATTATAATTTTGGTTGTATTCCTGCATGGGAATCAATGCACAGCTAGAGACAGAGAACGATCATTAAGAAAGAAAAAGATTGCTCGACGCTGAAAACTCATACTTTGCAGTGTACAAGAATCAAACCTATGAGCAGGTTGACTGCCGAACACACGGAATGGCTCGATTGACGAGTCGGGTGCTTGTCAATCGGGCCATTCCGTGTGTTCGGCAGTTCGTTACCAACAATATAAATAATCTCACCGGCGTGTTGGTCGGCTGTGGTTTTGGTAATGTAGACTTAGGAGCTTGTGTTTGACCAGAATCCCGTCTGTGAAATGAACCGCTGGGCTGTGATGTGCGCCTGTAAATAAATATTGTTAATTAAACAAAAAGTAGGGCGTCCCACAGTACATTCGTCCCGCCCTGTGACGCGATGGACCGACGGTTGAAGAAGGTTTTTGGCACCGGATGGTTGCGAGCTGCCCAACACCGAGATGGTTGGCGCTCTTTGGTACCTACCCTTTTCCCTTCTAATTGTCTACATACCTTTTGTTTTAGTAGCTTTTGACAAGCATTGTATGTTATGAAAAATTATAATAATATAATAAATATTCCTCGACATTATGACACAGCGCCATCTAGTCCCGAGCTAAGCAACGCGGCTTGTGTTACGGATACAAGTTGGTTGATATACTACATATATACTTTTTTTTTGTAAATACATACATATTATACATAGATACATCCATGACTCGGATACAAATGTTTATGCAAATGAAAATTCGATTCGACTTTCGAGTATTTGGCGACCACTGTATACAAAATGTTCTTAGCGTGATTGTCGATTATCTCATCGTTTTTTAAAGCTAGTACATGCGAAATTAAAATCTTTCTAAAGTTTGTATAAATACAAATAAATTGAACAGTAAATATAAATAAAATACAAAAGAATGAAACAGCATTGACAGTATATTCTGAACTTAAATGAAAGTTGGGACTTAACTGTGCATAGATATGTTATTATACATAATCATAATGATAAATAGTTTTGGTTCATGATTGGTGGTACGTGATTGTATGTTAGTACATTATCGTTTACGTTAAAGATATGGAAATCACCGGGACCTTGTAGGGCTTTGCTCACGAACACCGCCTTCAGTGTTTATCAAAACACTTGAATAAGTCGCTCGATATACAGATAATTAAATATAGCGTGACCTTATTAGGTACTTGTAATTCTTATTACTTAAATGTTCAGTTCGTTTCAACTTCAAAGCCTTTTTTTAGGCAAATCTTTTTTTATTCTAGAATTTTCTCTCGTATCTTCGGTGCGTTAACAACCACAAATTCTTACGGTGTTTTATTATTATGAATAGGTTTACGCTTCACGGCCAGTTCATCTGATTTTGAGCGATACTGCGATTTACGATGGAGAGCGCTCTCCTAGAAGAAACCGATTCACTCTAGATTTAAAGACACCCAGATTATGGCTTTCGGGGTAGACTGAAATTAAACATATCGAGTTCAATTTTAAAGCTATTGAGTACATACTCAATTAAAGAAACATGTAGTGAAAACTGCATATCTGATATAGTTAATAGTTATGGTGTAATCTCTCAAAGGATAGTCGTGCTCAACAGTCACTATAAATAGAGGTAAAAAGTTCCCCCCTCCAGCTAATACCATACATCCTGAAGAAAAGCTTCCGTCTGGTTTCGATCTCCTTGGCCCACATGGAAGTCACTAAACCGACTCCGGACTCAAGTGGGTAGAAGTAAATATGACATGAACAGGGAGTATTGGCCCCCAAACCATGTCGCACCTACTTTCATGCCCTTCGTGCCCCAACACCTGCACGTCTTTTGAATCAAGGGGAGGGGGTCATCGCACTTTAATTAGTAGTTAGTTATCTAGTCATAACACGATATTTGTAATTAAAAACATTATTTTCTGGATCCCGGATCCGCCCTCGTTCTAAACCGAGGACTTAGTAACCGAACAATAAGTCGCGTTTGCTTATATACATACATCGGCCAGTTATATAATGAGCAAGAAATAATTATTGTATTACTCAGATAACATAATAATATCAACGTATGGATAGGGAATTGAAGTTGAGTAAGCACTTACACATAATTGCGACAATATAGGTAATTACAATGATCTAACGACATTCAAGTTTATATGATAGCGCGCTTCATGAATCAGCCCTTTTACGGTTTTTCTCACTTCAACTTAGTCTTCGAAGTCAAATATCATCTAAGCGGGATCTTAGTTCGCCTGCTAGGAAGAAACTCCATAGTTGTTTTTATAAAGTTATTTGGTCAAGGTATAATGTCAGTACATGCGCGTGTGATTAGGCGCAAAGAAATCACTAAGAATATAAGAAAATAATCCAGAAGGGCGTAGGTTTCTTTGATATATGTACATTTTCTAACAAATAGCCTTACAACAAGGAAAGATCTAGAATTACTTTGTAGCATAACACTGAGTACATAGTTCTGAACTCCCTCTTTATATATAAACATTCGTGTCACGTTATTTATTCGCGAACTGCTAAACTAATGACCCGATATTAATGAAACTTTGTTTCTTAGCTTCTCGGTTCGGTCTGTTTCTATATGATAGAACTCACCTCTGACTGGTCTGCACTTGTAGCGGCACGAACGGGTTGTTGACTTTGTCGGCGTTGTTAGCGGGGACCGCGCCTTGCTTGTTGGTGTTAGGCGGAGATTTTATGGCCTGCAACAAAAAGATATCTTAAATCTATCATGTCATCATTTCAGATAAATGATGTCTACTACGGTACACGGCCAGATCGTAATAGGAAATGGGTGCTAGGTTTAGGAAAATCCGATACCCATAAGAAATAGGGTGTGTAATCCCACGTGGGAATTCATCATCATCATCATCAACCAATTAACGTCCCACTGCTGGGCACGGGTCTCCCCTCATTTGAGAGGGATTCGGCTATAGTCCACCACGCTAGCCTACTGCGGGTTGGCAGACTTCACATGCCATCGAGACAAATCTCTCAAGCATGCAGGTTTCCTCACGATGTTTTCCTTCGCACATAACTTCCGACAAGTCAGTGGACTTGGGTTCGAACTCGAGACCTTTGACATCTCAGTCCACTGGTCACACCACTAGGCTACCGCAGCTTACGTGGGAAGTAGTTATACATATTAATTAATGGCTTTACGCCGCCTGGCTTTACACGGTGTTCTTCCTATTTTATTTGGGAAGGTTGTAAATAGTAAATTTGTACGGTAAGTTTGGTTATTTACCTACCCTGCAATTTTAAATTATTTTGTAAGAATAATATAAGGTGAAAGTAGCAAAAATGAAAGAAATAATCTGTTGATATTGGGTCAAGAAATTGATTTTATTGAAAAAGCCCAACCAAACTTTGAAGACATTCAAAATTTCATCAAAACCTCCAACCGTTTTTGAAACCCATAGGGAAAATACATACACACCATTTTTTTTAAATATTTAGATTATTGTTTCCTACAAGGCATTCAAAGAGGTGAAGCACTTGCAGGTTTATCACCAGGTACAGTAAATACGAAAACACTCAAAGATACGCTTAAGTAGTACTTGTTATGAACCACTCTACACAGCGATTGTGACTGTTAATGATTGTAATCCAGCTGAGAGTCACCGAACAATCGAGTGTACTGTTTATATAGGTAAAAACTATTCAAATAATAGATATAACTGACAGAAAATCCCCCATTTCTGTATGATTTATTTAGAGGTTACTCACGATAGTGAAGTTGTTCTATAACTATCGTGGATGGCAGCTAAGCGTGTCCGGTTCGATTAGGGTTATAGGATTTTTCTATTAAGTTCCCATTAGCAGCTCTGAGATTGGATTTTGTGCCCCTTTTAAAAGCAATAGGCTCGCCTCAAAGCTAAAATTTAAAATAATATTGTGTAACATATCATTACGCCTGTCGTAGTGTTAGGCAGAGTTATACAAACACCCACGATTCCCCCGTAGATTTTAGGTCTCAAGTAATCGCGGGCGAGCCTATTGCCATCAACCGGCTTTCATAGAACAATTCAATATGCTCGACCTGGGAATCGAACCCAAGACCTCTGACTCAGCAGTCACACTTACGACCAACAAACTAACTAGGCAGTTAAAAGTTACCGGTGAAATATGGTACCACGTCTAACCCATTTGTGATAAGCGCATGAAGGTATATTTATGTTATGTATCGAATATTAATATTTACCTGAGGTTTTGCTTGATTGCTAGGTTGGTTCCAACTTGGTCCCAACGTGACATTGGCGCCAACAGGGCCAACACTCGGCAAATGTTTGGGGAAGCCCGGGTTCTGCTCGTAGCCTCTCGGCTGGTGCACTTGGTTGCGCGTGCTGTTGTCTTGGCTGCGGAAGTTGAATGGCTGGTTGCGCTGTTGGAAGTGGGGGTTCTGGAACTGCGGGAACGGGATCTGGCTGGGCCCCGGGCCTTGGAACGGCTGCCCGAACGTCGGGTACGGCGGCAGCGGCGGTGCGCTCTGTACCAAACAGAAATTAGTTTATACAAGTTAATCTCATCACATCAAACGAAATCAAAATTCTAAAAAGCTACCAGCTCCTTAGATCACTTTTTCAACCACATGGCATTTAACTGACATGAAAATCTGGCAAATTATTTAGCTAACTCTCGATTGGCAAAAATTTTTCTTCTTATTACAATAACTGGGAAAGTTTGGGTCAGTGTAAGGACATGAAGATATCTGTTACTCTTCCAGCGATATTGATAAAACTTTACAGTAATATATCAAATACATCAAAATCAGGGATGTTATGGAGCTCCGTAACCGTAACCGAAACTATCGGATATCCGAAATAAAAATATATCCGTAACCGTATCCGTTTCATAAGTTTCGGATAGTTTTCGTATAAGGGCGGAGTCTAAATAAAACGATATATTTTTGACAGGTTTAATTTGGACATTTTTTTATCAAGTTAGTAATGTAGATTCTGCAAAATGAAAACATTGTGATAAAAACTTTTGCCGGAAACGAGGTGGCACTACTTCACTGAAACTTCATCTTGTATCCGTAACCGAAACTATCTGAAACTAACCGATAATCCGAAATAATTACATAACCGTAACCGTATCCGAAACCGATATAATTTTATTCCTATATCCATATCCGAAATATCATATCCATACGTCCCTAATCAAAATGGCACGTATGGCAGTACATATTCCTTTTAGCCTCACCTTATAGGTGTTGTTCCACTCCGCAGTGTACACGGGCGGTTGTCTGTTCGCGTTGGCCAAGGGCGCGCTCTCTTTGCGCCAGTTCTGTTGCTGAGCTGGACCCCTGTTTGAGATGCAGTAAAACTCGTTAATAATCACCATCATCAACTATCCAATTATTGTCCCGCTGCTGGGCATTTTCCTTCTATTTGAGAGGGATCAGAATATAATCTACCACGCTAGCCTAGTGCGGATTGGTAGACACGCGAACGAGAAAAACATCTCAAGCATGCAAGGTTATTATTATATTATATGCAGTCTACTGGTCATGCCACGGCTCCTCGGCGTTATCAGCAAACTCGTTAATAAAATTGTATAAATAACTAGCTGTACCCTACAATGCTTCGCTATGGCACAGAGCAGATAAAGAATCTTCGAAGTGAGTTGTTATCGCGTCAAAATTTGAGCTCAATAATCGGTGCCGAATTTTTGTGTTTTTTTAAGGTTGCAGTATTGGTCTTATACTCATTAACGCAAGTAATGTAGTGTTTGGTTTATTTATAGGTAGTCACCCCTATTAATTGAGTAGACATTTCGACAGCAGATTTATTAGTTATGTATATATTTCTTACCCAGAAAATAAGCTCCAGAATACAGGTTGTGTGCTTGTAAGAAAATTACAAAATATGAAGTTATATTCTGTTGTAATTTAATTGTAATAATTGAAAGCATTAAAAAATCACACTGATTTCTGGCCCTCCACCAATTATAGGTAGACCTTGGACGTTGTAAAGGATCCGAAACATCGGATTTAAAATAAAATGATATAGCACGATAGAATCGAGGTGCATGCCTTGGGTTGCAACTCGAGTCGTTCTTCACCGTCGCTAGGTGTCACCACCACTAGGCTATCACAGCTTATTTAATACTAGCTTATATCCGCGACGTCGTCTGCGTAAAATTAGTAATTTTAGCCGCATACAAACTACCTTTTTTCTCTCTTTTGAGGGATGATTTCCGGGACTCAAACTATCTCTAAATCGGTTCAGCGGTATAGCGTGAAAAGGTAACCGACAGACAGACAGACCGACACATTCTCGCATTTATAATATTAGTAAGTAAGTATGGATGGGTATGGAAGTATGGATGCTGCATGCAATTTGTAAGCATACCTCGGCGTTTGAGATTGCGGCGGCGGAGCGGCCACGTTGTCATTCTTCACTCGCCAGTTACGGTTTTGTTCTGGAGTAGTGCTCTGTAGAAAATACCAAAGGTTGCAATATGATATAGCATGGGGTTCTTCGAAGAAATGAAAACGTTTTGCCAGTGTCTACAACGCGGTAGCGACACCTCTGGTGCTGACTATAACTGCTTACCATGCCGGTAGAGATTGCAATCCGGCTTCATTTCCAATCCAGCCGGATCCGAATGAGTTTCCATTAATCTGCCCAGGTCCGGACGGATCTGGCCGGATTGATCTCATTTGGATTTTAGAAATTTTAACACAAATTTTTAGCAAAATTTTATAATTTTTATAAAAATTTTTAGGTATATTGATGCCAGATCCGCTGGATTTCCGGATAGCAAGTGGTATAAACATAACATCACCATATAACATTTTAGTTTAAAATGCATAACAAAATACATATAGGACAATATAATAATTTTAAATATAGCTATAAATATATCTGAGGCTTAAAAGCTCGTCTCTTAGTCAACAGCCGACATCTAGTTTCTTAGTTTCGGAAACGACCCACCGTAGGCGTCACAATTAAAAACTTACCTTATTCTTATTAGCTTCAGGATCGGTTTCGCAAATTTTTAACAGACTTCTGAGTAAGTGCGTGGCGTTGTCCTGAAAAAAATCTTACAGTTAGTGGTGATGCTTATCTAAGCTTAAATATAGGAAACAGAGGAGAATGTGGTAGCCTAGTACTAGAACAGCAGCGAATTATAAATATATTATCATTAACCCATTAACGTCCCACTGCTGGGCACGGGTCTCCTCTCATTTGAGAGGGATTAGACTATAGGCAACCACGCTAGCCTACTGCGGGTTGGCAGACTTTACATGCCACCAAGACAAATCTCTCAAGCATGCAGGTTTCCTCCCGATATTTTCCTTCACCGTTTGACCTTGTGATAAATACGCACATAACTTTCGAAAAGTTAGTGGTGCGTGCCTTGGGTTCGAACTCGAAACCTTTGACGTCTCAGTCCACTGGTAGGCTACCTCAGCTATAAATATATTGTATTTCTTCTATTATTTTATGAGAAACAAGCAGTTTAATTTATCGTAAAAATAAAATTGTTGTCAAAAATGCACGGATCTCTATTTTTTATGTCTTTCATTATTCGTCAACTAAAATAAGTTTATATTATAAGCGAAAATAAATCAATGAGAACATTCGTTTGGACGCGCTTAATATTACATGGCTTAGTAAAAGTAGTTTGTACTATGACAAAAAATATAACTTGAATCTAGTGAACAAAGATTCGAATTTCTTAAGTAAGAGGATAATGATGGGTGAGTAAATTACCTGTGAGGGTTGTCCGTTGCTGGCTACGCTGTTGCTGCTGTGATTGCGATTGTCCGGAGACACGGCCTTGTCGCCCGGCGGACTGGAAATGGGATGTAATTGTAATATACTGATGGTAAGTTAAAAAAGGAACATTTTAGATAGCAGTCAAAAAATATTACATAACAAACTATTACGTCTGTTGATCCCGAAGATTTTGGTTAAGGCGTACTCATGTACACCCACATTTCGTTGGTGTGTTTCAAAGTCTCATGTAAGGAGTTGCTTCTAAAAAAATTATAGAAAAACCCAATAACAATGCTTAACCTGCGCATCGCACCCAAGACCAATCGTCTTGTTGCCCTGCAGTCGCAGTTGCAGTTGCTTTATTACTAATTTTTTTGTGTGTTGTAAGCTTGTTGCAACTTTCTTAAAATAAGGTAGTTACTAAACTGACAGCAAACGGAATTCCTATGCTGTCACAATAGTCACTCCCCCAACAAGTTCTGGATGGTAACCTTTCTCACTCGCAGAAACACAATTATTGTATTGTTATTTGATTGCGGTCTTCTGTAAAGCGGAGGTACTTCCCCTGTCGAGCTACCGTTCACTAGGGCTAAACGATTATGATTAGTGAACCTGTAGTTGGCGAAGGCGGAGTGGTGGCCGTCGTCCCGGCGCAGCAGGCTGGGCGGCTGCGACAGGAAGCAGTCCTGCGGCGGCGCGCGCGCCAGGTTGCGCAGCTTGCGCCCGTACGATAGGTTCAGCATGTTGGCCGGAGTCATCCTATGGCATTCATTTGTTAAATTACACATACAATAATATTTTTTGGTAATAAGTATTATGAATTACAATGCCGCCGTATTAATGACATTAGAATGCCGTATTACGCTTTATTGGAAAGTATTTATTTTATTTATTTATTCATAAAGTAGTATATATTTATTTTGATATAGGTATTTATTTAATAAATAAATAAATAAGTAATAAAAAATATATAATTAGTTTTAATATGTGACCCAAAATGAATTAAAACAAGAAACGCGAAAACAAGAATCATTTTAATATTTGTAAAATGTCTACTAATTTTAAACAAAAAGAAACCATCGATTATCATTAACTTATTGCAAATGGTACAAATAATAATTATATTTTTTTAGAGCAAATTATTATTGGACAAATAGGGCTGAAAATTGTTACCTTTTTTATTTTAAAATTGCTTAAAATTGCTACCAATATACTTAAATTGATCAAATAAACGTATATTATTCACCTGTAGAATCGGTCCTGTTCGAACAGGTCCTCGGACAAGGCGCCGGGAAAGGGCTTGTCGAACATGACCTGGTAGGAGGGCTCGGCGTTGATCTTGTCGGCGAGGCGCACGGTGTTGCTGGCGGCGGGCGCGAACACCGCCGTGACGGTGCCGGCCGCGCCCAGCGGCACCGCCATGTGCCGCGCCGCGCACACCACGCGGTCGTACAGCTTGTAGTCCGCCGACACGTCCGGCTGGATGTTGCCGCTGTGCAGCTCCGGCTGACACGCCAAACATATCATACATAATCAACCCATTATCGTCCCACTGGGCCGTAATCTACCGCGCTAGTCTACTGCAGCTTGGAAGACTTCACATGCCATCGAAAAAATCTCTCAGGCACGCAGGTTTCTTCACGATGTTTTCCTTCACCGTTTGAGCATGCGGTATATACGCACATAACTTCCGAAAAGTCAGTGGTGCGTTGGGTTTGAACTCGAGGCCTCTGACATCTCAGTCCACTAGTCAAAGCTCCGATACCAAAACTAATCTCTGTCTTGCCTTCATTAGCTGGACAGGGAATAAAATCTCGGATACAAATCCTCACCATCAGCAGTCACTATCAGATCTTCGGATGACTCGCATCGGCAACCATAAGTGATTGAGTTAAAGAAAACAATTTAGATGTTTTTTTTTCATATACCTACGTATATAAATAAGGAACACAGGACGTATTTTCCACATCTCCCTTGGGATTTCTTCGATCAGTGCAGCCTACACAGGATTGGAAAATAACAACATAGCTACTACAGAAACTGCCGTAAGTACTAGAACATTTCTTATTTTTGACAGGGTTGGAAATCCTCATAGATGTTCTCCATCCGGAGGAGGGCGGGGGTACTTTCGGACTCCTACCAACTAAAACCAACCCTGGTGTTCCGACTCGCACTTGCACTTACACCGGGGGCCTCGGGAACTGAATATTCTTCCGCTGCCCCGGTTAGTAATGACCTGTGCAGGCCCCCTCTTATTTGGGAGTGGGAGGGAGTGTGGTTAACTGCCCGTCTCTATCACTTGAGAACGGAGCGCGCATAGAACATTACAAGTCCTACTACTTACTACTAAGCGACCGATACGCTAAGAAGAACTAGTGAACTTATAGCCTGTTCATTTACCTTATACAATAAGTTCCATTTGACCTGCAGTGTGACCTTCTTCTCCTGGCCCTGCAGATCTTCCAGCTGTTTGTCGAGTGACGCCGCGAGTGCCTTCATCTCTTCGGGCTCCAGGGCTTCCGACCCACATTCACGCCTCGCAGCACGGCAGTGAGGCTGACTTTTTATCCATTGAGCAATTTCTTGGGGCTTGTTTTTTCTACAATATTAAAAACAACATCGATGCAACATTCTATTAATTTATGAATTTATGTGGTTATGATGCCATTAGAAAGATTCCATTACAGCTATTTTAAGAACTTGAAGCCGTAACTTAGTCAAGGGTTCTCCAACAGAAGATACAGAATTGCATATATAAATTCATACACGGAGACAGTCATAAATGTGATCCTCCAATTATAGTTGACCGGATCATTCGCTTATCGTTTAGGTAACTAACTAGTTCCAAACATACAAATAATATTAATTAGAATACAATAAAAATAATGAAATTACCATAGTTGTTTATGAGAAACACTTACCCGATCTCATTAGGGAATAGATCGCTCTCAAAGTAAATGTCTCTATTGAACACCGAAGATAAGCTGTTGAACAACTCCGGGTACTGCATTTCGTAGGACTTGACCAGGTTGATGCAACGCTCCGAGTAGAGCCATGTGTTGGTCACCTTACAACGTCGCGTGTAGCCTGATACCTCGAGATTCTATGACAGAAATTACGCAATGTATCGTTTACGTTGAGATTGAGGTACTAAGAGCAAAGGGGTTGAATGTGTTATTATGTGTCAAATGGCCGCAATGGACAGCTTGTGGTTTATTGGAATTTCAATTTTAATAGCATTGTACTAATAATCATTTTACAATAGATACATTAGGCAGAGGATTCAAGCGTTCAAGTTAACATTGTGAGACATGGAATATTTTTTGATATTGTATATATTATTTTATATATATATTTAACAAAATCTGCATAATATGACAAAATTAACAAAGACTAAGTTTATAATTTATATTTCAGGTGTCGTATTTTAATGGTACTTAAACTGTAAATAAAAATAGTATTGTGAAAGATCTTATAGTTATTATTTAATATCTTCCACTATCATGCTATATGAGAAGAAGGATAAGATGAGTAAGAAATTTTAAATATGCTCGGATATGTGGGCGTTAAAATTACCTTCTTGTTGAACTTCAAATTGAGTCCTATGTTGATTTTGTTTAAGTTTTCAGTCGGCATGTCGTGTCTTTCGCCAGACACCACGAGGATTGTCCCCGTTATGCGAGAAAGCATCTGCGACGATAGGCCTGCAGATTATAACGAACCGAATAAATTTGTGGACACGTCTGAAAAGGCGCCTATAAAGGAAGTTTCTGTGATAGATTAACAGGTGCTAGGAATCGTGCAACTTAAACCCTTTATTTTATTAAAAATGTTTGTATAAGATTACATTTGACTGAATGTTTTCTTTTTTCATTTACGTTATAATTTCATTTTTTTAACTACCTTATCGCAAGTAGCTATTATTAAACAAAATAAATATCATTTATCTATAATTTTATATGTACATATTTTATTTAAAAAATATGCCTATGTGAAACTGCATACTGCCAGTAGCCTGGTCAAACTTGAGAGATAGAGAACTCAAAAGTTCTGCACATATAGCCGATATTTTGCCACGACATAAAATACTCTTCAAAGATTCTTTTTGTTCATTTTTCGCATCAATGCAACCGCAATGTCTCACAGCAATACGTGCCAGGAGACAGCTAGTATTTTATAGAAATAGTCACAGTAATGGCTGGTCAGGTAGTTCCAACTAGTTAGTATAAATAAGTGCGTGTTACCGCAGGCGGCGGCGGCGTGGTTGGCGCTGCGGTAGGCGGCGGCGCCGGCGGGCGGCGGCGGCACGGGCTCGGGCCGCTCGCGCACCGCCACCTTGATGCGCCCGCTGCGGATCGACTCCGAGTCCACCACCTGTACACACGTTACATCCATCAAATCAACCACTATGCTAATTTCGTATAGCGTGGCAGTCCCTCAGCAAGCTGGAACGACGGCCCGGTAAAGGTAGACTCCTCTCTCCTACTTTTTAATTTTACTGTGCCCTAAACATGATCCACGATTATATCACATATGCAACCATCTAAGTTCACATTGTGGAGTGTAAATAAATGATTAAATGAAAGCTCGCTGGATGCGGGTGGCGCAGCACTGGTCATTGTGGTGATCCTCATGATGATGATGATGATTGATGATGCCAATCTCTCGCGAATACAAATAAAAATCCTATGGCATATCAATTTAATTGTAACATTTCATTCGTTTTTCATTCATTAGGGGGCTTAGAACGGCTAACAAATCAGTTAGTCAGCAATTTTTTCCAGTAACATCACCTCTGGTGTTGCAAGCCTCCATAAGCTACATATGTAACTACTTTCCATCAGACGGACCGAGGGCGCTTCTTCTTAAGCCCAGTCACGATTCCTTTTCATCATTATGACAATCATTTATCGATCAACTAGGTCGACTACGAAAATGGTCATAGCGAGAGAATTTCGCACTCACGGACATATTACAAACAAAATAGCTGGCTCTGGCTTAGCAGGCACGATAAATATGTATGTATGGCCTTACGAAATGTATCTTAGCAAATGTTAAGCCAAAAACGTATTTTAAGAATACCTTAATAACTACGTCGCGTTCTAAAATCTAGTTATAACAATAAATGTTTAAAATGAATTATTTTATACTTATATCGGCGTACAGATTACTTTCACGATTGCGATACTCACAGTGGCAACGCTCCCATAGTGCTGTCCCTGTGTGAGTAAGAACACGGTGTCCCCCGGCGGGTAGGCCTCCTGTGGGGTGCTGAACTTGCCCCCCTCCTGTATGATGTGGGCGCGCACGTCCTTCACCACTGCCTGGTACGCGTAACCACAGGGTATACTGCACCATTCCGGCTCATGTACCATCTTCACGTTATCTTGTATCATGTATTTGAAACCTAAAAGATTCAGTCGCAGTTATTTTGGAAGTTTTTGGATCTACTCGTTCAGTTTTTATAGAAGTAGAATTTTACAAATGCCAGGAGGAGAGTCATAACATTTACTTATGTAATTGTCAAAGACATAGGTTACCGGAAAGTTATAATAAAATGTCTGCATTCGTAAAAAAAAATATTCATATTTACCTTTTAAATTTACTGCATGAATAATTATCTTCACTTCACCCAACTCGATTCCAAGACGATTCATATTGCTATAAAACAAGATTATCATAAATAAAGGTTACATGCAACTGGTAAAGTCATGCTATCTCTTTTTTACAGTAATGTGAAAAAAATTTTGCACTAGTTTATCAGTTATTTCGTACCTATATGCTTTGTTTATTGACACGGATTATAATTCACGTAATAATATAAACCAAACTTGCTATCTGCGTTTGCCTATATGTGTCCTTAGTCAAAATAACAGTATTACATCTCCCTAAGTTAATTAATAAGTATACATGTTGATTATACTTCCTTATTATTAAATTAATCACGAAATAACGAATTAAGGCCAACACTTACCAGGAAATAAGGCTAAAACAGATGTCACAACCTAAACTCTTATGGAAACAACCCATAAAAACGTGTTATATTGATTTTAGGAATGGAATTGGAATGGGGCCAAGCGTAAGTGGCGCCATTAGTACTTCAGTTGCCAACTGCGTTACTTCAGCCAATGGAATTACTTCAAGCTAAATTAGTGTTATTAAATAAATAAATATATTCCTATATTATAACACAGCGCCATCTAGTTCCTAGCTAAACAACGAGGCTTGTGGTGCGGATACTAGGTGGTTGATACATTACATAGATTTTTCTTTTGTAAACATATAAATATCAGCCTTTAATACCGCTGCGTTAATAGGGTCGTCAATTATTGCAAAGTGCCTTACTGTTCGACGATGGTGGACTTCTCGCTGATCCACTGTTTGTGCAGGTTACCGAAGTTGGCCTCGGTCGTGTAGCTGGGCAGCCCGTTCACGTTGTTGTTCTGCTTATCCACGTGATGCAGCCGCATCTTCTCGTTCGACACCGATATTACTCTAAACAAAACCACACGCGTAGTACAATACATTAAATAATATAATTATGTACATAAGTAAGCAGTTTTGTTTTTATTTATGATACAAAAATTAAAAGCACATAAAATGAAAATGCGGGGGAAAAATAGGGAAGGGTGAAAGAGAGAACAAAACAGTTGGCTTCACACAAACGTACACAAATAATAAATAAAATGTGTATACTGACTGTGAGGGACAAACATGGATCCTAGCTCAGCATATTGCCGCTTCGTTATGATGAAGCAGCGAGCGCCCGTATTCTACTAGGACCTTGGGTGAGTTCACGGACCCTCGGAACTGCTATTCGCCATCACCATAATGAGGGAAATAGTCAATATTCCAGGGTAGATTGAAAAATACTCAGCTACGCAACGATTTATCACAGATATGTGTAAACTATAATCAGACTTATTATTGCCACTACTTTTTTGGGGGCTGACGCTAATTTTCGAAAGTAGTCAGTCCGTTTTTTATGACAATATTGTAAAATATATTTGCGAAATTTCACGTGCCCCCACAATAAAGCCCTGACTGATTATAATCATTACTAAGGACAAACCCTTGTTATTCGTTAGTTCATAACGAACACGTACGACAAAAATGATATAATAATTTATTACATTTACGTCTTCTTTAAAATTAAAGGATGCAATTAATATGACAAAAAAATTGTTGGATGAAAAATCACTTATACAATACGCAAGTAACAACCACATTATCTTATGATTAGAAAACTTGCATGCACAGCTAATAAAAGGAAATCAATCTCCTGAAATACTAACGCACCAAAACCACGATCAGATTACTCAAAAACACCCAAAATAACTTTGGCCGAACCCAAAACAAATTTGTAAACACACCCATGTAATAATGCTAATGTTTCCAAGCGAAAATTATTTTTTTTATATATGTATGAAGAGCCAAACTCTTACGTCTATCATGGTCTAAAACATATACAACTAATTCTACAGAAAAAAGAGCTTCCAGAAACGTCTATCCTTCACTGCCATCTTGCGATTTTAATAAGAAAAAGAACTTGTTTAGGCTGTCAGAAACAATTTCCTTTCTTTAAAAATGTACAGGCAGTCGAAAATGTTGAATGTTATACTTACTTGGCTCTAGTGAGATGGGGCCAACCGACCCATATGACCTTCCCCAGCAGTTCTTGTGCCACAGTCTCAACAAGATCTTCTTCCTCTATCTCTCTTATGATCTCCACTATCATATTCTCGTTACGCGACGGCTGATCGAACACTTTCACTTTGCATTTCTTGAGGCTAGTCTGTGGAGTAAGTGGTATTACTTAAAATATGAAGTTTGTACAAAAAACGATAATTGAAACGAGATACTGGCAAACGAGTAGAAGGGGACTTGCTGAGTCAAACAGGTTTATAGGCGAAGGACTTATCTATGTCTATGGGATAATTATAAATAAGTCTTCGTCTGGTAGACTAAATTACATATTTTAGAACGAAATTCTGCTATCATCCCATTTCCTATCCAGAATGGGAGCAGTTAGGCTGTAAACTGGACGTCTGCCAGTCAAGTTAGATGTCTGAGATGCCTGAGATTTCGAGGAGGATCGAGAAGCCGTTCTTATGCGAGCCATGCAAGAGACACGACGTTTACGCGGTCACTACCAACGCCATTGGGTGACAACATATTATTCTAAAATTGTTTAGCCATTGACATTATAAGACAGGTGGTGTGTAACCAAACGTTAAAATACCCTGTTACTATATGAATAGCTTTCCTCTCGACAAAAATCCCATTTCATGGGTGTAGTATGGACAACCTATTCTTCATTACATTTATCTTTTTAGCCATCAAATTCACTCGCCTGATACTTGAGATGTCTCATGGTCGGGAAGCCGGGGAACAACATGTCCCGCTTGGCGTTGGGTAGCATCCCTCGCTGAAGCATGCTGCCGGGCACCTCCAACTCCTGCCGCCATACTTGGCGCTCCACGGCGTAGCACTCTGGAATGGCTGGGAAGTACTCCGGCGCCAGGGTCACACCTGTTCCATAAATTCAGATTATAAAAAAAAGTTAGAAGAACATAACAATAGACAGCTTTGTCGCGATATGTCTCAAATAGAACAAAAAATTATGGCAAAGTATGATATATTGAATTTATCTTTTACTTTATTCATTGTAACCCCTTCCTCATATTCATATTCATTAATTGTATTGAAATATACACACTACAGAAATAAATCTAATATTTATCACCGGTTGCTTTTTTAACCAAATATGGCAAATAAGGTGAGTTATGTCCTGCCATGATTTTCAGACTATGGAGCTTAACATACCTTGGTTTTGTGGTGTCCAGTTGTAGACCATCATAGGTCCATGTGAATTACGTTTCTTCTCCTCTTCTGTTAATCTTTGATAACAGGGCTCCATTGCTGACAGAAGATTTACCTAAATATATTTGGTGATATTGTTTAATCAGTACGATAAGAGTTTAATCAATAAATATTTGAGACAATTTGAAACGCCTGAAACCCCAAATTTCTCATTTCAATTAAACCTATATACTTTTGAAATCTCAATACTAGCACAGTTCCAAAAAGAAGGTCTGTTACTTTTTGACGGCCATTTATGTGACTATTTTTTATATATGTGATGAGTAATATTATTATATATACTGCGACATTTCACACAGCACCATCTAGTAATAACCCCAGGAACCACTATACCTATTCTACTACCCACGGGAAGCCGACCGTAACATACATAGTTGGGTAGAGGGTAGAAAAAGTATGATCTTATTACCTCATCAATGAAGGGGATAAGCACGACCGCTTCCCAATCGTTCTTCTTGCCGTTGAGATCGGTCTCGAAGTTCACTGGGTAGTAGTGTACGATGGGGGAGTCCTCGTCAGTCATCAGGTCGTGGAAGGGGGCCGGTAACAGCTGTTTACTCGCAGCTGGCAGCACCGCTAAAAGCTGCAACAATAGATATTGGTTGGATTTAGTAACGATATGAAATGAAATGATATTTGATTTTAATGACACTTATACAAGTCAATTTATTAATTACTAGTTGCCGCCGGTGTTTCCTAACTGACGACCTCTGAGAAGAAAGACCGAAACAAACTCAGAGAATCGTGGTATATTTTAAAGTCCACTAAGATTATCCAATAAGCCACTGACACCATGTAAGAAATGACAGAACATGGTCTTTTGACAGGTAGAAAGAAAACATTATTTTTATAGCCATACTGTTAATAGCCTTTATCTTACTTTTGTCTAAATTCTTCTGCTTGAATTTTTCTGAACAGAAACAAATTCACATTTCTATTAATGATTTTATTTAAGGAACAAGGCAAAATAACACGGCGGTACCCACTTAAGCGATAGAATAAATAAAATGAAAAATAGTGCTTCTTTAGGGACAATTTAAGACATTAACCAAACGATATAATCACCTGTTCAAAAGGCTTAAACGGCTCTCCAAGTTCGAATTGTATTTTGAGGTCTTTGAACCCTTTGATGTCCGATATATAGGGTGCGTAGTGGTGCGGGTAGTACCAACACCAGGACGGGCAGCCCTTGTAATAGTAGAACAGGTTCCACTGGATGGCTCGGACGTAACCCTCGGCTTGATCTGCTAACACCTCTCTGTGAAGGACAAAGAACTTGTGACAATCAGCTGGCAGTCTGATAGCGTACGGTGTTTGGTAAATTACTTCAATCATTTGTATTGATTTATTATTGCATTTTTTTTAAGTGTTGCCACAAGCATGCAAAAATTAAAGCCTTAGTCAAGCAGAAATTGCAATTTCAATATTATGATAAAATGTTAATGAAAAATAAAGTACTTTTACAGTTTAAGTGTTATTTTGACACATGAATGTTGACGTCACTACCGACATTATTGAGATACGTTTAATTTTATCAAAAACATGGTACATAAAATAATGATATGTAAAAGATGTGATGAACTAAAAAATAAAACAAGTGCACCACATTATTTCTATGGTCTAATACAATGTTTATTAAAAAAAGCGTTGAATTACATGCATATTCCCTATTTATCTTATTTGGGAATCGAACCCAGAATCACTAAACTCAGGAATCATTGAGATAGTTTAATGCTGCAAATGGCTTTGTAATTTATTTTTAATACATAACAACGCGTTATTTTTTCAGCAGCCCCGGATCTAGGGAGCAAAATGGGCATAATATGATTAAGAACAAAAAAACATGTGCATATCACACAAATTAAAAAGTTATTAGGTAATATTTGATAAATAGTATAAATAATGAAAAGGTTCTTATCGTTAAATATTTTTGAGATTTTTTTTAAGTAATTTATCACAAACGCTGGAGAAAGAGGGATGCAATTATCAAGTTATTGCTCCGTTTTCTACAAAATCCTAGATCCGGGATTGCTATTCAGTTACCGATAAACAACTTTATTGCCAACATCATCCAAAGAGGTTACACGTATTTACCAAACACCAAAACATATATAGAAATAATGTTATCATATTAACCGGAAGCCGTCAACGTTGGGTCCAAGAACGCCCCCGTATATCTCCTTAATGAACGGGTCAGGGCCGCTTGCATCCAACAAAAGATATTATTATATAAACGTATGCATATATACAATATTTGTGAGCATTCAGTCGTACGATACAAGTCACAATGTCAATAGGATAGTTGACTATTTCCTTTTTAACTTGGGAAGTAACATCATATAACAAGGCTGGCCAAGTTCATTGATAGTGCTAGTCATTTTTCAATGACTCGGATTTGAATGAGCTTGGCTTGGATCTAGGTGAACAAGGGCGTTGGAGCTAAAAAAGGTCTTCTCAATTTCCTTGTAGTTTTTTTAAGTTTGGTATTTTTTTAAGTGAGACGTGCTATATAGAAATCCTGGCAACGCCCTTGCAAAAAT
The DNA here is from genome assembly GCA_905163465.1 of Craniophora ligustri. Taxonomy (NCBI): domain Eukaryota; kingdom Metazoa; phylum Arthropoda; class Insecta; order Lepidoptera; family Noctuidae; genus Craniophora; species Craniophora ligustri. The sequence goes on along the minus strand of LR990959.1, from coordinate 12,961,781 downwards.
TAAAAGGGAACTGAGGTACATCGAGAGCCACAAATAATTAATCCTTCAAAGAGCCGCATGTGGCATGTTGGCCCATCTCTGTCAAATAATGTCAAGTTTATAAAATTCGAACACGACGTGTAACCACGTCATTTATAAATGCAAATTATAATAATTGCGCTGCGCTCTACATATTACAATATCTACTAAGACAGCATTGTGAATTATAAACGTTTGAATACTTATAACTCTTTTCATTATTGATTTCGTACACTTACGCGAATATTAGACATTGAAATAAAACTACTTTTTACGGATTTTATCGCGGTATATTTGGTATTATTTTAACCCGACGTTTCGGATCCTTTACAGCATTCATGGTCACGGGCAGACTGAGGTGTTGGTCGTCTTGAAGTCATAATTACTAACAGCTACCCTACATTTTTAATTATTATTGACAATCCGATTTACACAGAACGAGCTCACCGTGTCCTTCGGTCGTGCAGTTTTGTTCTTGGATTTAGATTTAATAGAATCTATGATAGGGTTCAATAATACCAAATATACCGCGATAAAATCCGTAAAAAGTAGTTTTTCTTTTCATTATTTTATAGATTGATGGCGAAATACTAAGACACTATTCATATTGTAACCCACAAATATAGTAGTCAGTTATCCTATTGAATTAAATTACTAATCTCTAGAGACATGTCTTTCTGTTAGTTGCTCAGTATATTGCAAATTATCACTAGCCATTCATACAATATTTTTATATGTTTACACAATTAGATGACACAGTTTAAACACATACAGTTTAGTATTTTGCAGTCTGTTGTCTAACTGCAAGAATAATGTACTATTTAACTTACGCTGTGACTTTTGAGTAGTCTAGTTTATTCATATAATAATCCTTTTTGTGTAAAATAAATTCCATCTCCATGTTTGCTTCCTCTGTAAATAAAAAATAAAAAATAAAAAAATTGTTAACTCCATCAAATAGGTCAAATGTGCAGTGTGCAGTACTCGTAAACGGCGCACATGCATAACTAGCAATGGTATGCAAGGATCGTAGGGTGTGGCATTCTGTAGTTACTGCCTATCCCCTTGTAATAAAGGTGTGTATGTATGTAAAACAAAAAATATCATAAAGACAGATTTTTTCGACATAACATTAATACATACAAGTACGATCTACATGCTATCACTACACAATCGATGAATCATTGGTTAATCAAATATTCACAATGATACGAGTACTCTATCAAAAATCACTTAATGTTTAGCCTTGATTTAAATTGTACCACTTAATGATTTGCTCAAATAACAAGAGTGAGAAGTATTGCCTTAAGGCTCAGTTTGCCAACATTAAAATAAAATTCTTGTTGATTTTACAAACTCCACACGTCAATTGTAAAAAAAAATTGTCAAAATAGAAAACAAATAGATTTAAACAAAAAATATATATATTTACCATCACTAGTTTCCTCATACTCATCATCATTATCTAGATCATCCATGAACTGGAACAAACAAAATGTTTACAGTATAATTGAATTTAATTTACCTAAATTAAGAGAACAAAATACTTCTTCTACTATAGCTCATTGAAGTCTGCAAATACTAATGAAAATACTTAATTGCATTTAAATAACGCTATTACCACAGATTATACATATTGTCACGTACGCAAATATTAGACATTGAAATAAAACTGCTTTACTTTATTGCGCTCTGTATATTCCATATTGTTGTTCTTTTGGTGTACACTCTAACAAACTAATTGGTATACATCCACACATGGATCGGTCGCTAGTTGCATGTATACAAATTAGATCGTTATAGTGTACAATAAAGAATACTCTATCTCTCTACTTATTACGGATTTTATCGCGGTAACATGAACCAATATTTATGTAATTCTGACTCTATATTAGTATTTGCTGTGGAAAAGCTGTTATAGGCTGCGGTGTAATCAATGTACTCTGTAGTCAAAGGTCTCACGTTCCAACCTAAGCAACAACTAACGCAACTAACTAGCGTTTAAACGAGCGTTTTTGTCACATGCTCAAATGGTGATGGAAAACCACGTGAGGAACTAAATGCCGGGGAGAATTCCTCGATAGCGTCTGAAGTCTACCAACACGCAGTAGCCTAGCGAGGTGGACTATAGCCCAAACGCTCTCAAAATTAGAGGAGATCCGTGCCCAGCATAAGGATTGCCACAACGACCGGTCATGCGCCACCTTCATGCAGTGGATTCCAGCGACCTTGACCAGGTCGTAGGGAAGAACCAAATAAAATTTAAATTTGGTGGGCTCAAGCAGTCACTAGAATAAGGAGGGGTGTCCTTATTCTAGTGACTGCTTGAGCCCGCCAAATTTAAAATTTAATTTTAGCTTAGTTATAGAAATAAGGTACTTACCATGTCCTGTGTAGCATTAATAAGTGCTTGTAGCTCATCGTCTGGCTTAGATTTGATTTCATCTATATTTACGTTAAAGGTCTCATCATTGTTTGGTTTGTACTGTAACGAAAATCACATAATCATCTATTTGCTACATAACTTACCAGCACACCAACATTTTTAAAGCGTTAGGGTAAATGAATACGTGTAAAATCAGTAAGCTTGGCTGTAGACTACTTTTCATCCTCATTATTAACTGCTTACGGTTGAAAACAACGTGCTAAATCAGCAAACTGGGCTGTACACTACTTTTCACCCTTATTATTAACAGCATACGGTCTAAAACTGGTGTATTGACTGATTGCTCAGTAAGAATTCCCACCATAAAAGGTGCTTTGGCGGTAATGAAACGAATGTGGTGTACCTCTCGCCTTTCTTCAGCATTAGGCCTCCTGCCAGTCTTGGCCTCGAAGAACTTGAGATCTGCGTATGTGTCTTGAAACTTCTCTTTGTCTATCTTAGCGAGCTCCTGCATAAAGATCTCGAATCTGCCTAGGTGCAAATCACCTGCTTCGTTTATATAACCTGGTAGGGAGTTTAAGATGTTATTAAAGTTTTCATATAAACTAGTAGTGGCCAAATGTTACATAATACGGATCTTTATTGCCTTCTTTCAATTTAAATTCTTCTCTAATTATCTAGAGGCTAAATTTGAAATGAAATTCATTTTTTCATTGCGAGAACCCTTATAATATGTTTATTGACACAAGCAACACAAACACGCGCAAGCAGGTCCCGATAGTAAATAGTGTTTTTTATGTTTGGCATTGGATGATTAGTTTACCTACAGTCGGGTGAGTCTATTTTCAAGGTACGAAAAGCGTATGGGAAAGAATATTTGGTATTCTGAGAATACGAATAAATTAAATTTCCGATTATGATTTAATTTATTTAACTTAAAATTGTATATACTGTATCTTTCTATCTATGCTTTTGCATACCGTCACTGTTATTAAGCCATTGAAACATAGCTTAAAAAATACATGTTTTATTACTCACCATCTAAAGTAGGCAACACTGTCATATAAGTCTTGTACAGGAGCGGCAAAGCGTCATTACTGATGTGCATGTTGGGCAAGTTGGGTATAAAGTCATTCCCGACCAAGAAACCCATCAGCACCCAATCATCGACAATCTTCTCTATGTCATAGGCGAAAGGCAAGTTACCTTTAATAGATATAAACTCTTGTTCTAAATATTCTCTTAACAACGACAAATGTAAGAGGTAGAAATTTGTGTCTTCTGGACTGGTTGCGCGTTGTGTCGTTTTACCGAATTTTACCTGAGAAATGGACAAAAATACTTAATATATACATAATAATGGTGTAACATTTACTTTGACTTCTAATTTTAAAGCTTCAGCAACAAGGAATACTATAAGAAGTGTTTAATTTGGAATGATGAATAGTGATGGGTTTTAATCTTTATTTGCAATGGCAGTGACAAAACTAGTGAGGCGTTTTAATAAAATAAAGTGAGGTAAAGCTTTCTAGCAAATGGCGAATATGGGCTGATGATGATGATGATGATGAAAGCTCGTATTTTATGGAAAAATGGGTTCTCGTTGGAAACTAGGAATTAAACTTTAAGACTTGGGGCCCAGCGTAAATAAACCATAGGACAGGCACTTTTTTTTAATACATTAGGTGTGTCCCTTTGTTATTCATTGGATGAAGCCCTCATTCAATATAAAGAAGCTCAATCAATGTTGTAATCAGTGAAATAATGTACACGTACATACAAATAATTTAATGCAAAACTGATACATTTTACAAAAATATTTTTGTTATAAAGTTAGAATCGGGAGTCCTGTGACATTCTGCCAATTCTGCCACCCAATTGTTACACCACAGTTAGTATCTGTAAGTATATTATAAGCCTAAAAAGAGAAGGGAGGGTTCTTACCTCTTCTCTGAGCAGAGCAAAGTGAGGCTCGTGAGTGCACATGCCCAACATGATGAGATCTGCGTCCAGTCCATACAGACAGTGCCTGGTGTTGGGGTCATAGTCGGGCTGCGACCGCGACCAGCGAATGTAGTCCATTATCTTGTGCTCGCCTTCGCCGGGCGTCTGTTGAATAAAAGACACAATCTATGGGTTTGAAGATCTATCCATCTGTTTTTTTAAATTTGGCCTACTTTGAATAAATGATATTTTGAGTTTGAGTTTGAGTTTCTACCTTCTATGAGCCCACTTGCAGCTTGCAGACAAGCTAAAGCTCTCTGTGCCACCTGGGTGGATATGCGCCTAATCATATTTGACGACCCAGTTAGTCCAGCGGTAGTTAACACTGCCTTCTGTGCTATGGGTCCCGGGTTCGAAACCCGGTAGGGACAAATGTTTGTGTGATGAGCATGAACATTTGTATCCGAGTCATGGATGTATCTATCTATAATATGTATGTATTTACAAAAAAAGTATATATGTAGTATATCAACCAGCTAGTATCCATTACACAAGCCTCGTTGCTTAGCACGGAACTAGACGGCGCTGTGTGCCATAATGTCCAGGAATATTTATATTCAAATTCGGTCGGCGACTGACATCTTTTTTTTGCGACGTTTCATATAATCCCACAAAAAATAATCTAAGGGTGTCAAATCGGGTGAGCGAGGTGGTCACCGCCTACACCAGCGCAAGCGATCTAAGGCAGTTGGTGATTTATAAATATCCCTGTCACTGCTTAAATAAATGCGCAACAAGTTATAACTACACACATTGCGACGTTACAATAATGGTAGCTCCGTGAGGCTGTCAGCAAACTATGTGTCTGGCGTCTCGAAGAATCTTTCTTGGTTTAATGTAGGAGGTAGTTCGAATTCGCACTTCAGCACCCCGGTCTCGGGATTTTGGTGCACCAGAGATGATCATTATCAAGATTTCTAATGCTAACTTTTGTGTCACTTTTGTCATTTACTTTTTTAAAATATTTTACGAAGATATAAAATACTGGTGGAAATATCGAAATCAAATTATAAATGAGTTAAAAATGAATTATGCCTATTATTTGCATACTTTGAGCACCCCTAACGAGCACTCATAAATTTAAATCGAACAAACTATTTCCAATCTATAGGATATCCTAATTCATATCCTTAATTCATTAAAAATAATTATCAAAATCAGACTATAATATGTGGCCATAAAAACATCCCTCCGAAAAAAAAGCTATTTTTTTAAAAATCTAAAATACAATTAAGATTAATTACCTCATGTCCCGACAGTACGACCTTGACTTTCGACCAGAGAGGATCTGTGGACATCTTATACTTCACGAAGTACTTCAGCTGCTCATGCAGGCGCGCCATGAAGACAGTGCCTGGCGTGATGCAGTTGCTGTCGAAACGCTTCTCCGTTGGGAGTACTTCACCTAGAGATGATAATCATTTTAACGATCAATATCTAAGGTGGCTCCTGTTGGCAAACTACGATGCAGAAAGCAGTACTGCTAGTCCTCAGTTTAGTCATGTTTAGATTAGGAGGTTTTTCTTTCTAAATAAAGTATTGAAAGTCAAAATATTAAAACCAGTATCATCATCATCAGCCTATATTCGTCCACTGCTGGACGTAGGCCTCCCCTAGTGAACGTGAAAAAACAGTACAGTCATAATAATATTCGATAAGTATTTTTTTGAGTTTAATTTAATATACCTAAAATTATTTTTGGAGTTAAATGTATAAATAAAAACCAAAATTAATGATTCAGTACCATGATCCGAAGTCCTCAGAAAATCTACTATGGTAATTTGACATCAGACAACCAAATAAAAAAATATCTTTCATTATAAAAACATGGGCCTTTGCAAAGCGGAAAGTTTAATAATAATTAAAACTTAAATAATAAAAATAATTTTAAAATACCTTTTTCTTTAGCATCCTCTTCCAACTTTTCTGCTTCCCTTGCAGATCTAAATCTAAAAAGTTAAATAAAAAAATATTTTATAATGCATACTTGACAATCATAATATGCAGTTAATGGGACTGTTGTTTTCTATTTAAAAAAAAAAACAATATGTCATGTAAATTTCGCAAACCATGTAAAAGTTTTAATTGGATGAATTAGGTTGGTTGCATAAGCAGTTGGTAGCTTCAACCGGACTCATAATAAAAAAAAATATATAAATGTTAAAATTTAAAAATACAAATACAATATATTCACATGTTTATACAAATAATAATATTTTTTTTAATAATTGTATTGTACAGAATATTTTTTAAATAATCCTGATAACAAACCTTCTGCCTCTTTGCTGGTTCATCTTGGCCCTAGGCGCAACACCATCGATGGCCATAAAAAATAGCTTCTTAGGCTTAATAATTTGAAATAGTATACTGAGATAGTGAAAAATATCTTGGAATATTTTTTCTTCAGTTATACGAAAATGTGGGTTAGAGTCATCGGGATGTGAACAGTTGTGAATTATACCATTCATGTCCAAATACATGTTGTCAAAATCTGGTATCTGAAACAAAACATTGCATACATCAATAAATAGTATAAAACAAAGTCGCCTTCTGCCAGATGTACGCTTAGATCTTTTGAACCACATATTAGATTATGATGTGGTTTTCATCAATAGATAGTGTTTCAAGAGGAACACTACAACAGTAGGTTTATGAAGGTTTTTTTAAATATTATACATGTAATAATAATAAATATTTCTGAACATTATGACTCAGCGCCATCTAGTTCTGAGCTAAACAACGAGGCTTGTGGATGTTACTAGTTGGTTGATATACTACATATATACTTTTTTTTGTAAATACATACATATTATACATAGATACATCCATGGCTCGGATACAAATGTTTATGCTCATCACACAAATATTTGTCCCTGCCGGGATTCAAACCCGGACCCATAGCACAGAAGACAGTGTTACTGGACTAATTGGGTTGTCTGTATGTATGTAGTTCAGTATTGCTTTTTTAGATTTGCAAGTTGAAATGTTTATTTAAGCCACATATTGCAACATTGTGTTGAAACAGAAATTTATTACATTTTACAATGTCATATAACACCTGTAGATTGTCATATTTGTATGACAAGACATAGAGGCAAGTTTTAATTCTAGAGACACTTACATTTTATTATTACATAGCATATTATTACTAGAGATGCACCGAATATCCGGTTACTATCTGGTATCCGGCCTATCCGGCCCTTATTTTACTATCCGGCCGGATACCGGATAGTAAAGTTGCTTGATTTTTTTTATCCAATCTGTTTATTTCTGACCTTTCTTTTAAGAAATTATAGAATTTGCATACAAATTTCTATTCACTTTTTACTCTTTTATGGGATCATTTCTGAGATAAAAGCTATGTTATGACATAAAATAATTCGCATTTATAGCATTAGTATGGATAGTATTAGTTTACATTTGACTGCTATTGCTTAAAATTGCATGTGTTGCTTTCTGATTCGCTCTAGATTTTAAGTCACACAGGAAGACCCACTCGGGAAGTCTATTTCAAATACTATGTAGTTAATACTGCTACATGATTTTCAAACATTATTTTAAAAACATTATATGAATATATCTGTCATAAAATATTTTTTGGCACATCTTGCACAATATTCAGCAACAACAATTACTTTGTTGTTGCTGAATATTATTATATATAATGTACGGTAATATTTAAATTTTAACAGATTCTAAATTAAGTTTCCATTCCTTCTGTTAGGATGGTTTGATGTAATAACCCTATTTCTGATGTAGCTGGGTAAAAACATAGCTTTGCTTGCACTCAAACAATCATGAATGTTGGAAGCCAAAGAAGGTGATAATCAATAAAGACATTTGAAAAAGACTCGAGGGTTTAGAGGTTTTTAGAATCATAAAGCAAATAATAGTACAAGCTATATTAATTCCAATTACTTTCACATTACAGTTTCATTTCATAAAACATTGGTTACTTATGGTAACGTAAGTATGTACTACATAATATATAGGATTTGTATCAAATTTATTACCTGATACTGTTTCACAAGTTCGTTGAGGCAAGGATACCTCTCGCTTGTGTACCTGAAGAACTTTGGTACTCCCATCCTGATTGATTATTATATCAAAATACGCGATTTTAATGATTGATAAGCGTTTGTTGTTCACTGACCCCAAACTGAAATAACCTATTTCACCAATTACTTGGGCAGCGGCGCACACTGTTACACAATGGGCGCTACCCACTATTTTCTGATATTGTATGTAGTTTTGTTATTAAGAGGAATTGTATTTATTGTGATAAGAAAAAATATATTCCAGCAACCTACATCGCGGAACGGAGAATTTTTAGTGTTGTTACATAGAACAAATTCAACACATGTTCAACACAACTCTAACCTGAGTAAAAAAATACTAATATAGGTAATCTACTATTTAATTTTAGTAGATTTTATTGTCATTTAGTTTTTCTCCTGTAATGTTGCAAACCCACGAGGCTCACCAAAAATGACTAAATTGTTTAGGTAGTGGGTACAGTCAACAGCAAAAGTAGATGATCAAAATCAGAAATTCAAAACTAATGAACGGAGTTCGCGCCAGAACTGTGTGACGTACAATTGATTCAAAAGTATGTGATTGTAAATTATACCAAACATTTACTATTAGTACAGCTGCCAATATTCGTGATCAGTTTTGACTGCAAAAGTTATAAACTCAATTCGCGTCAGAAATAAGAAGTGTTTTTTTTTTCAAAACTAGTGAACAGTTAAAATCCAAAATTAAATGATGAAACTGAGGCCACGTAATCATGACTTAACATGATAATTCATCCATACTTATTATTTAACTATCCCAGTCATTTAATTTGTTATACTCACGGAAAAACAGCCGAATGGGATAAAAAATTGCATATTTAATATAATTATGCCGAATTTCATCCAAATGAACCCCGAAAAAAGCATATTATGTTCATTAAAAATCATATAATTGAAAAACTTTTTTTTTTGTAAAGTCTGTCAAATGTTCAAAAGTAGCTGATGCGATACAAAACGATAATTCAATCAATATTATTATCTTTGTATGTTTGTAAATTTATGTCAATGTTCAAAAGTAGCTGATGCGATACAAAATCATACGTCAATGATGGCTTTTGCCCAGTCGGTTACAATAATTATATTAAAACCGGAAGGTAGATTGTCATTTTTATCTTTATGGCATTATTTATTATAATATTTTTTTTTGAAGTGTTAATCCCTCCATTTTAAAAGGAGGTCTTATGCCTCGCCTGGTCGGAGGATCCTCCTTTTCAAATGGATGCACTAACACCTTCTTTCCGGTGTGACCCATCTACACGGATGTGACGTCAGTTTGACAGTTCTCCGTTGCTATGTAGCGAGATAGACGTCGGTACAATTCATATTGACTTGTTGCGTGGCCTCAGTTTCATCATTTAATTTTGGATTTTAACTGTTCACTAGTTTTGAAAAAAAAAACACTTCTTATTTCTGACGCGAATTGAGTTTATAACTTTTGGAGTCAAAACTGATCACGAATATTGGCAGCTGTACTAGTAGTAAATGTTTGGTATAATTTACAATCACATACTTTTGAATCACTTCCACGTCACACAGATCTCGCGCGAACTCCGTTCATTAGTATTGAATTTCTGATTTTGATCATCTACTTTTGCTGTTGACTGTACTAAAGCTCATACAAATATGATATTTGGGTGCAAGCCTGCAAGGCAGAGCCCCTGCCAAGACGAGCTGTTGGGAATCGATTCGAAGGGTTCGATTCCCAACACGAGCCAAGTGAAGCGAAACTGCAATCCAAATATTAATTAATTCAAATTATTTTATTCATATTACGGAAACTCACCCTTCGTTGTTTTTTTCGCCAATTGCCAATAATTTGTAATGGTAAGTTATGTTATGTTATTACCACTGTCTAGTTATGGACATTGTCAAGGATTTCATCGAAACCAGCTTGCTGGTAATCTTTAGATTAGTCTGTACGCAGCATTTGTAGCAATTCTCTGCTTTATTTTCTACATGTTAGACAATTATGGTGGTACTCTTTTGATGCAGCTCGACTTTTTTTAAAGTCATTTTTATTACTTATTATTCTTTTGATGTAGCCAATTGGATTGGAATTAACTGCTCTACATTATCGGTATTTAAATGTAATATTTATACATAATATAATTATGAATAGTTGGTAGGTGAATTTCCTTATATGTATTTTTTTAAGATTATTAGTTTTTTGGGCAATTTTATAATGTCGAATCAGGTTATCACAATTTTTTACTAAAGTGCTACGTTCCTTATAAAGCGTCTATATTATTTCTAAATATTTAGGTAGTTAATTATTGAAATGGAATGTATCATGTTTTTTTCTGTTTTCTATTATTTTCTCCTAAATCTTTAGTTTACAATAACGCAAAAGGTATGAATCTATTTTAGCCGGTAAATTAAAAATTCAAAAAAATAATCTTTACTGAAACAAGGATTTTTTTTTATCATCCTTCATAACCCATTAATTCACCAAATCATCAACCATTGTCATGATTGTATCATCCTGTTACCCATCATAAATATAATGAAACAATACAGAAGACTAGGTTGTATGGGGTGGACTAGATTCCTCTGCCTTATCCCGAAAGGGAAAAAAAAAAAAAAAACATTTGTCAAGTCAATCAATTGCACAGAGTACATATCAATTGTCTGTGGTAATAATTGTGTGAGGTTGTTGAAGTTGTAAATAAATGAAATAAATCAGATTATCGGTCTAAAAACACATGATTTCAGTGTACAAGATTCGTTTGGGATATTAAGCTAGTATCGTTTTCATCGAAACCAGTTGATGATAATTTTATTGCTTTAGTTAGTAACCTACGTAACCTCATAACTGCGTTGTGGTTGTGACTGTATGACGATCATGGAAAACGATGAAATTGGCAATGATTTGGTACGTCTAGACAACGGATACCTAGTTGACGAGGAGAATAATATTCGTTGCGAATATGTTGTGAACTCCGATGATGTTTTAGGTTTGTATTCAAGGGCTGTTCCATATTTTATATGATTATAATTGTTCTTGAATGTTCTGCAGTCCAATGTATGTAGTTATTATTCTTTATAAACTGTTAGTATAAATAAAAATGCTAAAATGCTACCTGGCTTAATAATCTTAATTCCTTGACTGGATTTATCAAAATAACACGTTTTTCTATCAAATTTTAATGCCTCATCTCATCAAACTCAATCATGAGGCAAGTTAATCCAAGCAATATTATAAATACGAAAATTTGTATGGATGTAAGTGTGGATGTTTGTTACTGTTTCACACAAACTACTGAATGGATTTAATGATACTTTACAACAATATACCTAGTAGAATAACACAAGCTATTTTTTATCAACACATCACACAGGCGGAAGCTAATATAAATCTTTTAAATTATTCAGATGATGAAAACAACTCTGATTCTGGCAGCAAAAATGCTCCATTGAGAGAACAGGATAGATTTTTGCCTATTGCAAATATTGCTAAAATTATGAAGAGAGCTATACCTGATAATGGAAAGGTGAGATTAATTTATAAGCTTAGTAACCATCATTAACCATGCTTATGATAATGAAGGCTGAAAAGTAGTCAGAGCTCTACTAATTGTAGATTCCTTCATCTAAGAAAATTAACACTTCATCATACAATTAATCTACTTAGGAGTTGTGAAAAAGTAAGAGCTATTTAGTAGTAGTAATATTTTCCCAAAATTCTGACTTTTAAAATACAACTACATATTCTTTCATAAGGCTGGCTGTTTTATAAAAGCTCTTATTATTTGGCAACTCCTAGGTACTTTGTAGGACTCAGTATTTATGGACATATGTTTCATTACGTCAGTAATTTTTTATTTTGTAGATAGCAAAGGATGCTAGGGAATGCGTTCAGGAATGCATCTCTGAGTTCATATCGTTTGTCACAAGCGAGGCTAGTGACAGGTGTCAAGTAGAGAAGAGGAAGACAATCAACGGTGAAGATGTCCTGTTTGCTATGAACGCACTAGGTTTTGACAACTATGTGGAGCCTTTAAAGCTATACCTAAAAAAGTATCGGGAGATTGTACTGTCACCAGTAAGTAACCCAGTGAGTGTTGTTCTGAATATATAAATAACTGTAAAACTTAAAATAGACTGCTTCTGGACCTTATGCTTATAAAAACAAGGTACATTGTAGTAATTCACTACAACAATACAAATGTATATAATTCATGTTATTTATTATGTGTTAGTTAAATGTATATTATGTTCGCAAAACAAATAATTTGATTTGATTTATTTACGTTTAAAGATTAGCTCTAAGATGTACTGAGAATTGTTAGTTTCCAGAAAACAATATAACACTCACTCTTAACTGCTCAGATCATATATTTCAAGAAAACATTCAATTACATAATATATTCTGCTCAACCTAGAAAGTAAACCCTACTGGGTTGGACTTCTCATCCAACAGCCATAAAAGTGACCACCTATATACTATCACATCCCCAAAGGGTTAGGCAGAGGTGTATTAATGTACACACACATTTTAGGTCACATTAGGGGGCGAACCTATTGCAATCAACTGGGTACAAATCCAAACACCGAGCTACTACTGATAATTTCATAAAAAATCCCAATAACACTGCTCACCTACAACTCGAACCTAAGACCTCTAGTTTAGCAGTTCCACTTACGACCACTGGACCAACAAGGCGACCACCTGACAAATCAAAATTGAGATACCACTAATTAATCTTAATTATTTTTTCAGGTCACCATTACTAAATTGAACAAACCTATAATAGTGTATGGAGGTAAGAAATATTTTAAAACTATATATTTCTTGCTTCCCAGTTGAATCCGTTGTTCTAGATCTAGTATAGTAAGTAAAAGCAAGCAACCACTTGCTAAGCTAGCAAGCTAAGATTTGTGATTGACAATTAGCTAAAATCAAATGAAAATTGTATGCTACATGTCAAAGAAACGTGTTGCTGGGGAGTCTCTGATTCTTCTTTCCATAAACACTAGGAAGTGGTGAAAAGCGGGCTTTTTTTATTCTTGACGTCCAAAAAGAAATAATAGCTATTGCAGTATCAGCCTATCATTGATACAGGGCCCCTAATCGGACAAGATCATTGATAGTCCGAGCCATATTTCAAGATGACATTTTTTTAGTAATTTGGGGCCCCCAACTAATTTTGATCCAAGGCTAACTACACCACTGATAATATAATTACACATGTATTGTTGTTTACATTGCTGATTTTCTTTCACAGATGATGGAACAGCGTGTGTCCCAGCCGAAAATGACAGTGAGACCCAAACAGACTCAGCAGTGCTCTATGCATATAAAGAATTGAAAGTTATTGATGACTTCACTATTACGTGAATGGCTCATATAATTTAGTGCAAGTCTCATACATTTCATGGGTAAACGGCTCCACTTTTCCTTCATACACTTATTTATTTTATTATTATTGTTAAACATATTTTTTATTTAAATGAGTATGTATGTATAATTGTATGACCATCAAGTGACTTGAACAGTAATTGGTAAAAATCATTCTTATATTTTTGAAAGATACTAAAAATCCAATCGCAATTGGATTGCAATTATTGTTTCTTTCTACATCAGAAGCTACATTACTATTCATCTACTATAATCATTTATGAAAAAAATATCAAAACCAAGTTTCAAAAACATGTTTTTTACATAATTGTTTTTGTAATATCAAAATAAATATAGTTATAAGCTTCAAATTTATTATTGTTTCAAGTTTAAACGGTCATGAAGAGTTCTAAATATATCATATTCAAGTATCAAAAATAATACTAATATTAATATTTCAAACATTATTGCAACATAATACATCATTATATTCTATCGCAAACCATCTTATGATTATTTAAGTGAAAACAGTGTAAATTGTTGGACAACATTATTTATGTATTTTTGTTTTCTATGGAGAATCGATATATACCTGACAAAAGTTTTTATACAACATTGATAAATATAGACTATGGCTAGTGTTGCCATACGTATTTGACCAAACATGTCTTGATTTAACAACAGTTTATAAAATAAATATCCAAATATGGTATTTATTTTACAGCTTGAATTATGAAATCATTTTCTCATTAATTTAATGGATTCCAAAATCAACTTAGGAATATGAAGGAATTCAGCAAAATAATGTTAAGAGTGTGGACAATTTTATATATGTTTTTTTTTCTAATTACGATATGGATTACTATAACGTAATTTAAAAAAAAACAGTGCCAAGGGCTACAACTATCATGGTCGAGAATCTAGATATAAGAATCTAATTCAGACCTTCATTTTTATGTCATTAGTATAAGTTAGTGTGATAAATATGGCTAAAACATGGACCTATAAAAAAAGGCGGACGGAATCCCGCTAAGAAAAGATTGAAGAACAAAAACTGTCGCGGTATTTGAATGTGTGACTGAATAAAGGGTTGTCATATGAAACAAAATTTCCCCATTTTTTAACTTTTGTTATACCGATAACGACGTTTAGACGTAATTTTCTGTTTTGCGTAAATAGCTTAGTTTTTCTAATTTGTATTTTTATATATTCAAAAACAAAACGAAGCAAACAAAACCCATTATGGTCAAAGTGTATGAGAAACACTTTCACACCAGGTCTCGTCCCGATGTTTTCCTTCGTCGGCTGAGCATGTGATAAATTCGCAAATGACTTCGAAAAGTAGTACATTATTAGTAGTAGTATTATTTTTTTAATAAAATTATATCTCCTAACTTAAATTCCTGTAGGAAACCTAAAATATATACATATACACATAGGTATTTTAAAAAGAAAATAATAATCTTAGAAATAGAATTAAATGCAAAAAGGATCAATCAAACTCCCATATTTTTACGAAATTTTCCCTATAAATAATTGACAACACTGGTATAATGGTTGTGGTTTTGTGTTTGAAAAAATAGCAAATTTGTAAAATTATATTATATGGAAAATAAGTGGTACATTACGCACGCACTTGTGGTAAGTAATCCCTTGAAAATTTTTTATTTTACCACTGTGATTTCGGCAGCATTTTACCACGCAAGACGGCATAATTCTATTTGTTTTGACACAACAAAAACTACATATGACATACGATGTTCTTTTCGTAATGGCTGTGACACTGA
This sequence comes from Craniophora ligustri, assembly GCA_905163465.1. Classification (NCBI taxonomy): domain Eukaryota; kingdom Metazoa; phylum Arthropoda; class Insecta; order Lepidoptera; family Noctuidae; genus Craniophora; species Craniophora ligustri. The sequence goes on along the minus strand of LR990959.1, from coordinate 12,946,172 downwards.
CTTCGTATTGCCATGTATGCGTGTGAACTGACATCCTATTTACTATTGTTGCCTCGCATGTTGTTTAGCGAAATTCCGCCCGCCTTTTTTATAGGTCCATGGGCTAAAAATATATCTTTTAATTTATATTGTTGTCTTTAATTTAATTCTGAACTATTTTAATATTGCATTTATTTCAAAGTATATACATATTCATTAATATCTCGGGCAATATAAAGTAGATTTTTATGATTGGCCAGAGTGTATGCTGATGATGGATTATGGAAACAAATAAAAATAAAATCAATATTCTTTAATTCATATAGCAATTTTCTTATACAACTTAAATATAATTATTATTGGACGGACAATAGGTATAAAACACTTTATTCTTATTACTACTAAGTCGATTATTCCCTAAACTTATCAGTTATATAACCAGGCAATGGCATTAGGTACAGAAACTTGTTGAAAACCATGAAACCGACAGAGAAAGCGAATGAGACGCCCAAATTGAACTCTGGATTAAAGTCACCGGCTTGGTAAATATCTCCATTGAAGTTCTTCGAAGCGAACCTCTCGGTGAGGAACGCTTTCCCACTGGCGTATCGACAGTTGGCGTTGGAATTGGTGTTGAGGTTTGAAGATGTTTGTATGAGACTAGTTATTGTTGACGTGCAGTTCTCCTGGTCGCTGTACGGGAGAATGTTGAACGTCGGTTGCTTGAAGATGTTCCTGTGCATGAAGATCGACGCGTAACGTGTGTGGGTGACGTACGTTATGTAATACAGCCATTCCTCGAAGCCTCTGTATGATCTGCAACAGAAATCACAAATTGTAGTTTTTATGAACACACATTTTTAAGATTGATTGCTCTTATAGTGCCAGAGTATTGAGAAAATAGCACCAACCCGGGGACCCACCATATTTCCGGGGATGTTGTAAGAATTGACTAATGTAGGTAATATGAATCAAAAGAAAGGAATCTTCTTGATACATGATTTGATGAACGGCTTCAAGACCCCTTCGCATTCCTAGTTATGAAAGCGACCACAGTAATAAATAAATAGATAAATAAATATTTCTGGACATTATGGTACACAGCGCAATCTAGTTCCGTGTTAAGCAACGAGGCTTGTGTTACGGATACTAGCTGGTTGATATACTACATATATACTTTTTTTTTTGTAAATACATACATATTATAGATAGATACATCCATGACTCGGATACAAATGTTCATGCTCATCACACAAACATTTGTCCCTACCGGGATTCGAACCCGGGCCCCGTAGCACAGAAGGCAGTGTTAACTACCGCTGGACTAATTGGGTCGTCAATAATGGCGGGGCAGAAGGTACTAAGTGTCTCCGTGAAAGATCCAGGTAGGTACTATTCCTAGCGAAAATTTTGCCCTGATAGTCTACGACACATACCTACCCAATGAGGGTAGATGAAATATCGTTAAATGGAGGTAAGGATCGGCCAAATAGCCAAAAGATGATGCCAGAGTTTCTATGAAATCTGGTCCCACCTTCCAATAGCTATGTGTGTTACATCATTGGGTAGGTAATTTTGAGCTGAATAATAGCTATTACGGCGTCAAGTTCCAAATCTTAGTCCGTTCCGAGTTATTCTTTATTAAACATGGTAGTTTTATCAGTAGCCAAGTAATGCAATTTTTACGTAATAATTGCATTTGTGCTTTATACACGTAGTATAGCTACTAACCTACGGTTATCAATTGCGTCAGTTGCTTCTAGTCTTGTACAATCAGCTCTTCTACTGTTTAAACGTTTCCGTTATATAAAATATTAGGGGCCTATCCATGCCGCTAACCAGTTTCATTGTTCTAGGCATACTTACGGATGCAAGTGAGACTGACCGATAAAAAGGTTTGCGTTACCGTCTACACTACGTATATAAAGCACAAATGCATTTATTACGTAAAAATAGCATTACTTGGCTACTGATAAAACTACTAACTACCATGTTTATTAAGGAATAACTCTGAACGGACTAAGATTTGGAACTAGGCGCCACAGTAACTTTTATTCACCTCAAAATTACCTATCCAACTATGTAACACACATAGCTATTGGAAGGTGGGACCAGGATTTGCATCCTCCTTTAGACATATACAACTGTTTCTGACAACTTAAAAATAATATTGAAGTTAGCCTTATGCTCAACAGTACCTATAAGTTATCGCATAAGATGGAAAGAAATATATTATAGGTACCTCAGCACTCCACTGGCGATCATGATGTATATGCATGTGATGTAGATGTTGACGATGCCAGCCGTGAGGCCATTCTTGACGAACATCATGACAGCTATGGCTTGCTGCTCCGCGTACACATAGCAAGACCACAGAGCTAGCGAGAAGTACAAGAAGTCCCAGTTCTCCGATATGTCCGATAGGATCCTGCGAAGATAACATAATTTTATACTTAATGAGCAAGTTCTAGTTTTTTTTTAAGATAGTCTAGTTGGTGGTGGCCTGTAAATGCAGGTTTAGTTGTCCAAATTAAAAGTTTCACAGGACGCGTGCGTATCAATAAGGTTAATTTGTTAATGACCCGACGTCACTGGCAATTTAAACCCAAGTCCGTAGTCAAACCCATTGTCAAAACCAATTGATTTAAATCGTCGGGTCCAAGGGTGCTTTTAAATTTCGAGGTATCCCATGACTGAGGCTGTATCGCAATGGAAGATTTATTTAATTAGTGCACCACAAATTTACAGTTACATTACTTGAAATCTTGAATCTTTCATCGGACATCAATGGAATAAGATGTTTGCTTGTTTTACCGGAGTAGTTAGTCAGTTCACATGTTTTTCCCATATTACGCAAACTTACGGATAAATAACAGCAGCAGAGGCCAGCGCGGTCAGGAACGAGAAAGGCAAGGACACGAGGTTCCACGACAGAAGTAAACTGGGGCCGCTGTACAAGCCTTCCTGTGACTCCTGGTAGTAGCGCGTCCGGTATGGACTGTCTGTGAGCAGGAGATATGTTACATGACAATCGATAGCACCAGTTTATTGGAAAGGTCCCAACCTATATTTATGTCTAAGATTTACCTACACCCGGGAGACAAAAGTGGCAGTCATATAATTTCACGGGCGTTAAGCGTCGTTTCTCACCATATAGATTGTAAAACTGTGATCTAAACTTAGCGCTGTGATCTAAGATCAACTAAGTCCGATTAACTTTTCGTCCGTCGTGTGTAGTCTACAAAGACTACAATATAATTATAATATATAATATTGCAATACATAATTCCTCTCCACAAAAGATTTGTCCCTTCAGTGGTATAGTACCTTAATGGGTTGATAAGTCCGTGCTAGTGAAATAGTATTTTGAATTTGACCTAACGTGTTTTGGGAACTGGTTGTGTAATATATAGATAGGCAGAGGAACTTACATAAACAAATCGTGTTCATAATGCTGACGAAATAAGTTCCAACCATCGCGTTGAATATCAGTCCGCTCTTAGTTATAAAGGCTCGCTGATAATCCTGAGAAATAAGAAGATGTTAATCCCTTGGTATGAAGATTAGCTACAAAAATTATGTTAAATGAAGAAAGAAAAAATGCATATATCCAATTCTGTACCTATCATATTTACCTAAATATTAACAAACATATTTATTCACAAAGCAATGCCTTGCCATTTATAAAAAAGGTAAATCAAGCAAGGTCTTCTTTCAAATGTCGTGACTTCTGTACTTTAACTATTAATATTCTAAATGCGAAAGTATGTCCGCCTGTCTTTTACTTCTTCACTTCACTACTGAACCGATATAGATGAAATTTGGTGTTGAGATAGTTTGATCCCCAGGGAAGGATATAGGTTAGATTTTTTATCCAAGAGATCATCCTTTAAAAGAGCGGAAAAGGGGGATAGAAGATTATACGCAGAAGTCGCGGGCAAAAATTAGTAACTAATAAAAACTTTAAAAAAAAAAAATTGTAGGTAGTATTTTCTTGAGTGTGTATTACCTTTGCCTCGTTGTAGAATACCCACAGAATAAAAAAGAATATCGGCAAAGAGAACAGTCTCATGAACATTTGTTTCATGCCGTTCTTTCTCAGGTTGAATATAGAAGCCAGCAATCTCCTGCAAAAGTAAATAATTGATGAACTTTTCAAATACGACACAAATATCCATTAGAAGTCAAATACTTATTATTTAGGTAGATAAATAAAGAAATATTCTGGGACATTTTACACAGCACCATCTCGTCCCAAACTAAGCAGAGCTTGTATTATGGGTACTAGACAATGGATATAATACCTAAATATATATTTTTTGTAAATACTTGCATAGGAAACACCCAGACGAACACAAACACATATTCATCACATAAATATAGACCGATTGACCCAATTTTGTTCACATCCCTATGCCAGTATTTTTTTTTCTATATTATGTATGTTAACTTACAAATAAAGCATCCAGATGACATGCATGCCTCCTGGCTTGCCGTAGTTGAGCTGTATCTTGTTGGGGTTCACGATGCGGTTGTTTTCGTGCAGATTGCCCTGCATGATGCCCTGGCCTTCCAGTTTGAACTTCTCTACCAGAGCTGCGATCTGATGGTTGGATTCTATGAAACGTTCCCGCGATCTTCGGTCTACCGTTGATAGGCACACTGTGAAAAAATATGTTTTGTCGTCTCAGCTCAGTCTTTCTAGGGAATGTGTGAAAGTATAAAGTTATAACTTATATCAAATACTAAAGTCGAAGTTACCAAAAAGTTTCTGTGTGAATATAGGTACACATCTTCAAAAACGTGCCCAACAATTTGAAACTCCGGAGCTTATCAAAAACTATTTAATTTTTATAGTTTATAGGGTACTATGAAGGATAATAAACAGCTACGTACAATAATACATCAAAGGGTTTTCCAGTTGTGGGCAAGGAAAGCCGATACTGCCGAAGTAATCTAGCAGGTTTCGCGTAGGTCCCGCATACACTACGTCACCGAGACATAGGTACACCACGCGGTCCAAGAACGGGAACACATCTGAAAAGTTTACACAAACTTAGTTAACTTGTTGTCACCCAACTTAGTTGATTTTGTTTCTGAAACATTTTAGTTCATATTCAGGAATTCATTCAGTGCACTCTTCTCTATTAAATGACGATAGATTAAAAAGGGTGGGAGAGAGAAGAAAATTATTCTCGCTTCACAAAATATATGTATGTACCTACGATCTATCTTTATATGTATTTTTTTGTGTATGTGTTTATGTAAATTCATACTTTTAAGAAAGATTAGTGGCAATAAAGCGGGGTATATGGGTTAAACAGAAAGGAGCTGTTTTTAAAGGTTTCGATGTCTGGCTAATTTCAATATATTGTACAATATCTACATTACCAGCATGTAGGTAAACAAAATAAAAATATTATACTAGGTAAATAATATGTTATTAACGAACTCATTATAGAGTACACTGACCCAGTGTGACAAAAATATTATGAAATACACAAGTGAAAACTGTCACATTTCAACATTTACACAGTTGTACCAATATTACGGGCACAAACAAAGCTTTCTAAATACAGGAATAAAGTAAGCCAGCACAGTGCGCCGGATAGTTAAACAAAATACTTACATACCATTATTAGCATTATAATAGTCTGTATGTGGGTGAAATGTCGATGCTCTGTTAAACGTGGCCGTTTTTGACTTAGGTCAGTGTTACATCATCTAGACTAGAGCCACATGTGCACGTAAAAACTAAGATAAATGAAAGAAAAAACAGCGAGAGAGATCGATTTTTAAATAATAGTAACTTAAATGTGTCTTGACTTCTTAAGTATGTATAAAATAAATGCTCAATACCTACAGCTTGAAGTACAATTAATGCCCGTAATAATGACAATATGTTTGCCCCCATAGAACATAAAAACATACTGACAAACTACGCGTGAACATCTAAACTCAGTGGTAGTAATACTTTAGGTACTTCCCTGTCATTCTGTCTAGGTACCCCTTAATAATATAGGAATGGCCTGTATTCCTATATTATTAAGGGGCCATGTACTAAATTACATAGAATTACAGAATTACATAGAATTTATCTTTCATTCACAATGTCTGGTTAGTAGATACTTTTACAGTATCCAAGGTCGAACAAAGAGTCTTATAGTATGTTATATAGGATAAGAAATCAGTAAATTCTCGATATTATATTATTTACTACAGTGGTATATGTATGAATTTATAAATAAACTTTACCTGATCTGGGTTTCTCCATAGTAAGTATGATGGCGGTGCCATATTTCTTGGCTGCGTTCGACAGTATTGAAATCACCAGGTATGTGTTAAGAGGATCTAAGTCCCAAGTCGGTTCATCAAGGAGCAGAATAACTGAAATATTAAACACGTGTAAATAAAATATTATTGTTCTTAGGTAATTCCGAGTAATATTTTAGACTAACATAAATCTAATATTCGATATTATATGACACATAAAGCCTAGAAGTGCGAACAGTGGACTGTGAAGGTAAAGGCCTCGACTTCAATCCCAAGAACTAATTAGTTTTCGTAGTTACGTGCGTGTTTTTCTCATGATCAAAATCAAACGGTAAAGGAAAACTTCGTGAGGAAACCTGCACTCTTGAGAGATTTTATCGAGCGCGTGTGAAGTCTGCCAACTCGCACTATGTTAGCGTGCTGGACTAATAGCGTAGTCTTTCTCAAATGAGATGAAAGCCGTCACAGCTGGAGTGGTACAGTCAGAGGTTTTATCATTCATTATTATTATAATACTAGTAAAAATAATCGTTACGGCATAGGTACTTGGCGCATTTTTACTGTAAATGTTACACTTTGCAATAGAAAATTGTGCAGCAATTTTATACATAAGCTGAAGGATTACTTACTTGGATCTCGTATTAGCTGCACACCGATAACTAGTCTTCTATATTCGCTCTTTGTTAGGTTTGTGACGCACTTTTTAGCAACCTGCGTAAAATAACTTGTTCAGTAGCTTGAAAGTGGGATTGAGAAGTTAGGATCGTATTAAGAACAGGTAAATACCAAGCTTACCTTCCCTCGCAACGTTGGTTTTTGAAAAAGATATTAGGCAAAGAGAGATGTTAGACTTGCTCTTTCTCTAATGAATGGTGAGGTAAGTAGTTCCTTCTTTGTTTAATAATTATGCATTTATGTTATCACAGTGTATTAGAGCGATCGATCACACTTGTAGGTACATATGTATATTTATAATTTTAAAAATTATGCGTTACAAAATATTATAATTAGATAGTGTATATGAATATTTGGAGCATGCTCGAGTGTGCATTCTTATTGGTAAAAACCAATAATTATCAAAACGACAGATTGAAAGTTACTTACATTTGACAAAGCTAGATCAGCCATAACTTGTTTCACCTTTGACGATTTCAAGTATCCTGAAATCTAAACAATAATTGCGTGTTATTGTATTTGGCAAATACTATGCTAAGCTGAACAGTTCGTATTGTATTGAAATAGTTCGCATTTAATAAACTGTTTCGTCATATGTTATAGCCTAGGTAGGTACTGCTAGTAGGTCTGATATTTAGTCCATTTTAACGTGTGCTCGCACAAGTGCGAATATTATGCAATTAGGTTGTTTTTTAGTGCCAATCTAGGCAGCAGACTAGTGTGCTTAATAACAATGTATGCTAGGTACTAAATGTACGCTGATAGTCATCCTAATATAGCTAGGTACCTCAGTAAGTGCAGGGCTAGTTTTTTGCTGAACACCAAGTCCCGGCAACAGACGAGTATTATGTCGAACAAGTGCGCATGTGCTATTAATTTGTTTATTGTAAGCTAGATACGATTAAAATATACCGGCAGTCATCTTAATATCATAGTAGGTACCTTAGTGAGTGACAGGGCCAGTGTTTGTTGCACACTGAGTCCCGGCAACAGTCGCGTGTTGTGTCGCACAAGTGCGCATGTGCTGTTGAATTGCTCTGCTTCCAGTGGGACGCCCTCCAGTAAGATGTGGCCTTTGGCAGGCACGCGGCGGGCTATCACGTCCAGGAGTGCGCGTTTGCCACTACCTAAGGAAACGAGAAAGAAGGGGTTAAAAAAGGGAATGTTGTCTCAGCAGTAGGCTTTCTAAATTTCTTAGTACATATGTTGTTTTAAACTGCCCTATAGGTCTAATTAATTTAATTTTCGTTCATATTTATGGTAAACTTACAGTTAGATTAAAAGATAAGATGAAATTACTTATTTATGTAAAAAAAATCAGTAATAGAACAATCGATGAAATGACCATTAGCAGTTTGGATTATGTGCCCAGCATTATTTTCTCCTCCTATTATCCATTGCCTAACTTTTCAAAAGTACAAGCTATATGTGAGAGTAGCATCCGGCTCTTTGATGAATAAAGATTTTAGTCGTGTTACGTTACCTTTTGACCCCAGTATAGCAGTGACCTCGCCACTATGCGTGGTGAAGGAGACATCCTTAAGGATAACTCCAGTCTTCACACCACCAGTAATTCGCTGGAAGAAACTGCCCGGCTCCACCTGTGAATAATCAAACAATCTTACTTCAATCTTGACTTCCCGTGACCACGGCTTGATGCAAGTCAGCCGAAACGTCGGGTTAAAAAGGTATTTATACCTCAATAAAACTACTCTATCTAGACCCGATAGATAAGAATCGTGAAACCTAAAAACATTAATCTTACTTCCAATATAACTGTACAAGTTTGTTTGGATTTTGGATGTGAAGATATTTATCGATAATAATACTTCAGTATATTACAGACGGTTACTATTTGTTAATAGGTAGGTAGGTACTACGCGGGGGAAGCCGCAGACAGAAGCTAGTCTACTCGAACGTGCGAGGTACAATTATTTGTGCGTTATATATATATAAAGATTTAATTCGTGTGGAAATTGAACATGCGACTCCTAGCGCGGCAGTCGATCGTTCGGCCGCGAAGCCTATCGAGAAGTCAAATCCGAATTAAATATCCAAGTTTTCACTTGTGCCAAACTGTTATAAGCACTAAGTAGGTAGGTACGTAACTATGCTTTATGCGGGGGAGCAATGTCGATAGCTCAGCCATTTCACCAAGATCGGATCAAAACAGTCACAGTATATAGCCGTTAGAAGTTTTTAAGTATTCTACGTTAGAATACTTAATAGCGTTAGAACTTTAAAAAGGTGTTGTCTTGTCGCAATTCTCTCACAAATTATAATAAGTATTATTTACCAAATAAAAAATCAATTAATAAACGCCTAAATTTAATTTAATTGAATTATTTCTGTCTATTCCCAAAGGTATAAGAGTAAAAAAAGGGTATAAAATTAAAGTTAATTGAATAACATTATGGGGTTAATAGTTGCAAACATCGAAACATTTTTACGTACAACAAACAAAAACAACAAATGCAATCTCTCATTCATCCAACTTCACAACAAAAGTATGTTGCAAATGAATTTATTAAAAATACATAATAAAATAACAACACACCTGTCCCGAGTGGAATACATTACACAGTTCCAAAGTATAATCACTTCCAATCATGTTTTGAGTTAATTTATTTCAAAGAATCATTAATTAAAGTATAAAAACATATAAAAATGCATTTCCAAACAACACAGCCTCCACTTGCAGGAGATTCAGCGCACTAAACTAACTGCAGACAACTTCAAAGCTTAACGTGACAGTTAGCAACGTTGCCAAACTTATCCGGCTATAGCTTCATTGCTGTGAATGCACTTGATTTTAAGAACATCTTACTGTTAGCTGAATATAAACCTTATTTCGTTGTAAAGGGGTTTATTTTTGTATTTGCTAACTGGTCTATGGTTGTTAAGTGGAACTACTCCATATATCACCTTAGAATGTAAGTATTTTTAAATGTGTTGTCGGGCTTCTATATGTAGATCACAGAATACTAGAGAAGAATATGAGATACATTTTTACCACTTTTCACATTAAACCAAGAATAATGATTTGAAGATGAAGAAAGAAACAGACATTATCTATATAATTATGGATTAAGCAAAATTATTGTCACGGTACACATGTCCATTTGCTACTACGTATCGCGTAACTACATGAACAAAGAAATAAATTATAATTTCATACTTGTATTTAACAGCACGGCCTTTGCTAGCTCGTTGTCAGTTTATTAAATTGTCGTTACATTACCGATTAAAGAATAAAGACGCTTCGCCTTAACGATGAAAGCCTCATTTTTCCACATAATTTCTACGCATCGTTGCCATTCATACTCACCGTGAACCTCAGAAAGGCTAAACACCGTTTCTGTTCTTTTCCCACTTATAACAAAACCTGATATGAAGGCGAGACACCCACGCAATACTACCTTCTTTATGTCGATGCATTCCAATGATTAGTTGTCTCGTTCTTTTCACCTAACTTAAGCGAGGTTAGATAGAGAAGGGGCGACTTGCGCAGTGTCACTGACTCAGTACGACTCCGTGCTGGCGGATAGGCGCTGGAGTTAGGTTTACTCGCTAAAATAACAACTAATAATCAAACGAGGTCTGTTATCGAAACGAACGAAAATAAAACGATATTACAACTGAAAAAATAAATGTTATTAATGTTTTAATTAGTGAGTTTATTGTGAGCGGGTTTGATTTGAGTGCTCAGTGATTTAGTGTTGGATTTTGAAGTGAGTGCCGCTGGAGTCCCGTTGGCCCGTGTTAGCGGGTAAGTTGAATGAAAACGTTGAAATATGTGAACTTTTTCACTGCATTTAATGTCTTTTATTGTATAGCAGTTCTTTCAAAACTTTCTTTGTGTTAGGATTAATTTTAAAAAACGTAGATAATTATTCGTTATTCATTGTGCGCACTCCGTCAAATCGATCAATTAATTTATTTCGATTAAACAGACATAGATTACCAATAACTTATCTTATACTTAGTATAATAATTAAGACACGAATAGGTTTGTTTGTCTGTCCTGTGACAAATCTAGACCATTCAAAACTCAATATTTGTAGGTCACAGTTCAATTTAAAAAAAAAACAACATTTTAAAATACAAATAAACTGACCACAACGGTAGTAGTGCACAATAAGGCCACTCTCAGGCCTCAGTGAGGCGTTAAAGTCGCGGATTATTTATTCTTCAATCGATTTATCACGAGTATTAAATTGTTGCTAACCATTTACAAGAACTAAGTAAGGCTGTACTGCAAAAAACTTTAGGAGTCTACGGGATCGGATCTACGTGAACCGTAAAAGATGTGATTCGTAATAAATGACTCTCGTTCTTGAGTTCCTAACATATAGGTACCATCCATCACGCATGTCGTTCTTCAAGGGTTAGGCAGAGGTGTACTATATGCACATCCACATTTCACCGGTATATTTTAAGTCCCATGTAATAGAGGGCGAGCCTATTGCCATCAACCGGGCATGAATTCAAACTCCGAGCTGCTATTGAGAATTTCATAGAAAGCCCAATAATACTGCAGGAATCTGAAAATGCTGGGAATCGAATCCAAGTGGATTAGAACCGATTCCAAGCAACACTTACCTACCTATTTTGACGATCCTATTAGCGCAGCGGTATTAAAGGCTGCCATCATTGGTAAGAGTCCTGGGTTCGAATCCCGGTAGGGGCAAATGTTCGTGTGATGAGCCTGGATATTTGACATTAGTCATGGATGTTTCTATGTATAATATGTATAATATGTATTTAATTTATATTTAGTATATCAACCATCTAGTATCCGTAACACAAGCCTCGTCGCTTAGCTCGGAACTAGATGGCGCTGTGTCATAATGTCCGGATATATTTATTTATTTTATCTGTAATTACATGTATGCATAAAATAATAAATCATTTATACATGAGTCAAAACAGAATGAACTCCGAAAATGACTTCATTCAACATTTAGATTCAAATTCTGGTCATTTCTTGCGATTCGAAATACTAAAACGTCCATGAAACAATGGCCGATGTTAACGAACTTTAGACGGAGGTGAGTCAATGTGATGGAGTTGGCGCCTGGCGTACCGTATACCTATAATGCCTTAAAAAAACATACGAATGATAAAAACAGACGATACGACAAGGTACTGTCTTGAATCCTACATTATACAAAACATACCATCACGCCTTTCATCTGCAAACGGTTAGGCAGAGGTGTATTAATGGGCACCCACGTTTCGCCGGTATGTTTTAGGTCTCATGTAATAGGGGGTGAGCCTATTGCCGTCAACCGGCCGCGAATCCAAACTCCAAGGTCCTACTGAGAATTTAATAGAAAAACCCAAGAATGCTTTGCTCGAGCTGGGAATCAAACCTGGTTGGTCTAGCAGTCGCACTTTACGACCACTAGACCAACGAGGCAATCTATTTGTCGAGGCAGTCGTTATTTAACGTAAACATATTATAATGATATACATATACCTATATTAAACAGTTGTTAAAAATACAATTGACACTTACATATGTACCTACATATACCTACCTAGCTGAAGGTAAATTAACCCAAAGACCTAAAACTGGGTTTAGCTTAATTACCTAGATACACAGCTTAACAATAATTGCAGCACAAGTCTTAAAATTGTATACAAAAAATCTGATGTCATTAGTTCATTACTGCATTCGTAAAACGAAGAATAGATTGAATGTACATATTTGGACAGATATTTAGAACGGTCTTTTCAAAACAATTGTGCTGTATAAATGAATAATAACGTCTTTTGTAAAGCTATTTTGTAAATTCCTATTGAGAATAGAACAATGCCGCATTAGCTCAGGCTTAGTGGAAGCCTAAAAATAATCATAATGAAGACGAGACATTGCTTGGGGACGCGATTCTTGACTCACATGACATTCGCATCTTATGTCTAGTGAATATCGGTCGTAGTTCTAATATCAACGGCTTCTCAGTATTCGATACCTATACATCGGCAGGGTTTCCCGAAAATATAGCACTGAGGATATATGTTGATAAAGATATAAGGTCCAATAGACGACTGCTTCGTCGTTCTGGTGATTTTGGGTTTTTTTTAATGAAATTCTCAGTAGCAACATAGTGTAATAAATCCTATGACACTATGGTAGCAGTTTGGAGTTTGACTTTGTATCAAACCCCCAAACAACCCAATGTTGATACAAATCCCCTCGCCCCGTATTACATGGGACCTAAAAACATACCGGCGAAAGATGGGTCTACATTAGTACACCTATGCCTAACCCTTCGGGGACGATAGGCGCGATGTTATCTAATTCAATAGATATTTCGACAGTTATTACGGCATTTATCTAAGGCTTTACGCGAATTAGTCCCGGCATGGATGCCAAAATATCAAACAACAAAAAAGTATAATTCATTCACGAAGTTGGTTTTAAATTTTTTGTACCGTTTAACATTTTTAAGAATGCTTTTAAGCACTCTGCAGACGGTCATAATTTGCCTTCAACGTCGTGCAATATAATTATGGATAAGGAAAATTTCATGTTGGGCTATTGAAATCTATTTAAACGTTCCGTCGAGTTTAATATAGTTAAATTCTTAACTGCATCTAGTATTCTTAATACATTTTACTGTGCTACTTGTGAAGAATTATGTGATCCAAGTCAGTAATAAACATTCTCGTTGAGGAAGACTGAACCAAGAGAAGATGATTGCCATTTTTAATATTATGAAAAGTTATCGGAACTTTAAGAAGTAAATATTTCTTAACCCCGTACCGTTTTAATAAAAACGCTTATTCGTAACTGCTCTAATTAAAGACAAGGGAAGCTTTCAGAATGACTTGTTCTAAATCCAAGGAGTTTTGATAATAGAATAGGGCTAGAAATCACGTAGGTAAATATTTTTGTTGGTGTCTACAGTTCTCACATGCCTACACACGTAGGAAAAAGAACTTAGTAAAACTGCCTCGACTGACCGATTTAACTTACTAAACTGTAAAAAAATAAAATACTACGACCATAAACAATTTGTGCTTACGTCAATGTCAACAAAAGCATAACCTAGTAAACGGAAGATTAAAAGAACCTCTTAAAACAAAAGATAATGTTCAAACTTCAGTTAAGTAAATTAAATAACGTATTTGGGTCGTTAGTTGGAAGTTACCAAACTGTTCACAGAGGCTTGACCTTAAATATGAGCGAATTCGTTGAAATTAATATTTGGATCTTATTCCTCGGTCTGTTTAGAACATCATGCGCTTAGTGCCAATTAAATGTGGTTGCCCCCGCACCGGACCATGACTGTGTGTTAATATTTCTCATAGTTTTAACTGTTCGACGTGTTCATTGGACACCTGTGCACATGTGCTTAGTCTTAAAATAATATAGAGTACAGATAAACTTGTATTCAATAACATATTTTATTTCAGTTTACTTCAAAGTTTAGCTTCTGTGCTTTAAAATTTGTCCGTTGAGCTCCGTAAAATCTGGTTTGCCATAGGTACGATGACCGATGCATATATGTCGTCAGCTATGTGAAGTCAATTGATCACTGTAATAGCTCTCTCCTTTACACCATTGCTATCAATTTCCTAGATTGTTGCTCTCACATAATGATGTCTGTAACTGTAACATGTGTGCATGCCTAGTGGATTGTACCTATTACCAGTGGATTGTTGAGTTTGAGACCTAGACTTCGATCTGAACACACGCATTGTTAACTTTTCGAAGTGGTCTGCGTATTTAATACGTGTTCAAACGGTAGAAGAAAAAATCGAGAGAAAACGTGCACATTAGAAAGATTTTCTCGATGGCGTGTGGAGTCTGCTAAGGGGAATTACCCTGTCTTAACAGCATGTCTGTAAAAGGTAGGTATAGTAAAAGAAAGAGAGATGATGTTTTGACTTTAAGATACCAATATCTTCTCGGTTTTTCAAATGTTAAAGTTAATTATATATTTTTTTATTATTTCATAACTGTGAAAGTAAAAGAGCTTAAGTCATCTTTGTGATGCTGTGTGTGTCCCGAAAACGTTACATAGAATACGTAAAACGTACGTAACGACGTAAACTAGGTACATTAAACTTATGAAAATATTCATGCCAACTTGACTGATATGATTGCAGTCGACAACATAATTATAGCAACTTCATACATTTGCATAAATATGATCAGTTTGTCGAACTTAGCAATTTATATTTAGCTAATTATGTATGTAACGCACCTACCTAGAAGCATTTTTTTTACATATTTGAGCAATGAACTCGTGTTCCATACTTGGAATGTGCAAGTATACCTTAACTAGCACTTTGTATGGTTACTAATTTGTTTTTAAAGTAATGGTGATATGCGATTTTAGGTTAACTGTTCTGTTATTAAAACCGCATTGATCCACACTAGGACTTAATTCTGTATCGTGGTTGGTGCATATAAACACGAATTCTCACATACACACCTCCTCATACTCAGAACAAATACCAATACTAGTATCATAGTGAAATAAATATTTATTACACTATGCTAGTATGATATATACTACGTAGTCTTTATATAGAAAAAAACTTCCTTTACTTTTTCTTAAGGGTAAACTGTACATGGGAAAAAGCGTGACTATATGTATGTTTGTACATATAAGCAGTCAGTAATTTATTTCAACCTGATGTGTAAACTGCTTCTTACGGTTGTTGGGACCAGCAATCACAATGACTACGGTACCAATACCTATTACCAGCCATTACCGACCACCTCGTGTTACGTAAAACAACGATACATTGCACTTTACGATTAGTTAAGCGTCTTCGCGATTGCACTGTTTCTTAACACAACGATTTGTTTTCAAAATTTCGCTAACATTCATCGTAGTGGCATTTCCTTTGTATGCCTAAAATATTGTGGCATGCAGGCAACGTAGGCACTTCCTGTTCTTAGAATAAGGAATATTGTGTGTGTACATAGTTATATGGCTTTTGTCTAACAATTTTCATGAATATGGGAGCTCGCCTACAGGCTACACCAGATAACCAAATACCTAACTACAAGAAAGTATATCTAAACGAGGATTACAACACCGGTATTGGATATGCATTATATCTACACAAAGATTTCTAATTTGATTGCTATAGTTTCTATATTTATATGAACTAGATTTCCAACAACAATTTTTTTTACATTTTGGTTGTTTTACATTGATTAGGTAAAAATCAATGTACTCATAGACTTATAGTATTTTCATTACGACTGGCAAGGAACTATGTTTGAAAAACTTTTTTTATAGCTATTCTATTAAGAGCTCTTGTTAATGCAATAGTATCTTGTATGCCTCGGCTCTGGATAAACCAGTTACAATACAATAAATGATGTTGATACATCTATAACACAAACCTCCAATGTAAGTAACCGGATTAACTAGCTTTCCAAGGTGGAGAAGAAAGCTTTTATAAAATGCACCCAGGTGGCAAACGATATTTATTTAATTCTACTGTTTAATTATCCATTTATTCAATTATTCACATACCTACTCGCTTTTGCCCGTGACTTTTTCTGCGTAGAATCAGTAATTTTATTTATTCTTCTTACTTATTTCTTACCCTCCATGTTTAAGAAATAATCAATTCCGCATACACGTTTCCACCCACCTTTTCGTCTTTTAAGGGATTATTTCCGTCATTCCCCGGGGCAATTTACCAAATTTCATCTAAATCAATAGAGGTAACAGCTATACTTTTGCATTTATAATATTAGTACCGTGGATTTATACGTATACGAGTACGTTCGTTATATACTATCAGAGATCTGCTACTTTAATATAATCACGTGTGGTTGGCGAAAACCACAAATATTATATAGGATTACCTTAAAAACAATGTGGTTGCGGATAGAAAGGTGAGATCTTAAATCATTTCATGACGTCAGTGTGGTCATACACCTTATGTGCTGTCATAAAAAAAATGATGTTACAAGAAGTATGATTCATCATAATAATGCTTACTTTTTAACTGTGGTTTTGTGAGATCAACAGTAACGAGCATCTGAGGCCTTGTATTTGTGACGTCAGAGAGAAATGGAGATTGCCCATTCCATGCATAGTCATCAATTTGCACATCTTAGTGCCATCAGTGGACTGGACATAAGTCTCTCTCGATGTGCGCTACATCCGGTGTTTAGCATCTCTATCTAGCTGATGGAAAAGTACCTACGTGGTCCTACAGTGGTCCTGGTATCCTACAGTAGAGTGTAGGACGTCTTCTAACAGCTATAGATTCATCCACTGGCGTAGCCAGCTCACTGCAACTTTTTTTTTTCTATGTGAAAAAGGGGGTAAACGAACACTCGGGTCACCTGATGGTAAGTGACTACTGCCGCCCATGGACATTACTGACATCTTAGCTGTCAGCAATGCATTACCGGCCTTTTAGGTGTGTGTATGCTCTTTTCTTGAAGGTCCCCATGTTGTACTGGTTCGGGAATACTGCTGCAGGAAGGTTATTCCAAAGCTTACACGTTCTCGTAAACTACAGCTTATTTATTCTGTATGCTGTTAGTTTACCCTGATCGTACATTAAATGAAACCTTTATGTCAAGAAGGACCAAAATATTATTTTCAATTATAATTTACGATACGCAAACATAGTGTATTCAAAGATGCTTAAGTGATTATTCAATAATGAAGCGAATACGAACGACTTTCGTTCAAACAAGGAAAGTGTTCAGGTAGTTAATCTAGTCGTGAGCACGAAGGGTTTACAATTACTGTCATTACAATTATGCGAATATCGTGACGAGCTGTCGTGTTAGCGATTAGGGATTAGTCACACTAGCTAAAAATGCAGCGGTACGTACCTAATTATCAAGGTATTTTTCAAAAGTGTATGATGCCTTATTAATAATTTCTTAAAAGGTGGAGGTTTACAATAACCCCCATTTGCTCGCTTAAACCAAAATACGATAAGTATAATAGTCGGTTTTTCATCTCGTACGGACTAAAAACCGCCGTGAAACCGTGGTCGCTATAATGACTCTTCTGTGCGGCTTGTGTCTAAAAAGCTTGAGTGAGGAAAAGGTCCAACAAGTCGCTTCCACCTCATCTTCCTCTTAAGATTCTACGAGACAGGATACATAGTATTAGACAATAGAAAGTGCGCGGGCTAGGTTGCTTATGACTATTAGATTTACACATTAACCTTTTACTACTTTATCTAAAGGTGACCTTCATATTATTCAGGAATCGACTTTCCAATGGAAAGTAAGTAAGTAAATAGTCATACTACAAGTACTTACTGTGAGTTGCAAATTATTGCAGTCAAATGTGACCAATTCCTTATTATTGGTGCCTATGTTCTACGGAGACATGATAAAGCGAGTCATTGACCTGCTTAGCAAAGCATGTTTCCTATTGTACTACGGTAACTTATGTGTAACTGAGTATAACTAGGTATATAATGCTTTAACCTACTTTGTGTACAATATGAATATTGTGGAATATACAGTGGTATAACTGTTTTTCATCCTTATTATTATTAGCATAAGGTACAAAAGTATTTTATCACCAAGTTTGATGATTAGTTCGTACATAATAATATCTAGGCACATTTTTATTGTACGCCTTCATACGCTCATTCATGTATTTTTCCCATGTGGTAGTGTTTTAGTATCATTTGATTTGAACTTTGTGCTGAGCAAAAATAGGCTTTAGTGTCACTAACTCAATCTTCTAGCTACAGATATTTACGAAAGCTATACGGTCCCGAGTGTTTGTATATAGGTATATACAACCATCATATTATGTGAAAATAATAGTGCGTGACAAAGATGGCTTACCTATGCCACGTCTTTGGCATCCCATCAGCTACTATCCCATTACATACCGACTAACTCTCGGAAAAGTAGCATGTAGAAATGACGTCATTTTTAATACAAACATGTATTAAAAATTATCAATACCGTGAATGCGACCATGTCACCCAATGGTGCGTGTTCTTACGCAACACCATTGTTAGTTGCAATTTATTATTTTGTGCATCCGAGGCCGTTATTGGATGTGTTTGCAATCGCTGATTGTATTATTGAATATTTAATTTTTCATTGGCACAGATTGGGAGAGTAATTATGATAGATGAATAATTGTATATTCATTTATTTGTCAATCATCGGTATCATCGGATGTGTGTATGATGAAATTTGAATTGGAAATGTACTTGCAATTGTATGACTCTTAGTTGAAAAAAAAAACCTTTCTGTTTATGTTATGTTATTTAATTGTGTAAATAATTTTAAAGTTTACTAGTCCATAGTCCACCTGTATAGGTATTATACTTCTGAGAAGAAACGCTAAAACCAACTCGGAGACTGATAGGTGCTATGCGAGTATAAAAAACTATACACCTCTAAACCTTATCATTCGGGGAATTCCGCGCTGTTAGAAAACGCATATAAAAGGACCAAAATGGAATCATTCTTTTTTAGTTTATGTAGTGAAAAAAACATATTACTTTAATGTCTCTGGTAATGTTAATATAATACCTGTCTATGTGCTCATGTCATGTATATGTATCATATAAATGCATGTAATCATTAGGCTAAGATGTGCATAGCGTTCATTAGCGGTGGCATTGACATCCGAGATGTGGATGATAGCATTATTACGTCATAGAGCTACTTACAACATGGTCTACTGGCCTTGTGGTCACATATAAACATGCGGTGATTTGTAATACATCGTCTTTTTATTGTGGTGAATATGTCAGGATTAAAAAAAGCTTCGTAAATGTTTATTTTGTTGAGACTATCTTGTTACTATGTAGTTTTATGGTAGTTAGGTAAAAGCTGTTTTGTAAATATAATAGATTGACTAGCTATAATACATTGATAGCTACTTATAAATAAAAGAAATAAAATCTAGTCCTGTAATATATTCCATAAACAATCTTAGCGTTGACAACTATTTGGGTAACTAACTTGTTTATGTTCTCTCAAACGTTATTAGAATTGAGTAGGTTATAGTAGAGCTGTGTATTATGTACATAATATTAATATAAGCTATTAGGCTTCACACAATTGATACTCTAAATCTGAAATAGATGAAGAGACTGATTTTCTTTTTCCTATGAAAATGTTAGTTAGTGGCCATGTATAAGTATGTATGTTTTTTTTTTGAAGAATAAATTTGATTATTATAGGTTAATAAGTATATTTTTTACAGCTAACACATCAGATGAAATCCCAAATTTAAAAACGGCACTGTTTTAAAACCACTTTAAAGTCAGTAAGTAATTTTAACAAATTAATATTCTACTGCATTATACCCAAAAACGGAAATAGGGATCGACATAAATGCGTCACCATACATCCGCAAACACGACACGACTCTCTAATTTGTTATTACAAATGTTTTGTGAAAACGGAACACGTTTCACGGTTCATTAGATGATTATAACAAAAAATACGTGAACAATGACAAACAGAATTTTAATATGTATCTATAGACTAGTTTATTTTGAAACCGGTGTGTTACCAAATCAAATATTTTAGATATAAGCTGGCAACCCCTGTAACTGCTTTCTTTGTGTAAACTGTTTCTTTGCTGAATCAATGTAAACGTACTACATGAGTGAGAATTCGTAGTTGTGATTTTTTATTCTAGAGTAAACTAATTACGACGAATACTGTATGCTGACCAAGACGTCTTAGGTGCGATTTCCAGGCCGAGCAAAGTGTTATTGAGTTTATCTATCAAATTCTCAGTAGCAGCTCGGGATAGCATAGTTGATGGCCTTAAATATATCAGCGAAATGTGGGTGTACACTTGTACAGTAGTACACTTCTGTAGTGTTATGTTTAAACCTTATTGATAAGGTTCTGTGCAAGATCATTGCTAAATATGTTTAGTTGTAATATTGTTCTTTCGATTTCTATCTATACAATTTTGTCGTAGAAGAAATAATGGTCACAATCGATGTCTAAATCCAAATAAAGAATAGATTTGTGTGTAAGTAAACAAAAATAACGATTTCAGAAGAACGCAATGACTGTCTAAATTGCTATCGCATTTTCTATCCACAATGTCCGCAATTTACATATATGTAAACGGGATTTATAACGGGAACCGCAAAATGGCACTTAATGGTAAGATTGTTCTCACAGTTTATAATGTCCATCGTCGTACGATAGCACTTTGTCTCCATTTCTAAGGGCGTAAAACCACCTCAAGCTTTTCTTAAGATTATGTTTAGCTTTAATTCAATAAATTCAATAAACTAATTGCTTACGCGAATATTAGTTAATTTGAACATGATTAGTGTAAAAATGTAGGCCCGAGCTAAACGTTTGTGTTACTGGTCCTAGGTATATTTTAATTTATATTTTTGGTCTTTTTTTTAATGATAGACATTTATTTGATGGATATTTTCTCATCACACAAAAATTTGCCCCTATTGGGAACACCACAGAAGCTTTTACCAACGCTGCGCTAATCGGTTCGTCAAATTTAGTAGTAGGTATTTATTATTCATAATATTCGATTGGTCCTTGGGTACGACAACCTGTTGTAATTCTTGTACTCGTAAATTGGATAAACAGCGTGCGTCAAACCAGAAATATACAGGTTAATCTTGAATTTATTCCAAAACCTTAAGTAAGCATATCATTTGAAAATGTTTATAGCTTCGGTAATAGAAGTACGAATACCTCAAAATAATATTTACTTTAATCACTTTATATTAATGATTAAATAATATAAAATTTACTTCTCGAAGTAACGTGTGTATTTATCACAAACTCAGTGTGGGCTTCACGCATCAGAATATTCACTTTCATTAGGACCAATTTTTTTCTATGTTTATTACTCATTAAACTGAATTAAATGAACCCAGTAGTATATTTTCGCTTAGTTTTCGTTGGAGTGCCACCTCAGTAGTAACTAAAATTTTCGCACGATCGTAACTGAATCTTTAACAATAGACAATAACGACGGTTAAGTAATTCAATATCATTTATTAACGTGAGCGTTACTCCACTTTAGTTTTATACAATGACCGCCAATATTGAGGCGAGGTTATGGCCGAATGAGGCAATTATTGATTCGTGAGGTGCATGATTATTATAGACACGCAGATTCCAAAGAAATAATCAAGATTAGACGAACTATAGGAAACAGGCAATTTTGGTGAATACATAAATATACTCGTATGATATTGACCAAACGCACTAAACATCTAAGCGATTAAGTCCTTTGCAAAGTGGAGGTCTTATTTTAACATGCTTAGTTTTATCTATTACCTATAACCGGTTATAAAATAAATAATATATCAGTAATTTGGAGTTGCAGTTCATGCTTAAATTATATTCTATAATAGATCTTCAGTCTCTTTTTACAGGATGACCTAATTAACGAATATATACGGCTTGCAATAATCTTTCTTAAAGTATGTCGTTTAGAATATATTTCACCTTGCATACCATAAGATACAATCTGCTCATCAGACCTGAACGTAGTGCTGATGCATTACACTAAACGTTTACTAGATACATTCAATCTAATTGTTTTAACACTATTGTAGACTTTACGCAACCGAGAGCCAAGGATTACTGGAGATTTGTATCATCTATTTTTGTTTTTAAATACGTACAATTAATATAATTTATAGCGTGCGTTTCGCAACACAGGATAGTTTCCTAGCACGCGCAACAACCTGCGCAAGAGTGGCGGCGAACGGAACGAACGCCATTGTTTTACATTTTTATCAGAGCAACGATCCAGCGTGGATTAGTGTCGATGCCAAACCAATCCACGTCGGCTTTCGCTAACATTTAAATTTGATGAGGCAGATATGCACCAAAATATATGTTGATGCATCGGTTTTCACTTATAGAAAATATTATGAGACGATTTCTGTTTTAGTACAGCATTCGCTTTATGCGAATAACATACTACATAAAATTGCATTTTATGACTCTTTTATTCATATACCAGATGAAAGTGATTGGGAAAAGTGCATAATACTTTCAACTTGTGTAGTTATTATAAGAAATAATATATAAATTTAAAAATAGATTGGTGGACTGAGTTGAAGTTGAAAAGTCAAAGCTGTCGAGTTCCACCGTCTTTTTGAAGTTACATGCGTATTTATCCTCAAACGGTAAAGGAAACCATCGTCAGGAAACATGTATGTGTGAGAGATTACAACCTGCATTAGGCTAGCGTGGTGGACAACAACTGCTAAGCATTGTGAAAGTAAATTAGTTGATAAAAATATAATATTTACAATGGAGACTAAGAAATGTGATTAAGTACTTTTCTATGTGAATATAATAACAATGAAACATTTTCATTTACGTACGACATAAGACTTTAAACAGTTAATAACTGCATTTAATCTGTGGAAGTAATTCCGGCTGTCACTCAAAACTGTAACAGTAAAACTAAAACGGTATTAGCTAACTAAAGTGACACTTCATGCAATTAGCTTGATTCCAAAGTGTCACAATTCGTATTAATTCGATGCAGAGCGAGTTATAATAATTGCTGGTAATCTGTTTGTGCAAGAAATATAGCACGCTCCCACGATCTTCTTCTGACTTCTATAGATGGATTGGTAATCCGAGAAAAGTTTAGGGGTAGTATGAGATATGTGTAGGTAAACGTGGACATCTTAATTAGGCTGAATATAGCTACAAATGTTTAGAAAAAGTTTTGATTTAAATGTACAGTCCATATATCTAATATATTTGGTGCATAAATATTATCAATAATCATCAGAATTCAACACAAATCTGATGAAAAGCACATTTACATAATTATATTAGTTAGCCACTGAATTTTAGATCTCTAACTAGAATATTTTTTTCTTTATTATCTAATATTCTGCTTACTCATCTATTAACAACACCAATTATAAAAGTACCTAATCAATGAAATAATTGTACAGTGAACAAAAACGGTAGATTCAGTTGATATCTATTGGTAAAAGCGCAAGCTCATGAGAGTGGGCAAGGCTGCTATGCCGTTATGAACAAGGAATGCACATGCTACCGTTACCTCACTCGAATCTGATCCACTTCGCAGATAGTTCGGACAGGAAGTTATTAAATATATCTATATTAGATAAAGTTTGATACACTATCTAAATATTTTATTGTAGTTGTGTTGTTAAATATATTGTTAAACTGGTAACCTACCATCCCGCCTGTTGTAGCCTAAGGTTTAGGCAGACGTGTACTAATGTACACCCACATTTTCCCAGTATGGGGCGAGCCTATTACTATCAACCGGGTTCGAATCGAAACTTCGGGCTGTTACTGAAAATTACGTAGAAACACCCAATAACACTTTGCTCGAACATTTAACTTTGGGTATCGAAGCAACTGTCGCACTTACCATCACTAGACCAACGAGACAGTCAAAATTAAAATTTAAACTGGTACTAAAACAAAAGTTAATCAATTACTGGTGCTTTTTGTCTAGGTGAAGGCGTTCGTCGATAACAATACTGAGTGACTTTTATGTTTAGAAGACTACGCGGTGACTACGTGAAGTCTCCACAGAGACTACGTCCCTTAAATGTCTTTCTTGGAATGTCTTTATAAATATATGTATATAAAAAAAAATTAGAACATCGACACAACAATTTTTTGTTTGTTTATGTCAATAAAACTTATTATTATATTATTATTATACAACCAGACGATGGATGCTGTAAATGATCCGAAATGTCGGGACCATACCATGATAAAATCGATAATACGTACTTCAATTGTTATTTTGGCTTCTGCTGCTTTTGTAAGAAAATTTCATAATAAAGCAGTTAATATCAAATTCATAGTGTCAAACTTACCATCACCGTTGGCACACCATTCTATGAACTAGTTTTTTTTAACTATGATTATACACGTGAAACTGCTGTGTATAGCCCTGCTGATTGAAACATACGATAGGTACTTTGAATTTTATTGCGTATTTAATTAATACCTATGTTAATTGGAGGAATAGGCGGTCAATCTACGATACTATTATCATAATATCGGTAATATCTATTGTAGTAGTAGTACGACCGTACAACTAACGTAACTATGTTTTAATCGTGTTTAAAACTCTAGTTGAATTTTAAAAATTGGGGTTTAGTGCCTAATTTGTCACTAAATCTAGATGGTCCAGTTAAAGGTATCTCTGAAAATCAATTTACAAAAATAAAAAAGAACATTTTATTAATAGCACTACTTCTTTATAGACTAAATAGCCTTAGCCAACTCATCATTATAGGGGAGCCGTGCCCACCGGTGGACAGTCATGAATATGGCTGGCAGTCCTTTTTTAATTCACGATAGTACATTGACATTGATACTATATGGTATATAACCTTTACATGCCCAGTTATTGCCCAGCAGCTGACATTATACCCGGCCAGAATATTAACGATGTCATAATCTATAATTATAGGCACTTGACTTTTACACTGACATTGGGTTAGGTCATGTTACCCAATTGGACGCCATATTTGTATGGCATCATATTCGTAGCGTGCATAACAAATATCAATATGTAACTATACGAAACAATATGTAATTTTATTTATTTTTATCCTGTTATTTATCGATGGTGAAAATAAAGTCTCCAAATATTAAATGAGACTATCAATTACACGCAGAGGCGAGCTCTCAATCCACTAGACTGTATAGCATCTTACCTAAGTCATAAGTATAAATTAAGTTTAAATACATTTGAAATAGGAATGATGGTGATTTTTAATCAAATTTAAATTTAATTAAAGACATATCATACTTTTATTATTTACAACTTAGATTCTTCATCATAAATTAATATGCATTTTTAACGTGACCTATAGATTATATGGGTACCTATTAAAAATATATTTCCAAATGAATTTAGATACACCCACTACTGTTATGATTAATGGTTTTCATTAATATTGTAGGAAGTTCAATTCTTAATGTCAGGGTTTTTTTATCCAATAATTCGTTGCAATTACGGCCGTGTCGAAAGCTAAAAGCAATAAAAGGCATTCGTTATTCAATTTACGCATGCGCTTTGTGAACGAGAAATCGTAATAATCGTAATTGATTCTATTTTATAACACCATAAAGTTAAGAGCTTACCTATGTATTGTTAATTGCATTTATTAGAGTTGTATAATAATTAAACCTATCAATTTCCTACAGTTACGCGTATATTAGACATTGAAACAGCTTACGAAACAACTATACCCTACAACCTACAATTCAGTGTAGGTCGAACTATCAATAAATTAATGAATATTAATGCTGTTAGTAATTATAACATCAAGACTACCGACATCTCAGTCAACCGGTGGTCATGTTGTAAAGATTCTGAAACGTCGGGATAAAGGAATTCCTACCTGTTAAATTTTCACTCTTACGCGAATACTATACGTACATACCACTTAACCTTTAATTGGCCTTCTTTTTTCGTATCGACTCTGTGTATTTCTAAATATAAAAATAAAAAGAGACATTGAAATAAAACCACTTTTTACGAATTTAATCGCGGTATATATTTTAATACCTGGGAATCCGTAAACAAATGTTTTATTAAATAAAAAAAACAATAAAAAATCATAGTCACGTTGACAACGGCTGAAACATTTATGACATTGACACAATGAAGTGTCACTTTGGCTTCCGAGTGCGCACGGTTCCCTCTGTGTCTTCTTTGAGTTCTTTGTAACGAGGTTCAACTCCATGATTTCACCTTAACATCTATTCGTATTCCGTTTAATTGGCATCGCCGATCGTTCCGGACGCTTTCTTCGGTCACATCAAGGTTACGTTGCTCTCACCTGTATAAGCTCAGCTGTTCAATGCGCCTCGGGTGCTTGACAGAGCGCGACGCGCGTAACTTTGAATTTTCGAACACCGTGACTTCGTATTGAAATTGGCTGAATGGTTTTTGACCTGAAGATTTTACTTCTATAAGAAATTCATCTGCGGTGAAAAGCATTGCAATAATTTGCAATAAAATATGTTATTATAAACTTTATTAACTGCCTTATTGGTCTTCGCAAGTAAAATAAAGTGTAAGTGCCTATAAACGTGCAGCTTAACTTAGGATAAAGACGTAAATAGTATATAATAAGCGTCTAATCATAGTGGATGAGGCAATTAAACGATCTGATAATTAATTACTAAAATATATAAAACTAATAAACACTCAAATTTATTCATAATGTTAAAAAGACTAATTCAATTGAAATGAGATTTCAATTTATTAAAATAAATTGAAAACGAGAAAGCTTGCACTCTCTTAATGGCATTCACCATATTAGGTGTTATCAAAAACCAAGCATTATAAAGTTGTAAGAAATTCTGAATTCTCAAAACTAGTTTGGGGCGATTTCGACGCAATTTTAGTGATTGTAAGTAGTATATTATTGGGCATTCTACCCCACCTGCCGTTCCGGCTTCGCCTCCACTTCGGTGGGATAGAATGCCCAATAATATACGATCGAATCTCGTCCGCTTCGACATTACGTACCTGTTTATATTTTATAAATAAACACAATTCGTCATTCCAAGTAATTTGACTAAACCAAAGCCTAACAGAAATGTTATAGCAACAAAATACAAATAATTGCATACTAGGCGCAGGCAATAGCTATCATTAGTACAATGATGTATAAAGTAAAATTAAATTAATACTATCATAAATTTGAAGAAATAACCATATCCATCAATTTGACTCATTGTTAGTATAACTACCCATAGCATCGGACGTGTTATTATGAAGTTCATTAAACAACCTCATTCACTTCATCTTGATTCCATTTGCGTGGAATCACAAAACAGCAAACGACGACACGGTGAACTACTACCAAACACTATAAGGTGTATTATATGTGGTCCATCTAACTGTGGAAAAACAAATCTTGTAATTGGTTTGCTGTTGCATAAGAATGGTTTAAAGTTTCGTAATGTATATGTTTACTCAAAAACTCTAAACCAACCGAAGTATGTGTTTGTTGAAAAAGTGTTAGCTAACGTTCCAGATGTATCGTTTGCAAAATTTAAGGATAATGAGGAAGTAATAAGTCCACAGGAAGCTAGATGTGATTCAGTTATTATATTTGATGATGTAGCATGTGAAAACCAAAATAATATAAGAAATTATTTTGCAATGGGTCGACATAAAAATATAGATTGTTTTTATTTAAATCAAACATATAGCAAAGTACCCAAACAGCTTATTAGAGATAATGCAAATCTCATTATTCTTTTTAAGCAAGATGATATTAATATACGTCATGTTTATGATGAACACGTAAACACAGACATGAAATGGAATGAATTTCGTGAGTTATGTAGTAAAATATGGACTGAACCTTATAATTATCTAGTTATAAATAAAGATTGTCGTAAGAATGAAGGTGGCTATCGCAAAAACTTTGATAGTTTTGTAGTTTTTGATTGATCTAACGTTTATATAAATATAAAATTATATAAAAAATTGTTTATTCCTAATTTAACTGTGAAGGAAGACAGTAGATCATTTATTCAATTATTATATAATGGAAACATCTTTAAAAAGACAAATTATTACTGCTGCTGAAGCAGTTAAGAAAAAGGTCCGAAAAATGCGAAATATTGAAGATGATAATGAAAAAGCATTACAAACTGTTTTTAAACCGTTAATCAGCCCACTTAATCAAATAGCACAAACCAACAAAAATACATCCATCGAAAATTTAAATCATATTAATTTGAAAAATAATGATTACGCAGACCATCATGATAGCAATTTATCTAATGATGAATATGTTAAATTTGAAAGTGATTTGGAAAAAAATACCAGTATACCTGAAGTGGGTACTGATGATCAAGATCATGGTTATATTCAAAATTCTGAAGATTCAGATGATAATTCACAAAACAGTATCGACTCGTTCAAATCTGTTGGTGTCGGCGACAATGTTTCATCATGGTCTCTATCATCTGAAATGATAGATGATGTTCCTTTCGGAGTCAGAAATGAAAAAGGGAAGTTAATGCTCGGATGTACTAAAATAAATATTGGTAATAAAACTATCACAATAGGCACACACACATATTCATCCACGCCAGGGCTAAAGGAACTTTTATTAAAGAAAGATCCAGATTTAAATTTGGTTACCGAAAATGATAGACAAAATTATAAATTAATGTTGATTCATACAAATGCTCATAGACGTGACTATGATGCAAAAAAACCAATAAAAAGCAACAAAGGCAAAAAATATATGGACGTTATAAAACCTCTATTTAAATTGCCAAACGACAGCAGCGATCAATTAAAATTTCAAAAAGGGAAAGGACTGAAAATGCTGAAAAAATGGAATAAAAATGTAGACTACATTTATTGGGATGATCCTAATGAATTAGTTGAAAGATTAAAACTACTCATGGCTTCTCGAGGAGCTGGAAATACAGGGTTAGATAATGAAATAATATCTATTATAGAGGAACTACGCGAAGGAAAATTTATAAATTAATAAATATCTTGGTAAATAATTATGGTTTTCATTGTCATATAAGCATTCTCTCTGTACACACATAATGAATATAGATAAATTTGGTCATCATATTCACAAAAGGATGCGATTGTCAGATATTTTTGATATCGCAGACAAAACAATATTAAAAACTGCAAATGGCGAGTTTAATTTGCAAATGAGTAGACTACGAGGCGTTATTAATCCTGTTGAAGCAGACGATGCTGCTAATAAGGAATATGTAGATGAGAAAATTGATGACTTGTGCGCTAAAAAAGATGTCCAAATATTAATAGACAAAATAAAAATAGAGATTACAAAAGAAATTCAAGCCTCATTAGACCATTTAAAAACAAGTATGACATCTTATATTGATCATAAAATAACGAACAGTGGTACGAGGAAGACTAACAATCCGTCTCAAAATGATAAAGCAACAGGTCGTGAATGAATTACATAAAACAGCTGGAAAAAACTTTGCACGTCGTTGTGTTATTTTAAAAGGAATCGATGACTTATGGCAAGCTGATCTTATTGATTTAAGAAAAATTAAAAATTACAATAAAGGTTTCAGTTACATCTTAGTTATAATTGACTGTTTTTCTAAATATGTTTGGACTGTACCCTTGAAGTCAAAATCAAAATTAGAAGTAACTAATGCATTTGAAAATGTTTTAAGTACATGTGATCGTTCCCCTAACCATTTACAAACCGACTTAGGAACTGAATTTTATAATGATACATTTTCAAGATTAATGAAACGTTTTAATATTAATCATTATTCATCGTTTTCAATTAAGAAAGCTTCGATTGCAGAAAGAGTAATTAAAACTTTAAAAAACAAACTCTACAAAACATTCAGTTTAAATGGAACCTATAGATGGATAGAAAAACCTTTAGAAGGTATAGTCTTTAATTACAACAATACAAAACACCGTACTATTGACTGTAAACCGGTTGACGTTAATATTGAAAATGAAATTCTAATAAGGAAAAATATTTTAAAATCACACAAGAAAACACAACCTAAAAAACACAAACTAGAAATCGGAGATCGTGTTCGCATAAGTAAATATAAAAATTGTTTTCATAAAGGCTATACTCCTAATTGGTCAACAGAAATCTTTAAAATCATAAAAATAAATGAAACTATGCCTACAACGTATAATATTCAAGATCTTCGAAATCAGCCAATTTTAGGTACTTTTTATGAACAAGAACTTCAAAAAACGAATCATCCCGACATTTACCTAATTGAAAAAGTTTTAAGAAAAAAAGGCAGTAAGCTGTTTGTTAAATGGCTAGGTTTGAGTGATAGTGAAAATAGTTGGATTGATAAGAGAACCGTGCTAAAATAATAAATGGTATTTAATCATCTATTATTATTTTTTCTCACATTATAATACAAACCATGCAAGGAGGTGGACTTATTAATAATTTAATAAATAATTTACCATTTGAGCTTCATTTGCCAGGCTACAATTACTGTGGACCAGGCACTAAATTACAAAAACGTTTAGCACGAGGAGACAAAGGCATAAATCAATTAGACGAAGCCTGTAAAGTTCACGATATAGCCTATACAAATTATTCAGACTTATATAACAGACATCAAGCTGATTTACAGTTATTGAATATGGCAAATAAACGATTAAAAGCAGCAGATGCAGGGAAAAGAGAAAAAATTGCTTCTTGGTTGGTAAGCAAAGCAATGAAAGCAAAACTTAAAACTGGATCTGGATTAAAAACTTTTGGATCTTTAGTAACAAAAATTCGATCACAGATCAAAAAGTTAAAACCGAAAAACAAAGAAGACGTAATAAAGTATGCTTACTTAGCGGCAAAAAAGTTGTATTCAAAAAATTGTCGGATTCCTGTACCTAGAATTATACCGTTACCAAAAACAGGAGGTGTTTTACCGCTGATTCCAATTTTCGCTGGATTGTCTGCATTAGGTACTTTAGCTGGCGGGGCAGCTGGTATCGCAAAAACAGTAAACGATTACAAAAGTGCTCAAAATAATTTACAAGAATCTCAACGTCATAATAAAATGATGGAATCGATTGCGTTGGGTAGAGGCTTGTACGTCAAACCATACAAGAAAGGAAACGGATTGTTTGTAAAATGTTCAAAAAACTAATCAAGAGGTTACCTAATCGTGCTCTTACTAATATAGATATCCAGAATCATGCATATAACGTACCTTATTTCAGAGGTGTGTTCATGAAAGATCAATTACCAAACAAACCCAAACCTATTGAGAGCGGAGTTGTTAATTTGGATAATTCTAACAATGAAGGAACACATTGGGTAGCCTATGTAAAAGTGTATAAATATTGTGAATATTTTGATAGCTATGGCAATCTAAAACCCCCATTAGAGTTACTAAATTACTTTAAAAATTGTAATGTTTTTTATAACTATACGAGATATCAAAATTTTAACTCTGTAAATTGTGGACATTTATGTTTAACGTTTTTGTATGACTTCTGGGATAAATATATAAATTGAATAAAACATTTTTTAGTTTCATTTACATAATGTCACTCTCGCTGTCAATAACTGGTAACTCATCAGTGCTATCTACTTATTATTCTCCTACTCTACAACTTGAAGGAGAGTATGAATGTGCATTATTATATTTATCTACATTTAATTCTATACCAAATATTGATAATAATAATAACAAATTTTATTACGATCATAAGGTTATTGAAATTCCTGAAGGAGCATATGAACTGCAAGATATCAACGATTATTTAAAATCAAAAATACAAGACGCAGGAATCAAATTAGAGTGCAATAATAATACGTTAAAAACAAACATATTTTGCACAAAAGCTATTGATTTTACTAAAGAAGATTCTATTGGTAGATTGTTGGGTTTTGAAAAAAAAATAGTTGAAGCAAATAAATTACACGTATCACAGTCTCCAGTGAACATTCTATCTACGACTGTGGTGAGGGTAGAATGTGACATAGTGAGCGGATCATATGTTAATGGTCTACCAAGTCATATCATTCACGAGTTTGCTCCGAATGTACCACCTGGTTATAGAATTATCGAAGTACCTAAAAACGTAATTTACTTTCCCGTAAACCAAAATATAATTAACAGTGTGAATATAAGACTGTTAGATATTAATAATAATTTACTAAATTTACGTGGGGAGGAAGTGCAGCTATATTTACATCTTAAAAAAAAATGATTGATTATAATAAAACTAATAAATATCAGAGTACCTCTACTAAAATAAACAGTGCGTCTTGGGCTATCCGCAAGACAACATCAAACTGTAAGAATAAACTGAAACTTACTAAAGAAAATCATAAATTCCTCAAATCAATTGGTCTTCTAAAATGAGTTTATTAGATGTATTATCTTCTCCTGCTAGTGATAATAGCATTATTGGTATTGAATATCATTCATACAAACCATACATAACAAGTTTCAACAGAAACGATGAGATTCGCATACCTATTAATCAGAAAGATCTGTATGTTCTACCATCAGCCAGTACATTATATTTAGAAGGTATAGTAAATGTTACTAAAACTGCCACTAAAGAAAAAACTAGTGTTAAATTTACAAACAATCCTTTGATGTACCTTTTTCAAGATATTCGATATGAACTGAACGGTGTTGAGATTGATAAAATAAAAAATGCAGGCGTTACAACTACTATGAAATCATTGCTATCCATGAATGAAAGCGAGTCAAAATCATGTCGTTCTTGGGGTTGGGATATACATGGTTTTAAAAGTAGTAATGGTTCATTTTCTGCATCTATACCGCTTAGCAACATTCTTGGATTCGGTGAAGATTACAAAAAAATTATAATTAATTGCAAGCATGAACTGATATTGTTGAGATCGAATACAAACTTGAACGCTGTGAAACTCGATGCTGGAGAAGTCATAAACGATATTGAAATTAACAAAATCATATGGCGTGTACCACATGTTAAGGTATCTGATAAAGAGAAGATAAACTTATTGAAGATTTTGGAAAAGGATAAAACACTGCAATTAGTTTTTAGAAATTGGGATTTATATGAATACCCGCTATTGCCTAGAACTACAAAACATACTTGGTCTATTAAAACTTCATCTCAGATTGAAAAACCGAGATATGTAATTATAGGTCTACAAACAAATAAAAAAAATAATTCTGCTGCTGATATGTCTAGATTTGATCACTGTACTTTACGAGATGTCAAAGTATACCTCAATTCAACTTACTATCCCTATGAGAATCTAAACGTGGATTTCATTGATGATAAATTTGCATTGTTATACGAGCAGTATGCACGTTTCCAACAATCGTATTACGATCGCCGATCTGAACCATTGTTGAACACAAGGGACTTTAAGGAGATCGCCCCTCTGTTTGTTATCGACTGTTCTAGACAAATTGACAACCTCATATCAGGACCAGTAGTCGATGTGCGTGTAGAGTTAGAAAGTAATGATGAAATACCTGATCTAACTTCTGCCTACTGTCTTATATTGAACGATTGTATCATTGAGTACAAACCACTGAGTAATATTGTAAGAAAAATATCTTAGTTATTTTATTTTAACGCAAATCTACTACTATCAATCTACGATGTGCAAAGTTCATAGATTCTCAAATTGCATGACATATAAATAAATTCTGTCTTAATTTTGTACTGTTTAGTGTAGAAATATTTTATTAAAGTGTTGGTATAATGTAGGTATGTAACTAGTGTACCTAAAAGATAGATTAAATAAATGAATTTAATTCAAGGAAATTTATTTTATTTCATAACCCTACCCTACACTTGATAAATTTTCAATGTGGAATATAGTGAATAAATAAATAAAGACACATTTATAAGGTCAAATCATTTATTTAATTTAATATAAAAATAAACAGTTAAATAATTACAAAACTAACAAAAATCATAACCTATTAAA
Organism: Craniophora ligustri; assembly: GCA_905163465.1. Lineage (NCBI taxonomy): Eukaryota > Metazoa > Arthropoda > Insecta > Lepidoptera > Noctuidae > Craniophora > Craniophora ligustri. The sequence goes on along the minus strand of LR990959.1, from coordinate 12,911,816 downwards.
GACTTAGCAATTTTTTTAACTAATGCCTCCGTTTCGTTCATTACATCATCAACCGCATCTTGCACTACATATTGCGCATTTAATATAACATTTTCACTGTCACTATCACTATCACTCGTTTGAGGGTTATTGCACAGATCGATAACCGAAATCTTTATGAGTTTTAGGCCTCTCTTCTGAATCCTATTCATAACAAACGATTTTGTTGGTTTCACAATATTACGTGTTTGTTTATCTCGTCGATGCCTTGATTTCTTTTCTTTTTGGATATGCGTGGTCTCTGGAACTTCAGTGAAGACCTCAGAAAACTGACCACAATGTCCTTGTCCATACTGACTGAACACAATTTCCGAATCCGATATCTAAAACAAAACATAAAAATATTAATAAGTATTCTGTCAAAAGTATTGTTTTGATATTAAAAATAACTAGGTATTTATAAAAACACTTACCGATGACATTGTGTGTTGTACAACAAGTTTAAACAGGTTACAACAGGTACAAAAATTAAAATAAAATATGTAATTATTTAAGAATTAATTTATTAGATGTCTTCACTACGACAACTATTTTATGAATGAAACATTATGGCACAATTATTTTTGGATATAATAATTTGTTGTTTTATAAATATGTACTTTCAATTCAGAACACATAAGTCACGATTTAGAATGTTCCATTGAAAACTGCAAGCTTGCTTTACCTACATTTTATATATTTACAGTGCAATGAACTGGCACATGTTCGCTAAATGTATTACAACACTGAGCTCATATTACTATATTGTAATAAATTATGATTAGGATTTCTGTTTATGTGAAATCAATCTTATTACCTCACATTTAAGACACTATTCAGAAAATTACTTTAGCTTAGAATATAATAGTGCAGTCTGTTTAGTGACTGGTTTCCGAACCGTCGGTTGCGGGTTCGACAACAACGGATATACATATGTATATACAATTACAGTGGAATTCGTAATGGACGAAATAAAAAAATAAGTTTGATTCATCAATAAATTTATTTACCCTTTATATCATAATTAATATCTTAAAAATTAAACAAGTATTTTTATTATTTACATACCTCATAATTTAATCTAACAATATATAATCTATACAACATTTAACAATTTAAATTTCCCTTTAAAATACATGAATTACCCCATGCTCGGGTTGCAATATTACCTGGACGTATTAACCGCTTATCGTCATTATTAGAGAGCGCAATTTTATTAACACTTTGCGTAAATATTTCATGCTTTATTGATTTAAATAAAATGTTTTTTCTCCGAATAATCTCATTATTAAATAGTACATTCTCATAATCTGTGATGTTCAGATCACGTACCACGCTACTTTTAACCCCCTTAGCTTTTTTAATTATTTTATCCACAGTTTTTATTGAATAAAGTTTCGACCTCAAACCAACAAAATCAGTTATAATTTTACCAGCCATTTCATCTTTAAAAAGGCCTGGTATTTTTTTGTTTATTTGCGGTATCATGAACTCATTTTTAATGCTATAGTTGCTGGTATCAAGGTATTCCAAAAACTTGTGTTTTAAGTCGTAGTAAAAATCGTTGGTATATATTTCGTAAACAAACGAATCTGTGTCGGTATAACATAATTTTACCCTCTCATTATAAAATGGTTTGATTATATTATAATGGAAATTATACATGTGTGATTTAGATAGTTCTAAAACAGTGAAGCCAATATAAATCGGTTTGTCTAAAATTAACCGATCTGGTTTCATCTGGATTGCTACTAAGTTTTCGGATAAAACTGTTGCACTATGAAAGTAAGGGTTTGCTATGAGCCTTTCTGCATATTTTGATTTTTTTGTTACATTATTTTTATCATTCCACTGATTAACTAAATGAACAGTTACTCTATTTTCAGTGTTTTCGAGCGTTTTCCCAAAAACACTGTTATTTAATAACTTGAAAAAATCTTGTTCAAATACACTTTTTGCTTTTTGTCGCAATTGAGTATTTAATTCAATATACTGTTTCAAGTATGCACTTTGCCTGAATGTAATGACTCTATGGATTTTACGTAAGATAAGGCCATGTTCCAAACACTTCTTTAAGTGAATATAATGAATAACGTAATTGTATTTATTATACAAATTTGAAATAAGTTTTTTCGTCTTTCCTCCAGGTGGTATGCATTTTTCAGGACAAAAAGGTAAGTCATCATGCTCCTGGTGTAAATATTCAGGGTACAATAAATCTACTTCTAATATGTAACCCCACTCTGAATGATCTGTAATACTTTCCACATTTAATTTATCCATTTCATTTTGATTTAAAAATCTAAATCCGGAATAAGGTAAATGTTGACACATACTGTAACCATAAAGATTATTGCAGTCTAAATAAGCTATAAAACACTGCGGTTTTGTTACATCACAATCTTTCATATATTTATTGTTAGCCTTCGAATAGCGATGAGAGCACATACACAATCCACCTCTAATACCATCTTGAATCATTCGTACGATAGCTAAGTCAGAAACAAGTTCAAGCTGAACACCTGTTTTCATTAACATCGCATCAAAAGATAAACTAGGCGCGGTTATGTAAAACGCTGGGTCAAGTTTGTAATGCTGTTTACAGGTTTTACGAAAATTTTGAAATATATCAGTCAATAAAAGAACATCGGTTTTCAAATACAAATCAGTATATTCACCTAAATTTTGTATATTAAACTCATTCCACACTAAATTAGCATGTTTATAATCTTTATCTGAAATCTCCTCATTCGTTAAACAACTAAAAAAATACCGTTTAGCCGGTAACATTGTTTCTTCATAACATTTCCAACTAGTCATATAATCATAAGGGTATACACCTTTTCGTGCAAGTAATTTGAATCGATTATTTTCGGGAAAGTGACATCGTAAACTTATAAAATCCTCAATTGGTATGGTTTTAGCAAGTTTGTCTAAACTAGCTCCTAAAAAATGAAATGAATCCAAGAACCGGAGTTGTACATAATCATTATCGGTGACCTGCAGGAATTTAGAAAAAGAAATATATTTTTCTTTGGTTTTGGGTATAATATTCAATTTACCTGGCATTTCGCCTAATTTCTTTATGAATAAATGACAATCGTACCCTGATAAATTGTGAAAAAATATAGGTATAAATTTAGGTATTTTAAATTGTAGGTTACAATGTCTATGGGCGGCTCCACGGTATTTACCGGTTATATGACAGTGGTCTCTAACTTTATTTGTCCATAAGAGGTTTTCACATATATGACAGATAGAAGCTTCTTTATAATCAGACGCATTTTTTTCTGTAAATATCATTACATGATTTTGATTTAAAATTTTATAAATTTTTTTGACATCAGATGTAAGAAAATCGATAAATTTTGAAACACAATCTATACCGCGATAACTTTTAAAACTATCGTCAAAAGTATAATTTAATGAAGAAACAATGTTGTAAGCGAATGCCGCAGGTACGTGTTGTTGTAACATGACGTAGTAGCGGTGTCAGATTCAAGAACGGAAATTGGATTTAACAATGTTTCGAAATCGGCATAGATAGCAAAGGGAACATTTTCTTTTCTATCATAATTTTTAAATTTAATCACACTCCCCTTTTCTGGTAAAACAGTAACGATCCCTCCACACAAATGTTTATCAATCTGTTCAAGGGTAGGAAAGAACAATAAACAACTTTCACAGAAATATAATTTGCTATGATGTTTTGTTATCTGATTTTTAACAAGACGTGGCAAATCTTTTATAAGACAATAATGAGATGATTTATGATTTTCTAGGAACAGTAAGTGAATGCTCTTCATTGTTGTACCCCTCTTAACTAATTCAGGTTTGTAAAGGGGGCCAATTATACCCTGTTATTTTTTAAACCATACACATATATATTTAAAAATGGGTTATTTTTTTCAAAAACAGAGATATCCGAAACGATATTGGAAATGAAACACCTTTAACATTTAAAAACGTCTCGAAAATGTGGATAAGATGTTACTCGTTCAGGATGACGAGTTGTAGGATATAAGGCGGCCACTATGCACCACAAAAAACAATAATCATCCTTGTTTTTGATATTCAAGCAAGCTTTTTTGGTTTTTATAAATTTAGGTAAATCTATATAAAAAGAGCCGCTGAGTGGTTGATATTTATTGATATTAATTTCTAAAATGGGAATTACTAAGAAACGTCCATCCACTGTCTCTCTCCTGAAACTCTTCAATTTTTTTCAATAACGTAGTAGTAATTGTATTATAAAGAGTTTCAAACTCGTAATTAAAATGTATAGCAAAGTTTTTTGTCGCAAAGATTTTAACTCTTGTACATCATTTTTGTACATTAAGAATAAAGAAAAAAGTTCAAAATTAATTTTTAACGCTGTATATTTTTTGAGAGAATCATCAATTAAACATTTCACTTGATCATGAATATCATTGAAAAATAATTCGGGCAAATTTACTGCTTCGCTGTTAGACGCAATAATACGGTAACTAACAATACGCCCTTTAAACGCAGAGTTAAGGATTTGAACGTTATCATTAATTGTTACAGCATTATTATTTTTATGTTTATTAGTTCGTAAATGACCAGTCCACGAACGTCTATCTATATGTATATTGCAAACCGAACAATGAGGCATTTTCAGTATATCAAAATAACGGATTAAAGTTGCACACAACAATATAAATATACCTTAAATATTAAACGAAGTAGAAGATTATTTCCAGCACAGCTTCTCTCAGTACGTTTTGTTCAGTCTAGGTTAAACAAAAAAATATTAATCAAATCTTCACGTAGGTCATCTTAGTGCCGTAGTAAGTAGTTAGTCTTTATATATCCTGAAAATAATACAAAGGCATTAGAAAATATGCATAAATAACAAATAAAATACTAGGCTTAAGTAGATATTGATAATAATTATATGTACCTTCAAGTTTATGCACAATATTGATCAGCTATTATAAAATTTATATCTCCAAAATGTCGTGCTCCGCAGAAGCAGTTTATCAATAAATCTCATTACCCCAAGATGTTGTAAGGCATCAAATAACTCTGAAAATACAAACATTAAATTTAAAATTTATATATTAAAAATTTCTTGACGATAAAGAATAATAATAAAATAAAAAATAATTAATTAACATAACTAAGGTTTATTTTATTATGGTATGGACATACTCTGGTTATCACTACAAGCTATTTGTAAGTAAATAGGAATAAAAAATTAAATAATATAGTTTAATAATTACCTTACTATTTTCAAAGAACAATATCGAGATGTCGTATATTTATTTACTCATGTATTCTGTTCTACAGAATACTACTTATACAGAATAATGCGATATATAAAATAACTATCTTCGATTTTTACTAATTTAATAGTATATGATTAAGTTTTACGAACACATTTACTTGAATTATGTATTATTCATTATAACAAATAATACGTAATTCAAGTAAAGGTGTTCGATTACTAATCAAATAAATTAAATATTATATTTCAATTAATATCGTCATCGCTTACACGTGTCTTCCGTTCCAAATTCATATCATCATTTTTTATAGCACAGTCAGTAAATCAGTAGGGATGTACACCTACAATACTTAGCTGTTATGTTAACTCTGAGTAGCTACTGAGAATTTTATACAAAAACTCAATAACACTAAACCACAAAGGAATCAAACCATTGCAGTTGCACTTAACCACTTATGAGACAGTTTTATTAAATATATTTTTCTGCCATATCACATAAAAACACAGATTATTTATTTGACTTATCAAACATAACTATACTGTAATTAGATTTGTGGTTAAAGTAGGAAAGTTAAATAATTGTGTATAGGTGTGCCTGTGCATGTGTACAAATTAAGTACTTACTTATATTATACTTTTATTATTAATGAATCAACTTAATGTAAGTGTGTCAGCCCTAAGTAATTTAGCTACATCGACATTATAAAAATGCAACATTTTATTTTTAGACAAGCAATTTACCAGAAGTCCTATGTGCATCATTACTTCTATGCTTTTGTGATAAAATTCTTAGTTAATTAATTTTGAACGATTAGTATAAAAGCTATACTTTTCATAAACATTTAACAAATTCGAGTTCGCGTCTACAAGAGTTGGTTCATCATCAAGACCAGTATACAGTGATAGTAGTGTTAGTAGTAATACAGACTAGAGTCTACAGTCTGCAGTTCAGAGCGGTTTCCACAACGCCATAGCCCAGAGAAGCGATTCAAATAGCTTAATAAAATGTAAGTATGAACATTAACTTAATTATTCTGCTTTCAGGTTATTTACTGACTTATAAAATATTCTTTAATTTTACTTTAATTCTACTTTAAACCTCCAATAAATTGAGTACTTACGCTACTTTCTTTAGATTGTTTATACATACTTAAATTCCTTATTTCTTTATTTAAAATTATTAGATTTCATTACTTTCTGCAACTAATATGTCCATTATGATCACGAACTTATCTCACTGTCAATAAAATTTAATCTGTTTAATTTAACCGTTAATCTTACATAATTGTTTTTTTAGGTCCGAGTCTGAAAGTGAAGTTTACCAAGAGTCGTCGAAGGTGCATGAAGATAAATCTAATCGCAGTCAATCAGTAACTGGAAAGCGCAAAGCATTGAAAAAATCACCTACCACTACAAGGTACTTATTTAATCTTCATAAATTTACTCAAGTGAATATAACCTACGACATACGAGCTATACTTATAAATAATAATATATTTTTTTAATCATGCGTTCACGTTAACAGCTATAATGATTTCAATGTCCAGTGTTTCAAGGAATGCGATATCGCTCTATCTTGGTTTCATTCAACATTCACAGTGTATACATATAAAGTTATATTACAATCTTTTATACATTACGTACATGTAGCTGGTTTGGCTGCCTATGTAATAAATATATTAAGAAGTTCTTAAACTGAATACATATAATTTTGTTTATTTATGTGATGGTTATTTATTAAAGAAACAGGAAAACATGTAGGTTGAAGTATTGTTTTATATGGTTGTGTGATGGTACGATGTTTATTCTTTTGTTCTAGCAAAAAATCTAAGACTCTGGACATCTTCGGTCTAAGTCGTGAGCGCGGCGAATCCACAGCAGGTTATCCTGTTCTGTCTTCGTTCTTCGTGAATCGAGTTGCTAATGGTAACGAACGGCGATCAAATGCTACATCTGGCAACTACTATGTTGATTTTAAAATATACAGGACGAGTGATGGGCGAGATACCGAGTCCATGGAGCTGTGGAAAAAGGCACTAGTACGAGTCAAGTTCCAAACGAATGAGGATTCTGTTCAGTGGCGCAAACTTCAAGACTTCATGCGGTCAGCTGATACGTTGTTTGACGAACAACCTATATTTACTACTTAATATTATACATTACAGTTTATTTAAGTATAATGTTATTTAACTTCAAAATATAATGATGATTTCATGATAACATTATGTTGTTTTATTTCATAGCTATTACGACGACCAGATTTGGCGCGAAGGTTTGTGTATCAGATTTTCGTGTCAAAGGTTGCGGGTTCGATTCCCGCTAGAGCGATGAATTTCGTCTCTAGTCTGGTTACAACTTTGATAGTTGGTACTGTTGTTCGTTCGCGTTAAATGTTAACGCAAACTCGATCGTAGTATCTAAATTTACATCACAAATTAAAACACATCACAATTTTTTTTATCACAATTCCAAACTCCGAGCTGATTGATACTGAGTAATTCACAGAAAAACTCAATAACACTTTCCTCGACCTAGGAATCGAACCCAGGACCTCTAGCGTTGCAGTCGCGCTTAGGACCGCTGGACTAACGAGGCAGTTATATTGTGTTTATCAATATGTTATTATAAGTTTTCAACGGTCTATATCACGTTGCGATGAACGATTCGCGCTTATTCGTCGGTAATCTTTTTATTGTGTAATTGTACGCCGTTAGGCATTCCGTCTCGTTTGAACAAGTAAATAATGAATTATCATTGTGATTCAACGAAGTGATGTGACGTACAGACAGTGACAGTGAACGAAATAAACAGGTACGTAATGTCGAAGCGGACAAGATTCGATCGTATATTATTGGGCATTCTATCCCACCGAAGTGGAGGCGAAGCCGGAACGGCAGGTGGGGTAGAATGCCCAATAATATACTACTATTGTAACATAATAAATATATAGTAAATTTAAATGCCAGCTATGATAATTGCTATCAATGAGTAATAGGCGCTTATGCAAAATCTCTTTTGTAATTATAATACCTACATCGATTTTTTAAATTAAATGACAATGAGACAAATTATTCTCATAATTAAATTATTGTATTAGTAATTTATCGTTCCTGCCACAGGCTAAATAAATCAAAAGTTATAGTCTTTTCGTATATAAATATTATAGTCGCCGTTGAACAACAACATTGAACAACAACAACGTCAACATTGAATGTTGACATTGCATATTATTACATCAAATTTAACTCAGAACAATGCTGTCCACAGCTGGACATCAGACAAAGTTGGGAATTGTTTTGCCTGATGTCCAGCGAGTCTACAGACCACACGTCTTTATCAAATTCACAATGTTCCTGCACGGTTCAATAAACTAATATAACTGATATACCTAGTATTAAACGGTAAGCAGGCGACTTCCTGGGTTTGAAGTTAATAGGTTGGTAGCGAACGTCAGTTCTAGTATTTAATTCAAGTAATAGAGCTTTATCGTAGTCCTTAAATTCAGTTGTTACTGCACACCACTTAACTGTAAGAAGCGGATCACTTGTCGCACTCCACATAGCACAAATAATGTGTTATTGCTCAGTGAACTTGATCAATTACTGTGTTGGCTCCTCCATTACACTGCACCAATGTCCCGTACACCTACTTGAAGGAACTGTCCAAGTTTTTCTGAACAATACAGTTGGTCGAACTGTACTGGTAATGGAGGCGTTTTTGTTGCTGTTGTACTGTTTATATTGGTTTAAAATATTATCATACTTTAAAAAGGAATACTTAATGATACACCTCAAAGAGTATGCATCCAACAAGCTGACCCTAAAAGTAGCAGGCTTTTGCTTAAAGCATTATCAAAAATTACAGTGTTTTTTCACGCTTGCCTAGATTTGGTTACAGTATTTATCTTTCAGCTTAATTTCTGTAAGTAATTGCTCATCCTGATGAACTTTATTGGGGCCAACCTCCCGTCTACCAGGCTACGGTTGAGTTACTCCACTCATTTACAACTTAATGAGAAAATTTCTGTTTATTATTAAAACCTCTGTGTCTAATCGTTCGTGTAAATAACCTTTACGATTGACTTGGCTGAGGGTCAGTTGGATGACGGCGTCTATTGTCAAATTAGTTGTCATTCTTACTTGAAAAATAAGAAAAACAAGAAAAATAAGCCGGTACTGCGATAAATAATAAATATTTCTTGACATTATGACACAGCGCCATCTAGTTCCGAACTAAGCAACGAGGAGGCTTACGTTACGTTACGTTACGCGTTACGAATACTAGTTGTTGTTATTACATACATGTATACTTTTTTTTTGTAAATACATACATATTATACATAGATATATCCATGACTCAAATGATTATGCATATCACACAAACATTTGTCCCCACAGGGGTAGTTAACACCCGGGACACGGGTGTTAACTACCGCTGGACTAATTGGGTCGTCAAAGAATGTCTCAATAGTATAGCGTTGACTTTACTGTCTTCTTTAAAACCTCTTTCTTGCCGGTTAAGCAATTACCCTTGCTTTAGCATCTTCCACCATTTTTGTCTCTGAAGTAGATTTTGGATCGTATCTTTTCCTTCCTCGATTGCTTCAATAATTAATTTTGAAACTGCAATTTCAAATTTACTGTCACTGTCTCTATACCTGCATTATTTTAATAAACTTTAATAACTACATATGTATAATAGATAAAATAGTTAGCAGGTGTTTAATGTTTTATCACCTTATAGTTTTGGTATTCGACGATCTGTAATATTTGATTACTAGCGAATTTATTTGTTCACTATTGGGGACGTATCTCAAGATAATAATGTACATAAGACATACCAGTCTACTCAGGGCATAGTTTACTCTATGTATTTTAAATGCGAGTATATAAAATACGAATTGCATGCATAGGTTGAGAGAAGAATTAAATTAGGAAGACTTTGTTCTTCGGGGTACAAATGCCAGGTGTTTGTGGCAAGCCTAGCTACAAATTATGTGTATGGTTCGTACTACATAAACATTGATGGTCGATAGTATCCACCTGCGTCCCTTATACAGCGATTACCCAGCTTCATGCCAACGGTAAGTTAGTATGCAAGGTGTGATCCTACACTTTATAGGTAGGTTTTTCTTCGCCTCAATCCTTTAAGAATAGTGTCGAATATCGTAAAACATTTAATTGTTTGACTCTTACGGCCTTATAAGCCCTAAAATATGTGCCTCAAAGGATTAACTACCTAGAGTTGTTTTGATATACCTATAGGTTCTCATATGTTACGGGTTTTAATCGGGGAAAAATCGATATTCCGAGAAGCATTCCAAGAAAACTTATCATAACACTGTTCGACTTAGTAAATGAATCCGAGATCTTATTCTCAGAAGTCTAGAGACTTATAAAGTATCTCATTGTTCTAGTGTTCGCATCTGCATCTATAGTACCTACTTATCATAATAAATTATATACCTAAATATAGAGTATATTTAGATAGCTATAAGAATCGACATTAATATACATTAAAAATATTTCCCAAAAAAAATTCATAGCAGTTTTCAGTATGATTTGAAAATTAAGATTTGATTTATTTGATTATGTTATCAAGATTAAGCCGACGTTGTAAATAACAAAGTTAAACTTATTCCTTAGCTCGAATCTAGGTGGTGCTGTGTCGTAATGTCTGGATAAAAAAATATTGCTTCCGCTTTTCACTTTTATATCCATCATCAATTTTATATTATAAATCCTTTCATTGTACCGAGATTCATCCGCGGGAATTTTATTAATCATTGTATTCAATCAAGTGAATGCTAATTACATGTTTTGTTTATACATAATTATGTTTATTTAATGTCTCAAGATACAATCAAATGTATTTGAAATAACCACTACTTATAGAGTAAGATCCCAGGGCCGCCAGACGTCACGTATTTTCTGACGAACCAAATGTGGGTTATTGAGTAGTGCTAGTATGTACTAAGAACGCATGCCTACTAGCTAACTTGCCTAGTGGGCCAATTTTCAGGTATCAGGTAATCAAGGTACATACAAATATTACTTACCTCACGTAAATTCTCCAAGCTGATTTTTACGTATATTGTAGGCAATATCCTTAAAAATAAGTCGCCAATACTCCCAGACACTTTCCGTCGGCCGTATTGCTTTGCAGACGCTTTTGCAGACGATATTGCCTACAATATACGTAAAAATCAGCTTGGAGAATTTACGTGAGGTAAGTAATATTTGTGTGTACCTTAATTACCTGATACCTGAAAATTGGCCCACTAGGCAAGATAGCTGGTAGGCATGCGTTCTTAGTACATACTAGCACTACTCAATAATCCACATTTGGTTCCTCAGAAAATACGTGACGTCTGGCGGCCCTGGGATCTTGGACTATTATTGGAACGGTATACATTTAACATAGCTGTGCAAACACGTCAAAGGCAATGTCAATGTTTTTCAATGCATGTTTATTTTTGCCTTAGTCTCCTTTCCATCGATAGATAGTAGAGTATACACCATGCCTTCTTTATTGTACACCAAAAAGATAAAAATATGTATACATAGAGTAATAAAGTACAATTGGCGGTCTTGTCACTAAAAGCTATTTCTTACATATCTTTTAATTTTTTCAAACAATTATTCATGCAAATGTTTCGTTCATTGTAATTATTTCTATCACTCTAACAAAACACCTTAAGTTTTCATCTACATGTCAAGACGCTGTCTGTACGTAGACAAAGTAGCAGGCACAGCAGCGAGTAATTTTAATAAATTTACACCTAAAACAGCTCCCGTTGCGTGAACAATAAAGCAATAAACGTAAAAAGTCGGCACGTCATTACATTTTACAGCTACCTTGACTTAAGACTAGAGCAACACAAAAACTGGGCTAATCAAAACAATGTGGACAGTGGAATGGCGACGTCAGCCTAAACATTTGGCGGTTACCGCTAACATAACGGACAGAGTCTTAACCTTTCCGCATTTCCCACTGCGAGACGAATCTATGTCTTGACAGAACACTGAAAAATGGAACGCGAACATATCAATCTATCAAACATTAAAAAATAAAGATTAGTTTTATAATGACAAATAGATGGAGCAAACAAAATAAAAAGAAAAGAGTGTTATGGTTGGTGAGATCAGTGATCATAGATCGGAGGAACTTCCATGGGAGGTTTATACATCTTCCTACCGCTCTTTGGTGATCAAATTTGAGTAATCGTTGGTGACCACGACACTATCACCAACCATTTATTTCGTAGGTCGGGTAGTGTCATTGTGTTAGTAGCAGCTAGTTAGCTTATGGGTTCTAAAGCATACCAGACTTGTTGTCTGTCTGTTTATATACATACATATATCAGTTTGGAAGATGATCCATGATTATCAGTTAGATTATTAAATAGTATGGTGACATTACTTGAACTTGTCTTTGATATAATCTTCTTGGAACCGAAACTTTATTTGAAATAAATATCTTTTGATTTGCACGAATAGCTCTTATACTTTGTTACGTAAAATCATTGTTTACGTGTAACTGGTAACAAACCTTTTTCGTGTAAGTTGGCATGACAATAGTTAATACAAATTATTCTCCGTGGTTACAAAACTTTATTATTATGAATCGACTTTATTATAACAGCAAAAAGAGAGTAATTATATGTATATGTAGACTTTTATTTCCACTATATTTAGTTTCAACACTCTGTTCTCCGCCTTCCTAACCCAGTCAATCCCCGCTATCTATTCTTTTAGTTCGTCGATCGGCGGTACGTTTGCCGATTTGCGATTCTTCATTTCAGAACTTCTCGGATCCCAAATGATCGACCATTCATAAATGGGTCAAAGACTAGAGTTTCACTCGTTTAAATCTACCAAAGTGCAACTATCACAATGATCGATGTGTATGCAGTAATCCCACGAGGTGTGAACAGTGTCACTTTTTGCTCGGCAGCACGGCACTAATTTCATTATCCGAAGTTTTTACGACACTTAACCGGATGTCGAGCCAATAAACCATTGATCGATTGTACTTTTTAATCAGTTCTAAGATTACTCTGTTTGATTTTAAGACTTTATTTCTAATGAAAATCTGTATTTTATTAATAGGTGAAGAGAAAACTTTGTGCCTCTTTATAACTTGCTAAAAACATCAAAAATCTAAAGGTCTTAATTTCAAGTAAACTTTTTCGAGCATTTACGGAACGTTAAAATTCTCCTGGCACGTTTTCAAGAAGTTGGTCTTATGGAGAAGAAATTTATCACATGCTCAAACGGTGAAGGAGAAACATCGTGAGGAAACCTGCATGCTTGAAAGATTTACTCGATGGAATGTAAAGTTTGTCGCAGTCGCAGGCTAGCGTGGATTATAGCCTAATCCCTCTCATATGAGAGGAAATCCGTGCCCAGCAGTGGGCCAGTAATGGGTTGACGATGATGATGATGATGATATCTGATTGTTATAATGTTATAAATTGCTATTTCTTAATGAGTTTTCAATATTAACGACACTTGTTTCATGATATTATATAAAATTGAAGATCAATATCCATTAATAATTATCACACTAAATTATTATAGATGAAAACTTAATTTGCAGTAATTAATTCCCTTTGTAGGTATATGATATAGGTAATAAAATACGAATGTATCTTATTGATATAACTTTTTTACGCTATAAATTTACTAACAGTGAAAGGTTTTTAATTTCATAAGACCTCTTAAAACTTTTATTGATTTAAGGAAGTTGGGTCTTATATACGATCTAATTCTTTTTAGTTTTAATTTGTCTGTACTCAATAATACGAACGCTTCACTTAATAACGATCAATAAACGCATGGCTAACGATCAAGTAATTATTTGTTTTACACAATTTATTTTATGCGCTTGCATATTCAATTACGATATAACAGAAATAGGCGCAAATCAAGGCAGTAAGCGAAATCTTAACCGAATGAAATTGGCAATACATTGGCACCAACCCTGACTAGCGCACTGAGCTACAGTCTAATTCCTCTCCAATTAGACGAGAACGTGCCCAGCAGTGGGATAACTAACGGGTTTATGATGATTTTCGACAATACAAAAGTTACAGAAGCTTTTGACGGTACCACGTGTAGAAAAAAAATATTCTGTCAATAAAAACCGACTTCAAATGTCACAACTGACACATACACAAGAGAAGCTATCAAATAAAAAAAAACATCAAAATCGGTTCACCCAGTCGAAATTTATGAAGTCCTCCTTTTTTGAAGTCGGTTAAAAAGGGAATAATTTATTATACCCTATGAAACAATCCACTACCGTCATATCCCCAGGTGCACTAGTTCCATCCCTGCAGACTTTCCTTTGAGTTGTGAACAAATTTCACGTGAGGCAGGCGAGGCTGTCGCGGCGACCTCGTTTGGTATGCCATCTAATCGAGTAACGTGGCACGTACGACGTAACATCTCCATTGTCGTGACACTGATCAGCACGTGTCTCTTCACACGAGGCCTAATTTCACTGCTGTGCATGAACGTTGCTCTGATTAGGGCTGCCACCAGAATCAAGTAGGGAGTGCAGCATTCGTTTCTTGCGTTTCGTCTCGTGGTCTGATGATTTTGTGTTGTATGTTAGTTTACGTGTGATTGATGAGCCTTCCTTTGACTTTGCATGACTCGAGATTAGGGCACATTCTGTCCCCAGATCCAACAGCCCTGATCTATATTGGATATGATTTGAATTGTGTAGAAAGATGAAAAAACGTAAAATATATGAACTTTTCAATTTCCCATCTGCACGTAGTTATCAGCAGCATGTTGATTTGTGAATAGAAACATGAACCATTTTGTCAGAATTTTATGACATAAGGAAACCTCCTCAGTTCCTCCTCAATTCGTTTGGTCATTATGGTTTTTATTTATTTATTCTCGCTTGGCAATGTAAGCTATTATTTCGACGTGTATGTCGTAGAATTCTACGAAGAGCTGTATATGGTATAAACAATCTTTGTTTTTATAGCTCCCAAAGTACAGAAAGATCTGTTCCATATTTCTAATATATTCTCATAGATTTGAATGCCAATATTAATGTAATTAATCATCGTATTAGAAGTCTGTACATTGATGTACTTATTACATATAAGACACGAGACGTGTGAACGAGATTTATATCGGGGGTCGATTCTTATGCTAATGCCATTCTCACGAGGTTACGTTCGGTCAAGGTAACTGTGTCATCAATGTACGCGTATTTCTATGGTTTTCTTAATACTCCTATGATTTCTATCATCAAAATATGCGATCATTCCGATTTCTTCTACTTACACAACATTTAGACATTGAAATTAACACAAAAAAATACTTTGTAAAAAATATTATGGATCTTTGTATAAAAGATCCGAATCGTGAATATGAGTTAGTATCTAAGTTCAGTTTCATACCATAGTATTTCGAATGAGTTAAACTCAGCATATTTTTTGCTATTATAACTTAATTAACACTGTTTCTTATACCAGTAGAAACAATATAAGTTTATATGTAGATTTATAACTCTTTTGGACATTGGCTTAATTTGCCATTTACACTGATCTCGCCGTTAGCGTTAGTGCATGTTTTACGTCACTTTATTATTTGGGAAATAATTTTCTCCATGTCTAGATGAGCAGCATATTGAAACTGTGCTAAAGAAAAATGCGTTACGTATTTTAATCGGTACACTCCGATTTCCTTATATGTAGGTTACATAAATTAAAGTAAAGTACTTATTCACTAAAATAAAATAAAGACACTGTTTTAATGTCAGAATGTCAATCAAAATTATTGTATAAGTACTTATTACGCGTTCGTATAGCGTCCAAAATCTCTTCCTTATAGAAAGGAGCAAATCTGCCTTTCCTTTGCGCAATATAAATTGTCAAAATAATGAGGTCACTAAAAAGTAATGCTTAAATATATCGTTAGGTTAAAACAATTGTATCTTTTTGACTTATGAAAAAAAAAAACCAGTCACATATATAAATTATCTACAGGATCTAATAGAGATTTCCATATCATTATATCATAGAATATAAGAATCATCAAGTTCTAAAATTATATTCTTTAAGATAATGATTCTCGAAAATGTATAACAAAACGTGTCATTGTACATTCACGTGCTCTGTCGTATAAAAGCGTAAGTGGCACATACATATGTATGCGTGTGTTTATTTACCTTTCATAAATAGAAGACATTTTCTTCAGTATCAAACGTATTATTTCACGATTGCCGCTAGCCAATAATACTCCAATTACGTTAAAGCTACAATCGTGTTGTGTATTCATCCGACACTAATCGGCACTGTCTAAGCGCCGTCATGCGCGTTTATTTATAAGCCGTTAGATGCAAACTAGGATTGCCAACACATGAATTTCAAACTTTATTCTGGGGGATTGTGTTCCCCCCTTATACCGGATGACTTTTTTTACCGTCTCGATAATTATAGGGTAGGTTATATGTATAGAAGGGAATCTGCGGACGAGACTATTTCTGTAATAGCATTTTGATTATGGGAGTTCTGATAATCCAAGAAAATCCAGAAAAATAGAACATCCTACACGGCGCGTGCGTAATAGTAAAATAGATGCCTACACTGCGTGTACCGTGATTTCCAATGAATGAAAAGTGCGAGCGAAATAGAGTAACTACATATCTGAATACTTAGGCATTTTTCTGTTGCGATTTTATAAACTCCGAATTGTTTTGTAGAGATATCAATCTTCCCTTCATATTTTAAAGAGCTTATGATCTTTTAGCATGGTATAGTTGTGTGTTACATGTTAAACTTTCTCATTTGTCATTATTTCTTTGAAAAAACTAAGTATTCATTAGGTACAAGTATGCGTAAACTAGAAATTACTACATACTCGGCGTATTTAAAATATTAAAATCAACTTATTACAAATTACAGTTTTAGATTTTAATTACAAATATTAAAAAAAGTACCTTTGAGCGATATCGCAGTAATCACAGTGTTCACAGTTTCTCTCTCTCTGGAAGTAGGTACATTCCCCGCAAATAATTCAAAGGAACGTCCTCTAACATTATATCGATGATGGAATGTTATGGATGGGAGGGACGAGTGTTTTGTGAATTCGTTTGAATAGACAGTCCGAATGTCGAAGAAGAGAATGCAGATGGCTTGGTCCTGTATACATTCGCCGTACACCATTTAAACTTTCAAGGGACATGATATAACTGCACCATTACTAAATAAGTACTCTACTCATTGTTATATTCGTACATGTTTATTGTTTACGTTAATCACTTTTATCACAGTGAGCGACCGACGGAGACATGCGCGGTAACGTAAACATTGCGAATAGATCACGCGACGTCACTGAGTGCCTAATCGTATGTGACTAAAAATTATTTAAAATAATTAGAATAGGACTGTAGGGCTGTGGGGGTCCAGCGCGGGATGGCGGGAGCGGGGATCCTGTGTCAGCATCGGAAAATCGCTGGCGGCTACATGTGTGCGTTTGTTTGAAGATCTAGTTTTACCTATTTGAAACGATATCATTCATGATATGCCGCCTGTTTATTAGGGTGACTATGTTTACGAATTTGAATTATTTGAATTATTTTTTTAAAATTTCTCTGAAAATTAAACATTTATGTTTTAATATGAAAAATTGGTTGTAAATTACTTGTGTATATTAGTAGACAATTTTAAATAATGAGTGTAAAACAAAAAAAAAGTAAAATAACTATGTCATAGGCTTCTACTTCATTTACCCATCACCCCCTATTCTTATCAAGACGGTAAAAAAAGTCACCCGGTATACCTACTTACATTCCTTCATGTTTACCCCCGAGGGGAAAATTAATTAATTAATTAAGCCTGACGCGTGCCCCTTAAAGCCTTGATCATCATGTAAAAAGGTGAAGGTTTAAATGAGATATGCTACATAACTTAACTCAACACCAATTTGTTACAACATCTCGACAGCCAACCTCAGTCTGTCCGTGATATAAATCAATATCAAAATACCACGATAATCCGTAAAAAAGTAGTTTAGATTTATATCAATACCAATTAATACGAAAACTGTTATTAATTACACAATAAAGCTTTGTTGTGACTTGCCAATTTACCAAATTTACGTTAAAGTTTAAAACGAGCCATACTAATACTTACTTCCATACTTAATATGATAAATACGAAAGTGTGCCCGTCTTTCTATCTGTCTGATACCTCTTCACCCTATAACCGCTGAATCGATGTTGATGAAATGTTGTATGGAGTGGAGATAGTTTGAGTTTCGGGGTACGGGTTTTTGTCCAAGAAACCATCCCTTTTATAGGGCGAAAAGGGGGGTGAAATTTTGTGTGCGATTTCGACTATTTTTCAAAAGAGGAAAGAGGAGGTGTCGATAAGCAGTTCGAATCGATAATATAAGTTTTTATTGCTACCGTCTTTTTTCTCCTATTAAAGTTTGCCAACCCTAATTGTGCGTTTGCGTTACTGTTCAACATTCATTTTACATTCGAGAACAGTCTTGTCAGATTCACGGCCATGGTTGTTGCTCGAGAGAAAACTAACTCAATGTGACGGAAAGTAGGAAAGAAATGGTGTTTTATTGATGTATGATAGCTTGTTTATCTTTATAACAGGTTTAAGTAGCTTATGTATTCTATGGCTTGGTATGTTTAGTAAGCAGGCGGCGCTAGATAAAAGGGGAGTTTTTGAAATAATTTTAACGGGTTCAGGTTGCAGATTAGGTTTGAGATACTTTTTCAGCATAGGTAAAAAATAAAACACGTACTTTGTTTCTTAATTTATAGACAATAAACAGTTACCGTGGTTTACGTAGGGCGAAGCAAATAATATTAAATATCAAATATCTTTATCTGACATCCTCATTCTTTTTTATTTCTTACTAAAATTTTTTTATTTTAGTCATCGCTTCCTCGAGCCATGTGGTCGCATAGTAGCACTATTGAGGACTAATGAATATCAAATTAAATTTAACTTCAATATCTGTTTTCGTAACCAAAATAGTCGAAGTGGTCGTAGCCTTTGAATAAGAATTGTTATAAATATACTAAACTAACTAGTACTTGTAAGTGAATACGTCAAAAACATATCTTATAATTTGAAGGCGTACTATTTGATTTAATCATTTTATCAACTTCGAGAAAGACGAGCTGGCGACAGTGACGACTTTTATTCCAATTATTCCTGTAAATCTGACACCTATGTAGTTCTGCAGAGTAGGTTGATTTTTGATACAAAACACAATTTGATGTGAACGTTGCACCCTGTCAGTGCTAAGTTACAAAATCTTCTGTCGTTGTAATCTTGACCCACATAATAGCGTATAATTTTAATTATGACCAATGTGCAAATTATACTCACCGAAGACCGCGTGGCATTCTTGCGCATAAAACGCAAATTAACGTTATTCTTGCAAAATGTATCATATCATTTTATTTTATTTTTATATTATTAATATGCATTGTGTTACAAAATTGTTGTAAAAAATAATGTTCAAACATAAATAAAAAATGAAATTACAGTTTTTTTTAATAATAATGTGAGTTGTAGGTAATTTTTATTCTGTGTATATTTTTAATAAAACATTTTTGTGGGATTGCCACACTCGATTGTCATCTCTTTTTTATTCCTAATCGTTATTTTAAGAATCTGTGGAGTAAAGTGTTAGTAATTACTCACTAAGATTAATTACTTAGGCTGATTAATTTAATGAATGGCCTTAATTGCCCCTGCTGAGTGCACGGTCGATACCAATCCAATTTCCATCCAAGAAAGAAAAATAATTTTCTCTCTCACGAAAACAAACAAGTAACCAGATATAACACATGAAATCCTACCCTATAACACAATTAGTGCGTCTCGTCTCATTTTAAGGTTTCTGGAATTATTTAGGTTATCCAATATCTAACTAAAGATCAGACCTTTAATAAAGGGGTCGCGCTCAGCATTATTTGAAACATATGAAACCTAATAACATACCGGCGAAAGCGAGTGTAGGTGCTCCTCTGCCTACACTTTGGAGATAAAGGTGTGATGATATTCTACGTTAATAAGTTATCTACTGCGTGTGCTTAATTTATTATTTTATGTTACTTCAACTGTGCTCAAGAAATGGACATAAGCAAATGAAATTAAGTTTTTAAATTTCAGAAGTGTTGACAAATTGAATTTGTCGCGAGAATATATTAGTAATTAATACTAGTTTTTCTCTCGTACGGCTGAATGAATCAGTTGCGTCTTGTTTCGTGACTAGTGGCTGTTTGATGCGTACCTGTGTCATTAGTCAGACATACTGCGTTCGTTTGCAGAGCGATCATTAAACTGTCTTCACACTTTATTCGATAAGTGAGAAACACTAAACGATGGAATTAAATTAATCAGTGTCTTGAATTTAAAGTAGGTAGGTACTACATTCTGTCTTTCTTTAAATATTCAAAAACAATTATACAATTGACAGATGACCTTTTTAAAGTCGCTGGAAATTGTAATTTAGGATCCCGTCTTATCATTGCAAATGGGGGAAATTTTGTTTGGGGAAGATATGAATAAGATGAAGGTGGAAGTATGATCTGATATTTTACAAATATTTCTTACCTAATTAGATTGTGTATCCAACCTAAACAGACAATAATTGTCTAAAGCATTTTTCTTTTCACAGATATCCTCTTTGTTACGATTTTATTAATATTTCTACCATTTTAAAACTATAACAAAGTAAGAATAAACTCATGAAGTGTTTCATCAGTTCATCACGTAAATTAAAATTCTCATAAGATAAAATATTTATTCCTAATAAATAGTAATGTTATCTTAAAAATTCACAGATTTTACTGATATAAATTACACAATTATTTTTTATCTAGAATATATAGGTTTATGTTGTAGAATACAATAAATTCTAATATCTGAAATTAGTAAAGTTTACTTTAATAAGATTTATTCATTGATTTTAATTGCAAACGGTTGAAGAAACTGCGATGTAGAAGAGCTGCATGTTTCAAGATATCGTATCGATACATTGTATATCGATAATGAAACGGTAATCAACGAAAGCACGTTGGTCGAATAAATTTATCGATTTATCTCATCGAAGCACTGATAGTCGATATTCGAATAGTCGATTCGTCTTGATCGACAAGGGCTGTTTGAATATTTATTACGATTGCGACACTACTGTCAGTTCATTGTTTTGCAATAATTCCGCAATAAAAACCGGATAAGTCGTAGGCTGTTATATTTAATGATGCAACGGTTTGCTAGTGATTTGTCTGTTGCGATTTTTAATGACAATAAATCATTTCAATGCTGACAGAAGATTAATCTGAATTTGATGAACGGCTGGTATTAAAGACAGTGGTCGATATATCGCTAATGGTCATGTTGTGTAATCAAAAAGCTGTCATTTGCGTATGAATAATAATGGAATATGCTGTGTGTGAAGATACTCGTTATGTTGTATGTGTGTGTATCCTTTCTATTTTAGGTAAATGGCAATAATAATTCTACCCTCTTTTAAGAACTTTTATTTCTTCCCCCTTTTAAAGGATGATTTCCGCGACTTATACTAGGTATCACCATTTCATCTATATCGATTTAGGGGTTATAAAAAAGGGGTTCAAGCGTGAGGGGTTTTTTCAGTCTGTCTAAGAAGCATTTTCAAATATATAAAAATCATCATTCAGAAGATATAAAAGTCATATATTTAACATGTAAACGTTGAGTCAGCTACGAATATTCATGAAACCTGGGGCCCTTACCACGTTATAGTGAATCGTCAAACTGCAGACTGAGGCATAATAATATTTACTTATCACATTATGTATCTTTATATCACATAGATATATGTTATATCACAGAGAACAATGCCTGAAAGCCATTTATGTTGGAATTTAGCACGGCAGCCGAACATTCCTGAGCAGAGCAGACTAGATCATTCTGGTAGGGCATGAAATCGCTAGGCGACGGTAGTGCACTGCAATTCGTTGCGCTCGCGTCTCTAATTCAACCTCTTTATCACAAAGGTTCCCTACGTGACTGTTAGACGAGATAAACACTGTTTTTTATCGACCAAGGAATTGGCACGGACTTAGCTTTATAATATAGATAGTAATATATATGTTATATTGTATTTTGTTAACAAGTTTTGTTCAGCTAAGTAGGTGGTATTAAAAATTTTAGAACAGAAACAGCCATGAAGTAATCGGATTAAATCGATTCCTTATAACCAAAAGAAATGTAAATAAACTACTTAGTAATATATAAACTAGCTACAGACATTAGGCTTCGTTAACCTGCACAGTGAGTTAGATCGAAAGTGCTAGAGTTAAATGTAGTTGGTACCTTAATTGAAATTGATAGTATTTCAAGATAGTAACGAATCCTGCAGCTACCAAGGAGCCCAAGGCTTGGCGTATTCAATTTAAATTGGTTATTTTTTAAAAGCGCATTCGTATATCGTCGGTCTGATAGACCAATGAGCGGGTGTACGATGGTTATACATCACAATCATCGCAACATGAGGCTTTAGTCAAAATTAGAGTGAAGATACTGTTTCGGTTTGTCTGAAAAAATACAACCGGTAAATCATATTATGCTCTGATACGTAGTAATAGTGTTCCGGTAAAAATAAGTTATTAATAAAATAAAAAGGGATAATGTAGTCAATGAAATAAGAATTACTGGCCAAATAACTCCGAGAGTCCTGAAATACAAATGATAATCAAACTTTCGTCAGTGCATTAAACAATCATCATCATCATATCAACCGTTAGACGTCCATTGCTGGACATAGGTCTCCCCCAAGGATCGCCACGACGACCAAAACATTAAACAATACCATATAATAATTTTGTGGGAATTTCACTGAACCATACCTGTCGCTTTCCTTGGCGACACGAAGAAAGTGTGCACAATTTGTAACTTACTATTTCTATGTAACATTTTGAACCTTATGTAGCAATTTGCAACCTTATGACGTAACTAAGGCTTGCTAAAGGAATTAGTTACACATCAAGATGCGTACGATTGGTTCGTAAGTACGAAACAATTGCGAGGGCGCATGCGTGACCGTTACGAATGTATAGATATGTAACTGCTTTCACGAAAATGAATGGTTTTCCATTTCCAAAGGTACTTATTGGATGTTTTTTTTTGTTGCAGATATACCTAACTGGATAGACTCGGAGTTCTGCTGTTTTGAAATAGCTTTGGCAGTAAGTATTTGTGTTTGTCATAGCTCAGGTGTAAAAATTGTGCGATTGATAATCGGAATAAATAGCTTAATTTTATTCCAATTTAAGAGCTAAATTTGTATCAAGCAAGATTGGTAGGAAATCATTGAAGTACATACATCGGTTTACTGCCAGTATCCTAGTAGTAGATACATAGCATTCTTATGAGCACATTGAAGATATGATAAAATTCTTGATAGAATTCTAGAATTCTATCACGTGCCCATTTATCAACAAATTACTATAAGTAAACTCAGTAACTACTTAATTGACTAGTGGACTAAATCTCTCGAGAAGTGCGATAGCGATTATATCGACTAATCGTTTAATCGATGCACCCGCGCGTGTAATGTTACGTTCTTTAGGAAGTGCGATGGATGGTACACAACACGTTTCAGGAAGAAAATAAGTGGAATAATGTTAGATGCAATCATAATCATAGATTACGATTGTGTGTGATATAGTTTTATGAATAATGATAACAAAATACTGCTTCTAAAATCTCTCATGGTCTGGGTATTTGTGTACGTTAAATATTATGTTTGAAACTACCCACGACCTACCAGGTTTAAAAAAATCACAAACAAACTTACTAAAAATCAGCTAATTTTCTGATTTCATTTTTATTTCAAAATTATGGTATACCCAAAGCCGTGGGTCGGGGTTATTAGGCGGTAGATTATCCGCCCTGGGTAGTTGGAGTCCGGCAAACCGGTCACCTAAAATATTTCTAAACCTAAAAATAAATTATATTTTTTAACCTTTAAGATTACACACATGAGACCCATTTATATTTCTTTCTGTTAACAAGTACATCCATTCACTTTATTCAAATTTTCCAAGAAAAAAAAACAAATTTATGTAATTAAGTTTGTTAATTAACATTTAAATTGATACAAGTTCAGATTTTGCAATTCTAATAAAATGGCTCTATTAATAATAAAGCCCTTGAATTGTTTACGGTAATTAAACAATTAGTGTAAGCTGCATGAGACCGCCATTAATTTTTATGTGGTCACTAGATGTGGATCAATGACGTACCTACATATTAAGGACTTTTACAAAAAAATGTATTTTTAATTAAAAAAGATATGGATTTTATTTTACATTGTTATAAATTTTAATCCGACAATTTTTATCATTGCTCTAAAGCAAACTGAATTGGAATTAAAACAATAACCCCCAGTAATTTCGTAAGATATAGACATAATTGTAATTTCAATTGAGTAAACAATGATAAACAAAAGAAGAAGAAGTTTTATACTCTATTATTTTTTAATTACTCTTTAATTAATGAAATACTATTCGATTAATCACATAAATTCTCCTAGTATCTGATACTGCCAATCTATGGTATCAGCTTTATCGATTAAGATAGATATAACCATCTTTTACTTTCTCGTGCCATTTGCTTGTTTATAGACGTAGCGTTCATAAATAAACTTTCCTGTTTCAATAAAATCGTAGTGATTTTGAGATAACATTTATAAATAAACGTACGATGGCGATAAAGCGAAAGTTGATTCGTTGAATGGTTGAATTTGTGTATTAAGGCTGAGTCACACAGAACGCTGGTGCATATGCGGGACCGATCGGGAAAAGCATCAGTTGTAAAGTCGTGTACCTTTGCATGTACGAATTGTTGCGTTTCGTACCGCTACAGCACACTGTGTTATTGTTGTGGCTAACAAATATGTACATTATTGAAACATAACATGGTTTTTAGCTTAGTCTAGCTTGCTTATAAGTCTGAGGATTAATAGATTTCATTTTCTGTTAAAATTAATCCCAACATCAATCTATCTTTCCGAAATCAAAATCAAACTGCATTGTTCTCGTACATACATACATATAATAAATGCTCGAGTTCAAAGTTTTGTTCACGATGTTCGTATTCGTAGGTGTGCACGCAGCGTAATGTAAATCTGTATGTGCTGCATTCCGCGCCTTCCATGCGATTCAGCTTTTAAATGTCTTTGCGTATGCTTGCTGCGATTACAACCCGCGTTGTCATGTCGGGTCATGGTGGTGGATTGACCGAGTTTCCCCTGAATCGTACCGGATTATAAATCTAAATAACCAGGTTTTTAGTACTCAACTCTCACATTTGCAGAATTTTACTTTTGTCCGTTAACCCGATTTTGCAACGGAATTAAACATTTCTTACTGTTGCCGAAGACTACGATTATTTCTAGTGCTTTAGATTTATTTACATGTGACATTTTGTAATTTTTCGGTTTTGTAGCTACATATTTTAGGGCCGCATAAGAAGCCTATTAGAAGCATTCCTAAGCAAATTCTGTAATTTATTTTAGAGATTAATGTCAAAGTAGTTAATATGTTATATTTACTACAATATGAATCGTAAAAAAAATGTAGCACTGTGAAAAAAATAATTATGTAAAATATGTATGTAATGACTAAAGAACCGAAAATGCCGTAGACACGATCCTCTTTAAAAAAATAGTGTTGGTTAGGTCTTGCAGAGGAGACCGGTTGTTAAATAATTTTAGGGTAAATAGGTACCGACTTAAGTAACTCAAAAGAACACTTAGAAAAACGGTTGCCAAATAAGTACCTATATAATAGCTATGTATAATAACTTGTTCTTAAGTTAAATCTTTAAAACATAATGAACCTGTAGCAATTCTACAGAACACAGATAATTAAGAAAAACTCGTTGACCCACTCCGGCCGGTATGTTACATGGAATTTTAAGCAAAAAACTCTTTGTGAATGAAACCCGATTGGGCAACGCTCAATTTCATTCCTTTTCAATAACAACTGCTACCTTTTTATAGTGGTTGTATATACAACTGCTGAGTAGCAAGAGCATAGAGTTATTGGGTTAAATTCCTTGGTGGAGCAGAGTGTTATTATTGGGTTTTTCTATGAAATTCTCAGTAGCAGCTCGGAGTTTGGATAAGTGCCCGTTTGCTAGCAACAGGCTAGCTCCCTCTTACATGAGACCTAAAACGTACCGGCGTAATGTACACCTTTACCTAACCTTTCGGGGACATCAGGTCTAGTGGCATGATATGACTCAACAATAACCCGATGATAAAGCGGTTACATTGGAATGAAAGCGAGGCATAGAATAATTACCGGCCACAACGTAATGCAATTTTTACGACTATTTTACGGATCTGTTGTCTAGACGTAAAACTTAATAAGTCAATCTATTTTATTGCGATTTTACAATGTTCTAGAAAGTAATCATTATTATTACATTTCCCGTGAAAGATTGTATAAAAGAGTAAATCAACTATTTTAATAAGAAGACCTGTGTTTATGGTACATATTTATTACTTCTGTAAATAAAGTACAAAATATTTCAATTTTTGTATATTAACTAATGGGACGCTTCATACAATCTTTCTTTTACCTTCTATATGTTGAAGATCGAAATTTAACCGAGAAAATCGAATAAATAAATCGGGAACTGTGCTTTCTCAGCCCACTGACAGTCACACCATTAAGCTAGTGGTGTACCAGGCGACTGAGAAGCACGCACCACTGACCTTTCTGAAGTTCTGTGGGTATTTATCACATACTCAAACAATGAAGGAAAACACCGTGAGGAAACTTGCATGCTTGAAAGATTTTCACGATGGCAAATGAAATCTGTCAACCCGCGGTAGGCTAGCGTGGTGGACTATAGCTTAATCCCTCTCAAATGAGAGGAGACCCCTTCCAGGAGTGGGACAATAATGGGTTGATGATTAGCGATAAGCCGTTCAGTAATTTATACTAGTATATGTTAATATCAGAGGTTTTTTATAGGCACGTTAAAAATTCTTATTTAATACAGTTATGTGACATTGGAAGGTCGACAAGTATGCCTCGATATAATTTAATCATCACATTATTATTCTTATCTCCGTGTCTTCGTCTTAGGACTACAAAATATTCCGTGGCGTACATCAGATACTGGTCAGAGTTCAACAACGGGGCACGGACCTCCGGCTCTACGAATAAATCTGCTGAATGTAAATTGCTTGTCATGTTGTTTAAACGGTGAAGGAAAACAAGTTTTCTAAGATATACGTAGTTCAAAGACATCTGCTAACTCAGGTCACCGGTAGCCGATTGCTTGTTTCATTTAGAGGAACTTGTAGGAAAGAGACAAAACATTTTAGAAGCTAGCAACCGATTTTAGCAACGCTTTATCGATGTTAGCGATCATAGAAAGCCAAACCGAATTGTGTAAATAAATTCTTTAAAGTCCGCAATAAAACACCGTTCAGTAATCAGTTTAATTCAGTAATTAGCGGAGTGCCTTCAAATGTTTTGTGGAAGTCGCGAAACAGGGTCGTTACCTAACCGTTGATGAACCCGTTATATCGCGTGTTAGCCACCCGTGGATGATAGTGTTAGGATCTAAGATATGTATCAAAAGAATTTACCATTCACTTCCGAATTCACAACGTAAATAAATTCAAGAAAAAAGTAAAAAAAAATTAATATTAAATTAAAATCTTTCATACTGAAACCAAGCTCTTTAGCGGCGCATAGGATAGGTACCTAATACCTTAAAGACCACAATATTGATGATTTCCCTCTACAAATTAGGTCAAGTGGAGATATAGAATTTTCTATGAAATTCCCAGTAGTGCCCGGTTATTGGCAATATACCGGGTGACTTTTTTTACCGTCTTGATAAAAATAGGGTGTGATGGGTAAATGGAGTAGAAGCCTATGGCATAGTTATTTTACATTTTTTTTTGTTTTACACTCATCATTTAAAATTTGTCTACTAATATACACAAGTAATTTACAACCAATTTTTCATATTAAAACATAAATGTTTAATTTTCAGAGAAATTTTAAAAAAATAATTCAAATAATTCAAATTCGTAAACATAGTCACCCTAATAAACAGGCGGCATATCATGAATGATATCGTTTCAAATAGGTAAAACTAGATCTTCAAACAAACGCACACGTGTAGCCGCCAGCGATTTTCCGATGCTGACACAGGATCCCCGCTCCCGCCATCCCGCGCTGGACCCCCACTGCCCTACAGTCCTATTCTAATTATTTTAAATAATTTTTAGTCACATACGATTAGGCACTCAGTGACGTCGCGTGATCTATTCGCAATGTTTACGTTACCGCGCATGTCTCCGTCGGTCGCTCACTGTGATAAAAGTGATTAACGTAAACAATAAACATGTACGAATATAACAATGTAGAGTACTTATTTAGTAATGGTGCAGTGTTATATCGTGTCCCTTGAAAGTTTAAATGGTGTACGGCGAATGTATACAGGACCAAGCCATCTGCAATCTCTTCTTCGACATTCGGACTGTCGATTCAAACGAATCCACAAAAAACTCGTCCCTTCCATCCATAACATTCCATCATCGATATAATGTTAGAAGACGTTCCTTTGAATTATTTGCGGGGAATGTACCTACTTCCAGAGAGAGAGAAACTGTGGACACTGTGATTACTGCGATATCGCTCAAAGGTACTTTTTTTAATATTTGTAATTAAAATCACTGTAATTTGTAATAAGTTGATTTTAATATTTTAAATACGCAGAGTATGTAGTAATTTCTAGTTTACGCATACTCATACCTAATTAATACTTTATTTTTTCAAAGAAATAATGACAAATGAGGAAGTTTAACATGTAACACACAACTATACCATGCTAAAAGATCATAAGCTCTTTAAAATATGAAGGGAAGATTGATATCTCTACAAAACAATTCGGAGTTTATAAAATCGCAACGGAAAAATGCCTAGGTATTCAGATATGTAGTTACGCTATTTCGCTCGCACTTTTCATTCATTGGAAATCACGTTACACGCAGTGTAGGCATCTATTTTACTATTACGCACGCGCCGTGTAGGATGTTCTCTTTTTCTGGATTTTCTTGGATTTTCAGAACTCCCATAATCAAAATGCTATTACAGAAATAGTCTCGTCCGCAGATTCCGTTCTATACATATAACCTACCCTATAATTATCGAGACGGTAAAAAAAGTCACCCGGTATATGTATACCTAAAACATACCCATGAAGTGCGGATCTGCATTAGAGTGACCTTATAAAATTAGCTATTTACAGGCTAATAATGTGCCTGTGTCATTTCGTAATGCTTATAATCGTCAAGTTCTCAAGGAAAATGAACGGAAAACCATTACACGCAGATGAATGGAAATGAGTGCTCAAGTCAACATTAATTAAATGTTTCAAACAGATCATTAGCCTACAAATATGATGAATATCTAGTTTCGTATTTTATTACAGGTAATTTAAAGGAAATAGTGAATTAGGGTTCGTATAAATTTTATATGTTTCCTTTCATTCAATGGCGTCCGGTTGCGATTATGGTGACATTCCTTTAAACTGAATAATATTTTGCGCTTGCGCAATACCCGTGAGTAAATAGGCTGTCTTACGCGTTAAGGTATAAGCGAATAGCGAGGACATTGTAAATGTTATTTACGGAATTTAAATAATGCCATGCCTTAGCGTAGAGCAAACAGTACACTTTTTCTTACGTGTAAGTAGGTTTAGCGCAAACCTTTTTTTTTCGCCTGGCTTCATATCCAACATTAAATTATTGTCCTAAATTATATGCTCCTTCAAAATGGACTGTAATGATGAATATACCGGTACCTATTTATTGATGAAATTGTTGACGTTGAGACATGTCCTTGTATGTTTAGTGTTTATGGCCGTATGGCCTTCTGAACTGTCAGTGCGGATGCTTAGCAATTAGTTCCTGGAAGCGGAATCAACTTAAAACTAAACTATATAGCTACTTAGATATATTCATGGTGGTGGATCGTTTTATTGGTTTGGAAAGCGAAATTATGTTTGCATGCATCCTAAATCCCGCTGTCCGCTCATTTATTGCAATATTACTATGCATGCCAGCTAGAGATGCTCCTTTGCATATGTAAATACTCACATGCCTCGTGCAGAAGAAAGTGAAATCACATGCAAATTGCCCACTTAATCAGGAGAAAATCGAGAAATACGAATCGCATGAACTTAACTTTTATTGCCATTGCAAAAAAAAAACTATCATTAATATTCGAAATATATTTATTAGTGTAAAATGTCAAAATCATGAATGAAAGTTGATTGTTTTGTCTTAATTAAGAACTAGTAAATAACTGTTTTATACAGACTTTATTAATTGGTTGTAAACTTTTGATTTGTGTCACTTTCGCTTCAGTATTCAGATAATCTATAATCTAGTATTCAGATAATCTTTTTATTATCTAGTTTACTTAAAATATTAAAAATATAAATTATGGTTTAAGTATTAAAATTATCAATTTATTTTTAAAACTTTTGGTATCGTACTATTTAAAGGTTACGCGTTTTAATACAGATTAATTCCCTAGACATATATTCTCAAGAAAACAGCCTTTAGTTTCGTCGATTGACAGTGGCTTGGCTTTCAGGACCTCCATGCTTCTGTCCATATTATTAGCTTTTATAGACTAACTAGCTGATTCCCGCGACTTTGTCCGCGTGCAGTTTAACTAAAAAAAAAGTTTCATATTAACTTCACCCCCGTTTTACCCCCATAAAGGGTGAATTTTCAAAAATCCTTTCTTAGCAGATGCCTATGTCATAACATCTACCTGCATGCCAAATTTCAACCCGATCCGTCCTGTGGTTTGGGCTGTGCGTTGATAGATCACTATGTCAGTCAGTCAGTCACCTTTGAGTTATATATTTAGATGTCTTCCAACCAGCTAATATATCGAAAAAGCGACGAGCAAAGAGTAACCATTATATTTGCATGAAGTGACATGACATGAAAATAATAGGTAATTCACAGAACAGGGTCTTTGAACGTTACACCGTGCCAGTAATATACTGGACGTAATGGATTGAGTAGCTCTGATATATGGTGTGGTCGGTGGAGTATAAAAGTCAACGGTGAACGCTCCCAGGGAAGGAAAACATTGTAAGGAAAGCTGCACGCTTTAGAGGTTTTCCCAATGAAATCTGCTAATCCGCACTGGCCTATCTAGTGGTGGACTATATAAGATAATAATCAAATAAGAGGACACCCGTGCCCAGCTGTGGGACAATAATTGAGTTGATGAAGAATGGATGATCTCCATTGTGTCTGCAAGTGATGCAAGGCCACGATGACCATTTACTTCCACGTCATTTTCTTATAACACCACCGTATAAATGACATGTTTCTGTAATGTTATTTTAATTTACGATTTCCTATCGTGAGAATTGTTGACAGTGGTAACAATATACGTGTATTTTCTAACGGCATGCTTTTGTAAGCAGTTTTACGATATCAGCTGTAGGTAATCTTTTTCACATTTGTTGTTCATTATGTCGTTATGGGCCGTCTTACAATATGGTCCTCACTTAAATTATATAAACACACTATTTCGGAATACTTTGCTGAGAAGCTGAAGAAAGGATAAATACGTATATTCTATATTTTGGTGTAGTTGTCCCATGTGAGAGTTCTGAACGTGAAGCTATGATTTCACGTTCAGAAAGTCGATTTTTTTTTTAAATACCACGTAGGTGGTGAACGAGCATACGGTTCGCCTGATGGTAAGCGATTACAGTAGCGTTTGGACGTTAGCAACACTAGGGGTCGCGCGTTTGCCGTTTGCTTGTAAAATTTTCTCACTCCTTTTTGGAGAACCACATGCTGTAGTCATTTGGGAAAACCGCAGCACATTCATTCCATAGCCTGATTGGGCAAGGAATAAGGTCCCTTTGGAACCGTCCAATACTTACGCGTCCATTTCTTAGGGTAGAATGGTGACTAGTTTCAATACATCTAAATATTATTTAAAGTTAAACAACGTGTACCTTACCGCAATTATTTTTTACAAGGTATCTTCATGTGACGAAGTAAATGTGTTGAGAATGTGTATTAGTGCGCTTTTTTTATATTTAAGCATATTTTAGTAGGAGAAAATTAAATTCACACGTGAATGGAATGTATTACTTAAGCAGAACTAAATACTGAATCTAAACCAATATTGTCAATTTGCAGAATGTTCAATAAGTTGTAGTCTAGTGGTGTGACCAGTGAATTTGAAGTCAAAGATCTCGAGTTCGATTCCGACGCACGACCACTGCCTATAGGCAAACCTAAGTTATTTTAAAACTTGTTAAAAATGGCGAAGAAAAACGTTGCTAGGAATCCTGCATGCCTGAGAGATTTTCTCGATGGCGCGTGTGAAATCTGCCTCCGCGCACTGGGTGATTTCATAGTGTGGTGTTCAAGTTCAAATATTTTTATTTCAAGTAGACCAATATTACAGGTTCTTTTGAAATGTCAACACTAGTTGCACTAGTTGTTCTATTACCTAATCCCTGTTATTTGAAATAACAGGAGACCCGTTTTTCTATTTTAGATGGGAAACCTTGAAATTAAATGCAACACTTATGTATTATAACGTTCCCCATGAGATTGATTATTTGATTGCAGTTTCAACGCGATATAAAACAATAAGTGTTAGAAAACTCAATCTAGATGAAATCTCTCAAGCAAACAATTCATCTCACTTCGTTCTACTTATCAGCAATCTTTTTCTTTTATAGACGAGGCAATGGGCTTCACACATAACTATCTCAATACGTATAGGTACATACCTCCTATACAACACGTAGTTTGCCAGGTTAAAATAAAGTTGCCGATAGTTCAATCAGGTAGAATTTAGAGGCAATTTTTCAATGGTGTTCCGTGTTATACTTCAAAAATCTGGATAAAAAACCAAGATTGAATCTTTGCTTTATTAACTCTTAAAACAAATTAAATTAATTTTCCTACATTTATGCGAATACAAATCTTGAATTATTATCAGAATTGTTATAAGCTCAGCCTCGCAGACAGGATAGTACCAATAATATTCTGCCACTCCTCACACTTTAAAGCTAGTAAGCAAGTAGAAGTTCAGTTGGTTCCAATTTGTAGAATGCACTCTGTTCTTTAAAGACCTTAAATAAAAATAACAATAAACTTAAACGGAATTTCTTAACATAATTTATTAAAATAATTCAAAGAGACCTTAATGATAACATTACAAACCTACCTACACAGTACCTACATTCTGCATAATTCTCCACTGGTATTGTAACTGTACAACCTTTAGGTTCGTGGTATGTTGCGTGAGTCACCTGCCTACCATGCTGGCATGCATTAATCTCTGCACGCATGACGCATAGGGCGACTGTGCCAGTTTGAGGTGACTACATAGCTTTAGCGAACATTTTAATATTTTTTTAGGGAATAAGAAGGCTCGGATTGTCCTAGGCTAACAATATACCTGCCTATTGGGCCAGTTGCTTCATAAGAACACTCAATGAATATTTTAGGATAAAACATTTTGAATAATTACTAACGGCAGGCCGAGATATCTGCCTAAACCAATAAGGCATATCTAAATGTCTATTATCTCCATAACTTCATCATGAACACAAACTGTTGCTACCCTTAAACAGTAACAAAACTTCAAAAGAAACTGTACACAGTTGTGCAATGAGGTTCTATTCTATTGTATTCTACTTTATAGGTATGTATTTTTAATATGCTCACAACTAAAACCACGAATTCTTCGTGAGCATCGTAAGTAGATAACAATTACACATTTACTGTTAACAAAACCGGAACAGTTACGAATTGTATCGGATGTTATGTTCTAATGTATTCAACGAGAGCGCGTGCGCCGGTTACGCGTAACGTAACGCGTTTTACAATCTGTAATTCCATATTACTATAATAGTAAGTTTATTGTCTTCATAACGATATTTATCTCCTTTGTCTAGGCTTTTTCTTTTTTTATTATTATTGTGTTGAAGTTTATGACCTGCAATTTCATTCAGCTAACATAATTGAATGAAAAACCTGACGTTTAAGACGTCCATTGAGTAGTTTACTAATGAAATAGTTCGCAAAAGTCAACAATTTTTAGCCATCATAATAATCGAGGTCTATGCCTATGAAAAGTACCAAAATCCCAAGATGTTAAATCCAGTGCTCCGTATTTTTTTTATTTTGAACGGTGCGGTTGTCATCTGTATTGTCGTCGAGAATTCAATTGCAGTACCTATAAACATCCTTTTCCATTTTTCATTATTCAGTTGCAGGACAAAGAAACTGAACATGACAACCAATTGTTTTACAACGATAATGTAAAATCTGAATACGGTTCCCATGTTAAGTTCAAGTTTATTCAAGGCATGCTCGAGTTTCTTGCTTTATTGGAATCCGATTTTAAATGTCTTATGACTGCATGGAAAACTATGTCATTCATGAGCGTTATAAAGTTTTATCGTGACATAGGTACATATAATAAATTATTATTTATTGTATCATTTATGTTAGCTACTTCGCCATGCGGATTTGCTGTACAAGATAAACTAAAGTGGCAATGGGCCAGTCATATCTTTTTGGAGCGAAAGGCAACAGGAGAAAAGTAATAAATATCATTTAGGCAGATGTAATATCGTTGAGTTGAGAGGACTTATAGCCAGGTGGAATGACGATATGTTTAAAGCTAGTAGTGCAGATAGATCCTAGATGTCGATGATGGTAATCGTTATCGATGATCATTATCCTATAAAATGATCTTCAGATCTTCGTCATCTGGGCGGACGATATGTCGGTTACCGAACCGATATTTTAGTATCGGTTCG
Source organism: Craniophora ligustri (assembly GCA_905163465.1). Taxonomy (NCBI): domain Eukaryota; kingdom Metazoa; phylum Arthropoda; class Insecta; order Lepidoptera; family Noctuidae; genus Craniophora; species Craniophora ligustri. The sequence goes on along the minus strand of LR990959.1, from coordinate 12,876,636 downwards.
GTAACTTAGGTTGTTAGCTTCCGGCCTACTAATATGCATCCATCACACCTCCTCATCAGAGTTATTCGTCAACTCGCGCGCGTGAAACTCGCGCGCTCGCGCGAGTTGGCACCTCCCGATTTTACCTATTCATTTTGTCGTCAACTCGCTTGCTCATAAAATTTACGTATTTATGGACAGTCAGCTACAAAAACGATTAAAAAATAATCATATAGGTATAGGTGCCGTCACGAGTTTAGAGCGCTGGCCTTGAATGCGCAGATATCAGTTTTTGGGTCCGTTTGGCGGGGTGGGCGGTGTGCGGAGGGTGAAGCGGCCAGTGCCGGCGCCGTATTGGTGTATCGCCCAAAATACATTCACGCACATATTGCTTTCGTATTTTTTCATCGTCTTGACCTTTTACCTTTCAATAAGTAGTTCCAGTCGCATCCATCTATAAACTTCGACTTCCTTAATTAACGACGATTTGATGGAAGGACTATTCCTTCCATCAAATCGTCGTTAATTAAGATTATTGCCAAACGATTAGAATTTAAGTTTTTTAAATATAATTGATTATTTGATTATATGTAGATAGATAGATAGAATATACTTTATTGTACACCAATAATTAAAATACACATTACATTAATTTTATTATTGATTATGTAATATTGATTCTATACGTATCTACAAAAAAATATAAATTATTTTTTTTATAAAATAAACCGGGGTTATATTTTATTTTACTCTTTTAAAATACCTATATAAAACTTATTTTTCTTTTCCATTACAAATGACAACTCAAGTTAATTTAACTTTTCTAAAAACACTTCGTAATATATGTGAGCACGAGTGTACGACATGCGCAAGTCTCCCCACTACTTTCGTCGACGCGCTGTAAACTCGTGACGGCACCTATACCTATCTTTATACGATTTGAGTTTAAAATAAAAACTGTTTTTGTGAGAAGAGCTGTAGTAGGCTAGTGGTATGTAAAGTCTACTAATCTGCAGTATGCCAATAAGGTTGATGATAATAGTTTTTGTGATACTTAGTTGTATAAAATAAAAAAATACAAAAAGTAAAAAAAATATAATTGGTAATAAAACCTAAATAATGTAAAATTTTCTAAAAATATTATAAAATCAATACATAGGTACATATTATAATGTGAGTAAAATATTAAATCTGAAAATTGTAATGAAGAACTAGTATAGAATTTGGATAATGATTACTTACTATTAAAATTAATCATTCTAAGGAACTGTAAAAATCTCAGATTAGGGTTTGTTGTAAATACAGCCAGTGTGGGCAAAGACGCGGGTAATGGTAAGTTATTAAAGATTTTTGGTTTTAATCCATTTTTATTTGACTGTACTTTAACAGTGCGCGCGAGTTGACGACAAAAAAAGTAGGTAAAATCGGAAGGTGTCAACTAGCGCGCGCGCGCGAGTCTCACGCGCGCGATTTGACGAATAGTTCCCTCATCATTGCAATAACGATGAACATATTTTCGAGTTTCTAACTAACACCAATGATTGTGTTAGTCATTTGACGTCACGTGAACCAGAGCCGACGTCTGAAAGGACTGGGGCCAGAACTATTTCACCCATTTATTTTCACCCATCTACAAACTAACCACGACACAAATGAAGATAATGAAGCTTACAAATTTTAAGAATATTAACGTAGGTATGAGCTTAAAGATCGCTAGTGTATAGTGTATATAAATAATCTATCTTGTAAAATCGTTGTACAAACATTATGTCATCACGTTTTAGAGCATTCACGGTTGGTTCACTAACCAAGCTAATAAACCACTCTAGGATTTTCTCATGCACCATTGTCTTATAAACATGTTACATAAAACACCATGATTTAAAACAAATATTTGGGAGCCATATAATATTAGTTCCACAATTTTGATACTGACCCTTCAGCGACCCCAAAAATTTACGTACATGATAAACAATGATGATTTTTATGATAACAAACTATTACAGAAGTTTGAGGTCGATATGTTTTTCGAGTTCAAAAGCACTAGCAACTATAAGGTACAATAAGTCCGGCTTACCGCAAAATTATACCGCTTACTTATACAAGTTGAATTATATGAACATTAATTTAAATAATTATCTCCGTAACAAAACTTCAATAGCAAACTGAAGCAATTTGTATCAATATCCTTTTGTTATTACGATATTAGCGACGAAGAGTGGCTACGTGCGGCGGAATACGGCGGACGTCGACCGGGTCAGCGACCCCGGGGCGCCGGGCTCGCATGCCATCCCGGGTAAAAATAGCCCCTGCCTGCCTCCACAGCCTTCGTACATGCATTGCCCATTTACTGCAGAACAGGGATTTGCGTACAACATTGAAGCCGTAATAGAGAATGCGTGAGCCACAGTCACGCAGTAACGTTTTGTGCGCACTGGACTATTTGCCTGACAATGTATGTCAGATGTAGATTATGATGGCGTTGCCGAGTTGTTTCTCAATTATGTGCCTATGGAAAACAATCTCAATACTGAGGCAATAAAAATAATAATATACACGGCACGAATACGAATGTTTCATTTTTCATATTCTCTATCGCATTATGTAAATTTATCTCATAATAAGAATGGAATCCGACCATGGTTACGCTGACAGAAACTGATTTGTTCAAGATGTTAGACACAAAGTAGGCGCCCACACTACTTCAAACCTACTGGCAATATTTCTCTGTTCAAAGACAAAGCACTTCTCTTTATGCATTTGAGTATCAATACAGACTCTATAACTAAGAATAACATGCTAAAAGGCCTTATCACTTTGCGCTCACAATACTGACTCAGGAATTCTTTTATTCTGCCAGCTGGTTAGTGCATAAATCTACTGAACTTGCTTATTTTTGTTACATTTCGTAATGGAACGACCAACTAGACACTAATTGGACACGCAAACGTCGTAAGTGCTAAAATCTCATATGGAATTTGGAGGACGCGAGTTATGTAACGTGGGTGGCGCCCGCGCATACACAAGTGTTAAGTTAACGACTAAGTTCAGAATTCACACAACCTTGACTTATATATGTCGTGTGTTAATAATCGGTTTAAGAGAATCAATAAGTTCTTCTTATCGAGTTGATGGTTAAACAATTTTTGAGTAATATGACGCCATCTCAAAGACTTCGCCAGATAGAGATTGCTTTGTGCAGGCTTTTGGGCACAAGGGATAAGCCTAGGAAATGCTTAATATTTCAATAAGTAACTAATATTTTTTATGATTATTTGTAAAGTACTACTCGTATATATGTATGAGGACGTTTAAGTACTAATGACAAGTTGCACAATACTTAAACTATTACATTGACAGTGGTCAAATATTCATATTTGACAATCATAGAGATGGTTGCGGTTAAAGTTCAATATTGCAACTAAACCTTAGACGAGTCATCAAATTTAAAAAAAAAAAACAATAACGCCTTGACTTGGGAAACGGAGGTAAAGAAAATTCATTAAAAAGTATTTAAAGATATAATAAACTGCATGACATTTCAAAACTTCCTCATAGACAAGAACGGATGGTGGAAGGTCTTGTAGGTACATATTATTACACGAAATTACTGATCATTAGCATACAAAGAGCTATCTTGTATCCCGCCTACTGTCACGAATCTCCGGCTTAATCATCTGTTAATTTGCGTGTACGTTGTACCTGCTTATGAAGAATCAACGATGTAGGTATTCAGCAAATTGTAGTAAAACCTTTTTTCCCCGTAATTATTGAGCGAATATTTCAGATAGGTAATTTTATAGCGTTTAAACTTGGAACACGATTGACGACTTGACGGTTTTTGTGACTGCCTACCCATCAACGAGTATAAAGGATACCATATATAGATATAATAAAATGATATATTAAATATAAAGTCAGGTGCTTAACATTTTACCGGACTGAGATCACCTTTAGGTCGGACATGAGTCAGTTCAAACACTCCGAGATTAAGATCAAAGCGTAAGAATAAACTCATAAAGTAAGTATAACATTTTAATAAGGATATTATATGGTAGTACTACTTAACATCAGGTCATGCGCATGTTATTTATTGTAGTACTAGCTTTTACTTTCAATTTAGTTTGCGTAAAAAATTATACCTCCCCTTTCGCTCTCTGGACGGATGATTTTCGGGAAAAGTCTATCATAATATAGTATCCTTATATATCTGGGACTCAAACAATCTTAATACTAAATTTTATCGGAATCGTTAAGCGGTTTATGCGTGAAGATATAATAGACAGACATACTTAGTATTGATAGTATGTGTTAGGTACAAATTTACAAGAGAGATTTATTAGAAGATCATCTTGTATATTGAAACATACCTAAATGAGTTTTTTATTTTATTTTTAAGACATCTAAATCCGTTACATTAGCAGATATGTATATTTGATACTGATTATGTATAATAAAATATATACAACGGAAGCAATAACTTCAGCTTGATAAACAAGCGTTTGGGTAAAAAAAATGATTATGGTTTAAGACATTTATTTTTCAATAACAGAATATAATTCACTTAGAAGGAGAAACACTAGGTTCTTAAGTAATTATTCTTATAGAACGAGTATAGGTAAGTCTTAATTTAATTAATTAATTCTTTCGTTCGGGTAATTGAACGACATTTGACTAATTCGGCTTACAGTTTTGACGGGACGGTTAGTGCAGTGCTCGAGCAATCTGCTACTTCCCGCATATCACGGGTTAGATCCCCGCACGGAACAAATGACATGGCCCATAGGTAGTTATTTCGGGTCTGGATATTTGTGTTTGTGGACGTATCCATGACACAGGACAAATTCCAAGTGTTTAGACAATATTTAATCAAAATATGTACCCTATATGTATAGGAATGTATTTGTTCTATATTCAGCTCAACTGTTCTACTCAAAAGACTATCAAGTAACACAGCACTATAACAAATGAAGACGAATCACTGAGCTGATGCGAAATAAATCCTTTGAGCCATTAATTTTACACACAGAAACAATTCTTCGTTATCTTCAACATTATTTATCCTCACACAATGCACAACTAGACGTAGTTACATTAGTCAATGACGAACAGTCTACACCTATCAATAAAAACTGCTTGCTTGTATAATTATCATGATGGCACGCAATGTCTCAGAACCGGTAGTGCAAAATCACGCCACCGAAGTAGGTGAGGGTCCTCTGGTAACTACCGAAATGACACTTAAACACATTAACGTATGGTAATGCCGGCCGCATAATTTCGTAACTGGTAACATTGCTTGGATTAAGGATAAGCTTCATTTGTACATACATTTGTCACCGTAAAATAAATAAATATTAAAAACGGCAAACCAATCTTAGACTTGTTAAAAATCTATTGTTTATTAAAATTTCGTTGACTAATATTTCGGTTTCGGCCAAAATTCCTGTTTTGGTCGGACACTGCTTTGCAGAATGCTGTGTCAGCCGAAACAGGACTTTCAGCCGAAACCGAACGCTACGCACGCATTACCACCATAAGATGAAAATGCAGATTTAATCACGATGTTCTCTTTCTTCGTTTGAGCATGTGATAAAAACGCACGTAGTCATTGGTACGTGCCTTGGGTTTGAACTCTAAACCTTTGGTTTCGCAGTCCACTGATCAGACCACTAGATCATCAAAGCTTTGCTTTACTTTATTTAATCATTTTGCTTTATTAAGTCGATCAAATGCATTCTTTTTTATTTCCATTTTTACGTACCATCATTATCTTCTAAACAAAGATTTTTGTGCTTCATAATCTAATAGAAATGTATAATAATAATAATCGATTAGTTCTAAAGTATAAAAAATGTACATTAATCTATTAGAGTTGTTTAGTACTAAGTAAGTTCTTTGCGTTTCTATGAAGTTGTAACTTATCCAATTAAAACTAGACGCGAATAATAAATCATGCGAGTAACGCTGTTCAATTAACAGAATCTTCGTAATTGTCAAACAATACTGCGGTGCCTATGGGGTCTCACGGATTGTTAATGGTTCTATTTGATACGACATCGTGGATGTCTGCCGCGAAGCAATGTAATTGCTTATTTATGTGATAAAAAAGTGCATGCAATAGTTCCCGTTATAATTGGAGCATCATCTGCTTCCTTGAACTTCCAAACTTAATAAACGTAATACGCAACGTTTAGTTTATAATCTCTTTTCTGTTACAATGACATCACATTACCCGTCATAATTGAATCATAATAAACAAATGCTCGTTGACATGTACTCATTTGTTTCGTAACTTCGACAATGAGATGGTGAGATTGGACGTCGCGCTTGCGTCCGGTCAACTCCAACTGCTGGCTGACGCAACCTCCATGGCCTTTGAATTCGGTATGCCATCCGCCAGACGGGTTTTGTACGGGATATGACCAATGTCGATAGTTGGGAAACGACATGTGAACATGCCAATAATGCTATTGAATGTTAGCATAGGCCTCGAAATTCTAGACAACTGTAAATCATTGGCACTGCAAACGAATCCAGTTACATTTTTAAGTAACACAAATTAACAGTAAATATTTACAATTCCAATTCAATTTCATTAAAATATTTAGGTCAGTAGAAATAACGCCTCATACACCATATTACAAGAAGATAAACGTTTTGTTCTATATTCATAATTCAGTCATCCCCTAAATCTTCGACTGAACTAAACACTGGACCTTATCAAATGGATACAGCTATGGTTGAACTTCAATCCAATATCCAGAAATATTTCTAGTTATACCAGATTTAACAGCAGTTGTTTTCTTTTTGTTACAGATCACGATGAAGCTTGAGCACTGAATGACGATGTGTAAGCTCAAGAAAACAGAACACGGCATCATATTGGAATGACACTGGTTTGTATTAACTACTCCTACGCATAATAACACTGAGCTTGTTGGTTTCAAGAATCAATATTGTATTTGACACCTAAATCATATGATATTGAGTCACTGTTTAGAGGCATGCTATAAGTAACTCATAAGTAAGGGTTTTTCTTAGTCCATTATCACAAATTGTAAAATAGAGACTCTTTTTTTAATAATTGGGAGCTCTTGGTCTTTGACTCTCAAGTCTCAAGGCTCTTCACCTTATTCTATTAACGTGGGACCAGCGTAGGATATGGCCTACAGCTACTCAACGTAGGATGACTTGGTTAAGGTCACGGGAAGTTTTTGGTAGCTGGCGCTCTGAAACCCGCCCATAGAAACATATGTGGAGGTTTTAACTAATATGATGATGATGACGATAAACTGCCTTGTTGTTCTAGTGGCCGTAAGCGCGATTGCTAGGCAAGAGTTCTTGGTCTCTATTCCCAGAACGAACAAAGTGTTATTAGGTTGACATGCTGTAGTTCTCCGTAGCAGCTTGGAGTTTGGGTTCGTACCCGTGTGATGACAATAGGCTCGCCCCCTATTACATGGGACCTAAAATATACCGGCTAAATGTGGATGTATAATAAGTAGACCTCTACCTAACCCTTCGGGGACAACAGTTGGCAATTTGGTATTAGTAATGAGGTATGTCATGATGATGATGGTTCTAAATTCTCCCAGCTACAACCTAAATGTAAACATTCAAAGTTTTACCTAGTAATTACATAATTACACACTGGAAAGGTCCAAATAATGTATTTGTATGTCAGGCACAATAGAGGCAGACAATGTCACAGTCGGCGCTAGGCCTCGGCGGGGAGCGGAGGTACTCGGTGCCGTCCAACCCGCTGATGCACGACCACCGGGGTATGCACTCCGAGGACCTACACGCGTGGTCTATATACAGGTAAACAGAACTTCTAATATAATGACACTAATATCTACATACTTTATCATTTCAATATGACTATTATTTGGTTTTGCACAACCAACCCCCCTATCTCTATCTCCTCATCCTCTTAAAGTTTCAAATATTCGTTGAGGTTTTCAACTATGAACTACCCACCAACGTGTTTAATCAGTGAGTAACCTTTCGCTTTTTTATATATTAGATTCTGTAACACATATCTATATAGAGGAGTAGACTGCAGATTGTGAAAAAATCATGAAGGACCTTAATAAATATTAATTATTTTTTCGTTTGTTTTAGGCAAAACCTGAACTCAGACTTCACGGACAGCGCATTGGGAAGTACAGACAAGAGTCCTCTACCATACGGCAACTTCCAGCTCAGAGACACTACCGTGCAGTCCATATTGTCACATCCCAGATATGGACCCAAGTGAGTTAATATTATTATCATAATACCCCAAATAAGAACTAAACACCGTGAACGGCTTTAATGATACTGGTGGCGGCACAAAGCACAGGCTTTAATTAATAAGTATGCGAACATTATGAAACAGTGCCATCTAGTTCCGAGCGAAGCATTTAGTAAAAGCACTTTAATTTACGTTTAATAGTGAGAATGTAAATCACAGCATCTGACAGCAATATAAAGGCTGTAATGCGCGTTGGTTGGCGCTAGGCCTCGGCGCTTTTCTCAAGCTAAAAGCTGACTACAAAATGATGTTGTGTTGCTTTCAATGGAAAAAAAAATACTTGACTCCGTGAAAGTCAGTTATAACTGACCCTCTAAAAGGTCAACCAATGAATGGTCAATTCTGTCCATAACGAATTCCTTGAAAGACTTATATAGGTATAGTCTACCAAACCAAGGATGGCATGGCCGAGTGATCCACCCAGTTTTTTTTTCCTTCACATACAATATACAATTCTAATTTGGTATGTGTTTCCTCTAATTTGACATTTAGCATGCAAGCCCAGGTAGCATAGCATACAGGTTTTCTTATGATGTTTCCCTTCACCATTTGAGCATGTGATAAGTACGCACATCATTTCGAATAGTCTGTGCTGCCTTGGGTTTGAAGTCGAGACCTTCACCATTCATTAGTCGCACCACTAGACTATCAAAGCTTCTCTCTCCTACATTATATTACTTTAGAAATCTTAACATATATACCTAATACACGCAAAGCTTTAAATTATTACAACGAATCACTGTTTGAAAGTGTCGTGTATTCATAGAGTATTTTTATGTTAATGAACATGCACTACCATTGTTTTGATTTTAACATTTAATTAAAAACATACAACATAAAAACTGATTGTAACACACAGTACCTACCAATGAACTTTATTACACAATTGACCTCGGCGTTAATGAAATTTATGTCACGGTGTTTACCTTGTTCTATAGTAAAGATTAACGTTTGGTCACCAGATCGGCCCTCGGATCCAATATGTACACGTACCTGAAGTTCGGGCTACCTCGGGTATTTCCGCCGAACCACAACGGGTCGCAGAGGTCTGGCACACCTAAACCGAAAACGTCCATTGGGAGTGGCATGAAACCGGTGCCCAGGTAAATGGTAACATGTATTTTTATATTAACACACGATTATGCATCGTACCTCGAGGTAATTGGGAACCTTATTATAGGATACGCAAGACCCTTTTGCTGTTTGTGTAGCTTTCAGAGTTTTCCAAAGATTAATAATTATAATTTCAAGTGAGACATAAAATCTTAGATTTACGAGGTTAAGTCGATGAGGCAGCGTTTGTTCTATAGTTTGACTTAGCGTGAAATGTATTCCAGCTGTCTTATTAACGCAGCATAAGAAACTACGACTCATAACATACAGTCAAGTATCACGCGTGTACCTATCCATGAAGGATTACGGGCAAACGTATACATATTTGTGTAGGCACATACTTACGATGTAACTCTTACAGTTCGCCAGTATGATTTAATTCTCACGTGATTTATTTATCTATTGGCTCAACAACAATTGTTGACACATATTATATTTAAGGGCATACACTATACATGCTATACAATATGAAGATGGGTGTCCCAATTTCTTATAAGTGGCACCATAGGCACCACATGCACTATAATTTAATAATACCTACCCCTATCGCATTTAAAGTTAAAAAACTGTAATAAGGCACGGGTCTATTGTTACTAACAATCCAATTTCAAAGATATTGAGAATTTCACAGGAAAACCTTTTCCTTGACCTGGGAATCAAAATCCCAATAGGTACCTCATGCTTGGCAGTCGCGCTTACTTACACCTAATGCAGTTCGGTTTAAAAATTACGACGCTTTTGACGAAACATTACTATCACTATCAACGTGACGTATTCTTGTGTGATTCATTTCAACAAAACTGCTTTCTCTTCAGAATTCAAAGACAAACTCGAGGTATGCGCGAAACGTCATCGGGGTACGACAGTTCGGACAACGAGACGACCACAAACTACAAGTACAGTCGGAAATACCGCTCTGACCCGGATTTTAGGATGCAGAACGTACATCCTTCATTGCAGGTACCTACTAGCTTTCTTCTAAAACATGTGAACGGAATAAAAACTGCTAAAACCTTTTCTAATGTCTCAACATTGATTTCAAACGTGATTACGATCGATGATTTTGAATAAGATTATATTATTGTAAAACTTATGAAATATCATTATGAGGATTGTTAATGCGTCTATTTAAATATAAAAGTATATTGAGATTTGGCTTTTTACAAAATATAAAACCCGTGGCCTCTACGCCAGTATTAAACTGTTTTGCACAATTCATTGCTATGTTTTGCATTGTACATTGGTATAGTTTTCATGTTGATATAAATCTAGCTAGAAATTTAACTAAAATTGCCAATTCTACATAAGAATATGTTTCACTGCCACATTTCCAGATGGGAAATAGGAGGGTATTCTGGGTATTCAATACTTGTAATATCATCGGCATCTTGACAATCAATAAATCTGCTAACCTACTTCCAGCCCAATACTGGTGTGCCAGTAGTCGCGATGCAGCAAGCTGGCATTCGTGGCGACGGCCAGTGGACGAACTCACGCCATAAGTCAGTGAGTGAGGCCAACCTACTGGGCATAGACGCTCGACCCCAACGCACACACTACAGCAATAGAAGAAATAGTGTTGCAGACTATGTGCCCGATGGGGATCAACAAAGGTACGAATTTATTTTATTAAAACCCTTTTTGGTAATCAAACAAATTACGATCCAATGCTAAAACAATCACGAGTCGATACATGATGAAGTGATGTTAAAGAACCACCAAACTATTGGAATTGCTCAAGGTACTTATTGTGGACAGCAAAACAAATGTAGCAATAAAAGCTGTAGATAGAACAATAGCACAAAATATTATTTACACGTATTTTCCTGCCGACTCATTCCTATTACTCTTTACATAAACCTAAACACTACTACTTACGTAAAAGACATAAGAGATGTTCTAATTGTCATTACCTATTGCAAGACATGAAGGAAATCATTTATTGGTTTTGTTTCAGCTACCTTATGTCACCTTCTCACCTGGGCGGTCGCATGTCGAAAGCCGGCAGCCACATGTCAGTCGCTCAGTCCAGAAAACATTCCACATTAAGACCGGGAGACCACCTAGATGGATACACACATTCGGCTTATATTTATCCTAATTATTATGTAAGTATTATTTTTCCTTGAAATATTGCTGTTTATAATAAAGTAGTTCAACCCAAGCCAAGTTTGTTAGAAGTCAATAATTTGGCAAACAGTCTAACGGCCTACCTAAATGGCAAATAATAAGCAGCCAGTAGACTCTTACCAGTCAAAATTGTATTCCGCAAAACCACCATGGCAATGAGATAGACCTTCAATGGATTTTTCGCATCATTTTCGCCGTTTTTAGGGACGTTCAAAAGAACCAATTTTTGGCCTATTTTGATAAAGGATATTTTGAGTTTGACTTTTCAATCCCCTATCCTGTAATGTCTTTTTGCAGGTTAACAGTTTAGAAATAACCGCACCAGAGAACAAGTCAACGCTGTTGGTATCTGGACTCAGCTTCGAAGTGAAATCGGGAGAGATATTGGCGGTCCTTGCAACCTCTCACCATGAAGCTACTGGCCTACTCGATGTATTAGCTGGCATGCGAAAGGTATGCTATAGGATTATTAAGAAAGCGTACATAAAATTTGCAACTTCAAATTCTCAGAGGAAACGTCGTTGCGCATGATTTGCACGACTTTTCATCAGTTATGGTTGTTTTAACGTCTGTCACTATAACTCATTTACGATACCCTATTCCGCAAACGTTTTTGCAAATACAACTTATGTTATTGTTTTGTTCCAGAAACTAACAGGAGATATAGTCCTGAACGGGCAGCCGGTCGCCTCCTCCACTCTTCGGAAGGTGGCCGCCTACGTTCGTAAAGACACGGCACTATGTCCAGCCATGACGGTAGAACACACCCTACGGTTCCACGCTGCGTTGAGAAGACCACGGAACAACGGACAAGTTAAGATGGACGATAGAGACCGGGTAAGTAGGTCGTTGCTTATCCTCTGTTTTGTAACAGAACATTTTAAAGGGTTTTATATCTTAGGTTGTTTTAGTATTTCGTTCAGGACGAGACCAAACCGTATAAGTACAGGCATCGCATTACTTAGCCAAGGATTCTATTTTATTTTAAAAGGGTTGAGGTAATAATAGGCCATTTTTAAAACTACGTACGTAGATGTTAAATGTTAAGCTCAGGGGTAACTTAAGAAAACGCAAGTAAGAGGACGAGAAAAGCGTTAAGATAATTTTATCTTATATATAATTTATTCATCACAATAGCTTTATTTACTGACATTAATTACGTCTATATATGTATAAATACAATTTTTATAATACAGCCTTTTACTCAATCTCCTGTAATTTCAGATAAACCTCCTAATAGAAGAACTTGGACTAGAGCAAGTCCGGGATACCAATGTAAGTCGATTGACTCGTTCTGAGATCCGTCGGCTCAATGTCGCGTGCCAGCTTCTCCTGGACATGGCTGTTCTAATCCTGGACCAGCCCACGAAGGAGATGGACATATTCGACACGTTCTTCTTGGTAGAATACCTGAGGAACTGGGCCAGTACGGGAAGAGTCGTCATCATGTCGCTACATCCGCCGACTTACGAGATTTTTGCTATGCTTACTAAGGTGTGTTGCTAGTGGATTTAAATATGTATAAATTCGCTCGATCAATTCGCACCATCAATTGTATGCAGGTCGAAACGGATATATTTACATGTCACTGGAGTGAATTCGCAAAAGTACTATTGTTTAAACTGTGTTACAGATAATTTTATGGTATTTTATGTTTTAGCTTTAATTTTGGGTGTGTGACTAAACTATCGCATTAGGCAAGACCTGTAATGGTAGTTTTAAGGCATTTAAATAAATAAATAAATATTTTTTATCTTAACCAGTTCAAATTGCACTAGACTGTGAGTCTTCTAATATATTAATAGCATTTTATTTTTTGATCAATATTGTTTTGCTATTGAAATATGTAATTTGGGACGGTCTTATTTTTTAATTTTCTGGTCTTATTCCAGGTGGTGTTAATATCTGCTGGTAGAACGATGTTCAGCGGGTACAGAAGGGATATGTTGCCATATTTTGCCTCAATCGATTATCCCTGCCCAGCTTTCAAGAACCCCTCAGATTATTATTGTGAGTAAAACATATTTTATATAAATAGCTTCTTTGTGTATTCCAGTCAGTTTATGGTATATTGTCTGTGAGATAACTTTTTTGGTGGCTTAATGAATCAATGCGAGAGCAATGCATCTTGCCACAGATCAGACATGGGAAGTTTGTGGTGGTTGGTGGTTAGACTTTAGGTATTAGGTTAGTCTTTAGATATAGGCTTTGAGCTAGTCTTCATCGCAATACTTTCGGCAGTTCTTTTGTTTTTCTCTCAAGATTCTTCCAAATACGGTGATCGATTTTAAGTATATCAGGCTGCTTATTTTTAAAGTCACTGTATACTAACAAGCTAATTGGTTCGGTCACACATGGATCGGTCAATAGTTGCATATATACCAATTATTTTGTGAGACTGTAGGTACATACATATTTCACACTTTAGTTGAATTTAAAAAATATTTGTTATTATGATTGATTTCGTAATGCGATTGGCGACAGTGGACCTGGTGACGCTGGACGACTTGTCGGCGGCGGCGATGCTGGAGTCGTCGGGGCGCATCGCGGCGCTGGCGGGCGTGTTCGCGGGCGCGCACGCGGCGCCCGAGCCGCCGCCCGGCGTGCCGCTGCCGGCGCCGCGCGCGCGCGCACACGCCCTCGCGCAGGCCGCCGCGCTCCTCGAGTAAGCGCGCCATGCCACTACCCCGTAACCCGTAACAACCCGTACAACTAAGTCTGAATCGTTAAACTCTACATTTTGTAAATTAATTGAAGTTGAAGTATGACGGAGAAACTCAAAATGAGGGTTTTATTTTGAGTTTCTCCAACTGACCCGTAGTCTGATTTTTGATGGAATGGAGCCAAAAATATGACAGCATTAGCATAGGGTCGAAATTAAAACACGGTCAGTCCCTGAGATTGCGACCAAACGGGACTCCTTTTGGTGTCTACTGTACGGGATGCTGCTTGCGTCGTACACTTACCTTGTTTGTCTGCTTGAAATGATAGTCACTGATAACTAGATAATCCACTTTATTGATAGATCACTAAAGTAAGTTACTGAGATGATAGAATGATGATGAATGAATACGATTGATAACTAATATTATAATTGCACTGTAAATTGAGTACACGTATTGAACGTTGATCGTGAACTGTCGCGTAATGACCTAATTAACGCGAGGCGAGGTAAAAGTGCCGACAATGCGTTGTACGATTGACTCGTACATCTACTATACACAACATAAGCCTCCCAGGATGTTTAAAAAGCTTGGGTATTGCATATAGGTATAATTTCTTCTTCTTTTTACTTTCCAGGAAGAGCCTGTTATTTACGCAGTCGACGACGGTGTCCAATGTGATATCACGAATTTTACTGGCTGCTATAATGTCACTCATCACTGGTACTGTTTTCTGGGACTTGCCAGCTACTGATCCTAAGGTAAAATCTTTTATAATTTATCATGCATTTCGAGTTAAGTCATCTTGTACCTACTTCTATAAATAGGTGTCTATTACTAATTGAACCAATAGTGTTAAAGAAGTGCCTTCCTACTAAAAATCTTTCTTCCTTCCAAAAAGTCTACACTGAAGTTTTCCGTACATTCTCATTATCGAAATCTCTTTTCGAAAAGGCATCAAATAACATTATTTTATGGATAGACATTTTTTTTAATTAGGTCATAAGTAGGTAGGTACTCAATAAATCTGTATGTCTGTACTAAAGAGATACTCGATGGTCTGTACTTATATACAGAATATGATTATTTTTCGACAGCTCACACAAAACGACCGGATAGGCTTCCATTACACGGTGATGTGCTTCACGGTGTGGCCGATCCTGCTGTGGCTGAGCGCGCGGGAGGCCAGCTCCATGCGCCACCACGTCGAGAGAGACATCGCCGTGGGACTCTACTCCAGAACCGTGTTCATATTGTTTGACGTAAGTGTCACGCGCATTGATGTATATAGAGGGGGGGGGGGGGGCACTCCAGTATGAGTTGGTTGATGGTTGAGAATGCTGAATGAGTGGGGTTCCCACATCGATCAGAATCAGTGTCTTAGCCAGGTGATCAAGAGTTGGTTTTGGGGCATAAAAAAACTAACGGTCATCCCGATCTTAAAGTTGAACCTTGACGGAAATTTAAACTGTAATATTTTCGGTAATTTAAGTGGGATGAACTGTTTTTTAGCTCCAGCGCCCACGATCATTCAGCAAGGGGGCCGAGCCTCCCCTGAAAAAACTATCTAGATAGATACGCCAATGGTCTCGGGTCCTTGACTAGATCGTAACGGTCTCTTCAAACTTTATATTTCGTAACATCTTCACAAAATAGATATACAAATAAATTTTGGTTACAGCAATTCCTTGAGGTATGGTCAGCGTGTATAACATGGCTGGCGTACCTAGTGCCCAGCTACGCCATGAGCGGACTGTACGCGCAGTCGCCCGCCTCCTTCGACGGGTTTTATTTATACTTAGGTAAGTACATTTGTCATACTCAAAGGCGTAGTGATGCAGATGCTAGGGGGCCATGACACCGAGCGGCAAATTTAGGGATGTTTTTTTCTTGCAGTAGGTAATAAACTGAATAGGGGGCGGCAGATTTCTGGTCTGGACGGCGAAAACCCACGCTACGAAACTGAGCTATATATTTAGACTGCACGATGAGCTATTTAAATTAATGACAAGAAAGCTAACCATATTATAAGTACTTAGTTATTATTATTGTGCGTGATTATTAAATCTTGTTGGAATACTGTATTCATGAATAAAAATCCATGAATCTCAATAGTTACCGACAAACATCGGAACTTACATTAATTGAACTTTGCCTAACGGTTTAGGGATGGCGGTATCATGTTATATAATGCCATATTCGTTTCAGGTTATATGGTGCTTTATTTAATAAGTATACAAATGTTATGTCGAGCGACGATATTCATTGTGCCAATGGAGAAGACCGCTGCGGTTATATCGGGCTGCTGTCTCCTGCTTAGCACCCTAGTTAACGGCGTGATGCTACACGGCCAGGACTTACCCGAGTACGTGAGGTGGCTGCAGTACGTGTCGCCCTCTAGGTGGATGTTGCCGGAACTACTGAGCAGGGAACTCAGCGAAGTGGCGTTGAGGAGCAGTATTAGTAAAGATATCAGGTGTCCTAATAAACCGGTAAGATATTTTGCAACATTTTTTGGGGTACCCATAGGTATATAAAACCCCACTCTACTTAATCTTTTGCCACTTACCTACTTCCAGTCTTCAAAATACTCGAGAAACTATAATAATCTTAGTATAAACCAGTCCACCTTAATCAGGAGGTCGAATACAGACATAGGTATATATAAAACGTTTTAATTTTTGTCTCACTTACAACTTCTTCCAAGCTCTAATACGCTTAGGATTGTTGAGCGGATACTAACAACTTAACTCCTTTCTTTCAGAGACCACACCAAGACATCATCGTTCAGGTAGTGTGCCCTCCTCCCAACGGGACGCAAGTACTCTCCAACTACGAGTACCTCCGGTCCAATCACCTCTGGGAGTGGAAAGAGGAAACCTTCCTCGTTTCTCTAGCTATATTCTACGCAGTATTCGCGCTTGTTGGTCTAATAGCTTTTGTTGCCGACTGTACCAAGTACATGAAAAGGAAAGATCGCGCGTCTAGAAAGGGACACAAGATTAGTGTTAATACCCCTTGAGTAAGTCGTGGTGTCGGAAAAAAATATAAACCCACTTGAAATAGGTGCCAGATTGAGTAATAAACCAATGAAAACGTGGGAATTAAACATCGCAGAGGGTTTTGGGCAAAAGTGATCAGTGCAATCATGGCATGAAAAGTATGGTATATTTTTTGAAATTATAAAATATTTGACGTTTTTAAACTCAAGAAAATCAAATACTATTTTTTATCGGAGTAGAATGAAGTAATTGTATTAATTTTGTAAAAAAAAGCTATAGTTCGATTCTAATAATTTTAACTCCTACAGAAACCATGCATAGATTTTTAAGTAAGTAATTATTATAGTAGGTACTTATAAATTGCAACAATTATTGCTCAAACTTAGGGCGATTATTAGCTAAATAATACTTGAATGATTATGGTAAGGAATATAAAGTCGAACAATGTACAAAAGTATGAATTGTCATAATAAAATTAAATAATTAGGAATGTATTCAACTATTCAGTTGGATAAATAAAGGCTGACACTTGGTCTTCCGTCCACATAGGTATGTTTAAGGAATTAATTAGTGTGTTTGTTCTACAGTGAATATATTTTTAGTTAGGACTAGTGGGGTGAATAGGGCTTAAGTGGACACGAGCAATTTGTGAATATTTACACATTATTACATGAACCTATTATTTTATATAGAGTTGAGATCAAAACCTTACTTCTTATCTAAGAGCGTAATCCTTTACTTCGGCTTTGTGGTAAGGCATAGCCTGTGTAATATAACACGCAAACCATCATGTACCTTCTATTCATCCCATTACACAATACTAGAGATCGCTCATAAATAACATTTCATTATAGAAATGTAATTTCTCTAAATCTTTTATATATTCGCTTTAATTTGTAACCGCTTTCTCTTCTCTACCTCTATACTAGTAGAAAAGTAAAATAAGCGAATAGATAGTAACTGTCAATTCCAATTTACTTGTTATATTTCTAATACGACATTCATGCATTTTCGCCACAATGTTTCAAATATATTGCGTGCCTTGTATATATACATAACTAGATATAAATTCTGCATATTAAATGAGTTCCAAACACAAAGCGAATCGTGCATTTTATGTATTTGAAAATGTTCATAAAGAATGTTAGTAATTGATAGCCTTACCCACTGATACATGTTACCCCAATTCACTCCAATAGGACATTTAAAAAAATACTTGTTGTGTTCATATACAAATCGTGTGAAATAATGTAGGTAGATAGATTAATAATTCTTATAATTCATTAGATAAGATCATTTTCGTAAACTTTATTTTCATAGAGGTCTTACAGTTAGATCTTCTGTCAATTAGATTTTAAAGTGAAGCCATATCACTTAATTTTAATGATTATTCTTAAGTTACCTTAGCGTCAACTATATATAATGTAATAATAAAAAATAGCAATTTAATTATTTTATTAGTTTTATTTAATGATCCTCTATTTCATCAACATCAATGATTTAAATAAATAACAATGATTTTATTATATAAAGAAAATAAATTATTATAATTGAACATCTTGTAATTGTAACAATACTTATACAAAACTTGATATTTTCTGTACAATAAATTCATATAATATAACTATAAATACGCAACGTTTTTTTAAGTGACATTATTCTTGTGTACAGTTAAAAACTAAAGATTAAGACGAATTGGTGGGAAAGTTTAACAAAATAAGAAACACTCATTAGGTAAGAGCTTCAATGATTATTAGTTTACATAATAATATTAATACACGTGCACATTTATTTCGCGTTGCCCCTATAAGCTACGATTACACTGGTCAACATGACTTTTTGCCGCTCATCGAATTCTAGTTTTTCGGTATCTTTTATGTATAATATTAACAGGAAAATAATAAAACAAAAATCTATGACATCGAAATATCTAAATATTTATATTTTGGGAAATACAAAATTAGAAAACTGTAAATATGATTTCTAAACTATAAGAGGATTATAATGTCTTGGGATGTAATATGTAGACTTTTCTAATGTAAATGAAAATGATAATCGAGAATGCTCGCAGATTTTTGCTCGACATTAAAACGAGATTATCAATCTTACAATCATAAGAGACGAGCAAAACGAATGAAAAAAATTTCAAAATTTTTTTTTTGTTTATTTACTATTATTATTTACCTTGAAAACTTATATTATTACTTATGTAGGTACCTATTTCTTTGAAAGTGGGCGTTTAATTTTTTTTATAGATGTACTTGTAACTAATCTCATGGCAAGGCGTGGAAAAATACAAGTTACAAACTGCGGCAAAAAAACATTTTCTTTTGTTGACCAGTGTTATTGTTACCTAATAAAATATTAATTTTACTAATGTTTTAATTCTGGACGAGGTAAATATATCATTAAGTGTTATATCATTGCAACATGATCCTGCATTCGACATTCTATTCACCTTTATTTTTCATATGAAACAGTTCATGATACCTCTTACAAATTTCGCATACACATGGAGATATGTTTGTTTTTCCACATTTCTTTTTAGGTTTTTCCTTGTGAGTGGTGTGTGTTTTCTTGTCGTAGTCTATGTAATGGCTTTCTAGGATAGTCTTAGGACTTCTTTCATCGTCGGTGAAGCTTGAATATTCCTTTTCTATACTGTCAATTGATCTAGAAATACAAAAGTCGAAAATTACTTAATAAGTTGTGATACTATCTTTCAAACACCACGTAAATGTATTGGCGTTCCATGCAGGCTAAAGTTTTTTTTCCGTCCACAGAATAACAAAATAAGGATTCCAGTTCTTATTAATGTAGGTCCACCCTTTTTGTTTTCGTTTACTTCGATCGACTTTCGATTGTCACGTATATATGACAAGGGCATTCAATAATATACTACTTCAATTCAAATGTTGTACTACATAATAAAACTTATTTGTTTTCGAAATTTCTATAGATATAATACCACTAAATTTTATGACAATACAACAATAATGATCCAACAGAGCGATACAACTATCAAATAGCCAAAACTACGAAGCACAAAAGTTTATCTACGGTAGTGCTTGAAAGTATAACCTAATTTTCAAATTATAGGGATGAATGTCGCCAAAAACATGAAATTATCGATAACAATAGAGCTTTTAGGCTACGACTGTACAAATTCACAAGGTTAATTTTACTCAATCTAATCATTTTTCAAGGTAGATTTATTTCGTCGACTTTCATCTAAATAATGCGAGATTACACAACTGATATATCTACTAAGTTAGATTCTAATAGTCCAGCACTATAGACCAACTATCACCTCTTAGTATCATCATCGGTATCGTTACAAACGCTTGTGTATCCGTTCGCTTTCCACGCGTCTGATTGCGTCTGTACATTGTATACGCAGAACTCGCGACAGTGATGCATGCGGCGTGGGGCGGCCCGCCGCGGCGTCCGCGGCACGCATGACTTGTGTCCCACGGGCGGCGCGTAAGGACTACGGGAGGGTCAGGGTAACGGTAAGGGTCTTACTAACTTCATATTTATCATGGCTGACTAGTCACATGCTCGAAAGCTCGATTCTAACATAGACGAGAAAGGGATAATAACAATGAATAATAACTTACATGGGACAGACGCATTCTACGGGCTTGGGTGTCAAGCTGCAACATGACCTCGAGCCGGTCGACCCTGACCGTGACCTTGAACTCGACATCTTACTGTGTTTAATACACTTATTCCTAGAGATCACAATTTAATCAGTTATAACAAAAGACACAACTTAGACTTAACTTAGTAAACGAAGACAATGATGAGCCGAAGTAAGATTATAAGGATACCATACTTTATGGAATTTTCTTTTCCATCTTACAATATTAATAAGTTAAAATAACCATGTTGGCGGGAAAATTACGAAATCTAATATCAAAAATCTCATGAAGGCAACATTTTCAAGGTAAATAGTTTACAGGTAGGAAACATACATTTGTGTGTCTGTTTCTAAGCATTGAAGTTCCTAATTTATTATTTTTGTTGTAAGGTACTATGGCAAGTCGTCTGTCCTATGATACGATAAATCTGTTTAAATTGTTATACTTAATAGCAGAACTATAAGTATATAGTTAATACTCGAGGTAAATTTCTTACTTGACTCACCTATGGTACCTTGCTGAATGGCAGACCTGTTTTTGTCTTTTAGGATCTTCACGGTGTGAACAGTGGCAAGTTCTGATTTTGAGCGCAGAGCTTACGCTACTCGGCTGGTTCCATACCTCATCTATGCGAACCTTCGTTGCTATCTCGATTTTTGGAGACAGAATACCCTGGAAATGAATGTCACTGTATAAATATATTACATATAAAACAGCAATTGTGTATCTAAATAAATAATAGGTAAATTCAACGTTGTAATGAATTTCTTTTATGTTTTATACTACTTTTATTTTGTATGGGCGATTCTGTTTCCACTTACACAAAAATAATGGTAGAATTTATAAACTGGAATTAAAACTCAAATGCTTTTATATCCCACTAGCTGACCCAGCAAACGCTATTTTGCCACATTATAGGGTTTGGTGGTGTGAAAATTTAGGGTTAGAAATGTTTTATCTTTTTACAAAAATTGTGATAAATGAAGAACCGCTCGACCAATTTTGTGCAAACTTCAAATAAACCATCTACTAAACAGTCCGAACAAAGCCTAAACATTTGGTTTGGATACATAATATTAATAATCATAAATAATAATACGTTGTTGAGTTATAAAATTTCAACGAAAAGTGGCATTGATTTGTAGAATTAAAAGAAAAAAAAACAAATATTCTGAATAAAAAAATGATTACAGGGAAGTCTTTAGACCTCCTCATGAGCAGATCTACTCCATCACTGGAGCACATATTGGGCGGGAACAGGACATCATTCAAGGCACCTAGGTACTGCGCCAGGATCACACATTCATCAGATGCACAGTCATCACACCATTGGACCAGCTCACAGTATATCGTTTCATCTTCTGCAAATAAAGATTCATCATCATCATCACATCAACCGTTAGACATCCACTGAGGCCTATGTCCAGAGGTCTCCCCCAAGGATCGCCACGACAACCGGTCATGCGCCGCCTACATCCAGCGGATTCCAGCGACCTTCACCAGGTCGTCAGTCCACCATGCCGGGGGCCTGCCCACTCTGCGTTTTCTAGTACAAGGTCGCCACTCTAGAACCTTCAAGCCCTCCTCCAACCTCAGATCTCCTCATTTCTGATTCGATCACATAGTGATCACCATCGCTCTATGAGTGACAGTGAGCTTCCTTATAAGACCTATTGTAAGTGGCCATGTTTCGGTGCCATAAGTCATCACTGGCACACTGGTCAAAGACTTTTGTTTTGAGACACTGTGATATTTGGAACGAAACACTTAATTATAAAATAAATGTTCATAGCAACTAAAACTCTTAATTGTAATCATTTTAAATAGAAGTTTAAAGTAGTAATTTCTCACAAATGCAGATTTCCTGATGTTTTCGTTCATAAAATACACATATTAGTTCTAAACGTAATTTGGTGCATGTCTGGAGATTAAGTGGAGTTAAGTGGAGTTTGTTTAAATTTTTATTATTGTCCACCATATATGTGGACATATTTGTGTTATAGGTGACACTTTAGCTTGTCACATATACATGACAATGGCATTGAAAAAGTTAACTATAATATTTTTTGCTTGTAACCTCATGCCAAAACTCACATTCTTTTGTGCATGCAACATGTTTAAAAGATATGTACTGTTACTTCTTCACATATTAATAATTTCAACTTACTCAACAAACAGCAAATGTTATTGAGAGCACAAGACTCCTGAAATCTCTTCCGGAAGTAGAAAATATCTTTGAACATGAGGGGGAATATGGGGGGCAGCAAACATGTCTGGTAGCTGGTGCCCAGAGCCAGCACTGTGAGAGACACGCGCCCATCTTGACACAGCCACACACCCGGACATGATACCTGAGAAATGAGTCCAAAAGAAAAAGGTTTTAATTTGTCTGAGAGTTAGTATTAATAATAGGTAAGTCTTGAAGAAGAGAGTAGTTACAACTAACTTATAAGTTGAAAAGCAGTTGAAGTGTTGCATGTATTATGTACCTAAATATTTTTATATTGTTTAAAATGATTAAGACTCATCTTAATTTGTACACTAAGTTTGGGATAAATTTGATACAAAAATTGTTGTATGCACATATATGAACATATGTAAATGACGTAGCATGACTATAATAGCAACCATAATCTATCATCCATTTACAACCTTGTAATTATGATAAAAAGTAACTTACCCTCTGTATATCTATTTCCACTGTTAACTCGATAATTTTTGGCATGTTGCAGCATCACATTGCCGAATAGCTTGCTCTCAGTAAGCTTTCATGCCTAAACACATAATTTTCTATCATGTTCATGTCTTCATTCGTAAAATTTCTCATCAAGGAAAGCCAATATTTACATTAATTTAAACTTGATGACATAATTATTAAAGGTATATGCAGCATGTTTTCTAGATATTATTTTATTTAAGATATAATTTTCAATAACGATCGACTACAAAAATAAAACAAAAATTACCCTAATAAACAAATAAAAAGTTTAGTTTTACTTTGCTCGTTGCCATGGCAATTGACAATAACATCACTACATGCGTTGTCAAACTTGTCAAAATCTATACAAAGAGGTAATCGGTTTTGAAGAATGGTAAAGGTTCAGAAATAATAACGTAACGTGAAAAGAATTCATAATAAACTTAATAGAAATAATAACTTAATCAGTATTTTATTAAACTTAAAAATGTATGATGAAATAAAAAATAACTTAAGATCAATATACTTATGAAATACTGTACCTACCTTTAATTGTATCCTCTACTATGTATGTACTTACTTTTTTATTGTGCCAATAAATAAATATTATGTTTTTCTTAAATCTATTTGAAATCTCAGCAGAGCTGGAGAGTGCGACGAGCCTATCACGGGTTTCCGATAGTTATATTAGTCTAGGTTTACACCAAGTGGGTTTGGTTCGTTTCCTACTGAAGGTATTTGTCAGGAATCGCCTTATTATGGAACATGTGTCAATTATTTTTTGAGTGAAATATATGTTAATTTGTGAGATCTGGTTCCAATGTCAGCAATTTTATTCAGAACACTCTTCTGCTAGAAAATTAAGTTTTCCTTCTTTCTTCTCCATGGCGCTTTCGACATTGGCAGAATGGTCGACATCGGCATAGTTTGCCATTATAAAAATTGAATTGAATTGAGATCTAGTTCTTATAATGATCTGTGTAGTGATTTAGGGACGAGTCCTGTAGATGATAATATGATTGTTACAATTTTAACGGCATTCTATTGCCACATTTGTTGTTTTTCATCAGTTAGATGGTATATACTTTTGTATTTACTCGGTGCATTTTGTTTCTTAAGTTTTCTGAAATAAGAACGGATATATCTAATAATATCTGGTCTATTGTCATTATTATTATTTTTAAAAATAATAAAAGATCGACTATTTCAATGTTAAGGATATGTGCTCCGTCGCACGTCGTCCAGAATGTGCACATGGTACGAGTGGGCCATATTCTACCGACAGTGACGTGTCGCCGCTGTCGCGTCGCGACGCGGGAGACCTCCTGCCACCTGGCCGCGCAAGTAAGAACAAAATGAAGAATGCAGACAAGGAGAGCCAACCCCTGAAGATAATATAAGTTATAGGAAAGAAGAAGAATAAAAATTAATGTAAAAATATGTCAATTACCTATTACTTCTAACTTAGGTCAGGTGCGAAGTACTCGTAACCGGCGCGCATGCATGACAAAATCTATGAATGTGGACGAGGCAAAACTGGTATGCAACGATCGTAGTGCGTGGCATTTTGCCTACCCCCATGGGAAAAGGCCTGACTGTATGTATACATATAATACAGATTTCTAACTTTTTCCATGGAAAGCAAAAACAAAAACCACTATAAATCATCATCACATCAACCGTTAGACGTCCACTACTGGACATAGGACTCCCCCAAAGATTGCCATGACGACCGGTCATGCGTCGCCCGCATCCAGCGGATTCCAGCGACCTTCGCTAGGTCATCAGTCCGCCTTGCCGGGGGCCTGCCCACGTTGCGTATTCCGGTACGTGGTCGCCACTCTAGAACCTTCAAGCCCCATCGGCCGTTTGCTCTTGGAGCGATGTGCCCTGTCCCCTGCCACTTGAGTTTGGTGTTTCTTCGGGCTATGTCAGCGACCCGAACATATAAATCATACTTTACTTAATCTGTGGTATGAAAATAAAAACGCAAATTTCAACTCTATTCTGACAAGTTGATGTCATTGTCAATGCCAAAATCAATTTCGCGCGGCCTTGACATTGTTTAACTGCTGCATGTGTTCAATATTACATACTAATATCATAATTATTTATACGAAATAGCATTTTTATAAAATTATGACTAAAGTACCATCAGTTATTCATTGGTTCCGTTTAGATCTACGAGTTCACGACAACCTTGCTCTACGTAATGCTATAAATGAAGTAAGTCTAGTATATAATAGTAGTCGATGAAGTAAGTTTTTGTGTTGCAGGTATATTAATGCCGTAATACGTATTTGAATAATTTCTCAAGTATGAAACTTTATTCCATTACGAATGACTGTATCAATATAATTGCAATAGTAAGTAGTAATATACTACAACTTTCATATATTAATTATAATACAATAGGTTATCACCTCTCTCCTACCTACACATTACATTCTATTTAGACTTTAAATTAAAAAATAACCCTGTACTCATTTTTATTCATTGATTATAGGCAGAAAATCGAAAGCACCATCTAAAGCTAGTCTATTTCATAGATCCTGACATTAAAAATAAAATTGGAGTAAACAGACTAAGGTTTCTCATACAAAGTTTGCAAGATTTGGAATTGAATCTAAAGAAACTGAATACTCGCCTGTATGTGATTAAGGGGAATGCTATTGAAGAGCTACCAAAACTATTTGATAAATGGCAAGTGAAATATTTGACATGCCAAGTTGATATTGATCCAATCTATGTAAAACAAGATGAAGTAATTGATAAGATAGCAGAAAAGAATGATATTTTCATTGTCCGTCGGGTTCAACATACTGTCTATGATGTTCACAGTGTCTTGAAAAAGAACAATGGCAGTGTTCCCTTGACATACCAAAAATTTCTTTCTCTGGTACAAGATGTGCAAGTAAAAGAATGTATTGAAATCAATAAAGGGATTTCAGATTGTTGTAAAGCACCAGATGCAAATGATAAAAAGTATGATGTTCCAAGTTTTGAGGAAATAGAGCTTGATGAGTCTACTTTGGAGCCTTGCAAATACCCTGGAGGAGAAACTGAGGGGCTAAAAAGATTGCAGATGTATATGGGCCGAAGACAATGGGTGTGCAAATTTGAAAAGCCAAATTCATCTCCTAACAGCTTAGAACCAAGCACTACAGTTTTGAGCCCATACATCAGCCATGGATGTTTATCAGCAAAACTTTTTTATCACAAGCTCAAAGAGGCTTTAAGTGGTATGCCTCATTCAGAACCACCTGTGTCTCTATTAGGGCAGTTAATGTGGAGAGAATTCTACTACACAGCTGGAGCAGGCACTGAAAATTTTGATAAGATGGTTGGGAATCCTGTCTGCACACAAATACCATGGGGTAAAAATGAAGAGCATCTAAAAGCCTGGGCTGAAGGAAGAACAGGATACCCATTTGTAGATGCTATCATGCGTCAGCTAAAGCAAGAAGGTTGGATACATCATTTGGCTCGCCATATGGTTGCCTGTTTCCTTACCAGAGGAGACTTATGGATATCTTGGGAGGAAGGTGCTAAAGTCTTTGAAGATTACTTGTTGGATTATGACTGGTCTTTAAATGCTGGTAATTGGATGTGGCTATCAGCATCAGCATTCTTTTATAAGTACTTCAGAGTCTACAGTCCTGTAGCATTTGGCAAGAAAACTGATAAAGAAGGTCTATATATAAGGAAGTATGTACCAGAATTGAAGAAATATCCTACAGCTTTTATATATGAGCCCTGGAAGGCACCAAAAAATGTTCAGACTACAGCTGGATGTATTATTGGGCAGGGTTACCCTAAAAGATTAGTTGATCACGATCAAGTACGCAAGGACAACTGTCAAAAAATGAATGTTGCATATAAGTTGAATAAAGAGAGAAAGGCTTTAAAAAGGCCACATCCATAGCCCTTTACAATTATAAGATTGTTTAATGGGCACCTCTTAAAAATGATATGAAGAATATATAAACTACCTCAAATTGTTATGCTATTAAGATATTTTTAATCTGTATTACAATATTTATAATGAATATTAATTTGTTTTATTTTCTGGTTACTGCAGTAGACACATGTTGCTAAAAAGCCAGTTAACTAGTTAACAGTTAAGTCTGAGGGACTAAAATATAAGTACTTCTAATATTTTGTATAATAGTATATTTTTACGTCAACATATTATGGCCAAGACGAACGGTCTTGCGCGGTTTGCGCCACCTGTATCCAGCGACCGTGACCAGGTTGTCGGTTCACCTAGCTAGGGGCTTACCATGGTCCTACCCTTGGTGTCTCTATCAAATATTTTCACGGACCACCCGGCCCCCCCTCTAGGTACGTCCATGCTTTTAAGTATATAATTACACTACAATATTCTTATCCAACTATTTGTATATTCATTTTATCCTTTTTATTGTCATACCTACTTGGTAATCAATCATGGCATGCGATAACTACTTTTTATTAGATTCTTTATAACAGTTTATTGGTATTATTTTAATCCCAACGGAGGTTGTGATTCCTTTGCAGTTCTTACTAGTTTTATTTCAAAATTTTCACATTGCTCACATTTTTTATTTTTTATACATATTACTTAATAAGTAATTAATAATTATTTGAAAGGTATAATAAAATCTAATAATACGAAGAAGTCTTCTAATTTAGCTGATATAATTAATGCAGTGACCATATTACTGTGAATCCAATAGCGAGCAGATAAAATAGGACTGTTTTACATTAAAATAAAACAGTTATTATGTGCCGAAAGAAAGACACAGCGTTTATGTGAAGAAGCTGTCTATGATCTTGCCATCAAGGAGCATATTTAGTTAAAAACATACCTGTTTGTCTCTGTTTTTCTGAAGTTACCATGAATTCCATCCGGCAGGGGCGCTGCGTCCTTCCCGCGCGTCCGTTGATTCACTTCATAGTGTCTTCACTCACCAGCAAGGCCCTTGCTCTAACGCTGTGTCTTTCTTTCGGCACATAATAACTGTTTTATTTTAATGTAAAACAGTCCTATTATATGCCTAGTCGAAAGACACAGCGTTTATGTGAAGACTTGTTTGATATCTGCTGGTGATGGTAACTGCAAACGCTATGTGAATTGGATATAAATGTATAAAATACCAAGAATTGTTTCTCATAGATTAAACATTTATTCTTATTAATAATCAATTATTATTTTTTCTAACATTATATAACAAAATATAAGTAAGAATTATAAACGACTCATTTATATAGTTACTATATTATTATGTAGTATGGTTATCTACTACTACAATAAACAAAATGTTATTAATTAAGATATTATAATAATTTGGCACTCAGTCTCATGATCATTAACAATCAATATTATAAAAAGGGTGCATCACAGTAGATGCTAATTAAGATCAATTCTATATTTGTAATTATCAATTAAAATATAAACTCTAGACACTTGAGAAATTTGATCTAAGTAAATCCTCATTCTTATCTTTCTGAATGATTTCCCTGCAATGAAATAAAATCTAAAAGTTTTGTCACTTTTCCAATTGCCTGTTTTTATTCTTTCTTCAATTACAATGTACATTTTTCCACCAGCCTTTGAATGCTACTGCAGCTCTAATACTCCCTGGTGGTGCACTTATGTCTACTGCTTTAAAAACAAATTTAACCCATCCTGCAATTAGGGTTCTAGTAGCTGGCTTAACTTACCCTTTAAGAGGAATAAATAAATAAACTGGATATATTACTATTTACCCGACTATGTTGAGAAGTCTAAATTAATTGTTTGATATGTCTTACAGGACATATAATTATGTGCATTTGGGTGTTTCACCAATGACCATCCTGACTGCCTGTAATGGCTTGAATCTGTTATTATCCAAACCTGGACCACAGCACAATGATGTCCTCTTCTTCTATGCAGTTGTTTTGAGATATGTCTAGTAAGGTAAGGTCATGTATTCTTGGACCTGATGCTAAGAGCAAAATTAATGCAGTTCTTCTATATATATCAAAAAACGAATTGGTGCAATAAACAGTGGTTTCTAACCAATTAAATAATAAAGGGATATGCCATAAAGGCGATTTTGTAGGTTTGAGTTTAATCAATGCAATGGCTTTTATTACTTGTTAACAAAGGGAATTTTTTGGAAAGGTTTTCTATGGTTGAAGCACAATAAGTAGAAAAAGCAGATTTATGTAATAATATTGTGTTATAGTACAATATTATTGTATATTTTTTGTATACAATGTGGGGAGGACAATATGATCATAAATGAAACTTCGTATAAGTCATGATATTCCCAACCGTCACACAAAAAATCAAATGAATATATCCAGTAGTTTAGCCACAGGACATTATTTTTCATTTTAAGTATTTTCGACATGATGTTTTGTAAACAGGAGAGCACGCGACAGGTTAACGACTTACGTTGCCAGCTCGCCACTTTAAAAACCTACGCCTTTTCTATCAAATTTATTTTCTCAATGCAAATTATACTTTATGCCCGAGCCATAAGAGTCATAAAGCGTGTCATCACAGCTAGATAAGAAAAAATGCATACGAAAGTTATTACTTTCCTGTTACGCACTCATGTCAATCGCAAAATATGTATGTGCGAAAGAGATAGGTAAGTTTGCTTGTTTCCTCTTTGCTTACTTGTCGACGTGTCTAGGTTACGCGGTCAGTGTGTCACCGGACGTCCTTACTGCCTGTGACGCATTTTATTTTCTCTGGAATTTCGGATGCGCCCGCGCCCGTTTGAAGTCGCCGCGCGAGTGTTATCGTATCTTTGTTGTTGTGTTGTGTTGTGTTGTGCGAAATTTGACGCTTTGTTTTAATAGTGACAGGACACATAAACGTATTATAGGTACTTAGTTAAATAGCTAAGTGAACTTTGCGAAATTAGACGCTTAATACTTGGTGTTTCAAGGTTTTATTATTAAATAATCATGCCTCGTTACAATTATACCGCTTCGGAGTACACTGATATGATTTTAATTTATGGGGAGTGTCACGGTAATGCCGCTTTAGCTGTACGGACATACCGTGAGAGGTATGGGAACACGCGTATGTGTCCGACCCACGGGCGCACTATTGTACAAGCTGTCCAGAGGATACGGGAAAATCAATCTTTGATCCCGCACGTAGATGGTGCTCCTCCACGTGCAAATGTGATTTCAGACGAAAGAGTTATTAATTATTATGATCGTAATCCGACGTCCAGTCTGCGTAATGCAGGTCGACATTTTCGTGTAAATCACAAAACTATTCAAAAAGTTTTGAAACGTGACAAACGCAGACCTTATAAGTACAAGAAAGTACAAGCATTGTTACCGAGAGATAAGCCAATAAGAGAAACTTTCTGTCGCTGGTTGGAAACCAAACATCTCGAGAATCCTGACTTCCTGTACAATGTGCTGTGGACTGACGAGAGTACATTCACAAGGAATGGTTTATGGAACCGACAGAACCTTCGGTACTGGAGCCGCGTGAATCCGCATCTAGTACGGGAGTCTTCACACCAGTACAGATTTGCGCTGGCATACACAGAAATACTATTATTGGTCCGGTATTTATTGATGGCAATTTAAATGCTGTAAAGTTCATTGAACTCCTCGACGGATCCGTTTCCGAGTACACGGACGAACTTTCGCTGGACGTGTACAGGCAGATGTGGTACCAGTTAGATGGAGCACCAGCTCATTCAGTGGTGTCTGCAAGAGAGCGTTTGACTCAAATGTTCGGACAGCAGTGGATTGGCCGTTTTGGACCAGTGCGGTGGCCAGCGAGGTCACCAGATCTCACGCCCCTGGATTTCTTTCTGTGGGGTCACATAAAGAATGAGGTATACTCAACAGAAGTTACTACCGTTGAGGAATTAAAAAATAGAATAATAATATCTTTTAATAAATTGAAAGAAATGGCTGCTAATGGTGACCTATTATCAAGAGTGAGAAATAACATTATACGTCGGTGTAGTTTGTGTATTCAAGAACACGGCGGACATATTGAAAATAAAAAAATTTAATGACTGGCGACATAATTATGTGATCGAAAAGTGATTGTGAATAATAAATTGATCAGTGAATAACTCGCGGGTGAATGATGCCCGACTATTTGGTTAATATTCTGTGATTTGATTTGTGTAATTGAGCATTAATAACAATAAGAATAATGGCGCCAAACATTACGTCGCTGCGTCGGCCACAGCTTTAACATGAATGAAACCAAGCTGCGTTGCCATTCTTATCGCAGGTCAGTGTACCATTTTTATAAATGGTGTTTTATTTTGTTTGCAGTTTTAAGCTATTTAGTTTGTAAGAAAATTTTATTTTTTTTAATTTCCATGTTCGGATTTATTTGATAGTTTACAAATGTTTCTATAAACCAGTATTGCCAGTGTTTTCATTTAAAGTCATATTGTCATCTCCACATTGTATAGTGTATATTGTATATTATATATATGTAAATGAAGGTTATCGTCCTTCATTCAATTTGAATTTGCCGCGCTTAACTCAATTCAAATTTGGCGCGCCATCAGGGATTGAAGTTTATAAGCTGTGCGACGGTTGTCATTATAAGAATCATTATAAAATAGTAAGAGGTTATGTGTAAATTAAAATACCGGTGAATATAAAGTAAATAAGTAAAAATATAGCTTAAATGTTGTTTCTCTTTTCAGGTAAGGATTAATATTGTTTGTAAACATCTTACTGATGTATTTATATGTTATAGCATACTATTTATAAAAATAAATCTCTTTTCAGAGCAACGCATTTCGCATTTATTTCACCGTCAGTCAATGTTAATAATATAGAACATTATAAAACAACATTTCTGCAATTATCTTACAAATATGGAGAAGTTAAGATTTGAATTTGTTGTAAAAGCAAGTGAAGACCCAAAATCAAACGTTATCTGCATAAATTCAATTACGGATTCCAATGGAAGTACGTTTTCAATCCCGGAACAATTCCAACCAGCTAAACTACATGATGCAGTGATTAAAACTCAAGCTTTCCAAAAAGTGCGAAGTACGCTACAAAAGAGGCATGATAGAAGACAAATTTGGATTTCAGTGACACCAGAAATAGGTGATGGGTACCTAGATGAGGACGGAAATAGGCAGTTTAAAGGTTATTTTTTAGAGGAAACAACACAAGAGACGCGTAAACAGACTACAGCTGGCATTTCAGAAGAGGCTTTGACTACAATTCTAGAAAATTTCACTGAAATTATGAAGGATAAATCTAAACCCAATAACATTAGAAAGTTGACAGAGAAATTCATAATAGATAAATTCACAAGAAAAACATCAAATGTAACTCAATGGATAAATATTTTTGAAACAGAATGTACTCGTTTAGGAATAGAAGAAGATACTAAGAAGATTGAAGCCCTCCGATTATTTCTAGATGATGCCTGTTTGGATTGGTATAGTTCTATGCTTATTAAATACACTGTAAATTCAGAATGGTCTACGTGGAAACAAAACTTTTGTGAAACTTATGCGGCCAAAGGGTGGTCGCCAATCAGGTATGCCATGTTATTCAAATATAGACAGGGATCATTATTAGAATATGCCGTTAAAAAGGAAAGGTTATTATTGGAAATAAACAAATCAATAGATTCTTCAATTTTAATTGATTTAATTGCTACAGGACTTCCAAACTTTGTAACTGATAAAATTGATAGAAATAACTTAAAAGAAACAAAAGATCTATTTAATAACATCAGAGGCTTAGAACACTTGGTAAATAGAAAGAATATTGGTGAAAATAAAATAAAAGGATTTGAAAATAAAATTAAAGAAAAAAATGTAAGTGTAAAGCCATGTAGGATTTGTGAACAAGAGAACAAAGGTAATCGCTATCATCCCGAATCATCATGTTGGTTAAAAAATAAAAATGTTGAGCAACCAAAACGAGACCAAATTAGAAACGTGAATAATTCTGAATTAGAAATAGAGCTAAATGAAATTAATCCAAAAAACTGCTAATTCCACCATTAATCAAAATTAAATTATTACTAAATGATACCTTAGAGACTATGGGAATATATGATTCAGGGTCAAATGTATCTCTAATAAATTCTAAATTATTATCCTTAAAAAATAACTCTGAAAGTAATAATAATAACTTTTATAATGCTAACTTGAAAACGATTAATGGTGTGAAAAAAACTAAAGGAATAGTTACACTAAAGATAAAGATTTTTGATATTGAAAAAGAGATGAATGTTTTTGTGATAGATGAAGAAAACTTTGAATATGACTTCTTAATTGGATTAGACTGTATAGAGAAGTTTCATCTTATTCAAAATGATAAATTAAAAATTATACAAAATATCACAAACATCAAAATAAAAGATAATAAAGAAGAAATGCATCTAAAAAGCTCAAAAATAAGTAGTAAAGAGGAAGAGAAAGGTGAATTATATGCTATTAAAAATAAAAATGTTGAATATAAAATTAACTTTAATGAACATGTTGAAAAGAAAAACTTTAATATTTCAATAAATCACCTGGATATCGAAAAACAAACACAAATAGAGGAATTAATATGCAAATACAAATCTCTCTTTGCCAGAGATAAATACGATATAGGCACTGTAAAAGGATATGAAGCACATATTGATTTGTTAATTGATAAATATTGTAGCAAAAGACCATATAGGTGCAGTATTGATGATAAAAAAGAAATAGAACAACAGATATCCAAGTTATTACAAGAAAACTTAATAGAAGAGTCATATAGTCCATTCGCTGCCCCAGTGACTTTAGCATATAAAAGAGAAGAAGGAAAAAGATCAAGACTTTGCATAGATTTTCGTGAACTTAATAAAATAGTAGTTCCACAGTCACAACCTTTCCCACTGATAGAAGACTTAATGGTCAAGACAAGAAAATGTAAATATTTCTCAACACTTGATATTAATTCAGCATTTTGGGCTATTCCCCTAAAGATTGAAGACAGACAAAAAACAGGATTTGTTACCCAAGAAGGACATTTTCAATGGACGTGTTTACCATTTGGTTTAAAAACTTCACCTGCAATTTTCCAAAGAATATTAAGTAGCATAATAAGGAAACACAAACTATCAGATTTCACTGTAAATTATATTGATGATATTTTAGTCTTCTCTAAAACATTCAAAGACCACATTAAACACTTATCTTTACTATTGGAAGCAATATCAAAGGAAGGGTTCAGATTTAAATTCGCAAAATGTAACTTTGCAAAGAACTCAGTGAAATATTTAGGTCACATAATCCAAAATAATACGATTACCCCATTGAAGGATAATTTAATTGCCATTAAAGATTTCCCTGTGCCAAAGACACAAAAAAATGTGAGACAGTTTTTGGGGAAAATAAATTTTTATAGTAAATATGTGTCAAATATATCAATTATATTAGACCCTTTGCATAATTTGTTGAGAAAAAATCAAAAGTTTATTTGGTCAGAAAAATGTCAAGAATCATTTGATACAATAAAGGAACTACTTTGTCAAAAACCTATCTTAACAATATTCGATCCAGATCTACCAATATATATTTATACAGACGCCAGTATACAGGGTATAGGCGCTGTCTTAAAACAACCACAGCACAATGGAGAAGAAAAACCTTGTGCATATTTTTCAAGGAAATTAAACAATGCCCAGAAAAAGAAAAAAGCTGTGTACCTAGAATGTTTAGCAATAAAGGAGTCAGTAAAATACTGGCAGCATTGGCTTATTGGAAAAAAATTCATTGTTTTTACTGACCATAAACCATTGGAAAACATGAATATAAAGGCTAGAACTGATGAAGAACTAGGAGATCTCACTTACTATCTATCACAGTTTAATTTCGAAGTAATATATTCTCCAGGAAAATACAATGTGGAAGCAGACAGTTTAAGTAGAAATCCTGTACTAGAACCTAATGACAATCAAGATGAAATTTTAAAAATTATT
This sequence comes from Craniophora ligustri, assembly GCA_905163465.1. Taxonomy (NCBI): domain Eukaryota; kingdom Metazoa; phylum Arthropoda; class Insecta; order Lepidoptera; family Noctuidae; genus Craniophora; species Craniophora ligustri. The sequence goes on along the minus strand of LR990959.1, from coordinate 12,841,149 downwards.
AACTTAATTAAACTTGAAGATATAAAAATTGATCAGGAATATAATGAAGATCTAAAAAAGAAAAACAGAGGACTAGAATTAAAAGATAATATATATTATAAGAAGTCAAGAAAAAAAGCAAAGATAGTATTGTCAGAGGAATTTAGCAAAAACATTATAAAACAAATACATCACCATTTCTGTCATATAGGAATACAACAATTAAAAAATAAAATTACACCTTTCTATACAGCGAAAAATTTGGCACACAATATAAAATCAATCTGTGATAACTGTGAAATCTGCATAAAAAACAAGTCCAGAGGAAAATGTAAATATGGACTTATGTCTCACCTAGGTCCCGCAACTTACCCTTTTGAAATAGTGTCTATAGATACCATCGGTGGATTTGGTGGTTCACGTTCTACGAAGACATATTTGCACCTTCTGGTAGATCATTTCACCAGATATGCCTATATCCAAACTTCTAAAACTCAGAGTGCTAATGATTTTATAAAACTGATTCAAAAGGTGACACATGGTAATAAAATTGGTTTGATTCTGTCCGATCAATATCCGGGCATAAATTCAAAAAGTTTCAAAGATTTTTTAGATACAGAGAAAATACAGATTGTATTCACTGCAGTTAATGCTCCATTTTCAAATGGTCTAAATGAAAGGTTAAACCAAACACTAGTTAATAAAATTAGATGCAAAATAAATGAAAAGAAGGATAAACTAGCTTGGACAACTATTGCTCATGAATGCACCCTAAGATATAATGAAACAGAGCACACAGTTACAGGGTTTTCTCCAAAATATTTATTGGAAGGAAAAAATGTGGATATTTTACCAGAAGAATTGAAAACAGAAAAATCTTATAATAATTTAATGCAAGATAGAAAAATTGCATTGGAAAATACTCTAAGATCACACAGTTATAATAAAAAATACTTTGACAAAAACAGGAAAAGTTATGACTTAAAAACAGAAGATTTAGTATATGTTGAAAACGGTAATCGGTTAAACAGAAAAAAATTGGATGAATTAAGAATTGGTCCATACAAAGTTTTAGAAAAATTGTCCAACACAATTTATCGAATAGATACAGGACACAGAAAATGTGAATCTAATCTCTTCCATATAACGAAGTTGGTTCCAGTTCTTCAAGAGTGACTAAGTATCGTTCTTGGGGGGGGGGGGAGATGTAAATGAAGGTTATCGTCCTTCATTCAATTTGAATTTGCCGCGCTTAACTCAATTCAAATTTGGCGCGCCATCAGGGATTGAAGTTTATAAGCTGTGCGACGGTTGTCATTATAAGAATCATTATAAAATAGTAAGAGGTTATGTGTAAATTAAAATACCGGTGAATATAAAGTAAATAAGTAAAAATATAGCTTAAATGTTGTTTCTCTTTTCAGGTAAGGATTAATATTGTTTGTAAACATCTTACTGATGTATTTATATGTTATAGCATACTATTTATAAAAATAAATCTCTTTTCAGAGCAACGCATTTCGCATTTATTTCACCGTCAGTCAATGTTAATAATATAGAACATTATATATATACACTATAAAATAGTTTTAAATAAAGATTTGCTAAAAAACCTTGCAACATCTCTGCCATCTGGATTTTTATTATTAACATTATATGTGGTGGAAAATGCTAACCACCTGTTTATAGGGGTTTTGTATGTGGTTTAGAGTGTTAGTTCGCCAACTGCTACTCAATAATTGTATTTCCTCTCTATTCCAGTTTGAGAGCTGATCACCCCTCCCCCCCCCCCAATTTTGGGAGGCTTGAATTTTTCAAGCTTGGAAGGATAATTTGTCCACCTGTGGGGGACCTAGACCTGTTGTTTGATCGATTAGATTCTGCTGCAGATCCAATATTGGCAATAGATCTGCTAGGGCTCTGGCTTTGAGGTTGGTTAACCAAAAGTACTGGTCCCAATGTGGGACTATTCAGGTGAACATTCCCTTGGCTTTGTTCAAATGTGCCAGTACCCAAGGGACTAGATTGGGTGGGGGAGAACCCAGCCCAACTGACAGTTCCAATTTTGAAGGAAGGCGTCGCAGAAAACTGCTGACCCATCTGTCGAGTCCCAGGTTACGTACCGCGGGACGACTGCGGTTTCTTTTGATGCAAACAAGTCTATGTCTGGCACGCCCTATTTTTTGAATATTGTAAGCCACCCTGGCTTGGATTTGCAGATGCCACTTGGGCACAGGCTTTCCTCTTGAGAGGTGATCTGCAATCCTGTTTAACCTCCCTGAGAGGTAAGAAGCCGACAGCGTTATGTTGAGCTGCTCGGTCAAGTGAAGGAGTTTGTCTGTTAGGCCCAACAGGGGTAAGGAACGGGTACCCCCTTCGTTCCTTATGTAGGCTATCAGGGTGCGATTGTCTGAGTGTACCAGTACGTGTGCACCCCTCATGTCTGCACCTTGTTGTGATAAGGCTGCATACACGGCATACATTTCCTTCACATTGGAGTGCCACTTTAGCTGGCGAGGACTCCAATTGCCCGACAACATTATGTTGTTCAGGTGTGCTCCCCAGCCCGCGTCCGCCGCGTCTGTGGTTGCACTTTTAATCTTGCATTTTTAGCCACTTTAGTAACTCTACTCAAGAGTCTACTAGAGGAGGTAACATCCTCTTTTGCCTTGGTCTGCCTCCTCTGAATGATTTTAGTAAAATCGGTGTTCTGCGATAGTGCAGGTGACCATTCAGTGTCGCTAAATTGGCAAGGTTTATTATACCCAGCCCTTTCTGTACCTTCCGGAGACAGGCCATTTTCTTTTACAATAAATTGGTTGACATTTCTGTTATATTCAGTACTTTTTTGACAGGAAGAGATATTAAATTGGATTTTGTGTTCCATGTCATGCCTAAGTATTCTAGTTACTGAGTTGGGGTGAAAAGTGATTATTGATAATTCACTTGCCAACCCAACTTTATCAGGGTTCTACAAGCTTTGCTTGGTTTTGATTGGTTAAATAAACTATTGATAATTAATAAATAAAAAATAAATTATTATCCTTATGCCCTGTCTCCGAAGGATTTCCGCAATCCAATTGGTAACAGAAGCGAAAGAGTGAGGGGCTGATGAAAGACCGAAGGTTAGGGCTATTTAGTGCAATATCTCGCCTCCATATATTATACGTAGAAAACGCCTGTGGGTTTCCTTTATGCATAAATGGAAGTAGGCTTGGTGGAGGTCGATTTTTATCATCCAGTCCTGATCTTGAAGGAACAGAATAATAGAATAGTTTTCTTAAATTGAATATGAGTTGTACTCCTCGTCTGGGTTTTTATCAAAATCATCTTTGAATGAAAACCCGGTGCGGTTAATTTTAGTTTCTCTAAAATGACCACTTCCTTGAGTTCGCTTATGACTTGTGTCATTTTTGCTGATTGCTTTGTAGCAAATCTGGTTATTATTTTCTTGCAAGGATATTGCACGGGAGGTTTTGATAAAAAGGGTATACAGCCCATGGCTATAAAATTTTGAACATATTTGCTCGCCCTCAGCTGTGCTCATGTCTGAACATGGTACCCCCCTTGAATATCCTGCATTGATAGTCACTTGTCTTTATTAATGTTGGAGTTGTCATGGGAGTCTGTGAGACAGGGGAATATGATATATATTCCCCTGACTTAGATTTTATATGATAGTTATTATAGTAATTATTTCTCAACTTTTGATTTATTTTCCTTATCAAATTTTCTTGATTTAGAGGACTATTTAATTTTTTAATTTAAGTTAGTATTATTACTGTCACTAAATTTATCTTTATTCTTTAAATAACTTGGCATGTTTAGCCTCACCTGGGATATCCCCAAAGAGTATACCAGCGGAATACGAGCATCCCTATTAATTAGGTGTTTCAAATTGGGTGGAATGTTTTGAAACGCAATTTTTAAATTGACATTGTTTATTTCTTTTAGAATACGGTCACATCTAACCTCAATACATTCTGCCTATTTTGTGCAATTAACCTGCATACATGACTCCATGTTTTTATATGATGGAGATAACAGACCAAATATTTCTGTAAATTTACCTGAGTTTGCATTCAGTTCCGTACCTGCATTAGAAGCCTAATATATGACGTCCTGTAACCATTTTTTATATAGTTGTCGACTATGTAAGACTGCATTCGATAATCCCGCTAGTAAATGTTCAGTATTAGTTAATTGTTCCCTTATTTAAAAGACAGAGCTCCTCATCTAATTTCAGACCTGTAAATCTCACAATCACATCGCTACTCCGGGTAGCGAAGTGAGCCTGTAATGCTTTTTTATATCTTATGCCTTTCCAAGCTTGCGAGTTAGACTGTTGTAAATTACTGATTTCCGCTAATTTACTTGGGTCAGCACTAGGTATAATTTTATTGTCATCAAGTTATTATTAACTTTCCTAATGACATATTAGTTGTAGGTATAAAAAAAAAATTTTTGTTTCGGACATCTTGGAATGGCCGGCATTATCTAAACTATTATTAGTTTTGTTACTATTTAATGCATTTAGGTATGAAGGAATCTGAGCTACGCACTCAAAGGAAATCGACTTGATTTATTAGCGAGTCTTACCAGGTTCCGACCTGCTTCGACTTGCGCCTGGATCTTTTGTTTGGTGGTGGGTCCGCAAAACCCTCCTCATCTACTGAAGATGAGGAAGAGCTGCTGCTTTCTATTGAGCTAGAGCTCCTAGCACTTCGCCCTCCCTCGGGAGCGACGACTTGCGCAACGGAAACCTCCGACTGATTCATAAGTACAAGTAGGTACTCACCTGACTGCCGCTAACGACGACACCCACACACACTACATTAAACTTATGCGATAAAGCACTTATTTCAGCTAAAAAAAATAAAAAATCAAAGTAGGAACACTTAGTTCTCACTTTTACAACTTTGGAAAATTTTCGCTCCTTAAGCGACGAAAATCACAAACGCTATGAAGTGAATCAACGGACGCGCGGGAAGGACGCAGCGCCCCTGCCGGATGGAATTCATGGTAACTTCAGAAAAACAGAGACAAACAGGTATGTTTTTAACTAAATATGCTCCTTGATGGCAAGATCATAGACAGCTTCTTCACATAAACGCTGTGTCTTTCGACTAGGCATATAATATAAATAAGAATCCAATAAGCTACCACGGTCGCTAGCAAAGAAAAAAAAAGAAATTACACTTGACACCACAACATGTGTTTTTGATAGCTTTCTGTCAATAGTGTCAATGTCATTCGTAGTCGTAGATCACAGGCTGCAATTTGTTTTGTAGTTTTAGTTTTGTTTGAGGAAATGTTAATTAACGAATCTAATCATCCGAAATGTGAATAGAAATATGAATACTATGGATACAGGGGGAGTCGCCTATCTGGTCAAAAACCGCTTTTGTAAATAATGGCTGGGTAAGTAAAAACTTTGGCAACTTGCAAAGCAATTATTATGTATTTAAACGCATACTATAACTTTGAAGTTATAATAGCCTGAGCGTCCAATAAAAGATTATATATAAACAATGTGTAGATAAGTTTATCGACTTCGGAAATTGAAGTAAGGTATAGCATAGAAACGCCCACAAACGCCACATATCTTTTCATTGGCTTTACATATTTAATAATATAGTATAACAATAATAGCGTAACAGAAGGCTACATTCTCACCAGCGGTTGCAACCTTAGTTTTTACAGGATTTCAGTCAGCCATATGACTATAACAACCTCATGTAGTAGTCTAGCCTCCCTCCCTATAATACATCTACATTTGAAGGTATTATAATGAATTGATACTATATATCGCCTTTTCCATTACAGAATAATTATGAATTCAATAAAGTGAGTGATGTTATACATAAATAATTTGTTGGTAAAACTAGGGACTACTTAAATGAGGTTAGCAACTGGTCAATTGGTTATAGCAATCTTTAATTAGCAAGCAGGCTTGACACCTCAGTGTAAAAAAATATTATCAAATTTTATTGCATATGATCAGTATTGTTTAGTATATGTGCAGTAGTATTCTTCTTTTCCATTTTATCTAAGACATAAGTGAGTTAATATATACCTTTTTAGACTTGAAATCATGCTTAGAATTCATATTGTATTGTTCATTCACTAAAAACGAATAATATGTTATTGGGGCTCAGATTTGGTTGACACATAATAGGTAGTATTTAAATACATTAAAATGGTTGACACTACAAAGTGTTCCGAACATTAAATGAAGGGTGAAGGGTGGGCTTTTTTGGGGGCTGTCTTTATTGTTGATGTTCAAAAAGAGCCAATTAAACTTGGCCTACTTTGAATAAATTATAATTTGATTTTGACTTTGAAATGAGTAATTGAGTATGTCTATCGAGAGAATTTACTACATAAGTACATAACAATACAGTTCATGTGAATTTTATTAAGTTAACGGTAGGCTAGTTGTATTGTTATCTTAGTTAATCTAAGAGAAATACAATAAAAAGTTCATTATTGCGCAGTTCATTCAACCTATTTATTTTTATGGATATTTATCTAATTAGCCATGTCATTTTATATAATTATGTTAGAAAAAAAACAATATTCTTTAGTTTCATTGTATCTGCAATTGAATGAGTCATGTTATAAAGTAACATAAGTAAGTGGCTTTGTTTACTGCCTGTGCCTACAGATTATTTTGTAAAAATAAATATATAATCCATACTTCCATACTATATTATACTATATTATACTATACATACTTATTTAATAATATTTTAAATGCGAAAGTGTGTCTGTCTGTCTCTCTGTTACCTCTTCAGGCATTAACCGCTGAACCGATTTAGATGAAATTTGGTATAGAGATAGTTTTAAGAGTTTGGTATAGACCCGGGGAAGGACATAGGACAGTTTTCATCCCGGATTTCATCCCTTAAAAGGGGGAAAAAGAGGGTTGAAATAAAATTATTAAATTACGCAGACAAAGTCGCCGGCAAAAGCTAGTAAGAGTTTATATGCTTGTCTATATTCCTTTTTTAAAATTTATAATCCCATCAATTATCCCCAAACATAATTTTCTTATTCAGCTTCTTTTTTTGCATGAAATATTAGTTAAAAAGTGTTAATGGAGAGAGTTAGGAATATGTTTTGTGAAATGCACCACCATCACTGATTCTGTATGAAATAATATGACTATGTGACGAAAAATATGTTTTCCATAATTTTATTTAAATTATTAATTAACAGTCCTTCGATTAATAAATATTCGATGAAACGTTCATTCGAAGTAGCGTTTGTCGATGAAAGGTTGCTTCGCAGTAAACTGCATTCGAACAAACGTTCAGTCGACTTTCCGTTAATCGACCATATGAGTTTCGCAATAACGTTACGGACCCGTTTTTATGTGGATAAAGATAAGTTACTTTTCGAGATCTAGAGGTCAACTTAAAGAAGTAAAAAAGGTAAGCCCGTGTTTGTGCCATCTGGTGTTTTATCATTTTTGCAAATTAGCTGTAATGAATTGAATTTCAAAACAGACGCTTTATTATAAAGCCAAAAATTTACATTCTCTAGTTTCTCCCTACCTCTACTAACTAACTATGACAAGTGCTGATTAACCTGATGCCATATATTGTGACAAAATAAATTATTGGACGGACTGTAGGTACAGAGTAATATTTATAAGCACGTAAAGCAAAAATCACCACTTATATCCTAATGAACTTCTCTACTAAAAGAGCTGCGAAAATAAAATTATATGCAAAAATATGGGCGAAGAATGCGGGGAACCATATTATTGAAATTAATCACCCATTAAATGGATTCCTCACTTTTCTTTAACAATCGTAAATTGCATTACAATGGCTTTGAACCATTCAATAGGATAAATAGCTGAGCAAAATACATGTGTTCCAGTTTCGTAACCACGCGACCGTCTCGTTTCACAATACACTATAAATATACGTAATCATTTCTCAAGAAACATGTTTCTATAACATTTTAACAAATTTGATGAAATTATGTCGGTGTTAACAATCCCAATGTTAACATTTTCGATAAGTTAGTTGCATTTGTCTGCGGCCAAGGCCACTCTCTGTGTCATTTTCCGATCGCATTCATTATACATGTTTCATTTACACAAAGTAAATTTACCATGAAAGTAACGAACCTTAAATAATGGAATTCAATATGGATCTATTCAAAATGGAGCACAGACAGATCTTTTTCCGATGCTCTGTGAGTACGTACATAATTCACGCGGCATTTGAATGACCGTCTGACCCGACTATCGGTGACGAATAGGAAGGAGAGCCTCTTAACGACCGCACAATTGACCAATTGTGCGAACACCCAAACTCTCTAATCTATAGGCTGATAGGATAAGAGACGGCATTGCAAATTACCTCCTCTGTGCTAGTGGGAATGTTAGATTGATAGTTGGATAGACGGGCTTACGAGGAGAGATTGCGGACATTACAAACATGACTGGTATTTGCCCGCGTATGCCATATGCCTATGCCATTTTTTACAAGCAACTACTTTTTTGTCTTTTCAGGTCATTCCATTCGTGACAGAAAGCCAGATGTTTTTAACCTATTTATTGTATTATGTTAGTCACGTTGTGACATAGCAGAAAATGCACTGTTCATAATAATTATCATACTTACATAGACCTTCCTTCCATTTACCGAAGAAGCAAGTATATAGAACTGTATAGAAGAAGTAGGTACCTATTTGCTCAAGGAGTTATTTCATCGATATAAAAACATTCATCATCATCATCATCTTCAACCTATTATAGACCCACCAGCTGGGCACGGGTCCTCTCATTTTAAGAGGGATAAAAACATTAGTAGGTACTTTATGTCTAGTCATCGGGATTTCCAACTACATTTGATACTGCGATTAATTTCTTTCCATATTGATTAAAAAGTTGAAGATGTCATCTTATTAAAAGTATAAATATTATTAATAACTCTTTGGTATTCCCGATTCTGAGTAGGTTTTTATTTCATCGAATTATTCTACTAATATTATAAATGTGCAAGGTTTGTACAAGTGTATATTCGTTACTCTTTTACGCAAAAACCGCTAATAGATTATGGATGGAATTTGGTATACGTGTAGTTTATAACGTGAAATAACACATACTTTTATTTATACATATACCATGCGGCAAAGCCGCGGGTGGAGTAGCTAGTATGGACATTAAAACTATTCATACCAATTGTATATGCAATAAAATTGAGTATGTGTGAATTTACGGAAACCCTCATTATAAACATTACTTTTCTTTTATTTCAGATGACGGTGTTCTGGTACGTCCATGAAGATGACTACTCAAATTTTAGATTGAACAATAATTTATATGTACAGAATGGGAGACTGAAATATTCTGGTAAGTTGCTTTGATCGGATAATGAATTGTTATGGTAGTGTTAATAATCATAGTATGTAAGTACGACATTTATTTGCAAAATATTTGGCTCTAAAACTGAAGCTCGCCTTTTTAGCCAAATAAATTTTATAATATTTGTCGTATACATGTATTATAAAACGCGATGAATCACGTGACGAACCGGAATAAACACAAAAAATTCGAATGATTAAATCCTTCGGTACTTACCACAAATATACAAACACTGTCTCGAAGTGAGACTACTTACCTGTGTTATTTTTTGCAGAATTGAAGCAAATGTTATAACTAATTGCTTCAATTAATGATCCGGGCTCAGCACGCATATGCGCATGCACAATTGCACATGTACAAAGTAACGTATCATGTACTGTTGTAGAGCATAAGACCACTATCTGGACCGAACGGGATTCATTTAAAATGACTTGCCATTTATTAATCAATACATCCTTGACATCTGGGTGTAATTGTATTTTTTTTATTTCTTAATTAGATAAACTCTATGTGAATATGCGATTAGATATAAATCATAAACTGTTAAAACGAATCTGAAATTTTCGATATTAAATGTTGTTTAGCGAGAGTGATCTGAGTCTGATCATAAATGAGGAACGTTATTTAGATATTCTTTTCGTTCACAGTTAAAATAAGTGAAGTTACGTTTTATGCTATAGACACCTATGATACTATACGGTTCAATAATAGGTCCTGTTGAATAGTTTGTCGACCTGAGAGTACCTTGGCTAATTCTTTCTCCTCGTATTGCTAAATATTTTACCTCTAAGCAGTCCTAGATCCACACGGCTGTATTCCGGAATGTTCCGGTGTGTTGGACGTAAGTAACAACTAATAAATAACGTCCACAGGCTTACCATCTAGAAAAAATCGGCACACCTCACTAGCCTATCGAGTGTTTTCCTTGTATTGTCAGTGAACTGCGGTTAGACATTTTTGTTTGGCCCTCCACGCATTACAGTCGTGACGATTATGACATGATGCAATTGCAACTTCTTTTTTCGTTGTGCGTGCACGTATGTCGTCACTTGCCATGGCCGATTGAGTCGTGTGATATTAAAGTGCACCGAACGCTTCATTTCACTTTTCTAAAACACGCATTGCACCGAGCTATGATGTGCGTATGGAGAAAGCTGATTTGATTATGAACGCAGTCTATCGTAGATACTACACATATTAGATCACTAATGTGTGACGCTGCCCTTGGTCTTACAGAGACCTTGTTGTCTTCGATCTTTTAGAGAGCTAGGTTTATAGGTCATAGCGAGATTTCTCGATCAAATTGAGCTGCCCGACTGGGAAAGTACCTCTGCTTTACAGAAGACCGCAGTGAAAGAACAATAGTTGTGTTTTTGCGAGTGAGTAAAGTTGCCAGAGCTCGTTAAGTGAGAAACTATTCTGACAGCATCGGAATTCCTTTTCCTGTCCGTGTAGTAACTTCGCTATTTGAAACAGCTACTAATTACCGTAAGCTTGATAACCACTCTCGACATATATATATAAAAAAAAAACTTACTTTTTGGAAAACCGAATGATCAAGGGCTTTGTGTTTAAAAAACAGATAAGCCCTCTCTTTGATATATTGTTTTAAGGAATATGAACTTGTCAAATCGATATATTTAATTGATTCAATGATAAATGACTACGTAAACCTTCTGCACACGATATATGAACATTATCATTTGTGTGGCAAATGGTATGGCTCGACCCGATTCTTATTATTTATAACTGGGTTATCTCCTATATTAATGTGGGTGAAATAAAATACCACAAAAATTATACCTACAACGTAGCTGTAATCTCTTAAAGTTATCTTTTTTGAAGTGGTGGTCTCTATGATTTTTATATTTTAGATATTCTTTAGGTATGTACACAAATTAAAATGAGATTTGATGAACCACAAGTCCTTGTAAAAGAAAACCGATTCCTATCCAGTATGATTCTTGAGGAAATTGAAAAGAAGAAAACATAAATTTCACATAAAGAATATGGCTGTACCCCATCATAGACTCTATTTAAGGATACGGTGAGCTTCTTATGTATAAATCGGATTGTCAATAATTAGCGAAGTTGTAGGGTAGTTATAAATAATAAATAAATAAATAAATATTTCTGGACATTATGACACTGCGCCATCTAGTTCCGTGGTAAGCAACGAGGCTTGTGTTACGGATACTAGTTGGTTGATATACTACATACATGCATTTTTTTTGTAAATACATACATATTATCATAGATATATCCATGACTCGTATACAAATGTTTATGCTCATCACACAAACCGAGATTAATACCGAGATTCAAACCCGGGACCCATAGCACGGCGTTAACTATCATTGAGCTAAACGGTTCGTCAAATTTGAAAGTCACAGTCGTCGAAGTTGTTAGTAATTATAACATTCAGACACACAATACCTCGAGTCTGGTTATGACATTAGGTGCTGTACAAGAATCAGGATTAAATAATACCGATAAATTCAGTGTATCGCATTTTTATTCAATTTATGTCGTGTTAGACAACAAACGAATAAAAAAAAACTGTAAGTCTATAATTTGAAATAAAAGATTTCTATTTTATATTAGAAAAATACATGAGAAAATCGCATTCCTACATTAATTAAATTCACTTAACATAACGCGATCGTTTGCAAACTGTTTATCAGTTATACATATTGAGATCAGTTCACCACAAACTATGTTGGTACCACAGCCAGTCTCTTAAAAGGCAGCTTAAAACAGTACCTCCTTATAATTATGTATGTACTCTTTACAAAAAAATTACACAACATTTACACTCAATAATTTGCCATGTCATGTGGAATGACGTCAGTACAATTAGCCCCATGTTTTGAGTCATGTTGCCACTTTTAGTTTACAGCACATACATAGGGGCTGTTCATTAATCACGTGATGTTTTTTTAACATTTTTTAACCCCTCCCTCCCCCATGGTGATATGTGGTGAGGTTTAAGACTACCCCCCCACCCCCCACCAAAAATCACGTGTATTTTTTAGTACCTACAAAGAATCTTAAAATGTTTGTAATACTATTTTTAGGTTAAAAAATCACGCGTTTGACGAAAAAATAAGTACACGTGATATCTTAGTATATCCCGCCTCCCCCATGTGATATTTAGTGATTTTAGCTGAACCCCTCCACCCTTACGAATCTCACGTGATTAATGTTTTATTTCAAATCGACCAATATTACAGTATTATTACAAATATAAAGTAGTTTCAGGGTTCCATAAAGTAGGTTTTATGGATTAGAGACGGAAAGAAACTCCAGAAATGCTCTTTTAAAATTAAAAAAGGAAAGCCAACTATTAAATAATGTTTGTATGTATGCAATATCAATTTGAGAATAATGCAGTGTGATGTGAAATGCATGAATTATAAAAGACCAATTCAGAATAACTACCTAAGACATTTCCCGTGATACGTGATATACTACAGTTCTGAACAAGTGTATAGCCATCGGTACCACACTAATTAATAACCGACTAAAAAAATGGAACTATTTCATGCCCAGTGTCCAGTAAATTTCACAGTAGTATACCTATTTAGATGAAAACGTCTTAACTAGTCTCGCTAGATTTGACCTAAATAAACTAACATAGGTACATACCAATTTTTTTTACAATATACCTACGTATGTATATTGTAAAAAAAAACGTTTTTAAGAATAGCTAGATAACCCACTTGTTTCCTTCGATTTTACCCAATAAATAATTAGTTTCGTATGCCAACCCTAACAGTAAAATAGAATGGAAAAACGCTGAAGCAGAAATGGTTTATCTACTTAACTTCATAAGTGAAGGAAAACGTCTTGAGGAAAGAAACAAGCACAAATATGAACTTAATCATAGCATGCGCCATATAATGACAATGCTAGAAGAATATATGGTAATTGTTTCCCAAGAAACGTTAGGGAAAGGTACATGATTGAGTAACGCTGATACTTAATGTCACGCTCGTGGACGGGTGCTGTCAGTAGGGGGTGGTTTGCTGACCACCCCTACCACTTGCTTCAGCGTTTTTCCATTTTATTTTACTGTTAGGGTTGGCCTATGAAATTAATTATTCATTGGGTAAAATCGAAGGAAACAAGTGGGTTAGCTATTCTTAAAAACGTTTTTTTTACAATATACATACGTAGATATATTGTAAAAAAAATTTGGTATGTACCTATGTTAGTTTATTTAGGTCAAATCTAGCGAGACTAGTTTAGACGTTTTCATCTAAATAGGTATACTACTGTGAAATTTACTGGACACTGGGCATGAAATAGTTCCATTTTTTTAGTCGGTTTTTAATTAGTGTGGTACAAATGGCTATACACTTGTTCAGAGCTGTAGTATATCACGTATCACGGGATTTGTCTTAGGTAGTTTTCCTTTGGTTCACTCAGTTTTACAATAAACAAGTTTTTACCCGATAAAGCCCTATTGTTCCATTATTGTTTACTTTCTTTTCTTAAAAATCAGCCTCTGTATTTTTAACCTACAATAGTATGTGCTATTTTCCCTTGTGGGTATTTGTAAGAATCATTGCAGGACCTACGATTTTTTCTGTATCACGAAAGTGTTTACAAATACAGACCTTACACAGACAAACATCTATAGAGGAAATAAAAAACGTTGCGTTGATTCAGAGGCATTGGCGTTGTTCTATGCAAGCATTCCATAAATCTCAAATTTGCAACACAATTAACCATTCATCGGCTATTGTATTAGCAGTATGTTATATACCAGATATCGGAATGTCTTACAAGTTTTAACTTTGGACTGACCTTAGAAAAGTTTCTTATACAAAAAACACGGTCAGTCTTGTCACCGGCATAAGCTACCAAACCAGATCGGCAGGAACAAGTTTTCCTTGATCAGTTCATTGTCAAAGTGCAACCGCGGATGATGTTACAAAATTTTTGCTACGTTAACTTACTCATTTAGCTAGTCATTAAATGAATAGTGTTACTGACTCCTACACCTGAATCGTTCAGAAAACTGCTCGAGTCTCGTTGATATAATTACGCTCCCACCTACACCGCCCGTTATCATTCAGCGCTGTATCGCCACCGCAGCCGCACGCTCCGCCATTTTAAATAAATACTTCGATTTTCAAAAGTTTGACCGCCAATTCTAACAGTTCTGTTTACTTTTTAAAGTTTTCTTTAGTGAAGTGTTTAGTGTAGTTTGAGTTATTTTAAAAAAAGGGTAAGTGTAATATTATATCTTTATTTTTATTTTTATATTTTTAATAATTTAAAAATATTCATTACACAATATTCAAATAATAGCTAATCTTTTTACAAATATCATTAATCTTTAAAATTATACTATTATTTAAACGTAAATGACACATGTACAATGACACATATTTAATAAGCTTTTAGAAAATTAATGTGGGCTTTTCGATCTTACAAATATTATTAATGTGAAAGTTTGTTTATTTATTCCTTCACGGAAAATCTGCTGAATGGGTATTAGTAAAACTTAACAGCTCATACATTAAATTAACATAAGGCTAGAAAACTTTTTACGGATTTTATAGAAGAAGTCGGTAACTTCACGGATCCTTTACAGCAGCCATGGTCGACGGCAGACAGATAGCAGTTTTATTTCCATGTCTAATATTCGCGCAAGTGTAATAAATCAATACATAAGCTATAATTTATCAAAGTACGCGTGTGAAACTACTAGAGGAGTAATTAAGCAATATTACTCAGTTTTTGTTTTTACGCATGAACGTTTACTTATAATAAGTATCTATGTCTCTTTTTTTTTACTACACAGTGATATTTTATACAACGTCTAAAATTCAAGAGGAATATAATTATTTAAAAACATTTACCATAGATCCAATATTACCTACTTATTTTTTAATAATGCCAATGACTTTGATCACTGGCAAAAATATTTACTTTTTTTTAATAATGCCAATGAATTTGATCAATGTAAAAAATATTTATCTTTGCTCGATTAATATAATCTATTGATCGATACATCTTTGTCTTTAATTGCTTTTCGCGATTTATTGCAATGACTGTCATAAATAAATGAACAGAATCAGACCTTTATGTTGTGCAGTAACTGATGCCATTGATAGTATTTTATTATGCATGGTATTATACTATTATAATACAAAATTATATTAGTATATAGTGTCTACTTACAAATTCTATGTTATTATCTCAGTTTTTAGCGATAATTTCAGTAATTGATGTACTATTTATTATTGTTTATTTTTACTGAATTAAGTTTATTGTAGTTACTAAATTAAATTGCGAAATATAAAATTGTCATTATTAACTGACTTAATTATAAAAGTCTTTTAAGTCGAAGTAGGTAATTTTTTTTTATGTATGATCACGCTTAATTATTACAAAGTAGTCCGACTTCGACAATTTTTAATAAAAAAGTAATTTAATTTATGAAACAAATTAAATTAAATGAGATGACATTTAAACTAGATTTTTTAATTTTATCCACTAATTAAAATTTTACAGACATATTCCTTTAAAAACATGTTCAGTTACAGTTAAGGTATCCGTCAGTTTAATTTTCTTGTTCAAAAGTATTTATTTATGAAATAAATAGTAAGATTAATGATTATAATAATTGTTTTTATCGCGAAATATACAATAACTCAAAAAGGCGATGTCATCTATTGACATAACTTAATTGATAAAAATGTCAACATCACACGGAATGTTATAAAACGTAGGTAGCTAGGTATTATAAAATGTAGGTACCTCTAACAAAACTACATTACACTTGCGTAGTTGTAATATTATTAAAATAAAGTCACTCATTACACACATGCGTTGTAATTTGTTTAATATTAATTTATAAAACATAATTGCGGTAATGCCGCCGACACGTGTTTAAAATTAAATAAAGCTGATGAGATGTTGAAATAAAACTACTTTTACGGATTTTATCGCGGTATATTGATATTCTATTAACCCGACGTTTCGGATCTTTTACAGTATTCATGGTCATAAGCAGACAGTTGTTAGCTGTTGTTGTTACAATTACTAACAGCTACACTACATTTTTATTTATCACTAGCGGCCCGCACTGGCTTCGCACGTGTTATAAATATCGAGTGAAACTATGTTACTCAGCATTCTAATGGAGAAAAAAATTTTGAAATCGGTTCAGTAGTTTTAGAGTTTATTCGTTAGAGGAAAGATTTGTATTTTTGTATGTAAGAAAAATACAAATCTTTCCTCTTTATAATATTAGTATAGATTGGCAACTCGATTTATACAGAACCAGCCCACAGTGTCCCTTGATTATGCAGTTTTGTGCTGATGACATATTTTAATATCGTTCACGTGATTTCAATATAACCCTGCTGTTTGCCATTTGATTAAATTTAAAAAATACTTTATACCAAAAATGACACGCATTATTGCATGACAGAAAAAGTATAACTATACTTAGTATACGTGATTCAAACCCAATATCTTGTTAAGTAGGCCAATTTGAATAGGTTATTTTTTATCTTTGACAGACAGTTCCCAGAAAAGCCTTAATTGCTAATTACTCGAAGGTTATTTACTTAAATATAATAAGTAGCTTTTAAAAATTGTGTTGCCAGTTTCACTCTCCATCAAAGTGTATATATTTGAAGCCTACTTAAAATTGGCCAATAGTACTTAGTTCATTTAACAATAAATTATTTGCATATAAGCTTACATAAATACTTACGTTACCCGTTTTCTTCGTTTGCTACGATTTGGACGGCGGCACATTTGGACAATTGTTTTCTTACAGTAATAAGTTAAGCTTATATTTCCCTTTTTTTTGTAACATCGAAACGTGAAAACGTGGATAAATTATGGAGTTGTAATTTCATTAACAAAAAAAGTAATAAATATGATCAGCTGTGGTAGCCTAGTGGGGAGACCAGTGGACTGAGAGTTCAAAGGTCTCGAGTGCAAACCCATCAAGGCACCACTGACTTTTCGGAAGGTATGTGCGTATTTATCACATGCTCTAAACGGTGGAAGAGAACATCGTAAGGAAACCTGAATGCTTGAGAGATTTTCTCGATGACATGCGAAGTCTGCCAACCCGCAGTAGGCTAACGTGGTGGACTATACCCTAATCCCTCTCAAATGAGAGGAGATCCGTGCCCAGCAGTGGGACAATAGTGGGTTGATGATGAAATATGATTATGATCAGTAGGAGCAGAAACATTTCAATAGCCTACTGGCGGCGAATGTGTAAGTCCGCCGCTGGCTACGACTTGGCATTAATGTTGTCATAAACATCACCTGTTGTAGTTACTTACATTTTGAGGCTTCAGATAAGTAAGCAAAGGTTGTTATCAATATCATGTCTGGGAAGAAAAACGCCTTCAATAAATACATACAGTTCCTATTAATGTTTGATAACATAAATTAATTATAGTTAAACAAGCGCCCACCCGCGCCGGTTAATTTATGTGAATACTCCCCACTAACTATTAGCCCTGTGACAAGCGTAAAATTATACAATCTTAAAAGTATGTGTATAACATATCCTTTACTAGATTTTGTCATTCATTCAACAAGTGAAACTGGGTCTATATATTTTATCCGCTTCATATAGGGACAGGATAGGGACATCGTGCTAAGTTTATTGAAGTTTTCATACGGATCCCTAATATATTACTAAATAAAATGTAGCTTATGTTCATCACGGATAATATAGCATTCTAATGGTAAAATAATTATTCAGATCGGTCAAGTAGTTTCGGAGATTATTCAATACAAACAAAATATCTAATATTCCCTCTTTACAGTATATTATTATTTCTCATCTACCTATTATTCTCCCACTGCTGGGCACGGGTCTCCTTTCATTTGAGAGCGATTAGGCTATAATCCACCACGTTAGCCTACTGCGGGTTGGCAGACTTCTTATTATTTAGTGCATATTAAATACTATGTATAAGTTAATATCACAAGTATAGTGTAACATTGAAGAAAGATTACACTTGAGGCCGTTGTGAAACGCCGCACAGTATCAGTTACATGTACGTACCACGCGTGTGTGTGTCACTTCACCTGTAACACGATAGAGTCAGTGCGTATTACAACCGCCACTTTCTGTGATTGACGCCCACCCTCTTTTGGTCATTGGATCAAAAGACCAATTGGTCCTTTTGAATTCTTCGTTAGTCATGCAAGCATTGCAAAAGCAAGTGTTTTATTTCAATGTCTTATATTTGCGTTAGTAGGTCTAACAAATTAGTTACTTATTGAAATCCACAAACAATTACTCATTATTTATGAATGGAACTGCCGCAAAGATTTTTTTTGTACTTCCCCGACTGTATACGCATACGACTATCGAATATATATGGGGAAGAAAAATGGTTATAAAATAATTTAACAGTTATGAATATTATCCGTCCTTTCAATGACGTCTGTTTAGAAAGAGATGTAGATAAATGACGTTTGAATAAAATGATATACAGTGTGGCAAAATTAGTTAAGATTTTTTTTTATTAAAGAGAATGACATGCCATTTTATTCCTCTACGTTAGGAAACCATTAAATGTCAGCAAACTTATAACCCATATCTATATGATAACAAAATGCACTGGGTATATGTATAAATAAAATAATTTCGATCTTATAATATCTTTAGTGACTGTGTTTTACTTAAGAAATATAAATGTATTCCGTTGATGTACTTGCAAACAATATTATAGATAAATATGGTAAGATCTTGTACTATATCATCATGATAATATGAATAAATAAGTAAATAAAACAAATAAATAATTTGGTGACGTGATATGGTGCTAGAACTAGTGACGTTATGGATAAAAACAAAACAATAATAATAAATTAAAATAAAGATGAGTAAATTATGAGTGATGTGCCATAATGTGTTTTACGTTCTTGTTCTGTCTTATAACTTTCAAAGAATGTCACGGTTCGACAGATTAATTGGATAAGTAATTTTCAGAACGTTTCACATAGTGAGGATTTTAGTATGTTGTAAATTATATGTTTTTATCAATTAAAATTACTCTCCAAGGAAATTTTCAATTTCAATATTTCAGACAGGACGAAATTTATAGCTACTGTTTACGTAATGTCAGGCATTTTATTAATATTTTATTACCTAATGATCAGAATCAATCAAGAATGTTTTGTTTATATATTATTTATATAAAAAGATGTTGCCTCACACTAGGGTTTTCGCCTGTGTGCTGTGTGTGTATGCTGTAAATATATATTTTTAGTTTTTATGTAGATATTACAATCCAAGTATAATTCATACGTACCTATTTTTAGAAAGACAGTTATCGTGTTAAACTAGCACTTCAGCGATAATAATAACAGAAAATAATAGACAATAATAACTGCAACTACCTGCGATTTACGTCATAATAGATATAATTTTTGATGTCATGACAGTAAGCTTTACAACCGATACTGTCAAGGACCACTTAAGCTGTTACATTATTGATTAAGATAGTAATCTTTGTGTTGAAATAAAACGAGACTTTATCATCAGGGATTCAGACTATGAGTGTTCCACTTTTATCTTTGTTCAGGTACAAGTTTAGACATCAAAACAATATCTTACTGTGTACTTAATTACAATGAGTAGCTGATTTAATTCTGTAAGTCATCCATGTTATTTATATAATATCAATTGAGTAAGTATTATTTCCCATATATTATTATTATTGTATTATAATCTCATTATTTTAGACAGAAATAGAACATTTTTAATTTTACGTGTATTGCCCTGTAAATTGTTCTCAAGGAATAATTACATGAAAATTAATTGTGAAATATAACCTTTGATGAAAATTTCAAAATAAGGGTTACCTCGATTTAACATTTATTTCAAAATTCCCCTGTAATGCCCGTAAGAGCTAACAATTAACTACATTGTAACGATTTTTTTTCTAAGTCTCCATATATTTGTAAGATCCTGGTTGCACTGGTTGTATACAGGGTCGTATCGTATATATAATAGATGTAGAGGAGTAATTAATCGATTTTTCAGTTTTCTTTAACGTTAAAATTGAGGTTTAATACCAAATATCGATATTATAAATAATAACGAATTTGCTACTACAATAATGTAAGTTTGATTATTAGAATTTTGAAATATGTATGGTTTAAAGAAAATGTCTGCAAATATGCAACTGACTATAAAATATTAGCACTTCAAGGTTGTCTATACCAGTACCGTGCAGTTTATTTTAATAACGGAATTTCGTCTTGACATTATTTATAAATTCCTCTGGTCTACTAATATAATACGGCAATAGCTGGTTGGTGTTGATTACTATGCAATGCTTTAAAACGATACGGTAGGTTTATACATATTTTTACCTGTTCTGTCTTAGGCTAAATTTTAAAAACGACAGGACCAAGTAAGAATATAAATAGATAGAATATATGAAGTGTTTATATGATAAAAATAATAAACGTAATAATTTTGTTCATCTTTACGTTACAATATTATTATATTGGGCAAAACTTTATAAATACGTTCCATTAGTAAGAAAATCGGAATGCAATACCGACCTACAGCTACGTCATAAAACTCCGGTTACATTGTAAAACATTGCGGCAGGCCAAGTCTACCCATCCGTGTTCACAAATAGTTCAAACATTATTGAGAACAACAATTTACTACATTTTAGACGTCTTATAAAATATCCTGTTTATAGGCAGTGGAGCTAAAATGTGTGGTCAACTATTTACGTTTTCAGTTTATGGAGCCACGAAATTGCGGAAAATGGTTCCCTGTTGCCAAAACCTTGTCATGTCAATAAAATAAAGCTTCCTAGGATAAACCAATAAACGAGTTGGTAAATCAGTTTTATTCAAAATGTAGAATTTTGATTAAAACTGATTTTCGATTGTATTACAATTTCATGGACCTAAGGACCATTTTAATTTTTGGTCATTTTATCCGAAAATTATGTTTACTCTTATTTGTCATATTTCACGGTGTAGATAACGACTTTACAGCGTTGCATGTCATGTGTTTTGATTTGATTGATTTTGTATAATAGTCGAATGTTCAACAAAGACCGGATTCAACGAATTAGTAAATATTAGAGTTTCATAGGCAATTAGGTAGCGTACGTTCAACACTATTTACACAAGGGTAGTTGCAACATCCTATATCTTTGTAAACCGGCGTGTCGCCAGTAACGACAGGGAAATTTCAATGTTCGATCAGCTGCCTTAGCGGTAGACCAGTTTTGGGCCTTATATTAGTAATAATAAAGGTGAAAAGTGGTCTACTGAGAATATTGAGCGTACATTGAAATTTCCCGCTCGTAGTATCAGCATTACTGCCGCGTATTGTCAACTCCCACGTGAGTTGCATCAGAAAACTTTTATTTATAAATGAACTAATCTTGAACACGTACCAACTACAATTTTACTTGGAATAAAATACTGCAAGAAATTTCACATGTGTCAATAGAAAGTAGGTACGTTTACTTTTTGGTTACCTCTAAGATGTTAATTTGTAAACGTTTAAAGATATTTTCTTAATAAACACAGTCATAAATTGTATAGACATTTTGTTATTGAACACATTACGTGTTGTATAAACATGATAGTTTCTCTGAACACTGTATAATGTTATTAAAAAGTGTCGATTATTCATACTAAAATAATTTTTGTTAGTGACTGATGAACATTCTGAAGAAATTAGTCGTACAGGTTTGGATGACTATTTATATTGCTGGGATATGTGCAAAAAAACATCTCTATCGACGGTCGTCTATCGGTCTGTAGGTCTATTCCGATATTAGTCTGCCTCGTGCCCGTGGATGAAATCAAAATCCAAAGGTTTTTATCTCAAATAAACTTTTCAAGCACATTTGAAACGTTAAAATTCTAGTTGCACGGTTCTTTCTAAGAAGTTGATCTTATGTAGAAGAATCGGCAAGAAAGCAAGTAAGCGGAAATGTTATTCACCTTTTTTATTCCTGAATTATTTAGATAATAGTTACCTAAAGTCCTTGATTTTTAAATCTTAAAGTAGTCGTACTTACCTACGCTGTTGTATTTACGTTATCTGTTTTAAATACTTGCTCTGAATCTGTATTTCGGTGTATAAAAATAAATAGTGACCCACTTTTTTACTGTCATAAGGTTTCGAGTACTATTTCTTAATTATTTCATGGTTATTTAGGTGTTATCTTAACTATCATATGATTATATTTTTTCGCTCATTATGAAGATTTATTTTTATTTACAGTACTAATAAGTTTTTTAAATGTATTTTATTGATAAGGATAAAAATAATCCTTATTTTTATTTACCTCTTGAAAAGTATAGATCATTTTTATTTGACGTCTGATCTTTTTACCCGAATATGGTAGTTGGGTAAAAATAAAATTTTAGAGATAAAAACTTTATAGATAACATTTTAAGTCATAAAAGTTATTAACCCCGATAAGTGCGGTTCATATGATAGTTATTGGCAATATAACCCGCTGATATTAAGAGTTCAAAAATATTCTTAGCAAATTACTTGATACACTTAGATAATGATAAAATTACATTATCGAGGACACGTGCTGAACACGGTCTCCTGGATAAGCTACTTCAGATACATTGACCTAGACTAATGTAATTAAATCACCAAACTCAAAACAAATATGTTCTGTTTTGAGAATATAAGCTCAAAGCAACTGCGAAAACGGCAAAAATGCAAAATATATATTTTTCCCAATTATTGGCTCACTGTTGGGCATGTGTCTCCTCCCATTTTTGAGACGGATTAGGATATAATGATGAAGCTAGCCTAGTGCGGATTGGCAAAATTCAGACGCCATGATGAAAATCACTCAAGCGTGCTTCGGCTTCCTCACGATGTTTTCCTTCACCGTTTGAGTGATAAATACGCATTTACTTCCGAAATGTTAGTGGCGCGTGCCTTAGGTTCGAACTCAAGACCTTTGACTTTCACAGTCCACTTAACCAGCTACTGGGCTGTCACAACTAATATCAGTGTTCCTGTGAGATTAAATTGCTAGTATGTATGAATGAACGTATGTTGATATTCTCATTCTAATATTTATTAAACGCCATCATGTTTTAAATGACACTTCCCACAGGCTTATAAACGAAATCTATAGTATAAATTACATCACCCTAGTGATTTGCAATACCATGTGGTTGTTTTGGAAAATGTGATTGCGTGCCCGACTCTGTTTGATAACAAGTTGGAAGAAAAATTCACACAACGCTGTTGATCGTTAAGTTTTATGCAATCAGTTTACCGCGTAACTTGGAAGTTGATATCAAACACTTATGGGAGAAACACTAACTATTGTTGAATTTACTACCCCAGTACTCGTAACCTTGTGGTTACGAGTACTTAATGTTGTCATTAAGCATGTGATTTGTCCTATATATAAAAGTGTAAGTGTAACTGCCTCATTGTTTTAATGGTCGTAAGTGCGACTGCTGACCAAGAGGACGAGGTAAGTGTTATTGGGGTTTTCTATAAAATTCTCAGTTGCTGCAGCAGCTCATAGTTTGGATTCATGGCCAGTTGATAACAATTGTCTCGCCCTCGATCTTAAATGCAGCGAAATGTAGGTGTATATTAGTATACGTCTGCCTAACTCGTCGGAGACGACAGGCGTGATGAATTACAATGGTATGTAAAAAAGAGTGTTTTTTAAGTTCAATTGTTTTTCAAGCATGATTAGTTGTGATTTGATTTCATACGAAGGGTCGTGCGGCTTTTGGGACCGGGACCGCGGTCCAAGATTCCACCTAAGATATTAAAATCTGTTGCTCTTTTAAACTCTATTTTTTGCACTCCCAATGCCATATTGCTTATCTTATACAAACTTTTCTTTCAGATATTAAATCATGCAATTGTTGATAAAAGTATTGTGAGCCATTTTTGACAACTCCAAAATAATTATTGTATTTAAGGTGGAATCTTGAACCGCGGTCCCGGTCCCGAAAGCCGCACCCCATACGAAATCATCTAACGTATAGGTTTTTATGTAAGTTGTTCTTTTTAAACTGTATAGCAATAAACAACTTTCTCTAGGATTTAACGCAGTGGATATCGAAAGTCAATTTCTATGCAATAAGTATACTTACATCCTGTTTTGATTTATACACGTACTTTTATTTTGTCATAAAATTTGTTTCTTGTAGTAGGTACTTAGTTAGTGGTAAATCATTAATGCAATTAAGAAAGCTGACATCGTAGTCACTTAAAAGCAAATTATAAATATAATCTTTTCACCCGATTAATTTGTAACAATATTTTTACATTATGTTTTAATATACGGCTCTTTTGAAATAAAATAGTGATAATAAGAAACGAATTAAGTAAATTCTACAATATTTATATTGGAAAGGCGAGTGATTACATATTTGCGAAAACTTATCCGTAGCGGTTACAGTTAGTGAAAACTAGTTCGACTTGTTTAATTAAGTAAATTCTACGATATAAGTACATATTACATAGTATGTAGCTTAGGTACTGACAGCCATTAAATATATTCAGCGAGGATATTTTAAATGTGATTTTTTATAGTAATAATCCGCTGTCCTTTGATATCTTACACTTAAGCGAATATTTAACATTATAATAAAATAATGTCCTTTTTAGGTATTTTATCGTGTTGTATATTGTAGTAACTCTAACAAAAAATAATATCAATAGGTATAGGTCCTACCATGTTGTGTAGTTAGGTCCCTACATCAGACGATAAAAATAATTTATAATATCGTATTCACCAACGGTGTACGTTGCAAATAAAATATAACCGTTAAAGAATATAGAAGTTCTTTCAGAATTAATTAATTTACAGTTCATTTATATGAAGGCTCATAAACTAGCCTTCCCACGACAATTTTGTAAGCAAGGTGTAGATTTTATATCATTGTATAAAATCTACATATTTTCAACAATTGTTTAAATAAATAAGGAAATGTCATACCAATTTCTTATTAAAATAAAGTCATAATTTTATCCTAAATATGAATGCCATCAGTATGTTCCTATTTCTTACATGTTTTACGTAACGATATGTAATGTCTTTACCAAGTTAGTATTACAATTGTGACACTTAATTTATTGTAGTGATATCGCTATTTATTTGAATTGTAATCCAAAATGTTAATGAAATTACTTTTAACCATTTGCCATGGAATAAAGTGTCGTGAGTGGGTTATTTTTTTTTATTCAAGCCCATACACGACACATCTAAATAAAGCCGATTTGGACCTTGCATTTTCATAACAAATATTTCAGAAGTTCCTTTCCTTAATACGACAGAATGATTTTGTTCGTACTCATAATATTTATTATTATGAGTACGAACAAAATCATTATGTCAATTTAGTACTTATTGATATTTTAATATAATCATCCATTATATAATTGCTCTACTTGTGGCTTCAATCGCTATGGCGGATAATGACATACACCAAGTTTGGACCCGTTTGATTTTACCAATTTACTCGGAAACAGTTCGAAAGCTGGACCTGTCTAGCGAGTACAGTCGGCGACATAAATTTGCTCAACAAGCATATAATTTAATAAGCATCTTTTATGTACGTAAGAAGCCGTGATAGCTTAGTGGTAATCCAATGAAATGTAAATAAAATAAAAATTCTCTCAAGACAACTGGTGACACTGACTTTTCAAATTTACGTGCGTATTTCATATCATAGCCTCAAACGGTGACGGAAAACATCGTGGAGAACCTGTATGCCTGACATTTTCTCATGAAATCTGCCTGTTTAGTGGACTACTACGACTACGGCATCCTAATCCCTCTTATATACGGGAAGACTCGTGCCCAGCAGTGGGATAGTCAAATGAGTTATTGATGATCTAGATATTTCAACGCCGGACGTGTAAATTTTAAAAAACAACATTAAATTGTCGAATTGCTTTGCTATAGTAAATTAGTTTATCAGGTTCCTTGTTGTATAAATTATCCGTAGCTATAATTTAATCAGTTTAGTAATTCTTGTTTGGCATATCAAATTCGTGATGTAACACGGTAACGCTTTTTTGGAAAATTTTATAAATTGATCTTAACGTAAGTAATGAATAAGCTACTAGATTTTTTGCCTCAATAATAATGTATAGGAAAACGGGACATTGCGAACGTTTAAAATGTGGTTTGTTTATAAAGATAATGAGGTCACTGCTAACAAAATGTTACGGCGGTAAGTGTGGTATTTGAAGAACAGATAAATATCTATTTTAGTCTTAATTTCAAATTCCAATTTTAGAAATTTAGAAAACAATAATATTGTTTGGTTATTGTAAAACTATTATTAACAATAGAATTATTATTAATATAGTGAAAATTACGTAAAATATAGTAAATACCCCTATACAATAAATTGTAACTATGAATACTACAAAGTTTAAAAACGAATGTCTTCTAATTACATTGCAGGCGTGATTAGAATTCTACCAACGTGTTCGCGATAATGTATGTGCATAGAACGAAATATTGTAAAGGTCTCCATTCAGTACACCGTAACATCTACTACACGACCGTAATATTAAACAGTAATAAAGTAACAGTAAGAAACTCATTCAATCTAAAATATCGCTTTACACACGACGGTTAGATTTTCGTATGGTCTAAATATTAGTCCCGGGTCTACGCATTCATGTATTTCAAAATATGTGTTATTAAATACAAAATAACACACACAAAACAAAAGAAAATTCCAGTTGAGGTAAATACTTCTATGATATAATATATACCAATAATATTTTGAGTTGGTACGGTCCTAACGCTCTTGGTTGCTCTGAAATTAGGCGAAAGAAAGTTAGTGGGATAGCATTAGTATTGCAAATTGTGTACACTTGATGATACGGTGCGGTAGGCGAAGTACTTTTTTCATTGACTCGTTGCTTAGTCTCCATGAACCTTTCACGTGAAAGAAGTAGGGTAGTGACCCCAGTGACGGTGTTTTTTTAATTAATTATGATAATTAAAGTGGCACATTGTACTATCGTGCTAGTGTTAAATTATCCTAAGGTAACGCGCATTAGACCGACGTCGTATTTAAAAAAGTGACCTTTGGGAAAATCACTGGTGATACAGCAAGGTGCCTACTCTATTTGTTGAATAAGGGAGGACTGTTGTAATGTCAAGAATAATAAAAAACTATGCACAAATATAACTCTTGAATAGGCAGTTAAAGCAGCATAATTTATAGGGTAATTTTGTGGTTTTCTGTTTGGTTTTTGTTGTTGGATTCTAGCAGGTAGAAATATATAGATAGTCTACCTAAATCTCTGCCTACCTCTGTAGAACACATAACTGATATTTTTTTGTATGTACTCTTTATATTTTCAGAATGTGGGTAAACTACATTTGTACTAGTCTGATGAGTAGGAGGAGGTCCAAAACACATGAACATGCATGATACATAGTAATATCAGATACAGGCTAATAGCATATACGCAATCTCTAAAGTGAATACTTACTATAATTTGGTGAGTTCACCTTCACAAGTAATGGATCTAATGCTGTTGTAGGCCAACCATACACCTCAGTACATTTGTAAATTGGATCATAACATTGATAACAGATGAATCGTGAATATCATTATTACGAAATGTTTATGGTAACCTACATATACTTGAACCTCCTTACAAGCGGTTATCATAGATATCATAGGCACACTTCAATATCCATGAAGTCATTCATAACCACTTCTTGTTAGTCGAGTAATAGACACTATATCCTCTGCTTCCCAATTTATTCTTTTGCTCTTTCTATTGCATATACCTCCTTTAGGTGTTCCCAATGTTTCCTTCTAAGTAAAGATAGCTTCTGCTTTCCAAATAGATTTCCTCTTCTTTATAAGTATAACCACTCCCCACCATCAACCTATTTATTGACACTGTTGGGCACAAGCCTCTTCAAAATACAAGACCTTACTTTTAGTCCACCATTCCAGTGTTTTTTAGGAGACAACGCGGCTAAGGAAATCCTTCAAATATATAGGTTTCCTAACGTATTTTGCTTTCAATGTTCCAGCAAATGCGATACAATTACACACAATTTCGACAATTGAAAAGTGAGAGTGCCTTAGATTCGAACTCGACGTCTATAATTTGGTAGTCTTTATGATTTTAGTTAGGTTTTTTATTCCTTTTTCAACCACTATACCTATTATAATATCGTCCCAATCTCCGAAAATATAATTGGACAATGTCAACCGAGCCTGACTGTACCCGGTGACAGACGATTGTAAAAAAATGCAATTTGGCTGGAAATGCACTTAGTAATTACTGCTAATAACAGGTTGGAGCTTTTTGTTCATGTAATGCTGTCATCGGTATTTTGAATGTCATCTTAAGCTTACTTTCTTTGTTGCGTAATCGTGGTGTTTTTCCTTATACAGCTTGCCTTATGTTTAAATCAATTTATACGATATAAAAAATATCAACACTCGTGCGTTAACTTGTCTTTTTAGTCGATATGTCTACGGAACAAAATCGAGTTAGAATTTTATTGGAATCTTTCCTGTTCGGTTTTGGTCGAAGGTCGTCTGTGGTCCCGTCTTCCTCATTCCCTTACTCTGTGTTTTGTATGTTTTTTAAAAAGCTTTTTCGTTCAATATGTACTGCCAATATTACTTATACCTTTAAAAACTTATGCATATATATTTCACTATGACCAATGTTTTAAGTACGGAAAACTTATGCCGCTCACAATCTTTTGTTATCCAACATCTTCATTCACTCCGCTACAATAGGGTCATGAACGGATAAATGCCGCGTCGTTTACCTCAACTGATATATACCTACTTACAGTTTTTATGTCTTAAGATTATCTACGTCTGTGCTGTGCAAAATCAAACCCTGAATTAATCAATCAATTGGGAATACATATATCCATTCGATTATCATGAAATTATCATTAATGAATATTTCTTTCATGACTATTTCGAGTTCTGGGGAAGGTGATGAACTAACCGTCTTCGTCATAATGGAGCGGAAATGTACACGTAGATTACGATCTTCTACGCCGTAGTATTTTTTTACCTGCGTCAAAACGCATAAATTTAAAAAAAAAAAATATTTTTTATTTGTTAGTGACATCTCTACTTAATCATAGATTAGGTAATGATACGTAGTTCATATTGAAATTTTCTAAATTGAATTTTACGCCCTCACTATTTAGACATTTTTGCATTCTTTAGATTCATTTTGCAAAGCAGTGCGTCCAGTATTGAGTAGGCACCTCATCAATGGCTTCATGAAACGCATTCGAGGCTTTTTTAATTCGGTCCAGGCCTTACGGCAAATGCGTCATAATTTCCACATTTGAAGCAATTCAAATACACATTCTTTATCTTAGATGATATCTGCGCAAAGACTATTCGTGAACTCTCCGGGCAAGCACTTGTTTACATACTAATACGTCTGCAGACACTGACTTAGTTTTGAAGCGGTATTATAATTTCCTAATTTTATGAAGAGGAAGAAAATTTTTGCGCCAGAGCTCCTGGTTTTCTTAACCGTCGTCGCCAAACTTGCAAAAGGAATGACTCATTATACCGACTCACTTTTTTTTCTGGTTCAAAGCGGTACATACATTAAAAATTTCCATCTTCGAATTCCGGAATTACTTTTTTATTATAAGTGGTCAGTTCCAGAAATTTTGAGAATGCCTCACATCTCTTTAACCGATTTCAAAGGAGGAGGAGGTTCTCAATTCTTCTGTATTTTTTTATGTTTCTTACCTCAGAACTTTCGACTGGGTGAACTGATTTTATATATTTTTTATTGTTTTTTTTTATTTTAAAGTTGGTGCTTCCCATGTGGTCTCATTTCAATTTGGTCCAGTTTTGACATTTGAAGTCGTTTTTTTGACATAATTATTAACGAAGTCAATCGTAATTATAAAGTACTAGCTGACCCAGCAAACGTTGTTTTGCCACATTATAGGGGTTGGTGGACTACCCCTAACTTTTAGGGGGATGAAAAATAGATGTTGGCCGATTCTCATAGATACCGGATAAGCACAAAAATTTCCATCAAAATCGGTCAAGCCGTTTCGGAGGAGTATGGCAACGAAAACTGTGACACGAGAATTTTATATATTAGATCTATCGTAAAATTTAAAGATTTTCTTTACTTTCAATTTTATTTTAGATTTCCTACTGTAATATATGATATATTATAATTATGTATGTATGTAGGCTATGACTTAAAACTTAAAAGTGACTGTATTTGTCTATTCAGTTGTATGAGTGTTTTCTTCTTGCATGTGTATTAATTTCATAGTTGTAATGTATCAGCCCGACACTTAATTCTTTCATGTGGAACAATAGCAAACGTTTGCTATAGTAACAAAATGTCTAGTTACACTTGAATAAATAGTGATATAAATTTTTCACGCATCATGTATAAAATTCAATAAGAAAATTATATTTATTAACTAAGTAAAAAACACCTACTCAACGTCAGTCTTGAATGGTTTCTTTTTCAATAGGGACTTTTATGAGTGTATTGTTATTTATTAGTATTATTAGACATACTGTAAATAATATTGTTATTAAAGTCAGTTCTTCGTTGTACAACTGATTCATTAGCAATGAATTAGTTGTACAACTAAGAAGGAATTTTATTTGATTTATTAATAATTTTAAGTTAACATTTGGTACGGTGAATATGTTATCGGTTTATTATCGTACAATATGCTAAGCGCTCTTTAAAAATAAATAAAAATGGAATCAATAAATTGTTTACGACTATTAGAATAAACTCAGCAACTTTTTTATATCTTATCTGAGGTATAAAAGGAAAAAGGTTTATCATCTACTTATTAGGCACGCGTACAGACTAAAAAAAATATCAGGATATTTACAAGATGAGCTACTTTATTGGCTTAATGCTTAATGGTCGCAGGTTCCATTATTGAGTAAGTGGTGCCGCCGGTTTTCCCAAGTCGAGCCAAATATAATTTTTCAGTGAAAACCATACAGGCTTCGAGCATAATAGCTCTGAGTTCAGATTTGTGAGCGGTGTGGTAATTGGCTCACCTATTGGCATCTGACTTCAAATAAAATTATATTTTATAACTGTAAATAAATGTTTTTGCTTAGAGCATGATAAAGATGGAATGAGGGTGGGTTTACGAATAAACATATGTTCAAACAATGACTAACTTATGAGTTTAGTGAGCTGGAACAACATGAACAGCATACTGTAGGTTACATATCCACTAAGTAATAGTAATAATAAACACTAAAGTGGCTAGCTATACTATATTGTCATTGGTGGCTAATAGATTCTTTTTCTTATGAATATCTTTAAATCCCGGAGACTTGGTACTGAATGGTACTAGATTTCCAATAGAAATACGTGGTATACAATTATTTTATCGCTTCTTACGGCTATTATGTTAACGCACAACGAATGCTTGGAGCTATCCGTTACACATTAAAGATTTTTCGATATTACATCATTTACAGTGATTTATATTTCTTCTTACAATTTAAAATGTATTTTAACAGTGTGAACGACATTTATATAATGAATCAGGTTTATTAGTCGTAGTTTGCTAGTATTACGGTTATCCATGACGTCTGCTAAATTGGGTTACGTTGCTTTGTATTCCAAACTATAAGGGTCAACCGTCAAATACGAATTGACTTGTATTATAATGTAATGTACAGTGGCGTAACTATAACAGCTGAGGTCAGCGGTAAATTTATCAGATGGGCCCCCCATTCATTCCATTCGCCTCTGTGGGACCCTCCTACAACCTCCGTGTAAAGAACCCCAACTAAAATCGTGTTTGTTTATTAGATTAGGTATGTCAATACAAAACCTACATTAATTAAATACAAAAAAAAAACTAAGTAATTGTTACTAGTTTAATATATTGTTTTACATACAGAAATTGCATGCTTCTTCTGGATTGAAGATACCAGGGTGACATAACTAACACCTGATTGGCGACCACTTTGACGACCTGATTGGCGCAGTGGCTGAGCGATCGGCTTGTGGTTGCGGGTTAGATCCCCGCACGGAGCAAATATTTGTACGTTCTACAGGTAGTTGTGCCGGGTCTGGGTGTTTGTGTATGTTTAAACTTGTGTTTGTAAACGCACCCACGACACAGGAGAAAATCCTAGTGCAGGGCAACGTTTCTTTAAAAAAAAAAACAACTCAGAATATAAATTGAAGACAATTTCGAGTCTCCTACTAGTTCGTGGACATTTAGATTATTATTTCATTATCAACAAACCCTTCGTCTGCTAAGTCAACTCGCTGCTGGCGTACATGCGCACACAATCATCACAACATTGCGAAAGCAGCTTTCATTCAATGACCGTGTCATTCAGTTCCCTTTGGTACAAGCGCCAATAGCGGTGCTAAGTTATTCCAAGAACAACTTTATACGTATTTATTAGTTTTATTCGTAGAAGATGGAAATAGGTTAAGCGCGTGCTTAAGTTCTGTTGGTTTTATGTAGTTTCTTCAGATGCTGGGTGGGCTTAGAAAATATAAACAAATTTATTATTATAAAATGCCAGGGCAAAGGCCTCCCGACTATTCTTCCACTGCTCTCTCTCTGTTTGTAAACATAAACTATTTTTGTTGATTGGGTATCTTCATTATAATAGTGTAAGATTTGTGGCCGAAAAAAAGTTTATTTTTTAATTTAGTATTGCAATAATGATTGTAAACTTATTGTTACATGTTTTTGATAAACGATACTTTGATTAATATAGCTCAATAAATAATATTGAAAAGATTGAAAGTAGTGCCAAAATTATACACTACGTGACTAAATCATAGGTTTGTTAAAATGTAATGAAATGTTAGGCAAACATTTGTAATTTAAATTAAATATAAATACATTTAAAAACGTTGCTTTCACCTGTACTAGCTATTGGCAACCTTAGTCTTATGACTGCGTAAATAATAACAATGATTTAGCATAGGTGCTAGTTGCATCCAAAATAGTACTGAACCGATAACTTTGCACATCATTAAGAACTTTAGGGTAGATTTATGGATTGAGTTGCATCCAAAATAGTACTGAACCAATAATTTTACACATCATTTAGAACTATATGGTAGATTTATGGATTCCGTTTTTATTTTGTTTTATTCCCAATCAATCTTTAATATTCAATTTTAACCGAAACGATTTATTTATAACTTTTCCTTGAAGTATAAACTCGTCTTTCGTCACGTGGTTGGAATGCTGCTTAGAAGCTTATTAAGCTGTTCACATTCAGTATATTGAATGCGTTAATATTTTGATTAAAAGACTGTCTATGGAGTGTTTTGTGGGATTCTTCTTCAATTTCTTGGAACCGTGCCACTAGAGACGTAACGTCTTAGAAATATTTAAAAAGATTATTTTAAATAACATTATTATAACGTTTTAATTTGACAACTTTTTTAAAGATGCTATTGACGATAGTATTGAAATAAAATCACGTCTTACGGTAGATATACTTAATTGGTTACGTATTACGGCTCACGACATGTACATATTATTTTATTCCGGCGTTTTGGATCCCTTACAGCATCCATAGTCATCTGCAAAATAACGATAGTAATTTGTATAACCATGAAAATTAAAACCTTAACACTTAAATAATTGCTTCACAAGATTAAATGGAATAAACTTATAAAGCCGTTATATGTCTGCTTTATTTAAACAATCGGTAATTATTTATTTTAAAGCACGTACAATTGTTGTTAAATTTAGGTAAGCGTGGATGCTATTAACAGGGGTTATCGTCCTAACCGTAAAGTTTGTTGTTTTCCACTTTTAGCAACAACTGAGAAACTTTAGTACGTTTAGTAAGATTCAAATATATTTATAAGTATGAATGCTAGGTTATTGTCAAAAACTTGTTTTGTCATGTAACTAAAACCTGTATCTGACCCCTATTTTTATTACCGATAGGTTTATTATTCCTTATCTTAACGAACTGGTGTAATAATTGGTGATAGCATGATATTCTTTTTACTGTTTATTCCAAAAGTTCTAGATCTAATTTTGTTTGTTACGACATAGTAACAAGTACATATTAAACTACAGTAACAACAACAACAATACATTCGGTACATATTGAAGTACCTTATAAAAAACATGTGTTCAAATAATGACTAACTTATGAGCTTGAACTGTAACAACATGAAAATCAGACAGTTATCCACTACGTAATAGTAACAATAAACACTTAAGTGGCTAGCGATATTATATTGTCATTATTATTGCCAATTATTTATTTTTTATGAAACTTGTGACTAACTTTATAAAACGTGTAGATTAAGGTGGTAAATAATTTATCCATAGTAGTAATATTTTTTTTGGAGGTATGTACTTAAAATTAAAATGCAATAAAGTATTTTGTTGTAAGTTAGTTTTTGTTCATAGATTCAGATTAAAGTCTCAAAGGGTACCTCTTAAAATGTTCTTATACTAATTAAAAAATCCTTAAAAATCTCACTAATATCTATAGCTAGAAATAGGTCCTAGTAGTATGACCAGCTGTATAGCTACCTATCTATTAACCTTAATTATTTATTACAATGAGACGAGACGTATTAATCAATTTCTCTAAACTGCCGACGAGTAACGTTGACATGACAATGAGGGTTTATGGTAATAGTGTTCCTATCTATTGTACAAAGTGTCGCGTGCGCATGCGCAATAGCTCGTACGTAACCAATTTGTCGATGGTACGAGTTCGTGTAATTATAATTGATAAGGCTAGAGGTAAACTTTCCAATAAGACATTCTTTATACGTGCGAGTAGAACGCCCTTAATATTGCCTAAATATCTTCTAAATAAATATTACTGAATTAATTTTATTATTTAATACAGCGTCCATCTGGTAATCTGATACTAGGCGGTAGAATTATTTTATATCATAATGTTCCTATTCATTAATTGACCCATGATCAATCAACATTCCCAAAAAAATAACGTTTCGTAAAAGCACGTTTGCTAATACATTTAAAAAAGTTATCTTATTAGAATGTTTGCAGCCATCCTTATTGTCGTTAGACGGAAATATGCAGGTACTGAATACGTAATTACGGCAACAAAGAATAAACACCGCTGGATAAGTACCCATTTAATGTTTTTTTCTGTATATTAAAAACTTAAACGGTATGTAATGTTGGGAGCAATTTATTTACATTTGGATTGAATAAATGATAAAACCTCTATTGTTGCGGCCTCTGTTAGTTCCTAATGTGAGAGTAACATAACATATTATCACGCCTGTTTCCACGATAGGTTAGGTAGAGAAGTGCTGATATCCATACACCCACAGTTCGACGGTATGTTTTCAGTGCAGAATAAGTGTCTTTAGTCCATGTAAATTTTTGCTTGACCCCCGTCAAGCAAAAATTTACATAGCAATTTTTTTTACCAAAATTACATAGCATATAAATTTACAAGTGAACTTTGAAGACTAGCATGGGGTGCTTGATGTCAATTGTTATAACATTTTATTGGTTTTAGTCACTTTGACAATATCTTAAAAAAACACGCTTTTTTACATTAAAATTCATGTTGATGTAAACACACTATCCTTAATTTAAATTGATTGGATTTATTTTTAACTTTTTTTCTAGTTTAAAAAGTGTTTTTTAGTTTTTTAAAACTATTATTTTATCTACTTGTCACTTATGCGATGGACATAACTGATCTTGTCCAAGACTGTGTTTGTTTATATTTTAGTGACCTTAGAATGAATTGAATAAATATACCAATAGTCATACTCATTGCACATAATTATTATCGGCTAACTTTCATTTTCACACTGAAGTGACATCATCTCTGAAAAACACATCCATTATTTTATATATATGTACTGGTACATACCCAGTTCTTGATAAGAATATGAGAGCGCTAAACGATTTTCAGATAATTTCTTTGAAAATATTATTGAGTTGTACTATTAAGTGTTTGAAAATATTATTAGAAATCGCTTCAATTGTTGCAATAACATGTTTTTGTCCAGTCATTATGATGTTGTACTAAGACAAACAACGCCTATATAGCTGGTATCATTGATCTATGTTACTATTGCAGCAAGGTTTATTTTATTGTGCACATTCGACTATTTAAAGAAATACTGCGTTTATCACCATATTAAATTATCATCATGTGCTTTTCTAACGTCAAGAAATTATATAGCCGATGATGTTCTTAACAAATCCATTCATCTGGTCTTTGGATCTGCAGGTACAATTTTAATTACATAGGTACTGTTTTACGCGCGGTGAAGGGAATTAAAGGATTATTCATATTAAAAATAATCCCTTAATTCCCATCGGTTATCAATTATACTGCTCGTATTATTACAAGCTCTCAGAAACAAATCAAATATTTAAAATTTTATTGATTACTTATATTAATAAATCTGCACTGATGTACGGAGTCGCGCAATTACAACTTTTTACGTAAACCTCCACAAGACTTTAACCATGTATATTATGCATTTACCCAAACTTCAGAATATCGCACATTTTTAATCCTTTCTATTTATTAATCATAATATGATCTCTTTCTTCATTACCCATTAATCAATTCAACCTTCTATTCTGATACGCTCAAGATAATATGATATGCTTAATAGGTAGGTAATATGCGATAAAAAATCACAGCCATAATATTATTTTTAATTTTATCAAGGTTTTAATATGTAGTTGGCAGCTATAATTTTTATTGCTGGATTGTTTTGTGAAATGAATCATCGAGCAATTTATTGTTGTCACTAATCACTTTACCACAATTTATACATACATATACTATTACTATTATATAGGTTTTGAGTTAAACAGTGAAGGAGAACATCGTGAGGAAACTTGTATGCCTGATATGTTATTTTCTGTGAACTTTTCCTGCATTAGGCTAGCTTGTTGGACTATCCAGGGCCCAGTAAGTTTCACAACGTTCCATAAAGATGATATGGGATCCCGAATGCGTATTCACTTTAAATGCGTATTTCGTACACGACACAATTAGCCGTTTTATGTACAACTGGGCAACAATCTTACCTAACTCAGTCCAGGATTTTCTAACCTAGAGTTTTTCACAACAAAGATTATATACCGGGTGACTTTTTTTACCGTC
Source organism: Craniophora ligustri (assembly GCA_905163465.1). NCBI lineage: Eukaryota > Metazoa > Arthropoda > Insecta > Lepidoptera > Noctuidae > Craniophora > Craniophora ligustri. Next base: position 12,803,630 of record LR990959.1, on the reverse strand, counting down.
TTGATAAAAATAGGGGGTGATGGGTAAATGGAGTAGAAGCCTATGGCATAGTTATTTTACATTTTTTTTTGTTTTAGACTCATCATTTAAAATTTGTCTACTAATATACACGAGTAATTTACGACCAATTTTTCATATTAAAACATAAATGTTTAATTTTCAGAGAAATTTTAAAAAAATAATTCAAATAATTCAAATTCGTAAACATAGTCACCCTAATAAACAGGCGGCATATCATGAATGATATCGTTTCAAATAGGTAAAACTAGATCTTCAAACAAACGCACACGTGTAGCCGCCAGCGATTTTCCGATGCTGACACAGGATCCCCGCTCCCGCCATCCCGCGCTGGACCCCCACTGCCCTGCAGTCCTATTCTAATTATTTTAAATAATTTTTAGTCACATACGATTAGGCACTCAGTGACGTCGCGTGATCTATTCGCAATGTTTACGTTACCGCGCATGTCACCGTCGGTCGCTCACTGTGATAAAAGTGATTAACGTAAACAATAAACATGTACGAAAATAACAATGTAGAGTACTTATTTAGTAATGGTGCAGTGTTATATCATGTCCCTTGAAAGTTTAAATGGTGTACGGTGAAGGTATACAGGACCAAGTCATCTGCAATCTCATCTTCGACATTCGGACTGTCGATTCAAACGAATCCACAAAAAACTCGTCCCTCCCATCCATAACATTCCATCATCGATATAATGTTAGAGGACGTTCCTTTGAATTATTTGCGGGGAATGAAACCTACTTCCAGAGAGAGAGAAACTGTGGACACTGTGATTACTGCGATATCGCTCAAAGGTACTTTTTTTTAAATTTGTAATTAAAATCACTGTAATTTGTAATAAGTTGATTTTAATATTTTAAATACGCCGAGTATGTAGTAATTTCTAGTTAACGCATACTCGTACCTAATTAATACTTTATTTTTTCAAAGAAATAATGACAAATGAGAAAGTTTAACATGTAACACACAACTATACCATGCTAAAAGATCATAAGCTCTTTAAAATATGAAGGGAAGATTGATATCTCTACAAAACAATTCGGAGTTTATAAAATCGCAACGGAAAAATGCCTAGGTATTCAGATATGTAGTTACGCTATTTCGCTCGCACTTTTCATTCATTGGAAATCACGGTACACGCAGTGTAGGCATCTATTTTACTATTACACACGCGCCGTGTAGGATGTTCTCTTTTTCTGGATTTTCTTGGATTTTCAGAACTCCCATAATCAAAATGCTATTACAGAAATAGTCTCGTTCGCAGATTCCGTTCTATACATATAACCTACCCTATAATTATCGAGACGGTAAAAAAAGTCACCCGGTATAATAACCCTGATATATGATTTCTCATAGAATATTATTGATAAAAAATCGGTTCGACAAAATAATTATTAACGCATTGTTTTAATTAAAATATTTTTTTTTAATAAATTGAAAATGCAAAATGGTATTGAGTAGTTGGGTAAGAACGACGTATTTTTTTTTATCTTAGAATGTTGCATTACAATAGGATTTTCTTCTATAAGTAACGCAACCACTACGTTACTTATCTACTTAAATTTTGACATAAACAAACGCTAAATCGGAATAACTGCGTGTGAATATTTGTTCGCCAAAGCAGTAGGTATACTGCTTTGGCGAACAAATATTTGCCTACTTCGGGGGACGAACTTGCTAACGAAAACTGATCACTTAGACATTGCCCCTAACCATTACTGTCAGTCAAAACGTACAATTCTTAAAATGTTCAATTCCGAAAACTTTGTTTGTGTGGATTTTAGGTCAAAATAAGTCTTGAAGCTAAATTGTGGTTCGTTGCAATATTACCATGTTTTGATTAAGTAATTAAGATAACGTTAATCACGTATCTTACGTAGAACAGCATTGGTTTGCATTCATATTCATTACTTGTAAAGTCAGTACGTGCAGTCTTCGCTAATTATTCTGCTTATATCAATGCAAAATGAGATAATTAATACGATATCAATACGATTTTTGATTAGGTATTTAGCTTTAAATGATTTTTTTTCGTACAATCTTTAGTAGACATGACTGATGACCTAGTTCGTAATTTGTTTTTATTTTGACGAAAATTAGACAAAGACAGTTTCCAAATTTGTGTTTCAGAGTTAAAAAGCCAAGTCACAGTTAAATGTTGGCGATTATCGCGTCGTCAAGTGTTAACCAAAACACAAATAGTCATGTAAATAGGTTACAATATAACTGTTGTTAGCGCTAACCGTTTTTATAAAGAAAGTAAAAGAAGTCAAATCGGATAAACTATTTTCGGTTGATTTTGTGGTGAGTACTGCTGGTAAAATAACGCTATAATTACGTATATCCTTAAGTGGTTAAGGATATACGTAATTATAGCGTTATTTTTGCTTAGTGTTTTGGGTTATAAGACCAGTTTTTTTAATTTAAGCAACAAATAAACGCGTTCAAAAAAAATCTTTCTATTATTCTACATAGCCATTCCTTTTAAATGAAGTAATAACATTTTATTTTCTGCTTTGCTACACTTAATGGTCTGCAATCCATTTAGTTTTAATTAATGTATTTCTATTATATACTCGATCAGTTTGCGAAAATTTTGACATATTAACGCGATAAGATAAATGTCTCTAGACACTAGGTATTGCCTGTTTGTTTCGAAGGACCACTAAAGAAGCAACTCGAAAGTCGACTCAGTCAGTTGCATGTTGGCAAGACAAATCGATTCAGTTGCAACGGTACAAGTTCGTGCAAGGCGATTGATTTTGTGGTCCTCGTGAGAAACTGTTTAATATCGTCAGCTCCTGCATACGTTGCATAATTATCGAACAGATGTTAGCACCGGAATAACAGGTTTTACAAACAGATAAACGCTTTTTGCTGTCCACGCATGACTCCTGGATAAAGGCTGATGACTTCACTTGACTTTTATCAGCATTTTACGTTTTATACTTTTGTATTTATACCAATTCGTAGATTAAGTACACATTGTTGGTAAATACGATTTTGATATACATCGAATTTATTTCGAGTTATTTGATAGTTTCAGTTACGGTTTTTTTTATTTCACCATTTGCCGCGATTTCCATTTCCATGTAAGTTTTGCAATTTGCAATTGATGGAGCACTCGACCTCACTCCCTTGAGTATAACAAATGTCTGTTACCAAACAAGTTCAGATTAGTTTACTAAACCGTCTACATCTTCAAGGTTGAAATCAATTGTTGGTAATGAATAGCCAATCATCGCTAACGAAGCGTGCTTTTCCTACTGTTTATTTATTAGTCGCGGAAGTTTAGATAGCTCATAAGGATTGAAATCGGATAACGTCTGTGTATGACTATCGAGGTTGTTGTGTCTCTTTACCTTATAAGATGAAAGAGGTAAGCGCTAAGTAGTTAGTGTGTCGCCGACTGCCATTTTACCGTGTGTCGGGGTAAAAACTGCACTGTGCAGACCTACTTTGTTCATTGCAAAAGATAGCAGCTCCTTCTCGTAGTTTCTTATGGTAACGAAGATTAAAATCATAAGAATTGATATTGTATAACTATGAAGCCTATATTTGCGTCATTTTACGTATGATTCAGAGGTAGACTTGTACAAGCAAATTCTAATAAGTATTTTACATTTGTATGTACAAATGTAAAATACTTATTAGAATTTGCTTGTTTGCGCGGGTGTTCGGATCAAAATTGTGACAGTATCTCAGTCACTCTTCTATTCATTCCATTAGGAGAATCAAGCGTTATGGAGTGTTATGTTAGTTGTAAAATAGTACGACACTTAATTACTTCATTGCTGTTCTATTGTCGAGCAAATAAATTTAAGAAAGAAAGAAAGAAAAATGGTTTATTTCCTCAACCAAGGTCACACAGAGACATAAAAACAGATAAATAGATTTCTATAGTACTATGCATGTATGTAATTGTATATAATTTCACTGTAATCACTGTTTGATTCTCGATATCACCACGTGACACCGGTGCTGATTACCTGATATTTTTCACCAGTACCTATGATTGATGTATAAATCGGAATCCGGTCCTACGCTACACGTAAACAACCAATTTTGATACGTATGATTTTATTGTTCTATTTTAAATGGCTTCCTCCTTTTTATTGGTCCTTTTGCAATTATTTCCTTAATATCGATACGAAAAACATGTCTTATGGGCGTATAACGTTTTATTAAGTCCTTTATGTTCTTTTTCTGCCTTAGTCGATTTGATTTTAAAAAAAATAATTAATTTAAATGATTGCACGATATAAATACATAATTTTACTGTAATCACTATAACGGAATTCAATCTAATCTATATTGTTAGATGGTTTTGCTATCGAGGAGATATCTATGTAATCAAAAGTTAGTGCATCGGTTCATTGATATATTAACTGTTAAGTCTTGTATTAGATAACTACTTAATGTTTTATTAACCTTGAGCATTTGTATTTAATGCTGCGTCGCTTGAATCCTCACATTCAATTTTTATTAGGTTTTTGGTTATTGTGGATTTTCTGGTTTTTCTGTATTAATACTCATATGTAAAATATGAACTTAATCATAAATTTATAACAGTACCTTTGACATATTTTTAAAATCCGAAAATCCTTCATGGAAGCAGGGTGTTGTATCGAAGCAAATGGAGGAAAATCCTGTTTCTACTCGGTAAGAACCGACTAAAAACAACATTTTTATGTACAAATTTGATCTCTTGTTTTAGAGCTATGGACTCGTGAAAAATGTCACCATGACTGGAATAGTAACCACTACCTTGATATAGCAATACAGCCTCCTTATCTTCGTACCTATTAGATGTGTCGTTTGTATTATGTTAAGCACCTATACTCACCAGCCTATTTGCAAGTAGTGACGTCCCATGCGCTTGTTGCATTTTTCTATGATAATTTTACAATGGAGGAGCAACAATTTTTTAATTGCCACTAGCATAAGAAACTGATAAAATAAATAAATATCATGCAGCTTGCAGCAGAACAATTGTGTACCCTACTTATTTTAACTGTGCCTAGCAGTTTTACCCGCTCCTTATAGTCGTAGCGTGATGTTATAATAACCCTCCTTAACCGTCACCATCAAATGCAACCATAATTTTCCAAAATGTTCATATAAATTATGGTTATATACCTACTAATTATTATATTATTAGGTAATATAAAGCTTAGATTTTACGCTTGTTTTCATCTTACTAAGCAATACACAGCAGCTAGTTGTATATGTATAATTTTATTTATATTTGTATGAATAATACTTGCATTTTTATAACCTTCACGTCTCAATTCACATAGGTAAAGTCCCCTGAAAATGAGATTTAAATTACGATTTATTTGGTTTTGTGTGAAGTACCTACCAACATTATTTGTAATTGACGTACACGTGGATGAACTCATTCAAAGGTCTGGTGACCGGAATGATGGGTAGAATAATTGTTTACTTAGTAGGGGCTAAAAACCACAGGTTTTAAGTGAAGAAATAGATTGAAGTGTGAAATTGAAGCATAGTTTTGTAACTACCTATATTTTGTTATGTATTATTACCATGGGTATTTTAAGTCAGTGGCCTTTTCATCACATTAAAGCATCCAAAACATGTTGCTTAGCATTCTGTTCAAGTTGTAGCACAAGGAAACAAGGTTGTTGGCACATTTGTTATTGTGCATAATATCTTAAACACTCACAGTGAATAGTGGCGTGGCGAGAACTTGAGAGTTCGAGTTTGGGCTGATGCCCTACTTCATCCGATAAATAACTTATGTGTTTTTATTTGTCGATCTCAAAGTCAAATGTTTTATTTTAATTAGACCAAAATTACACGTCGACTTGAATTAGGTATCGAAACTAGTACCACGCAACCAAAAAGTAGGAGAAGAGCTGAAATAAATGCATTAAATATTCTTAAATGAATAATAATACAAAATTAATTGGCTGCGTTTGCAAATTTTGCTATACCAATATGAAGTTAATGCAGTTTCAAGGTGAAACGAATGACTTTCCTTAAATTTTGGAATGTCAATAAGTGTTAAGACACACTGATGCCGAATTGAGTAAGTCAAAACGAAGCTTCATATTGTCTTTCTATCAAAATTTCAATCGGAGTTGTCCGAAAATGTGCGCATTTGAATGCGCTCATCTTCTCTATAGATGTGTGCATAGAGGTCAATATACTATGTAACTTTTTGAATGACGCATCGTAGCGCTTCGAATCAGTGTCAATGTGCTTTGACATGTCAAGCATGGTGGATGATTTCTCTGTCATCAATCCATTTATTATCTCACGGGCACAAGTCACCTTTCATTTTAGAATGATTAGACTACAGTAACCCTACCCTATTGCGGTTTGGCAGACTTCACACAAAATTAAAAACTCTCAGGCATGCAGGTTTCCTTACAATTTTTTCTTTAACCGTTGAAACTAGTGATAAGACTGTCATCACTTTCCTGATATGTCGACACGGCATGATATGTCTGTACCCTATTTATTTCACATAGGATAGATCAATATATACATATATGGGACTTATAGGTTTATGGTAATGGCAATAACGACAATTTCTGTACCATGTTCACGGCTTGGTACTACAGTATTGGAAAACCATATACATATAGTTATTAGTCTAAAATACATATGTGAAATAGAGTATGCAAGAAATACAAAATACATATTAATATACACCATTGACTTTCCGCCAACGCTAAGCAAGGTAGTGGATTATATATAGCCTAATCCCTCCGATATGGGATAAGACGCGTGCAAGGAAAGGGACAGTAAATGGGCGGATGAAAATAATAAAAGACGGATTTAAGAAATCTACTTATTTTACGTTCCCTGAAACGGTCGAACGCATTTATCAATTTGCTATGTTGCTTTCTTTTTCTTATAGGACTTTTTTTAGTTGTACCTGTACATCGTCTTTTACATATCGATTTAAGACCTTCAGCCTTAAAATATTTACCTAACAACTTATGTAACGTGCATGTCACAGGGCAATACTGTTTGTTTTCACGTTAACTCAAACTATTCCGTGTTACATCACACTAAGGTATAAAATGCGGAATTTATGTTAGATCTATCGTCAAATATAGTTATACCTAAGATTTACATAAACCATCATAAGAATTTAAGTGCTCGGAACATAAATCGCAATTGAATAAGTTTCAATTTTCTCTGTAATCGTATAAGTGGTGTTTTTAACCGATATAGGTATCGTAAAACTATAGGCATAACATCCATTCCTACACCATAACATATGTGAAACTTCATTGGAGCAGGTGGTATGTATATATTTAATGTTATTTTTGGTGCGTCATGACTTTTTCTTACGATTTGAGTTTAAGTGCGTTTGTAATGACTAATGAGCGGTATTCAAACTAATTATACTGAATACTTACGTTTTAAAAAAATCTCAGAGTCAAATCTCCTTTATTAAAGGTTTTATTTATCACAATTTTGATAAGAAAACTGTTCCTGAATTATTTTTTTGTATTCTTCACCCTTATCCGCAAACTTTGCTAATCATACATGCAAGACTGAGTGTCTCGCACGACTCATGCGCACGCAAAAACAAAAGCAAATACGTTAAGCATCTCTTTTTTGAATGTCAAATGTAGAAAAATATTATTATTGTCTTTCAACACTAGACTATGACCCACTTGATTTAATGTGATCTACGCTCTATGCTATACCATAGCTTTAGCTTTTTGCGTCATATTTTTGTATTATCATAACTTCTTCTAAATCAATTTTATTAATGTCTTTAATAGTAATAGGTATTTGTGTTTATCTATCTTCAATCTCAAAAAGTTCTGCACCAAGTTTAAATTTTGACAGAATATATAACCCGTTTTGAAGGTTCTTTAAAGCAACTGCAACGTGCCACAGGAAAGCGTGGCAGGGTTCAGCTAGCTTAATATAAAAACCTTGAAGACACTAGTGTATTTACCTTTGTTTGTTATTCTTTTATAATGTAAATGCAAATCCCGTATTATCTGGCACATAATCACGCGGAAGAATAAGTCACAGATATTATTAACATTATGATGTGCATTTTTAAACCAATCTTTAAACTAGAGGTAGGTACTTAAGTTTTTTGTAATATAAACTATTGTTATTTAACCTTTCTTGTGCTAATAGATATAGTAGATCATTTTTGAAAAATTAAAAGTTCGAATCAGCCAGCTCTTTTATTCAGTTCAGTAATAATTTATCAAGTGAAAAACCCAAAGAAATAAATTAACATTTGAACGCCCTGCAGTCCTTGACCATGTAAAGGTCAGAAATGCGATAACAATTAAGAGATAAAGTACTAATATAATATATTTAATCAGTTATTATGTCAACGGCATTGGAATCTATCACTATTGAAGAAGTAATGTCAAGGTCTGCAAATAAAATTCGCAGAAAAGTTTTAGTAATCGGTCAGTAGTTGTTTTATTGCTAATTGGAACAACGACGCAATGGTTCCAACCGCACAGCTGCCCATGCTAATAAAATAACCACAATCTGCATTTTTATGTTCAGATAATACTCGAATGAGTAACTGGTAACAATTTTTCTTCAGTACGTAACAGGTAACAGAGGTAGCGCTGAATAATATGTTTGGCAAAGTTTTTAAATATATATACTCCAAATGTATTTTGATCTGGGAGCTGTGGTAGCCTAGTGGTGTGACCAGTGGACTGAGATGTCAAAGGTCTCGAGTTCGAACCCAAGGCACGCTGACTTTTCGTAAGTTATGTGCGTATTTATCACAAGCTCAAACGGTGAAGGAAAACATCGCGAGGAAACCTGCATGCTTGACAGATTTGTCTCGATGGTATGTGAAATCTGCCAACCCGCAGTAGGCTAGCGTGGTGGACTATAGCCTAATCCCTCTCAAGTGAGAGGAGACCCGAGCCCAGCAGTGGGACGTTAATGGGTTGATGATGATATTTTAATCGTGACAATTTTGTCAGTGTATTGGCAGGTAGGTACAGATCATTCAAACCACACGACGATTCATATTACATCCATTTTCCTCTCCGGCCAACTAAGAAACATGTATTCTTAGCGACTGTGTGACAAAACGCTTGTGTTCGTGTATCGATTTGGAGTTTGCTGTTTGACCGCTCGATAGTATTACCAAGACCTTCTCCATAACAATGGTTAAAAATATTTGAGTAGTATGTGGCCACTTCAATACCATTAGGCGTGGCTATATAGTAGAGATCTTCACTTGTGTAGGTTTCGGGCACAATGCACATACTAACAGGTACCTATAACATAATTTGCTCTGGATCGCCGCCGTCACATTGAGCAAATTAAGGATCTCTGACCCCATTTGCATCTGTTAGCTCTTTCAAGACCTAAACTACAAAATCGCGATCTCAGTGCTGTATTACGCCGGTCATTTTACCGGACATTATTTTAAATTTTGAAATAATTTTTTTTTTAGGATTTTATAGCGGTATATTGATATTATTTTAACCCGGCGTTTCGGATCCTTTAGAGCATCCATGGTCACAAAGTGTAAGAAAATAAATATTATTTTCTTTTTTAATACAACTCTATCTAACAAATTTCGATTTCCGATCCATAAGCATCAGAATCTACGTTATAAAGTAATTGTCAGCATTTTTCCTTCATTGGCCGCATTGGCCCACTTATATAGCCATTAAAACAATTAAGCTTATACCTTTCTTTAGAAAATGTATTCTTTAATTAGTTAATGACACACAATAAAATAATGATTCAAAAGCTTTAACGACAGGTAATAAAATATATGGTTCATTTAACTACCTATATATTAATAGGCACTAGCTTTTTCCTTTGACTTCGTTGACGGAAAATTAGTAATTTGGGTAACTGATTTTTATCCTATTTATTTTGTATCAAGTCCTTCTTTTCGCCGGAGGAGGTTGGAAAACCTCCTTTAGATTAGGATTAGAACTATGTCTTTGTTCGGTACTCCATCTGTCTCCACGTCAAATTTGATCTAAACAAGTTTATGCTTTATTTTACATTTATAGTATTAGTATAATATGGATTTCCCTAATCAAGAAGTATAGATGTAGGTACCTATAGATATACAAGTCACTTGAGATGTTGATATCCTGCACATTACGGTATAGTCGTGGTTTCATTAATACATTTCGTGATTTAATTATATATCTAGCAAGTCGAGTACTCAGTACTTATACCTCACAGTGACCGGTTAGCCTTCGACAAGTGCGTACGTTAGTGTCGTGCGGTTTGTTCGGATTATTTTATGTGATATTTGTGCGTATTGTATTACGTTATATTATAACATAAGTTTCCATCAGGTATGGATTTACTAAATATACCATAGTACGTTTATATACGATAATTATTAAACTATGCTGTAATATAGATACGAGTGACTGATTTTATAAAATGTTATTGAAACAAAATGTGTATGGCACTTTTTTATATTTATTTATAAACCTAAATAAAATTGTATAGATTTTATCGAAATTTTAGTGTGATAAAAAAATATCGGAACCAATAAACTGATTTTAACTAAACTTTGCACACTCTAGTTTGATCCAAATCTCAATCTATAATAATAATATTTTTTTATTGCAAACCAATGAAAAATTTACGGCCACAGCAGCGGGTAGCCTTGTCTTATAATTGTTTTTCTTTGTCCACAGATTTTAAAAGTATAGACAGTTCAAGAAGATGGCTGGTACAGCAACAGTATTGAAATCGCGCGGGGTCGCGTGCGCACCATCTAGTCATAGCTTAAGCATGTGTTTTGTTATTGTTTTATTATTAGGTAAGTGTTCTTTAAAAACATTTGCTTGTATATATTGAGTGACAGTTTTATATATGTCAGTATTTTTTTAAAATTCCAATTATTATCGAATCAAAAGGCCGAGGAACTTATTACAACTTATTTTTTGTACAAGCGGTAAAGAATTTTAGTATAAACTGATAAATCTGATAAAGGTATAAAAGTCTTAGTATAATAAGTAAATAAAATATAATAAACTGGATTTACTTTGAAGATAAGAATAGAATGAACTTTATATCATAGTATAATAGATCCTATATAAATAACTCTTCATATTATTATTTATTCATTGTTTATTTTGTAATACGACTTGATTAGCCCAGTGATCGTTAACGCTGCCTTCTGTGCTATGAGTCCCGGGTTCGATTCTCAGTAGGGACAAATGTTTGTGTGATGAGCATCAACATTTGTATCCGAGTCATAGATCTATTTATATAATTATTTGTATTATATAATATGTAGTATATCAAACTTCTAGTATTCGTAACACAAGCCTCGTTGCTTAGCTCGGAGCTAGATGGCGCTGTATCATGTCCAAATACATTTTCATTTATTTAATTTCAGGTATCCCAAGTGCACATTCCCAATTAGATAAAATGTATTTATCAGAAACGGATCTCAATATCCTTGTGGACGACACTCATCTCATGAAACTGGTACAAATGTAAGTCAACTTCATATATTTACTATTTGTTATTAAATACTCTTCTTATTTCTTCAATCTGACAAAGTAATACACAGAGTACCGGCGGGCCACGCTATCTGCTTATGTGAAATCGTTTATATGACATGACATACTTAAACTAGTTTTGTAACAAAAATAAATAATATTGATACCGATGAATAATTAAACTAATGACTTCAATTTACTGAGATTAATGGAATATTTCAATTGAACGAAAATATTGTCTGAAAACTTACACACTGGACTAGATTTTTTCTGTATTTTGTCAACTGCATTAGGCCTGCGTGATGGACTGTAGATTGGTCATTCTGAGAACAGACTATTGCCCAACCGTGGGACGGTTCATGATGATAATATTTACGTCATATCTTCATTATGTTATTGTTATTGTTGATGGCAATATGGCGAAATGTTTGTATACATTAGTACACCTCTGCCTAACCCTTCGGGGACGACAGGCGTGATGGTCTGTTAGGCAAATTTTACTACGTAAACTAAATATCCCTTAACAATTATTTCCAGTGGCCAATATAACACTAGCTTGAAAGTGTCGGCGGTCATCCAGCATCCCGACATCGTCCAGTTCGTCCCACAAACGATCGACATCCCAGGATCTAAAGAACCGAACAGCACTGTTGAAATCACATACGACATCTGCGCGTACGCGAAGAGCCCCGGACACTCTGAAGTAACCTTCAATGTTACCCCAACTGGGTTTGTCGAGTGAGTTGAAGTATTTAAAAAAATATGTATATGGATTGTCTAGGCATCTGGCATTTCCCCACGGCCCGTTTAGCTCAGCGGTAGTTAACGCTGCCTGCAGTGCTATGGGTCCCGGGTTCGAGTCCCGGTTGGGACAAATATTTGTGTGATGAGCGTCAATATTTGTTTACGAGTCATGGATGTATCTATGTATAATATGTATGTATTTACAAAAACAAAAGTATATAATTATGTAGTATATCAACCAACTTGTATCCGTAACAAAAGCCTCGTTGCTTACCACGGAACTAGATGGCGCTGTGTAATGATGTCCAAAAAAAAATGTCTGTGGTTCTTTCTCTTTGGTCCAGCGAATATTAAAATACTGTTGTTGATGTTAGTTCAGAGTTGTAAAACTAATGAATATATTTTAAATTTAAATATATTGAAAATATTTGAGGGAGATTCATATTTTAATCTAATTAGTTAGTAGATTCATATAAGAAAAATCAAGTAAAAAAGCCATTTATGATACGTGGCCAATGTTAGCTTTTCTATTCTTCGAATTTTGTAACCACAGTATAACTTAAACATATGTGTAAGCAAAGCAGCACTGTGGGTAAAACCTAGAAAAAAGTATTTGTCTCCATCGAGTCAATCATTCTGATTTCCTTTCCAGCGTGGACTCAGTATTCCTCCGCATAACAGTGATGCACTCTCACGCAATCAACGTGATCTCCTACATCATGGGTTGGATCTACTTCGCGGCGTGGTCAGTCTCCTTCTACCCTCAAATCTACATCAACTTCAAGAGGAAGAGTGTCGTGGGACTGAATTTCGACTTCTTGGGGTTGAACATCATGGGTTTCACCATGTATTCCTTGTTCAACTGCGGACTGTACTTCTCAAGAGATATTCAGGTATGACAATAATAATACATACGGCTTCTTCGTCTTATCGTGTATTGTCTGAGAGACATCGTTTTTGCTGCGTAAATATACCGATGAGAGAGTGACACACAGGTGACAGGTCTGATATAAAAAACTGCAACGTGCTTGGTTGAGTATATGTATGTGACTCCTCACATACATACACTCACACCTTTATCCCATGGGGGTTGGCAAAAACTACAGAATGCCACGCGCTATGATCCCTACATACCACTTTTGCCTCTTCCACATTCATAAATCTGAGAGACCTTCTTGACAATAATAATAGTATTAACTATGTGATTAATCTCACGGAAACAATAAACTTAACAATTGCTCTAATTGCCGAAGAAATTAAAAATACATCAGCTGTTTTAAATTGAATTTGTATAAGTACTTTACTCGACTCAGACTCGATCAAAAGATAGCATTACTGGTGATTGCATGTCACTGGGCGTGACAGGAAATTACATTTAGTTTTTAATTCGATTCCCAAGACAATTGTCCCTTTTCGTCCCTGGTTACCTTCAATCACAAGATCAATAACATAATAGCGACTCACATCATCACATGTCCTCTGCTTAATTCTTCAAGGATACAAGCTGATGATATTTTATGGTATGTTCCAGAATGAGTACTTCGCCCGCCACCCCCGCGGATTGAACCCGGTGCAGCTGAACGATGTGTTCTTCTCGCTCCACGCAGCCTTCGCCACGCTCATCACTATTGCACAGTGCTTCATGTATGAGGTAACCTATCTTTATTTCTAAATTCATTATTTATCTATATATTAATATTATTATCTAATATATAAAATTCTCGTGTCACAGTTTTCGTTGCCATACTCCTCCGAAACGGCTTGACCGATTTTGATGAATTTTTTTATGCTTATCCGGTATCTATGAGAATCGGCCATCATCTATTTTTCATCCCCCTAAAAGTTAGGGGTAGTCCACCAACCCCTATAATGTGGCAAAACAACGTTTGCTGGGTCAGCTAGTTATCTATATATTAATACGTAAAGCAAAAACTATGTACCCCTTTTACGAAATTTGCGTGGACTACATGAATACATAGGTACATCCATGACTCATACACAAAGGTTGATGCCCACACACCCGTGCCTACCGGGATTCGAGCGCAGGACCCATACATAGCACAACAGTCAGTGTTAACTACCGCTAGGCTAATCGGGTTTTCGTAATATTATTAGTTAAATAATACAATAACACTGTTGGCCTAGACGACCCACTCGATGTGTAGGTTTGTGTAAATGTTTTAGACGCCTATAAAATAAAGACAGTATACTGTGTGTAGTTATGCTCGGTTGGGCAATTTTATAGTCAATGCACACATTTCTATTCCAGCTAATGTCTTTAAAATGAATTTGCGGTTCTGCACTACTCACAATTTTCAATCAAAATATTTTGTATTTGGCTAAAAATTCAAAATATAAATTTATTTTAATTTAAAACATGGTTTTGTAGTTTTCAAAATAATAAGTGATTTGCTTATTGAAGAGTGTTCTGTTTTCATCGAATTTAAATCTGTTTCGTTATTACGAGTATGTACCTACAATCAATTTTTGTCTTTTTTTTCATAGTGCTATGTCATATTGTACAAATGTGTCGTGATTTTATATGTAATACACATAGTTATGTGTGTATTTTCCATGCATAGTATAAATATAGTATATAAAATAATAACTGTAGAATACAAAATACTGATAAAATAAAGAGCAGAATACTTCTACACCTGTTCACTAATTTATTGTGATTGCCCTAAGCGCGTTACGAAAAAAATAAAAATAGATAAAATTTATATATTTTGTTATAACCGGTCATGTTATTAATGACATCTATTATCTCTGTTCCAGCGCGAAGATCAGCGAGTATCGACCACCAGTCGCGGCATTATGGGAGTGTTTACAGCCGTTGTCATAGTGACGGCGAGTGTCAGCGCCGCCGGCAAGCTAGAGTGGCTCGACTTCCTCTACTACTGCAGCTACATCAAACTCAGCATCACGCTCATTAAATACGTACCTCAGGTCAGTTACCTTTGAACGACGTAACACAAGTTTGGCGTGAAATAAAAACCTTTGAAACGAATGCACGTTGCACGAGAGAATCTTGGAATAGGCCACTTATATTTCCTCGTGTATTGTTCATTTATAAACATAAATTATTATTTACACGAAAGTCCGGCCAAAAATAAGTACTTGTAGTCTGTACAAATACAGAAGATACAGATTCTGTTTCGTGGATATTATAAAAGAATTCTATAACATTTTCTGAACGTTTTAAAAATATACCTACAAAGCAGCTTCTGATTTATCTATAGTATGTTAGTTAAAGTACAAATGTAAGTTTCATTAAACAATCGCAACTACAGTCTTTATTCACATGCGCAAATTAAGTTGACCGGCCTGAAGTTAGCCACGAGTGTCGTTTGTTGCAGAGTTGTTTATATGGATGAAATTGTAGGTAGAGTGACTGTTAACTGAGTCTTTAAATGGAAAGGAATTGTTAGGATATAAATTTATAGTCATAAACTGATATAAGCGCAACTGTACATGCGCAAAATTCTTGTGCCTAACTTCATCTACATCAACTAAGATCGAGCGTAAAATATTCGTGTATTCGTCACAGGTCTCTAGTTTCACCAAATATACGTCAATTTCCAGGCATACATGAACTACAAGCGCAAGTCCACAGTCGGTTGGAGTATCGGCAACATCTTCCTAGACTTTGTGGGCGGGTTCCTGTCCGTGCTACAGATGGCGCTGAACGCCTACAACTACAACGACTGGATCTCTTTCTTCGGCGACGCGACGAAGTTCGGCCTCGGCCTGTTCAGTCTCGTCTTCGATATATTCTTCATCCTCCAACACTATGTGTTCTATAGGTATGTACAAGTTTTTTATTATTGGAAATAGGAGTTGTCGTGTTTTGCTATAAGTATTATTACTTCGTGTAAAATTTTTGTAATGTTTGAAGTTTTTCTATTTTATATATTCTTCTTCTTATATTTTCTTTATTTTTTTTATAGTATATTTTATGATATTTAGGGTATACTATTCATTGGGCAACCGTATGTTTATTCATGGGCATTGGGGTTCGAACGAAAAATTTATTTGATAGAATTTTATGTATTTGAAATGCGGTGTTTCCAGTAAATTAAAATGTATATTTTTCGTTCGGATTCAATATTCATTCATTGGGGAATAAAAAAATAAAATGCATTTCTTTACAATATTGCAATGAAAAAACATTGTTAATGTAATGTTTGTAATAAATAGCAGCAATATACACGACAACTCCTTCATTACATATATTTTCTTCTCTGTGCTTTATAACAAGATGTTATGTGGAACAGAATTTTACGACATTTTCCGATTCCTATTTCATCTGCGCGGTGAAGGGTTATACACTAACATAGTCATAGCGGTCCTGTTTTCACTAACGCGTACACATTAACTCACTTCTCTTAACTATCTGTCTTATGTGCTTTTAATCTTAAACTGGAATAATAACCATAAAATACGGTCAAACGAGAGTCCCGCTATAAGGAAGAATTAAATTGCAACAATTAACGTCGATAAAAGGAAAAAAAGCAGCAAAAGAAACAGTTGCCATTAAAGAAGAAGGTTTTAGTTCAAGATTCGCAATGGGTGGAGCATATGAGTTTGAAGAAAACAATTTTCGGGGGTGACCACACGTTCATTTGCTTTTGGGTCAAGCATTCCAGATGAACGTTGTCAGTAATTACGCACCGTGGGACTTTAAAGGGACACAATTATCATCTTAATGAAAAAAACAGTCGAAGGACGGCCACTGCTGAACAAAGTTTATGTAAGGACCGCTTACAAACTCTTTATCAAGAGGTCTTGAGGTTTTTCTCTATCTTTTCGTTTTATAAAAAAGGTCGCTTCTACTTCAGAACTTTCCCGCAACAAGGGTCGTCAGTTCTATGAGCTACGTTGGCAACATTTTCGGTTTCGAAGAGAAATATAGAGAGCTCTTTAAATAGCTTGGTGACAATTTTGATCATTCTTATGGTGTCTGAATCAGCCAAGGACACAGTGTAAAGTTCAAGTTCAAATTGTCTGACAGTACTGAAAAAGTATTTATCACGACAAGCGAATGCACGAACAGAAAGTGTGGACAAGATTCTCTTTTAAGACCATTAGGCAAAAGTTTTCAAATTTGGTTGAACTTAGACGAATATTTGATCGTGAACCTCTATCATAACGCAGGATTATTGATTATGTGAAATATATTGATGTATATGCAACAAATATTCTTGGACAAGAGTGTGGTAATACGAGAATAGCTTTTTTTGAGATGAATAAAAATAACCTTAAATTACGATGTGATATATCTTCCTGAAAATATGGTCATCAATTATAGTAGCCCATGTAGACCTCTTTGATCGACCGAGACTGATTTTCGGCTCTGTACAATCAGTACCGACAGCAGCTTTCAGCGAGTCGTTTCTCCATATGGTTGGTGGTGACTTATATGACGATTGCCTAAATGAAGTCCTTACTTTAAAATCATTTCATTATCATCATATCAGGAACCGAAAGGGTCCTGCTGGTAAACAAGGACTCCTTCATAGATTTTCATAAATTTCCGTTTTATATTGCTCACATACAACAATGTTCAGCGATCTTCACCAGAACTTCCGTCAATCTTGTTGGTGTTCGGCTCTCGCACGTCGTTGGCTGTTACCCGATCCCCACTCAAGATAACATTTCCGTCCCAGTGGCTATCAGTTCTATACATATAATATATGCCACAAGAACTACTTACCTTGGGGCAATTGTATTATATCGTCTTAGAAATATCTATGCAATACCTACGCAATAGCGACGCAATAGCGTAGGTACAGAAATTAAACTACGAACATGTCAATGTCCATCGTCAATCATCATTGAACTATACCTACTGCTTCGTTTGCTGTGAACAGGAAATAAAATGAAATGAAAGTTATTTTTTATGTCGACTGAAAAGACAGAGGTAATATTATTAGAAGCAGCATAAATATGACTTAAGAAGATATTAAACACAGCATAGGTCAAATCGAACAAAGGAAGACAAGAACATAACAATCACACGGAAGAATTTCTTCCTGGAAGTATAGAAACTACTAAGGGATCATCAACATTACATGAAATATTTTTTGTATTTTAAAATCAAATACTATAAGAAATACAAAAAATATTGCGCTCATCATAGGTAACCATTCGCTTTAGCTTTCGGCACGCACATGGGAAATCAAAATGGCGGATTTTATACAATGTTGAAGGAACAATTTTTGTGGTATATAATTTCAGAGAGGGCAAAGAGTTTGTGAGGGTTAACAGTAGTGACGGAGGGTCGGAGGGATCAAGCAGTAACGAGGGAAGGGAGTATTTTGTATTGGTACACAATTGGTATGTATTGAGTCTTTGTTAACACACGCTGTATATATATACTTTCTGTTTCTTTATTTCTAAGTACTCCTAAGAATAGCTTTAAGAGGTAGCGACATTTTGAATAGGTTCTTATAACTAGTTTTTGTGTATATATTTTATTCGTGTACAATTTGATTTCAAACGAAATTGAAAGTAAATAAAATGCCTGTTTTGGGCTAATTAAAATAATATTTCGAATTTAACAGTCGTCGCTACCTCTGACGTACCTATATTAGTACCCCGTCCAGCTTTTTATCAACAACATTATATTTTAGGCACGCCGACGAGAAAAAGTATGACTTGGACATCAAGGCGTGATGAAGAGTCCCAGCCACCCCTGTGCCAGTTTATTTAATAATTTCAATCTTAATTTTAATGACGTAAAGTTTATTTTTGTATTACGATTACGGGGATTGTTGAGAAAACTTTTAGTTCCATTGGAAAATTATTGGCTATATTAGCAGGTGTTTTTAGTTATCAGGAGTTATTGAGCAGTATTCCATTGTCTCTAGAGGTTACTTCGTACGAAAAGAATCTGTGAGGGATATTATTTATGACATGCTAAAAGCAGTTTTATAAATTCTGTTTTAGGATTGCAAATTCAATGTAGTTTGTCCTTTTTTTTTACATAATTAAATGAAACAGATATCCAGGTAGTGCAGCACGCGGTTATAACCCGACACTGCCATATATTGTAAAGTTGGGATACCTTTATTGAAAACAATGCAAAATTATATATTTTTAAATTAAAATAATAATATTTAGGAATTATATAAGGTAATTATAATTAAGTTAGTATACTTCCTGGACAGAATATTTAAATTATTTTCTGTTTAAAACAGTTATGCTAAACAGACTGATTTTCTTCGTATTTTTACGCATTTATACATTTTATGGGGGTTTTTGTCTTATGTGTAATTTTTCAGTCCCAGCGTATTTTATCTTATTAGAGTTTACATTTTAATAACAGCAAATTGTAGCAATACCATAATTTTGTTTTACTGTAGACTTGCGTATGCGCACAGTATATACAGTATTTTAGGATAAAATATTAAGGAAAAAATTAACAAAAATAATGTATAACATGAAAAACAAATTGTTAAAAATTTATAAGAAAAAAATTATTTACAAATTATTATATTTCTTTGGTTAATGACAAAGTCATTAATCATTTCAAGGATCTGTGATGAAAATACATTTTATATTAAAATGTAAAATGATATATCATTGCTGTTTTGATTGCCATCCTTAAAAATAAGCTTAGAGCTTACCTATACCTATCCCGTAATATCGACTAATCAAATAAATTATAAAATTAAAGTAATTGATATTTTTTTAGGTTATAACTGTCAAAATCTCAGTCGAAAGTTTGTACGATTGTTAGTTTATTACGAGTATTTGTAAGTTTTGTTTATGGTATTTAAATAAATTAATCTTGGTTTGGCTGTGTTTCTCTTTACCCTACCCTCTTATAGTAATAGACATACACAAATGGCTAAAACCTAAAACGCTACTCAACTTGAAATAACTCACAAATATAAAGGTACTTTTCTCACAAAGATGTGGTATGCTGTATGTGAAAGATAAGCTATAAAATCTTTAAAACTTAACTCTGCTCTGCAAATAGCTACACCACTTGCAATTATCAAAAGCACGCATCTATCTATATAAAAACATGGCTTGTTGAACAAGTTTCCACCAGCGCTAAGCTACTTGGACCAATTAATATGATTGGTGGATATCAAACGTATCCATAGCTTCGTAGCCGTAGCACATTTCTGGTGGAAAATCCACCTAATGGTTCCTGTTTCACTCGCCTACAAAAGCAGCATTATAATTGTGAGTTACTTTAAATTAAGTAAGGTTTAAACATTTGACCATCAGAGAATCAGGTTTTCACAGCTGAGTTTGTCGGGAGTGTGATCACATTATTGGTTTGAAGCGTAATGTATAAATAAACCTTTGATTATATACTTGTCTAGATGGAGCGTTGCGCTGTAATTGTAACAAAAAGAACAGGCCAGATTTGAAATACTTGTGTGCGTGAAACGCACACAAGTAAGCGTCGCTGCTATTGTTTGACAAGCGCTCTACGTCACTTCAGGCATCCTAAGTGATACCAGCTCCCCGAGTATTTCCCACAAAAGTGGGTAAAATGTGTTTGATTTTGAGACACCTATGATTAATTTATTTTGCATTCAAAATCGAATATAAAATGAAACGAAAAATATTGTTATAACCATTTATTCTCAAATTATCAGTGCAAATAACAGTGGTTTTAGCTGGCTGCCAGGCATCCTCTCCACGGCTTTTTTTTATTATTTCTATCCACGTACTTCTTAATATAGGATCATTAGGTATTCTGTAAAATACGTATGAATAAAATTAAAAGTTAACTTTATACTTCACTTTAATAGGTTAGTAAACAAATTTTGTTATTACGTGTTCAAACATTTTTTTAAAAAGCGTGAAAAATTCACACCCATTCAACATGGAGACAATCTTTCACAATTATACTATTATTATATGTAATGTACTTTTGGGTCAAGATTAAAACAAATATATAATTAAAAACCGCACTCAAGGGTAATTTTTTAAATTCAACAGGCAACCCTGTTAACATGGATCCAAAAAAGGCGTTATCCTAAAACAAAATTGCAATTTTAAAATTCGATTGTATCTGTAACTAAATGGTTATTTAAAGGTTACTTACCGATGGTAGGTTACATTTCTAGTTGTTTTCAATCTTCCCTTATAGTTCCTGCACACTGTTATAGCACAAATAGTCATTTTCAAATTTCACAAAATACGTGTTTACCTTACAAGGATAGTGGCGCCACTGAGCGGACGAAACGAGCTTATGAGCCAACAGTTGGCTGATATTTTTTTTGGCGTTTCGACGCTCGAGCGCTCTATCTAGACAAGTATATAATCAAAGGTATAAACTGACGCCTCAAGCTGTCAACACGCGTGGCACCCCTGGTTTTAAAAGCTATTATTGCAGTTTACTAAGCATATCATAAGCTTATAAATTGTGATATAAAGAAAATAAGTTTACTATTTATTATAGGATAACCGAACATGGAGCAGTTTACTAATGAACATTATTCTTCATATACAACCATACAATAACGACTCTAAGAGAACAAACGGATAATACCCATATTTACTAGTCTGCATGTTGTTGACATTTATCAATATGTCAGACACTCAAAGTATGATCACTTGTGGAAATTGTCCATAAATAAAAGAGAGACCGAGAGAGATAGAGAGGAAGAGAGAGTAAATCTGCGAATCAATCTTCATTATAAAAGCTACTCTGCATATATTAACCCTAATATGCGTCACACAATACGTACGAATGATTAGTGAAATTTACACTACAATGACAATTATAGCTCAATAGTTGTGTTGTATTTACATTCATATTGAAACAATACCTATAATGTGTCGGTGACGTAAATGGAGAAAATGATTGTACGATACATTCGTGACATTAAACCTTGCTGCAAACGCACCACGTGCTACAAGTCATGAAGCGGTCACCGAGCAACATAGGTACTACGGATTTCGAACTCGACCCATTTTCTCTCCCACCCTGGGAACGAAACTCATTTGCACAGAGATAAAGCTTTAGGCAACGCCAGTCCATTTCGAGGTGGCAGACTTCACACGCCATCGAGAAAATCTCTCAGGCTTGCGGATTATTTGTCATGCTTGCGGATTATTAGCAGGTTATAAATATGCTAATACGGTGGCATATCAGTTCAAAAAGTTAGTGGTGCATGACGCGATGAAACTCGAGGCACGTTTAACTTCACAGCTCATTAATCACACCACTAGGCTATCATAGCAACACCAGACGCATTACTCGCGCGTGGCGACACTGTAAAAATAATTTCACTTTTTTGAAGAATGGTGTGTAGTTGTTTAGAAAAACCTTGGCAGATAGCTAATTTCACAGCCTGCCTGTGCATGGTATGAAGTTCCTTTCAAACCGCACTGTACGCGATGATACCTATTGCTAGACGACCCGTTTAGCTCAACGGTGGTTAGCGCTGCCTGCTCTACTCTGGGTGCAGGGTTCGAGTCCCGGTGGGGACGGATGTTTGTGTGATGGGCATCAGCATTTGTTTCCGAGTCATGGATGTATCTATGTATAACATGTAGATATGTATTTACAAATAAAAAGGGTATATAAGTGGTATATCAACCAACTAGTATCCGTAACGCAAGCCTCGTTGTTTACCACGGAGCTGGATGGCGCTGTGTAGTAATGTCCGGAAATATTATTATTATTATTTGAAAATTGCTTTACAAGAGGGTATTTGTTCTGCAAGCTTTGGTATTTTTTAGCCCGTGTGACCCTAGGAAGTATAATGTGTCAGACTAAAATAACTGATACAACTCGGAATCTATAGAAATCTCGAACTATCAAATCACTTACCACACATGATTTGAACTTCTGGTCTGTTCCCTGGTTTTCTTTTCTCAATAGTTTTATAATACATATATTTTGCTATAACTTTTAACTGAATGCTCAAGCTCGTGAACCGGCCTTAATGAGTAAGAAAGTGGTGCGCTTAAAAACTTGCCGTAGCACGGCCCTTCCCTCTGATAATTTTGTATTCAACAGTCATTACATTGACCGTTGAATACATCGTGCGCGTAGGTAATATATTTCCTGAGTAATGTAATAATAAACAAAGAGAAAACGGTCCACAGTGGCTTCTCCTTGTCCATTCAACTCACTCACGACTGGCTTATAGGAGACGCAGAGCATTTGCTGTCTGCATTCATATAGTTTCCTTACCGTTGTGTAACGTCTCGGTCAGTAGGTAGTACGTTTCGGAAATGCTAGTATACTGCAATCAAGCATTAAGCCTTCATCCTATTAAAGTGCCTAAGTAAACTACTGAAGATTACTTGGTACACACAAAACATGCCACTAATTTTATTTTTTCAACGCGCGAACGACACCTCTGGTGTTGCAAACGTCTGTAGGATAGGGTAAACGCTACCCATCAGGCGCGCCGTATGCTTGTGTGACACCCTTGTGATATAAAAAAAGGCGGGCAATGATGGTTCATTGAGTGACTTTAATCTTGCCAGGGGAATATTGCATTAAAACATTTTGGTCAATATAATGAACAAAATCGCTTTTATGAGCTCTTATAAGAGAAACTGGTTTCAACATTTGTTGAGGAACAGTTGATCATCACTTTAACAACAACTTCTATTCACATGCCTGTTTATGTCAAATTGTTGCCTAAAGAAGTAGTGTTGATGTTCTTTAAACGTAGGTACCTAAATCTAAAGTATGTATAGACTTTCTAAAAGAATAAAATTGGTGTGAGCTTATCAACATGCTGTGGTTGAATTTGCAATAAACAGTGTTGCCAGCAACATGATCGTAGCAACATAACAACACGTTGACTGAACTTGGTTTATAAACAAATATTTACCTCGAATCAAAGCCACTGTCAGATTTTTATTTACCTAATATGGAGGGTGACATCTCTATATACCTAGTTGAAGACAACTCCAGCTAAATTAGGTGGAGTTAAGATTTCTAGAATAAATCCCGACCACTTAAGACCTATCTCATGTTATTTAAATAATTCATATTATTTATACATGTACATTTTGTCAACAGAGATGCGCGCTACGTCATGCTGCCTGGTAACACGTCGTCTACTGAAACCCTCGGCGAAGAATCCATTGACCATTCATCCGCCGAAGAGCCATACCAAGGCGCACCGGCTTAGACACACAAGGAACGATACGGAAATACTTATATCTCTTTCGCTCTCAACACTAAGCGTTGAGGTGTGAGGGAGAAGAATTTGGTGTTGACCCGTAGAGGTATATCCGAGGTAATGCGAAAAGCTTTTTCCTATTATAGGAAAATGAGAATCGAAAATTTCAGAAGATCGCATTTGGTGTTACATTCCAATACTTTTCGTAGAGATTTCCAAACGGAATAGTTATCATATGCATACATAACATGAGTACATTCCAATGAATCTAGTAAACAATAGAGTTGGATCTAAATATAAAAATATTTGAACAGTATTTCAGAGAACATGAAAAAGCAATATGAATACCTACAGCCAATAACGACCGTGAAATAACAATAGTTGTGTTACTGCGAGCGAGTAAGGTTACCAGAGCTCATTGGGGGAGTGACTATTTTGATAACATGGGAATTCCGTTCCCTGTAGGTTCAGTAACTATTATTTTAAGAAACCTAGATGGTTTCTACAGGGTCAGCAACGCGCAAGCGACACCTCTGGTGATGGTGTTGCAAACGTCTATAGGATACGGTATCCGCTTACCAACTGGCAGGCTGTATGCTTGATTGTCATCCTTGTGAAATAAAAAAATACGACTTGCCGATTTGATATTTCCTTGAACTCAAAAAAAGTTAATTAAAAGAAACAGAAGCAATATAAATGATAAAATTAATTATTAAATTTAAGGACAACATTATACTTATATATTTAAAGGAACTGATAACTACAAAGAAATAAGTTTTATCGTTTTACTTTCGGAGAAAAAAATATGATAAAAGTTCTGCAAAACAACGCCTGTACTTATTACAAATAAGACGGCTTCTGCAGTGGATCTTTAAGATGTAAGCCACGTGAACTAACCGCATTATAGCCTGTTATAAAACGCTTTCAGAGTGTGTTATAATCAGACAACAATTGCGACATACATTAATGTGATAAATGAGTGAATTCTGAAGTGATAACGGACGCAATGTTTTAAATATAATTAACGCAAGTGCAAATAAAGTGAAGACAAGGACAATATATGAATGCTTTGTTTGTTTACATTTTTGTTATTTAGGGTGATGGTGTAAGCCTCTTATGACTTGGATTTAATGTGAACTGTCTTGAGTTTGGATTTAGGACGTCGGTTTAAGAAATAAATCGAGGCTTGGCTACGTTACTGTAGATATTTAAAATAATTCATTTAAAACTTCGAATTGTGCTGATTCTATTAAAAAAGTGACAACCAATACAACTAATTTATTATATTTAGTATTCATATTATTCTTATTATTATGTAAAATTCAAACACAATTTAAAATAATGTATTTTTTTAACAGTTTTTCTGTCTTTCAAATCCAATTTTCTATTTAAGGTTTAAAATAAAAAATATATTGGCTGCTGTTTGAATAATATGGCATAAAATAATGCAAAGTCGCGGTCTAAAGCCAAGTTCCGTATAAAATCCATGTCATTGAGGTATTATTTTTCTAAACAAATAATTAAGATAATATATTTAGTTATTAGGTTGACAAATATTTAAAGAAATGTATTTAATAACATTCCGGTAACCTAATATATAATATTTACATTTTTTACTCAAATATTTAATGTTTAATTTACATTACTGTGTAAAAGTAATACATACTAACGCATTTACTTGTTTTATAATCAATATTGTATGTTTATTAACTAAAAAGGACGAAAGAAGGAGAATAAATTATCATTTATATGAATAAATTATGAGTTTAATTTTCCTAAACAAATAATCACTACTTATTCTAAACAAACTTTTGCCCGCGACTTCGTCTGTGTAAAATTTGTATTTTACGGCTTTTAACGGCTTTATTATTGTTGGTGTCGGTATTGGTGGCGTCGTTATTGTTGGCGTCGGTATTAATGGTGTAGGAAGTGTTGGCGTCGGTACTGAAAGCGTCGGTATTATTGGCGTCGGTATTGATAGCGTCGGCATTTGAGGCGTCTGTATTGTTTGCGTAGGTATTGGTGGCGTCGGTATTGATGGAGCCTGTACCGGTGGCGTCGTTATTGGTGGCGTCGGCGTTTGAGGCGTCGGTATTGTTTGCGTAGGTATTGGTGGCGTCGTTATTGTTGGCGTCGTTATTGAGAGCGTCGATTTTGTTGGCGTCGGTATTGATAGAGTAGGTATTGAAAGCGTCGCTATTGTTGGCGACGGTATTGTTTTTTCCATAGATTTAGGAACATGAAATTTGGTGAAAAGGCAGACAATAAACCACAAATGAAATGAATCGTAGTATTGGAATGGGCTCCTTGAAAGAAAGAAGTGGAAACTATTTGGAACCATAAAAAAAAAGAAATGGGACCGAAATGGAAATGATTTTAGCAGACCGTTTTTTTTTATTAACCTGAAGTATTCCCACTGCAGGGCAAAGGTCTCCCCATTCTTCTTCCACACTGTAGGAGGTAGGGCATAGCGAGATTTCTCGCTCGAATTGAGCTGCCCGACTGGGGAAGTACCTCCGCCTTACAGAAGACTGCAGTGAATCAACAATAGTTGTCTTTCTGCGAGTGAGTAAGGTTACCAGAACTCATTGGAGGGGGGTGACTATTCTGACAGCATGGGAATTCCGTTAGCTGTCAGTTCAGTAACTCCCTATTTTAAGAAACCTGAACGGTTTCAATGGGGTTTGGCAACGCATTTGCGAGCCTCTGGTGTTACAAATGTCCATGGGCGACGGTCATCACTTACCATCAGGTGAGCCGCCGGCACGTTTGCCCCCTTATCACCATAAAAAAAAACTTCTGCCTTCGGCTCTCAGGTACCATTTACTATACTTTTTTACAATCCCATTCGCTCCAAGAATTGAGGCGATTCGGATATATCTGGCTTTTAAGTTTTTAGGTAATTATTTGGAAAATTTATGGACAAGGTAAGCTATAAAATGTTTATTCCGCAGCAGGATTGTTACTGATTATCAAATAAAAGTTATATACATATGTATATTACGCTATAATCTGAAAGAAAATTGATCCGATTCGCCTATTTATAAAGTATTTTGTTTTATTTTAAGAGCAAAGTCAAGGATGCAAATAAAATAACAATATATTTACGTATCGCTCGATAACAGTTTTATTACAAATTGGACTACCGATGTTATGGTGTGGTTTGCTCTGAAACAGTATAACAATAGCCGTTACAGAAATAACTTGATTTATAGTTCACTTACTAATACTAGAAACTAATATCTAAAAAAGTAGAAGCGCGGAGGTCTAATTGAGCTGCCCGACTAGGACAGTACTTCTATTCGATCCCCGTACGGTGCAAATATTTCTACGATCTACAGGTAGTTGTTTCGGGGCTGGGCGTTTTGTGTATATGAAAATTTCAATTGGTAAATGTACCCACGAGACAGAAGAAATTCCTTTTCTAACATTTTTTTAACAATATTTTTAGGAAATTTTAAGAGTGATCCTGTATTGTATTGATTTCCTACACTTACGGCGAATAGAAATTGAAATACAAGTAGATAGGTACTCATTAAGAATATCTCGGTATATTGGTGTTATTAATGGCGACAGCATTCATGATCACGGGCAGATAAACCGTCCATAAAATGATGTTTTTTTTTAATAAAGACCAAACGTTTAGAATCTTTGAATTTAATAAAGTATCTGTTTGCAAAATTTCACGTTTATTTGGAGTTATCTTTTAGCTCGAAAGGTTGATGAAATGTAAAATTATTAATCATCATCATCAACCCATTATTATCCCACTGCTGGGCACGGGTTTCCTCTCATTTGAGAGGGATTAGGCTATAGTCCACCAAGCTAGCCTACTGCGGGTTGGCAGACTTTATATGCCATCGAGAAAATCTCTCAAGCATGCAGGTTACCTCACGATGTTTTCCTTCACCGTTTGAGCATGTAATAAATACGCAGATAACTTCCGAAAAGTCAGTGGTGCATGCCCGAGTTTGAACTTGACCTTTGACATCTCAGTCCACTGGCCTCACCACTGGGCTACCATAGACACACACACAAAATTATTAAACTTCCACAAAATGTGTTAACCACTTCTGCTAATTTATTAATACGGAAATAATACAATTTCTTCATGTATCATACTAATCTAAATGCTACAGTCGCATTTAGACAATTAAACGTAACAGTATTATCTGAAAAATGAAAATTGAATTAAACCGCGGAGAGTACGGCTTTTTAATATATTATTAGGCTTATATGTAGGTATATTATATTTGTACAATATTATATGAAAAAAATATATAATCTTATAAAATGTAAGTTAACATAATTCTCTTAAGTCTTTAACAAGAAATTACCGTTTATAGAGCATACCTATCTTTAAAAACATACAAACTTATCTTAATTTTGCATTAAAAACGATGTATAATTATGTATTATCAAAACGCAACTAAAGAGCTAGTATTAAAACTCCTGAAATATTTGAAACAAACAGAGAATAATTTAATTCTATCTCTTGCGCAAGAGAATTTAAACTGGCCGAAATCTATAAGTGAGTTACGCTTAGTTGAAGGAAATAATATCTCCTCATAATAATTTGGATTCCATTTTAGCTTGGACCCATTAATACTCCGCGTAACAGCAATGAAGTCTCACACGATTAACGTGATCTCCATCATCATGGGTTGGGATGGATGTACTTCGCAGCCTGGTCACTCTCCTTCTACCCTCAAATCTACGTTAACTTCAAGAGAAAAAGCGTCGTGGGACTCAACTTTGATTTCTTGGTGCTCAACATCATAGGATTTGCCATGTATTCCTTGTTCAATTGCGGATTTTACTTCTCTACTGTTATCCAGGTAAGTCTGTTTTAAAGGCACTACAATTTTAAGGTTCATCGTAGCATTATGTATGTATTATATAATAATTAAAATATTAATTGATTTTAACACATTTTACAAACCCTCCAAACTGCGTCACAGTTTGTCGGCGGGAATAGCGCTCAACAAACGTTTGGTTACAGGGATAGTTTTACTTATTAGCTATGCAGTATATCTTATCTAATCTATCACAAATATAATACAATAAAGAGGCTGCAGTGAACACTTATGATATTTTTTAAATAAATTCTTAATTATGCATGCCGTACTCGGTTAGCCCCTACTTACGTACTTAGTTTTCGTTGATTTTTCTTACCTAGTTTTATAAGTTATTTGTTTACGCCAGTAATTACTGTTATATTCTCGCCTATTATTTCCAGGACGAGTATTTCGCTCGCCACCCTCATAGTATGAACCCGGTGATGCTTAACGATGTGTTCTTCGGTCTCCACGCAGGCGTCGTGACGCTTATTACTATTGCACAGTGCTGCGTTTATGAGGTAGGCATTTTGGTAGAATACTTATTGATGCAAAGTTGTCCACTAAGTCTAATAGTATAATAAGTCTTAATCGTCTGCTGTCTGGGGAGGCGGCTTGGTGTGTCCGAGTCGTATTATGTACCTCATATTATTAACTTATTGAATTATGTAATTAATATATAATTATTATTTTATTATAATTAACTTTCGTGACCCCTACGGTCACGAAAGTGTAGATTTTGCCCGCCCACTAAACGGGAAAAACCAAGTTCCAGCGCGACGGCCCGGACAACACGGTTAGCCCAGCGGTAGTTAACGCTACCTTCTATGCTATGAACCCCGCATTCGAATCCCGGTAGAGAACTGTTTGTCTGATGGGCATCAACATTTGTATCCGAGTCATAGATGTATCTATGTATAATATGTATGTGTTTACAAAAAAAAAAGTATACATGTATGCCTCGTTGCTTACTTTACCATACCTGATGGCGCTGTGTCATGATGTCCGGAAATATTTATTTATTATTTTATTATGTAATAATGTCAATTGAATCGGTTCCAGCGCGCACATCAGCGAGTGTCGACCACGGCCCGATGGATTATAGGGGTGGTCATAGTAATCGTTATAGTGTCGGCCAGTTTGTGTGTGAGCAACACAAGCTGCAGTGGATCGACTTCCTCTACTACTGCAGCTACATCAAACTGTTCACCTCGCTCTTGAGGTACGTGCCTCAGGTTAGTAGAAATACTACACTAATAAATTGCCTCAAGTAGAAATTTCATTAAAATTACTTTAAATAAATTGATCTGTCATACATATTGTAATAGGCCCTTAAAAATATAGAAATAAAAAATAAATTGAATTGAATAATTAACTTAAAATAAAAGTTATATGCAGTAACTAAAATACAGATTGGACACTGCAGACTGAATAAGTACTTATTAATAAAATAAATATTCTGGTAAATGCCACTGTAATGCTCCGCCTATAAGAATGTAAAAGTAAGAATTTGAAAGTTTTAAAATTCGATCCAAATTATTCTGTCTTTCCTTCAGTGCCCTGTTCATGGTTTCGATTTCTTTCAAATAAATTGTGGAGAGACTTATTAAATGACAATGATATTATACTTTCCCCCACTTTCCAGGCATACATGAACTTCAAGCGCAAGTCAACGGTAGGCTGGAGCATCGGCACCATAATCCTAGACTTTACAGGCGGAATGCTGTCCATCTTACAAATGGTCCTGAACGCGTACAACTATAACGACTGGATCTCATTTGTCAGCGACTTTACCAAGTTAGGCCTGGGCCTCTTCAGTCTCATCTTTGCCGTACTCTTCTTGCTACAACACTATGTGTTCTATAGGCAACCAGCGGTCAAGAGCGTGACGTAGTATTAAGAGCTCCTCATTTGTCAGTTCAGGTATACTCGTAGGGTAATCACGGGGTATTCGCAAGGCAGTATCGGAACAGTCGCTGTGCAGTCGCAAACGCGTTTTGAATATGCGAATATTTAGTTACAATTTGTTGCAATTCTTTGTGTACCACGCGGGCACAAATAAGCTGACAGCCCGCCTGATGGGAAGCGGTTGCTTTTGGTTGCTGTAGCCTACGGACGTTTGCAGTGCTAGAGGAGGTAGCGGAGGTAGAGGTTGGCCTACTTTGAATAAATTATATTTGAGTTTGGCAGCAAACGGTATTCCCATGCTGTCAGAATAGTCAATATATCGAATATTGTATAGTAACTACGATACGACAAAGACACTGTAAACTGTAATGATGATTAAACCTACATGGAATAGCGTATTTTTAATATTTGTTTTTAAAATGTCGCTTATTTATTTTATTAATATTTTCCAACTATTAAAAGCTGACGTAATTCACACAGGTTATCGGAATAAAATTATATGCAGTATTGCTATCTCATTTCTTCCCTCTGTCTCTCTCTCTCTGCCTGGTGGGCACAGGTTTCCTTTCACGGCCCGCCTAATGGTTATCGGTTATCGTATCCCATGGACGTTTGCAACACCAGAGGTGTCGCTAGCGCGTTGCCGACCCTATGGAAAGAGCAAAGAACATTTCCATGCTGTCAAAATAGTTACTCCCATAACGAGCTCTGGCAACCTTACTCGCAGAAATACATCTATTGTTGTTTCACTGGGTAAGCCTGAATGAATTTTAATGAAATTCGGCATTTATTAACTAGATTAAGTCAAGGCTCTTTATAAAACCACATCGTGGGTAAAGTAGCGTTCGAAAGCTAAGTAAAATAATAATATTAAAGATGATTGTGCTTGAAATGGCAATAACATTGCGTTATCACGAGGTAGCCTCTCATGTTTACACACACGGAGCAAGGCCGATAAGGCTCAACCAGCTTGTGAAGCTCGGTCATGTGACGGCCTATCTGTAGGAGGGAAGCGATAGTGCTGTACTGTCACTCGTGCTATGTCATGAAGTCGTCGGCCTGCCAATGACACGAACTTCGCACATGCTACACACGTCTGTTCAATTGCACGATAAAAGGTTAATTCACAAGTAGGACTACAAGTAGGTACTATGACGGACAAAAGTCGTAAGTGCGACTGGGACATATTATTATACGATAGACTTGTGAGAATGCTACTGGACTTATGAGTTATGACCGAGATAGTACGACTTTAAAGCGAATTCTACTTTTAGTAGGTGTTATTTCCTTACTGCATCACTGTTGAAATGGAAGCCAAGATGTACCGATCTGAGCAGTATTTTTTGGTTCAATTATCAGGTTGTTTGCGCGTATGTATAATTGCATTAGTATCACCCGTGTAGGTGATGCCTCATTGGTCTAGTGGTCGTAAAATGCTACTGCTGAGCAAGATATTTTGGGTTTGAATTCCCAGGTCGAGCGAAGTGTTATTGGATTTTTCTATGAAATTCTAAGTAACAGCTCGGTGTTTGGATTCGTTGCCTATTACATGGGATTACAAACATACCGGTGAAATGTGGATGTACATTAGTAAACGTCTGCCTAACCCTTCGGGTACGACGGGCGTGATGGTATGTTATGCAGCAGAGGACGTGCGGCAGACGCTTCGTGTAAAATACTGCCTGAGAATCTAGATGACGACTCGGTGGCGCAGTGGCTGAGCGATCGGTTTGTGCGTCACGGGTTGCGAGTTCGATCCCCGCACGGAGCAAATCTGGACGTTTGTGTATGTAAAAATTTATGTAAACGCACACACGACACAGGAGAAAACCCTAGTGATGGGCAACGTTTTTTTTAAACAGAAAAAAAAAGACTGCAACCTTACTTCAACGTAGTTAGGAAAAGGCCCGGATAATTAATTCCACTGATATCCACCATACCATAGCATAACATCTAGGTAATAAAAATACCACTATCACTTTTTACGAGCTATAATAAATAGGACTTCAATAAAATACCTACCTCGTACAGGGTCATCTATACATAGTTCTCTTGTGCCATTACTGTGTTTTTCCATATTTTCCTAGCCGGATTGATGTTTTATATACTTTTGGAGTAAAGCCAAATACAAGATTTAGTGTTTAATCAGTTTACTGTCTTGTATGATTAGGATGATGAGTACATATATTTGTATATGTAGGTATGTGTATTTCATCATCAACACAATTATTGGCCCACTGCTGGGCACGAGTCTCTTCTCATTTTGAGACGGACGATCCACCACGCGGCTTGGCAGACTTCACATGTCATCGAGAGAATCTTTCAGGCATGCAAGATTCCTCACAGTATTTTCTTTCAAGATTTGAGCATGTGATAAATACGCACGGAACTTCCGAAAAGTTAGTGTTAGCGTAACGTGGGATCGATCATAAGCCCTTTGACTTCATAATTTGAGGTTACACCAGTAGTTATATAGCCATATACAGCTGATTTATTTTTAATCATATTATATCATGATTTTGGTGCCCTTTGTAACTGCCGCCCTGGGCTGGTGCCCTCATCTACCCCCTTTCTGGATCTGGGACTGCGTATCGTATTCCTATTTACACAAAACTTGTGTAAATAATAATGGACGTCCTCAGATCATAGGTACGCTCACATGGTCTAGATACAATGAACGCTAAAAGCAGAAGCGTAATTTTCACGTAGATCGCTGACTTGTTAATTAATAAATAAAAACCTCACGAATTTTACATTAGATCACATTAGACCTATAAACTGTCAGTGGTTTCCGGTTAGGCCTTTATTTTCATGGTTTTTTTTTCTTGAACGGATTCGTGGTTATCTAATAACCAAGTCGTTCAATGGATCTGAAACGCTAAACTACGCTTGCGAAGGTAAATTTAAAAATGGGTGACTATTATTAATTCATTTAAATCGCCTTATGCCTTGGATAATGTGTTATGAGGGCTGATAATACTTATTGATAGTAGATATTGTAATTTCCTGGTAGGTAAGTATTGCACGAGGGAAATCAAGTTGATAAGTCAGTTTTAAGATAAATTATGCTTTCCCAGTAATAAAGTATTTACGATAGTGACGCTAAATATTAGTCAACCTGCATTGATTTCGCGCGGGTGCAATGTACTTCAAATTTAATTTGTAAATTTTCACCTTATATTATATTTTATTTCGCTGTAGCGATTTATGTTATAAAATATGATTATTGTCTATACAATAAGCTCATTTTGTAAACGACACACAGAGCCTAGATCCCACAAAACAGGGTATCCTAATGTAGGATCTAGGGCCTCAACTAATATCATGTAACGTGATTTTTCAAAGCACTAAACTAAGGAGTCGGTTTAGTGAAAAAAATATCGACAGTCGGTATTTGTGTGTGTAAGTTTATTTATGCTTGTAATACAAGACTTATGTGAAAATAGGACATTTTCTCCTAGTGTGAGATGACAAAGTTATAACAAATAACTTCACAGGCAGTGATCACTTATTGACAAGCAATACGGGGTAAACAAAACAATTTAAATAATTATGATAGCTCGATGCGCACACGCAGGTGACAAACAAAATGCCGAACGATAATATTTGTGCAACAATTACCTACTTTGATGTTATTTAAACGTGTATATTTTGTTTTGTCTTGGTAGTTTTTTTTACATAAATACATATATACATACCATCACGCCTGTCGTCCCCGAAGGGTTAGGCAGAGGTGTACTAATATGTACACCCACATTTCGCCGGTATGTTTTTAGGTCCCATGTAATAGGGGGCGAGCCTATTGCTAGGGCACGAATCCAAACTCCGAGCTGCTACTGAGAATTTCATAGAAAATTCCAATATCACTTTGCTCGACCTGGGAATCGAACCCACGACCTCTTGCTCGGCAGTCGCACTGTAAGGCCACTCGACCAACGAGGCAGTTATTTTATTTTTTTATGGAGAATATATCTTTTTATATATAATTCTTATGTGCGTGTGTATGTCACTGAACTCTTCTTAACCGGCTGGACCGATTTAGTTGTAATGTTTTGTGTGTGTTCAAGTGGATTCTAGAATGGTTTAGATTCGCTACCCAAGTGCGATCGAGACCTGGATTTTTAAAATTTTCGATTTAAAGATGTGTGTACAGGATAACGTCTGTCGGGTCCGCTAGTATTAATATAATTTTATAACATATTTAGGTGTTAGCCGAATGGTTTAATATACTTATTAGATATATGTAGAATGTACACATAGATTGCGATCGTCAGGCTTTTCTTGCGTAACATAACATACCATCACCAGGTATTATATACCTACCTATGCTCAGTTAACTGGTACCAAATCCCAAACCCGAGCCGTTGTTAAGATCTTTTATGAAAATCTGCATTACAATTCTTTTGACTTGGTCAAATAAATCGACACAATTGAATAATGAAGACATTAATTGATTTTTCTTAATAAATAGACAAAAACCTTTTCCTAAGAAATCTCATTGTTATTATAAAAATAAAGTAATAGTATTATGACGTTTTAGAATCTTATTGGCAGTGGCTTTACTTGTCAAATATATCAAAATAATAATAAAATTTATTCTGTATTATGAGTCAAATAAATAAGTAATAACCTAGTTATTCAATTATGATTAGCAATTAGCAGATTTTGATATATATTTTCTCTCAAATGTAATGTAAAAACATACATAGATGATAATTGCCTTTATCAATTTTGTTTACTGTCGCGAAGCACAAATCATCTGTATCACGAAGGTTTCTGTCCACAGAGTTACATTAAGAGTTCATCGTGATCTTGACTGACGAGCTTTGTCGCGTGAGAGAAAATAACCATAAATCGCGGGAAAAACTCATTGCTCGCCAGTTCGCGCGCAAACGCCGAGCAGCGTGCACGCGCATATCCCAATAAAATGCGCGGGAAAATCGAAACTTAACTCGAAGTGCCTTCAAGTTTTGATAAAAAAATATGTGATAGTATACTAATAAGTGAAATTATTCCCTGTGATATTGTGTACAGATACTTTACTTATATATTTTTTAGCAAAAGTGCAATTTTAAACGCATCACCATGGGCGACGAAAAGTAAGTAATTATTGATAGATATTTTTGTCTAAATGGGTTTTTTGGACTAGTTTCGTATCGCTGACTAAATTTGTTCAGCATGTTATTTCCTATCTGTTTATATTCTATGAATAATTCAAAAGATTTAAAATATTTAGGTTATGTATAGGGACATATACTTAAGCAAGAAGTTTGGGCACAGAAATTGTTTACAATTAATAATAGTGGTAAAATTGATTAGGGTATAAATATATAAAAGAAATATGTATAGGTAGTATGTAAGTAGATACATCGTTTTTTTATGTGTTTATATGATAACTTTATATAAGTGTGGGTAGGTTATAAAACAAAATTTGATGAACAAGAAGGCACCAAATGTGACGCTCATAACACCTCATAAAAGTCGTCTGACATTTAATAAATTTGCTGCTATTAGTTATTTATTATATATATTTTTTAGACATTGTTATATATCAAATCCTATTATAAATACTATTGAACATATTTTAATTATCGAGCGTTAGATCCTAGAACATTGACTAATTGCGAAAAAGAAGTCGACGAATTACATTTATTCGAAGTATTTACATTTAACCTCGTTATCTAAGTAGGCAAGCGTGGACGCCGATTATCCAAATACACAAATACACACATACATGCCCTGCGACATTCCTGCACATTAAGTATTCTAAACTAACTCGCATTTTGTATAAGTTTATTCTAATTGAATTAGTGTAGTCTACAAATATCAGTGGCCTACATTTTTACGAGTATTTATAGCTTCAGATGCAGAAAACACAATATATTGGGTAAAAATACGCCATACGAAATGCGGGAAATTTTCTGAAAAATATCGCGGGCAGACATTAAAATTATATAATTTTTTACGGATTTTCTCGCGGTAGGTATATTTATATTATTTTATCCCGGTGTTTTGGATCCTTTACAGCATCCATGGTCACGGGTAGACAGAGGTGTTAGTAATTGTGCCTGCTGTAATAATTACTGACAGCTATCCTTCATCAGCTAGCTAACTGCATTTTTATTAGGCGACTATAATTTAAAACCTACTTTAATTTCGATGTATATGCAACTAAATTCAATTTAATTCAACAATTCAAAAGCACCTGTATTGGTCTAATTGAAATAAATGATTTGATTTTGATTTGATTTGATGTATAATATTTTCGCAAGTGTAAACAGGCAGTGAAAAAAACACTTCTCTATCTAGTTTAAATACTAGAGGAAGCTACATAGTTTCACGTTTAATTATCACTATAGCAAAACATACACACTTCCGATGTTATCACAAAATATTATGTAAATAAATCGTTCGCGACCGCAATTATCATGTGGTATTGACGTCAAATTAAATTAATGATATCTTTGTTGCAGTTATTGGTACCTACTTTTTATATCTACGTATTTTTTGGACTACTATTTTGTGCTTCCATATGCGATTTTGCCCACATTTTATATACACATATAATAGGTATATTAATTCGGTTAACAAACTATATGTTTGCCAAATTCCATTCAAACCCGTATAGCAGTTTTTTGGTCAGAGAGTATCTCCCTCCTTGAAAGTGTAACAAACATCCACAAATACATACATACATACAAACTTTCGCGTTCATAACATTAGTGGGATGTGAGGGTAAGCTCAGTGACAAATTGATGTAGTCGGACGAGGCATGATAATGAAATAACTAATTCAATATTTATGTCGATATATTTTTCCAAACTTTTCTATAGCACTACCTAGCAAATTTGCTAGGACTTCCTCCTAGCAAATTTACGGGCCGCCTGATGATAAGCAATTACCGTAACATAAGCAAGTTTGCAGCGGGTTGCCTATCCTGTAAAAACCTTCTTACTCCTTTTTTGAAATACCGGGAGTATATTAATCGGGTCGTATATATTTGATTTACCGTTTATGAATAAGTTGGTATAAGAGATTCGTATTCCAGCCTCTTTATATCGGATGGGTATTTAAAATGCATGTTTATAAACGCGGTTAGAATATGCAAATCAACAGTGAGCATACGAATTGGCAATAATAATGTTACGTACACAGTATCTAATATTATCCAACCTGTTTAGATGTTCCTTTTTATTTTTATTTACTGCTAAATGCAAAATTCCACGTCGGTATCTCGTTTGACATTCCGTTTGTGTCATAATGAGGTGTAAGTGTTTATGTCTAGTCTATGTATTTATCATTAAAAATAAACAAATAATAATAGATAGTAGATATTAATACCAGTCTAGTTCTATACTGACTTTAGTTTCTCATACGAAAAGATACCATAGTTTATATTGAGTAGCTGTTATTTTCATGTTCTTGTCCATAAACAAAAATTTATGCACATTGATTACTAGTTAGTAGTGAAAGCTTACTGTTTATAGCAATCCTACTAATATTACAAACGTGAAAGTTTGTAAGTATGCATGGATGTTTGTTACTTTTTCATGCAAAAACCGCTTAACGGGTTCGAATGAAATTTAGCATACATATAGTTTATTACCTGGATTAACACATAGGCTACTTTTTATCTATATACCATGCGGGCAAAGCCGCGGGTGGCAGCTATATTAAATAAATAAATAAATAGTTTATCTTTGAATCTTACCATGATTAGCTCCCCTGTTTTTCATAAATCGTCTGAAAAATACTTAGTAGGTACATGGAAAAAAGTGGGATAAAATTCCGTAAATAGTACCAATAAAATGTTTATCTTGTAAAGATAGTTCCGAATATAAAATATTATTTATATTTTTGAAGGAGAAAACAGTCAAGAGCAGAGGGCGCGATAAGATGTCAAAGAACTTTAGTGCGTCTTGATAACACTACATCGATCAATGGCCGATTATTTTAAATACATTTAAGACAAAAACATAAGGTGCAGTCAAGAATGATTTAAGAAATTCACTTATCAATAAATAATACCATCATCTATATTTTATATAAACAAAAATAAAGAAACAGGGCATGAAAAAAGAAATGTATTTTGATTTATTTTACATATTGCACATAATGATATAATAGAGAAACGGAAATAGCTATTATTTTTTGTTTCTATATACGAGACAATTATCTATTGCCTAATTTTTTTTTTAAATATGAATATACATACATAAATCAGTCTCAAAAGAAAATTTATAAATACACACAGTCGCTTAAATGTTTTCTTTATTTTTTTATAATCAGAGATATTGTATGAGATGTAGTTTTTATACGAGCATAGAGTGGAAATTATAGAAGATCTTTAAAGAAATAAGTACAGTTTAATGGTTTTTCTTTAAACCAGAGTCACAAGTTTTCAATATGTCGGAAACGTCGTCCGGGTTGTCGACCGTGTCACGTGCGCAGACACCGGGTGAATGAGACCTGGCTGCGAGCCCAACGCCCTTCACCTTGCATCATATTCTTGGCAATAGTGATGTGCAGTTTCAGAAATTCGTCACCGCATGTTAGCGAAAAAAGCTCACATGTGGGTAGAAATGTATCGCGCAGTCGAAGATATTAATGCTGCGAGGAGAAATGGATAAATGGTCATGTCATGACAAATTTATGTGGTTTTCTGATCTAAATATGCGTTGAGAATACTGTAAACGTTTGTTACGTACTGCTCACGTGAAAATATATTGCACGTTTTTTAGATTCACTACAAGGTTGTCGAGATTAAATCGCTTTGCTTCTAAGATCCCGAACGGGTTTCGAGTGTCTCCTTGTTTGTTCTATCAAAAAGAGTCATCAAATAGAAATAGTGAAGATGTAGAAGGAAATAATGTCAATAAATATTTGATTGGTCAAAAACCCAAGGTTGGAAGGATTTTCTCGATAGCATGTGAAGTCTGCCAACCCGCAGGAGGCTGGCGTGGTAGACTATAGCCTTATCCCTCTGCGATCAGAGGAGACCCGTATGACATGTAATGGGTTGATGATGATGATGAAATATTTGATTACGCAACACAAAGTTAGTCCTTAGGCTTCGTAGCTTAGAGATTAGCACGTAAATAATTTCTAATTTTACCCATCCTACATACTTGAACTTGTTATCTCTATTTAAACCAGCGCGCTGATAAACAATATTAATCACTACTATGTAAAAATAGGCACTTCACGTCGTAACATATTGCTTAATAGATGGACTGCAGATTGATTAATGTCGAGATGATTACGAACACTTTCAAGTGCCCTAAACTGATAGGCATGTTTGCGAACGACGTCATATACTCGCGTACGTTTGAATTGTCCACCAGCCCATATATGTTACCAGCTAAATTAGTCTTAAGATACTGCAATGGTCTTCACTCCAGATTGTTTCAACGAACCATTCTAAAAGCAAAGTTAAAACAGGTGTCCCTGTGAATACAAATTTGCTTAAGATCGAATTATGGAAGTTAATAATCGAGAAGAATAACTTTGTATCTTAACATACATAACATACAA
The DNA here is from genome assembly GCA_905163465.1 of Craniophora ligustri. Classification (NCBI taxonomy): domain Eukaryota; kingdom Metazoa; phylum Arthropoda; class Insecta; order Lepidoptera; family Noctuidae; genus Craniophora; species Craniophora ligustri. The sequence continues at coordinate 12,762,989 of LR990959.1, read as the reverse complement.
TCACGCCTGTTGTCTCCGAATGGTTAGGTAGAGGTGTACTAATATTCACCCATATTTTGCCGCCTATTCTCATTTACAGATAAAAATAGCACGAATCCAAATTCCGAGCTACTACGGAAAATTTCATAGAAAAACTTAACATCACTTTAATTATAGAATGGCTTTGTATTACTATATTTAATGTTTTTAATGCCCATCTCAACTATGTAAGATATTCTGATGATCCTGCTGATGTGGGTGTTTTACTAATGGTCTTCGAGAACTGTTTTCTCCGTTCTTTTTTGTTACTTTTGGCCTTGACTATGAAACGCAGAAGATGAATACATAAATCCCTGTAACTGATGACGCGAAAATCTCCAGATTGTACAAAATTGGCCATGTTAACCCTTTGTGAAATAGTATCAATCTCAAGAATTAGGCGAGCTTGCGTAAAATCGTGCCAATTCCTTATATTCGTACAAAGTCCGTGCCATACGTTCCTGTGTGTGTTGCCAAACGCCAAAACTAGATGTTTATTTATATTTATGTTATCATGCACCGGTCTCGTGCCCGCGGTGCTGTCTCTGGATTTGTTTCTGGCAACGTTGCCGGTAGCTATTGAGCTTATTTTTGAAATTTGTGAAGATGAATAACATTAGTGCTGCAAAGAATTTCTAGTTGTTTTCCACAAAAAAATAATAATATTGAAAATATATTTTCTATGCTATTTCTATCTGTACTAGCTTCCACCCACAGCTTTGCTCGGATGATATTATAAGTAATAAGTAGCCTATGTGTTAATCCAGGTAATAAACTATCTGTTTGCTAAATTCATCCAAATCCGTGAAGCGCAGTTACTCATATCTTTCGCGTTTATAATATTAGTAGGATATATAATCATTCATCACTTTAAACCCCGAAGGCTTATGCAGAGGAATATATTATGACTCCTATTACATGCTTTGAAGCCCCATGTAGTAGGAGGCAAGGCTATGCCAAAGATGCGAATTTCAAGCTACTACTGAGTTTTTCATAGCTATATCTCATGTTTTATTAAAGAAACCGTATTGTTACCATACGACTGCAATTGGTCAAAGTTAATTATTTCCATTTCTCACGCCTAACATCGCAATCACGCTGCGTACTTCGTATTGCAGGAAAGAATATAATGCCAATCTAAGTAGGAAATACATAGTATTTGAAAAATAACATACCATCATACCCCGAAAGGCTTAATAAAAGTGCACTGATGTACAGATAAGTTCTTTGATAGATCAATCAATTGACTTACGACGCAGTCGAGTAATTTGTAGGATTTTGAATAATCGTCTTTCCGGAATAAAGTGTCGTTTTCTTCTTGTTAGATAATGGAGATGTCAGAGAGTGTGTACCTTAGTGTAACAGTTATCAAACATAAGTATCATCATTTACTTGCTCCAATTGTGTACATACCTAAGACGAAAAGATTCGTCACGTCCGAAGAATAAATGGCGCTTCATTTTTCACAATAAATACGGACGCAACTTGTTATTGAAAATAAAAATGATGCTTAATATTCCAGACGTGGAACGAAGCCAAAATCACACCCCCAATTCTTTTGCCACAAGTTCTAAAAATATTACAGAAAATTGCATTTACATAATTGTTGCAATTGCTGTGTGGTATAATGTGAAGTGAAATGAAAAATCTATTTGATCCTAAGGCACACTACACTTTCAAAGTTGCGTACATATTTATGGCATGTTCAAACGGTGAATGAAAATATCGCGAGGAAATCTGCATGTTTCAGAGATTTTCTCGATGTCGTTTGAAATCTGCTCACCCTTAGCAGCAGTATTAGGTGGTATTAGCTGGTATTAGGCATCAGTTGGTATTAGACCAGCGTAGCTGACTAAAACTTAATTGATCTATATATGATATGATATATTATTGATCCTATATCAATTGAGAAGGAGACCAACCCATCCCTACTAGCGAGACAATAAATGGCTTGGTAAGACGTAAATGCTAAAACGTCAAACTATACCAATAATAGTCCCAAAGTCCCAGTCCCAATTGTTGTAAATATTGGCCCAAACTTCCGTCAGTTACACAGATACAAACATGGCGCCAAAAATCGGGCCCAGGGTAATACGAAACTGGAGTTATATAATGAAAGTAGGTGTGGCGCAGTTATTTCAGTTTCAATACGAAGTCAACAAAAATAATTGCCGGCTATGACGTAGGGTGGTAATGAGAAATGGTATACAATGCCAACCGTTAAACATAATTAGGAACATGTAAAAATGTTTGTTTGACATTGAATCGAACGGTATTTCTGGCCAATAGAGGTTTTTTACATAGTCAATTACATTATACATGATAAGGATGGGTTGTAATAAATTGAACACCGTGCAAATAAATATTATTTCATTGAATTTTAAAGGTAAGGTTCGATAATATGCCTGTTAACCTAGCTTAACTCTGTTTCCTTGTCACGTCAAAAACTAACTGTGTTTTTGTTTTTTAATCAATTATATTTGGCTCAACACATCAGCAACGTATTTGTTTGTTATGTCAGCAAAATATAAGAATCGCCGCATAGGTATTTTTTTTAACTAATCTAAAAAATCTAACTGAATAGTCGTGAGACTATTGAAATAAATGAAAAAAATGTTTTTTCAGAATATAGGTTGGTTTTTTAAACCACCAAAATTTGTTAATCGAGTTATCAATAAAATATATAGGTGACTGTCAAAAATTAAAAAGTACTTAGCTGTTATTAATTATAACAACCGGATAAAAAGTGTAAGAAATTACGAAATCTTATTATTTATGTTATTATTCTTATTTAGAAATTATATAATTATTAAATTTCTAGTTTGTTATGTGGCATTCAGGATAATTTATAATGTCATTCGATTTTCTATAAAATAATTGGAAACCGAAATATTAAAAACTTGTGGTTTCTAGAGTAACCCCTAGAGTTGAACAGGAAAAAATGAGCGTTGACAAAGGTTATAAGAATAGTAATAAATATAATAAATATTCCTGGACATTATGACACACGGCGCCATCTAGTTCCGTGCTAAGGAACGAGGCTTGTGCTACGGATACTAGTTGGTTGATATACTACATATATACTTTTTTTTTGTAAATACATACATATTATAAATAGACACATCCATGACTCGGATACAAATGTTCATGCTTATCACACAAACATTTGTCCCTACCGGGATTCGACCCATAGCACATAATACATAATTAGTTCTGGATATCATATTATAACTATGAACAAAATATTTCATAATTATCGCGCTATCATAAACCTTTCTTATTGATATCGGATCAGCAGATATCACCGTGATTCTCATGCACTATGCCACTCATGCGGGGAGCGGATGGTAATTACAACGGTTGTAGTCAATCTATTGTCAATCTTGCATATCTTATCTACGTACGTGTGTAATAAAAAAATAAATATAACTACGGTGGGTATGGTATCACGTTTGTTGCGAATATTTAAATATGTCGTTTAAAATATAAGAAAGTTTGTTACTAGGTAAACTAAATAATAAAGTGTGTTGACCTATTGGTATATATATAGTTTTCTTGGTATCGAGTTCAATTCTTAAGGAAAGAACACTGACTTCGAAGTTACGTGCTTATTTATGCTCAAACGGTGAATGAAAATATCATAGGAAATGCATGTTACCAATGAAGTTGTAAATGATCAGAAATGTGATGATTTAATATTAATATACCACCATAAAATCGGTCAAAAGTATTTTTAACCGACTTCAAAAAGGAGGAGGTTCTCAATTCGTCGGAATCTTTTTTTTATGTATGTTCACGAATTACTTCAAAACGCCTGGACCGATTTGCAAAATTTTTTTTTTGTTTAAAAGTGTATACTTCACAGGTGGTCCCATTGTAACCACATCACGATCTGATGATGGGATCCCAGGGAAATCGAGGGCAACCCTCAAATTTTATAGGCAATTATCACGTTTTGAATATATTTACTAAAATTGTTCCAGTATTTGTGTCTGATAATCATCATTTGAGGTTGATGAGATGATGATGGAAGGTAGAACTCCTCAACAGTTAAGATTTAAAAGAAAATTCTTTCAGTTATAAGCATTTATTACATTTACATGTATTCTCCAAAGCTGTTCAAGTATTTGCATCTGAAAATCAACTTCTCATGTAATGATCTGATGATGGAAGGTACAACTCCTCAACGGTTAGGAGTTGAAGGGAAAATCTTTCATAATTATAAGTATATATGGATCGATAGTTGTATTCTTTCAGGCTATTAGATTGACCTGATATGAAAAGTTTAATATATATATATACAACACTAAAAAGAAAAAAATAAATTAACTTTAAAAAAAAAGCAAAACCAACTTCAAAAACTAAAAAGCAAAAAATAACTTCATACAGTTTTACCTTTTTTTTAGTTTTAAAGGTATGAAGTCGGTGCCGATGATGTGGTGGTTTTAACCACGCCGCTCAAGGTCACTCGCGGTGAGTGTACTTACTATTACGTTTGGCTTGGCACCGACTTCATACCTTTAAAACTAAAAAAGAGGTAAAACTGTATGAAGTTATTTTTTGCTTTTTAGTTTTTGAAGTTGGTTTTGCTTTTTTTTTAAAAGTTAATTTTTATTGCACAGCTTATAACCCTTTTCTCGACTCGAACGACGAAATTTGTAATTTGTGAGGCAATCACTACGTCTTTTCATCTTAACTTTGTTATTTATGTTTTATAGCTGAAGATTCAGTTATATATGTCGGGCCTGTGCTTTAATCTACGTCATATAGTCACGTTTTTAAAATGGACTTATTAGCCTATTAACATGCCAACATAAATAAACTACGTTTCTATATTTATAGTTCAGAGCAAAACATTTACTTTAGACCGGTTCCAATACGACTATTGTTTATTGACAGATTATTCTAATGCTCACGTGAGTCGCACAAGTTTCCTATCACAATAAATACACCGAACTAATACATTATTGATGATACTAATAATAAACGATAAATATCGCGATAGTTATGTGATACTTTTTATAGGATATAATTAATTATATTTATTGCACATAAATGCTTGTACACGACACTATTTTAATAAGTCAATATTGTAGAGATGCTGAGTCTTTATAAACATAAAACATTACATTTAAGGCTTAGAATAAATGTCATGTTTTAAGATATTAAACAGTGTTTAAATTTTAAATATATATACTACCTAATATTGTAAAGCTAAAGAGTTTGTTTGTTGGAACGCGATAATCTCACGAACTACTGGTTGGAATTGAAATATTATTTTTGTGTTAATAGTTCATTTATCAAGGAAGGTGCCTATAACCTTCCTCGATAAATGAACTATCTATATATATAGAACATCACGCTAGGACCAGTAGGAGTGGAGCACAGATGAAGTTTAAAAAATAAATGTCCACCCGTGCGGAGCCGGGATAGGCCGCTAGTATTTTAATCAAGTCATAACAACACTATTTCTATACCTATAACTTATTTTATTTTACTCAGTTTGGTATTGAAACGGCGTCTATTATCTAGATTTTGTGATAGAAAAACAGATGTTACTCGTTAAATCGTGTAGCTGTATTTTTTAGGAGTCCATACACCCACTATCTTCTGTTGCACTCTGGTAAATTTACATTTGAAACCGATCGTTAGATTTCAGAAGCATTTTAATTACAACATATTTGGTGAATATTTTTGCATTCTGTAACCTTGAGCTTTGTTGATTTCAAGTCTTATCAGGCAGTTTTCAAAGAAATATAGCACAAAGGTGGTAAAATACTATATGGCGTTTCCTACATCGATGTATGTAAATCTTGGCATTCATCTCAAGCATCCGTTTGCGACGCACATTCTAAAAGTAACGGTTGTTTAGCTAATTTTAGTAAGCACTTACATAAATATACCTATAGTTCTGAGATGTAATGTGTAGGTAAGGACTATTTACTTGCTAAAATCAACATTTGTATCACGGAACTAAAATAACTAACTAAAAGAACTAAAATAACGATAGGTACTGACAGGGTACTGTATGATCATCTACCTGTAATCGGAAAACAAAATAGTGCAACCAGTAAAGCTCTATGGCATTTTAAAAATCTATTAATATGTTAGTTATTAAACAATAAAACTTAGTGTCTGAGGATATGGCGCAGCGTATCAGATAGATAGAAATGGAGGTTGTAACTTTGAAAATTCAAATTGTTTGTGGCAAAATCAAGGAATGCTTGTGTGCAATGAAATTATCATACTTATTATTGATTGACTATATTTCCCATCGTTACCCTACAGAACGATTGGCTGCTTGGTTATAACTTTTAATTGTAGGTCAGAAATCGTATTTTTGCTAGCCAATCCACGTCAAACAGGTAATCTAAGTACGGAAAAATGTAAAAAGAAAAACCTATAAAATACCCAAGTGGTCATACCTATTCCCACGATATTATTATTATCAGCCTATAGCCGTCCACTGCTGAACGTAGGCCTCCCCCAAAGAGCGCCAACCATCCCGGTCTTGGGCAGCTCGCATCCATCCGCTACCAGCCACCTATTGCTATTCCCACGATATATTGTCACAAAATTATTCTCAGTACTCTTGAACTACACACTTTGCTGTCACGTCAGATAGAATCGCAGTTGTAACTATGCTTACATTATACGAATAGGTACATCATTTGCTATAATTTTTAATGCAAAGTTCAAATAAATCTATCTGTATCGAAATTTGGCAGATATTTCTAGACAAAATTGTAATCAATGTATAATGGTTTGAAAGTTGGCATGCAACTCAAAGTACTATTAGTTCTACACGAGAATTTATGGACTTTTGACGGATTTAGTGCGCTTTGAATTTCATCTCACGTGTTTGTGAGGAATGATTTTATTTTGGTACCAGATCCAAGATCAATGATGGTTTCAGAAGAGTAGAAGTACGTAATGTAATACGTCATTGCGTAAATCCTGGCTGCCATTAAATAGATCTGGAGATTATGGCACAGTGCCATCTAGTTCCGAGTCTAAGCAAAGAGGCTTGTGTTACAGATGGTTGTTATTGCATATTATGCTTAGAAATATCCATGACTCAGACACAAGTGTCCATGATTCGCAATCTACGGAATTTGAACCCGAAGTTACCTAAGGAGGCAGCTTTTAATACCACTGTATTGATCATGTCATCAAGTACAATTATACCTTTGTATTTATAAAAAAATATGTATATTGATATTTATTTTATATATTACAACATTCGTACACCAATTTAAATTTATTGAGTTGTAAGACCGTCAGGTCGGTGTACAAAAACAGTCTCATTTAGTTTAGTCTTCATCGTAATCTGACAGGTCGTTGTCATACGATTCTAGTTTTATTTTTGTAGCATACAAAGGTGAAAGTCGGTCGTACATGACATGTTTGTAGTATACCGTACTACATGACATTAGCAAAGTTTGGAAAACAAAATGCCCTTAATATGTCATACCTTATTGGCTCTCTTTGACAGTACGTCTAATATAAATATCAGAGTAGTGATAATATATCAGTCAGTATCATGATTATATATTAAATAAACTGTATAAATACAAACCTTAGATTATTGAGTAAAGTATAGAGATTATCTTGCCGCAAAAGTTATTTAGTTAAGGTATTAAAGTAGGTAAGGTTATAGGGATAAGGACTTAGGTGTTTTACGAACCGATTAATTTTCTTAAGAAAACGTCACAAAGATGAAATGAAAAACAGGTACCAAGATTCATCACAAGTGGTCCAGTACTTTAGTAATAACGAAAATGTTGACTAGCGCAACGACCTTTAATGATGATAAGACAATAAGACACAATGAAAACAAACTTCTTAATTATATTCAGCAATTCTGAAAATATATTTATGCTCTCAATTTAACTTGAGGTTATCGCTTATCATATCATGTGATGATCTATGTTTGTTGCACTAACAAGACGGTAAATTGAACTAATTAAACAGTAAGATTTGAGTGATTACATAATGTTTGTGTGAGATAAGTAGCACATGACAGATAGCAGTGACGCATGCCTGCAGATTCGCATTGTCTGGTGCATAGAGCCGCATTATCTTTTAATGAACTTGCTACCGTGTCCTTGCTTTTAAAAGATATGGAAGGAGAATAAAAGGCTCGCTAGTAAATGCTCTTTGTGAGTTCATCAAAGTCAACTCTCAGTTGGGTATCAGTTTCCGCTTAGTTACCTAACTAAGCGGAAACTGAAAAATATGGTAATTTTGAAGAGCAGAAGCACTTGCTTCTGCTCTTCAAAATTACCATATTTTTTGTCCTATAGTGCAGAATATTGCAGCATGAATTACAGGTCACGTAATCAGTATACAACTGGTTGATTTTCAAAATTTCGCTTACGCCATTTGACAAAGAATGACGGAAATTTAGCATGCTCTTTATATTTAAACCCATTATTTAGTGTATCTGTAATCTTAGATGAGAAACAAAGGTAAGAACGTATATATTCGTATCTCATTGACGTTTATATTTCGTGGTTAACTAACAAAACGTATGAATTTAAGAAGCACATCAGTTCTTTTTAAAATAACAAAGATGGCCATTACAGTTTCGTTTTATTAGAGTTGTTCCGATTTTCATTGGCATCAACATTTCTGACGTCAACGTTTCTTTTTTCAAAAGTTTGTTCTTCAGCCTTTTATTTTTGGAAGACACAAAGGTTGAATTGAATCGATTACGTAAATACTTTGTGTGAAAAAAAAATGAAAATTCTTTGTGCAAAACTGCAAAGTCCAATTCCGTCTGCCTAATTTCTACTAGTTTATCAATACCGTATACAAACTACCATCCTCCTTTTCGCGCTTTTAATGATGGTACCCGTAACAAAACCTATCGTGTGTCCTTCCTTGGGACAAATTTCATCTAAATCAGTTCAGTGGTTAAAGCGTGAAGAGGTAACAGACAGACAGACACTTTGGCATTTGTAATATTGGTATGGATAAATTTATATGGATTCCTTCCCATGTATTTGTAAATATATTTTTTTAGGAGGAGTACATCAAGCCCATTACTGGTGCATATTGAGGTCCCTTATTACGGTGCTACGTAAGTTATTTGAAAATTTCAATTGGGAACCGCTTCTGTTTTCATTGATTTTGTCGTTCCCTTTCTGGGAAAATATTTCTCATATCACAGTGTCCTCCGCAATTATTTTGGGACCAGGTATTTTATATGTTGATTTTTTTATGTTTGTATCTTGTTAATTTAATTTTGGGGAAGGTTACCTAGTACATTTACTATATGTGTTGTTTTATCTGGCAGATGGCTCGCCCGGTGGGTACCGTAGCGATATTTGTTGTGTTTCAATGATTGCTAGGGATGCATTTTTTTAAGTGTTTACCTTACATGTAAGTAAAGATTACGGGGAACCGAATTTGTAGAATTGGTATGGCCATTTTGAATTAAAATTTTACCCCGAAAACTAACTACTTTCAAACTTCTGGGCCTCCTCGTATTTAGAACTATTAGGCTATAGTCCACCTCGCTAGCTTAGTGCAAGTTATATAGTTATTAGTCGATAGAGATACTCTCAAGCATGGAAGTTTCCTCAAGGTATTTTCCTTTACCGTTTAAGTATGTGGTAAACACGCATATAACTAAAAAGTCGGTGACCTTGAGATCGAAATTGAATTAATTTACATCAAAAATCACACTAATAGGCTATCACAGTTACACCAATTTTTAAAGTATGTGATTATTCGATCGATTTATGAACCCGGTAATGGTAAACCAAAAATAAGATTGAAGAAAATTTAAAAAAAAACAATCCACAGCGTCATACTTAATTATCTACTCATATATTATTTTTCAAAGCAAATATATATTTTCTTCTTCAAAAGGCTTGCAAGTATAGATTATCATGTTTTAAAAAGTCGATAATTAAAAAATGTTGCCTAATCCCTGTCATAGGACAAAATGCTATCTCTTATTTTGACGTACTACAATAAAGTCATTGTATCTTCTGTTCTTTTTGGCAGTTCGATGTGCATATGTGCTTTTCTGATAAATTGATTGTAAGTAGGTACTAATTGTCTTACTCGGTTGGGTCATAACTGTTCGTTTTAGCCACTACTTCGATTCCCCGGTTACCATTAATTAGGACAATTGGAAGCAGTTTCGACAGTCTTGTCGCTTCCGCTCTTTGATAATAGGAACGAATGGGTACGTATTTAATTTCTGGTTTTAATTCTAATGATATCTACTTAGTAATTCAGTGATGACATATAGGAAAGATTAGTTACAATAAGTAGGTACTTAGAAGGCGATATTCGGTAGGTGATCTTGATCAGCTGACCTTGGGATTTAGGTATTGACCCGAATATATGTATGTGAGTGACATATTGATGTGGGGACCCCAAGTTTATTGGTAGAATAAGGTTTGGTATGCCCTATTCTCAGGTGTTCGAAAATCTAACCATGAAAAAAACTAATTACTAATAAATACAGTTAATTGTTGCGAAATATTTTACTTGTAAGATCCTGTTAATTAATTTTCCGTTTAAGGTAATATTATATAGGCACAACGTAGGGCGTAATAAAATAATCTCGTCGTATTAGAGTCATAATACTTTATATTTACTTTATCGTCGGAAACTGGGCCGACTGACAAGGTGGTAAATATCGTAGTGTGCCACGGCCAAAATCGGGGTAAATAATAATTAAAGCAAACAAACATATACCAACGTATAGAATTATCAACAGGAGTTGCAACTTAACAGACAAATAATTACATCTGACAACACTCGCGATGGAATTGTAAAGCGAGAATGATGTACTACGCGAAACAGGAACTCTTCTTAGGAATCTTCTTATCCTGAGGGCTTTTAATTTTCTAGTGGTCTAAGGAAATATTGGTTTATTCTATTCCTATTTGCCACTGCCCAAGTGACACGGTTACTGCTTACCAATTAACTATTGGGTTATTTCTAATACCACATTTCAATTTTAACCTAGCTATGGCACTTAGAAAAAAACGGATGACCGTTGGAACTTTAAGGTTCTCGAGTAGCGATCGCGTACCGAAAGGCGTAACGTGAGGAGGGCTGACAAACTGGTGACGCTGGGAACTGGAATCCGCTGGATGCGTATATAACGCAGGACTGGTCGTCGTGGGAACCTTAGGGAACACCCATGTCCAGAAGTGGTCTTCTTTTAACCCAAAGTAACAAGAATCCCCAGAAAATGTTGCTTTCATATGAAAACTCCTAGAATTTTCGTTGATTGCAGGCATAATTGTCAATAGGAAATTGACAAAGCGGTTCCAAACATCGTGATTAGCATGTTATAGTCTACGACATTGGTATTACCATCAATGGACAATCGACTTCGCACCACTGATATATTGTTTGGTATTCTTAATGAAATTCCTTATACGCATCTATTGTTTTTGTACATTTTAAGAATAAATTTGATAGCACTCGGAGGATTAACCTCGCAGAATGGTGCCCGTTTCAACCGCGCGGCCTCATCATAAAAATTAATGAAACTTTGCCAGGAATTAGTAGTAATTTGTTACTCTCACACCTCTTTTCCTGAATTTGTTGGAAAAAACTAAGACGCTATGACTCATAATAGTTGGCCGCTAGAACCGCCACATGCCGAAGTAACCGCCCGTAATTGCACAGAATAATAATATAATGCAGATAGACGAATGATGCATCAAAAGAAAGGTCTTAATTTGTTGAATTTGTTACAATAATAACAAAACGTAAAACGTAAATAAACAAAAAGTTATGCAATATTTAGTTTTCAGGTTATTATTAAGTAGGTAGGTCGCCATAAACATCAAATAAATAGAGGCAAATGTGAACGGGCAATTAGTAGTTAATTTGTTACAGCGAATAATCAGAAAAAACTACTAGAATTTAGGTTCAATAATTTGTTAGAGTCGATTTTAGTTGGCCGCTCGGGCGGCACTATGCCTAAAATACAATGGCGTTTATCTCGTTATTAAAAGTAGGTTTAAGTTTAGTTAGAGTACTAATCGACGGGTAAAGTAACCTAGTTTGGATAAAATGGCGAATATAAATGCAGCATTTATATTTTAGAAGATATTTACATAAAAAAATAATATGAAACCGTATGAGAGTAGGGTGCCCATGAAATGTTTGTCATTCTTCCGTTTTTTAATATAAGGTCTTATACAATAGTTAATTAAGTGCCAGATTTGATGTATTTAAAATGTTGAATGATGTTCCTAGCAATAGATGTATCCAAATAAATGTTTAATATTCTAGGCGAAATGCAAACCTGATCAAATAACAGTTGATTTGCTATTCGAATGATGAAATAGTGTGAAAAGGTAGTTAGGCGATACAAAACATATACCTATAGGCACCTTGATAAGGCATTTACCATCAATTACAGTGCTTACAACGTTTTTTACAACTTTCCTCCAACGCCACAGAATAATAAATAGGCATCTTAGTATAATGACGTTTTTAGGCCTTGCCTACATAGCTGGCCTACCCAGTTAGTGTCAGATTTGGGCCATGAATTTTGCGTGTACACTTGTTTTCCCTAATGATATAGACGTGTTGCGTTTTATAAACACAAATGGTGTTAAGTAGTTGGTGAATTAATTATACATGAAGTTAAGTTTTGAGAAACATTTTAGTCATAACACGTATTTAGTCATAAGTTTAAAAAAAGAAAAAAAAAACAACTTAAATGATTACTTCGACTATTATAAATCGGTAATAGTCGAAGTAATCATTTAAGTTGTTTTTTTTAAACTTATGCCTAATAACGAGACAAACCTTTATAGGTTTCGTATTTGTAACCTGATATTGTACTGCAATACCTTTTTTTTTTAATTTTGTTAGAAGTTCTTGGGACCGTGCAAATAGAATCGTAAGGTAAAATCGAATAGGAATAGAATCGTAACGACGAAGCCTACTCTTCGGCCTTCCCCACCAGAGAACGAGCATAATGATATGTTGAATGAATTTATAGTTAGTTTCTTAGTAATTATTGTTACCACCAAGGAAATTACTCAATAATTGCGGTAAAAACGATAATATTAAGTAGGATTATAGTACATCTAAGATAATAAAACCGTTAAACTTACTATTAACATACAGAATTAACAATGAACAAAGTAAGTGTAATAAGTGTATATCGTACCATATTTAAGAAGCTTATTTTATTTTATATTATTCATTCGGGAAAACAAACAATTACACATTCAGAATTACAAAAAGAAATCACACAGAAATTTTATAAATATGCAACCAACAACGTTCTCCACAGATACACAATGAGACAGTTTGGTAAATTTTGACAGATGAAATCCCAGCGACAGTGACAGGTTCCTGTCAATAAAAAATATACTTAAAAACCTGTATGTTAGGTAAATATTTGCATGCCCAAACCTGTCTTATACGAAACGATAACCTAACATAAAAAATATATAAAATCAGGATAACCAACAGTTCAGTCTGTCCGTGACCATGAAAGCTGTAAAGGATATAAAACGCTGGGATTGAATAATACCAATATACCGCGATAAAAATCTAAGTGCTGAGAGTCAAATCGAGCGTTGAGCGCTAAGTTGACGCTTTTGAGCGATAAAGGTTCAAGCGTTGAGCGGTTGCGAGCGTTCAGGCTAAACTTTAACGCTCGATTTAGCTCAAGCGTGGAAGCGTTTGTTTTAATTTTTCATTGTGGGTATATTTAATCAATATTATATTGATTGCTACACTATTGTGACTGACTTGTTACTCGTAAAGTAGTTAGTGAATCACGGAACAGTTGTTATGATATTGCGTATTTCCTAGTGGCAATAAAAATGAAAAATAAAGACGAATTATTGGATTTACCTAAGCAAGTGGATACCCGACCGAGATGTTTATAACATGTATATATATGAATAAATCTCTTTTAAAATTAGGTACTTGTATGCTTGACGCTCAAGCTACTGCCCGAGCGTTTTATTTATTTAAAGGGACGTATAATGTCTAAAGTTGGAATGCAATAAACTTATGACTAAGATCAACAGGATGTAAGTTTCGTATGATAAATGTAGATGATATAATTGCGTTTAGTAATATTACAATAACAAACATTTATTAGCGCTATCTGTCGTATTTTCTTTCATGTTATCTAACGTGTACGATATATAAATTATTATTTCTAATACAAAATGTTTGCGTAGGAAACCGTTTAGAACATCCTAAAAAAACAAAAAAAAAACTCCCGACCGATTTTGTTTGTGGCGGTCATCTTGTACCAATTTTCATCAAACAGCTAAGAGCACTGCCGATTAACTCACCTTACCTACTCACCAAACGAAAAAATTTAATCTAGGGCAACAACAACAAATGAGCTACGATGCCACAGACAGACACACATATGTATATACACACACAAAGACAGGTTAAATTTATAACACACTGTCGTTTTTGCTTCATCATCATCATCATCCACAGCCTTTCTGATCCCACTGCTGGGTATAGGCCTCTTTCCATGCATGCCATTCGCTTCGCTCCTGTGCCAATCTCAGCCAGATTCGACCCAATTCGTTTTTGCTTTGGGGGTTAAAAATATACCTACCTACCTACAGTGCAATAATTTTATACAATGTAAGACACAATCAATTATAATAAATTAAATCTTCATATCGTCTGAACATTTGCTAGGACAACAATTTACTATCACACAAACAAAGAAATCAAACAATATACTTAATTATCATAAAAAATATCCTTGTAATTAAATGTACTGAGGCGCATAATTTTATCGTTTATAAACAATATGGCGTAAACAATACAACAATGAGAGCTGTGATAGTCTAGTGGTGTGAACAGTGTCCTGTAAAGTTAAAGGTCCTGCTTTCGATAACAAGACAAGTACATGGAATAGCACATAAATACACAAGCAACTTTTTGCTGTTCGAAGTTACGTGTGTATTTATCACGTGCTCAAAAAACGTCCTGAAAATACTTGCATGCTTGAGACATTCTCTCGATGATTTAGGAAGTCAACCTGCAGTTGGATAGCGTGGTAGATGATGGTCTTTATAGGCTAATCTTCAAATAAGAGATAATGTTATTATGATTGGAGATCCACGCCCAGCAGTCGGACAATAATTGGGTTGATACTAAACAAATAAAAAAATAGCTAAGTCAAGAGCAATACGCGGATTTGTTAGCGTGATGAACTCATTTGATGAAAACGAGCATAGCAATATTCGCGTGCGAAGTAGAATATTGAGTATCATTGGCATTTGAGGGTTAATGTGAGAAGTGAGGTCGAAAAGGTCCCGTTATCGCAGGCAGATAACCCTAACACCGTTCGCAAAGGTCTTAGGAACAATGATCGTATTAATAGTTGTATTTAATGACTACATTAATATTACGTGGAATGAAATGTAAGATACTCTGTTTTATGTGTTTAGACTTGATAAGTAATTATGCAATGTTCGATAAGTTGATAGAAATAATATTTTATGGTTAGGGGTGTTTTTTAATGCGAAATTAGTAAATACAACGAAAAAAATAAAATAATGTTAGAGCTTGCGCTTTTATTGTTTTTAATCGTAATTCTTTTTTTTAATCATTAACCCAGTGGTGTAGCGTGGGTATTTGCCGCCCGGGGCCGTCTGGATATTTGCCGCCCACTATTCTAGTAGTATAAAACAACGTGGCACTTGATGCCGCCCCCTTTCATATGCCGCCCGGGGCCATGGCCCCCTTTGCCCCCCCCCCCCCACGCTATGCTACTGCTTTGACCGACTGTTCTACTTGAACTACTACGGGGTGAGTTAGGTACCTAAGGCAGGCTTTAAACACAGTATAAATATGAAACTGTGCTTTAAATGAGCTTTAGTTATTCTTTATCCTATGGCTATCGGTATTGTTTAATCTGGTTACGGAAGTGTAATTGCATTAGCTTCGTGCTATATATTTATCGTCAGATACATCCGAATGGATTGAAATCTAAGCTGCCTTATTTATTTTACTAAATGCTCCATCTTCTTGTTCTAGGAATGACTCGGTACCGTTCATCAAGAATGGGGTTCCAGCCGAGATCACCAAGACACCAATCCCCAGTTCGAAGCCTACGAAGGCCGGGAGAGGCAAAGCCTTGCGGCAGGTCATGGCCTCGTTCATCGCCAACCTGGGCACCATCAACACCGGCATGGCTTTCGGCTTCTCCGCCACCTCACTACCTCAGATGAAGAGCAAGGATTCCTTTATACATATAAACAATGATCAAGCTAGTTGGATAGGTAAGAACAATATGTTATGGGAAAGTCATGTGAGACATAAAATAGTTTTCGTTCTGTTTTCCCGATTTCCTCTTTATAAGACTAAATTCCCGTCTAAGCTTAACTATTATGAACGAGAAATTTGTTTGATATATTATTTACCAGTGACATGCATTTCTAAACGAAAAAATTACCCTTCGCGAAACAATATGCGAGCAAGGCAATTCTTTGACATGTTGTATTTCACAGATGATGTGGTCTGCATTTAAATTTGTTCGTTTTTAGGGTTTTGTTTTTTGTATTCTAAATAATGTATTAAGATTATAAGTATAGCAATACGTATTACCCAAAAGAGAGAAAACGATAGATATTTAGAATATTGGTTTTGAAATACGTTAATTATAAGTGAACTCAATATAGACTAGTAGACAGATAGTAGTTCCGGGTCTGGGTGTTTATAAGTATTAGTTATGTAAACGCTAACAATGTTTACAATAGAGAATCCTATACTGAGGAAACTATATTTAAAATGTAATAAATGCGGTTTATAACAAACAAGTTTGTATCATACACTTAAAATATACCGACTTCAAAAACACAGCACAATTATGTATCTTGGAAGTCCTAAGTCATAATAAACTGTCAAAAGTCTTGCTAAATTGAATGCAAGAAGAATCAATAAAGTCGATTAGCAATAAGCGAAGACATCTCATGCTATTCATTTATCAAAAGAAATTAGTTGAATTGAGATAATGAGAACATTATTTTTTTTATTATAAACTAGCTGGCCTAGTATACCTAATGTCATGCCACATAAAATACTAATATAAAGGTCAAAAATGGGGGGTGGGGGTAGCGGGGGAGACGTACCAAATATAGGTAGAGGTACGCAAGAAAATCATAAAAATCAAAGCCGTTACGGAGATGTTCGATAACAAACACTGTGACACAAGATTACTAGATGAGTAACAAGATTACAGATTTAAAAAGCCGGAAGTTTTATTGCGCAGTTAGATAATAATTAGTTACATTACCTATTCTTATCACATAGGTAGTTACGTACCTATATCGCATCTTGTATTATCTTAAGATTATACTTTGTAAACACTACAAGATAAATTACTAGAGGCGAATACTGCAACTCTTGTGCGTTTGTATAAGATGAAGCAAGCAAGAAATGCAGGGACATCTATTAAAATAAAATACTTGTATAGCATTTATAGAGTTTTCTTGTTTTTGTAATTTGTAAATTCTGGAGAATAAGAAATTGATTTATTTCATATACTATTACTTGATAGTTAAGACAACCTGTTTAAACAATTTTATTCAGTATTTTAAGAGAGAGATTTTGAATAGCGCTATTCCTTTCTCACAAACCTTTTTTACAATAGGTCTGCGGCGTGGTACGGGTCCAGATCATGTGAACCCTTGTTATGCACAAAGAATAAGCAATCGTCATTGCTTTAATTCTTCCGAAACAAAAGACAGAAGCGTCTCCTCATCAGTTAATAGCTGTGAATAGGCTGACAATAAAACTGATGTACCAAATATTATTATATTAAATATTTCTTTACTTTGTTTCAGCGAGTTTAAGCTCGGCCGGCACGCCAATAGGCTGCATCCTCAGTGGATACTTGATGGACAATATCGGCCGTCGGAAGACGCTCATCATCACAGAAGTACCCCTCATCTTGGGCTGGCTTCTGGTCGCTTTCGCTCAGAACGTCCCCATGATATATATAGGTAAGGAAATTATGGAACTGCCTAATTATTCTAGTGAACAAAAGTGCGGCTGGTAAGTATGACTTCTTAGGAGTCCTGGATCAGCAGTGTAAATAATGTCAATGGAATTCTCAGTAGCAGCCATTGATATAGGTATCATTGAATGAGATATGGAGTCAGGAACAAAAATATAAGGCACTCTAGTTCCCACGTTTTTACATACGTCTAAATGTATTGATTGACTTCATTACTGCCGTAGGTCTAGTGGTCGTACAGTGCGACTGCCGAGCAAGAGGTCTTGGGTTCGATTCTCAGGTCGAGCAAATTGTTATTAGGTTTTTCTATGAAATTATCAGTAATAACTCGGAGTTTGGATTCGTGCCCGGTTAATGGCAATAGGCTCGCCCCCTATTACATGGTACTTAAACATACCGGCGAAACGTGGGTGTACAATAGTACATCTCTGCCTAACCTTTCGGGGACGACAGGCGTGATGGTATGACTTCATTTTATTATATACTTGAATACTTGAACATAAAGATTAATTACTTATTTATTTATTTTTCCTTTGGAAAATCAAAATCATAAAGTTTAATTACGATTGTAAAATATTTTTATTACCTTTGTTTTATTGACATAATGCCTCGAATTAATAAGGTAGGTAAATTCAAATTAGCACAAAAATACATATTGTCTAATAATATTTCATAGCAATGAGATTAAAAATATTAAAATATAAATTACTGTCGATACAATCTGAACTGGGTATATAATGAATCTGACCTGTATATTAACTAGGTAATTCTTTCTCTTCTACTTTCCATAAAAACAAAGAAAAACATTGGTAGGTATAATATAATATTCTTTCTAAATTCTTAGTGTCATGGTGGTACTCAAAATTATTTCTACTCTTATTTTTTGGGCCCTTTTTGGAGAGCTTATTGGGACTCTTTGTTCTTTGATATAAGTATATCAATATTAGCTACTTGGCTAAAAATGAGACGTTCGTCCCCTAGTACATAGGGCTGAATTGGGTTTGGCATTGGCATTGGCTGTACATAAGTACACCTCTGTGTGTGATTTGTGCTTTTTTACCACGAAGGTGACAAAAACGTTTACGGCCCGCCTGATGGTGAGAGATTACCGTAACCAATTTTCATCATCAACCCATTAACGTCCCACTGCTGGGCACGGGTCTCCTCTCATTTGAGAGGGATAAGGCTGTAGTCCACCACGCTAGCCTACTGCAGATTGGCAGACTTCACATGCCATCGAGAAAATCTCTCAAGCATGCAGGTTTCCTCACGATGTTTTCCTTCACCGTTTGATCATGTGATAAATATGCACATAACTTCCGAAAAGTCAGTGGTGCGTGCCCGAGTTCGAACTCGAGACCTTTGACATCTCAGTCCACTGGTCACACCACTAGGCTACCACAGCTCAGCACCGTAACCTATAGACGTCTGCATAATGGATGGGGATAAAATCGGGATTTTACTTCACTGACTGCAAACAAAATTCCCATACTGTCAAAATAAAGAACACTGGCAACCTTATTCCCCTGTAGAAACTCAACTATTGTCGTTTCACCGCGGTCTTCTGTAAGGCGGAGGTCTCTATTCCCCAGTAATTCAATTTGGGCGAGAAATTTTCGGTATACCTCTCCAAAAATAAAAATATTCATAATAGACTTGTAACCTAGTAAACTTGATTACAGGCAGGTTGCTGATTGGCTTCGGTTCAGGAATGGTGGGAGCCCCTGCCAGGGTATACACGTGTGAGGTGTCGCAGCCACATCTGCGGGGGATGCTGGGCGCTCTCGCGTCTGTCGGCGTATCTACTGGCGTCTTGATACAGGTATGTGATATATTATTATGTAGGTGTACCACAGGTCTAAATCCTACTAATATTATAAACGTGACAGTATGTAAGTATGGATGTATGTATGGATGTTTGTTACTCTTTCACGCAAAAACTGCGTAACAGATTTGAATGAAATTTAGCATACAAATAGTTTATTACCGGGATTAACACATAGGCTACTTTTTGTACAATATAAACGAATATCTTAGGAGTAATTGTAAAAAAATCATCACACTAGGCTAACACAGCTCTTTATCGCGTTCGATGTGTCATGTCAGTTTTGATAGGTTCTCCGTTGCTATGTACGTTGTTGCTATGTAGCGACATAGACGTCGCTATACATATAGTGGATCATCTATATTTATTTATTTATTCTATGGAAACGTGGGCGAAATGAGGATGAGAAATTATTATTAAATTGCGCGGGCGAAGCTGCAAGCATCAGCTAGTTCGATCATAATTCATTTATATTAGTATAAGATTTTTTTATGCATAATAAAAGAAAAATAACATTCTGCACTCCATCTTTATATAAATTAAGTATGGAAAATTTCATACTCCTCCGTCCGTGCAATTTTCGTAAAAAGAGGTAGGTAGGTACAGTTTGCTTTGCGTATTAATATTATGTATAAAATTATTTATAAAAAGAATTTAGCAAACCAATAATCTAGTATCCGTAACACAATCAAATCATTGTGTTGATTATATCGTGTGGAGTATCTTTCTCCCGCAGCTTTTCCCGCATGGTATATAGATAAAAAGTAGCCTATGTGTTAATCCAGGTAATAAATTATCTGTATACTAAATTGCATCCAAATCCGTTTAGGGGTTTTTGCGTGAAAGAGTAACAAACATCCATACAACCTCTTACATTTATAAATTAGTAAGATAGTATATTTTAATGAATGTAATGTTAACGCATACGTTTAGTAGGTACACGCCCCCCGTGACGCCTCATTTGCTATTCATGTTATGTTCGGATCTAATTTGTCTGCACATGAACTGGGCTAATTCAAATCATGTGTTTATGACGTCACCGGTAATAAAATATGTGACAGCGAATGAACGACTATTGCATTTATAACTATAAATTTTCTTTTTATATAATTAATACTCCAAGCGTAAAAAACATAAATAAACTCATTAAGTTTGTTCTTAAGTTTTCGATTTGATGTTTCAACACAGTTTAAAAAAAACGGATAAGAAGTAATACACTTTTTGCATCAACATTTTGTATACGTGCAATTGTAAGCGTTGATAGGTATGATTGTATTTGCACCAATAGGTAGATACCTATTGATTTAAATAAAGTCCAGTATAAAGTCCATAAAGTAAGTACGATCATTAAACTTTGCGGTGAACCACTTTCGGTCCTAATTGATATAAAAATAAGGGTGAAAAAGTGGTAGTAATCTTTATTAATTGTACCTATTGACATATATACAGTTTATACAGTCATACTTCATTATACCTGTTACGCTGACGTTAGTAATCAACCGATATAATAATAAAAATCTACTGTGGTTGTCTAGTGGTGCGACCAGTGGACTGTAAGGTTAAAGCTACTGGTTTCGATCCTAAAACTACGGCTTTTCGAAATTTCGAAAAGGAAAAAATCGTAAGGAAACCTGCGTACCTGACAGATTCTCCTGATGATATGTGAAGTCTACTAACTAGCACTAGACTATAGCCTATTCTCTCTCTAACATGAGAGGAGACCCGTGCCGTGAATATAAAATAGTCTGTAGTCTCCTCAATCGGGATATGTTAATAATGACACTTTAATATATGTGTAAAGTATGCACCAAATCTTATATCAAGTTTAAAAACTAGATTTTATTAGCAATATTATGAACCACTTGACAATTGTGCGTTTATTAAGTGTTAATTTTATGCAAGTACATTAACAACAATAGGTACTTGTGAAAATCGTGACTTATTTATTTAGGAAGGGTGGGTAAAGCTAATTTTCACTTCCAAAATGTATTAATTTATTTGAAAATAATCTCATACTGGAAAATATTCCATTACAAGCTTTACTGCCACTCACACATAATATCACTATTGATATACAAAACGGATACGCTAAAAACAGCATAATTTAGACAGTTGCTGTGTGAACCAGCACTTATGCGTCATTCAAAAACGAACATGCATAGGCAAATGTACTCTCACGACTGAATCCCCGGAGGCTTATGTATAAATATACTGAGATTGAAATACAACACACAACTAAGCAGGCATAAACCCGACCTCCAAGCTGCTATTAAGAACTAAGGCCCAGTTTCTTCCAAAGTTAGAGAGTAGAAGTAAGTGCGTAGAAGTTTTTTGAATAGCTCATTAGATAGCGTTGCGGAGAGGCGACTTGGAAAACAAAACATATCTTCGTACCTACATCAACTCTCGGCTCCGCTTTGGTGGAAACCGGGCCTAACGAAAAGATCCAATAACACTGCTCAACTTCAAAGAATAAATAAATAAATAAATAAATATTCCTGGACATTATGACACAGCGCCATCTAGTCAATTTCAATTTCAGACAACCCGCAAGCTTTTTCTCATCAACACATTTACTATCAAGTTATTGGAAAACAGTGCGAGTTGATAGACACATCAGGAGAAAATCTTTAAGACCTGCTTGTTTCCTAACGATGTTTTCCTTCACCGTTTGAGATAGTATAATAAATACGCATAGAAACTCAAGTGGTTTGCCCAAAGTGGTAGTAAACTCGACACCTTTCACTACTTAGACTAGTCTTAGTCCTGAAAAAATTACGCATCACGCTGAAAAACCACAAAAGCACTAAGATGAAATTATAACTTCATATTGACATTATCAATCACGCAGTCATGACATAGTCACGCTGTCATCCGTGATAACAATGATAATTGAACGCAAACTGTTGGTTTTGTAAAATTAGATCTGTCGCCCGTGGGCAAACAAACAGGCATTAACGGGCATAAGTGGTGTGCGAACAAAATTCACGTGGTTACTACGCACTGCGGGCATATTGATTGATACGTCATTGGCCATGATAAGGTTGTATAATCAATTGTGATATCGTGATGGGGGTGTGTCAGATAAGCTGATGAAATTTGTAAACAGAACACCGAAATATTAATTCTTTTCCTTTTGTTTTTGAGTTTCCTTGTGTTTTTTTGTTGAACAAAAACCGCGAAACTCGCGTCATCGTCACCGCACGCTTCCCATGAGCTATACCTATGTATACTGTGTATATATATACATAGATATACCCCCGTGCGTTTTCATTTCCACCAGCAGTCCCTAAAAACTGCCCGGCATATTTTTTTGTAGTGTCCTGTACCTTGTAAAATAGGGCTTTTTTTAGAACCTTAATAATTATGGTCACACATGACCCACTTTTTCAGTAACCAGATAAAGTATAACTGAAATTAATATCAAATATTTAAAACCGCGGTCTCTTAGAACTGTAAAAAGGAGTAGGTAGCTAGTTTGTCAGCCAGTCTCCTATGAAATAAGAAGAACTAAATAAGACACCTAACCACATTTTTGTTTACATTTTCCAGTACGTTATTGGCAGTGCGACATCATGGAACGTCTTGGCGGGCATCAGCGCATCTGTTCCCATGATGTCCTTATTGGGAATGCTTCTTCTCCCGGAGACTCCTAACTATCTTCTGCAGCAGGACAAGAGAGAAAGGGCCGAGAGCTCACTCGCGAAATTGAGAGGTTCAACCTGCAACTTACAAGATGAAATACAGAAGATGATCGCCTTCAAAGAGAAGAATCATGTTGAACCGTAAGTTATATCTTGTCTTTAGTTCAATAATTAAGTTATTAATTAAGAAGTTAAGATTTTTGATTCTTCTTCTCGAAGAACTTCGAACCGGGCCTTCTTTTTGGAACTGTAGAACTTTAGGGTTTAGGTTTTGATCCAATTTTGGCGACTTGATTGCCGCAGAGGCTGAGCGACCGGCATGTGCGTCACGGGTTGCGGGTTCGATCCCCGCACGGAGCAAATATTTGTACGTTGTACAGGTATTTGTTCCGGGTCTGGGTGTTTGTGTATGTGAAAATTTGTGTTTGTAAATGCACCCACGACGCAGGATAAAATCCTAGTGTGGGGCAAAGTTAAAAAAAAATACATTAAATATTTGATTTAAACTGGATATTGATTGGATGCAAATTTTTATTTGCTTGCACTAGGTTAATTTCTAGATTTCTAACTTAATTATATTTATATATCTATTATATCACGTATGTAAAATATTCTCGCCAATATTATAAAAATCAGCACTTCATAAAACTAGCCTAGGCGTTGTTACTAACTACCACTATCAGTTTAAAGAAATATTTTCAGGATTTATAGTTTATTCCAAGTGAAATGTATCTTCCTACCATACTGTTTTTTTTTTAATAATATTGAATTTTGGTTCCTTTAATATTAATTGGTAATTTCAAAGAAGCATTATGTTTCTGTTTATTTATTTTTAGATTCTGAATAAATGTTCGTAATAGTCACAGCCATGATATTGTTGACGTGTAACGTTTCTAGTACAATGTTAATAGATAGGAAAGTCACGATCCAAACTCATTTGTCTGCTAAAGATAATGGCGAGTAATACAACAGAGTATAAATGTTTATAAATATGTATTAATGTGCGTTTGCATTTGTCTCTTTGTGTAATTACTTCCTCTTCTAAATTTGTAATGAGTAAAACATGTAAGATTAACCTAATATAATTATTTATGTGTTGCGAATCTATTTTTACCAATCTAATTGAATCATACGTTATGCTGTTATTAAGAGAATTAAAAAAAACATAGGTATTGAAGTTACTTATCAAATCATTAATTTATTCTCAAGAACCTAATCAGTAGAAATTCAATTACGAATCGATCCAGTGTGTGCATTTTATCCTTTGTATTTACGTAAGTCTTACATGAAGTGAAATTTAGAATGTATGTATTCACATGCATCGTTTTAGGGGTCTTGCTGGACAAAAGGCCAAATTGCTTTTTATTTTCTAAAACAATAAAATTCACAGCTGCTACAAAATGAAAAGTATAGGTATTGGTTCCTAGATGGCTAGTACCCGATTAGTCCAGCGCTAGTGAATGCTCCCTTCTGCGCTATGGGTCCCGAGTTCGAATCCTGGAAGGGTCAAATGTTTGTATGATCATCAGCATTTGTATTCGAGTCATGGGTGTATCTTTGTATAATATGTATGTACTTACAGAAGAAAAATATACTAGTTAGTTGATAGACATTAACTATCTAGTATTCGTAACACAAGCCTCGTTGCTTACCACGGAACTAGATGGCGCTGTGTTATTATAATGTCCGGATATATTTATAATTATTTATTTTTTATTGCTGATTATTGCAGTTAACTAAGTCAGCTGATATCATTGTTTCAGATTGAAGGGTCCTCGTGAAATCATTAAGGCTCTGCTGTCCCCGTCCACACTGAAGCCGTTCACAATCCTCGCCATCTACTTCTTCGTGTACCAGTGGTGTGGCGTGAATACCATCACTTTTTACGCCATTGAAGTGTTTGAGGTACGTACCGCTAACTATGTCTTCAATCCGTTTTGAAAGAGTGTTGTTGGTGGAAAATATTTTCTTGGCTAGAAATGTTTCGGAATACTCAAGAATTTTCTCCTATAATATAACTATAGTGTGCATGCTAGACTAGAAGCTAGCCTTTGGACACCATACTAATGCTAGCTCTATAACACCCTTGTTGTTTCAAGCGTTTATAGACTGTGGTTGGATAATACGATTCGGGCATTATGCTCCTTTTTATATCCGACCTCAGAATATGTATGTAGCTTTGATGAAGATTTTAAACATGAAATTGGCGGGCTAGCCATTTTGATCCTTATGGCCACTTGACAATATCCAAATTCCTCAAATGTTACCTGATGATGTTACAGGCGTCTGGCGCGATGAGTGACAAGTACTGGCTGACGATATCTATGGGCATCCTCCGAGTTATCTTCACAGTTATAGGCTGCATGCTCTGCAGGAAATGTGGTAGAAGAATTATGACCTTCATCTCTGGTGAGTACGAGAAACTGTTTTAGATAAAAAAAATATGGATGTAGGTAATCGTTTATATTTTTTTATTTAGGTGTGTTAACAAATATTTGTTTTTATAAAAAACAACCAAAATACGGAACAAATACTTTGAGCCATATAATCGTAAAACCGTTCAAGAGTCGAACAAGTGACAATATTCATAGACTGCAAAATGATTATCATTCCCTCAATGTAATATGGATTCACCAAAATAGTGGTAATTTTAGTGGGTCATTCTAGATTTTAGACATCTAAAGTAAATCTGTATATTAAAAACATTAATAACTGTGTTTCGGAGAAGAAATAAACCTATATATAGGTACTTTTAACTATGGGTGTAGGACTTTCTTGAGAGATTCAACTAATAATTTGGACTCCTACAGGATTTGATTTTTCTATCCCAACACGATTGTAATAGTCTGGAATCTAGAAGATAGGTTTCTTTTGAACTTATCTTCGAGACCTTTTTTTACACTCTATATTTATGATCAATCCATAAACGTCCCACTACTGGGTACGGGTCTCCTCTCATTTGAGAGGGATTAGGCTATAGTCCACCACGCTAGCCTACTGCGGGTTGGCAGACTTCACGTGCCATCGAGACAAATCTCTCAAGCATGCAGGTTTCCTCACGATGTTTTCCTTCACCGTTTGAGCTTGTGATAAATACGCACATAACTTCCGAAAAGTCAGTGGTGCGTGCCTTGGGTTCGAACTCGAGACCTTTGACATCTCAGTCCATTGGTCACACCACTAGGCTACCACAGCTCTACTAACATATTTATGATCATTTCCTTTATTTCCAGCTCTCGGCTGCGGCATCACCATGATAATCTTATCTGTCTACATGTACTACGTCAAGTACTGGAAGGACAACGGTCTCCCGTCGCAGTACTCCTGGATCCCTGTCGCCACCATCTATATCTTCGTCATCTCCTGCACTCTTGGCTACCTGATCATACCTTGGGTTATGATTGGGGAAGTTTATCCGACACAGGTAAGCTGAATTTTCTTAGTCTGAATCCTATTATTTCAAGGATTATAATTATTTAATGAATTTTTGTAGATATATTTTCACATAGCACGCTATTTGTCCAATGAAAAGGCTCATGTCTTCACAATAATAACATAGCCATTAGCCTTTGTGTTGATCTCTGTCTGGCCACGCCTAATGCCATTGAAGTGGGTTCTTATTACTCAAACATTGTTTAGCCATTGACACGATAAGAAGAAGAATAACATAGCGCATAAAATAGCGCGCTGGAATAAGATAGTTTATAGGGCGTAGCTCTCTATTATTCCAGTAATGTTATAAACGCAAAAATTTGCATGAATGTGTGTGGATATTCATTGTTACTCTTTCACGCCTTTCTTTTTTTAATTTATATAAATGATTTGCCACATTATCTGAGATCCATTTGTGATGTAGTACTGTTTGCTGATGATACCTCGCTTATTTTTAAAGTAGATAGAAATAGAGATCATTTTGACGACGTAAATAGTGCACTTGTTCAGGTAATGCATTGGTTTACAGTTAATAATTTAGTACTAAATGCTAGAAAAACAAAATGTGTAAAGTTTAGTTTGCCTAACGTGAAAAATCTAGGACCCAACTTAATTGTCAATAAAGAAGTACTTGAGACCGTCAATTCTACAGTATTCTTAGGTATTACACTAGATGCCAAGCTTCAATGGGGCCCACATGTGTCATGCCTCGCGGGGAAACTTAGCTCCGCTGCTTATGCGGTCAGAAAGGTTAGGCAATTCACTGACGTAGACACTGCTCGACTTGTTTATTTTAGTTACTTTCATAGCATTATGTCCTATGGAATTCTATTGTGGGGTAGAGCTGCTGATATAGAAAGTATTTTTATTTTACAAAAGCGAGCTATTCGTTCCATATATCAGCTAGGGGCTCGAGTTTCTCTTAGGGAACGTTTTAAAGACATTGGTATTTTGACTGTTGCATCGCAGTATATTTATGCCAACATAATACATATAAGGCAAAATATACATTCCTATTTTAAAAACAGTGACGTTCATAGTATTAATACACGGAATAAACATAAATTGTGTGCCCCCAGTCACCGTTTACATAAGGTACATAATTCGTTTGAGGGGGTTGGTATACGTATTTATAACAGAATACCTACTGATATCTTGGATCTACCGACTGACGTATTCAAAAGTAAAGTAAAAAATTGCCTTATTAAGAAGGCTTATTATAATTTGAGTGACTATTTTAGTGATAACAGTAGATGGTCGCCGGATTAGTCCAAGATAGCAGTCTACTTTGTAAAATGTAATTGTTGAGATGTGTAAGTGTGAGCGGGCACATACAGAGAAATGGAGGCCAAGAGTGTGTTAATATTATCATCGGTTGTTCTGTATTTCTATATCAGTAGTTTTTATATCTCGGCTTGGTAAAATGGATTGGTATATGCTAGCTCACATAACCATAGGTAATGATTGCACTCTATATTGTATACTGATTATAGTATTGTATAGAATCACTTATTAAATAAACAGACAGAAATGTGTGCTGGGGAGTTTGTTGCGCCGCTTCTTCTTCCCAGCAAAAACACTAGGAAGCGGTGAAGGGCGGGCGTTTTTGGGGGCTGTCTTTATTGTCGACGTTCAAAAAGAGCCATTTAAATTTGGCCTACTTTGAATAAATGATAATTTGACTTTGACTTTGACTTTGACTTTGACTTTGACTTTGACTTTGACTTTGACTTTGACTTTGACTTTGACTTTGACTTTGACTTTGACTTTGACTTTGACTTTGACGCAAAAACTACTGAATGGGTTTTGATGAAATTTACCATATAGCAAATACATCATGAGCACTTAAGCTACTTTTTAACATAACACCACCCACCGGCGAAGCCAGTAGGTATCTAATATAGTTATATTAATTACTGGTAATGACGATGAAGTAGTCACTAATAATCTGTTCGTGTGCAGGTGCGCGGTATAGTGGGCGGCATGACGACGTGCGTGGCGCACATGTCGGTGTTCTCGGTGGTGAAGACCTTCCCCTACCTCAAGAACTCGCTCAACGACTACGGCGTGTTCGGGCTGTACGGAGTCATGTCATTGCTTGGTGAGTTTTGTTATCAAACCACTTTCTATCCCACTGGTCTGTTTTTATTTAAGGGGGAGAAAGCTTGAGACTGCCTCGTTGTTCTCTCTCGAGCAAGAGGTCTTGGGTTTGATTCCCAGGTCGAGCAAAGTGTTATTGGGTTTTTCTATGAAATTTTCAGTAGCAGCTCGGAGTTTGGATTTGTGCCCGGTTCATGGCAATAGTCTAACGGTTGAAATGATGATGATGATGATGAATGGCAATAGGCTCGCCCCCTATTACATAGGACCTAAAACGTACCGGTGAAATGTGGGTGTACATTAGTACACCTCTGCCTAACCCTTCATGGACAACAATTTGGGGAATAAAGCTATAGCCCACCACATGTGTATTGTGTGAATTGGTAGAGTTGACATGCCATAGAGAACATCTCATGATGTTCCTTCGCCGGTTGAGCATGTGATAAATACGCACAGTTACGTGCGAAAAGTCATGGGGTACGTCAGTTTGTATCGAACTCTAGACTTTTGACTTCACAATCCATTGGTCACATCACTAGGCCGCCGCAGCTATTTATGAGAGCTTGGTGAGTTTAATGTTTTTTATTTGTCCCACAATTGGGCAAAGGTCTCTTCAGGCTCAGAACATCCTTGATCCTGATCACAAGCGCTAATTTGCACTAATCGAGTCAAAAGTAGAGTAAAGTAGTGACAGTATGCTCATACAATTTTTTGTTGCAGCAATCATATTCTTCTACTTCTGCCTCCCTGAAACGAAAGGCAAAACTCTGCAAGAGATAGAAGATTACTTCAGCGGCAGAACGAAATCTCTAACAAGACGTAACACACAGTGCGAGGGCGCGTGAAGCACCATCTAGTTAATGAAGGTTTGTGACTTGTGATGATTTGAATGGAAAGAGCATTCGTGTACGTTTATGTGGTCCTGGTACTTCTAGATGAAGTTGGTTTTAATGTGATGAGGATAATGATCAAATTTTCATCGATTTAATAATAAATATTTGTTGAAAGAAATCTTATAACCAAGGTTTTTTTCATAAATTAGGTACAATTATTATAATTGGTACTTTTTTCTCTATTCTAACAAATGAGTAATTAAAATTGTGAAAAATGTGCTAAGACGACAATGGCTTATCTCGTTATCCATTTCACATTAAATATATAAATATCTGAAGGTTTCACGTTCATAAAAACTTTTTGAATATTGCTCTTTGGCGTTAACGTGAATATCAGCAAAGCTGAAAATCATGCAACTTTTTACAATATTTGGTTGTACATAGTATTAATAATGCAACTTGTAAATAAAATTGTACATTCTTTAGTTGTAAACGTTATCGCGACCAATGTAAACTTGTCATAATAATATTGTAAAAATAATTTTATCAATGCCAACATAATAATTTGAATTTATTAATTTACTGTACACGTTGTAAACTTAAGTTATAATAATAATTATTATTATTATTGCATCTGAATACGATAATTTAAAACTTATAAATTTAAAGATACTGAGAATCTGCGTGCCTCTGAATTTAAGGCATTTTTATTTACTTAACTTGTGTGGAGGGTGGTTGATTGTGTGTAATTGTGGTGAAAAAGTGGCCTTAGTGTGAGTATTTTTTAACAATCGAACTCAAATGCGTTCGGAGTTTTGATTGGTGAAAGAGTTTAGAGCCGACCAAAAAGTCGACAGTTTTATTCGATTTTTAAATCTCACTTAAACTTGAAATGTTGCAACAAATTTTTACTTAGGTAATGTACATTTTACTATGATCACTGGTCTCAATCTTAAGGCCGATAAATGATGAATTTGTGATGGAGATTTTCAGACACTTTTAGTGTAGATTGCTACACTATGTGTAAGTGTACTGAAGTGGAAGAAAAACTGCATAAATAGCATCAATTAATTAGCTAATTTCGTTAATAACATACTTTAAGTAAAAAAATGTACTAACATTATTAAAATAGTTTTAATGTAACGTGTGATTGTGATGTTGTTGTAAATTTTGTGAAAGTATTATACTTACTGAAGTTTTTGTTAGGAATATTGTAAACAAATATATTTTTGTAGATATTGTACGCATAAATGTGCCATTTTATACAATGCGTTTGAGTCACAACGTGTGGTCACACTAAAATAATGTTACGAACAATAAAACAAAAGAAGAAAAATATATAAAAATGATTCGATTTTCAAATCAGAAAAAGACAACTGATTCTTCCATTTAGCGTATTTTTCTTTTGTTTTGTCCTTTAAATTGTAATATCAATTAAATCAAGACGATGTGTAACATCAAGAACTATATTTCAATACGCGCTCAAAACTAATAATTTTATTGAATGACGTTTTAAATTGAATATAAAGATAACAATTATTATCAAAGAAAAAACCTTTTTATACAATGACGATGAAATAAGTCACAATTGATCAAAAAGTGTTGTTGTCTTTAACATTTTATTTTTATATAAGTAAAATATTAATTAAAGTTACCATTTCTTTCTGTCTTCAGCATAAAATGCATTTTATTTAATTTATTTATTTATTGTACGTGAAATAGTGAAGCATTTTGTGATAGTCATCTAGAATAGAATTATGTAGTTTAAAATGTAAACAAATGTTGAACATATCTGATTTATTAAAAATAAAGAAAATATTTCAAGATATCTTCGTTTGATTTCATTCTTTGTTATTATATTTTTGTTTGATTTTTAAACAATTAGGCACCACTACGAAGCAAAATAAGAATGAATCCGCTACTAATGGAATCATTAAGTGATCACTTTTATAATATAGGTACATACGTATATAAGGTGATATTATATACTAGTTTAAAATAAACACTAAACATGTATAAGAAGAAAAAAATAATCATCTATAATATTTCTGTATAAGTATAGTTAACTTACCATCGTGAGCAAAGAATAAAAAAAAATAAAGAATAAATATATTAGCACCAATATTAAATGTTCTAAATGCATCTCACGGACTCGTATAAATCAGATACTTGTAAAACAGTCGGGATTTCTTTTATGGTGATAAGGGGGCAAACCAGCTGGCGCCTCACCTGATGGTAAGTGATCACCGCCGCCCATGGACAATACCAGAAGGTTTGCATATGCGTTGCCAACCCCTGCAGAAACCATTAAGGTTTCTTAAAATAGGGAATTACTAAACTAGAACTCACGTTGTAACTAGAAATCACGTTGAAACTAGTTTCCGTAGTAATGACCGATCGGTTATCGGATACGATAACACCCATTAAGGACCAGTCGGAATTGTGTGTTGTTTCAACTAAGTCATGAAACTAGTTGTAGTACTGTGCTGTGCTATCGTGTTCTGTAAAGCAATCAGGCAAAAATCAGGTTCGTTTGAATATATAACATAACATCACGCCTGTCGTTCCCGAAGGGTTAGGCAGAGTACCTACACTTACATTTCGCCGGAAGGTTTTAGTAGATTGCCATCGGGCGCGAATCCTAACCCTGAGCTGCTACTGAGAATTTCATAGAAAAACCCACTAACAATTGCCTTATATTAAGTTTTATGATCGTCTGTAAGAGTGAACTATATTATAAATCTTCAGCTGACCCTTTCCCATGTTGAAGGTTAATTTTTAGTCAAGATGTAGCTGGATATCTGTATTTTATACGAGAAGATTATAATGTAATGTTAATTGTCTAAATAGAGAAATTAATCAGAATACTTTCAAAGTTTTAACAAGCCGCACGACTGGCTTTTTTAAAAGTTACTATAAATTAAACCTTGTAAAACTGAAAATTCGGGAAAAACCGAAAAGATGACTGCTCTGTTATTAGCATAGCATTTTAAGAAATAGGAAACAGCTTCATCCTTCTTTGTCGTTTAATTTTCTACGGTGAGAGTTATAATATTATGTTGCCTAATATTTCAAACTAACACTATATTTTTATACTGAAAAATATTTTAGGTCTAAAAAAGAGGAAGTTTGGGCATGGCGTGGAGTTCCCACAAATTTCCCGATCGTCCCTTCTGAAAATTCTATCAGCTTTCGAAGAAGACTTTCACACAACACTGAAGAGAAAAAACTTGAAACCTGTCTTCACAGCCAGATTCGCTAACAATAAATATACAAGGCCGTTTATATACCCAAATGTTATGAAAAAAGGAAAATAAAGACATGTTTTTTATTTAGTAGTTTTGCATTTTAAATTACCGTCGGATATTTTATACGTAAATGTGCTATTCTACTAGAAACTAACTAAACTAATACGAATCGCAAAATGACACAAAGTAATTGTTTTTTTTTTAAATAATATTAGATAGGTATTGTTATAAGGTCATAATTTTTAAAGTTCTTCCCAAATGGACTATAAAAGGGACACGGATCCAATGCCGGGAGAAATGGAGACCTGTTACAGAGAATTTTATAAAAAAAACACCTTTAATGTTTTTGCCCGACCTAGGAATGAATTAAAACCAAGACCTCAACATGTCTCCACAGCAACACATATGTATTTATTTGTTGTAATATTTGCAATAATAGTGTGCAACCAGCAACAATGCTTACTATAAATAAGTTTCAGTAAGTATTTCAACCTCTTTATAGGACAAATTCAAGGATTTTTTTATTCTGTATCCTGATGAGAAGTTTTGTCACTAGTTGTCATCTTCTATCTTAAAGTTATCATAGATACTATATCTAGGTATATATGATATAGTGCGTCATGAACTGAATTCAAAGTATCTTTTTAATCCTCATTTATGGTGACGACTGTACGGTATAAAATCATGGCAGTGTCACCGAGCCTACGTAAGGTAGTTCTCGATCCAGGGTTCTGGACAAAAACCTCTTTGATTCAGTTAATGTATGGAGTTTGGGTGAACGTGGTACAACTAGAAGTCGGCTTGGCCTTTGGGTTCCCGGCTGTTCAGGTACCGCAGCTGGCAAGTGTAGATTCTCATGTAAAAATCACGCGGACTGACGCCTCTTGGATAGGTGAGAATAGCAATGATTTTCATCTAAAAGCTTTAGCGCTGCAGAATGGGGACTTATTGAAAGGCTGTACGAATCTAGCATAAATGAGTATCAAGCAAAAAAATCGAGATAGGTTAAAAGTAAGATTAATGATTACGTGCCAACAGTGAGTTCTTAAGTAAAATAAATTAAGCATTTATTTCTGAAACGAGACTAGTGCCCAGAAGTGTACAATAAACTTGTTGATGATTATAATTATTCATTGTTGAATGTGTGTGTATCAGTCATCATCATCATCATATCAACCAACAGACATCCACATAGGTGTTCTGTAAAGATTGCCACAACGACCCTACGCCCCCCGTATCCAGCCGATTCCAGTGACTTTTAACAGATCGTCGGCCCACCTTCTTTATGTTGCGTCCTCCAGTACGCGGTCGACACTCATATCATTATTTACTATACATTCATCATCATCATCATCGGCATCAGCTTATACTATAAATTATTTGAAGTAAATTTCTGCCGTTACTTATTCTGTTTCAGCTAGTGTGTTGACCCTATTTTCTCCAATCGGCTGTTTGATAAGTGGTTACATAATGGATAGATTTGGACGCAAAAGTATGTTCATATTGTGTCAAGGACCATTATTTATAGGATGGCTTTACACTGGTTTAGCAAAAAGTGCAAAACATATTATCATAGGTATGTAATAAAATTAGTATCCTACTAATCCTACTAATATAATCCTAATAATTTACCACATTAACCCGAGTTTTATGTATTATTTGTTTAGTAATCATTTTATTTAAGTTTTTAAAGTGTTTTTCAGGAAGGGCATTAACAGGTATTGGATGTGGCATGGCTATGGGCCCCTCAAGAATATACAGTACTGAAATATCATTGCCTAACATGAGAGGAGTGATTGGCGCATTCCCCTCTATGGCTATGTCAATAGGGATCAGCATTCAGGTGGTTTTTTTATCTGTATATTTGTCTTAATAAATTATATTTTAAATAAATACTAGCTGACCCAGCAAACGTTGTTTTGCCACATTATAGGGGTTGGTGGACAACCCTCACTAAGGGGTATAAAAAATAATACTCAATATGCTCACAAAATTTCATGAGAATCGGTCAAGCTGTTTCGGAGGAGTACGGGAACGAACATTGTGACACGAGGATTTTATATATAAGATACGCCTTTCGGGTTTCTTTTACATAATCTAATTATTGTATTTAAACATAAGCACCAGGTCAATCTTTGTTTTTTTTAATTTGCTGTTTTTTTCAGGCTGGATTGGGCAGTTTCTTCGGCTGGAATACCCTTTGTTATATATGCTGTGGCTTCGCAGTAACTAATCTGATGTTATTTTTTTTATTACCCGAAACACCTTACTATGTTCTCAAAACGGAGTCCGAGGCAAAAGCACGAACAAATCTCATGAAGTTCAGAGGAGCTGATTACAATATTGAAGAAGAAATGAAACAGCTCATAGAATTCAAAGCCGATAACGACATTCGTAAGTAGGTTATGTTTTTGTTATTTAAAGTAAGACTTGTTTTATAGACTGAAGCTTTTTATAGATATTGGGAAACATCTGTGTGATCTAACAGCAATAGCAATAGTCAAACTACGAAATTAGTTTGTAAACACAGTATCTAATGGTCGCTAACCGCACTGTATGTATCATGAAATAAAAGATGCAAAGGCCAGGGTTATAATGGTACTTTCACAAAATACGACCACGGAGGTCCTTGCCGGTTCTTGTTTAATATATATTTTTTTATTTACTTATAGTTTGATTAAAGGAAAGGTATTTATTTTTTGACCTTGACCTCCCATGACTCACTCGATATATTGAAACAAAACACAGTGTGTGTTCGTTTTACCTAATGAGACTGATATGTAGTGCGTTTATCGTCATCGCGCCATGACTATAATTATATAGAACGATCCTCACATATTGTCTTCGTATTAAAATGGATTTATAAGAATAAATATTAGGACGTCGGTCCGGGTCGTGACATAAAATTCAGAGAGCTGAGAATCTGATTTACTCTATTTCAGTGTAACATAAACGTCCTCTTCTCTTGCTAGAACGTCCATAGGTCTCATTGTTTAGGTACACGACCACGACAAATAAAGAAAGAATGAAAGAAAATTGATCGTGATCATTCATGAAGTCATGTGGATAAAAACGCATATCAGCATGGATTCATATAAACTTAGTAGATCAAAATTCGTACAAAGTATAGATGAAGAAAAGCAGATGTCAAAGGCTATAACCAATTTTCTCTTACAGGTTGACGTTTTTAGAGAATATGACATTATTGTTCACTCGTGCAGCATGCAAGCCTTTCACTTTAATGAACACTTACATTCTTATTACGCAAGCCTCTGGAGTAACCTGCATTGTCATGTGGGCGGTGGAGATATTGACGGTAGGCTTGTTAACCATACCTACTGTTTATTTGACTCGGAATAATTATATCCAGTCTCTTTATTTGTAAACGTATGGATAAAACGTGTAACGTGCTACTAGGGTAGCAACAAGCGCGCGGCCCCTGATGGTACCGGCTATCGTAGCCTATGGACACTTGCGACACCAGAGACGTCACTCATCCTATATTTAAAAAAAGTAAGTATTTTATTATGAAGAGAGTCTATATAATTTATCTTTTTTTAGACGGCAAAATCATCTTTCAATGCAAATGCTGGCAACTTCCTTTTGGCAATCACAAGATTAGTGGTGGGCACAATCACTTCGATACTCCTTTTCAGCGTTGGAAGAAGGCCGTTGGCTTTGACTTCAGGTATTAGAAAATAATATACTTTTTACGGATTTTATCGCGATATGTGATTTTTAACTGACTTCAATAAGGAGGTGGTTCTCAATTCGACTGTATTTTGTTAATATTACAGGTACTTTCGAATTATCAAAGACTAGTTTCACGGTTCCAAAAGGCTGGTCTTATGGAGAAGAACCGGCAAGAAACACCATACCTCTTTTTAAATTAAATAAAAAATAGTTGGTTTTGTTTTACAATGTTTTACGTATGTTAATATCAATATGAGAATGGTGCAGTTCGATGTGAAACGCATGAATTATGTAGAAAGGATATAACTAAAACCAAATTAGGTTGCCATAACGGTATGAGCCGACCAGCCCCAACTGACTTTTATTTTACGTAACTGATTTTGATTTTGATTTTATCTGGGTAATATTTTAATTATTTTCAGCAATCGGCGTCAGTTTCGTCTGTCTCAGTCTAGGATGCTACATACATTATAACGATAAACCCAGTCTGATACCACAACTGAGTTTCATGGCATACATAGCGTTTGCCAGTTTGGGTCACTACACCTTACCGTATTTGATGGCGGCTGAATTATACCCATTACAAGTAAGGCTATTTAATTTGGTTTTGATAGATGTTTATAGAACTGAAAACCTATTGTAGATTTATGGGCCGTACACTCAAATGTATTTTTTTTAAGTTATCCGAAAATTTAAATAATGTCTGGTATATATACACTGCTTTGTATAATCTAATAAATAGGGTTTATTTATCATGAAAGTTATAAACAATATGGAATATATAGAAAGTATACAGTACAATTGGCGGTCTTATCGCTAAATCAATTTCTTCCAGACAATCATTTGATGGACAAGAGTTGAGAGAAGGGGAAAACGAGTAGTTGGCGGTGTACATAGCTAATAATTATAATTCGTAACATATACTACATATAATACTAATATAAAATATATATACATATATAAATGTATAATAGTTACAATATATAGTTTCAAATGTCTAAACAGCCAAGTAATGTTCCTGACTAATGACGAAAACGTATGGGAAGCCACTTGAGTTTGGTGCGATATTCTGATACATGATCATATTTGCGCAAACCAAATATAAATCTAGTACAACATTTTTGGAGTCACCGAGCTTATTAAATTGGTCCTGGTTGAGATCAA
This sequence comes from Craniophora ligustri, assembly GCA_905163465.1. Taxonomy (NCBI): domain Eukaryota; kingdom Metazoa; phylum Arthropoda; class Insecta; order Lepidoptera; family Noctuidae; genus Craniophora; species Craniophora ligustri. The sequence goes on along the minus strand of LR990959.1, from coordinate 12,725,025 downwards.
GATAACACTGTTGATTCCTAATTATAAAATTTGTGAATTTTATAAAATACAGTGTTTTCTGTTTTGTTCTACAAATTCTTGCGGAATATTTATATTGACATTCGAATATAAATCTTGGAACAGTAAATTTAAATTACAAAAATAAAACTATAATATAGCCACAATTACCGGTATACGGGAATAACAGAAGAGATTAAAAAGCTCTATACGTAATATTTATATAACAGCTGTTGTTGTAAAAGAAGTGGGTTCTCAATAAGAAGGCAGAAGTTCCTGCCTTATTTAATAAATAAAAAATAATAAATAAATATTCCTGGACATTATGACACAGCGCCATCTAGTTCCGTGTTAAGCAACGAGGCTTGTGTTACGGATACTAGTTGGTTGATATACTACATATATACTTTTTTTTTGTAAATACATACATATTATACATAGATACATCCATGACTCGGAAACAAATATTGATGCTCATCACACAAACATTTGTCCATACCGGGATTCAAACCCGGGACCCATAGCACAGCAGGCAGCGTTAACTACCGCTGAGCTAAACGGGTCGTCAAATTTCAATTGGTCATAATTATTCTCTAAAAACAATGGAACAATAAATTATTTTTAAAACACCGGTTAACAGAAATAAACATAGTTTGTAATTGGGTTTTCTCCTGTAATGTGCTTTCAGTGAACTTTTATTTAATTATTTCAGGTGCGAGGAACACTGGGTGGAATAACGGTTGCGATAACCAGCTTTTTAATTTTCGGCGCCTCTAAACTATTTCCCTTAGTGAGAGATAACATAGGTTTAGCTTTAACCATAGTCATATTTGGAGTAGCCTCCTTTTTAGGTATGTACGTAAATAGGTGAATAGACGTAAGTTAGCTCTCAATTATTCAATAGGCGCTCTCAACATTTTTTGGTTACCTATAAATGCGTCATATGACGATACGTTGACTTGAATAGCAATCGTTGCATCCCGTTTTCTTATATATTCTTATATATAACTGTCATTTATAAATTATTAAAATAAATAAATAATAAAAGTTATGTACTTATTTAATATTAAAGTTATTGATGATTTTTAGGTGCCATATTTTTGTACTTCTTATTGCCAGAAACAAAAGAATTGACGTTGCAAGAAATAGAAGAGTATTATAATGATCGTCGTCCAACTCTTGTTTCTCAAAGGCGGATTGCTTCGCTGCAGATGCTGCAACAGCAATCACAGAGTCAGCTTAATGAAAGTATCAAACGAACAAAGCATAAATCATCAATGGGATCTAAAAGTACTTTAAACAAACTTTCGGATAGCGCTACATTAGCGAAATTGGACGCACAAAGGAAATCTCTAATTTTAGGACGAGAAAGTAAATTAAGAATTGCTCACAAGGATGAGTCTGAGGGAAATAAAAAGGAGGATGATGAACAAACAGAGAAGGAACATGCTTCAGATGAGACAGCAAAGGGAAAAGACGGTAAAGAAGCTTCAGAAGGTGAACCGAGCACAAGTAAAAAGAATAAGCACTAAATAGACAAAAATATTATTTTGTTTAATTTATAGTGTAGGTAATTCTGTAAAAAGAAACACGGCAAAGAGTACTATTACCTCTAGTCTAGCCGATGCACCTATGCGCGCTGTCATTCACGTCGCGAAATGACTTCTTAATATAACACAAATTATAGCTCATTTAATCAACATAGAGTTCAATGTCCAAAAATGTGTAAATATCAAGATGAGAAATAAAATCCTTTATATTATTTTCATGTCTGTATTATTTTTCATATTATAGGGGAAGAAAGGTATCGGATCTTGATGAATGGAAAAATTACTAGTTTACTTGTCGCATACTATAGAAAGGTATTCTGGTATGTGTGGTACAGTCGAGTTCATTAATATAAATGGGCATTTCTAGGGTTCAAAAATATAGTAACGTAAAAAAGTTCATAACAATGTGACAACTGTAAGTATCATTAAATTGTGATCAAGATTTAGATTCGTTAATAGGTATGTGACTGTTTTTTTTTTCAGTAATATGTTTACAGCCAAAAGCACATTATTACATATATGAACAGTGTAGGATTCACAAATAAAAAAACTACCAAGTTAGCTGCTCGAAGTATAATAAGGATAATTTAAAGACACCGCTGTTTTTATTAACGGTTTAAATTTATTAATTATTTGCAAATGTGTCATAATAGTGTTTTTTGTCTGGTGGATGGAATTTTGAAATCGATTAAAGTACATTTCTGGTAATATTTTAAATATACCTCAGAATAAGATAACAATGCAAGATCACGACAGAAAGTAGAAGACCGACTTTAATATATAACTAGATGATGTATAACTGATTTTTTTTTTATTTGTTTAAGGGGGTTGTAGAGTTGGGGAGTTGTGGAGTTATATTAAAAATATACATAAAATGATTTTCTTTTCTTTTTTATTTTGAACCTTTATTTGCTTTATTTTATAAAGTTCAGTAAAGCGAAGTCTTCCTCGTTTAACTACTCTTTCCCTGCAACTAAGGTACGTTTGCAACGGCTTGGACAACCTTCTCCATAATATCAATTCCTTTCAAGAATACGTCAACGCGTAGTCTCTCATCGTGCCCGTGCAGTAACGGAAGGGAATCAAAGAGTGGTGAAAAGTTGATCACAGGTATTCCTTGACGACGCACGAAACGCGCGTCTGTACTGCCTGGGCAGGTCACAACCCTGATCGAAAATCCCCTGAAAAATGTGTACACACAAAATTATATATTACAAGATGAACCAGCAAACGTTGTTTTGCTATATTATAGGGGTTGTGGTAGAAGAGTGAAAATTTAGGGTTTATAAGTATTTTTCAATGCCAATTCAAGAATATTTTGTCAAAAATAAGTCTGCTGAGGGACATACTTATCACCTAGGGGTGTAAAAATAGTCTACGACCGATTCTCAGACCTACCAAATATACATACAAAATTTCACAATAATCCGTCTAGCCGTTTCGGAGGTGTTCAGCAACAAACACTGGCTATCGGAATATATACTTATATATATTATTTACTGACTGTCGCTCGCAGCTTCGCCCACTCAATTTAGTAAAAATTTCGCAGACATAGCTGCGATCAACATCTAGTATATATATACATATATATAGGTATATATATATATATATATATATATATATATATTTAAAAAATAACTGCATCATTGTTGTAGTAGTACTAAAATCCTAGGTGTTTTTGCGAATAGTATCTACTTAGCGCTTGGGCCGAGCATAATGCTATTCTTCTATATCTATGAATTTGTTTTTTTTTTATGGTGATAAGGGGGCAATCGCGCAGGCGGCTCACCTGATGGTAAGTGATGACCGCCGCCCGTGGACATTTGCAACACCAGAGGCTTGCAAATGCGTTGCCCCCTTAGTAACCGTTCAGGTTTATTAAAATAGGGAGTTACTGAACTGACAGCATACAGTATAATTCCCATGCTGTCAGAATAGTCAGTCCCCCAATGACCTCTAGCCTTGGTAATGGTAACCTTACTCACTCGCAGAAAGACAACTATTGTTGATTCACTGCGGTCTTCTATAAGGCGGAGGTACTTGTCCAGTCGGGCAGCTCAATTTGAGCGAGAAATCTCGCTATGCCCTACCTCCTACAGAAACTGTTACTAGCAGTACTGCTTCTTCTCAATAGTAGTTCCAAATGTATGCCCCGTTATAGCTGCCGGGCAATAGGCTCAAAGACTATCACATGGGACATAAAGCTATGATAATCTAGTGGTGTGACCAGTAGACTGTAAAGTAAAATGCCTTCAAATGAGTTAAATTCTGAGGCCAGACCTCTGATCTTTCGGAGTTACGTGTGTATTTATCAGGTACTCACATTGTGAAGGAAAACATCGTAAGGAAACCTGGTGTACTATAGGGTAATCCCTCTCAAATGAGAGGAGATGCAAACGACGAGAATGGTCATGCAAACTTACATGTCAGATACTGCTTTCTCCATGGCAACCCAGAAGGGCATGTTACCGCCTATTTTCGTGGCCTTCACTTGAGGGTTCTTGACTTTGTACTCAAAACTTACGCCATCACCCGCTTCCTTGCACCATTGGGATATCTGACACATTAGAAATTTTAAATATAAATGACTGAAATATTAAAAATATTAAGTCATAATTAAACGAATTGCGTTAATAGTTGCAAACGTTGCTACGAGAATGTAGTTTTGCGTTCGATTCATTTGATAATTTATTTAATTTTCTATAACCTATGTACAGCAAACTATGCACTTTTATCATTTCGTGTATAAGGGACAAAGGAATTTATAAAATATCCAGTCTAGAAACGTTTAGTTCCAGATTTGAAAGTAAATACATAATAACATGAATAATGCCCACACTGTAATTATATTACGAGCCGAACGTAACTCTTAATAATTAAAATATTTTTAGTGAACTCATTTAAATATTTCCCATTCAGTTCAGATCTTACTTCACCGACTATTATTTATGAATAATGAATCGAATTATTTTCTACATAGATCGTTTTATCACTAGTTCTTACCATTTCTTCAAAATTATCGAGATCGACGTCTGGAGCGATTCTTATGTCAAACGATACCGAGAGACTCTCTGGTAACACGTTTATTTGGACTCCACCCTAAAAATATATAAAAAATATTAAAATTTATATTTTTTTGTTTATTTATTTCCTAAGCGCTTGGTGCGATTTCGATAAAGCTTTCTCCTAAGACAGTAAATGGATTTCGAAGGTAGAATAAGTACCTATGTGTTTTTTTATCTCTAGTTTAATTGTTGTCATGCTGATATGATGTATAAATTTTAAAAAAAACAGTATTTTATTTGCTTAAGGAGATGAAGCTTTTTATTCTTAGACGTCTCCTAAGAACACTATTATAATATCGTAATTATATTTCTATAAAACAAATTAATTACTGTAATTTGAACGTTATGTTAACGATATAAGTCATGTGACGCACCTTCCCATAAAACAACGTAAAAATACAGCTTACCGAAAGTTGTGTTAAATTTATTGTTGTGACGTCGCCATACCAAATACCCTCATCCAGTTTTTCCTTCTCCTGGGCGCGAAGATTCATGAACTTGTCAATCATGTAATGTATCTGAAAGAATTAGATTCATAAAACATACAGATAATAATGCTACCGATCGACTGTGACGAGCAGGGCCAAAACAATTATTGTATATAATTAAACAATAATATTGATCTATATATTATTAATATGTGAAGCAAACAATTTGTACCCCTTTTTACGAAAAATGCACTGACGAGGTGTATGAAATTATAGTTATAGTTGTTACCCACACTTATAGTTTATATAGAGAAGGAGTGCAGAATGCAATTATTTTAAAAAAATATGCATAAAAAATACATTGAATCTTTAAAAAGTATTGGTCGAATTTCGACCGATGGGCAAAAAAAAAAGTTATTAATTGTTAAATTAATATGTGAATATGTTACTAATACAAACCTTTTCACCAGCAGTTCCTGACTCCAGCAGTGATCCATGTCCGGGCTTACCTCGACAGGTCACTATGACTTCTAAAATACATAATTATACATATTTCGATTACCTACATCTTGTTCAAGTCAATAGTGTTAGTTTTTAATTAGAGTTAAGTAAGTGCTCTTCTATAATGTGTACACATTGTTTATCTGTTATTTGATGTGATTGGTTTTAATCGACCGTTTTAATTAACTATAAATAAATAAATGGCAAACCGTAGCATAAAAGCCGTATGCCTCCAGCCGCTGCGTCTATCGATTAAAATCATATTGTCATTAAAGAGATTACCTAATTATCAGGTTCATTAAATTTTGCACATTATCCTTTAATAATAAGTCTCTTGCTCGAGTTAGAATGACGCACGCAACACAGACTTTTTGAAAGTTATGTGCGTATTTATCACGTGCACAAACGGTGAAGGAAAACATCGTGAGGAAACCTGCATGCTTGAGAAATTTTCTCAATGGCGTGTGGTCTATAGCCTAATCCCTAATGAGAGGAGACCCGTTCCCAGCAGTGGGACTATTGTTGGGTTGATGATGACACCACGAGCGTACAGTACAATCAACAATCAACAGTACTCAACAACAAACACCACTTACATTAGGTAACTACATATTAATTTCAGTTGCGTAAACAATGTCTAGACTTGGCGACAAATTATCTTAACATACAAGTGGTGGTTGCAACATGCGTATACCACAAGTCATGCACAGTTTAAGTTAATTTCACAAACAGGAAACTTTAACTAGGATTTATGAACTAGTTTCTTGCTACATAGATGTTATCCAGCGTAAATATTTCACAAATTTACTAGTTAAATATAGTTTAAGTGAGTATATCATACAGAGCATAAATTTTGATACTTGTCTAGAAATAGATTAGATACTGGATTATAACATATACCTAAATACAACAAAATATAGCAAATCAAAGAAGTAGGTAGTATAGAAAGATTCCTGGCTCAAATTGAGCTGCCTGACTGGGGAACTACCTGCGCCTTGCGGCGGATTGCAGTGAAATAACAATACTTAGTTGTGTTTCTGCGAATCAAATCAAATCAAATCATTTATTTCAATTAGACCAATACAGGTGCTTTTGAATTGTCATATTTAATTGAATTTAGTTGCACGCGCAGTGAGTAAGGTTACCAGAACTCGTTGTGGGAGTGACTATTCTGAAAAGATGCGAATTCCGTTTGCTGTCAGTTTAGTAACTCCCCTTTAGAAAGAAAACTAAACGGTTTATTGTAGGGTTGGCAACGATGTTGCAAACGTCTATAGGTTACAGTGAGGTAAGTTACTAGTTTGCCAACCTTTTGGTACAAAAAACCCTGGTCCGTAAACTCAAACTCAAATGATTTATTTCAATAAGTTGGTCTTATTGAAATAAATCACTATAAATAAAATAGATACTGTTTTTAAATAAATTAAAAATTACAAAATGATTTTGTATACAATAATTTATGTATGTAACATCAATATCAGAATAATGCAGTTGTTGATGACGTATGAATTTTGCAGAAAATAAATAACAATTTTTTTATACAAGTCTTGCGTAGTAGCTATGTTTGCTGTCAATTGACCAGAGAAGGAGTTTACCTATTGTAATCGAATTTTATTTAAAATCAACCCCGACCCGCCCCTACTCGGTACAACGAGTGGGGTTGGGGTATGTTTTCTCGGGGTGAAGGGAGAATTCTTCAAAACGTGAAGAGAAGAAACTTACTTATGGATGCGTTTTAATTACGCTAATTATTTTGAGCAAATTGCTTAGCGTGATAATATAAAATAGTAATTAATTGACTCGATCATTAGTATCGGGTAAATTAATTACTATTGTAATTCTAAATATCTGCCAATGCCGTCTGCGTCTTTTTAATAAAGACTGAATAGCGATGAAGCCGTTGAAGTAGACCTACCCTAGAATTACGTAATACACTGTAATGACATACGTGTAAATGATTTTATTGATATTGGGATTGTTAATGTTAGATACCAACCAGGTAGGTTCATCATCATCAACCCATTAACGTCCCACTGCTGGGCACGGGTCTCCTCTAATTTGAGAGGGATAACGCTATAGTCTACCACGCTAGCCTACTGCGGGTTAGCAGACTTCACATGCCATTGTGACAAATGTCTCAAGCATTCAGGTTTCCTCACGATGTTTTCCTTCACTGTTTGAGCTTGTGATAAATACGCACATATGCTAGGAAAAGTGGTGCGTGCCTTGGGTTCGAACTCGAGGCCTTTGACAGCTTTATTCACACCACTAGGCTACCACAGCTTCATAGGTAGGTTATTCTACGTAATAATTAATTTAATGGGTGAATGGGTGTTTGGAAAACTGTTTCCTTTTCGCTCAAACATAGTTATGTTCATGTAAAATAATCAGAAATCAATAGGAAAAGAAGAATTTATAATACGTAAGCCAAATAATAAATCTATTTCCATATTAATCTTTCATAGAAATATATTTCCCTGTTTAAGAATTTTAAATAGAGATATTTTTCTACTTATACACTATATAGAGTTCTTATTTTTGTACATACAATACATATTATACATACAAATCTAATTGGGTCGTCAATGTAGCATTAATTATTTTTTAATATTGTTCTTTCAAATGAATTTCAATAGTACTTAGTTATTCATTCATAAAAAAAAAACTTACGCCTGGTGGTCCGTTCAGTACAAAACGCCAGTATCTCTTTAGGGTACATATCAGGACCACTTTCGTCCAAAGAAAATCCAATATTTAACTTCTTAAACTCATCTGATTCGGAGAATACGTGCATTCCGCCCGCACTGCCGATTTCTTCATCTATAACAAATGTTATATATACAAATAAAAATTATGAAAAATAAATAAATCCGAACATTATGACACAGCGCCATCTAGTTCCGAGCTAAGCAACGAGGTTTGTATTACAGATACTAGACGGTTGATGCTACGTAGATTTTGGAGCCAAGTTCTTTATCGCGTGTTGCGAAAGGGGGCTAGACGGAAAAAATTAAGACGAAAAGTTGTAATGACACTTTTAACTATTGTAAAAGAAAATACAATTTTATTACAATTCCTTCACTAATTAATCGAAAGGAACTTCGTTCCATCCGGGTGCCCTTGACACATAGACGTACATAGGTATTATACATAGAAATATACATGACACAAGTCAAATGTCCATGCGGGATACGAACCCAGCGCCCTTATCTATCACAGCCTTTAATTCCGCTGCTCAATATGGGTCGTCAAAATGTGCCATATTTATCATTTTAGATAGCTCCAAAACGTTTGGTTGGGCTTCATCCTAATTTTTATTAAATTACTAGCTGATCCAATCTGGCAATCGATCCTCTTGCTCAGCAGTCGCGTTCACAACCTCTAGACCAACGTGGCAGTTATATGTATTCATAAGTCGACATTTTCTTATTAATTCATAATAAATATAACTATCTTCATAACCCACCTGGTACGAAAGATATATGAATAGTTCTTTTAAGTCGAACTCCTGCCTCTTTCAATTTCCTGACACCTTCTAAGTGCATCATACCGATGCTTTTCATGTCTTGAGAACCTCGGGCATAGATATACCCATCCTCTGATATGATAGCATCGAATGGAGGGTAAGTCCAACGCTCCTGAAATTAAAACTGTACTGTAAACGACAGACATTCAAGCCTTAGATCTTGAGCTCGGCGCCAAGATAGGTAGCATTGATTTTTTAAAATGATATGCAATGTACCTCGATTAATTAGTAAAGAAAGACATGGAGAGGGAATTTTCTAGACGGCCAGTCTGCAATTCTAAATTAGCCAAGCTGGCCGTGTCTTCTCAGCATACGTACCTCTTCTCAGTCTGAGAAGACAGTCGAGCCGAGAGAGGTTTAGTAAAAGGCTTATTATGATCAGTAATGACCCTGTTTGACGCAAGAGTTGATCAATTAATTCACACGTACGCAAACCTTATTTCCCCCAAATTCTGAATGTACCTATTTGAATTAAAATAAAACTAGGTCGGTAAATATAAATTATATCGCGCTAAAATAGTTTTACTTACTTCAACGTGAGAAATCGATGTGGTATCGAAAGACAATGTCAGTATTTTCTAGGTAAATAATGAATTTATGAGTAAAGTATTTGGTATTCAATAAAAATATATTGATATCCGGTATATCTGATATATTTTTGTTAATCGGTCGGTTGTTATCTTGCTTTATTGCCATCATTTACAAGTTGGTCAATAGTATTTTCAGATTCAGATTGCATACACGTCTTAATATTAAAATATTTGTGTCATTTTAATTTTTTAATACCGATATCGGTTCTTTTCCTACGTTATGACTATACCCTATACCTTCAAAGGTTTAAGTATGGGGAGAAAATCTACTGCCAATATTAATATTAGGTCTATACTTTGAACTGCTAATGATAATTTAATAGAAAAAACCCATATAAAGCTGCTTAATCGGGGAATATAATCGACGACTTAACGCCCGTCACCCAAATCTTATATATAACTAGCTGACCCAGCAAACGTTGTTTTGCCACATTATAGGGGTTGGTGGACTACCCCTAACTTTTAGGGGGATGAAAAATAGATGTTGGCCGATTCTCATAGATACCGGATAAGCACAAAAAATTTCATCAAAATCGGTCAAGCCGTTTCGGAGGAGTATGGCAACGAAAACTGTGACACGAGAATTTTATATATTAGATATTCAACCCCTATAATGTGGCAAAACAACGTTTGCTGGGTCAGCTAGTATTATATAAAAGTTTAAATACCTCATACACGGGTACCACGTCCATATGGGAGTTCAGAAGTATGGAGGGTAGTTCTGGCTGTAACCCCTTCCATGTTATCACCACAATAGGCTTCTTTGGCACAAACTCGTATACGACTACGGGCAAATCTAGAAAACTAGCTTGTTTCTTCAAGAACTTTACGCAGTCCCCTGAAAATGTTTTCGAGTGGGTACTTTTGAATTTACGAAAGTGGTAAATAAATATAAGTCCCGGGTTGGGAAACTTATTAATAGTATCTAAAATATATTTTAAATATAAAACTTACCATAGTCAACATCGGGATGAACGCTCGGAATTTTTAAATACTCCCTAAACCTTTGTACAACCTCATTGTTATCCCATTTCGAACTCATGATAATATTAACCAATGTTCCTTTTTTAAATACACTTAATGCTTTACTTTTTTTAAATGGCCACTGGCAACGAGCGCGCGATCTATTCGTCTGACTTATAAAACGCTACTGAATGTTTATTTTCATTAGTTATCTGTTAAATTCTGTCGTACTAAGTTTGATGATATATATATACTAAGTTCGATGAGTCGTTATTCTAATAATACATCGCGTTCGCTACCGCGAATTGTTTGTAACCACCACTGATTAAAAACATTAATCCATTATGCAGAAACTTGTACATTTTCCTCAAAAGTAGGAGACCCGTATAATAATATTTCTAGAAATAGAGCGCCTTATCAGTCTTATTACGCTAGATAGCGCTGTTTTTTTTTACTTTTAAAATAAAACATCAAAATAAATTTAAATGCCTGCGTACATAACGTAGTCCTTTTATTTATTTTTAAAGTCCAGGCATTTTGATATATAACAAAGAAAAGAATATATCGTTAGGTATATATTATTAATATAAATATTAGTAAACTACCCTAACGTTGGCACCCAACCAATTTATTGGCACCTTACACTATTTTAACTATATTAAGATTATCAGAACGCAAAACATATTTTTTCAAATAAGCAAACATCGGTAGTTTTATACTCTATTGCACTGCCAGCATAGAAACAAATGTTTTTTCAATATGGTGCCTCAATAAGAAATTAATTGACATGTCTGAACGTTTGTGGAAAAAATAATCAACATTTTGATTTTTTGCTAAGGTAAGACTAATTTTATTCTTGTGTATATTAGTTGATCTTTTGAATTTTGACTACAAATTTTATTTCATGTGATTTAAGAGTGCTTAATCTTATTTTAGCCGTGAATAATTAATTGTATTAGATAGATTAATTAATTGTATTAATGGTGATTTTCATATTTTTTAACCGTGCTAACATTTGGTATCAAAAATATGCCGTTAACCATTTTATTGGCCCATGCCAATGATGTTAAATCTATTTATTGGCATGTATTAATAATTCGTAATTCTGATGTGCTCATAATTGGTAACATTGATATTCGTTTCAGCTAACTAACATGAAACCAAGGGCGAGAAATTATGTAAAAGTAAAATCAGTAAAGGTGAGGCATAAGGTGTATACAGAGGAAAATATACTTCAAGCTTAAACCCTTAATGATATACTTATGTTGCCGAAAGCACCTGATAAGCAGGACCACCACGAATGCGCCGTTTGTGCTTACGTCAGAAGCTTGGCAAAAGTTAGAAGCTAAAAAGAATAAGAAAAAGGGGGCAAAAAATAATAGAAAGATTTCAAATAACAAAGAACCCAAAAATAATAAGACCTATTGATAAATTAAACGTCGTTTATGACCAAGATAATGAATTACCACAAAGTCAAAGTATTGATTATAATAGCCTTGATAATAACACTGATATAAAACCTGAAAATATCGATAATAGGCGAACAAGTAGGGCTTATACCAAAGAAGGATTAATAATTTTTTTTATCCTTAATTATTTTAGAAGAATAAAATAACTTTTTTCGGGAAACCTCTGATTTTGTTTTCATATTTTTGAACTAATGTTGCTACTCAAATATACCTATATCTATATATTATAATAATGAAAGCCCTAGAATTTAGAATAGCGATAATATTATTACATTGTCTTCTACTCATTTAAGTGTATACCTACATAATGAATGAGAGCGCAATAATAGGTAATTTTAACTGCCAGTAAAAGGGTTACTTATGCCAAAATTTGAATTTTTGAGACATTTTTTTATAACTTAAAAAGTATTGAATAATCTACTTTAAATTGAAAAAAAAAACATATAATCAATCTTCTATGTGTATTTAACCAATTTGGATACTCATTACCTTGTTAAAATGAAAAGGACATGCCTAATTATTAAAATTATTCCTAATTAAAAAATGCTACTATAATATAAATGAATATTTAAAAGATAAAATTATTTAATACTAGAATATAATAATAAGATAAATAATGTTTACCAAATAAATACATTTTAATAATATCCTAATTATAATAATTGCTATAAATATACCTACTCATATAAAATAAATTGAAAATAAATAAATGATACATATCTTGATTTAATATATAAATAACATTGTCAGTATAAACAAACTATAATACTAAATAAAAAATAATTAATATTGAGATAGAAACAATAAGAATAACTTTACAGAATAAAAAAACTGCTTACATTAACTATAACTAAACGACAAATTAAATTAGATACAATATATATTAATATATTATATAATATATACTATAACATAAAATAAATTGCTAAAAAATCACTTTTCCTCCTCTCTCTTACTATACTTTTGCTGTGCCCGACAGGGTCCATAATTGTATCTAGAACTAAGCCTTAACACCTGTATTTATAACATTATGGAATGCAATAAATTTGAATTGAATTGAATTGAATTAATTTTAATGTTTTATGCAAGCTACTCTTTAAAGTGCCAATAAATGGGTGTTTTACCCTATATAAAATATCACGTTACCTATATTAACGGACTAAAATGTGAACTATAATCAGATAATTAGTGCAAATTGTCCTTTTTGTAAAGTTGCGGAAAACAGTCCGCTTTAGCAACATGTATTTTATTATTAACAATGACAGAATTAATGTTATTGTTAACGGAATTCCATATTAATTAATAGGTAATTTAATCATTCCTTAAGATACCCTAAACATATGTTGAATAATCAGGTTACGGCAATCGGATGTCAATCGCGTCGTGTAAAATATTGATATCCAGTTGCATCAGAGTAAACTGTGAGTTGACTTCAACATAACTTAGAAAAAAAGCCAGTTTAGTCATACATCAATATTATGATGATCATCATCATCATCAGCCTATATTCGTCCACTGCTGGACGTAGGCTTCTCCTAGTGAACGCCACAGAACTCGATCTTCGGCTCTTTTCCTTCAATATTATGAAGATATCGGAATATTATTGATGAAATTAAGCCAATTATTGGCTACCATGGTTAGTGATAGACTAAATGACTGAAACTTTAGCAATCATTGGAAAGATATTTTTTTTATTTATAGTTAATTATAACGGCACAGGTCCAATTACATAAATTAACATAGAATAAACAATTTATAAAAAATAAAAATACAATAAGCATTCAAATAAAATATAAGCAATATAAGCATACAAAAATTAAATTCAGAGATATACAATTCGTAGATAAAATTATTAATCATTATTTGAGTAAAAGTAACTTAAATACATCACAGAATAACATAAACTAACATGTAACAGTGGACACCCTCGCATATTGTCTCTCACAGAACACCAGACAAGCACGGATTATTTTTTTCCATTCATCAGCAAACACATCACATTCAGGGTCGGCAGTCAGGAGGGCGTTTAGCATCCATAGGGTTCGACACACTGGGGATTCAGCTCTAGCAACAGATCTAGATAGCGGTAGTTACTGTTATATTCTATTGCGTGCCGTACAGTTTTTTTGTAATAAATGACATCTCTTTACATTATTTATTTAAAAAATTTCTTCGCACCCACGAAATATGAGTTTTGCCTAGGGCTGCCATTACCTTCATTTCGAAGCTGGATAAACACAGCAAAAAAAACCGGACCTATGGGCGAAATATGTCTTTTTCCCCGGACACCTCTAAATATTTTTTTGCAACAAAAATATTATTTTTTCCCTGACAAAAAAAGTGTCCGGGACACTTAAAAACCCCTGCCTTACGACTCCCGGACGCCCTTCACACTAGGAAAAATCCGGGGATACCCGGACGGATGGCAGCCCTAGTTTTGCCAGAAATTACCAAGCGTACCTAAATCAAAGCAGTGCTTAAATTTAGGTACGTGATTAAATGTACTATTTCTATAGTTTTCCTTAAATTTTATTATACTGGAAATTCCCGTTATTATGTCAATGACATCAATTATTTATTTATATAATATGTATAATAAATAATAAAATATATTTTAAATAAAATTAATATTACTTAGATTAAAAAGAGTGCTCTCTCTTTTACTACATAAACTATGCTGTGCCCGACAGGGTCCATAATTGTTACTTAAATTTAAGCCTTACATCTTTATTTTCATTACAGAATGCAATAAAGTATTGAGTATATTTAGTTATACTAAGAAAATTATAGCAATGTAAGTAAACAGGAATTATAACTGTGACTGTGATTTAAAGGCCATATTTTTTGACGACTCGGTGGCGCAGTGGCTGAGATATCGGCTTGTGCGTCACGTTTGATCCCCGCACGGAGCAAATATTTGTACGTTCTACAGCTAGTTGTTCCGGGTCTGGGATCTTATGTATGTGAAAATTTGTGTTTGTAAACGCACCCACGGCACAGGACAAAATCCTATATTTTATGTGCAATTTTGGTCATATGACTTATTTGACTATGCTTAAAGTGCTTATATCGCGTGGGGCTACTTTTCAAGTACTTTAGTTTATAATCCCAGTCGCCTAACAACGCAGTTCATTGACCTCATGCAAAAATAATATTCTAGCTTCTAGAATATGGCAAATATTATCTTAGCGTTTAGAGTAGGTACTATTTATTTATAAAGTTTACATATGATATCTTTTGGAGATTAACGTAACTTCAAGATGTGGGCCAACTATGTTTACTGTTGCAAAGTAAGCAAGATAGTAAAATTTATCACATCAGTCAATTTTAATCTCAAGGCATTTAGGTACTAGATCACTGTCCTTGACCTTGACTTGAGGTTACTGACACTGATTACAAACACCAGACTCATGGCCCTGATTTTGACCTTGGAAGTATCCAATATTATTCCCCACCCTGCTACTCTAACATCCCATTGGAAACCGAATGACTGATTACACGGTGTTTTTAGTAAAGAAATCAAAGGCCCTTTTTCAGAGCGTTATCTTATCATCTGACCTCCACGCCCCGGTTGCCTTACGAATACATTTGACAATTGTTAGTGGTAGACAGAAACTAGTCATCATCATCATCAACCCATTATTGTTCCACTGCTGGGCACGGATCTCCTCTCATTTTGAGAGGGATTAGGCTGTACTCCGCCAGGATAATCCACTGCGGGAAATATATGCGGGATATCAGTCGAGAAAGAAAATCTCTCAAGCATGCAACTTTCCTCACGATGTTTTCCTTCACAGTTTGAGCACGTGATAAATACGCACATAACTTTCGAAAGGTCAGTGGTGCGTGACCGGTTTTGAACTCGAGACCTTTGACATGTCAGTTTACAGGTCACATCACTAGATTTCCACAGCGCTTCCAGGCTCTTGAGGCCTGTGGAGGCTCGATACCAGACGATTCCTGTCCTCTAATCATGTTTTATATATCATATTTTTATGGTGATAACAGCTGTGATAGGCTAGTGGTGTGACCAGTGGATTATGATGTCAATAGTCTGGAGATCAATCCCGAAACACTTCATACTTCATTTATTTGCTTAAAATGCGGTCACAAAGATGGTAAATAATATTATATTACAGAATAATCACATTTTACCATAATGAAATGCATGAAAATTTGGTAAAACACATAAAATTAAAAATAGACTAAAATGTATGTTTTGATCTCAGTTGATCAAAACATACAATATTATTTCAACACATACACTTCGTAATCTTAATATTTTAAATATTTATTAGGTATTACACATTGATTATAATAGCTGACTTTTTTAAGTTATATGTATGTGCATATTTTTCATATGCTGGGGAATGACAATGATCACTTGTGGTGATGCCTTTTAAGCGTTTTATGACATGATTTTATACTATGTTAAGATATTCGCAAAAAGAAACAATTAGGAGACAGGCATCTATGGGTCACGTAGTAATTGATATTAGTCTTGGTAAACTGTATGGGCAAAATGCCAGTATTTATTAGGTCTAGTTGTGCCAGTATAAATCTAAGTATTTCGCATTGTTCCTTACGTTTCGTGGAAAGAGATAAGCCTGGGAAAACTGGATATAAACACTTCTAAAACAACTAAATACCTACTATGACGTGCCACTTGGTAGATACTTATTACTTACTATAGGTAGGTAAAAATTGAGCTAAAAGCTTTCCTAGGTTCCCAGTTTACCCAGAAGTAAGTATCTGAATATCAGTATTGTACACTACATGACCGCAATCAGACCTCCGTAACTCAATAACTAGGCAATAATGTAGTCTTAAGTGTAAAGCAGTTTGTCAGGCTTTCGAAGTTACCGACTTATAATAACGATTGCAAAGGTTTAATATCGTATGATAACTGGGGACGACTGCTTAACGTTTTCTCTGTAAGTTCACTCATCTGTATGTACTGATCACGACAAGCGCAGCGTAACATTAGATATCAAAGACAATATTAAAAATGTTTAAAGACTTATATTACCAGTCTTATTGATGAAGTGGTCATAAGCGTCTTTTATGAACTCCTCGGTGCCAGCCTTAAAAACATATCTACACAGTCGAATAAAGATCATGATTGTATCACTCAAATATAACATTATAATTATATCATCATGTCAAATTTTTATAAAAACAAGAAACATTGCCTATTAAACACAATGCCTCGTTCAATATACGAAACATTTTGTAAATAGCAAAAATGTAACGCCTACGCAAAATTGAATGATTCGTACTTACGTAATTTTCCATGAAGATTACTGACGGCGCAGCGGCACGGTCTTAAACCTATTATAAATATGATCAAAATCACATATTTATTATTATTACTATTTATTACTATTATCTTTTTCGACTGATTTATAGTTTAAAAAATCTATAAGATATTGCACGCGAAAGTTTAAAAATAATAACGCTATAAAAAAATTAATCTAAACACGATTACAAGACAACTATTAAAAACAAATAAACTTTTTTTTATTAAACGGTGCACAGAACATGCATTGCGACCGACAGTTAAATCAAATAAAAAACAAATGACCGAACAGAGGTTTTATTCAAGGAGCCGGTACACGGTATTATCTCATACTTACTTGTTTTTTAAATTTAATAACATCAATATGTCTCGCTAATTTTCACACTTAATTGATTTTCCTCTTTCTTATAATTATAACTGTAAACCAGGAATATGACAATACATAAGATTTTTAAGTTTAGAATTATTACAACATGATAAATGTGTTTAAAAAGTCATGGTAAATGGTTATTATTAGTTACCTGTTTTGAGTGTTTTTTTTTTAATTTTAAAAAGACCTGTAATCTTTCCTTTCCTAATCGATCCTTTCTCATTTATTTGTTTTCCACTTTATGCGAAACTATAATATTATGATCATAAATAATAATCTATAATAAACTAAGTATGTGGGTAACGTCGGACATGGATGATAGATAATAATGATTAATATATGTGCGAAGGTTGATAAATGATTTTCCCAAGGTTCAATAAATATGTGGTTCTTAAACCTCACGACGACTTTTCGAAATTTGAAATTTCGAATGATCACTTAAGGGTTATTAACCCTTATGTACCTAGGTACTATTATTATAATTTACATAGTGTTTGGAGATAAATTTATTTGAAATGAAAAAAAAAACACTTCCCCGTCAATAAATCTCTATCTATTAATTAATTCACTTTCTCTAATTGTTCGCTTTTTTTGAAAGAAGACGTAGATTTATCCAATATTATTGCTAAATCATTTTTATTAAAATAAACATGACTTATTTGCTCGTGATCTCGCGTGTGAATGCAAACAGGTGAATACATATTATCATAATGATTGTGAATGAAACGGAACGCAAGCAGAAATCGGCGCGAAACCCTCCTACGCGGGCCTTTCAAAAATCGTCACATTCGCGAGTTACGTTCCATACCGCGACCGGCCGCGCACCTTTCGCCGCACGCCGTTAACACTGATTAAAAAAAAACTATTTTAAATTTCGAAAGAACTGAACACGCATTTTTTTAACAAGACCGTGTATTTTAATTCTCATTGATTAATCTTTTTTCTTTATAAATATTGAAAAGTGTTAGTGACAAAATGGTTCGCAAAATCAGTGGTCTTCTGTGCTGTCTCTGCGTTTTCGGTATTTCATTGAGCGACAGTGCTATATCAGCTGATAGCGTAAGTATAAACATTATTTAATTATAAAATATCCCTTAAACATTTTGTTTTCGTTGTTCGCACTGAAGGGTTGAAGTAGGTTCTATCCTATCGTAGCAATTACACCTAATATATTTAATACTAGCTGCCTCTCGCGGCTTTGCCCGCATAGTGTATAGATTAAAAGTAGCATATGTGTTAATCCAGGTAATAAACTATATCTATGCTAAATATCACCCTAATCTGTTAAGCGGTTTTTGCGTGAAATTCATCCGTGCTTACAAACTTTCGCGATTATAATATTAGTAGGATCTTGTAAATACGGAGCAGAAAAAAGGATCAGATTGCTGATGTTCCTGGTTTGGTTTATAGGTCACCTAGTTGGATATAACAGAGGCAATATCTCCCAGTAGTTTGTCATATAAGAAACCAGACGATATTTAATTAAAATACTAATATAACAAAAAAGACAATTCAATCAACTCAATCGTTACAAAATTTATCGATGCCAATGATTATTTTTATCATACTTTTCAACCGTGTGTGATTTAAATTTAAATAAATTTATATCACACACGGTTGATTATTTATTTTTCGATAGGTAAAGTACTTAAATAATATTTATTTATTATGTTTAATAATACGGTATTTGGTGCTCAATCAAAACAAGGGCTTTGGTGCACCTGCCAAAAATATTTTAAATTTCATCATAATTAGAATGGTATTCGAATTTTAAAATGGAATACTTTTTATTTTCTTTTGGATAGTCAGGCTATGTGAATAGTATTCATAGATTATACTGTTGATATTTATTTTTTATTTTATTTATAATAGAACCTGTATGACCTTAGTTTGGTCTGTATAAAACTGCTCTAGTTTCTAGCCCGGCCTTGAGTAATGAATGTAACTTGTCATACTGGTGGACACTTATATACGTACATTGCTATATATGCATTCTGCTTCCTCATCAGTGAATATTTTAATACTAATTATATTTAATCCGTATCGTTGTATTGATTCTTCGTTAGGTATTCTAGATATCGTTTTGTCGTTAATTAAGTAGTTATTTATTTGTCACCAAATCTTATAATATTGTAGATACGTTCACATCTGCTCCAATAAGAGTCTGGGTAGAGTTGTAAGTACTAATTACTTACTACTTAAATAGTACAAAACTAGATACAAAACTAGATAATAAAATGATAAAGCCACAAGTTTTAATTTCTGTCGACATGACTGACTATATTGATGAGTCCTGGTAAAATATAACTATTACGAACTGGTTCTTGGCTGTCGTATAATTGTATACTTAATAACGTGACTAAAGTTCTTGTATAATCCTATTGGTGCCTACAATAACCTTCATCAAGCCCCATGGTGAAGTGGCAACCACGTACTGAAAGACGCAGCGTGGGTAGGCCCCCGGAAAGGTGGACTGACGACGTGGTAAAGATCGCTGGAATCCGCTGGATGGGGGCGGCGCATGACCGGTCGTCGTGGCGATCCTTGGGGGACCCCTATGTCCAGTGGTCGTCTAACGGTTGATATGGTGATGATGATGAAACCATGTTTATTAATCTATCTATTGTCCTACTACAGGGCACAAGTGTCCTCTCCGAACGAGAGGGGCTATAGTCCAACACACTACCTTGTTGAACGTCGGCAAATTTCACCGTATACCGTTGAGAAAATATCTCAGGTTCGAGTTTCCTTTCGACTTTACACCCTGTGGTAATATAATCAGGGTAGGAAGTTACTTGTTACATTAAAACCAGCATTGTATATTCAAATCACTGTATGGATCTTGCGTTAACCTTGAATGACTAAGACCTGATTAGTTTTCTAATTAAACTATAAGGTTATATATTTAGATTTTAAACTGCAACGTACAATTATTACAATGAAACTACTTTTTACGTATTTTATCCTAGATAAACTATGGATGCTGTGAAGGATCCAAAATTAAAACGATTGCAATATAACGCGATAAAACCCTTCAAAAAAGTATTATTTCAATGTTTAATAATTTCAGAAGTGTAAGAAATCAGTATCACAATCATTATATCAACCATTAGACGTCCACTGCTAGACATGGGTCTCCTCCAATCGCCAAGAAAACTGTGGTGATACCATGATGCATCTATATATATAAAAACATATATAAAAAACAGAAATCAGTTTAGTAAAATATCGTCATCAATCCAATATTGTCCCACTGCTGGGAACGAGTCTCCACTCATTTGAGAGGGATTAGGCTAAAGTCCACCACGCCTACTGCGGGTTTGCAGACTTCACATGCAATCGAGAAAATCTCACAAGCGTGCAGGTTTCCTCACGATGTTTTCCTTCACCGTTTGAGCATGTGATAAATACGCACATAACTTCCAAAAAGTCATTGGTTTGAACTCGACACCTTTGACGTCTCAGTCCACTGGTCACACCACTAGGCTACCACAGCTTAGCACAGAAAAATATATTTAATTAAAACTTTTTTTTTATTATATCAAGCTTCTAATGCTAGACCACAAAAAATAACAAAACGTTGTATAGTATATTGGAAATAATACCATTTTATCTTTGTTAATATCTGAAACAGTTTTTTTACCAGGTAGGTATCACATAATATTACTATCAATGTATGCGGCAAATATAATTACTTTTTTGTTCAGTACAATCCATTACTGATATTAATAGTTAATAGTACAGTTTATAAAATAGATACGGAACAAAAAAACATTCCGATAGCCTTACAGATATGTATATTTGCTGGCTTGCTATTAATACTTTTAGTTCTAACATAGGCATCTCATGTAAATCTAGTACGGCCTATTGAATAATCAACTTGAGTTTTATTGTTTTAAGAATAGCTTACAATCACAGAAATAAACACTTTAAGATTCCCATAGTACCTAGTTGTAGTCTGTCTGTAGCTTTTAATACTGGAACACAGTAATTTGGCACGGTTATAATGTTGTATTAATTATTCACGCAGACAAAGTAAACAAAATTTTGAATTACTATATTTTTACCGTGATGTCCCCTATGCATCTAATACGCCTGTCTCACGGTATTGTTGCATCTATTACTAAACGATTTAAAAAAAATAACGTTTTCAAGAGGAGAAAATAGAGTTAAGTTAGAGAGTAAAGTCGGCGTGAGCCGCTAGTTTACATAAAGGAGATGGAAAACATACTTGATGCAATGTTTATGCAAACGTTACAAATATCAGGTATTGTCAACAATTGGTGCATGGAGCGGAACAAGGGGAAAGCGCTCAATGAACGCACTCGAAGGCTTAAACCATATTATGCTAACTAGCTGCTTGTCCCGGCTTCGCACGGGTGAAAATTTATGCCTCATTTTTCATTTATCCTCCGCTTTCTCGATAAATGGACTATCCAACACCAAAATAATTATTCGATTTCAAACAGTAGATCTTGAGATTACCGTGTTCAAACTAAAAAACAAACTTATCAGCTCTATAATATTAGTATAGATTATGGAGTTACTCATTAAGAAAGCAATGTAATTAGAAACTGTACCAAACTATCTTACAGGTAATTGTAATATTCAGTAGAAACAATAGATATTATAGTTACAGATACAAAAGAAAGTAATGACGTTTGTTATGCTTTCACGTTGAAACGGATTAACCGGTTACGATAATTGTGGTGTGCAGTTGTATAGGCGATATTCTTGCTTGCAGTGAAAGGAAAAAAATAAGATATTTTTAATTAATTCAAATATGGCCTATACTTGAAATTGATTGAATAAAAATAAGTCAGTGTTCCCAAGCTTAAGCGATAAAAGGCTTCTAGATAATTAAACTTGTTTAAAAGAACGAATTGTGGTAATAATAATATTAACACTTTTCACTTGCACATTTCTGTCAATAGGTATTATGATGTAACTGCATTTTATTATTCTTATACAACTGCAATACCCAATTTAGAACATAGTGGTTTCAAACTAATATAATTTATCTGTTGATATGACCTCCCTGTCACTTCCTAAGAGTTTGTTAAGAAATTTATTAATATATGGATTTATCAAGCTACCTATGGAGTCAATGGATTACGCGACCACCTCTGGTCTGTAAATGTTTATAGAATTTTATGGTACCAATAACATGCAGTAAATCGCCAATTACTTAAAGAACTCGTATCTACGTAAAGAACTCTAAGTGCAGATTGAGAGATTTCCCTTTAAAAAGTTCGACGCACGGTTACGTAATGTTGTTGCTGCATTGCAATTGCGATACTTGTCGGTCTTGCCTCCTTACTACCATGCTAATCTTAAAATCAATTACTTTACTATGAATTAGTACTTATAAAATTTGTCTACAGTTTGCTAATGTGTACATGATCAATCATTCATACACAACTAAATGTTCAGTGTATGAATTCTATTGATATAATTGTGTAAGGTGTACTCGTAAAATAGGTCCATGCTAAGTAGTATTTACATCATTCTAATGGAAAATTCCTACATTTTGATCTTCTACATTTCAAATACCTTGGGAAAAACAAAAAACTGGTTCATATTCATCTATACATATATGTATACGCGTTTATATTTATTTTATTAACAACGACCGAAGGTTTGTTATTTGATTTAAGAAAATTACCAATAGACAATAATACCGATAATGTCGCTTTGTATACGATGTCTAGGTAATTATATTTGTATTTTATTAAAGGAAATTACTTTATAATTATATACGTATTGGATTAAATAATTTATTTATCAATCGAATTATGTATAATGCTTTTAGTATTACCATATCCTTGTGCTAGCCATATTATGTATTACATTGTTGAAGTATCTTTTTCTGTTAAATTGTTCTTTATAAACCTTTTACTTAAGTTACTACCTTACTTTACCTTACTTACTTTTACAAGACGTTTAACTATTTTATGTTTAATTAATATCTGGTCAGTCTTACGAAGGAATAGTTGCATCTGTAAGTTTTCCACTGACCGCGCAAGCTTCAGTTTTCTGTTATCTTATGTAGCTCAACCATAGTTTAGAGTGTGATGAGTATGTATGTTTTATCGATATGTTCAAAATAAAATAAATTTTTGTTCACATGTTCAGTATGATCACATTCTAGTCATCTTCTTGCTTGTACTACATTATAGAAATATGCTGAGGATGTTATGGGAACTGTCTTGGTTTTGCACCGCTTGTTCAGGCTTGTTTGTTGAAGCTAGTCTGAATGACGTTGATATCGACATGTGGAAAAAAATAGCGTTTTTTTTTAAACTTACCATATGTATATTGGACCAGATATCAATCAACCCATTATTGTCCCACTGCTGGGCACGGGTCCTCTCATTTGAGAGGGATTAGGCTATAGTCCACCACGCTAGCCTGATGCGGGTTAGCAGACTTCACATGCCATCGAGAATGTCTCTCAAGCATGCAGGTTTCCTCACGATGTTTGCCTTCACCGTTTGAGCATGTGATAAATACGCACATAACTTCTGAAAAGTCAGTGGTGCGTGCTTGAGTTTAAACTCGAGACCTTAGACATCTCAGTCCGCTGGTCACACCACTAGGCTACCACAGCTTATCTGAAATAAAAAGCTTTTATTTCGACGCCCAATGATACGACTACATTTTTGTAAGGTGTGGCAATCAGCTTCTAGTCCATTCAATTGAAGATAAATGTAAAACTGGATATAATATTCTTCTTCTATTAAATAATATGCAACATATCTTCCAATTAATATCAAAGAAATTCAAACATAAAAATAGTAATATCAAATTGCCAAGGAACCGTTAATCAATTAAAATCTCGCTTATAAGTCAGGTGAATCGATTTTATGTTTCATGGTTATTTGTGAATTAAATCAATCAAATGTTATTCCTAGAGCATTTATTAGCACACACTAATTAAGAGAAGCTTAAAGTTTGACCTTGCACAATGTTATATAAATCACTGTCTTTATACAGAGAAAACAAACAGGCTTTTTGTATTTATAATAATTATAGAGTTTTATATTATTATACATGGCATGAGCTGTGGTACCTTAGCGGTGTGACCAGTCGACTGAGATGCATGTACGCACCACTGACTTTTCGGAAGTTATGTGCGTATTCATCACATGCTCGAACGGTGAAAGAAAACATCGTGAGGAAACCTGCATGCTTGAGAGAATTCTCGATGGCATGTGAAGTCTGCCAACCCGCAGACGCCCGCAGTAGGCTAGCGTGGTGGACTATAGCCTAATCCTTCTCAATCGAGAGGAGACCCGTGCCCAGCAGTGGGACATTAATGGGTTGATGATGATGATAACACATGGCATGTTTTAATAAATAAAAAATCACCATCATGTTACGTTAAAAAATAAGTAGGTATGATTGTTTCGTATTCAATGCCAATTCTTTAATAAGTATGTATTACAAAATTAAATCATCTTGTGACAGATTCGCGTTAAGATATTAGTAGTGTATTCAGAAATTTAAAAAAATAAGTTATGCTATAAGTTTGTGTATTGATAATACCAAGTGCCTTGTTTGAGTAAACATGACTAATACAATTGTTATTAGTCACCTTATGTTAGTAAAAAACGTAACGCAAACAAGCCAGTTTAGAAATAAAAGTAAATTGATGAAGCTTATCTATAGTAGATAAGCTTCAAAATAAAGTAAAGCAAAAGAGAATAACATTACAATCAAGATCTTTTTTTTTAATTAGCAAAAGGTCAGCAGCTAATACTGATATTAAATTTAAAAAGTACCTACCTATTATTACTAAACCACATTGTAGTTTTCCCTATTTAATCGAAAAAAGTCAAAATCTAACGCCGACACTTATTCAAAATATATTTTATATCGTTTTAAGTAACGTAAGTTTTAAAAATGTGTTATATGTAAGTTCGTCACCGCTGCCTACACAATGCCTTATAAAGCGTGCAGATACACTAGTTAGCAAGGCCGCGCCCACACGGGCCGAGGTGACTGATTCACATGCGCCTTTTCTCAGACAATTTATATGAAAATTTAATCTTTGCTCCACCGCCATTAAAAAATAAGATGTAACTTGAATCTTAGGATGTTCAGAACACCACACGATCAAAGCATAATCGTATTTTAAGAGCACGGCTGAGATTGGATACAATATAAAACGTCAGTGAGTAATAAATAGTAAATCAGATATAGTTTCATTAGATTGTGATTTAGATTCAAGGTATTCATAGACGTTTGCATTATCTTATTATTTTTAGAAGTGAATTAAAATAGTGCGCCGGCACTCAAATTTATAACCTTTCGACGTTTAGCTCAGCGGTTGTTAACGCTGCATGCTGTGCTATGGGTCCCGGGTTCGAATCAAAAATAAAAGCAAATAATTATACATGCTTTATAATGTACCGTTGCGGAATATTTAGCAAGAAGCAACCATATTAACATAACACTGAGTTCTATATTAGTTGCAGCAAGTAGATTTGTACGTCTATTTACTGAACTATCACTGCGATTTAAAGTTTGGATTAGTGCCATTTGCAACGGCACATTCATCAAGGTCATCAATTCAGTCACATCATCATTTATCAATGCTTTATCACATGGAACTTAAGAAAACATACTGACGTATTATGGGTGTGCATTAGTTCTCCTATGTATCTCAAATCTTTAGGGATTGACACACAAGATCGTACGTTATGCAAGTATTATTTCAATATGAAGAAAATCACTAGTTATCAAAACTGCAATTAAAATCAATATTATAAATTGAAATGTATAATTTATCTCAAACTAATAATAAAGTTATTACAACTAAGCATCCATGTTCCGCGCAGTTACATAAGTAGTCGTTTAAGTTGCCGCATTGCGCGGGCGCCGGTCTCAAGTTGAACTTATTGGCTAAGAGCTAAGAGTTCAGTCTCTTGCATCACAAGACTGTACCTGTATTTCCAATTAGGACGTACGATCGTTGGGTACTAGTAAGACTGGGTGCTCAGTTTTGGTCTACTTGAATTAAATACTACACTAACTTCTTGTTACCTGATTAGAAAAAGACAATTTGGAGTTCCTGGACACACATAAGAGAAAATTATATTTATTAATAAGAAAATGTGTACGTGAAGAATCGTAAGCTTAGTTACTAAACATACGTTTTCTAAAACAAACTGCGCGTGAAATACAGTCCTAACAATTAAACTACGCCGAAATTAGGCTTTCCTAATGCAAACGCAGGTAATAATATTGCGCTAACATGAAAGTGAATTGCGAATAACTTCAGTTCGATACAATAAACATATGGAATATATATTACAGACACTGGAAAAGTGCGGAGAGTGATCATACTGTACGTAGTTTGTGCTACGTATTATCAGTTTAATTAGGAATCATGTAAAAAGAAAGAAATGTTATACCCAACGAGTATGGTTTTATAGTCTTTGGTTATACCCTAACAAAAAAAAATACGTTTTTTCCTCATATTGCTTTCATTTACTTTAACATTATGATTGGTATCAACAAACGTGAATATTTGCGATGCCATTATTATAGACTCGGGTATCCCTTTTGTCTGGTATACGAGAAATATAATTATATCATATATATATATATATTAGAGAAAAACGTCACAATTGGAACGATTTCCTGTCTTCAATTTGGCGCGTTAGTCAACATAATATACATATGTCTAATTTTATATTAGAATATCATTGTTAATAACAAAAATTTTCAGAGACTTTCCAGTCTTTAAAAGTAGAAATGAGAGTTAATCACAAATCCTTATATGCTTACAAACTATTACCTGTGACGTATCCTAAATAAATTATGCAAATCAAACGACTTAATGTTTTCACCTGTAAAATATAATTACAGTTTTCCCTCGATTCCTTAGCTCCAATTAAAACTTTCTTTCCCGCTGCCGTGTTACTCTTTAGAAACCTAACTGTTACTGTTAAATAATTTCCTTTATTATTAATAGCAACACTAAGCCATGAGATACAAGGTATATTACCTTGACAAAATATTTATAGGTATTTAGTTTTCTCTTAGCAAGTTTGCAACCACTATTAAACATACTTGTGTATGTATGCGTCTTCGCGATTTCGGTACAGAACAGGTAAACCATCTGCTTGTATTACGATTTATTTTTGTATAATGTTTTATTAAATTAATATCTCAAGAGAAACTAAGTAACTATCAGCTTAAACGGCAGTAATCTGATTTATTTTTGATAATGAAATACCCCAGCACAAGCAAACTATAATACATTGAGGTCACTGGCGTAGCTACCGGTAGGCTAGGTGGAGCAGTTCCCCTAGGCCCCAAAAACCCCATAAAGTTTAAGGGGACCTTTTTTACCCGTAACCTTGTAACGTACATAAAACCTTATCAGTTTAGGGCCCCAGTTCTTTTGGCCCCAAGGCCTTATAGCACCTAGCTACGTCACTGATTGAGGTTGGTTCAGATGGAAGTAGCAATTGTTAATGACCGCATATACACATCGTAACATAATAAATACACAGAATTCGCCTACATACTGCTAATGTCTTGAACATTCACAGTGTTGACGGCCATATTAGAATGAAGTGTTATCATAATAATAAAAGTGAACACTATTTGCGTACATGCCATATGTAATTTATTTGACCTTATATTATGTTGTTCATTTGTAGGTTACAAAATAAGGTATCACATTTCTTTGTAGATATTCGCAAAGGGTGAACAGCCTGAAAAATTAAAAAAAAACTATCCTGTAGTCATTTTAATATTATATTCAAATAACGCATGGTGTACCTCTTATCACATTCGTTCATTTATAGATGTGGAATGAAGATACTGATTTTATTATCATCATCAACCCATTATTGTCCCACTACTAAGCACGCCACGCTAGCCTACTGTGGGTTGGCAGATTGGAAATAAAAAAGGATTACATTTCTTACTGTACCTATATCAGCCTATGGGCGGCGGTAATCACTTACCATCAGGTGATCCTCCTGCCCGTTTGTCTAAAAAAATCTTAAATAAAATCGTACTCGTATACCTACCTATCTTAAAATCTGTATTCATTCATTATTTACGTTCGCACGTTTTGCAGACAATGTGAATCATTTGATAACAATATTCTTAATTATGCTTTGTGTGATGCAACTCGATTAACCGAATAGATGATGTGCAAAACCTGGTTCATTGTAATAAAACTTCTTTTTTTACGTATTTTATTGCGGCATTTATATGGTTACCACTAGAGTGATTCGACCATGGATATTGTAAAATATCCGAAACGTCGGTATTCAACAATGTCAATAAATGACGATAAAATATAATTTAAAAAAATATAGTTTTATTTAAATGTCTAGTATTTGCGTAAGCGAGTAAAACATCCATATTTAGAAGATTGTACCAACATATATCTTTAGGTACTTTAATATTATAAATGCGAAAGATTGTTTGTCTGTCTGTCTATTACCTCTTTATGCTGTAGCCGTTTAACCGATATAGATGAAATTTTGTATAGATATAGTTTGAGTCCCGGGGAAGGTCATAGGATAGTTTTCATCTCGGAAAGCATCCCTTAAAAGGGTGAAAAGAGGGTGGAAATAAAATTACGGCAAAACCTAGTTATTAATAAGTGAAGAAAAATACCTTGGAAAGGTAAAGTGAGTAACAGACCTAATATTTCTTTGTAGAGTTAAAGAAGATAACGGTAAAGATAACTTGTGACAGCTTAGAAGTAACAAGTAGACTGTAAAGTTAAAGGACCTTGAGTTTGATCCCAAGGCATAACTGAATTTTCGAAAGTTATGTGCGTGTTTATTACATAATTAAACGAAGGAAAATGTCTACGTGCAGGTTTATTTACTTATGTAAAAAATGCAAAATGTATGCTACACTCTAAAAGTTACGTAAAATACGTAATTTTCATAAAATTACAAATATTCCGATTTTTTATATCACATTATCATATTATTTACACACTTGCACTGTGAAATAACAATATTTTTTGCCAAACAAGCTAAGCCTAGCTTGCGAAAAATGTGATTGCAATAACAACGACATTTATTCTTTCGAAATTCATATCTATAATAAAGATATATTGCTTGAGATGATTTGGAAACTGCTTGAGATATACTCACATCAACATGTGTGAAAAATTATGATGATATTGCTTATACGTTACAAGCTATTGCAATATTTCTTTAAACTGATTCATTTGGCAGCTTGATTGGCGCCGTTGTGGAGTAATCGACCGTTATTACGCGTGGGCTGCCTAGCTTACACATACATACATAGTGTTTCAAGTGTGGGTGCTTGTGCATAAAAATTAGTATTTAAAAAAATATCCACGTTACGAAATCAATTCACAATTTGAGCCATCATTATTCTCACAAATAAGCAATCTCAATAAGCTTATCAATATTGCTGTAAGGATTGTCTTACCAGATGCAAAATCGAGAGGAAGTGAATTTAGTTTATTAACTCCAAGACCCCCAGCTTTAGGCAATTTGTTGCGTAGAAGAATCGAGTTATAATCATTTATAAAATAAAGACTAAAAACTGCCTCATTGGTCTAGTGGCTATACAGTGCGACTGCCGAGCAAGAAGTCCTGGGTTCGATTCCCAGGTCGAGCAAAGTGTTATTGGGTTTTTCTGTGAAATTCTCAGTAGCAGCTCGGAGTTTGAATTCATGCCCGGATATTGGCAATAGGCTCGCCCCCTATTACATGATACCTAAAACATACTGGCGAAACGTGGGTGTACATTAGTACACCTCTGCCTAGCCTTTTGGGGACGACAGGCGTGATGGTATGTATGTATGTAAAATAAAGAGCATTATGAGTTTTTATTATTTACACTTACGCAAATGTTAGACATTGAAATAAATATATCTTGTAATACGTGAAACTGTAGGTATCATTGAAATAAGTGAAACTACTTTTTACGGATTTTATCATTTCGAATCTCCAGTATCCATGGTCACCAGCATACTTATGAGGTTTTTATTTAATAACAGCTGTGCATCAACAGTTTTATAAGTGACATTGATAACTTACATAGCGTGAAGAATGAAGCCATTTTAAAAGTAACTACCTCGACAATGAAGATTCCAGTCTAATAATTTCTGAATGTCAATCTTCGAGCTCATAATTTATTAATTTTTAACTTAAATCAATACGTTATTCAGTTTTACTGTAAGGAGGTAAAAATGAGTTCTGGTTGCACGAATAATTTATCTATGAATTCTTAGCGGAATTTAAAAATTAGAACAAACCTTTCTTGTGATTTATTTTGGATCTATGCTGTTGATTTGAAGTGTTGTAAAATTAGCAATATTTGCGGTAGACCTATTTTCTCCTTTGTTACTTTAAAGTCGAAAAGTTGTATATTGCAAATAGACTAATAGCTAGTCACGGAGTACACTTGATTTTAATATGAAACTGTTAGAATTTAGTTTTTATCAGTTTGCAACAATAGAATTTTTTAAACGTCTAGTAGCCTAGTACCTAGCTATATATCTTTATTGTTCAATATCTTATAATATTGTAAATGTTAATTGAATTAAAATTGGCAGACAAAAAGTTTATTACCTGGATTAACGCATATACCACTTTGTATTAACACTTCATGAGAGCGGAGCTGCGGTCAAATACTAGTACAAATACTTTTTAAAGATAATGCCGACCACTCGAAGAAAAATTAACCGCAATGTGGCTACTACTTTGGTATACCAGACAATATGGTAATTCTACAATCAGTCCCACCGATCGGTACCCACATTCCAAAAAAAAAAATCCTTGACACACGAAACAAATGGTCATTCAATATCCGATAAGATAATCTATTGTGTTGCGTGTGGTTAAACAATGGACAAAAACCTTAATGTGGCACGACACGAGCAACGACCATGTCAATCAGTGCCAAAAATATACTGAAATTGCTCAACTTTCTCATACAGCCTTTCAGATAATATGCTGAAACTGTAGAATATTAACGCTAGCTTGAAAACCCTGATAACCAATTTATCTTTTGGCTATCGATATTAGATTGTTGTACTACTAAGTTGGTTATTGTATATCTTATTTAAAAAATACTGATATAAATAAGATAAATAGACTAAAAGACTCTAAACCTGACGATGATGATCTTTATAATAGATGTATTTGTTTTTATTTCAAACGAAATTCAAGAAAACATATAAAAATAACATTTTGTCTCGGACAGTTCTTGTACCCAGTTATTCACTCGAAACAAATATTCGTGCGTGCTTTCACATTATGGTTTCTGTAAATGGTAACGAAGAAAGTGTAACATAACCATTTAAAGAATTTGCTTTGTTTTGGCAATATTTGTTAGCAGACGATTTATGCGTTGGCTGTTGAAGGTATGGAGTAATTTTCTATGTAATCATGATAACTTATTACACCTACTAATATAATTACAGATAGTTATATAGCGTGCAAATGATAAATTCGTGAAGAAGGTTTTTAGTTTGAATGTAGAATAGATGAACATAAAGGAAGAGGGAGCCAAAGTAACGATAGTGAATTTTGTGAGATATTATTGATTCTTTGGTTATTATTATTTCTATGGTTAAAAGGGAACTAAGTAATATAATGACGACTGATAGGGATAGACACCCGAAAGGGTAAGGGTAGAAGAATGATTATAGTTGATACCTACCTTCATAATGGAGGAACTTTGCTGTGGTAGTAAGATTATGCGTATTATAGCAGCACTGCATAATGTAACTCGTACATAGAAATCATATGTATATTGAAGTAAGCACATTTTCTAAATGTTACCACCGTTGTAAAGCCAGGTGAAAGCGGTTTTCCCATGCTCGATACTATGTACAACACCACAATACTAACGTTTTGTACATGTGTTAAGCAAATTAGCTATTGTCTGTTTTTATTGCATTAATTCGAAACGGTATAATTAACCACCTATGAAAAATGTGAATGATTATTTATTTAAGAAGTATGGAAATCCGAAATTCTAGCTCTTCTTCTATGCTAAAGTAGAGCAATATTTAGTTTTGTGAAATATGAGGTAACATGTCTGCGCATCTGCAAGGCAAGGATCTTTTCTCATTTGAGAGGGATTAGGCTATAGTCCACCACGCTAGCCTACTGCGGGTTGACAGACTTCGCACGCCATCGAGAAAATCTCTCAAGTATGCAGGTTTCCTTACGATGTTTTCTTTCACCGTTTGAGCATGTGACGTGTGTTCGTCCCTATATATAGGTATATTTAAAATATAGCAATTATTAATTATGACTCATAATACCATGCAGAGGCACGTTTGATATTAAAAAAAATCTTTCAACTGTCCGAATACAAAACATTTAATTATATTTTTGTCGGTATATTGCTTTCTAAAATCAAGAAGTTTTTTAAAACTTAGAATAAATGGCTATAAAACAAATCTGAGTCTATACTAATTTCTTTTTAATGTGTGTTTCTTTTTAAGGAGTCAAGATGCCGGAATCCTCCCACCGCGCCGCAGAAGATAGAGCGAGTCATAACTCTATGTCAAGACGAAATTAAACTGTCAATACTAAGAGGTAAGTCTTTATTAGACCATTGACTAATATTAATTAGAGCTCTACAATCTTAAAAATGAAGGTTAAGGTAAGATGTTTAATGCGCAACCAATAAATAATTCATCTTCAAATCATGCAAGTCTTAAATGAAACACGCAACAAAATAGAATTATCGGATTATTTGGCTGATAGTTCCGGGTTTGAGTAGGCTTTGTAGTACGTAGCTACTACCTTAACGTTATAGTAGAGTGAAATAGGGAGTAATAGAATAACATAGGGATATTTTAAGTTCTCAAAAAATAGAGGTCTAGCATATTCTTATTTACCGGACTCAGATTCGAACTCCAAGCACCGAGAATTTCATAGAAAAACCCAATAACACTTAGGAATTAAAAGCATAATCTCAGGGTAGCGACCATTAGACCAACGAGGTAGTTCATTACGAGTACCTAGTTTAATATACATATATATACTATACCTGTTTATAAATAAATTAAAACCGTTGTACCCCTTTTAACTTTTAACTTATAGTTTATATAGAGTGCAGAATGCTAATATTTTTTTCAAAATATGCATAAAA
This sequence comes from Craniophora ligustri, assembly GCA_905163465.1. Taxonomy (NCBI): domain Eukaryota; kingdom Metazoa; phylum Arthropoda; class Insecta; order Lepidoptera; family Noctuidae; genus Craniophora; species Craniophora ligustri. The sequence goes on along the minus strand of LR990959.1, from coordinate 12,691,136 downwards.
CCTATAATCTAAATTAATTGTAGTCGAATTTCGACCCACTAGTGTATATTTATTATCAGCTTAGTTTACTATTACCCCATTATAATCATATAAGGTAGGTTCAAATATTACTTCACTAGGTCTTTTTCTTTCTCTGGGTTTCTAAAATAAATCTATATCTCTAACTAAAACAATAAAATTAATAGCTATAACTGAGCCTGTATCTTAAGCCTCAACCAAAAAACCAGATTAAAAACAAAACGATGACACAGTTTTTGGTGGCTGACATTCATACTAAGGTTTTATTTAACATTCAGATACCTATATCCTGGTATTATTAATACTGGCTTCCATTCGAAGTTAAATTCAAGTATTCACGAATGATATTTACACGCACGAATATTAAATTAAGTAAGCTCTTTGTTTGTAGTTTCATTTACTAGATACTAAAATTACAATAGCATTGAAACCGGCTAGATTTTGAATTTGAGTACTTATTTTTTTATTCTCATCGCTAAAACCTTGTGCGTTCAAATCGCATTCATAACAATGTTTTTAACGTTACATAATCGAGTGAAGAGAACATCCGAAGCGTACCACGGTCCATTTAATTAATTATCTACTGTATGTAACTGCATTTCAATAGGAGTCGTATTATTTCAAACTCACTTTTTTATGGTAATAATACGGGGGCAAACCAGCAGGCGGCTCACCTGATGGTAAGTGATCACCGCCGCTCAAGGACATTTGCAATACCAGAAGGCTTGCATATGCCATGCCAACCTCTACAGAAACTGTTAAGGTTGCTTAAAATAGGGAATTACTAAACTGACAGCAAACGGAATGCCTATGCTATCAGAATAGTCAATTCCCCAACGAAAGAGACTAAGTATACAAGACAGAAATACAACTAAGTATTGTTGATTCACGGCGGTCTTCTGTAAGGCGGAGGTACTTCCCCAATCGGGCAGCTTAATTTGAGCGAGGAATCTCGCTATGCCCTACCTCCCATAAAATATCACCTAAAACTGATATGTTTTATTCAATTAGACCAATATCACAGGTATTTAGGCAAGTATTTTTATTGTGAAAAATGTATAACCTACAGTTTTCAGGCCTACCTGTTGGCCCTACAGACGTGAAAGGCACGCACGGAAGCTGAATATTATTTTAAATAATTAATATAAATGTGCAATTAAAATATAATATTGAAAATGCCACTATGTTGAGCCGTCCATATATTTAAGGAAAATAAGGACAACATATGTTATCGAAAGATAAAAAAATATTTTGAAAGCAGTGGTTGGTATAGAATAAATCGATATATCTTTAATTTTATTCGTATATTTATAAATTAAAATTAAGTACCACAAATCAAATCTCCGAATGATTGCCTAATTAACCTAATAGCTCTCTGTTCGAACAGGGACTAGAATATCAATACTCAAGTAATGAAGTAACTATTGGAACAACTTTTAACATTAATCTAATCTCCATGTAAAAAAAAACATATTTTCGTATTACATAACTTCACACATGTTTGACAAACATTACAAGGTCCGCAGTATGTAGATGCAAGCTATCAAATCGCGATCAGCGGCGGTCACGCGTTGTCAAGGTCGGCGCACGCGCAGTGAAAGTAAAGCCTCGCCGCGCCGTAACGTACCGAGCCGTATTCTTACGCCTGGCTCTACATTCATACCGCTAATTACATTAACACTTGTTTCAATTAGTATCGTCTAAAATAAAAAAATAACAAGGAGATTGAGTACTTTGTTAAAAAAATCCGTAACTTATTTATTTATTAAGGATTACCTACCAACAAATTTACATAATTTTTCTTACACCTAAATATTAACAAAAATTCAGACAGGTACGTAATGCAAATTCAATTATAGGCAATCACAGCTTACACAACAAGTTGAGTATACAGGCTAATACATAATTAAATAAATTTTAAATAGACCAATAAAAAATAAATACATTAAATTATATTGAATTGCAGATTTTTTTAATAAGCATAATAATATATTAAATTGGATAATTATAATACCATACAAATATTAAAACAGTAACGGATAAATACTCTGATAATTTAATCATTTAATAAATGTTTTGTTTGCGTATCCACATACTTTCCAATAGTCAATATAATTGAAATCTAAACTGTTTACAAATTGAAAATGCCTTGTCGATATGACGACCTCTTAATTTTTTTAACGTTGGTAGAAGTGTTTGTAACATAACAACTTTGACTTATTAGAATTATCAAGTAAAATATACTGACTAAAATATAGTACCTACACGTTATTAGGAACTATAGGTACACATAGTTTCTACCCGTTGACAAAAAGTGAATGTATAAGTTCAGTTAATGTCTTTCTATATGATTGATGTCAATCAAATAATTATATATATATATATATATACTACTAATATCTAATCTCTAGTATCTACTGGGTTATCGTGAGATGCAACAGAAGAAAAAGTTACCAAATGTTAACAAAACTTTCTAGTTCTGTGCTCTGTTTAATATTTGTATGCTCTTTTGTGCAAGTAAGTATGCTTGGTGAATTTTAATTCTGCTCAATGTATTTCAACTAATATTGCTGGTCGTAAGCTGCATTGTTTAGTGCTATTCTGACAGACTTTGTATCCGTTTTAAATACATAACAGAATCTGTGGTGTTTGTATGCCACATTTTTTTTAGAAAAATAACTACTTCTTACATTATGGTAGAATAATGTTGCTCTGTCTAGTTAGAATAAAATATGATACATAAAACTGGCGTAGAAATATCGTCTTTTCTTTCGAAATATTCATAGGTAAATTAACATTGCAGAAATTCCTTAAATTATTATGTTTAATATTTGAAAAACTTTATAGACATAAAGAGATGGAGATGCTTATAACAAATAATTCAAGTGATTACTTATTTATTTTAACATTTTAAATGTCGCGTGAGATCTAACTTCGTTTTACGGCCACCGTATATCTTGAACTGGTATTTGTAAATAGTATTTTTAATTAAATAATATAGATATATCTAGTATTTTCTCATATCAGTCTAAATTTGTGTCATTTGAACTACGGAACTACAATTTCGAAGTGATATAATTAATTAATGAAATGACATTAATCTGAGCTATGACTTTTAGATGATTTACAAATATCCAATACATAAAATTAGCATTAACATTTAACACAAACTGGATCAAATGCAATGCATTCACATGTGACCTTATCTGAAATTATCAGACATGTTTTAAAGGTCATATTTTCAAGAGCAAATAATATCGTAATACATGAATTAGCAACTATTTTACTGAAAGCCTTGATATCAACAACTACACAACCAATATTATGGTTACACATGTGCAAAGAGCAGACCAATTTAAATGTTTTAAAATACCTATTTAATACCTATCAATATGCCTATAGACACATTGAGGAACAAAATATTGTTTTTGTTTTATATTTGTAATGAATCTGTTAGATTGCGATATGCATCCTTGGCACCCAGGATTGTTCAACTTTCTGACTAAGTAATCTTGATTGATTTTTAAAGAGTTGGATTTAACTTTTACGATTCAATTTTGATAGAAGATCATTGTCATCACTACCGGTATTTTTGAGTCTACGTTACGATGAAACTATTCATCAAAAACATGCAGCACGAAATATTAAATTGTAAGAAAAACAACCAAGTACGCCACATTGTTTCTATGGTTTAATATAATGTATATTAAAAAAATAAAAAGTTTTAAATTACTGGCACATTCCCCATTGGCGCAACACCTAAAAAGGATACGGCGGGCACTAGAAGCACAATGTTAGCCTAGCACCAAATGTCAAAGTCATTGTTTATTGCAAATTTGTACAAATTGTTCATAACAAAGTAAGTGAAACAGGTCTAATATCCCATAGCAACGAGGTTAATGCTATAATGGTTGATGCTTGAAATCTGTAAGACTGCTTACGTCACGTGACGCGTCCTCGATGCATATTGACAAGTATTGCACGACAGAAACGAACGAGAAGCCGTATTGTAACATCAGTGGCATATGAAAATAGGTACTGTCACAAACATATATACACATACATTTTTCAGTAAATAAAATAAGAATATCGGTTTTGGAACGAAGTTCTTATCGCACGTTGCGAAAGGGGGCTAGACGGAAAAAATTAAGACGAAAAGTTGTAACGACACTTTTTGCTATAGTAAGCTATTGTAAAAAAAATACAATTTTATTACAATTACTTCACTAATTAATCGAAAGGAACTCCATTCCATCCGGGTGTCCCTTGACACATCTCAAGTTTTTTATAAAGTATGTTGTTTAAACCTTACCATGTACAGTAGTATAGTAAAACTCTCTTCCGTGGGATACAAATAGAAGATAAAGTTGATTCATTCGCCACTGGTTTAATCATGTAATGACAACTGTACTTAAAATTACGTAAAGATTAAGCGGCGGGTGTAGGTAGAAAGGTACGGTTACCATTTAACAAATGTTTTTTATTTGTAAGTTCATTAATTAAATTAAGTAATGTTGCCATGTTGTGATGACTTCAGAAATATGGAATAACTAATTGATTAAAATGTTTTTGTAGATATATAAGTGTATTCAATCAATTAAAAGATGTTTATCAAATATAATTCAGAAATATTTTTTCTTCTAACTGTTAGGCTGGACCATCTTTGAGTATGAATGATTGATTGAATGATTGTTTATTTCTGTAAATAGATCTTTTTAAAGACACTTTTACAAGTCATGTACATTTTTTTTTTTAGTATCTAGTTGACATCGGCATTTCCTAACTGACGACCTCTGAGAAGAAATGCCGAAACAAACTCAGAGAATCATGGTCTCTTTTAAAGTCCAAACATTTTGGTTACAATATGTGAGCCTGACGATGTAAGTTAAAGTCTGGGATGGCCTTTTGAAGAAAGCACCAGTGCAGCTTTGAGTTGACCTGTCCATACTGACAGCACGCATACGTCAGCCATCGTTTAGCTCAAACCATTATTGTGGGAGCTTAACGACCCGACGCACGTCTATGCAAGATCAGCGGGACATTTGCGTAGGCCATTTCAAAAACCCAAAGCCGCCAGACATTAGTTTGTAAGCGTATGTTTATCTACCTACAAAGTGCTCACATTCACATAGATATGTATATTATAAATAATCCCAATGCATAAAAATCAACATAATGTCAAATATAAAATAATTATGTCAAAACATAACATTAACATAATGTCAAAAATATAAAATAAATAAAGTCAAATAATAATAATAATTAAAAATCTATAGGTATACCTATACAATTCATGTCAAGATATAAATTAATGTCAACAAAAAAAAATTAAAAAATAATAATAATAATTAACATCAATGTCATGAAAAAATAATGTCCAAATCATAATAAATTACAGTAAAAGACGTTCGATAGCCCGGTTCATTAGAACTATTCAATCCCAAGCAGTTTTATCATCCATGTAATCTTTTAACGTATAGTAGCCTTTAGCACAAAGTCTCTGTTTGATAAAGGATTTAAATCTGCTGAGACTTAATGTCTGTACATGGGTTGGAATTTTGTTATAAAAGCGTATGCATTGACATCTAAAGGATTTACTGATTTTCTGGAGCCTAGTTGCAGGAACAACAAATTTATTCTTATTCCTAGTATTAATATTATGGATATCACAATGCTTTTCAAAGAGATTGATATTCTTGTAAGCATATAAAAGATTTTCGTAAATATACTGTGATGGAACAGTCATAATATCAATTTCTTTAAATTTCTCCCTCAGTGAATATCTGGGACTTAAGTTATAAATTGATCGAATAGCCCTTTTCTGCAACACAAAAATAGTTTGAATGTCAGCAGCATTCCCCCACAGTAGAATGCCGTATGACATCACGCTATGGAAATAACTAAAATAAACTAACCGAGCTGTATCTATATTCGTTAAATTACGAATTTTTTTAACGGCATAAGCTGCAGAACTAAGCTTCTTCGACAATTTCTCTATATGTGGGCCCCACTGAAGCTTAGCATCTAAGGTAATGCCTAGAAATACAGTGGTATCTACAAGATCCAACTCTCCACCGTTAACTAGTACACTGGTTTTAACTTGTCTGACGTTAGGCGTTGTAAACTTAATACATTTAGTTTTGTTTTCATTCAAAACTAAATTATTTGCATTGAACCAATGTACCACTTTCGAGATAGCAGTGTCCACATCGTATGTAGTTCTTTGCTGACGTTTTAGTTTAAATAAAAGCGAGGTATCGTCTGCAAACAACACTATCTCTTGATTATATCCCATCAGATAGGGTAAATCATTAATATAAATTAGAAATAAAAAAGGGCCAAGAATTGAACCTTGCGGAACTCCCATAGTAACAACCGACCCCGGGGATCTCTTTCCATTGACGTCCACTTTCTGAATCCTCTTACCCAGGTACGAAATAAGAAGATTCAGAGAAGTGTTCCTCACGCCATAGTGGTGTAACTTCCTGATCAATGTATCGTGAAGAACGCAATCGAATGCCTTAGACAAATCGCAAAAGATACCCAAGGCATCGTGTGACTCTTCCCATGCATCAAAAATGTGACCTAGAAGTTCAACACCGGCATCGGTTGTTGAACGACCCTTGGTAAAGCCAAACTGTTTTCTATTAATTAGGTTGTTGGCGTAAAAGAAACTTTGTAATTGATCTAAAATTATTTTTTCAAAAATTTTACTGAATGTTGGTAGCACTGATATCGGTCTAAAATTAGTAGGGTCTGATGTGCTACCTGACTTAAACAAAGGTATAATCTTACTATTTTTCATAAGATCAGGGAATTTACCACCATCAATACATTGATTAAATATAAAGGATAAAGTGGGTGCTACAATGTGAATAATAAATTTGGCAACGTCAACAGAATTTCCCCACAGGTCTGCAGTTTTTTTTACATTTAGTGTATTGAAAGTTTTAATAATATCGCTACTGTTAACATGTTTAAAATTAAATTCAATAAAGCTAGCTTTTACGTTTTCCCTAAGTAGGTTCTCTGCAACAGTAGGTGATGAATTTAAGGATCTAGTGACCAGAACAGGAATACCCGTAAAGAAATTTTCAAATGCGGTGGCAACTTCTAAGTCTGATTTAATTATTTGTTCATCAATAATAAGACTATATTCACTGTTACGGCCAACAGATCTCCCTGTTTCACTGTTGATAATATTCCAGGTCATTTTAATAACATTATTACTATTTCTTATTTTCGAGCTAATATAAAGAGACTTTGCTATACAACAAACTTTCTTAAATAGTTTGGAGTAGCTTTTAACATAAGAATTAAACTCCGGGGTAGTGATATAAGTTCTTTCATTGTACAGCTCATAAAGTCTCTTCCTACTTTTATGAATACCAACAGTGGCTCATTCACTGAAAGATGCAGTTCCATTAACTCTGATCGTCTTGGGTGTAAAAGTAGAATTAAAATCTTTGCAATAAATATTAAAAAAAGAATCATAAAGCTTATTAGGGTCACTATTATAGGGTAATAAAGGTAACTTATGACTAAGTTTATTTTTAAATGCCTCCAAGCGACCATGTGTTTTTGGATTAACTGTGATATCTTTTTTTGCTACTTTTCTCTTTTCACCATGAAAACAGATCAGCTGTCCACAGTGTAGAACTAATTTTAAGTGAAATTTGAATTTTACATTGATTAGTAGAGGTGGCTTATGAAGTTAAATACTAATTAACTTGTGTGACTCTGAAATCTGATTATTACTTTATTTATTAGTGAGCGTTCTCGATTATGCATGGGTGCAATGTAGTAAGGAGTCTTGAGTACGTCAAAATTTTACCCACATCAATATTTTCGTATCAGACTTTGCTATTAACCTTTCGAACCGAATCAAAGGCTACCAAAGACAATGTTTCTCTAAAATGTTGCTTCTGACATTTGCCTGTTCGACAAAACTGTGTAGGCACGTCACTAGTTACTTATATGGAAGGTTGAACCTTGTAACTGTAATACCTGAGATCATTTTCTGACTCACTTAACCATTCTGAACGAAAAATAGCCATACTTAAGCAAATAATTACTAGTTTTATGTCATATTGTCTACAGAAATTAGTCTTGAATGACTCAATTTTCACGTTCTTGAACGTGCCATACTAAAATCTACTCAGTATGTATACACTTGTATGCATACTGAGTAGATTTTAGTATGGCACGTTCAAGAACGTGAAAATTGAGTCATTTAGATGTAGGGGTATAGTTAACATAAAATGTTAAACTTATGATTATTTGCATTTTAACAACCATTGGTACTTAATTTACTTGTAATTATAAAAACACCGTGACAATATTTTTAAGGTGGCCAAGAAGCGTAATTATGGATTAAACCATACATTTATTTGCTCTATAAATAATAATGTTTTAATAGATAAATCAATTTGATCAACTTAATAACGGATAAAACATAAAAAAATCCTTGTTGTCTCGCTAAAGAAACTACAAATGTAATAATTGTACCTGATTGCATTATCGCAACTAAAAAAGTAATAATAATGACATTAGGGGTGGATGTTTTCTTTTCAAATTTAAATAGGACTAATTTTAAAGTTTTCTCGTAAAACAATTTAAATCGGAATACTTAAAGCTTAGGAAGAAGTCCACACCTAAAACAATCTGTTGGCCATATAATTAAACTTTTATAATGTTAAATTACGTCACAAATCTCATGCAACAGACGCGACTCACGGAAATGCTTTTATGCAAAAAATATTCATGCAAAGACAAATTTGCAAATTTGAATAGGTTAAACACGTAATAATGTATGTCACATATGATATCTATTATTATTAAAATTAATTAAAACATCAGTTGTCATATAAATATACCAAAGTGTACAACCGTAATTAATAAATAAATTAATTAATAAATATACCCGGACATTATGTCACAGCACCTTCTAGTTCCGTGGTAAGCAACGAGGCTTGTGTTACAGATACTAGAAGGTTGATATACTACATAATATACTACATAAATAGAGTATATAATATATACTCTATTTTGTAAATACATACCTACATTTACATGTTATACATAGATACATCCATGATTCGGATACAAATGTTGATGCTCATCACACAAACATTTGTCGAACCCGTGACCCGTAGCACAAAAGGCAGCGTTAACTACCGCTGGGCTAATCGGGTAATATGTTGAATTTCACTCATTTCTTGTAGTCTTATTTAGCGATAAGACCGCTATTTAACCCTTATTTTAGAAGTAATGATACTAATGCAATGTTTATTGTAATGCTGCGATATCGGTACAATAAAACATATATCCTATCTATTCATATTAACAAGTATAAGTAAGCCAAGTTACGCAATTTTTCTTGAACGAATTCGAAATGTACCTACACTTGGGGTCAAACTCACGTCTACACTCGGCTGACCAGAAATGGTGCGAATCGTTATTGCAGAATGGAGCATTTCTTCGCGTTATTAGCGTCCAATTAGCTTGTGTAAGATGCCCTTTATTCTGTGTTATTAACATTACCGAAAACTCTCGGCCAACGTTAAAAAAACGGTCGTCGTAACGAAATGCAACTGCTTTTTCTTAATTTGTTATTATTAAGAAAAAGCAGTTGCATTTCGTTACGACGACCGTTTTTTTAACGTTGGCCGAGAGTTATGTAACTTGTTTCTTCGTAAGAGGAAATTGTCATGCCACCTCAGTTTCCCGGAAATTTATTGTTGTCTTCCTTTCTCATTTGCAATCTTGAGTAACGATCTATAATTATAAAGTTAAATTGAACTACCTCTTTAGTCTAGTGGTTGAAAGTGCGACTGCTAAACAAAAGGTCTTGGGTAATACTGTTTGACCTGGGAATCGATCCCAGGTCAAACAGTATTATTGGGTTTTTCTATGAAATTGTCAGTAGCAGCTCACAGTTTTGATTCATGGCCGGTTGATGGCAATAAGCTCACCCTATTACATGGGACCTAAAACATACTATATATGATTACTATATACCTACCGGGGATACGTGGTATACATTAACACACCTCTGCCTAACCGTTCGGGGGTGACAGGCGTAATGGTATGTTAAATGTTAATTTTAAATTTAGTACTTGCAAACGTTCTCTGAAAAAATGGTAGGAATAGTTGTTTGGTTGCATAGCGAGTTTCATATGTAAATAACTTGCACTTTTACTTTGATGCTTGACCCTGGACTAATTACATGTGTTTACATTGCATTAGTTCATATATCTAGTTTTGCGAACAAATTTGGGACAACTCCTAATACAGACTTACGATTTCTATATAAAGCTCTACAGAACCTTACGTAATAAGCATAATTAGAGAAAAGTGCTTAAAACTATTTAGTTCAACTAATCATTTATATGACCAGTACTTATGTCCACCGTAAAACACGTATTTCAATGTAATAATAAATATCATACACGTTGCATAACGATAAACCATAAATAATATAATAACAACCAATGCTTGACACTTTTAAATTAAAATACATTTTCCAAACCATTAATTTCCGTATTACTAATATCAATACCCAAATTGCAAAACGCAAAGATCCTTCGGCAATCCTCTACTGACCTCAAAAACAGAGAACAACATTCTAAACTGTCAATGTGTAGCAATTAGAAATAGCTGACCCATATACGGGTCGGTTGCGAACTGCGTGAAGTTGCATAAGCGGGTGGTTGCTGCACCGTACCGCAACCACGCGGCAGGACATGCGATGTGCACTCGACTGTACCTACTGATTTGCGAAACTACAATTGCTGTGTACGTGTGTACCCTTATTCTATTTGCTAGAACTTACCATTGCATGTACTGCAATGTTTCCTTCACGCGTTCAGTCTGTGTGACAACTGTTGCGACAACGAGACAACTCCAACTTTGTGCCTATACATTTACATAAGGCATTGGTTTCGTTAACTAGGTCTATGATCTTTACAAGCTATGTTCAATAATACAGTAGATAGTAATCATATATGATTAATTAATTAGCGCTGCGTTATTAAGGCTGCCTTCTATGATCCTGGGTTCTGGGTTCTATCGCGATAGAAGAAAAAGTTTGTATGATAAGAATCATAACATTTACGTACCTATCTGAGTCATGTATGTTTCCATGTATCTATTTATAAAAAATATCTATGTAGTTAATCAACTTACTGGTATGTGTAACAGAAGCCTGGTTTTTATCTTGAAACTAGTTAGAAATATGTAAAAAAAAACCCCAAAAGAAAGTAAGGGATTTATGTCAAACTGGTTACATTCAGCTGGATAGTTTAATTGTTTGTCAATTGGAAGTTAAATTCCAACATAGTATAGCAGGATGTGGGTTTTCCGTGATAGTGGGTTCCATAATTAATAAAACATTGTGAGGTCATCTGCTCATCTAAGAGACTTCGTCAACAGTGTGCGAAGTCTACCAGCCTTGCCACCAACGCTAACATCATAATGTTTTAGCTTTATCAGATGTTGGAATGATGTAAAGCCATTACGCGAAATACACTTTGCAACATCCCCATAGAGATGATGTGGTTCACCCACAACTATTACCGCAAAGATTTGGCTACGTAATACAGACAGGGTGTAGGTACCCTGTCTGTATTACGTAGCCAAATCTTTTTTTTTAAATTATGACTGTGTATTCCGTATTAAGAGAAACCATAATATACTGTAGTCTTGGCCCTATTAAGTGCACTATTGTGGCCTTTAAACCAAATACGTGACTAGTATACAATGTGCTTTAATCAAAGCTTGAAGGGCAATCGTCTCTAAGTATGAACTCAAATTATTGTTTAAGTTTCGTCAACATAGTGATATTATTATGTATGTGAGTTTTATTGTTTGAATTCGTTTCACACTGATCTTAGAAAGTATTATAATAGATTGAAGATAATATAATATGTATTTAAACAACAATTTCGACTACAACTATAACTCTGGCGAACACACGACAAACACAGCAGGAGTACTTAAGGTTCGGGATTATTAGGATAGGTCCAAAATATGATAGCAGATCATTAAACATTTTTTTATCGTCCTATAAGGATAAAAACAACTTTTCGTATCAGCTTAAGCTCCTCTATACTCTGGTTAGCACTGTCAGAAACGTAATTAAGGTTGATAACCATTTTAGGTATTTAAACTCTAGATAGAAAACTTTGGATCCTTTACAGCATTAACGGTTACGCGTATACTGAATCAGCCAATAATGTTTGTAAAGTGGTTTTGTTACTGCTCAATATCCTTCTTTACTATCATTACGATTAGAAACCAATATTTATGGTAGGTTATTGCAAATCTACTGCTACAGTTTATTGCAATACAATAAGTATTCATATTTTTCATATTCATATTCTTTATTTGCCATTACACAATGTAAATTAGATGGTAAAATTATGACTAGGTAGCATTATGGACCCAGTTTGGGCGCAGCAAAAAGTTAAATATTATATTATTATTACGTGCATATTTCGAATACTCTATTATACCCTCACATGTCGAGGCTACAATTTACTTGTCTAAAATGAGCTCTACTTAAAAATACATTAAAACTAGAGCAAAACCATTAACTTTAGCTGCAATCGTCCTTTATTTTAGTTACGTTTACGTATTTGTATACATTTTTTATGATTAGACAATAGGTAATTATAAAAGAGGTTACTTTCAATCTTGTTTTGACAAAAAAAATACGTTTCGGGTCCTTTACAACATCCAGTGTATAACCCGAATACGTTAAACAAAAACGTTGGTCATAGATTGGTGGGAGGTTTAGTAACAGGAAGCGTACAAGTAATTGAGTTTCCTATGGTTTGCAGAAGGATATTGAAACATACTAATAATAGTGCAATCATATACGTTTACTAACATTTGAGTATCTACTGACTGGTAATAAACCTGTTACCACATGATGAAACCCTATAACTTAATTCTCTGATGTATTTATCCGTATAACTTAATTGCTCTGATTAAGCTGATGTAGATCTTAATATAAATGGTTTTATTGCGCTATTAGGCTTCTAATTAAGTACTTTTATTAAACTCTCTCAATAAAAACTTTAATTAGCTTAGGGTAAGTAGATCTTTCTCAGTGATTGCTACAGAAAACGATCTTCAGTTTATCTAATCTAGACACTTCCAGTCACAAATCCTTGATTCTTTTCAAATCACTACTCCCACTTTCAGAAAGCCGTTATAATAAAATTATAATCATCACTGAAAGAAGGAAAGATTAAACATCTTTCTTTCCTTCAGTGATGATTAACTATGACGATCCCTGTTGTTCCTTAATTATTATCTATTATTCATTACAAAGACCCGATAAACGCAGCGCTTTTAGGGTTGCCTTCTGTGTAACTGTCACGAGTTAGTATTCCATTAGGTGCAAATGTGTCATAGGACATTTATACCTGTAGTCATGTAGGTTTGTCTATGACAACTGTAACTGTACCTATATCATCATCAACCCATTAATGTCCAACTGCTGGGCACGGGTCTCCTCTAAATTGAGAGGGATTAGGCTATAGTCTACCACGCTAGCCTTCTGCGGGTTGGCTAACTTGGTAACTGTACCTATATAGGTACCTAATTCTGCTCGTCGTCCCAACAACCTTAAATAATGACTGGAAAATGCATGGCACAAGAGTTCGAGCAAAACCACATGCTTAGTGGAGTGTTCAAATACTCAAGCCTACTAATTTTATATTTATTTATTATTTATATTTTTTTCATCCACTCCGGGTGACCGGGCTATGGAGAGCATGCTGTTGTCCTTTAAAGACGCAGTGGTCACGATCGCCAGCATTGAGGAACCGGCAAGATGGATAGTATCCAACATTTAGTATCCGTAACAGCTAACAGAAGCGTTGTAGCTTTACTCGAGACTATAGAGAGCTGTGTAGTAATGTCCGGATATATTATTATTACTTAATCTATTAAAGCATTACTGCCTAAGTTCCTTACGAGGCTTTAATAAGGAGTTCCAGGTTTCCAGTTAACGATTGCAACAGCAGGTTTCTGATAAATTGCTGGTCAATTACTTTACGCGCATTACACTGATGGAGCGCATAATTCTTACATGCATGGCAAAATCATTTTATTATTATTTAAGAGAATATTTCTTAATGATAAATTATCGCAATAATATTTATGCATCTGGGTGTAATTGTATTGTTATGAAGAATGTAGATTATTGAAGATGGATTATGTTTCATTCAATTTAATTAATTTTAATGTGAGGGGTAATTTTCATAGAATTGTAAGTTAATATTTTGCTTACTATCGCTTCTAGAATGAAACCTCATAAGTATATTTATAATATATATTTAACATAACTTCATATCAAAGAATCATTATGATGAATCATGCTTAGGATAACTAAATTCACTGTTAACTGCAGGGTCTATTGATTAGACGTCATTGTTTATGGTTACCTTTTGAAAGATGTTTTTCATTGTTCGATAACTACAAATATCTTTACAATAATAGCATTTTTTCTTTCAATATCAATCAAGTATTCATTCAGACCAACATAATATCATCACAATTGTCAAAATCACGTTATAAATAGCTTGATATCCAGAAACATTGTGGTATCGAAAGTAAGCGGTGTGACTTGTGGCTACATCGTGACCCGACTGGCCTACATACCCGCAGTGCCTACTACTAAATAAATTCTAACGCAAGATATTTACTAGTTTTGCGGCTAAGTGGCGATGAAATCTCTCGTGTGAAGCAAGATGCACTGCAATCAGCGATGAGACTGTGATGACCTGATAGCCTACCGATCCACGAAATCATTTTATCGTTGCATTTCTTCTCATGCTGAAATAATGGCACGAGACGAGAATTTGCACATTCTCGTCTCGATAACCTAATGTCACTGCCAGGTCATATGACGATCGATTTACCATCCAACCTAACTCTTATTTAGATTCCTTTAGACGGGCAATAATATCGATAGTATCGCATGTATTTATGCGATATTTTACATTGTATATACAACACTTAACTCTACCCTACAATAGTAGGTACACAGTACCTAATAGGATTTTTTGACACAGTTTTTGTCGGATATTTTAATTCAATTATCACAAAAACTGATCAATAAATCCTACTACTTTGGTAATAGCGCAAGTAGGCATTTGCAATGTGGGTACAGGCGTGAAACGCAATATCGGAATAAATCATGCGATAAAAACAGCAACTTTGTTCAAGGACTTATGACAAATTATAACAAAAATGTGTCTTAACGTTCTACGCCCACTATTATAATTATACCCGAAATACAAGTGCCTGTTTATGAACTAGAACGGATACACAAACATATTCTATCATATTACGAGAGGCTTAATTAACAATTCAATGTAACATGTCAATTTAAAAATAATCACAAGTAATTTCACTTTGTATAAATAAAACTATAGACAAAAGAAACAAACACACAGCGCCTCCTTTAATTCTGTAAACCGATCGTTTATTACGTAAAATGATCGTATGCCTGTTACTGCGGCGGCATTAAAGCTATTATGGGCCTCGTAGTTTCTCGCTAATTTGATTTAAACGAGTGCTTGCATTCATCTTAAAATAAATATGTGTGGAACAAATTGAAGATATGTTTTGAATAAAATAGAGTTAAGTGTTGTATGTGATTGTTGTTTTCTTGATTGATGTTCATTACCTTATTTACTAATTATATATAGGCATATTTGTAAATAACTTTCTGTCTCACTTACCTTAGTATGTTTTAAGTTCTATGTAGGGGAGGGAAATGAGGCAAGCCTGTTGCAATTAATCGGGCATAAAATTATCGAGCCATTACTGGGGATTTCGACACAAATGCAGGAACTGATGCCTAATAGCCGCGCTTACTGTCACTAAACCAATGAAGCAGTTTTCTTTACATAACATGTACAAGTAAACATTGCAGACACGTGGTAGTAATACAAACAGATAAGTTGTTGTAAAATGAAATTAGCATGCTAACAGGGCTACAAAAATACTAGGTTTTAATTACTTACCCTTATTGTCACATTTTTTGACGACCTCTGTGGTCTAGTGGTTCGAGTACCGGACTGGTGATCACGAGGTCGTGGGTTCGATTCCCACGGGATACAAATATTTATGTAATGAATATAAGTGTTTGTGTTCGTCTGGGTGTTTCCTATGTATTATAAGTATGTATTTACAAAAAAAAGTATATAAGTATTATATCCATTGTCTAGTACCCATAGTACAAGCTCTGCTTAGTTTGGACTAGATGGTGCTGTGTAAAATGTTGTAGAATATTTATTTATTATTATTTATTTTCCCCAAACATCAAAATACAAAATACAAAAAAAATATTTCTTCTCAAACATCGTGCTTATACATAAATTGAGGCAACTCCAGTAAGTGACAAATGGTACTTGTGTTGGAGCTGTCTTGCTTCTTCCCTTACATATTAGCTGACAATGATGAGACCAGTTTTAAACATAGGAAATTAAAACAATAGTAAAATAACGTAATAACAACATCGATACAATATTGCCAACGCCGGCGTCGCCGTCGTATCAAATTGTATATTCTAAAATATTCCATATCTCTAATTCCAGAGGCACTTGACGTGATAAAGGAGGAACACACGATGCCTGCGCAGAGGCGGCGTGACAAGAGAGAGGTGCCTTTCACACACGATGAGAAGAGAATCGCCGGGGTAAGTTCTGTCAAACATACAAAAAAATGTTCCTTCCTACACACAACAATAGAAGTAACGGTAAATCATTCATAACATATAAGGTAGTATTTTTATACCCGAACCTTCAATTCGCCGGTTTGTTTATAGGTCTCATGTATCCCTCACACATGGGGAGGGATACATGAGACCTTTTACCCGGTTAATGGCAATGGGGAGGCCCATTGCCATTAACCGGGTAAAAATCACGATCAATGAATCGTGCATGCCTATTAACTACCAAATTTAGTTCACTAGAATCTAGTGAGGCAACTTAACCTGAAGAATATTAAAAAAAAAAGTTATATGAACTATGTAGCCTCAGCCGGTCTTTTGTGACATATTTTTTGTACGTTTGACAATTGCTGTTAAATTTTTTTATAATTGGAGCTATTTCTTATCAAATTAATAAAAAATTAATACATGTATACAAAAAAGAAATGTTTTTATAAGATAACCAATCTAATATTTTTCTTGTCGTTTCCAGTGTCTGTTGCAGTGCGTGTACCGGAAAGTGAAAGCTGTAAGTATTAACCCACTGTCCTACTACATCCATCTATTTTATCTCTTTGACTGCTTGCTTTACTTCGATTGCACTGATAAAACGCAGGGCTACCAATCTAAAACTAAAATATATTTTGGAATTAAGTAAAAATAGATAATCAGGTCTATGTTATTAAGGGAATAAAAAAGTAAACGCAGAAAGTTACAAATGTAGTATAAAAAAAATCGTAATTAAAATTTCCGGAATAATAAGCTGTTTAATAAGGAAAATATGTTGTGAAAATAAAAATAACTCCATTTAAAAAAATATATAATAAGCATAGTTCGAAATCATTAACTGAAGTTACAAAACGGTTATGTGGATATTTTTTAGAATTTTGATACACTATAATAAATAAATCGATCCAAATCCGAGCAAAGCAACGAGACTTAAGTATTGACTTAGGTACTTGAAGATTATTGATACACTACAGTAAATTGAAATTGTACCAATAAACGTACCTACATTTATTGTAAATATATACATATCATACATAAAAAAATCCATGGCTTAAATTACTTCATAACACCGCAACCCTAAATACTATAAGTAGACGCAACTCACGTTGTGTAGAGCAAATAATGATTAAATCAACTTTCTGTTGCACCGTGTAAAATGTACTTTTTATCTTCCACGTTGTGCAGAGAAAATCATTATTGTTTTCCATTATATTTTCTGTGTCGTGGGTTCTGGGTTTAGAGATCACACTTATCTAATGAAGCGAGACGGATTTTCTTTATGAACAATTTGTTCTTGTTGAGTGACAAATGAGGAAATCACAGGCTTTAATTATGGAGTATATATTTTTAAATAAACTAGGAATGTGTATATAGAATTAATGTTCTATTAGGTTAATAGCTTACCCCATCTCGGGATTTGGGTCAATATTTTCACCAATCCTAAGACCAGCATCGGAGCAACGCAAGTGCGTTGTTTTTGCTATATACTACATAATACATACATAATATTCGTATTAGTCTGCTGACTCCTGGACAGATAGCTGGTCATCCATAAAAAAATCCAGTGTTATTAAAAAAGGTTCTTCTATTCCTACAAAAAAGTCAAAACTTTGCATTCGATAGAATATAAGCTTCGTAAAATTGGTTATATTGAAACATGCACCTCTGAAAAAGGTCTATAAAAATGCTCGCAGTTTTTGATAAATTCACAGCGATTACCTTTATGTTAAACGGGCAACGAGAAAACATTAAAAATTATGATAATCTCCGCTTAATGTTAGGCGGAGCACATTACGCCGACCGACATCCCCACTTGTAAATAAAAATAAAATAATTTGAAATCGAGTTTTAATGCTTTATAGTTCTGTCACGAACTGATTGCTCCAATTTGTTAACTATAAAACATGAGGGTTAAAGTCGTAAATCTGAAAAAGAAAAATTCGTTACTTATTTATTATACTTGAAATCCTTTGAACAAAAATATTACAGCCATAAAAGACCTTCGGTACAGGTAGTAATTTGTATTTTATTTGTGTTATATTCAAAAAGCGGTATTCAATTTAATAGTCGAGCCACGTCAATTCGTGCTCGTCATTTTTTTTCTATATAAATTTCTTTTGTATGAAATATTTTATTGCAAGTATTACACTAGTTAGGCCGTACAATAAAATCTCGAATGGCTTGCTATGAATTGGATTTAATAAATGTTATTTTTATTCTCAGTCATAATCGTAATTTTATTACTTAAGTGGACTAGGTATTCGCTCGATTTTGGATCCGTGAGATAATAATAGCTTGTGTTAAAATGAGAAATAAATCCTTCGTCGTTTGCGACGGGGCTTGTGCAGGTGGGTTGTAAAATGCATGTATAGTTTAATATGACAAGTAAAAGTATATTGAAAATTTATATGAATGATGCTACTATTCATATGAATAAGAGTGGTATTAGACGTAACTGCAATAAAAAGCGTTTGGAGATCGAGTTAATTTAATAGTAAAAGCTATTTCAAAGCACTAACGTTTTGATTTAAAACGAGCCAGGATCTTTACATTTTGTTTTTTTTATTAGTCTCACTTGTAATGGGAGGAAAAAGATTGTTAAAACTCTCGCATTATTTTAAAATCTAATAGCGTGGAGGTTATACGTTACTTTTATAATGTCATTCAATAATCTCAGTAGGTGATGTAAAGTCAATTATGTGATTTTAGTAGTTTTTTGGCAATCTATAATATACCAATGGATCATATTTATATCATTTAATTTTATCAATTAAATATCAGCCTATGTTGATCTACTGCTACGTAAGCCTAGCAATACACAACCTACCACACCTAGTCATCAGCATTCCGTATCACACAGAACCCAGCCACGATGGACATTATGATAGGCACAGCGCCATCTAGTTCTGTGCTAAGTAACTAGAATTGTGTTACAGATACTAGAAGGTTGATATATGACATAGTATAGACTTTTTTGTTGTAAATACATACGTGCATACATATATACATCCATGACTTCATCACGCAAACATTTGTCCCTACCTGGATTCGAACCCGGATCCATAGCACAGAAAGCAGCGTTAACTACCGCTGGGCTAATCGGGTCGTCATATTCATAATTATTTTTAATTTTGTTCACATAATTATTTAAAAATATTATCAATTCTAGGTGGACGGCTTCGGTTTTCCAACCTTGGAAGGTCTGGTGGGTCTGTACTCTGACGGCGTGAACGAGCGCGGCTACTTCATGGCCGTACTGGAAGCGTCGCGCGAATGCCTCATGAAAAACCACGACAAGTTCTCCCGAAGCGTGCCGATGGGTAAGACTAGAAAAGTTACAATGGCACACATTAAAGCCAAGTGTTTTCAAGCATAACCGATGATTATGAGTCTTAGGGTCGAGCAAAATGTTCTTGGTTTTTTATACGTACTCATTATCATTATTTGATTTGTCTCGATGGCATGTGAAGTCTGTCAACTCGCAGTAGGTTAGCGTGGTGGACTATAGCCTAATCCCTCTCAAATGAGAGGAGACCCGTGCCCAGCAGTGGGACGTTAATAGATTGATGATGATGATGATGATGATGACTCATTATCAATTGCAAACCATTTTGAAAAAAATAAACACAGACTTAATGATGAACTAACTAATATTTGCAGTATTTAAAATAATTATTAATTCAATCTCAGCTATGGATTTAAAAACTCATCACATATATCGTGTAGTGACTATATCACCCTATTTTTTTATGTTTCCAGACAATGGTCGTAACTGTGACGTATCGTTCGACATATTCGAGTGCATATCGGACCGCATTGGCGAATACTGCGGCACCGCCGGCCTCTAAACAACACACTGATGCACCACACACTGCCTTCTCGATTTCATCTTCATATAACTGTCGATGGAGGCTTAACAATGTAATAATTCTCTCACAGAAAAACGACTTCAAATGTTAGTACTGGACCAAATTGTAATGGGACCACAGGGGAAGCCTCAGCTTTCATTTAAAAAAAGGAATCATCAAAATCGGTTCGTTCACCCAGTCGAAGTTGTGAGGTAACAAACATAAAAAAATACAGGTGAATTGAGAACCTCCTCCTTTTTTGAAGTCGGTTAAAAATCAACTTTACGTGCCTTCGTCTTTCCCTAACGTCTTCTTTTCCGTTTTGTTGATTAATGAGTAAATCTTTCTTTGTAGCAAGACTTGTCGCGGTGCACTACTGCGCTTCCAAATTTAATAGGTTTTTAATATGGTTTTCTTTTAAAATGGATTTTTACTTAATATTTGTTAACACCTTGTATAAACTATACTTATTGAAAACAAAATTATAAGTTTGTATTAGTATTTACAATTTACAAAAAAATGTCTTCCCATTTTAATTCAAGACCTAATAAAACTTTTCAATAGTTACCAACGCGAAACAAACCACTAGACTTAAGATATGTGTAAATAGTGTGTAATTAATTAACTATACTAAAATGTGATGCTCAATAATTTTAGTTGTAAGGTACATAGCTCCACAGATTATATACGAATCAATCATTCACTGATTTGTTCTAAGAATGATATCAAAAATTTTCAAGGTTTTTAATAAGACATAATTATTAAATATACGACAATTATTTTTAAATATTGCTTACCTACATGTTTAGGTTACAAGTACCTTAACTTAACTTTCCATAGTAAATCGTATGCACTTTTTCTGTTTACTAATAAAGATATAAAGATTAAATAAATTTCAGCATAGATAAAGTAAAGCTTATCTATAGTATATTTTTTAAATGTATATTTTTTATTATAGCGGTCTGTTATTACTGATGTTGAAAAAAACTATCATGAATTTGATAATACGTATTTATACAAAATATTTTGTGAAAATCTATTTTTCTTTTAACCATGTTATTAAAAATGATCATTAACAAAAAGACATGTAATTGGGTTAGGTATTATATTAATTATTATTATAGTAAGTAAAAACAGGTCTTAGAGCAATATAAATACTTAGTTTCTGCCTTAGACTATCTTTATTTCTAAAATTAGCTGAATCTTAACGAACTGATAGATGTAACATAGCTATAAGATGTATGTAATAAAATGATGTATATATCTACTATTGTTTTATTTTTCGTGCGTTTTGGGCAGGCTAAAGATTTGAAAGCTATAGCCTAGTTAATAGTGCGACCAGTGGACTATGAAGTTAAAGGTCTTGAGTTCAATTGCAAGGCGCTACATGCGCATATATCACATGCTCAAACGGTAAAGGAAAACATTTAAAGTAACTTAAAAAAACTTGAATGCCTGAGAGACTTTCTCGATGGTGAGTGAGGTCTACCAACCCGCTCTAAGCTAGCATGGTGGTCTATAGCCTAATCACTCTGATATGATTGGAGACCCGAGTCTAGCAGTGTGGTAGTGAAAGGGTTGATGATAATAAAGGTCTTAGACCATATGGCCTAGTCATCCATAACGCAGGAATTCCTTTTTTTTATGTCACAATGGTGGCAAAAAAGCTTAGGTACGACCTGATAGTAAGTGGTCAACATCAGGCCCGCCGTAAGTTACGGTAGTTTGCAACACACAGTTTGTTGGTTCACTGCGGTTTTCTATGAGGCGTCTTCCCTAGTCGGGCAGCTCAATTTAAGCGAAAAATCTCGCTATGCCTTCCATCGTTATGAAGATATAATTATGAAGGATGATCTTTACTGAAACCTGTAGTAAAGATGAGTTTAACCTTTATTTCAAATAAAAAAATACAATCTCACAAAGAAAAAAAATATTCCACACAAAAGAAAATAAATCAAGAGGCTTTATTTTTCCCGCAAAAAGACCTCTACTTTTCTATTTGTTTTCCTCGATAGCCTTGGTTATTGTTTATACAAATTAATTAGGCTACTACACTTTTAATTTTCCCAAAAAACTACTCAAAATTTCGAATAATTATGGTTAAATGCGTTCGTAACGCTCATACTTAGTGCTATGTTCTTATTAAAAGGCGCTTAATATTTATTACGTATTTATGAATTTGCAAATACTAATATATGTACTTATTCCAAGTGTGAATTATGTATGAGACAGCCTTATAGTAATATGATGGTGGACTTTACAGTTATAACTACCTAGTCCAGATCAAAATCTTTTTAAAAACATAAGTGTAAGTATCTACTATATGGCGCTTATACGCCGCAATGATGCAATTAACAAACTGACATGAGAGGAGGTTCCTTCTTGATGGTTTCGAACCAGAAACAGGTCTCTATCAGGCTAAAGTACAACAACTACTACAACCCTTCTCAACATTAAAATTGATACGAGTCGTTTCAATCCGTGCTGATCAGTACACAGCTAATAGGATGATGTATTTTTAGGGAACAGGAGTCTATAGCAATTATTTCAAGGTTAGTTAAGAGTCCTTGGCAGAGAAAAACTAGAGGTAACTAGAGGCGTCTATGGCGTTGGTACGTAGTACATTCTTGGAAATACTATTTGTATGGTTAAAAGTCACCGATGCCTGATCAACTCCTCATAGCAGCTTGTTGTAGAAATACACATTATGCCTCGGTGTTTATCCTTTCGATTGTAAATTCGACAAACGAAATTTGTTGAAAATAAACTTCTACGGATTATATGTTTAATTTTATGGATACTGTGAAAAAATGCTTCGTAAAAAGTTATATTTCAGTCTAATTAATTAGAGTGAGTAAGATGAGAACAGCGCAGGGGTATTCATAAATGGCGTTCCTGAATAAGGGCCCCGGGTTCGTATCCCGACAGTGACAAATGTTTAAGGAATGATCATGGAATTTTTTACTGTACTTACAAAAGATACGACTTACGAAAGATAAATGTAAACGTATAATATCAAACATCTAATATCAATAAAAAACTCATAGCTCGGAAAAAACTGGCGCTGTGTAATGACGCCTGGATTGTTATTATTTGGTAAATATGTAGCGCGGTTGTCGTGGCTCCAGCCATAAGTCACAAGCAGGAGCTTTGTAGAGGTAGGACATTTGGAAAGTACACGTATCGCTATATTCTAGTTATACTCAAATGGTACAATTTAAAGTACCTTTATAATATCGTCTGTTTCTCTCTCCTCTCTGTGTATATTTATGGCTACCTACTTAAAATCGAATAGCGTTCGTATATTTGGCCATATTATTTTTAACAAAAAGATAGACGCAGAGATATTTAGGATCTTGTACTCATGTGTTGAAGTTACACCTAATATAACATAAGACATGTCCTTCTACTTACTGGAACTAAGTTATAGCTAGTATATCACTTTAAGATAATATTTCGTAACAAGCCACTAATAACCATAATTCGTCTCCCACGAGTTTTTGTTTCCTGATTCAATAAAATTTGACTTTATCTGCCTCTAAATATCTATCGCGTGTTAAAATTATAATTTATTGTTAGGAATACGAACGCTTAAATCGTGAGAGATATACCTCTACAATTAGGTAAGTAAGCAGTTTGGATAAAAAATGATCATTAGTTGCTTGAACTAATTTACGTAAATGAAATTACTTAAGTTACTTGACGAAGTTTTCTCAAATGACTACAAAGGGTTCTTCAAAAAAGGAGTGAAAAGGTTCTTAATCGGTCGGTAAAATTACTTAACAAGAACTAACTTCTTCTTGTCTGTTTCTTAAATTCATGGAAATCTGTAAGAAGTATTATTCATATTAAATTTATGGATACTACATCTAAATAACGCCTACCTATTTTGTTAAAAAACTATTAAAATAAAGAATATGATGAGTTTGTTTGTATCTACATGTGGTTTTTATTTTATTGAAAGATAGATTTCGCAAAATCTTATTTTACTTAGAGAGCCTGCATCACCACTAGTCTTTGCCTGAAAACTTAAAATTAGATATTATTTTCGTTCACATAAAAAAAAATATATCGTAGATTTTTTATCCACACATAGAAATGGTGTGTTTGTTCTATCATAGGCTCATTACAACTCCCTAAGAACAACGCTAGAACCAACATTTTATACATTTTATACTTTTTAATAGGAAAAACCTACATTTATGATAATTAACAAACGCAAAAGGTGAACGTTATCACGCTTGTACAATTGAATTTTGTAGTTAAGCAGATCCAACTGAGGTCGTGGGACATATGGACAGACACAATAAGAGATTGTGATCATCAATTTTGCTCAAGCTTTGTATTCTACGAGGCATTACGAGTAGGAAACGTGTATTATGTATGCTGATTGACTACGTAATACTTCAAACAGGAATTTGTTTTATTTATGATTAGGGGGAAACTCAAGTACTCCTCAAGATTTTAAGTGGAGGTTGATTCTTTAATTAGCGAATAATCAAATGTGTAATTACATCTAAATAATAACATACAAAACAATACATACTTGATTGTTTTTTTTTTACATACCCTTCTCGATATTTCTTTTAGCACAGACTAGTCCGTCATTTTACCAATGCAACGTCGACGTACTGTTTAAAACCGGTTCAATACGATCATGCGATAATAATATCATACTAACGAGACTGAAATAAAACGAACAGTTACGGATCCAATCCCGATGTTTCGGATTTTTACATCATCTATTCACAGGATGCTTAAAGGATTTCAAACGTCGGTAACAAAATATCAATATCCGCGATAAAATCCATAAAAAGTAGCATTTTGTTTTTTTTTAAGTTTTTTTATTCAGGATTTACTTTCAGACTTTATCATTTTAATTTATGGAACGGAATATGTATCGATATAATTAATAAGTCAAATAGCAGAGTGAAGGGAAAAACAATAAAATTGATCTTGTCAGCGGGCCCAGCTTTACTGAAAAAACTAGCGACTGATAGGTTGCACAGTTGATTCTCATCCGTTGCATTATTTATTTGCGAACTTATGTTAAACAGATAATTATAATTTATTACTAACAACACACTTCTACAACGTCAACATCCTGAAATGTACTGTCTATATTTTTATTGTTAAAGAAAAAACCAACCTTGAACAAGATTTGAATCTGTATTTTCCAGTTCTAATGGCTTAAACCCTGCATCCGGGTTTGGTTTACCGAAGCGGAATACAAGGGATGGATATAACTTACGTGGATCGTACAAATATTTGCTACGTGCGGGGATCGACCTCACATCCCGATCATGCAAAAGCCGATCCCTCAGACACTGTGCCAATCAAGTCATCACTATATTAGACTCTATAGTAGATAGAAAATATCTGATGAAATGTCCTAACTACGTCAGAGTTGGCTTCCAGTCTACCTAGGAGCTACTTATTAACATGATGACATCATTTAAATCTGGGTCAGAATTTTACGACACGGTTGCCATCAGACCTCCATATTACTAGATATCATAAGGGTTGTCGGCCAGGTAGACTGGTGGAGCGACGACTTGCGGAGGGCAGCGGGCAGCTGGTAGTGACAAGAGAAAAAGAGCCGAAGATTAAGCTCTTTAGCGTTCACTAGGAGATGCCTACGTCCAGCAGTGGACGCATATAGGCTGATGATGAAGATGATTATGTAAGGGTTGTCAGGCATTTTAGCTATGTGACTATCACTAACGATCGTCATAGGTATTCGTAGGTGGACGGGGACAATGGCTTAATGTGGTCTCCAAAGTCGGAAGGGTCCCAATGTGTTAGGAATGGGCAATCATCAAATACTAACCTTGGAAAGCGCAGCAACCGTACAGATTTATTGATCAGGTTATTTATTACTTATCTACTCGCCACTGTATTAAATAAAACCTCTAGCACCAAGCTACAAAGGAATCACGTGAAAACTATGAAAACGTGAATACTTCAGAGTACATTATGAAAACATGCAATCAACAGGATACAACATCATTTATATCATTGTGGCGATAGAAATCTTTCAAGGAAGCTCGGAAGAACGATTTATCACGCAAAGGAAGTCGCAAGTTCAAAAAAAAAACTACTAGGTATAGGTACTTGTACAAATTACAACATACTGAGACTGCTTTTATGGTGTAGTAGCCGAACGCACAAACAAAACGGTTTATTCCGGCTTATTTCATTTTTCTCAGTAGGTATTTTTCTCGATAACTACTATAACTTGGCCACTTATTTTTACCGATTACTTAATTTTAACGATATTTGTTTATCTTAGGTTATATTGACCTATTTTATGTCCTAGAACTGTTTAATCCTAAATATTAGAAATAGGTACTGTTTACAGGAACGACAGAGAAATGAAAGAGTTTTACGTCGAATACATAATAATGGTTTAAAATTACAACCAAATTTGTAGCTCTGTTATGCTGTAAATATTTGGTGATAAAATAATTTCCTTCGACAAGATTTCCAAATAAAACATAAAAAATATCAAGATTTCTTACAAAATGTGACATTCGAAGAAAAACAGGCTGTAAGTACAAAATAGTCCTTTCTAAACTAAACCACTTTCAAAACTCCAAGGTCTCACAAAATTTCCCAACATGATTGAGTATCAGCGCGGAGGACGGAGGTCGTAGGGCACAATGGACGTCTCGAAGGGCATCTGGCATCTTCACGGTAGATGCGCACCGGCGCCACATTGAACAAGCGGCAGTTGTCAAAACGAATCCTAATGTAGACAAACATATTTAGGTACTTAGTATGCAAAATGTAAGTAAAACCAAAAACAATAACATCAGTATCACCAAAATCTTTGACAACCACGTTACTGCTGGGAGTGACAAAGTTGAGAGAGTTGAGGAGTCTACAAAGTTGAGCCATCTAAATTTCTGTCACAATTAAAAGGTGTGGTAATAAATAAGCATATCACTTTGAAATGATGTCATAGTCTATGCAGTCGATAGTCATATCATAAGCTTTGATGGCCTGTGCAGTCGATGGTCATATCATAAGCCTATCTCTGTCGAACGGAAATATTGGTAGTACTTAGTTGTATTAGAATTACCACTACTGAAGGCGTGGAGAAATGGCAAATCGTTTCTGCTGTTCCAAAACAATATGATGACGCGAATAACCGTCAGATACAAACTAGTTTATTACAAACAGCTTATATGCTCCAAATTGATAAACACACGGTTATTTTAGGTTGAAACATTATTTTTAGTATTAAAGTTTTACGCAAGTTTCTTATAGACGAACAAGAAGATCCAGATCAAAAGGTTACAGGTACCGAATAATTTCAATATCAGGTACACACATGATCACTGGAGCGTTCAGCAGGTTTAACATTGAATAGGGGGTAGCAGCGAAGGATGTTGCCAAACCACTCCGAATATGATGTCGATGCATTAGCGATACGTACCACTACTTCCCATTGTGTGAACTCACGCATTGTTTTGTTGAGTACAAGAAGTTGAATATTATAATTATAATTGTGTGGAATATACGTGTAATTAGTCATTACTCATATTTGGCTGTATCCGGTTAGGTTTGAAAGACCAATTTATGCTTAATTCGTCTTTTTAACGTTGAGGAAACGAGGGAAAAATTACAATTCTTATCTTTGTACTATTTATTTATTTCAATAGAAAGTAGTATACTACATACTTCGAAGCATTAGGTACCGATTTAGAGGGGGATGTTTAATTTATTTATTTTATTATTTATGTACCTTCCAGCTAAATTTAGTTCGAAGTAGACTCGTTATTTATAGAAAATGGGTATAAAAGAAGCATGTGATACGTGCAAGGCGAGTAATGTGATTCTTTTTTCAGAATAACTTCAGTAAGTCAACCAACCATCAAAGCTTCCACCTTAATTATAGCAAATGACCAGCAAATCGCTATTGTGCTGCTACCTATCATTATAAATCTTTGGTGCAAACCAAACTTATATATCGCACAAAACAATAGTATGAGTGGAAGGACACATGCAAATGCGTCTCTAAGGACCAGTTTAAGAAGAGCTGTGTTATTAAAAGTAGCTAGAGCAATTAGGTATTGAATGTGAGGTCAAGTTAGATGTTCGCTTCACAAGTCAGCGAGTACAATTCGACACTATAATCCGAGATGATCGCACCGGAACGAGCATCAGAAAAACTGTTTTCATTGTATCACGACTCAGTTGAAAATTTGCGTTAAATATAACACTAACATTAATCCTTGTGTGTGTCATTCTTTATTTACATTTACAACCTTTATATTGATCACTAAGCTCAATTTAATTATGTCTTTAGTAAAATGTATGGTTACTAAAATATTCTGCTATTAAATACCATTTTATATAGGTATGTATTTATGAAGTAATACCAATGAGAATAAACGATAAAATTTATTTATAACCTTTTATTTGTAACCTTTACGTGTGATAATTAAATTGCATAGAATAAAAATAAACACTTAAAGCTTTTTTACATATCATCCGATATTTCGTGGTAACGTGAAACTGCCCCTAACAAAGGTCTCTCATCAGAATTAGACATTTATTACAGCATTGTGCTACATCCACAAGGCTCGTCGGACAGGGAAGTGAAACAAACGCCGGACGCTGATATTAATTAAGTCGATAATGAATGGAGATCATTGGTGATGGGCCCAGAACGCGCCTTTGAGGGACACGCCAAAATATCCCTAATGGGAAAACAATAATTAACGGAAATTGTTAATTAATAATGTTAATGGTTAGAAATTATTAAAGGAAATATTTTTATCACCACATTATAAGCAATTTAAATTTTACATAATTTTTGTATGAAAAGCCTTGCAGAAGTATTTTTCATAGTGAAATTGAATTTAGCCCTAGTTCCCTAGTAAAGAAAATCACAAACATACAATGTCACAAAGAATACTGTCAGAGGCATTCACATACCTATATACGACGGAATACATAAACAAAGGGTGGTAACTTACCAGTTAGATAGACACGTAGATCGAACACCAAGCGTAAATGGGTTTCACACAAATTTCTTTCTACATGCGGAGGAAGTTTTGTATTTAGAGTTGGTATATTTGTAGACGACGTATTCCTATTAAGAAACTAATAAATACTTACATAGTATGTGACTGTGACTGCCTTTAATTAACTAAAATGTTAATAATGTTCATTGTTAGCATACCTGACGTTATTGTCTGAATAAATGCCAGTTCTTAAGAGCATTTAAAGCTTGAGTACTTATGATATTCCAACAGTTATTCTGGACACATATGTTGGAGCATTAAGTATTTATTATCTGTCAATTATAAGAATAACTATTTATCTCGTCGTGAAAATTTGCTATACTAAAACTTAGTACTTCAATGTTCTTTATTTAAAAGTATTAAAGACAGAAGATATAGGTAGATATTTGCTGGTATTAGTAAAACTATGATTTGATTTGTGATATTTTAAAAATGACAAGAAGTTAGGTTTGCTTTTTGTATTTTGAAGTTTCAATAGAAGATCTGACACTTCCGATAAGTTTACACCAGAATTTATCAAAACGGCAAATAACTGGCTGCATTTGGTCTTATGTAGAAACCAAAAAGACAGTCTAAGAGCATTTTTTTTAATAAAATGTTGTAATACATTTTATTAAAAAAATACATTCTGAGGATGATAATTTCCAAGACAAGTTTAAGTATAAAGAGATATTGATAATTTAAAATCATAATAAACAAACTTATTTTCCTATTCTATTTTAGGCTAGACGGTACCTATCAACCTCGGTCTAGTCTGAAAAAAGATAAATTTTAATGAGTTTTTGTTTCAGTTGTTTGCAACGTTCGTTACTGAATTTAATTGCCTATTATGAATTTACATTATACGGGTTATCAAATCATTAGTGCATTGTGTGATTCATAAGAATTTTATGGACCGAATGACTTTGAAATGTATCCAATATTTAGTTGGGATACGTATAATTCGTTTCCCTAAAGGGACCTGAACTTTCTCCTTAAAGATCCTTCTATGCTTCATAGTGACATCATTTTCTAAAACATATTCTACTGATCAATTGTGTATGAGTTGCAATTCGTTAAAAAAATAAGATGCCAGTAAATTGATACGGTCCATCATTTTAATGTAAAGTTTGTAGGTACTTTATAAAATTAAAAAAAAAACATTTTTTTACTTTAATTGGCGTGCTCTGTACGCCAAATATAGAAAATAGCGTACAGAGCCTGCCATTCACTTACGCTGAGTTTCATATAAAAGTTAATTCGAACCTGCAAAGCCGTGGCATATAACCCGATCCCTCAGGCCAATATAATCAAACATTATCACATTCGTTTTATATAATATGTTAACATATTATATAATAAAATTATAAATACATTTTATTTGTTGTTCAATGAACTTGAAAATGTAATATGGTGCATTGTCGTTAGTATTTAATTACTTTATTTATTTCAATAATACTTATTTACAACAAACTTAAACTATAATTTTAATATATATAGCATATAATAAACAGTTGGGAGTCAATTGTAAGTTCCTATATCAATAATATTTATAGTTCACACATTCCATTTAGCGTTCTTATCTGTAGCCTTTAAAGAGGTGTTATTAATTACTGAGCACATAATTACTGCGGCCTGAGTAGAGTAATATAATGTTCGTAAACGATTTGTTCCTGGTTGATCATAGAGGATGTGGCCACCATATCTCTTACGACTGCATCTTATACGTAAATGAGCGCACTACGAGATATGCTAAAGCAAAATATATGTAGCGATCTTTGAATAGTTGTTAACATATGATTATTTCAAAGTGATACAATAGCCTCCAGTCTTATAATGACAAGCATTAAAATGCCTTTTAAACATATGAAGCAAAATTATAAAAAAACATTGTTAAACATGAGCTGATCTCAAAAATATTATCATTTTTGTTTCTTGGATAAAGAAAACCGATATGGCGTTTAAATAAAAAAATGTAACTGTTGACTTATTAATGTCGTATTTAAAAAAGTTGCAATCTTTAATACCCTTCAATTGATTGAAAATAACGTCAACTACTGCGTTACTTAAATTACTTAATTTATTGAGTATTAACAAAAAAATAATTTCTCCAGACAAAAATAATGTATTATATCAGCTTGGTGTAAGCAAAAAATCTAATTAAATGTAGAAACACACAGAAACAGACATGCTAGGTTTTCAAGCCAAGACAAGCCAAGCTAAGCCAAGGTTTTGGTAGCTTTTAATTACAAGTCGAATATCTTATAGCTTCAACTGGCATACGAATCTAACTCTAATAACAATGACGTCCGGCCGTTTTCACGCGGCATAGCTCCGCTGGACGCTCATTTTAACCGCCATATATAAATGCTACCCATGTTTTTTACATCCACAGTAACCCCAAACTCGAACGAATCAACATATCGTGTGTGATGCAATACTAGTAAACAGTGAAAAATGTATTGGACTTATAGAAGTGCGTTTCTTGTGTGTTTGTGTGCAGTAGTAAGGACTCAAATTATTCCCAGTAAAGCCAGAACCAATGATGGGGATTACAACAATGTGAATACTGACGGATCCTTTGATTTCGGGTAATTATGTCGTTCTGTTATTTATTTTGTAGACATAACTTCATTTGTTTGAACAAAGTCTTGCTGTTTTATAAAATGCTTAGACCTAATTTATTATCAAAAAAGATAAATTTAGAAAAACAATGTAGCCTACTGTAGAACGAATTCTATGTGCTTCGTTTATCTACCAGAAGCTTGAAAGTTCTTAAAAATATTTTATTCACAGCAAAATTACATAATTACAATTCTAATTAGCTTTTTTTTTAATTAATTTTATTTTATAATTATCCTAAGAAAACTCTTTTTGATTATTATTTTAATGTGTTCATATCTACTTAAATAACTTAATTTTATACTAAAGCTTTATTGCAATAGTTACGTAGCTTACAAGTTTGTTAACTTTTTCATTTATTCTCATCGAAAAAAAATATTTATTACACTGCCTAAGTATTTATCATAAAGACAAAGTATCCAATATATATCAGATTTAACATTATTTTTATAATAATAATAATCTGAATTATTATCTTAAATGTCCTAAATACTTAATCAAAACATCAATTCACCAACACACACAACAAACACCACACCTACTTCTCATCCAAGGATTCCTAAATCTATTGTCAGCGTTATTTTTTGTTTCTTTTAACAACTTCATCGTAATAACGCATACAAAGAGATATTGTAAGGTCGTTGCAGTGAATGATATCTGATCACAGGTACGCGAACAAGGACCGAGGGGCCAGCTACCACTTGGCTCGGGCCAACGCTAATGGAGTTGTCGGTGGGAGGTTCGGAGCCAAGGACCCGGCCACTGACACCGTGAAGGAGACCGTTTATACCGCTGGTCCTAGAGGGTGAGTAAAATACGATTAATAGAAAGAAAATAGGCGCTTTCATTTAATGTAGGAAAGTTTATAAAAACTAGTCAAATATTTAAATGACAAAAAATATAGCATTGATTGAAATTATTTCAAATCAATAAGATCAAAAATTGCTTTGAAACTTCAGAATTTAGAAAGAATGACATATCAACATACAGCCTAATTTGTGAAATTATTATTCGTGAAAACTTTTAATTGGCCTTCTTTTTTCATATTTATTTAAGTTTTCCTAAAACTGTAAAATAAAATAATATTAAATTCTTCCCCTATGACCGTTGGAAATTTAAACTAAAAGGAAATGACAACGGGCGCGTGGTACAACTAATTTTCATAATTATGTTTGTAGATTATAAATGAATTATATCTATTTATTTAATTATAGTCAATATTCAAGGCATTAATTTTTTTAACCAATACTATGATTTAAATAATAAATTAATGATATATAATTGACCAACAAGAAATAAGTAAAAATATAATTTGTAAACTTTGCCTTTAGAAATTTTATTTTATTTATTACTTTCTATAAATATGAGTCTGAGCGAACGGGTAAAGATTAACTACACACCAAAGTATTACAAATAGAAAATATCAAGATTAAGATATTAAGTTGTATCACTCTAAAATTTCATTTTCCTTGATCTATTTCCATAATATAACTCTTATTCCCCAGATTCCGTGCGAAAGGTCCCAATGTGCACAGAAATATGGACCTCGACCAGAGGCCGAGAGGGAACATCGGTAACAAGGATGACCCCTATTTTGACCCTAGTGAAGACCCCAGCTACTCGTTCAAAATCGACACTAGGACGTACACGAAAAATGAAAAC
This sequence comes from Craniophora ligustri, assembly GCA_905163465.1. Classification (NCBI taxonomy): domain Eukaryota; kingdom Metazoa; phylum Arthropoda; class Insecta; order Lepidoptera; family Noctuidae; genus Craniophora; species Craniophora ligustri. Next base: position 12,657,234 of record LR990959.1, on the reverse strand, counting down.
GCTGATAGCAGAGGCGATGTTACAGGTTTGTTAATATTCGTACATTTAATTATTTTATAACCAGGCTTTAAATGTACAAGGACGCCAAATATTTTTTCTTAACCGTTTTCCCACACTACGATTTTTTCCGATGTCGTAGGGTCATTTTACAAACACAAACATTCACATACGCCCGGATTCGGGACAACTAGCGATCGTATCAAATATTTGCCGCCGTGCGGGAATCAAGTCATTAATTCGTGAAGCGTAAGCTGATGACTCAGCCACTGTGGCAATTGAGTAGTTTAGATTATTGTCTGGACAATAGTCTCTTTCGACCCGGCTCCTTATAAGATAAAAAAAATACCTGTGGCCATAATAGGTGAACAAACATGACAGCACCCCTGGCCAACCTGTCGTATAAATGTACTTGTATGTAGTTTTAGCTGAAAAGACAATTCCAAAACATATAGTAACCTGCGCTAGAAAGGCGTTAGAGATGAATTAAGTAAATTTTGTTATTTCACTCACGGAAATCCAGGAAATTAAATAAAATAACATCAAATACATTAAGTAAAAATCTAAATAATTCTGCCCTTACCTAACTTTAGATAAGAACTTGGACAACGAAATTCGTTGTAGACTTTGTTGTTTCTATTCAAGTGAATAAATTAGCAGTAGTAAGAGTAGCAGTAGTAGGGTATTGTTTATTTATTGCGGGTAAGATGGAGGTACTTTCCCAGTCGGACAGCTCTATTTGAGCGAGGAATCTCGCTACGCGCCACCTCATTTTGTTTATGTAGTTATAAGACCAATTGTTATTATCATATCCAGGGATGTGCTAACCAGTAATCTGCTTCCTAGGTCACTACTCATTCGTGGATGACGTAGGTGAGCGTCACGAGGTGTCTTACATAGCTGGTAGGGACACCGGCTTCCACGTGTCTTCCGCTCATCCTGACAACCCCGGCATTATTGGCTCGCCATTCCATCGCGTGCCTTTGGTGAGAGGAGAGACTAAAGCTAGAGGAAGAACTGCTGTGCAGAGAGGCAGGGATGGGTCTTATAGGTAAGGGTTCCTTATAGAATTTAGTGTAAGATGAAGTGTTAAAACTTTCGCATTAATTTTAGACTAGATCTCAAAGAAACCCTTTTTGCAATTAATGTGTTGAAAAGAGGATATCCTCTTGATTTAAGTTTAGGTACCTTAACGTAACATAAATGTGCTTTAAAAAAAATAAGATACAATACGGGTGTTATGACTATAACGGGTGTTTATTTATCTTCATAACTTTGTGTGTGCCATCGTAGCTCCTAAACGGAAGAACCTATTTTGATTTATTTAGTAATTTTCCTTGGACTGTAATTAATTATAATAATCTGCATTGCATTTATAAATCAATTAAACAAAAAAAAACTTAAGGATATACGGGTGTATACGACATTATGTTATATGTTGTGTGATTTATAGCATTGGACATATGACTGTTTATATTATGTTTTCAACAGGTTCATATCAGCGGGTCCCGACCAGAGGAGAACAGAGAGCAGTGACTCGCAAGGAAACGTCAGAGGATCTTACACGTTCTTAGATGACAAAGGTGTTCAAAGGTATGCAACGCATTAGTCAAGGCCACGACTTTTTTAGTAATATTACTCGTTCTAGAAACGTATAGAAGACTACACAATAGTCACTTGTGCATTATGAACCTCCCTGTCCTATTGCGGGGCATGGGTGTTATCCTAAGTTGGCATAGGCCAAGTGCCACTACTAGACAAGCTAGTGCAAGTTGGCAGACTTCATATCCCGTGAAAAACATCTCTGAGGCACATTATTTCAAAAAGGAAAAGCTATCGTGCCTCAGATTTGAACTGGAGTCTCAGCTGCCATCATTGGCTGCGTGTCCTTTTTACGCTCTTATTTATTCTCTCTCTCTTCTCCAACAGAACGGTGAACTACATAGCTGGTCCCGGCATTGGTTATCGCATAGTCAAGAACAGCAACGATCCTTACATTCCGCCTTACTTCCCCACCATACCCAGCCCATATGACCCTGAGTTTGTTAACGCTGGCTCCAAATACGGTGCTGGAAGCCCGCCAGCAGCTGCAGCTGATGATGTTTTTAAAGGTATTTCCATACCAATATTATGTTTATTGACTTCTCCAACTCTCTTCTAGGTATAAGTTAACACAGTTTGTTTTGGTAGAGCTCGAAAGAAGCACAAAAACAGCTAAATTTAATAAATCCATATACTGGGCAAGTGTCTATAAAAGTGTATATTTTTGCATTTTCCATAGAAGAGTAGGTAGTAACCATTTTGGTAAAAAAAAAAACATCAGCTTAAGAATCAAATGCAGTTAATAAAACTCCATATTTACAGGGCCAGATGGTACCGCAGCATCAGGACACGTGAAACCCCCGCCATTTCCAGTAAGCGACTCAGATAGACCCAGCAGTTCAGTGCCATCATCGGGCCCAGAGCCTCCAGACGCCAGCACTGACGATGCTAGTGAGCCCCAGTACAACCCACCCCCAAGCTTCACTCAAAACACAGGCTCTGGTGACGTTAGCTTCGTTGACGAAGACTCATCCCCGACAGGACCATTCGGACCACCTCCTCCTCCGCCGACCAAAGGACCAGGTGATGAATAGCACCGGCAATGATTGATGTTAGTGATCTTGGTTATAATTGTTATAGAATATACCACTCGAATTTCTATCTTTTGAAATTACGCGGCGCGATGGACTAAATAGTCACTTTTGGTCCTTCAGCGCTGTGTACTTTGAAAGATGTATGATTTGGGCGGCACCCGTCAACTTTTTTGGTGAAAACTTTTTACAGAATTTTCAAGCTGTAAATTGAAACGTGAAAATTTTGTTAAAAGTTTTGATTTTTGGTTATAAAGATTAAAATTCTATCGCAAGATATAATTGAGAATCTTGGAAATTATAAGTAAACGAACCAAAATCAAAGAAGTCGACGTGTATCGGGTGTCACAAGATCACGAGTTTCAATCCGCTTGCGAAGCCTGAAGATGCACTCGAATATTATTTATTATATTTGCTTGAACGCAATAAATATTATTCACAACCAATTTGGTTTTTATTACACCAACACCTTACGGCACGCAGCACACACAGCACCGATAAATACTAAACAAGGAAATTTGAAATGATTAAACAATTGCAGGCAAACCGGGCCGACCGTCCAGCAAGCCTTATAGGCCGACGAAGAAACCGTATGTGCCACTAAAACCTTTCCAGACACCAAATGACATAAGCGACGAGGTCGTAGATGAGGGGGACGATAAAAACACCCCACAATTCGCTGTAGGATTTAATATAAATCATAATAAGCCCGGTACTACGATAATTAGGAACTTAGGACGAGATTATTTTGGCGTGCCAGCCGGAGTGTCTGTTAGGGCGCATGTCCAAAGCATCGACTTATACCCTTTCGGCTCTAAGCCCATTACTCCCGCTGAGGCCTTAGAAAACGACCAAACATAACATCATTGAACATTACACGGATTCTCCACATTGAAGTATTATTATATCAACGCCTGTATAGATTGTTATAAGCAATAAAGATAATCAATAAATCTTGTAGTGTTTGATTTTAGATTTTGCTGTGGGGCTGTCGGGACGGGACCTATTAATCCCATTATATAAGTAACATACCAATGAAATATGTAGTTATATAAAAACAATATGAAAAATATATGTTTAAACACCTGTGTGTTTATATATAATTTGGTTGTTGTGTTAGAAAGAATTCTTAAAACACTGAACGTTCTGTAAGTGCATACTATAAAATAGAAAATAATATACCAACAAGGTAACTATGAAATGTTGTTGCTCTGAATCTTGACAGGATGACAAGATCCGAGTTAGAATTGTCAACACTACAGTTTTTGATGAAGTTAATCAGAAACAATATGAATATAGACAAGTATTAAATAAGTAATAATATCAATTAGTTAAATTCAATGTTGCCAGTTAATTCAATAATTAGATATCTAGATAAACATGACTTAATCTTAAGATAGTCAATAAATAAAACGCAACAAAATAATTTTTAAAAAATTTATTCGAACAACACGACTGTAATAACAAAATGCAAAATAGTAACTGTTACAAGGAGTCGGGTTGTATGTGTATGTGTGTGTGCGTGACGTCATTCCATGCCCCACTCCCGTAGCTCCACCCCCCATTAGTAATAGCGATATAGGAATAATGCAAAAAGGTGTAACAAAGTTAACAAGAATATTCAATGGAAGGGTTAAATTTGGCAATCTCAATTAGTGAAATATTAACAGGAAATTTAGTGTGGTTAAATTAACTTTAGTCTAAATAGATATATTTTCTTTTTATAATTAAGTACCTAACTACTCGATTGTGAAATTGATCAAACAATTACTAATAATATTTTTTTATAATAATTTCAAAAATTTATAATATTGGTTACAGTTCACTAGGACATAAATAACCTTTAGTTTAATGTGTAAATATTGTAAGACTTTTTTTAAATTAGTGAAATAATTATGTTACATATCTAATACGCATAATTTAAACAAATAAATCTGACAGGAAATATTACAATACTAAATAATGCGATATTTCTCCTCGGCCAACATATTTCTAACCCATAACTACCCATTATACTCAAATAAGTATAAAACTATGAAATTTACTTTTAAAAGTACACTGAGTCGATGCGGGTTAAAAGACTTTTGTACATCAAGCTACACCATCAAAAGGTTAAAGTAATTATGACTCTAAATCAGATATTTTTTACTATTTTCATTGAATATAACTAGAAGACTTATTTAAATATGAACAACAAAAACATAATAGAAATATTATTCCTCCTTACTCGAAAAATATACTCGAAACTCAAGACACTTTATGTAATTAAATGTAACTTATTTCGTAATACATTAAATAAACTTTAAATAAAAGAAGCTTTGCTCCTTAACCTTATATCTAGGTATGTATATAAAATTTTCTATTTATATAGATAGAAAAACATTACTTATAGAAAAGACTATAAAAGGCAAATTAGCAAATCACGAGAAGAAGCCGTTATTGAGCGAATAATTTTATGTGCGTGCTTACGATTACAAGAGCTATATTCAAAGAATTTTAGACCGTATTCCCAAGGCCTTAAAAGTCACATTACATGCATTTCGATGGAACAAGCACTTTTTAGTACAGTAAATAATGACAATCAATCAATTATTCACCGAGAAGTAATTGAATTAACTGAATTCAATTCAATTACTTATTGGTGTTTATAATTCGCCTAATATATGTATATGGCTATGTCAGGATGAATTAGATTACAAACATTCTACAGATGAAACATTAGACCACAACGTGCAAAGCTACTGATTCTGAAGAACTACATTTATGATGTCGATGTACTTGAGACTTCTATGAGTCTCTGATACATAATTGGGCCCAAGGCTTTTAAAATGTAATCTAGGCGCTAAATTTGGTCAAATACTTTCATCCGTAGAACTACATCGTTACTTTTAACATACCAACAACCAATTAAGGGCAAGTGCTGTATACTATAGTCAATAAAGCACACGACTACTTTTACGACTTTTCAGAAAAACATAAAAAGTGGATTCAGTAGATTTACCATGTAAACTCAACAAGTTAAAAGTTCAGTAAAGGCTTTTTTGTCTATTGGAGTTTTGAAAAGTCGTAGAACAAAAGTTGCACTCAATAGATTGTCCGAATATTAAAAGTCACTCTGTATAACACTAGACTTACACCATTACCGTACAATTTCTATCGTTGTCACTTACTATTATGTAAGACGAAATAGCAGTAGAAATATCTATTCCTCCAGTTGTAATTTTTTACACATTTTTACATAACTTACATCTATTACTTAGGGATTAATTCAGATCTAGAGAATTGAATCTTTGAAAATCAACATTGACATAAAAAAACCGTGTGTAAACATATGACTCAAAACTTACCACTTTTTTATCTGCAAGAACTGTCAGTTCTGTTTACACATTCATTTATTCGAATTTATGTGTGTGTAAACATAACTAATCGATTAAACTGTGATAGATATTCAAACAATGTCACTTTTTTTATTCGATGTAATAATTATTATTACAAAACCTTTTTCCGTACGTTAACGATTATTTAATTTACTCGTCTAATGTTTCGATTACCTACAATCGATATTAAACGTTACTATGGACTGAATAATGTTTGTTTCACATTAATTTCACAGCCAATACTTAGCCTACTGTATTTACTGTTTCATTACCTATTCAGAAAATATTTCAAACGATGAAAATTCAAGCTATATTGAACAAAACGCCAAAATATTCGTAGGCATTCGTAAGATACAGCTTTTTTTACCACCGCTTAGAATGAGATATACTCTCTGATGTTGTCATGGGTACCTTTTAAAGATGCACTTCCTTTATTGTACCGAAAAAGAAAAATACTTGGCAAGGCATTAAATTGTCTATAGTTTCCGATTTCTGGCCTATACTGGGACAAAATTAGTTAAAAAGATGAAAGTACCTATTACTAAAGAAACTTACAAATTATTTAAGCTTCATAAAACAGCAAGTATATATATAGTATAAATATAAGTTGTGGTTTAGGAAATAATTAGTAGCTTATAAGACATGTTAAACACTCAAGACACAATAAATTCAATATTTTTTTTAATAAAACAATTATTATGAAATCAAATCTATAAAAAGCCAACAGTCAGGCTGATGCCTAACCAAGAAAACTTTTTGTGCATTTTATTACAAATTTATTTAGATGTAAATTAAAAAAATATCTATTAAAATATGTTAATATTGTATTCTTTACATTAAACCAGTGTCTGAAGGCTAAATTTATAACTTAATCTTTACTGTTTTTTAACTTAATTTAATTTAACTGGTATAATTAACTATCTGTCGTATTTACTGAAATATCAGAAAATATAAATTATTTTAAAATAAAATTAAAATTAAAACGTATAAATTAAGTTTAAAATACAAATGTTCTTAAAACACAAATTCGACTGATTTCTAGATATTTAAAGATTATTATATAAAAAATCTAACATTTTGACAACTAATTTGACGTTTGATTCTGGTCGCACTAACGCTGCATCCAAATAAATAAGATAGTTAATGACTATTAAAAAAACGCAAGATTTGAGTACGTGAATGAGGTATAAATGAAAACATTATTTCAAATGACAAATACCTACATGTTCTATTTGTTTAATATTGTACCTTCAATTGAAACAACAACGTAGGTATGTATGTTTAATAACAAACGAATAGTAGTTAAATAGTAATCTGGGTATTTCCAAAAATCCTTGACACAGTGTACTCTGCTTATAAATAATACGACTGGCCGGTTTAAACACGATACTCAGTCGATATATATCTGATTAGATTAAACGATTCGGTATTTTTTTGTTTGAACTTAGAAAATGATCTAAAAATAATATTAGTTAAAAGACTAGATTTCTTAAATTTTAAAAATACGTTAATAAAACCACATCACCAGTAATTCAAAATTTCAATATCTAATTAATTGGCACCTCTAAATTGTGTTAGTATATTGCACAAATTCAAAACGAAACCATGAAAACAATCAATTGTTATTTCAATAATTATATTACATTACCATAAATAGGAAACAATATTCTGAGCGCAATACAAACTACAAAAAAAAATAACCTAAGATTTTTACGAGAAAAAATACAATATTTTCTTAAGGTTTTTTTTGTAAATTTTACTAAAGTCAATACAAGGCAAGAGAATTTTTTCCGTGTACCAAGCCAAAATAGGCAAAAACTAATTTTTTTCTTCACTTTGGTTTTATTGATTCGTAGGTACAATTGTAGTTATTAAGTATATTTATAATAAATAACATATCTAAATATGCTGAAATGGAATTTTAACAATTATTTCAGTACGACTTCACAATAAATAATCTTATAAGTGAACAAAATGCTCGTGTGTAGATGTTAGCACGTTGATACAAATAGGTACACAGTATATATAGGTATAGTTACACAGAGGACCTTATGTGCCTTCTAGAACAAAGCCAACTATTTTTCTCCCAAAGATATTCACAGGCAGCTGCTAATGAGCTTTGTCCAAGTCTCAATGATCTCAGGCCAGGTCAATATGTATTATGGTCATAAATCTAAATTTCATTATCGATATAAAAACCTCGTAACTTGAACCAAAAAAACTGTTAAACCTGAACTCACTAAAGATGATATGAAATTCGTATATTTTACTTTTTATTTCAGCGAATTTGACATTTTGTTATTAGGAAATAAATGTCACATAAAAAATAACTAATAAAATTATACAACGTTTAGGTACCTATTTTCACTGTAAGTAATAAACATTTCTTTTAAAAAAGTAGGGAAAGTTGGAAATTTAAGACTATTCGAACATATTTCAACGTGCGCAATCGCACACGAGCAAGCAAGTTACAATCATCAACAAGCATTATATTATCCCTAAACAACAGAAACGCCGCGCCTTACCGTTTATTCGCGAGACGCGAGAAATTCAGCCAATATTACGTGATCTTCATTTTCTTACTAGTTTCCTCAAGCATGTCCTTGATCTTAGTGAGGGGGGAGCGTTTATCCTCCCCCCCTTTTGACTGTAAGGACGTTGGCAAGTGGATGTGGAGGGGATCCCGGAGACGGGCGAGGTCCTTTTCTAACTTAGCTATCTGTAATGTAACAATTGTATATGTTAGTTAACAAGTTTGTGCACTGACAAAATTACCTACTGCTTGTAGAGTTTTTAAACAACTGACAATTATAACAACATATTGTACTCAGACATCAAATTTAATGTTGCTCTTTAAAAAAAGGAACGTAACTGATCGCAATGTCATTTTAGATGTGGTTATTTTTTTACAGATGCAGTCTAGTTTCATTTATTTCCCTTAATTATTACAATCTAATGTTCCCATTAGCACAAAATATACAGAACTTATAAATTAGGTCCAGAACCCATTCCGAAACATGTTCTACAAGCAGGATAAAATACTGTTGTATCAAGAAAAAAACAGGTTTAAGTACTATCTGATGCATGCTGTGACACCTTAAACTGTTGTGCATTTAAGTCAATTGTATTAATTTTATTCTGGATGTAAGAAATAATGTAACAACTAAGTACTGGTTGTCCAAATAAATAAATAATGCAGCGTTATTAAAAAAAAGTAAGGTCTTTGGAGATTATAATAATCATGAAGAAAATGGCAGTAACAAACTATCGAAAATGGAAAAACTGAAAGATTTACTTCAACTACGGAATCTAAAAAATCAGCCACCACAGCTGAACATTTTCTGAAAAGTCTGACTTAACTTTGCTAATTAATTTCAGAAAGCTTATTCAGAAATCTTACGCTAATTAAATAAAACTAATATTGCAAAAAGTGAGACATAAGGGTGTCGTTAATTATATAAAAACGCGGCTAATTAGCGGCGTACCCACCTCGTCCTTGAGATAATTATATTGGTTGATGTCGAGGCCAATCTTTTTCGCCTTTTTGTGCAGAGTCAACAGGTGCTGTCTGTCTTTGACGTCAGGAAGCACGTACTCCTGGAATTACAGATTAAATAAACTTAGATTTTAATTACGTAAGTATTCGGTTCTATTTTGTTTAATCCTGGCGTGGTAGTGTAAATTGAAGATCATGTCAAACTACATTATTCTTGGCGATACATTTTTACGCATTTTTCATAATAAGTCAGTTAGTTTGAAGTTAGTTCGTGTTAGTCTGTGTTGAGCCGTTTCTTGTCCCCAGCAAAAACTAGCAAGCCGTGAAGGTCGGGCGTTTTTGGGGGCTGTCATTATTTTTCAAGTTCAAAAAGAATTAATTGAATTTGGTCTACTTTGAATAAATTATATTTTGGGTTTTAAGTGGGTATCGACACTAGGTATCGAAAACAATTTGGACTATAAACCTTAAACTTGCTGAACGGTATGGTGATCAGTAATCCTATCTTCATATGCCTGATATGGCTTTATATAATAAAAAGGTTTGTAGTTGCTACCTCACCTGTTTAGTCAAAACGAAGTATGCGTAAGCCGCCATCGCGGTGCCGTAGGTGACGAAGTAGGTGACAGGCTCCATGATATCCCAGGAGTACTCCCACCAGGTAAGGCGGGCCAGCACACCGAACTGGACGCCCATCAGGCCGAGCCCTACCCACGTCAGGGCTGACGTGCGACGGGTCGTCTCCACTTCCAGACTCAAGCGTTTCTGGAATTTAATTTTTTTTAATTATTAATTTTAATTTACAACTTAGATTTTAAGGCTGGATTGGCGTAATATACCGCTTATCGTCACCGAAAGGTTAGTTAACCACGAACTCCGAAGTGCTATTGAGAATGTTACAGAATAACCCAATAACATTTTGCTCAATCTGGAATAGAATCTAGTCATACTCAGCATACACGACCACAACACCAATGGGATAGTCTATTACTGACTCGCTAGCAGTAGTTTCTGATAGCAGGTCCATAAGTGTCTAGGTCCACAAGACAAGTTCTTACAATAAAAATATATAGACAAAAAGAGAACCATAATCTTATTACTGTAAGTAATGCTTATTACTTATGCATATTTCCTGTAGAGGGTAGAAAACCAATACAAAAGGCCACGTGCCTTCCTTCCTTCCTTGCTTACTTCAATCAATCAAAGCCATTACCTCTTCGAGCGGCTGCAGCTCGGTGGCGAGCTTCTCCAGCTGTGCCTTCAGCTCGCGCTCCTTGCGTATCTGGTGTTCGCGCACGTTCAGGGCCTCGTACAGCTGGTTCACCAGGTTCCTCACATCACTCAGTCGTGTCACCTCCTCTTGGCTCAAACGCTCCTGGTGAAAATAGAAAAAGAACAGTTAAATAACATAATATACCACCACGCGAGTCTCCCCAATTTCCATATAATAAGGGGCAACCCTATTGCCGCTAATACCATTGTAAGGAATTTGTTCCTTACAATGTTATTAAATTCTCAACAACGCACGAAGACGCTAAATGCCGTCAGTTTAGTAACTCCCCTATTTAAGAAACCTTAAACTATTTTTACTAGATCGGCGACGCGCGACAAACGTCCATATTCTACGGTAACCGGCTACCATCAGCTGAGCCGTAAGTTTGTTTGCCATACTAGTAAATAGTACAAAAAAAACTCAGATTTAATGAATATCTACGCGTACCACGAAAACATCATACATACTTATACTTGCTAAATAAGTAATGAACTCATATATTCTTATATAAAATAGGGCTAGAGGAAAACTCTTCATGTAAAAACACAATAAAAGACAAATAACTTAATATACTTGACGTTTATGAGGTAAGTAAGGAAAATGTATGGGGACTCTTTGTGGCACACTATTGTGTCTGCGGATGAGGCACCAATTTGTTGGGAGGCAAGAGGCGGAACCATTTTGTTAGGTTACACGCCGCGTCTCATGTAATATGGAGGGTGGCGGGTAGATTAAGAGGTACAACATGTGCTCCTAGTGCATGTTAAGGTATGATCTAAGTATTTCGTGGTAATTTTGATATACAATTTGCAGTATATCAATTATTTCAAAAACAAGTTGTGTCAGTCTATTATCTATCCGGAAATTATGGCACAGCGCCATCTAGTTTCAAGCTAATACATTAGAGAGTTTTTTTTTTTGCAAAAACTATCCATGACTCAGGTCAAATCTTCATGCTCATCACACAAACATTTGACCCTGCCGGGATTCAAATAAAGAAGGCAGCTTTAATACTGCGGCGCTAATTGGGTCGTCAAATCTATATATAAAAATGTGTATGCTTCAAAACTCAAAAGTTCTGTACCAATTTAGTTCAAATTATGATACAATAACAAAACCTGCTTCAAAAAGTTTCTATCTATTTTTCGCGTCAATGCTTTATGTTGTTCCTTATTTTCATACCATGGCACAGCGGAGCGGGGCAGGGTACAGCTATAACTATTTATGTAAAAAATACAACATAAATTTCGTGTTATTTATTAATATTATGAAATCATAAAGAAACTTTTAAATAGCCTGTACTTCGCTTTCACGATGCTCTTTACTAAGTCAGTGTAGACGAAGTAACCAGCTCTGGTAACATTACTCACTCGCAGACACACAACCATTATTGTTTTACTGCGGTCTTCTGTAAGGCGGACGTACTTCCCTAATCGAGCAGCTCAGTTTGAGCGAGGAATCTCACTAAGTAGTCCCTACCTCTCAAATGATCTTATCTGATACGGTAACAAAAGACATCCAAAAAAATCTAATGGTCGTGGTAGATATTTGCTTACGTAAAAGTAAATACCAACCACATTTCACGTGGTGTTGAAACGAAAATGACGTGGTAATCCCGACTGTTATGATAATTATCATTATCTTAAAAATCGCGTGTCATAGTGTTTGTTGCTGAATTCCTCCGCAACGGCTTGATGGATTATTATGATCTATTGGTAGGTATGAGAATCGGTCGTAGGCTATTTTTGACACCCCTAGATGTTAAGGATGTCACTCACCAGAATTTATTTTTCTTTTCTTTTGACCAAATATTTTTTGTATTTTTTTATAATTTCGCTTTAAAAATAACCTTATATTATTAAATATATATATATTATATAATACCCTATATTTTCACCCTTCTACTACCGAACCCTATAATGCGGCGAAACAACGTTTGCTGGGTCAGCTAGTATTTATTTAAAAGCTCTTGTACAGAAAATAGAATTTAGCAAAATTATGAATACAATCATGTGGTATAACTCAAAAAGATTGCTTTCAAATAAATTGGCAAAACATTTGTCTAACGATTCCGGACAAACTCGTTTACGCGACGAAACGGAATAAAATCCCTGCGTTATCTCAAAAATATCTGACGCTATTTATTTGAACGGTTCGCAAATAAAAACGACACGGTTTGGTTTCAATTGGAGCCTTCGCTCCGTACAGTTTACGTTTGTGGCAATTTTTATGGCAGAGATTGGCAAATTTTTCCAGTCTGTGCCGTGTAGCATAGAAAAGCACACAATCTTTAATTTACACTGCATATTTTAATACGGATAGCGAATGAGTTCTATTTTTTTTAATCTTCACAGAAACCTGTTTGTAGAATAATATTTTCTCGACAAACATCGTAACTTGGCAAGCAATGGAATGTAATTCATAATTCGTAACATTGTATCAGCCAAAAGCTGTCCACAGCTGAACAAAAGCCTCATAAAATTCCACGAGGATATATGCCGCCCGCAACCTCTGCAATTGGTTATGTGGTTCGATTTATCCATTGTGTTGTTTTATTGATATTTTTTTTACTTTCTTACACATCAGTCTTCAAATTTTTTATTATAGTATAAAAAAAGTCTTGAACGAAGCATAATAATTTTTATTCGGCACACTTCTGATAATTTTACAACTTTTGCAAGTAACGAATTACTTATAATTTTTTTGCCTCATAATAAATATTTGCCCTGTATATTATAAATTGTCGATCTAGTAAGAGGAAAGTTTTACTAACGATTCGATTTATATGAGTATTCATATTTCTAGTAGCTTACAAGTATGTGTTCGTAGCAGTTACGTCAGACGTGTGTGTAAATGCAAATGCTTTCCACATAAGTAGAGATAGAAGTTGCAATAAGGGTAATGTGTTTAGTGCTTAGTTAGCACTTAGAACTTAAGTGGAATTGTGGGGTGTAAAGGTGTTCACACACTCGAGTAATTCAGGATTTTTTTAGCACATCTCTAATTAAATAATATTGTAACTCGATCGATTGTCTCAATGTGAGTGGATGGGTTTGATGCCCAGGTCTAAGGACTTTTCTATAATGAATTCCAATTTAAGAGTTTGTATTTGTCCAATTTAATGGCGTGCATCTTACAAACCGTGGGTGTATATACGTTAATACAAATCTGCTTATCCTGCGAATATGTATGGGTCCTAATGATTTTTTTATTTTTTTTATTTATTTAATTCTTGTACATACACACAAAATACAATAGGAAAAAAGATTAATAGTTACACTGTACAAAGGCACAACTTATTTCTAAAGAAATCTCTTCCAGAAGGCCTGAGAGAGGAGACGTATATAGTGGAAAAACAGAAGTGTGTGTAGGTTAATAAACTTACATAGACTATAGTTACATACATACACAGATACATATATATACTATATAATATAATAATATACATACATAAACTTACACATAGCTAGGGCGAAGAGGAGAGAAAGTGTTCTTTCACTCTTTTCTTGAATAGGGCAATAGATTTACAGCCTTGTATAGTAGGCGGGAGGCAGTTCCACAGCCTGACCGCATGGACAGAGAAGGAGTAAGAGTAGAAGTCAGTTTTGTGAGAGGGACAGGTGAGACGGAATTTAAGGTGTGATCTGCAGGGATCATTGTGTTTGGAAATAAACGAGAAACGCTCCCGAAGATAGGATGGATATGAAGGATTATGAAGGATATTGTAAAGGAGACATAATATCCTAGTATTCCTGCGAAGGCGGATTGGGAGCCACTTGAGATCCTTGCGAAACTGCGAGATATGATCGTATTTGCGGAGATTAAAGATAAAACGGATACATAAATTTTGCAAGCGCTCAAGTTTATTCAACTGCTCCTCAGTAGCATCCAAGTAGCAGGAATCAGCATAGTCCAATATGGGTTATAGCAGTGTTTGAGCAATGGTGATTTTGGTTTTCAATGGCAAGAAGCCCTGGAGACATTTAAGCGTATGGAAAGTGTAGTGGACCTTTTTACTGACTTCGCCAATATGAGCCTTCCAAGATAAATTGCCATCCATGATGACTCCCAGATTTTTCACCGTGTTTGAGTAAGCAATTGGCATGTCATCAAGCAGGATAGGTGGCAGAGATGCCAGGTCTAATCCATTACGCATTTGCCTGCTACCAATAATTATGGCTTGAGACTTTTTGGGATTTATTTGGAGTCCAAATGAACTAGCCCACTGACTAACACCATTCAGGTCACTATTCATCGCAGCAATGGCAGTTCTAATCTCATTAAGAGAAAAATGACGATATAGCTGCAGATCGTCTGCATAGAGATGGAAGTTAGAGGAGATATTATCCACAGCGGAATTAATGAAAATGGAGAAGAGTAAAGGAGAAAGTACGCCGCCTTGGGGCACGCCAGCACTAAGGTGACGCCATTCAGAGTACGACTCTTTATGGCGGACACATTGCGACCGCCCCCGAAGATATGAGTCGAACCAGGCCACAGTCTCCGCGGAGAAATTAAGGGATCTGAGAATTCCGAGGAGGACATCGAAGTCCACGGAGTTGAAAGCACTACTGAAATCCAGTAACACTATAACCGTAAGCAACTTGTTCTCCATGGCCCGACGGATATCGTCAGTGACCTTGAGAAGAGCTGTTACGGTACTGTGACCAGGCCGAAAACCGGATTGAAAGGGACTAAGAAGATTATTCTGTGTTAGGTAACTAGATAGTTGACGATGAACTATATGCTCCAAAACTTTAGATAGGAAAGGAAGAATGGAGATGGGGCGGAACTGGGACAGGAGTGTAGGATTCGATGTCTTAGGCAGTGGAATAATAAGTGCTTGCTTCCAAGTACAAGGAAAGCAACCTGAGTAGAGCGAGAAGTTAAATATATGAGTGAGGATAGGGGTTAAGGTTGGAAGTATTGGGATAAACATTTTTGAGCACAACTGATCGTTACCAACAGCAGAAGAAGTAATAGCTATGAGAGATTTTTTAACTTCGTCCTCGTTAACCTCGGCGAGGATAAACGGAGGACAGCGTGGTAATGGCACGAGCGAGAGATCCAGCAAGGTTCTAGATTTTACAAGCGGGTCAAGTGTCACAGGTGGAAGTGAGAAATGAATGTTAAGGGCGCGTAAATCAATATCGTTACAATCAATAATTGGAGATTTGCCAATGCCATTATCTTTAAGAAATTTCCAGACTTTGGAGGAGTTATGGGTATCAAGTGACTGATGGAAGTGGCGACGCTTAGCATCACGACACAGACGACTGCAGCGATTCCGTAATATTTTAAAACGATTGAAATTAAAGTCCGTCGGACTGCGCTTATACCTTCGCTTGGCTTTATCCCTGCTAGCCATAACCTCTTTGATAGCGGGTGTTATCCATGGACAGGGTAAACGTTTTAATTTAACTCGACGTTTAGGCGCATGCTGGTTGTAGAGAGCAGTTAACGAGTCAGTGAAACATGCAACTTTTTCATCAATAGTTAGGCTATCGATGACAGGCGTCCAATTAATGTTCCCAGCATCCTGCCTTAATGCCTCCAGATTCATGCTCTTGAAATTACGGACCATAGAAAATTGTGACCTGCGTTTAGGAGAGCGAATAGAAAACGATAAGAATATTAAATCATGGTAAGAAAAGCTGGCAGTGAGTTGACCGTGAGTAGCAACAGGATCTGGTGTGGAGACAATAATTAAATCAAGAAGAGAAGGGGTGCAGTTAGGAAAATGGTGCGTAGCAGAGAGAGGTAGGATATGAAGGTTAAAAGAAGATAAAAGAGATGACAAGGAACGGGTACGGTGATCATTTTTGATCAAACACGTATTGAAATCTCCCATAAGGACTACGCGGCTGTAAGTCGTGCAAAGGTCACTAAGCAATGTGTCGAGTGTATCAAAGTAATTTACACGAAGATTAGGACTGTAGAACACTCCTAAAAGTATTTTACTGTGTTGGACAGTAATTTCAATAAACAGGTATTCAGCTGAATCACTATAAATAGACGGAGAGGCACTGATTATTTTAAATGGTATGTCATCACGAAGATACACAGCTACGCCTCCACAGCCCTTGCCAATCCTGTCATTGCGAATAAGTACAAATCCAGGAAGAGCGAAGAGTGAAGAGGGAAGAGATGGCTTCAAGAAAGATTCTGAGATTAGGAGTGCGTCAAGATGGTCACTGCTTATGGATGCCAGAAGATCAGAGTGGTGGCGAGGAATACTCTGGATATTAATATGGGCTACATTCAAATTCTTTTGAAAGTTGGAAAATAGAGAGGATAAATGGTCATGTAGGGTCAAAGCTGAAGATACATCACTATGCGCACTATCAAAACTTGTATTAGAGGAAGAACACGAAAAAACACTTTCATTAAGATTAGATTCAAATATATCGTCCATAATATAATAAAATATGCATATAATACATAAATATATAAATAATATTAGTTAATAATTAATTAAAATATACCAAACTAAACGCCAAACTCACCTACTCGCAAACAAAAGGAAGAGATTTTACAATTAAAAAGAAAAAATTATAATATATATGTTTATCAAGATATAGAACTATGACACTTCGGAGTGCACATTACTAAACACATATTATAAATATATTAAAGTAGTTACCATACAAAAAAAAAAAAAAAGTAGAATGTAAATAAATATAAAAATAATAAATCGCCATACAACAAAGTGTATTATGCATGTATCGGAACGCAAAAATATGACATTGTCAATTATGACATATCTGACAAGTGACATTGTAAAAATAAAATAGACCTGTAGCGGAGATGTCAAAACTGAATGCTACGCTTAAATAAGCAAGCTACCGGCACTTAAAGAATTAAATAAAAGTGTACATACATTGGGTAGCGCCGAAACAAACATTAAGAGTGTACCGTCGGTGTGCATAGTATAGGAAATGAACTTACACAGCAAAATTGTAGTGAACATAATTGTAAACATCAACACGAAAGATAGTCGGTCGCCGCTATCGACGACGGCTTCTAGTGGACTTAGCTCCTTGTTTCGGTGGTGCAACCGGGGCATGCGCCGAAGGTGTCGCAGGAGCATCAGTCGCAGCACTGCTCGGAAATTGTGCAGTCAAGGTCTCTAATTCGGCCGCGGACTCGATCTTATGACGCACCTTATCCGGAGTCACTATGTTGATGGTTCCCCCAGAAGTCCACACATATTTCATTTGAAAATACTTGCGTGCGGCTGTGAAGACGCGATGCCTAACCTTTGTAAGGAATTCCGAAACAGTGTAACCAGTACTTTTCAAGGCTGTTTTATTATCCCAAACCAAGTGGCGATGCTCCATATCCCGAAACCTGATGAGAATGGGTCGTGGTTTAGCTTGACTGAACCCAAGGCGATGGCAAACTTCAATTGCGCTGGTATTCACATCAGGCAACTTCATATTATCTGTTAATACATTGACTACCACGCTGTTTAATTTTTCATTGGGCTTTTCAGGGATACCATGAAGCAACAGAATTTTCCGTCGCATAGTAGTTTCGTGGCGGTCCATGCCCAATGATAAAAGTTGTCCTTGAGTCCTCAAGTGACCTAGAGAAGCCATAACAAAGGACTTAAACTCATTGAACTCGGTCGAGAGGGTAGCAATGTCTGAGGGTCCAGTACCTGAAGAGTCCAGAGCTTTCTGCAGCTTCTCTTCGTGGTCACGTATACGATTTGAAAAAATCGTTTCAAGCTCCTGCAGGCTCTTCTCAAATCGGCCATCCATGTTGAAGTTAAAGTGACAAACTTTAGTTATGTGAAAGTGTTGAGAAACTTAATAGATTAGGAAATTTGAATATTGTGGCGAGTAATAATGAGTTTAGCTATAAACTAAAACATAAATTATGCAATTTTACCACGGATTACTATTTTTAAATAATAAATAACTACGAACTCGTATTTTTAATTGTTGCTAAATCGCCTACCCACAAGTGAAAATGATACATAGATCCATTATGTTACACAGAGCGCCAACAGCTTAATGAACCAGTTATGGTCCTACGGTTATCGTAACGGATGGTCATATTACGTATATAGTCGCGTCGAATAGGGCTCAGGATAAATAAGGTAAACCTAACCCGATAGGAAGTTCCATATACTGGTCTGAGTTAATCGTTTTTCTGATTACCTACTGTCAAATCATTAAATAGATAATAGATAAAATATACACTTTTAAATGTTTAATTTTCGTTTTTATTCGTATAAGTATGTAATATCCCATTTCCTAATACCATTTTTTTTTATTTGTGATATATAATGAGCATAATATCATCATGTAGGCATGTCTATAACAAAAAAACGGACCAAAATAAAGTACACTGCAGTATAAACTGACATTGTCAAGCAAACAAACATATATAAAACATAAATTGGTACAATTCAAATAGTATCTCACGTCAGTTCACGTTTGACAGCTGTTTTTTTACGATCGGCATGATATCGACAGCACATTTATGTATTCGTTTTTTTTTAAATACTAGAATTGCACGCGCCTGCCTCCTTTCTTTTTCATTTACCAGAAAAATTTTTAAAAAAAGTTTTATTTCAAAGATTAAACATTCACACGAGTTATATGAGGACTTATTATATGTTAGGTTAGACTTAAACAATCTAGTTGAAGAGTAAAAAAGAATACCTATTGAAATTAAACTGCTCGGATTTTATCGCGGTATAAATGTAGCCCAAAAGATGAGCGTCGTTAAACCTTTAACAAAATACATATTTACTTACAACCAAAAGGTTTTAATTTTTCTTTTATTATCTCCCATTGCAACACTATAACTTCATTCCTTTCTAAATAAAATTCCACACCGTATATATGCAATATTGAGGTACTTCAACCTCAATATTGCCAGATTTTACAAAAGCGTGTTTTGAATTTTTCCATTGTATTGCATTCTCAATCTGCTGACTGCAGATGCTCAACAATATTGAGTCAAAGAAACACACCTGGTGTAAGAAACTCCAACAGAATATTATGAATCATATACAGTTGTAAAAAAGTTATTTGTTGAAGAACTGTATTATACGATAGGGATACGTGCTGTGTATTCCCA
This sequence comes from Craniophora ligustri, assembly GCA_905163465.1. Lineage (NCBI taxonomy): Eukaryota > Metazoa > Arthropoda > Insecta > Lepidoptera > Noctuidae > Craniophora > Craniophora ligustri. The sequence goes on along the minus strand of LR990959.1, from coordinate 12,637,362 downwards.
GAGCTATTAACCAGGAACAATTCCAAACTCTGAGCTGATATTGAAAATAAAGTAAACTATGTGATAGGTTTGTACTAAATAAAATTTTGATAAAACTTTTTTTAAACCATTCTCAATATTCGTTCTAAATTCTGAAATTTGAAACTTTCTGATAGGATGACGTTGCAATTTGAATCTGTATTTTTTATTTATGATTCAAAACCTGAGTGAAAATATCTATTTTATCCACTAGGATAGAAAGTATTTTACTACATAAAAAATAACACCATGAAAATAATAATTATGAAACGTTTTAGTTCAAGCAAATTATTTCCAAAAATATTCAAATCCTATAAAACAGGCTCTCACCCAGTATTCAATACAACCACTCACGGCAAAACACAATTTTCCAGCCTTGAAGAAAAAATAACTATTTCCCTTTAAATTCAAAGCAACGGTAATAATAGAGGACCCAAATGTAATGCCCTAGTTACTCTCTGTAACAGCTTCTTTATACCCATCTGTTACTTTTATGAACCGTTACTTTCCCAAGGATGTAGTAAGTCGGAACTACTTAAGTACCTGGTTAAAGTTTTCTTATAAGCAGTCGTGCCTATCACAAACTTGTAAGTTCACCAAGAAGGTTCAACACCGACAAGTTTTTTGCTGTGCATTTTAGTTTTACTTTTTTTAGTTGGCAACTTTACTTGCGTAATTTTTTTATACATGGTGGTACACAAGCTTACATTACGGCCGGACTGATGGTAAGCGGTTGCAGCAACCTATAGACGTTTGCAACACCATCGGTGTCGTTCTAGGAGTATGTAGGTAAAGAACCTCAAATCCGCGTTCGAGCACGAACATTGCGATTCGCGTACCTCGTAGAAATATAGTATGTACTCCTTTTTGACTGTTCACGAGAGGGTAGCGAGTTATTTGCGTGCAAGTAGTATTTTTTTCCGTTCGCGGACACGATAGTGCACAATATGACGCCTTCATAGTCATTCGAGACACGTATCGTGTACGATTTGTGCGTGGATGTGGAGATGCCTTTAGAGTTCAGCTGAATGTTCAATCAAGTGTGAAGATAGAATAACTATGTGCCATAGGTTCTAGCTGTGCCTTGTCACGTTTTGCTGTGGCACATTGCAGTTTAAGATAAAAAGAGTCTTTGACGTGGTTTGTAATTCGTGTCAAAATTTTAGCTCGAATGGTGCACAACTTTTGAGTTACCTACATAAACTAGCTTTCAATTTTTATATTTACATACATAATGCTATGCCTAATTGTATACCGTAATGAATAATTAAATATAGGGCATAATAGCGGTCGACAAGTAAGTGTCAACAAAATATTAATATCAGAAAAGTGGATTTTATCTCGATTGCCCAAAAACTGCCTACAAAAAGCAATTCCATGTCTAATTTTCCCGTCTCTATTTATGTTAAGGATTTACTTACAGCAGCGTGGGAAAATACATTTTCCTTTATGAAATTTCTTGGCGAAAATACTCAAGTGACATTATAATTTTGCCCTCATTGCCAGGCCAGATCTCCATTCATTTTCTGCGAAGTTTACATAAATATTTAAGCTTCTAATACCTTAAAGGCTAGGCAGGTTTAATTGGAGGACACAGGATCGAGTCCTTGTCTGGATAAATCATTATATTCCATTGGTGTTTTAGTTGTTGGCGACTGTTTTAGTCTTTTGTGTTTAATTTTAAGTTCCAACAAAGTTTCTTTATGAAATTTTCTAAATGTGTTCTAATGTCCGGAAATATTTACCATTATTATTATGAGAGAGAGCAACAGAGCAGAGGTAAGCAACCTTTTCTCACTTTACTTTTTTCACCTCAGTGTAGTAATATAACAAAAATACAATCAACCAGTGTCATTGTTCCGAGGCGAAAATTCCGTCGTCGCTCAATGCAAACATGAGATTGTTTCATTTCGTGTTGCGGTATCTTCAACCTTTGTATAAAACATTGTATCATGTTTACACGTCATACGCTATTAAATCTCCCGGAGTGTTGATTAACCCCAGATGTTTTGAACACGAACGGGTTCAAAATGTGTCGCTGTTGGTTTTCCGATGCTTTGTTTGTTTTTCTGAACAAATAATAACGGACCGAAAAATATTACCTACGTTTGGACTCGTTATGTTTAGAGTTTATACAGCTTACGTTTATTTTCTGTTGCGATAAAACCGTATTTACGTAAATTGTTGTGATATTTATTTTCTGTGTAATTTTATTAATATTGGTGGTTACTGAATCATTAATAAACAATACATACATATAATATCGTTGAAAAGGACCAAGAAAAAAAGAAAGCTAATTTATTTGCGTCGATATAACTTACATTTAAATGACGCACGTACATTAATTTAAAAGTAATAGTAACAATATCCAATAATGAAGACGAGCGATACACGTAAAACGGCCATCACTCAGCATAACGCTGTTATTCCATAGCAGAGTTAGGCCCTAGTTTTCAGCGACTGTTAGCGACGTTGTCATAATGATATCAACTCGGGTTGTACGTAAATAAAATAAAATAAATAAATACCTCATTTTTGCCCGCTAAAAGGATGATTTCCGGGATGAAAACTGTGTTGTGTCCTACTGTGGGACTCAAACTATCCGCATGCCAAATTTATCTAAATCGGTTAAGCGGTTTAAGAATTAAGAGGCAAAAGACAGACAAACATACTTTTGTATTTACAACTTTAGTATGGAGTAAACTAACCATCTATAAATAATCTTCAAACCCAAAAACCTTACAACTCAATTCATTTAGTAGAATCATCTTTAAAATCACTCACTTAAAAGTTTTAATACTTTGTAACACATTCCTCTAATGATAATGATATTGAATAACAACTTCACTTCGAGTCAACTTAGTACAACTCAATGCATATTCCAGAACTGTTTGAAATTGTTCGCAATGTTTACAAAGTCGTGTCGGTTTCAACCCTTCTTGTACGAAATGCTAAGAAGATATCGAGTTCAAACATCGAGGAGTGTTAAAATATTCATAATGATAGATAATATTTGAGTTTTGAAGTGCCAAAGATTGTGGACATTGCTACACGTCAAAGTAACACTTCTATTAACGGAATTTGTTTCGGATTTTACATCAATCTACTTGCGACCATGGGTGCCGAAAAGGATCCGAACTCGAGATCAAATAATAATATACAACGATAAAATCCGTATAGAATAGTTTTCGTTTGTACAACTCTACTCTTACACGAATTCTAGACATTAGTCATAAATTGATTCAGCATTATAACATACATTGAATTACGAGAAAGTTTTAAACTTAGAAAATTGGACACGACTGTATATGTATAGTTTATACTTACTTATTTATATGTTTCAAAATATGTCTCGTGAAAACCTCGTGAGATTACAATAGCTGGTCAAGTTATAACTGCCGAGTTCAAATCCGCGGTTCGCACCTCAGTCCTTTTGAAATCATATACGAACCTCTTTGCAAAAGTATAAGTGAATAACTCAAACGGCGAAGTAAAACATCCCGAGGAAACTACATATTGTATCCACCGGTCAACCCGCCCTAGGGTATTAATACTCTTAACATGGAATGAGATTGCAGGGTATTTAATTAATACTCCTAACATGGAATGAGATTGCCCAGTAATGAGACTAATTACTTAGTATTCAGACGTTAAAACAGCTTAGTAGATACATTTTACAACTTTGCAGTACTAATACTAGTTAATCATTACTATGTCAGCTCACAGTGCCCAGCTTAGTACCAAGTTTGATCGTAAAACAACTAGCAGACTGAACCACTATGTCACGATCAAATATTAAGGCAAAGAGACAGGTGCACCTCTGTTGCCGACGTATGGTGAGTGCCACATGATAAGTACAGGGCAGAAAATATACACACGATATTATATTAACGATGTAGTAAATTTGGGGTTAGAAACTCTCGCTTGAAAATTGTTATATGTATATTCCAGTAGGCACGTTATTATTGTACAATAGTAACGTTTTCTTACACAATATCCTAATTTCCAAACCTGTATTTCAAAAATGAAGCAGGTATTCTAGAATATTCCCAAATACACTACCTAAAACAATAGTTGCCGTTACCTTTCGCGAGACATGCGTGCGGTCGACTTCAACGAGTGATTTCCTACATAAAACTTCTGTAGATATTTTCTTATGTGTCTTCAGTTGTTTGAACATACGTTGCAGACAGCACGTCAAATATGAGTGTAATATAAATACAACAGTTTAACATAAATTTTGCTTGCATCAACTTAGAGTTGGATTATTTTAGGTTGAATTTGATTAAAATAGATAACATAATCGAACAAATTATACATGATAGTATTGCTCTGGGGTCTGTAATTTAAATAAAACATATATTGTCAAAGTCAAATATAATTTATATAGAGTAGACGAAATTTAATTAGCTCTTTATGAAAGTCGACAATTAATACAGCCCCTAAAATCGCCCATCTTTCGCATCTTAGGTGGAGCTGCTTTTTGTTCTGTAGCAAAAAAAACTCTTGTGTACGCGTTCAGAATCTGTAAGATCCTTCTAATATTATGAACGCGAAAGTTTATAAGTATGGATGTATGTATGGATGTTTATTACTCTTTCACACAAAAACCGCTTAACAGATTTGAATGAAATTTAGATACATATTGTTTATTACCTGGATTAACATATAGACTATTTTTTATCTATATACCATGCGAGCAAAGCCGCGGGAGGTAGCTAGTAAAATATGTAACTCTCTCGGAATGTACAAGAAATAGTGTCACCACGTCAAAGCTCGTTAAGTCGGCACTCCCTAATGTGTTTAGATGTGTTCGCCCATTTCCGGGCATAAGCCTTGTTGCCCGAAGCGTATTAGGCAAACAGTTTAGGGATCAGTCGGTGATTATGTTTGATAACGTGAGTACACAGTATTCACTCTAGTTTCAGTGTATTTTCTATGTACCTATTGACTGTTAAGGTGATGTTGCGACATGGTACTTCATGTTGTGTTCCTAACCGACTTCAAAAAGGAGGCGGTTATATGTTCCCCAGTTTTTTTTTTGTTTTTCCATTCGTAGATCAAAAACACGTTTGGGGTGCAAACAACTATTCTTTAATTAACATAAATATCCAGGATATTACTCAAGTGTATTTAACCATAATACAATGATTTATTAATTTGTGCGATTAATATTGTAGGCAATCGTCGTTTTTTTTTATTCACAATAAAATATAACGGATTTTAGCAAAGAGAAGCCATGTTTTCCTTCACCGTTTGAGCACATATCATCAATGCGCACGTAATTTCGAAAAATCTGTGTTGCGTGCCTTGCCTATGAACTCAAGACTTTTAAAGTCTTTCTTTACTTCACCTAATTATCTATCCTACTAATATTATAACCGTGAAAGTTTGAAGTATGATGGATGGATGTTTGTTACTCTTTCACGCAAAAATCGCTTAACTGATTTAAATGAAATTTAGCATACATATAGTTTATTACCTGGATTTACACATAGGCTACTTTTTATCTCTATACCATGCGGGGAAAACCGCGGGAGGCAGCTAGTATAGATTATTACTACCTTCTTACCTATCTACTGCGCAAAAATAGATTAACTTTTTTTTGCAACTATCCTGGAAAAACTTTCACAACAGCAGGGAAAAGTCTGTCTCCTTTCATTGTCGCCTGCGAGACCGGTAATGAGAGTCTAGCGTTAACGAGTCTCCTTGTAAAGCAGTCCGAAGCATTAAGTGAAACTATTCGGTATGTCATCTGAGAGTAAAGCCTTATTTTATGCAGTCGTTTACAGGAGCTCGTTATTTCACCGACGCGCCTTTTGTGAGCCTACGTCGGCAGGTTTTATTGCATTGTGTTAAAGTTTAGTTTAGTCAGGATTTACGGTGTAAAATAATAACAATCTTACTGAAATAAAGCTACTTTTTACAGATGGTATTCTGTTTCGGATCCTGTTCTATCCTTTATGGGGTCGTTGGGATTAAATAATATGCATAATTGCATATACCGCGATAAATCCGTAAAAAGTATTGTTATTTTAATATGTAGTTCAAACAAAAATAATTTAATAAATAATGTTCGTGTCGTCAATTCCCATCTTCTTTAAGAAAAAAAAAACTATCATTTCCTTTGAAATAAAATGTTGCTCAAAATGCGTTGTAAAACGTATTATACCTTTAATATCATATGTTTACATAGTAAATGTTTGTTTTTCAATGCATGACACATCACAAAACAAAATAGAAGTTAGAACATTCATGTTAACATACAGTGAAAATGATACCCTTAAATGTTTGTATTGGCCCAACACGCAAACCCGAGCAATTTGCTCTGGCATCCACATTCATTTCGTATGTTGAAGTGATTTATTTGAATGAGAACTAATTAAATAATTAAGACGGTACGTATGTCTAACTTTACTTTGGCGTCTCAAGATATGCGAACTTTAGTAATTAGAGTTCGATCTAAACAAGGTTTTCTGCCGAAACCGAACTTTCGTCGTCGGCTTTTATTTCGGCCGAAATATAAATAACAAATTTTTGGACATATTAAAATTAATATTGTATAGGTACTAAAATAGATTTACTTTTGCATATACGAGTATAAAGTTTTAAATTAAAGAAAACAACAAAATAATTACGTAAACATAGTCCGGCCGACCGGCGAACACAACTGTCAAATACACGAATCCCTGACTCGCTCACCCGAAAATTCGCGAAGTTTCAGCCCGATTTAAGCCGAAGCTTAAAAGTAATTAAAGGCGAAAGGAAGTTTAAAAGGCTGTTACCAGACATTATTTACATATCACTCACATATTTGATACTATTATGTCTCTATTAAATGAGACCATATGATTTAATTTAATTTATTTGTGCTATATTAGTACGATTTGCCAGTAGTTTCCGTTCTAGGCATTTGTATACGTATGTGACCGTATGGGTTTTTAAACGCATTAACGAAATAGGAGATAATTCGGTTCCATTGTTCCTTTAAACTCTTATCCGAGTTGGTAAATTACATTTCTATAGCGTAATTAATACAAAAATGACCTTGACCTAATATTGGCTTATCATACTCATCGGTACTACGAAAAGTTTCCTTTCACTGAAACAGCAAGGTTTTCTTAGAATGTTTAATCAATACAACTAATATAGGTACAGAAGTAGCTTTAATGGCTTTCCCTGAAAGTCTTCAGTGTCATTATTGTGATAATAGAGACGTCAAACTCAAGGTCAAAGGTCTTAATGTATTAATAACAATAAACACATAACCATAGACAAGCAAGCACAGCTTACCCTTGCCGATCGGTTGAATACTTAGCGTGATTTCTTCATACCCATAAACACCTTCACATAAAAAGGGTCCCGGGAACGAATCACGACAAGGGCAAATATTTTGTATAATAAGCATGGACCCGATTCTATATGAATATATTTACAAAATACATATAATTATATTATCTAAGTGTTGTATCACCCATCTAGTATATGTGTGTAACACAAGCGTCGTTGCTTAGCTCGGAATTAGATGGCGCTGTATTTATAATCATGATCATATACCGGCGCGCGCGTACGTCAACATCGTCTGTTAACCAATATAATTTTGTTAATGTCCTAATTGAAACCATGTTTCTTGTCATGTATCCACATTTTTGGGGCTCTGCGGGTATTTCAAGTTTCTTATTAACCATCGCAAGACTAAATAAAAAAAATCAATCCTCAAATACCAAGCACGGACACAATTCCCATGCCTTCAATGTACCAGGATCTCATAACACTCTAGCACGTCGCACATGTGGTTTCGCCAGCCGCGTGAACGACGTTATGCACTACACTCCGAGCCATATAAATACTGCCCAACTGACGGCCGGATTACTTAGGGCTTACCGGCTTATCGGTAAATCTACGTAGGGATTACGTACCCTTATATCAGTGATATGATTTTCACCTATTAAATGTTGTTCATGGCGTTTTCCGATAAACATCTAAAAAGACTGAATGTTTTACCCAATGGTAAAAACGGCTTGTTTTGTTCTATGTTGTGGTTTAGCGCAAGTTTTACTGAACATTAAAAATCTAGTTTCCAGTTCTACTAGATGGTGCTAGTAGTGAATAATTTAATATATAAAATTCTCGTGTCACAGTTTTCGTTGCCATACTCCTCCGAAACGGCTTGACCGATTTTGATGATTTTTTTTGTGTTTATCCGGTATCTATGAGAATCGGCCAACATCTATTTTTCATCCCCCTAAATGTTAGGGATAGTCCACCCCTAATTTTTTTTTTTTAGACAAAATATCTTTTTGTATTTTTTTTTAGATTTGGCATTAAAAAATACATACAACCCTAAATTTTTACCCTTTTATCACCAACCCCTATAATGTGGCAAAACGACGTTTGCTGGGTCAGCTAGTATACATGTATAATTTAATTTTAAGTAATTGCTGTGCCCTAACGGGGTTCATGTTTGGTACCACATGATATTATTTATGGTAAATGCATAATATCATATGGTTATCTTCTTTTTAACAACATAAGGGCAAAATAAATAAATATGGATATGAACTTGATAATCTATGCTTCGTTTAAGGTATCGTACCTACTATTCTACTTAAGAACAAATTTCAAAATAACTTCTCAAAGAATAAAATACCTACGCTAAAAGATTTACAAGTACCTACCAACTACACGAGCAGCAAAAATAAACTTTAAGACTAAAGCCATTAAGTTGCGCTGTATGCCCATATATTCCACATGTTTCAGTCGTTACCAGAAAGTTTAACTTAAAAAAAGACGAATCGCACTACCTTTCGTTCAAAGCTGTCCGAACAAATAGAACAAACGGAAAAACACATTAACCGACCAAGTTTGTAATTACGGACAGTGCTTAAGCAAATTAATCGCACCATCGGGCCTGTGATACGGTAATTTACTAAATACTTAATTAGTGTGCACGACAGCACGAAGGAGGCGTGACGTAAATTAAATGCAATTCGGACATTCACGGATTTACGCGTAAATTTACGCGCAAAATAACGGACCAATTTTGGCCGATGTGAGTAAATTAATAGAGTTAAGCTGGTATATTAATAAAAATTAAATTGTCTCCGCAGCATATATGTGTTTTTTGATAATATTGTATGGGGTATTTCGTTGAAAATATTGCTGGGTACGATGGTAAAATATTAACTCAGTCATATGTTTAAAAGTAATGCTCGTAACATAAATATTGTAAGTAATCATTATTGTATATAATAATAAGAATTTTAGGTAATAAATAAATTAAGGAAAAAAGTAGATGCACTAATGTGCGATTACTCCGCTGACAAAATGAAAGCTCTAAAATTAAAAAAGAAAAATATAAGTTACAATATCACCGTCAAGAACAACAAAGTTTATTATTTACAACAATTATGCACCATTTGCATAATGAGTTTTTTAATGATCTATAAATATTTTGGACATTTAAAAAAATACTGGTGATTTAATGTATTTACTTATATTTTTTTCAGTCTATTTTATGAATTACCGTATAAGTGGGTAAGGTAAAACATATATTATAATAATAAAAATGTGTATTCTTTAGTTCACAAAACGTAACAAGGGTACAATATCTGTTTTCCCAACCCCAAAACATTATGGGGTGCTGATTAACGGAGACCAACAAACAGTTAAAATAATGGCGTTGATAACCACGTTGAAAATTCACATTTAAAAGGCGTAAAGTCAAATATATTTTCGAGGGAATTTGCAATTTAAACAAAGCTAGTATGGGTACGAGCTATAAAAGAGTTTACCGTAGTCTGTGGTCATATATTTTTGTTAAACAATAATAATTGCGTTACTTACTTCAATAATAAACTACTCAGTACTACAAAGTATAATTCATAATATTCTAGATTACACCGATACATATACCTACATATATTGGTTATGGTACGGTCCGTAGAATGTTGTAATAGACAAACAACAAAACGAAACCGACTTTTGCATCTATATAACTTGATTTTTATTAATATTATTTGGGACGATAGGAATGGTATGACTGACTTGTGCATTATTTTATAAACAGGCTGACATACAGTCACCTCTTTTTTTAGGATAACAAACATGAAGAATCTTTAGTATACCAAAATTTTTATTTTATGAAATTTTGATTTGTTTTTTGACTGACCAGGAAACCCTATTCAAAGGTCCACACACACACTCACATTTCATGATAGCCGTTATTTCCAAATAATACAATTATTATGAATTAAGCACATGCACAAACTACAAGGTCAAGGTGTTCACACGTCCATTGTCCCCGACGAGAAAGAAGACCACGGTAGCATGCGCTGGTTTTAGACAGAACGAGCCCTTTGTAGGAAGATTGTCCGCGCCTAATAAGTTTTTTTTATACAGAATTGCCTAATTACGCGAAAGCACTTCCCACTCCATATTGTAATAAATTGTTAGAGCCGAAATAAGATTGATTAATTAACGAAGCGGGTGATTAACGATGTAAATGATTGTCGAAATGTATCCTCTTCATTAATCAAGTTGTTTTTCGCCTATAAAGGACAATTAACGTTTGTTGAGAACTTTCCTTCTATTTTTTCCTTATTTTGCTCAAAATGGAAACGATGGGTCAAATGACTGTAATCTGCTACTGTTTTTGCTTGCTAAGAATTGAATTATGTGCTTTCTAACAGAACATTGTCTTGGCAGGGTTCGGTATAAGTGTGCTTATTCTACGGGTACGAGCTTATTTGCTATTAGTTAGGCACAAAATAGAAACAAAACCCACAGTCATAGATGGGTGCTGTAAAAGAAACGAAACGATTCCGAAACGTTTAACGGAGATTAAATAATATCTATAATCCAGGATAAAATCGCTAAAAAATAGTAGTTTTATTTGAATTTTCACGTGAGTGTAAAACGAGTCAATCTGAGGTTGTACAGTATCCTCAATAAGCACTTATAAAAGCTGTAAAATACTATCATATCTAATGGAAATAAAAGTATCTGCTTTGTCCACAATCCTCAAAGAACAATTTTTGTTGACTTTGTAGTATTGTCCCCAATATGTCGTGGGTTGTGCGAAGTTTTGATAAAAAGAACACAGGAATTCCATAGATCGTTCTCACTACTCATGCAAAGCGTATTTAAATCCCCTGATGTCCAATATAATTCTCAATATACGACGAAATCGGAGCTGAGAGACAGCTAATCTAAATGCTATTGAATAATGGCGCATAAGGGCCGTCCGCACGTGCGGATTGGCGCTCTGCCAGTCACCAATTAGATCGTTTGACAAACACAAACGACTGGCCAGAGCAAATATCTATTAAATTAGTATACGTATTATATTTTGGAGGATAAAGTAATTATTGGAATATTTTTATAGTGCCGAGTTGACTTCTACATAAAAATTGGCAGCCTTGTTTCCGCTTATAATTAAAAAAAACAAAACCAAAAAAGAATAGTCGCGTCAGAAAAGCCCCTTTTTTCATAAAATATGTATTTTTTATGTAATTACGTACAAAATGAATTATATGTATGTTAAAATCACTTTCTGTCTTAAAGTTCACGACATTTATTTATAGCAAAGAAAGTACGGAATTATTTATAAAAGACACACATAATATTAGTCAGTATAAACTCCTTCTTTGACAGGAGACATCTCATGTTTATTATAAATAAATAAGTAAGCATTGGCGTAATTAAGTGATTAGATTATTTTTATTTTACACTCAATATTGTTTTCTGTTTCTTATCATTTTGAATTTCTCCATACATATAGGTAATCTCTAACTGTGCCAATACTTTTCCTGTCACTCCTATTTCCACTTGCTTAAAAAAGGTTACAAACTTATAGGCCATATATAGGCTATGGACTAACCTGTGGTGGAGTCTTGACATAATACTCTGTGTCGTTGATGATCAATCGGAAGTCGGTCTCCAATAGCGCCTCGATGGTGTCGCTCGCAGCTATGCGCACGCGCTCGTCCGCCGCCAGCGCCGCCGCACGCTCCACGCCGCGGTCCTCAGCCTTCACCTTTACAAAACAAAAAACAGGCCCATTAGCCCAGCGGTAGTTAACGCTGCCTTCTATGCTATGGGTGTCAGGTTCGAATCCCGGCAGGGACAATTGTTTGTGTGATGAGCATCTATATTATTTACAAAAAAAAGTAAAAATGTATAGTAAAAGTACATATGTACCTATGTATATCAACGATCTTTTAACTTTCGACGACCTATGTGGTCTAGTGGTTCGAGTACCGGACTGCTGATCACGAGGTCGTGGGTTCGATTCCCACGGGACACAAATATTTATGTGATGAATATAAGTGTTTGTGTTCGTCTGGGTGTTTCCTATGTATTATAAGTATGTATTTACAAAAAAAAAAGTATATAAGTATTATATCCATTGTCTAGTACCCATAGTACAAGCTCTGCTTAGTTTGGGACTAGATGGTGCTGTGTAAAATGTCCCTGAATTTTTATTTTATTTATTTATTTCCCTCTGAGTTTAAATTTCAACTACCTTAGTAAGTATATCGTGGTTAAGTCGATAGATAAATTTTATAAGATAATAAAAAACCGCGAAATTACTGAGTTATCTTAGGAAAGTCTAGTTTGCAAACAAAAACACATTCTGTGACGTCACTATGACAAACATAATAAGCTAATCATTCTTTTAAAAATGGAACTTTTATCCGATTGGTGGAAGAGTCTGAAGCGGGCCTATCAGTCTATCGAACGCGGAAAACACGACAAACAACCTCACACTAGTCCGTATAACAAAGATTACCAACTTTACCTAATTAAATCACAATGCATATATCTCGGTGACGTCCAAAAGTTGCATCCATTAATCGCCAAAATGGGTAAAGTTCAGCTAACCAATAAACGTAATTAGCGATAATAACGCCAACCCGACGTCTTTGAACTTTGCTTAATTTATTAACACCGGCTCGGAGCGGATCAACGTCGTATATTTAATTGGCAATCAATCTGGAATCTGGATACTTCGTAAAGATATTAAACATAATTCAAGCAGTGCCATCTTCTACGATATAATTTTTTTTTTTTTTTTTTATTAAGAAAGAAAAATTCAACCTCAGGCGGGACTCGAACCCGCGTCTTCTGGATTGGTACTCCAGACGCTCTGCCAACTGAGCCACCGAGGTATCCGCCTGATGTGTTGAATTTTTCCTTCTTTATGTTACTTATGTCTTACGGTGACATAGCAATATCGATTGGACAATTCTGCCCAACCCAGAATACTCCCTTTACAGCGAGTAGATTCCGGATGATATTGCATTACCTTTTATAACATCTTTTTGTATTTTTATAAAACAAAAAGATGTTATAAAAGGTAATGTTGCAATGTGCAGTTGGCAGAGCGTCTGGAGTACCAATCCAGAAGACGCGGGTTCGAGTCCCGCCTGAGGTTGAATTTTTCTTTCTTAATAAAATTTATTAATCTTAGCTTGAAATAAGCTAAAAAAAAAAATACAAAAAGATGTTATAAAAGGTAATGCAATATCATCCGGAATCTACTCGCTGTAAAGGGAGTATTCTGGGTTGGGCAGAATTGTCCAATCGATATTGCTATGTCACCGTAAGACATAAGTAACATAAAGAAGGAAAAATTCAACACATCAGGCGGATACCTCGGTGGCTCAGTTGGCAGAGCGTCTGGAGTACCAATCCAGAAGACGCGGGTTCGAGTCCCGCCTGAGGTTGAATTTTTCTTTCTTAATAAAATTTATTAATCTTAGCTTGAAATAAGCTAAAAAAAAAATACAAAAAGATGATATAATATTTTTTAATTATTCAAACTTTTTTTAAGCGTTTAGTTTTTTATTTGCTATAACTTAAATAACCGATGTTTTTTTTTGTTTCTTAAAAACGTTGCGTTTACGAACACAAATTTTCACATACACAAACGCCCAGACCCGGAACAACTACCTGTAGTACGTACAAATATTTGCTCCGTGCGGGGATCGAACCCGCAACCCGAGTCGTCATTATTAATATAATAAAAAAAAACATTTCTGCTATAAATAATACTACTATTCTTATGAATATATAATGCCCACCTAATTGATAGATAAATAATTTAAAAAAATAAAAATTATATAATTCTTGATAAGCGACGAAATCAGTCCGACAACAAACTCTAACGGCAGGCGAAATACAACCCTATATACTTTAAGTTAAGACTCACCTGTTCGAGCAGGTCACCAACAGTCTGCGAGACGGGACGGAGTGTGAAGCGGCATCGCTCGCGCCGGGACGGCAGCGGCACGGTGATCACCGGCAGCCCCCGCCGGTACGTCACCGTCACCTCTGCAACAATGGAAAATCACTCTTAGACACTAGACATAGGAACGTCCAAAATTCAACGACAATATGCAAGGTTACTTGTTTTTCTTGGAGAGAAATATCCCAGAAAAACAATAGAATGTTGCAAAATTTAAACCCCAAAAATGTGAAGCTAAGTCAAACTCAAATGTTTTTATTTCAATTAGACCAATATTACAAAAAACACTGAAAATCTGATCCTTGAGAAAGGTATAGGTGCCGTCACGAGTTTAGAGCGCTGGCCTTGAATGCGCAGATGTCAGTTTTTGGGTCTGTTTGGCGGGGTGGGCGGTGTGCGGAGGGTGAAGCGGCCAGTGCCGGAGCCGTATTGGTGTATCGCCCAAAATACATTCACGCACATATTGCTTTCGTATTTTTTCATCGTCTTGACCTTTTAACTTTCAATAAGTAGTTCCAGTCGCATCCATCTATAAACTTCGACTTCCTTAATTAACGACGATTTGATGGAAGTTATAGGATTATTGCCAAACGATTAGAATTTAAGTTTTTTTTAATATAATTGATTATTTGATTATATGTAGATAGATAGATAGATAGAATATACTTTATTGTACACCAATAATTAAAATACACATTACATTAATTTTATTATTGATTATGTAATATTGATTCTATACGTATCTACAAAAAAATATAAATTATTATTTTTATAAAATAAACCGTGGTTATATTTTATTTTTCTCTTTTAAAATACCTATATAAAACTTATTTTTCTTTTCCATTACAAGTGACAACTCAAGTTAATTTAACTTTTGTAAAAACACTTCGTAATATATGTGAGCACGAGTGTACGACATGCGCAAGTCTCCCCACTACTTTCGTCGAGCGCTCTAAACTCGTGACGGCACCTATACTCAACATCAAGTTATTTTGTATTTTTTTTAAAGATTAGGTGATAATTTATTTTACATGGCAATTTTAATTGAAATCTAAAACTGAAATGTACCTCATTTAAACTCTAATATAAGCTCAGTGTGGGTAACTTTTGAAAGATTTATTGACAAACAGCCATCCAGAATCTTTCAGGCATGCAGATTGCATCACAAGGTTTCCCATTTAATGGGGGGCAAGCTTATTGCCATTAACCGAGCACTGATCCAAACTCATTATGTAATTAATATCATTATACTGAGAAATTCATAGAAAACCCGATAACACTTGGCTCGACCTGGGAATCGAACGCAAGACCTCTTACTCAGCAGTCGCACTAGTCTAACAAGGCAGTTCCTTTAATATTACCCTGATATTCTTTTAATATTTATGTACTCATACAAGTGTATCTGTATGAGGAATTAATACAAGTTACTTTGGATTACAGAAGACTATAGTGCAATAACAATAGTTATTTTTCTCCGAGCGAGTAAAGTTACCAGAGCTCGTCGAGGGAGTGTCTACTCTGACAGCATGGAAATTCCGTTTGCTATCAGTTTAGTAACTCCCTTATTTAAAGAAACCTAGACGGTTTCTACAGGGTAGGTAACGCGCGAGCGACACCTTGTGTTGCAAACGTCTATAGGCTACGGTAACCGCTTACACTCAGGTGGGTCGTATGCTTGTTTGTCACCTTTATGACATAAAAAAGTTCCATTCAAAGAGTCCTCAAGCCTAGTTTCCATCTCTTTGCTCAAACTTCAGGAGTTCTCAACGGCATCTTGTAGGTATGGAGAACCCTCAGGGTTATTACTGTCTTTGTCTAGACTCAAACACTAGGCTTAAGTGTCGGTGGAAAGATGGGGAGTTAGCTATTCGCCTGCTTTTGAAGTCAAGATCTTGAAACTGTTTTTTACACGCTGAAATCAGTCTTAGTGTTAGAGAAATAAGATGTCATTTATCTTATCTTGTTTTACTTTTCGCACTTTGTTTGCTAAGAATCAGTCGTTTGGGTAGTTTATTTCTTATCCATAAGAAAGACCTTTATAGTTAAACTTTTCGTAAAAATAAATACCCCGATTGATGGAATAATGTAATGAAAAATTATTATTATAATTTTTCTATGATGTAATGAAAAATTATTTTTTAATAGAAATTAATGATTCTCCGTCCAAAGTTTCCCACCCTTCTTCGCCCCTTTTAGGATGAAAGCTATCCCATACCTATATACAGCCTTTCCCGGGAATTACAACTATCTTCATAGTCGATTTCATTCAAATCGGTTTAGCCATTACATCGTAAAGAGCCAATACTCAGACAGACACACTGTATGGATAAATTTTAAAATATGTTTATCACAACAACCAAATCATTCATGCAAATATGAACCTTATCGTCATGTATATACTATTCAAACGTGTTCATGGTAATATCATAACAATGTTGTATCGGAAGGCGTTTTAAAATAGTAATAAGAAGCCATAGTATATGGTACAATGTGGTCTAAAGTAAATTATTTCATTATACGTAAACGGACACAACCTGATTGTCCGCACGCTCCACTTACCGTTTACACTGACGTGCAAAAGTGCTACTAATGATGTCATTGGGAATTAATCACATCGCTTCTAACAAATCATCGTTATACTTAATTGTATTCAATTCTATAAAGTCGTTGCTTTTTCATAATTAATCTTAATTGTGGTCACATGGTATCACTACGCATGCGTAAATACCGACCGTTTTTTTTACTTTCGCATCAAAAAAATAAATCTAAACATAAGCGACCCCGCAAAGTAATCATGATAAATATAAGCCAGTGTTTGTCCGCAGCTTTAGGGCAGATTTAGTACAGGGACAATAATTAATTATTGTTTAAGCTTACGCCCCGTAGCGGTGACTCCGATCCTTAAGCCACGGAATCAACTGTTGCGTGACTGACAATTTAATATTTATGACAAATTATTATCAACTGACATCACGTGACAGATAAACTGAAGTCATTAATTCAGTTCCATTTTGTTTTTAAAAAAAGTACAAATATCGATATTTTTTGATGTCAGACGTGTTTTGGAGAAGTATGTGGTAAAATAAACTATCACGACAGGAAAAACAACGAAGTAACGCTTAAATATACATAATAATAAAAATTTGTGTAATAATTTTAGCAAACAAATTGCATTCAGATTTATTGAGTACAGATAAAAACAAAACCAATTTGTTTCATTTACATAAGCCGACAAAATTGGGAACAGTAAAACCAATGTAATAACAAAAAAAAACTTTTTATTCCGACGTCCGTCAAAAAGAATGGTGAATTAATTTGAACAGTTCCGCACGCAACAGTACAAAAATACTTTGTTAAACTTTCAAGCAGATTAATCGTTAGAAAGAGACGCACGATAATTGTTTGTGGTACAAGTTATAAGCGAAAGGTGGGAGTACTGATTAGATCGCTTTCAACTTTTTGGTGATTATTCCAACTAACTAACTGAGTTCAACATTATCGTAAGCACACATGACTTTAGAGAAAACATTAAATTTTAAAGTAACTTGTCTAATAATACATAATAATTATTTACTGTTAATACTTTTGTTCAGAAAGTAATTTGTACCTACATAATTATTGTTTATCCTGTATAGGATAATATTTGTACTATACTTATTAAATGTATATAGGAAATTGGCAATTGAGGATGGTTTTTACCGAGAGCGGAACAAACAAACGAACTGGTAGTACTAACGAACTGTAGACTTTGTGACAGCAGAACTCAACTGTTTCTTAGTGAAAGTGCTTCTATGAAATTTACAGTTGCAAATTAAACGGACTCTTTACGGCGTCCGTTCCATTCGCAATAAAAGCCAGGCCTTTTGAACTCCCTGGTACCTTAGCATTTCCATTATGCGTACCACCATAAATAAAGTGCCACAGAGAATGTACATAGTATTACTTAATAGAGACGTTAAATGACTAGAGTCCAATTTTAGGTACCGTTATACTAAAATTAATGATCATTGACTTAAAGACCGGAGGAAAAAAAATGAGAAAACCAGCACGCTAGAGATGTTTACGCCAGTGTGTTGACTATAGGCTATATACTAAATCCTCTAATGCTCAGGTACGTTTACCCCTTAGTGGGACAATCAATACAAAAATATTAATCTCTAGTATAGTTTGATTCCTCGACGAAGGTCTGCTAGAATTCAAAGAGGATCCTTGACCTTCAATACAACCTTCAAACGATACATCATTATTATCACTGTTAAAATTGCATTACAAAACTGAAGTAAACATACATACAACTCCATGAATATTCTCTAACAAGCCATAAAGCAGTGACAAGCCCTTAAATAAGGAAATAAATAATGTATCAGCCACAGGTGGTCGGTATTCATGACCCCTTGCGCCTACTTTGCGGTATATTTATTTAATATCGCGTTCAAAACAACATTAAATCTCCCCCGGGCCATTTTGAAGACGTATTTATATTACCGCAGCTACCACTTCCTGTTAAATAATCTTGCTTTTGGGGTTTGTAATTAAAAAATAACGCGGCTGCAGGGGCTTACTATAGCAAAAAAAAACATTTAATATAAAATAGATACTCTTTTTTACTGTGATCGAGGTCTCGAGGTTCGAAGATCGATCTGAGCAAAGCTAGCTGACAACAAAAATGCAACGTATTTCGTTGTAGTTTTATAAAACAAAAAAAGGAACGATTTTTAGCTTCCTGTTTTTTTTTCTGACCTTGAACTCAATGAGGTTTGTTTAAAAGCTATAGTGCAATAACATGTTTTTAATGCATGTCATACAGTGCATGAATATTCGTTGGACACGGCAACACTATTACACATTGATATAATCATCATAATAAATGGATATTACTAAATGCCGCTGTAATTATTGAACGCCACTTGAACATGCTATAATTTTATTAAAAACTATCAAGTGCATGCGTATGTATGTATTTATAAATTCATCAAGGACACCGTATAAGCAATTGCAAAAAGCTTTAAGGTTTAATTTTGACGAATATGAAGTGATATTTTTTCTGCAAACGATTATTTTATTTCCAATTTACACATTATATATGTGTTAATTTTTCTTTACCTTACTGAAAATGTATTTTTTATACCACAAAGATGACAAAACAGCTTACGGTTCGCCTGATGATGAGCAGTTACTGGACCCTAAGTACGTTTGCAACACCAGAGGTGTGGCTCGCGCATTACCGATCTTAAAGAGTCCTTAACACCTAACCCTTGCAATTGTATTGTTTAAA
This sequence comes from Craniophora ligustri, assembly GCA_905163465.1. Classification (NCBI taxonomy): domain Eukaryota; kingdom Metazoa; phylum Arthropoda; class Insecta; order Lepidoptera; family Noctuidae; genus Craniophora; species Craniophora ligustri. The sequence continues at coordinate 12,617,818 of LR990959.1, read as the reverse complement.
TTAAATATTCGTCTTGTAAATTATGATAGCAATTGAAGTGACTACGCAAAACTGTGGCTCAAATTCATCCTAAGCTTAGATTTTCAATGTTAAAAAAAAATAACCATTCGTGGCAAAAGTCAATATTTGGGTGTCAAATCGCTACTGCGGCCGTCTTTGGCTTGTGGCGCCATATTTAGTATGCGCATACGCAGCATAAAGCGACGCCCGCGCACAGTGGGCAGACGTTGTAATTGCCCTGTCACTTTCCTAATTATCATTGCGCTGTCCAGCGTTTCTCTCCAATGTTTGATTTATAGATATCACTTTTGCATGCGACGTTACACATTACTTTTTTTATAACCTTCGTTTTATTTATCTAAAATGATTTTGTTTTTATTTCTCATATGCACCCATGTCTAGTAATTATTTCGTTGATTTCAACATAATTAAATGCAAATTCACGCGGTATATTAAAGATTCATTTGTGTTTGTTTGTCAGCCTCGTTTATTTTGCATACAGAAATTATCGTGTCATTTCGAATGTTGCAATTACCGTATTTGTTTGCACGTTTAAGTTGATGGCGTAAACAGAGGTCCAATTGCGCTAGTCTATTAACACTTGGAATGTCAATGGAGTCCGAAATACGTTGCCGTCCATCAGGCATATAGGCTTGCCACTTGAAAGTCGTATTCTAAGTGTAATGGGTCTGAAAATACATCGTAGCAGAACTCGTACTAAACTCAGAACCCACAAACGTGGTAGTGAGAAATTTCTTGTATGCTATATTGTTCCTATATGCTTGGACTTTAGTTATGTAGACTACTGTCAGATCATCAGCCTATCCATGTCCATCCATACGACGAATTTTGGTTTTTATGAGATAAATATATGATTTGTTATATTACATATATCAATAAAACTATAATAAATTTTAAACATTGCTCAGCTGAATCACACACCCAAACAAATTACCCTGCGGTAATTTGTTTGGGTAAGCTGTGGTAGCCGAGCGGTGTGACCAGTAGACTGAGATGTCAGAGGTCTCGAGTTCGAACCCAAGGCACGCACCACTGACTTTTCGGAAGTTATGTGCGTATTTATCACATGCTCAAACGGTGAAGGAAAACATCGTGAGGAAACCTGCATGCTTGAGAGAATTCTCGATGGCATGTGAAGTCTGCCAACCCGCAGTAGGCTAGCGTGGTGGACTATAGCCTAATCCCTCTCAATTGAGAGGAGACCCGTGCACAGCAGTGGGACATTAATGGGTTGATGATGATGAACAAATTACCCAGTATCCGTAAGACATGAGATTATGATTCATTTTCTACTTTTACGAGAGTGAAGTCGCGGGCACAGCTAATTAAAATAACCCTCCTTCTGACGCAGTCGGGTAAATAGTACAAAGTGCAGTTCATGGTTAGCGACACCTCTCGTGTTACAAACGTCTATAGGCTACGATAAACGCTTATCATCAGTCGGGCCGTAAGCTCTGTACCATTTTTTTTTATAAGTTACTTGTAGCTTTAACTTCTTATTTCTGAAATAGAAAACAATAATAAATTATGGAGATTTTATAGCGTACGATGATTCAAATAATCTCTTCAATATCGAACTCTATTATTTTAAAAATAACTTCAGTATATTATACAGTACAATAATATTCCCGGACATTATGACACAGCGCCATCTAGTTCCGTGGTAAGCAGCAAGGCTTGTGTTACAGACTCTAGAAGGTTGATATATTACATATATACTTCTTTTTTTTTGGAAATACATACTTATTATACAGGGATACATCCATGACTCGCAAACATATGCTCATGCTCATCACACAAACATTTGACCCTACCGGGATTCGAACCCGGGACCCGTAGCATAGAAGGCAGCGTTAACTACCGCTGAACTAATCAGTTCGTCAAATAGCAACGAAGTCCAAATACAAAAGCTGTTGATGAGTCCCGAATCGTTCCATATTTGATAAGTTCTACACTGATAATGATCACGAACCAATAAAATACTTGTTTTACATTTATTATCTGTAAAGAAATTCTCGATGAAATATTTCCTGGTCTAGGCAAACCCACTTAGTCCAGTAAGCGATACGATTTGCATTTTTATTCATTTACCCTGGAACTCAATATCGGCAGTATGAATGTGTTAATCGTGTGCCACTCGCACTGCACTGTCGCAAACAAATACATAAATGTATACGCTGATTAAATTTCAGACCCTTTTTCAATGCTACAATAAATACATTTAAATAATGTTGCTCTTTCATTGGTATATTTGTGCAATTGTGTTCGATCATTGCCAAATATTCTGCTGATTATTTTCTCCAAGAGCTCGGCATTTGTTGGTAGTGCAATCGCCAGAATTTTCTATCATCTGCCTTATTTTTCACCTCTTGTCTATGTATATAGTACCTACTACGTTAACATTATTGACGATTTGAAGCGATTTGTATTTATTGTTAAGTATAGGTACCTACAGCTATTCGTAATAATATGACGGTATCCGAATTCATAGACCTCATATAGCCTAAAACGAGCCCGAATGCCGACTGGTGGGGGCACCAGTGGGACAGAAAACGAATGCTAATGAATATACCTACGCACAGCATCACGTATATACTATATATATCTGTTCTCTACATCAGCAAGATTCCCCTGTAGCAAGAATAATGATTGCTAACACAGCTTCATTCCTCTTCAGTTTCCCCTTATTACCCTCATTCCAGCATGTGGTGAAACAAATTGACTTCATCTGTCACCATTACTCTTCAATCTCGACCTTGTATCTTAACATATAAGGGAACAAATCAATTGGCAAAAGCGTTCTGTTTTACGAAACTGGTTGTCAACGCAATAACAATAATACATTTTGAGATTTGTTTGTATATCTTTATACTTGTTTAGTTCAAGTTTTTTTGTTATTTTATTTGGTTAGTATCGCTTTATAAAACAATTGCCTATACATGAAACTTTTCATATTCAAACAATAATATTCTGACAGACAAATGAAAAAATCTATTGTAAAAGTTTTAAAATCTAAATAAAAACAATTGTAAAAATATAAAATCAAATCGAAAAATTTAATTTTATTCAATAAAATTGTATAATTATTCTTTTACAAATTCTATTCGCAGAAACCAATTATCTTAACCGCCAATACTGAATATGTATCTTAACTAGAATTATCAGAGCGAGTGAACAATATTCAAACCTAATTAATTCGAGCTCTTTTGAGAAATACCGTTATACGAGTATTCCTATCGAAATTATAATTCAGTAATTAAGTAGGTAAACTGTATATAGCTAAGAATCATTCATTTCATATTGTTTTAATAGACGATGTTATTTGATTTTCATCTCCGTATCATCGATTAGGTAGCTACTAAATATCTAAAACTTAAACATGTTAAGTGTATTTAATAAATATTTTAATGTAGTATTTGTCGAAACAATGGAACTAATCCAGCTAAATACATATTTTTAAATCCCTAAAATTATTGTCAAGAGTATTTTTTTTTTTATGGTGATAAGGCGGCAAACGAGCAGGCGGCTCACCTGATGGTAAGTGATAACCGCCGCCCATGGACATTTGCAACACCAGTGGCTTGCAAATGCGTTGCCAAACCCCTTAGAAACCGTTCAGGTTTCTTAAAATAGGGAGTTACTGAACTGACAGCAAACGGAATTCCCATGCTGTCAGAATAGTCACTCCCCCAATGAGCTCTGGTAACCTTACTCACTTGCAGAAAAACAACTTGTTGATTCACTGCGGTCTTCTGTAAGGCGGAGGTACTTCCCCAGTCGGGCAGCTCAATTTGAGCGAGAAATCTCGCTATGCCCTACCTCCTACAAATTCTCTCTTATTTATTCCAAATAATATTATCTTTAAAGAAATTTTTAAACCTTTGCATTTCGGACTTAAAAAGCTCTGCAACCCCAACCAACATCGCCTCTCCACAGCTACCTCCGTTTCATTTTGTCATAAAGAAACTACTTAATGATACATTTTTAAGATCAGCAGGCACATACGTTCTCACCACCCGCTCGCTAATAAACGCTCAAACCCGACTTAAAAACATTTTTTTTTAAATAAACTTCATTATACGTTACAGTATTATATTGCTATTATTAATCTTGGCGTTTTGGATATATATTACAGCATCCATGGTTACGGGCAGACTGAGGAGCAAGGCCGTGTATTTTTGTTAATTATAATTATTTATAATCCGATTTAAGCTGAACGAGCTCACCGTAACCTTTGGTCTTGGCAATTTTAGGCTTGGATTTAGATTTAATTAATTATCTGATGGATTTAAATACAGTTAGTAAGTACAAGTCTTCCTCTCTATTGAAACTTGAATGATTGATGAATCATCTGGGATCGGAATCGATATTAGGCATTTTGCAAGTGTGATTTATCAAATTCGATGTATTCGTTGTAATGAATAATTGAACTATAGTATTTCTATAAAATTTGAAGACATTTGAAATGGCGATATTTAGCAGGTCGTCTTAACAACTAAAACACGTTAGGATAATACATACCAGTTATATGTTACGAATAAATTTGTAATAAGTACGAATGGGTACCTACTACTTTTATTTTAATATCTAATATACGGGTAAGTAATTCTCGAACACAATAAACTAGATGTGGGTAAGAAACTAAATATAAATTGGTAAGTAGAACCGGTACAATATCAAAGAGGCTTATATTAAGCCTCACGGCGGATAGCAAGCCGCGCCGCCTATATTGCTGCTCCGTACGCGAAATTTAATGTATTTTGTACGTTATTATTTACTTTGTACTTTAATGAGCTTTGTATTTCATAAAAACTCAACGCTTTTATAATATTATAATGCGTATTTTCATTACCAAACACAATTTACGTATTAAAGAAAAATAATGAATAATTTACAATTTTGAAAAAATACACCCCTCAACAAATTCTACGGATGGGAATAAGGAAAATTAATCTCTAAAAATAATTGAAGCATAATGATGGATTTTGAAGAACCTAATAACAACCTGAAAAAACGTATCAAGTTCCTATATACAATATACATACATACATCGATCATTCCACGCCTTTTTCCATACACATATCCTGTGTTCATAGAGATAGGCAATAACGATAGAACGAACCTCGCGCTATTATTGAGAGGTAAGGCATATCGAGATTCCTCACTCAAATTGAGCTGCCCGACTGGAGAAGCAACGTCGCCTTACAGAAGACCGCAGTGAACAACAGTAGCTGTGTTTTTACGAATGAGTAAGGTTACCAGAGTTCGTTGAGGGAGTGACTATTCTGACAGTATGGGAATTCCAATTGCTGTCACTTAAGTAACCTAAACGGTTTTTACAGGGTCGGTAACGTGCAAGCGACACCTCCGGTATTGCAAACATCTATAGGCTATAGTAACCGCGTACCACCAAGCAGGTTGTAAGCTTGTTTGCCACCCTTATCATCATCATCATCATCCACCGCCATTCTGATCCCACTGCTGGGTATAGGCTTCTTTCCATGCATGCCATTTGCTTCGGTCCTGAGCCAATCCCATCCAGATTCGACCCACAAATATCGATGCGATATCGTCGACCCATCTCGCCACTGGACGTCCAACACTACGTTTATGGCCTCTTGGCCACCACTCAGTGAGCGTTTTGCTCCACCTATCGTCTCTTCTCCTCGCCATGTGTCCCACCCAGCTCCATTTGAGCTCCATAATAAACTTACTGCCACCCTTATGTTATAAAAATTTAATAAAACCTCTTAAAACCACAAATTTTGCTCAGTTCATATTCATAGAAACTAATCAAATACTCCAGTGGAAGGATTTACATTAAACGGTTCAACTAAGCTTAACTTATAAATTGCTCGTTAAGTCGGAACTAAATTAATCATTTCAAGTAGAAGGAATTAAAATGTTTTATTCCAATGGTCGTCGAAGTAACTTGGAAAAATATTTCTTTAAATGAAAATTATACCTGGTAGGTTGGTTGGTTATAAGAAAATATATAAGGGTTGTTGTACTTAAAAAGCCCTTTAATTAATGATACTCATTAATAGCTGAAAAAATAATGGCACAATACAAAAGCTGCTTTGCCACGCTGCCAAGCTATTTACGTTTAATTAATATCGCTAATGGCACTCAATAAATTATTAGCCATTGTGAAATCAGCAATAAAAGGCAACAAAAGCTTTAATCTTTGTGTGAGGACTACTGCTGCTTAACAATACTGCTCATATCCATAATTCATGAGCGTTATAATATGTCGATAAAGGATACGGCAAACGAGTGTGTTATTTTGAGAGCTTGGAAGTAGCATGAGAATTAACCTACTTATAATGGCCAAATACTTAAATAATATGTAGTGATACTAAAATTTGAGTAGCGTTAGAGTATTTAACCGACATTAAGTTATTTTGAAAATATTATATTTTTCCTGTTGAGCCAAGCTCAAGAAGACTGCAGAAATAAGATTATTTTATTGTGCTCAAAGAAAATGTATATTACTACTTCTGAGGATGATGTTAATTTCTATTTTTCGATGTAAAGAGCCACAGAAGGAGCTGTAAGAAAGAGCCATATCAACTTTATGGCCCCAGCAGTGTTACGTGTAAAATGTATCATTGAATCTGAGGGACTCGAACCTACCTGCCAAATACTCGACCAAAATATCAATAAGTTTCATAGCGAGATAATCATTTCATGAATAGTGACAGCCAGTATTATCTAGACTAGCAATAACAAATCCAGGCAATCTCAACGTTCCCGCCAGGGTTGTGGCGCATGCTTTTGCGAATCCCAAGGCCCCAGCAATATGGTTGGTGGCGTTGACGGGTCCGGTTTTTTAGTCCGACACACCCCGTCGCCTCCCCAGGCGATGGGACGGTTCGTAAAGGAATTTTCGGCATTTAAAAACTAGCAATCTTCAACTCCAATCTTCAATGTTGCACGTAGGACAATGCGAAGAAAATATTTTCCTAGGATTTTCTTTACGACTTTTTACATCTAATCTAAATTCGAGTTTTCTGTCTCTTTGTAAAAGTTAACAATTTTTTTTTTAAAGTTAATTTTGCAAAGTAAGCTGACATTGTAGGTTTTGTTTTGTAGAAATGACAAGGGTTGGTAGTCTTATTGTAGTAAAGAGGCAGTCCCTTCTTGTTTTCTTTATTTAATCTTGATTTTAGTTGTAAATTTAATGTTAAATGATGTGTCTTGAAATTATTATCATTTCAAGATAGAACATTGAAAGTTCTTTAAGTCACGTCCACTTTTGATATTCACTGTTTTTGTGCATAGTACAGGTTTAGTATTCGTTATATTTTAACGTCAGGCTATTGAATTCGTTTGAAGCCAATTACCGACTGAACAAAAATAACCTTTATTGTTATCATAAAGTATATGACATTCTTAGTACCATTTCGGAGTATACTAAACTAAGTACAATTTCTCATGCCACTGATAAAGTAAGAAAATTTTTAACCGAGTCAAAACGGTCGTATATCGCGCACTACAGTCTTAAGTATCAAAAGTTGTTTGATCTACAGTAGCTTTGTGTATTACCCGGAACATGCGGATGTACACGGATAAGTAATCCGGATCACGGCTCTATGACAGCGCGCCTTTGTCATTGTCTCAATGTTTATGACGTCAATAGACACCCGGTTTAAAGACATCTTAGAGAAACAGAATGACGTATTAAGTTTTAGCTACTGTAGTAGTTGTGACCTACTTATAATCATTCTGTTAGCTAATTCATTTTGATAATACGCGTGAGGTATTGGAATTTGAACCTTATTATACTTGTTATATTTACGTGATATACACATTCTACACTATTAACTATACTATAGTACGCTCTGGAAGTTTTAGTTACCTGCAGCAGTTAAATTAAAAATATCGAGTTTAATGTTTTAAACTCGATATTTTTAATTTACGCAAACAATTCGAAAAGCATTTCAATTATCCATCCCCTGATAATTCTTCTTTAATCATAAAATATTTTAGACGGCACTAATGTTGGAACACAAACAACAGCCCCGTTATACCGACAACCCTATTAAAAATGTTCCCACATTCAGGTGGCCGTACAACTTCATTCCCGGACACGGTCCCGGGAATTCACTTATCCGCGGGACTGAAATTAAAAATGACCGGCATTCCTCCACGTGAGGGCACCCAACCCGGAATGAGGTCCATCCAGTTCACTGGGTCATATTAAAAAAAAAGTCCCGAGTTTAAAATTGGAACAAGTATTTTTGTTTTTTTTATTGTGTGTTGTTAGGCATAGGATGATTCGTGCCTAGTCGACAAACTCATAATTTTCAATTTGTATGGTGATTCGCGTGTTTTTTTACAATGGCAATGTGTATTATTAAGAAGATAATGAATAATAAATGATGCGAAATAATTGCCTCCCGATAAAATTGTCCTCTAAGGTATATTATGTATGTACGAGAAATTAATGAACAAAATAAAAAAGATTAATAGATCTTTAGAAGACACATTTAGGAATCAATTTCTAGAGCACTGTTTGTCTGATGAGTATAGTAGAAGTAGTATGGTTAAATATATAGGAATATATATGAAGTATGGTCACTTAACCGGAGTCATGTATATATCTATGTAGTATGCCAATTAACTAGTATACGTAATACAAGCCTCGTTGCCTAGTTCGGAACTAGATGGCGCTATGTCAAAGTGTCCAAATAGATTTACTTCATTTATTAATTTGTGTCTAACATTCGCGTACCTACGTATAAAAATCCTGAAAGGCCAAGTTAAAAAAAAAAATTTACGAACTTTAATTACAAGTAGCTAAGGTGGACGAATATAGGCTGATGATGATAAACATGTTTATCACTAAAAAAACAATAGATAAAGGAATACCATTTTGAATTAAATTCACTGAGTATTACAGGATAAACAGGAAGATATAATTTTTGGGCCATCCCGGTACCCGGAACGACGCTTTTTTATTAACGACGCTTAAGTGTCCTTTTATATTTTTTGCATTGTTGAACAAACCTCTAAATCTTCTGTGTTTATGAAATAAGGCTTTTAATATAAAGACAGCGAACCAGTAAGTGCGTGAAATAATAGGAAAGTTTGGGAACTGACAAAAGATATATGCGTATAATAAACAGTACCTAACTATTTATTATTCTGTATAAAATGCACACTATACCTGCTAGCATGGAACTTGTCTAATCTTCAAACAAAACTCAGTAGATTAAATAAATAAAATACCAAAAACAGACTACCTAGTGTGATTCTCTTGTCAAGAATCGAAATTTAAACACGTCCGTTGCGTTAACAGCGTTCGACGCTCTGATTGGTCGAGAGCTCGGAGTGGGCCAATCAATGAACGGCAAAAATAACGTTTTCGGCGCAACTTACGACGACAACGTTAGGATAGGGCTTAAGACCCGAAACGCGCGAGTAAGACTCCTGGTATTGCAAATGCCCATACGCTACTGTATCGTACCGTATCTGTACCTTACCATCAGGCGGACCGCAAGATTAAATAATAAATAAACAAATATTTCTGTACATTATGACGCAGAGCCATCTAGTTCCGAGCTAAACAACGAGATTTGTGTTACGGATACTAGTTGGTTGATATACTACATAAATAATTTTACCGTAAAATTGATTGTTTTGTTTATAGTATGAAAAAATATAATTTAATTTGAAAGTCAAAAAGTAGACATTAGCAGTGACTGGCGTGGGGCGGTATCATTCGCTGTAAACATTGCCATTATTATATTTTACAAGCCACATTACATTCGCATTTTCCAGCTTTCGTGTAAATGAGGAGGAGTGGATAATGTGATACATTCGCGTAGACTTACTGTTTAATTATATTTTTTGGGTATGTTTACCAAAAACCAGGGTAAAAATATACATATGTCATTAGTTTACTACGGACTATTCCGAGCCTTTTTACATTCTAGCACTTTTTACATTGGCATTGTTGATGAGAAATCGTTGATATACCTTAAAATTTCCTTTAATTATAGATATAAATCTACTTTTTTATCGCGGTGTATTGATGTTATGCTAAACCCGACGTTCCGGATCCTTTACAGCACTCTTGCACACGGGCAGACTAAAGCTAAGAAATTCAATATGTTGACAACATATACTTAATAGTTACTTAAGTTTTTCCAAATAACGTCTTGACATTATCATTAATAATAATCAAATTATTAATGGGCTATTCAATTTTATGATGTGAATTTTCCCACATGTCTGTTAATGTGTGTTAACAGCAGTTTTCCAATCGCGGCATGTGAGCATATGCATTTAATCATATATCAATCATGATTGAGTTAACGAGTGATTAAGTCAGTTTCCATTGTGGAGCGATATCATATTTTAGATCACTCGCGAAAGTCTTCAATGATGTAAAAATATCAATATCTCCCCTAAATCATGCGTAGGTAATTATATGCTAAGATTATTTATTGTGATATAATGCATGTCTATGCATATAAGAAACGAAAAAGATGCCACGATGGCTTACTAAAGAAAATATAATAACGAAATTGGAAAATAGTTCTAAAAATGAATACTACTATGTCCGTAAAAATATTAAAATTTTTCTTATGAAAACAGACTCTTAATGTAAAAAAACATTTACAGCCTTTAAAAAGTAATTTAATTGATTTTTTTTGACACAGTTTTTATACTTATTGGGCTCTATCTGACTTATCTCTTATCTCTGACTTTCTCATACTCTACTCAAATTTTAAATAGCCCTTAAGTGTAATGTTGCTTTTGCAGTCCTGCACAGTGTTACATACAGGTGTTTATTTGTCCTCTACGAAGAAGTTCATTAAAAAAGGTTTCATTTAATTTATTACATGCCAAAATCGACCAGTTTAATCTTTGAGAATGCAGTTAATGGTGGACCACGTGATCTTCTGAAGTAGCACGGTATATTATTATTAGCATTTGAGAGATGTGTAGTATCGAGTAGACTAAGGAGGCGCATACATACTACAATAGTTATTGAAACACTGACGTTCTAAGAACTAACACAATATCTACTCGGCATATTAACCTTAATTGGTTCAAATTTGTTTAAAAAGCTGTGACGACCTAATGCAAGTGGACTGTGAAATAAAAGATCTCGAGTTTAAACTTGAAGCAGGCACCACTGACGTTTTGTTATTACATGTTCAAACGGTGAAAGAAAACATGGTGAGGAAACTAACTAGTCTGAGAGATAGTCACGATAGCGAGTGAAGTCTACCAACCTGCCAACCTGTACTTGTGGACTGTAGCCTAATCCCTCTCAAATGAGAGGATACCCGTGCCCACCAGTTGGACCGTAAATGGGTTGATGATGATGGAACTGTAACTTTTATTACTCTTTCCGGAACTTAAACGCACGAACGCGCGTAAGTGTCCATTCATTAAGAAAACAATCGCTTGAACGCGCAGATATAGTCATGAGGTTAAGCAGTCACCGTGGCAAATAGACGGCCATGTGGACAGTAGGCGTGTTTGGTTCCTTCCGTCGGCGTTTTCTATCGGGAAAGCAAGTGCTCGTGTAATTAGAAGAAACGAGAGCAAAGCGATTTCCGAGGCGGATCGCGCAACAATTAGTAGCCCGTGCGAGATGTAGGCCGCGCCATAAGCGGACAGCGAGTGGTCTACGATCACTAGGTACTGTAGGCTGGACAGCAGCTCATATCTACATAATACTATTTCATATATAAGAAATATATATCACGTACAATATGTATGTTGCTGATTATTGTAGATCATTAATTTCCTCTTACTGGTTATAAACATCTCAATTGTGTGATAGAATGGAGACCACAAACCATACCTGTTTCAAGCAGTTGGCTGTTGTAAACTTACTCACTCTGTTGACAGCAAAGTCTACATTAAGTCTGAATATTATTATTTTAACACATATAATATAGAAGCGATAGCCTATAATCTGTGTATTCAGCCGCCATCAGCTTCTAACACAATCTAATTAACAATAACGTGGACCGGGGCGCGAGGTGCGCACGCGACGGTACGCTTCACATTCGCGCCGCGAGCCGCCCGGGCACTACGCTGTGGGCTATCGTCAACACCGCGACACCCAACCCTCCTACCTTGAACCTCAGCAGCCCAAAACGTTGCCACGCGCGCTATTTAACATACACTAGTCATAAAAGTCGAAATAGTCTTGATAGTTGTAAAAGTCGGGAAAGTCGGAAAAGTCGCAAAAGTCGGGAAAGTCATCGTCACTGTTTCAGTGCGGGGTGTCGTCGGTGGCGTGTGTCACCAGTGACGGTGTGTGTTGTGGAATGGGGTAGAAATGGGGGCGGGACACAGCGCTGAGGGCGATGGCGGCGCGTACGCAAGCGACCCGCCCGCCCACGATCGGCGAAAGACGCATAGTAGGAGGCGGAGGTGAGTTTATCCCTAGATTTTCAACTTTTCATACTTAGTAATAGTAACCCTGTAATCAAACGAAAAGGAAATTTGTTAACGATAATTAATTCATTCATAGTTCAAGATCATCTTTTTCGTAAATTCAAAATTAAACAATGTAATAATTAGTATAATTAATTATAACCATTAAGTTCTAACTGAAGACGAATGATAATTACGAGGTGTAAAAGTTTACGAAATTAGGGCAAATAAAAGATTACTCATGCTACCGTTATATGAGGCACGTTTAACACCTCGTCAGTAAACAGTTAAAACTGAAAATGTTGTAGATATATAGATACATACGTTTTTTTATACTAGTAGAGTTACTTACCTATTTTTAGAATAGTTCCGAGTTTTATTTAAAATAACGGACGAGGCAAATCAAAGTTGTTAATACTGTTGTTTGTTGTTGACTGACTCCGATCCGATGTTCAATATATCATAATAAAATATGTTGATTGAATATTTTCCATTAATGATGTTGACATAACGTAATCACAGTACCTATGTATATAATTATAAGTATACCTATATATGTTTATATTTCTATAATGAATCAATAAAGTATGTCAGAAAAAGGTTTACCCACTTACTTACAGCCCACTCAGCCCTAAACAAAGTTTATTTGTACGGAGTTGGGTCGAAATATCCAAAATTCATTGATGAGTATAGCAACAGAACCTTTTGCAATCTTAAATGTCACCACATCAAATCACTTTTCACCCTTATCACTATACAAATACGGTCCAAATTTGGTTTACCGCAAAGTCTGCTGGTTGTGACATGAGCGTGAAAAAATTTGACGCGTTTACGCTATTAAAGCTTAATATGTTGCCTTGGAATAATAAATTTATAAGATAGATCGGATAAGATTATAAGAATATTGAGCTAAATTAAAATACACACCTTAATTCGTACACATAAAGTCCAAAATGATTACAAAAAAATCTACTTAAAATACTGTTACATTGCTCCGAACTAATAAGGGGGTGTGCAAAGAGGTTTCAATCATGCTTTCGTAAATTATATGGAATGTGAAACGTTACTACTGCTATCAAACATTTATCTATCAATAGTAAACAAAACCAAAAACAATGTATAAACAAAAGACTGTTTAGAAAACAGATATTTTTGCCACGTAGGTGTTTTACAATATATGCTACTGTAGTGAACTGGAAGATACTTCTTCCAGTTAACTATAGTTGTAGATCACTTAGAATTGAGTAGAATTTAATCGTTTGAATATTTGGTCTTAAACGGTATAACAAAGATTTCAACGATTTTATCATCTATTATGTTGCTAATATAATTCAATTTTCATCGTCACCGACCAATGACAGTTGATAAACCAACAGTCACTCATCTATGTATCCAATTTGCAAAAACAACAAATGGTATTTCAATTTGGTAAACTATGGTTTGGTTACCGTCATATGATCTTCAAGCGACGTACATGGAAAAGAGACAAAACATAAATTAAAGATTACTAAGATATTTTATTAGTGTATTCCCGTTCGTCCCCTAGACTTCGTCCCCCGAGGGGGACGAACGGGAATTTACAAAAATAATATTTAATTTGTTCCCGATCGTCCCAATCCTAATTCAAGAGAGGACGAATGGGAATATGTTCTTCGATTAGTGCCATTCGTCCCACTAAAAAGATTTGTGCAGAAGCCTACAGCTTATCAAATAAATGACTGTACTACGTATTTAATACTTTAACTGTAAATCTCCCCTTTTTTCAATCAAAATATTCGAAATTACAACCAAAAATACTGAATTGCACACTAAATTTGAACCGAATCGGTCCAATTCATAATTATTGGTTTAGGTTAGGTTAGAACTGTGACCACAACGCACGAGCCGAGCGAGCGAAGCGAGCGTGCCGCGGCAGCGGCCGGCGAAGTGCCAGAACCGAATCAGTCCTATTCATAATTATTTGTTTAGGTTAGAACTGTGAAAAAGAATTAATAAATTATTCCCATTCGTCCCCCCAAAAAATTTTGAGGGACCATCGGGAAAATAAATAACGAATTCCCGTTCGTCCCCCTCGGGGGACGAAGTCTAGGGGACGAACGGGAATACACGATTTTATTTAGTGCATTTATTGTTTCATCCTATACTTTCTTCAAAAGGCCATCTCAGACTTTAACCTACATCGTCAGGCTCACATATTGTAACCAAAATGTTTGGACTTTAAAAGAGACCATGATTCTCGGAGTGTGTTTCGGCATTTCTTCTCAGAGTTAGGAAATGCCGATGCCATCGAGATACTAAAAAAATCCTATATGACTTGTAAAAGTGTCTATTTAAAAGATCTATTTACATAAATAAACAATCATTTTTCAAGTATTTATTTTTATTAATGTGACTGTTTTCTCTCTCGCTCATCGTCCCACTGAACTCCATTTTTATCATGTATACACAGTATATAGCTACATCAATCATAATAATTCGAAGAACCTCAAATGTGACAATCTTCATAACATTATGTAAGTGAAGTAATAAATCGCCAATGTGGACGATTGCGTTAGGTCAAGGCTCGAGTCTGACACTAAGTCTAGACTATTTATTAACGTTGGCTTCCTGCCAAATAATTATAAGTACTATTACAGCCACCAGAACAGGGAAAATGTAACCTTAACACCTGAAGCATATAGATCAAAATCATATATAAGTATGATTTCAGAGCAAGTCGTAAACGACGTCTTAAGTCCTTTTTTTATTAAAGATTTATTTAAATATAGAACACATTTAGGGGCCGTATTATAACGTGTTAAAGTCATAATTATTTCGTTGTGAAAAAGAGATGTCGCTTTACGTCATCTATAACTCCATCTCTCTCTTTCACTGGAACGGTAATGACAGTAGCTAAGCATAATGCGGGCGCTGGTTAGAAAATTGCTTTACTTTACTCAGTTTATTTTATTATACAATTTCACTAAAACACGCTTGTCTCGAAGCTTATAATACAATTTCTTGGACGTTAGTCTTTGTAGATCACGATGTTGAATATCTAAACTCAGAGATGAATATCCGCCACATATTTATGTGACATAGGCCATCTGGTCAAAAACTCAAATGCTACTCAATTTTAAATAGTCCACCAAAATATCCCTGCCTGTTTTACTTTGAAGGCGAGCAAAAGACTCATCACTGTAATTGGGATCTATTAAAAATATAATCATCATCATATAAACCGTTAGACGTCCACTGCTGGACATAGGTCTCTCCAAAGGATCGCCACGACGACCTGTCATGCGCCGCCCGCGTCAATTTAAAATATACAAGGGTTTAAATAAATACTTAAACCCTAAAAAATAACTCAAATTTTATTTGATTTTTAATATTTCTAGGTTAGAAGTAACCTGGACATTGAGACCTAGATGTTTCATCTGACAACTACATTAAAATATCAGCGCTCACCTGCAAAAATTCATTATAACTTGGTGTATGTATTATAATGACTTAGAAAGTATTACAATGTGTAAATTACTGTGAGTTTGTGAAACCTTTTGGAGATTAATCTCGTCAGAACTATTTCCATTTCAGTCTGTAGCTAGAGCAAATACTAGCGTCAAGTATTTAATTATGTTGTACTAACTCTAATATAATAAACCCCCGGGGTTATATTAAGTATTAAAACCAAAGGAATTTGATATTAATTAAAATGGCAAAAGCGCAAATAGATTTATTTATTTAAAATATTTTCAGTTCGGAATTCCGTTAAATAAATACCCATTATGTATATTATACAAGAAATTTTATACTTTGTAATTAGATTATGCCTTCCGGTAATATCATTATGAGACTAAACTTTGTACAAAATTTTAAGAAATAATTAGACTGCATTTGCCTGAAGCAGACAAAACGAAAAAAATATGTATTCTTAATTTCAAAGAAAAAATATTTAAAAATTATTTTATAAAGTCAAAACGGTCTCGCACTGCGGTACGCGGAGTTGTTGCCAGTTTGCCCTGAAGTTCTTTAATTAATGAGGGAAAGTACGCGTTGGATTTTTGAATTTGCCCTAGGGAGGCAAGAACTGTAACAAAACAACTTTGTATTTTGTTTCAAATGCATTCATAACAATAACAAAGTTAATTCGGAAACATAATATAATGCTAACTAGTTTTCCGTATAACGCAAGACTAATGAAGATTTTACGGTACGAAAGAAAATGTGAAGAGGAAAGAAGATAACGTAAAATATTGTCAAAACTCGGAGACTTGAGAAAGAAAATGTGTGAAAATTTTTGCAGAGCGACTTTCCAAGTTGGCTGGGGTAATTGGAGCTTTAGGTGGCCAAACGGTGCTCAACGTATAATATTTTTACGTCGACAAGACTTGACGATAACTCTCAGATATTCTCCGTTGTGAAATATGTCCGTAGCAACACTAACTATGGCAGTTACATCCACTTGTTCCGAGCTGTTGGCTCATGAAATTTCTACATTGAGCTGGGATTATAATCTAAATATGGTGTATATTTAGATTATAATCCTGTTTTACTATATATCTGTTAAGTCTGTGAAAGATTCAAAAATTCAATAAGTTTTGCACCTATAAACTCTCTTCAAACATTGTTTTTATTGTTAATCTTATACAGCTAGTTAGATACAGAACGTGTAAAAAAAATTGAGTCAATCCCGTATAACCTGGCCTGTTGGATTAAACGTCTCGCGACATAGTTGTTGCCTCTATAGTAAAGTTGAAATAAGCACGACAAATTAATTATTTCAATGAGTGATGTCGCTAATCGCGAAATTATTACATCGTCGAAATCGCGAAAAAGAATTCATACGTACGAACAAAACTCTATCTCAAAATACTTATGTACCTACAGTACTTCTGTTTCATCATTCAGTGATGTCAGATGTGTTTATTTCCTTCAGAGCAACCCGATTTCCTTACATTGGATATAGCAAAACAAACGTAGGTAGGTATATTTACCGTACTACCACTCGTATTCAACTGCAAAGCGGTTATAAATGTGTAAGTAGACTGTTTACATTGTTTTTTTTTTAAGTCGTTGTTTTCATACATATTTATATTAATAATGGACTTATCGTCTAGTCGTGACAGATTCGCGTGTTTAACGTACATACGTGCAATTTTTTAAAACACAATCAAACAGAGATGTGATTATTTATGACTGTGCATAATTATTATTAGCGTTATTCAAAGGTTATCAAAAACTAAAGGATAGCTAAAAATATATTTTAGTTAAAATTATTAAGCACTTTTCTTTGAGACTGTATGGTGTTTGTGAGTAATCATAATGGTTATTCAAAGATCAATATAAACATGACAGTAGCCATTTGAGGCAAGCTTACGCCTAATACTAAAATGTCTACTGTTAAATAATAATTAAACAACGAATTATTGATATTATTATATTTTAGTGAGCGAAAACTGTCAACATTATTTTCTCACGAGGAAATCGAAAAAACAACTTAAATACTTCCATTATAATAACACTAAACAATTTCACTCAATAAATGCTTCCTAATAAAAAAATAATACTACAATTATCATCGGAGCGTAGTCCATAGATCTGGTGCGCAATCTTAACGACGCCGACGCCCAGTCGAGATGCGCACCGGTATAGCGACAATTGGAGCATAGCCTAACTGAACGTGAGCTCTGTACTCCGTTATCAACGTTTTTTTAGCTATCAATATGGAAAAATTGCTACCGTATATTGTAATTAAATAATGCAGACATCACTCCCGTTGTCTACTTTCTAGAATATTCATGTAATGACATTGTAAAATATATATGACCGTCACGGTTGTGATTTTACTATAGAAATAAGTAGAGAAAAAAATATCTTCTACATTGTAAGTTTTAATTAAAAGCCCAAACGATTACACTTTATCACAAAATTATCGTACAATAAAAATTCTAAAAGTAAAATATTTGTAGTATTCACATGACTTGATTTAATTTACAAAAAGATAATTTAAAAAAACATATTACCTAATAAAATTGTGTGTAACTCCACACTTATTGTTCATTTCTGTATGCAAGGAATAAGTTTGCTGTTTATGGATCGTTTTAAATGATTATTATTTAGAGCAAATATAAAATTTGTATGAAAACGTTTCACAACCTGAAGATTATCACCTGGGTCGTGAGTATTCGTAACAAATTTCCCTAAAAATCCAAAAGAAGCACAGTTTTTAAACGTTTTCCTACAACAGATGCACAGGGGATCGCTTGCGCGGCCGCTGCTGTGGTCGCATCGTTAATGTATTGAATATAAACACACAATATGCCACCACGTGTCAGTCTGTAGTATTTGGAAATGCTCGGAAGAGAGCGTGACGATACACACACATAATAAGTAAGAATGAAGCGTTATTAGACAAAAAAATATATTATTTAGTATTCTATATGGTTATGTTTACTTTGATAAAATTATTAACATTAATTATAATAAGTATTTTTAATGTGTACCAAACTACTATAAAAATATTTAAGGTTGAAAAACCAAAGTTTTGAATATACGTATGTTTACATATGTTTCATATTTTTGTCTTTGCTGGTTATGTACAATAAATGATATTCTATCTATATCTATTTATCTATGTTATAATATATATTTATTAGTATATTTTTAATAAAAAATGTGGTGCTTTTGGTGTCCTGTATTTTTGTCGGCTCAACTAAATTAACACTAACATATCTTATCCAATTCGTTTCTTCACGATTTTCCTTCACCGTTTGATCATGTCATAAATTCACCCAGAAACCCTAAAAGTAACACCTTTTTCAATAATAAATCACACTGAAATCTCGGAAGAATTGGGGAAGAAAAGGGCAGTAATCTAAAGAAAATTCACAATTCTTCTCACATTACAGTCAGTCTTAGTAACGGCGGGGAAACCGCGATACGACCACCCTTGCCAGACAGATTAGCGGCCCCGGAATCACGAGATAATTTAGATGAATTGAATTGATAATGTAATGTCTCAATTATCGTAAAATCGATAGAATCGATAAAAAGTTGTTTTTCTCCTTATGACTGTTATAAACGCCCAAGTCGGATTTATCCCACGAATATTTTCGTGTCCATTTATTTATACTTTCCATGTAAAATACATAAAATTATAAGATTACCTACATACGTAAATTGGATATAAATAAATAAAAACTAATAAGCGCCCTCCGCGTCCAGTACAATAACGCGTTCAGGGCGATATTGGGGCTGCCCCGATCTTGCAGTGCCTCGGGCATGTTTGCGGAAGCGCGCACCGACTGTTTTCATACCACCATGCGCAAGCGGTGCGCGTCCTTAGTGCGCAGGGTGCGGGCCAGCTCCAATGTTGTCCTGGCGTTAATCGCAGGGCGGTTGGACTGCCCTTATATAGGAATGTGCTGCAGTAGACACATGCCTACTGCAGCGCAATAAATAATGAAGTCAGCATGCCGTGGCTACGCTGACTTCATTATTTATTTATTCAAAATTTGCATAACATTTTTATTTTTATTTTTTATTATTATTTGTTATTATATCAAATATGGAAATAAATGGATTTTACTTTATTTTTTTTATTTATTATATTCATCACCATTATCATCCGTGGACATTTACGAATCATTGTTTTCAATCAAGTGAATGTTATACACAACAAGTAAGTATATTTTTAAACGTTTATTTATTTATTGACTATTATATATTAACTTTTATTTAGTGTATCACTATTATATATTATAATTAAACAACACACCACACCGTTATTAAAAAACGTCATGTTATTTCGATCGCATTTAACTGCTCATGACAATAATGTTAATATTAGACTTTAACGCAGACGAATTTGCGGGTATAGCAGGCAGTCAAATATAAGAATATTCATCACATAAGTTCATACATAATCTTATAATATTCAGATCTTGTCTCTAGGCTTACTACATAAGCTAAAAAAATAGATACCTAGTTATTAGAGAATAAACGGTAAAAGTCTCTTTGATAGTGTTTGGCTTCAAAGTGACAGAATGATATAAGGGGATCATATTTCATTCTAAATCCCCGAGGATCTTGCAATCCAGGTGGGATACACATAGCCTTTACGTGACGCAAGCTTACTAGAAAATTCACACCTACTGCACCGCGCCAAGTTTGATAGAAAACAAAGTAGCTGCATTATTATTAAAAATGCAGATTTTTATTCGCTCACGCCTGGAAACAAGATAGATTTTTAAAGGAAGCTCAAATTGCTTCCTCAGAAACATATCTCCAGTTCTCTTTATTTGCCAAAGACTACATCTAGCTATATATTTTAAAAACAGCTACTTTAATAAAACTTATCTTATTTGGGCTTTGAGAGAGATGACCCTATTCAACCCGTAAAGCGCCGTACCTTTCTTACAGACCGGCTTACGCAAACTGTAGACTGAAACATGTTGTGATACAGCCTGAGATATTATCACAATAATTCCTACGATATTTTCGATTTTTTTTTTCAATATATTTTCAAATTTGCAGACAGCTAACTAATACGAGTAATTCCAGTTCGAATAATCTGACGGATGGTGAACTACATATATACATAGTTCACGTTTCTGTTTCTGTTTTTTTTCTGGTTTACAAATATTGAAACCACTTTATTTAACCATTTTATAATTATAATATGTATTTATAGAGATAGGTACGTAATATAACGGTAACATATGATATTTACAAAGTACTTCAACAAAGTAACCCTCTAAGCAATATTCCACTTAATGAGCAAACACTATTAGTAATTAAAATGGCGGTCGTGGAGAGGTGTTGTTTAATTAAGTGTTTTTGCGTACGGTACGCATCCAAGTCCGCTGACTCTAACGCCGATGTTGCGATGCTACACACGACTGTTTTGTGGTCCCTCTGTTAGCGGTGAACAAATTTTTAACCCACTTATATTTCTAAGAAAACGTATTGTTAATATTAGTTTACTTAGATCACGTTACTAAAAGAATACTATTTTTGTTACAGCAGCTTCTTACGCCACTGCTGTTCTAGGTAAATGCACTACATAGATTTACTCATCAATCATTATCACAAGCTGTCATAAGTCTGTAAAAATATCGCTATCATTACCTTTAAGTGTGTACATTTAACAAACAAAAAACATTATACAATAAAATTAAATGTCGGTCTTACCTACTTATTACTCGAAATAATAATAGTAAAACCAGAATATAAACAAACACTTACATAACCAAAGCTTAGACCGCTGTCCGCCGTCACTGTGGCCACATCTGACTTAATATTATGTGTAAAAACGCGCCCAGCGGAGCGTGGAGCCTCTCTCGCGTTTCTCCGCCGCACATATTTCTTGATGACATACATGTAATGCTGAATCGCTTCACGCTAGGTGCCTCGGCTGGCCTGGACGATCGGATCTTTATCGAAAGATGGAACGTTGTTGTATTTTCACTTGCACTAGAGATATTGGAGGGAAGAAAATGCTTCTTATCACACAAAACAATAAATATTAATATAATAAATGGAGAAGTTGACTGACTGACTGACATATCAACGCAAAGCCTAAATTATAAGGGTTAGGAACTTGAAAGTTTGCATAGGGGGTCCTTTTATAACGTAGGGGAGCACAAAGAGAAGAATTTGCAAATATTTTTTTTCGTTATTTAGGTCGCGGGAATCAGCTAGTATTCATATATTTGTTGAACTTAGCTACCGAGAACAATATCACACTAATTAGCTCAGAGCTGGACAATATCACACTAAGAGCTGGACTGCTGTTAGATACGGTCGTCTGGGATAGTACCATCGCCCATAACTGTCCATAGATCCATCTACATGCTCATAATCAAATCAAGGCGATACCGTCCACCTCATGGTTAGTGTTAATCGTATCTTATGAGAGCTAGCATCATCATAGATTACTCATGGGTTGCATGCCCGAGAAGTCAGTTGTTGAGTCACATTCGCCTCGTCATTTTACTGCACCACATTACTTAGAAGCAAAATAGGCAGTGTGGTTGTACTCTTCCAAGAGGAAAACTGTCTCACACCCCAATGATATTAATATTTATGACCTCACACGGAAGAAAAACGGTATACACTGATTAAAAAATACAAAATTTTCTGCCTCAAATTTTCCAACTTCCTTTTATAGCCAACGTATATGCGCAACATAAAATACCTAATGTATATTACATTGTATACAGTGTATCATATAACACACACGCGGACGCGGCCGTATTACAGTTACATTTATGCTAATATAATACACCATTCTAATTGTTTCTATAAGCAGTCGGCCGTTTTCACTTTCTAAACGTAACTGCTTTGATCACATAAGATTGATGCGCACCCTTATGTAAAGATAAGGTTTTATTTGCGTTTTATATATGTACATAAAAGGTACTTGCGATGTTACTGTGTGTTACTCAACTTGTGTTCATTCATTCATCGAATCATCTTTATTATTATTATTTTTTTATTTCTCTTTTCTCTTTTTTAAAAAACGTTGCCCCACACTATGATTTTCTCCTGTGTCGTGGGTGCGTTTACAAACACATATTTTCACATACACAAACGCCCAGACCCGGAACAACTACCTGTAGAACGTACAAATATTTGCTCCGTGCGGGGATCGAACCCGCAACCCGTGGCGCACAAGCTGATCGCTCAGCCACTGCGCCACCGAGTCGTCGATTTATAATTTTTTATTAAATATATAAATCGATATTTTTTTTTATTAAATAATTCTGAACAGTATGACACAGCGCCATCTAGTTCCGTGGTAAGCAACAAGGCTTGTGTTACGGATACTAGATGGTTGATATACTACATATATACTTTTTTTTTGTAAATACATACGTATTGTACATAGATATATCCATGATAGATATATCCATGATAGATATATCCAGCAGGCAGTGCTAACTACCGCTTTACTAATTGATATTTTGATTAAGCTTGCAAACAGTATTATTTATACTTTAGAAGCATACCAAGTAACGACCCTACCTTGTACGTACCTCCACGCTGTATAATCACTTGTTGAGTCAATTTGTCAGAATGACAGATAATTAGGCAACTTTTCCTGCCCTTTTTCACACCCGGTACTGTCATATTAATTTGACACAATACCTTTTTAATTTTTATAGCCAGTACCATGGCAATGAAAAATAAGAACGACGATGAAAAAATATTGAATGATTGTTACTTTTTTTCTTGATAATGCATTTTAGTACATATTATCCAGCTATTTATTACGACAAATTACGATTATGTAATTTAGAATGAAAAATAACAATTAACTGATATACTATAACAACATATTTGATTGATACTCCAAATATTCAAGCTATTGATAATATTATTATTGTCCGATTTATAAGACTTACGCCAATATTAGGCACTGAAATAAAACTATCTTTTACGATATTTTTGCGGTATATTATTATCCATAGGTGGATACTGTAAAGCGACCGTAATAAAAAGCGATATAATCCGTTTCTAGGATTAAAAGTACCAATGTCTGAAATTTACAATAAAATTCCATTTACAATTCCGATAGATATTACGAAAAATAACAAAGAAAAACATACATATACACACATAGATACAAAGGAAACATTTGAAACCGTTCAGAAACAAAGCGTGCGATGAAATTAGTGTAAGGTCGCTACCACACAAGTGGGGTCGCGGGTCGCGGCCGTACGATCGGAAGCCAACTGCTTTTTAACGGAGCAATGTGAAAAATACAGAAGGTTAATTGTTTGTCGTTGACCAATTATTTTGGATTAAAATTCTTTCATTTATAACTGAATCTTATTGGAAGAAATGCCATTGACATGATTGTACATTGATTTATCTTGGCATTACTTTGATTACGGCGATTTTAACACGTCTTATAAATGTTAAAATGTCGGTCAGACATAACAAATCACGTTTAATAAAGTCTGAAATTATCTTTATCCAAATATTAATATTTGAACAAAATCAAAGCTGAATCGAAAATTTATTAGAAAACAACAAATTTAATATACTTTGGTAGCATTTGCAATTGAACCTAGGACCTCAAGTTTTGCAGCTATACTCGACTACACTGAGTAGATTAGGTGAGTTGGCTTTAAATACAATTAAAATATAGGATAGTTAATACTCACCTACATTATAAATTTAAATTTTTTTTTTGTTTCTAACTAAACCTTCTGGTGTTACTCAGTTCGCGTAAGCGCTTCGTTCAAACCTATCCCGGTCCTGACCTTATTAAATTAACGTTATCATCTGCACACTTGTGGCGAATCTCAAAGGTAATTTTATCGCTGACGTATCGTTCATAAGATACATGGAAGCAACATGTGGGTAGGACAATATTAAAAGCAGAGTAGTTACTGAATGGGGGGAAAATAAGAATGCAGATTGCAGATGTAGTAGGGTACCTATCACTCTTTTTTTTGTTGCAATGTTGGTTGTTCACTCCCAAAACTACATACTAGTTTTGCTTTAAGAAGAGATTTTACGAAACCCAAACGGATTCTACATGGTCGGCAACGCGTGAGCGACACCTCCGGTGTTGCAAATGTCTGTCGGCTATGGTAACCGCTTACCATTAAACGGGCCGTAAACTTGTTTGTCCCCATTGTGGTATAAAAAAAGGGAAAGCTCTTCAGCCACATAGCCCTAGTTATTGCTAAGGCTCCTGTACAAATGGTCATGAATCGTATGAAGTCATATCGGCGAATTGTAGGCGTATACCTCTGCCTGATCTTTTATGAATACTGTCGTAATTGTATGGCATGTGTTGTTTATATTTTTATATATTAATGTATATGTCAGTGTTGCTTCAAACTCAGGATGAAAACAAAGGATAACGAGCAGTCTTTGTTGGTGTTGCAATCTTAATTAAATACGTGTACCTACATGTGTGCGTGCGCTAGCCTTGAGACAGAATAAAGGGTTGCTGTACATAATAATAATAATAATAACCCCACCGCCGTATCTCTACGTTGTCGACGTGGTGGGGCTTGAGTGCTTCAATGATCTTTGGAGCTACGCCGGTAGAGCTACTCATGCCGGATAGGTTCAAGGTGAGAAGCCTGACTAAGAGAGATACAATCCAAAGCCAAGGTGAAACAGCATACGCCGAGGGCTTCATGGCTAGGGGAGGGCTTAGTCTTTAGTATGCGAACTCTGGACAATAGGGGACCTCCAGTTTCATGTACCCTTGCCACGGTGAATGCAGGGCTCTGCCGTGGTCGACCGAAAGTCCCTAGCTACTCGTGGGATTAATATGATTACTAGATCTAAAACAAAGAAAGTTATTCAGGCTAATGTGCCACTTATAGATGACAACCACACGCAGGTTTCTTCATCGTCTTCCACGATATCGCTTATCCAATCAATTTCATCATCGTCACAATTCATCTGCGTTTCTCCAACACCGTCAACATCAACTAGTATAAAGTCAGCGGATGTTGCACAGGAGACAATTTTCGTCGACAAACCTGTGCCCACCACTAGTACTGTAACAACCCGTAGGAAATGGAGTAGTGAAATGAATGAATTTATCCTACGTACCTATCTTCACCTAACTAATATGGAAACAGACATCAACGCATATCTTTCACCTCTTCACGTTAAATTTTTAGAAAAATATCCCAACATGCAAGTAAGCCGACAAAGAATAGGAGACCAACGTAGAGCTATAGTCCAAAAGAAATTACTACCACAAACCAAAATAAATCAAATTTACGATGACGTTAGAGAAGAATTACAATTAATCCATACTCATATACAACAACACTCTACACAATTACAAATATCAACCAATACACAACCAACACAGCGCATGAAATGGACAAACGCATATAATGAAACAATAATGAGAATATACTATAAAATTACACAACTCGAGACTAATAAGACTGCTTACAGAAAGGCACTACACGAAGAGTTTATAAGCCTTTATCCAAGCTTCGCACACATTACAGAACAAAGGTTATCGGACCAAAGGAGAGCCATTATTAATAATAATTACATTAATAACGCTAGACTAGCAGAAATTAAAAAACAAGTAGCTGAAGAATTACAGTATAGAAATACGCAAACAGAAATCATTCATAATATTCAACCTAATACATACATACAAAATAGTCTAGAACACGCTGATAACTACGGTTTGACGCTAAACACTCAAAATACAAATATAAACATTCGCTCTGACACACCAATTAACACTCAAACAACAAATTTTCTCTCAACCAACAGTATAGACAGTGATATAGTAGCACAAACACCCTTAGACACCCACAATATGGAAAACATACAAATAGAAGACAATTTCCTAAACAATATAGATACTGGACAAACTGACTCTACGCCGATTCATTCTAATAACATAGAAACTAACCCAGACATAGAGAACACATTTCAACAAGCTCAATTGTACTTTGCCGATACTCACCCCACAAATAGACCATACATCCCCAAACAAAAAACATCTAGAAAGTTTATTGCCATCGTAACATACATTAACAATATTATATTTCCCAAGTACACCAATGTAAATTCTGATTTCATCACCTTGCAGACCATAATATATTGTGGTGCATGGACAGCAGCTAAATGCAATGGAGCAAAAATATCACACATTCCGCAAAATGAGAATCTTACGCGATCAAAAAGAAAGCCAAATTGGCAAATTAGATTAGAAAAGAAAATAGGAAGCTTAAGAGCAAATATAGGTAGATTAACACAATACATTAGGGGTAACCGAAGTAGTAAAGTAGTAGCTGCAGTAGAAGCAATTAAAACTAAATATGAAAATCACGCACAATATGAAAACTCAAACACTGAAATGGTACATTTTTTAGACACATTAAAACAAAAACTTAATGCTGCATCGAGTAGACTTAAAAGGTATATAACATGTACAAACCGTAAAGCTCAAAATGCTAAGTTCGTCAACAACGAAAAGAACTTCTATAGAAATTTAACATCAACAAACACAGACAACTCCAATCAAAACTTACAGACACCTCCTGCAGATACACTTAGAAATTTTTGGGCTGACATATGGGAAAATCCTGTACTTCACAACCATCATGCAGACTATATTAATGAAACGGCAACAGATATAACACACATGGAATTTGAATTTATTCCGATAGAAACATTCATAGACGTCATCAAGCGCACACATAATTGGAAATCGCCAGGCTCAGACAATATTCATAACTACTGGTACAAAAAATTTACAAACCTCCATCCATATATTCACAATCACCTAAACACATTTATTCAATCGCCACAATTACTACCTACATACATAACACACGGAGTCACATACATGATTCCCAAGGACAAAAATGACACCCTTAACCCAGCCAAATACAGACCAATTACTTGCCTTCAAACCATCTACAAAATCCTGACCGCCTGTATAAGTGAAGAAGTTTACAAACATCTAATCAATAATGATATATTAGCCGAGCAACAAAAAGGATGTCGTAAGAATAGCCAAGGATGCAAAGAACAACTTACCATAGACGCAATTATTATGAACAATGCAGTTAAAAATAAAAAAGACATCTGTACAATGTTTATTGATTACCAGAAAGCCTTTGATTCCGTCCCACATAGTTGGCTATTACATGTATTAAATCTTTACAAAATTCACCCAACATTAATTTCATTCCTAAAAACTTCCATGCTGAATTGGCAAACTGTCCTAAAAATAAACCAGGCCTCAACAACACTGACCACGGAGCCAATTTTTATTCAACGTGGAATTTTTCAAGGAGATGCCCTGAGTCCTCTATGGTTCTGCTTGGCTCTTAATCCCCTTTCATATTTATTAAATAAAACTAGCACAGGATTCACACTAACCAACAATGACACACATTATACACTATCACATTTAATGTACATGGACGACATTAAACTTTACGCAAGTGATACCATTAGTTTAAACAAATTAGCAGACATAACACAACAATTTTCACAAGATATTCGCATGCAGTTTGGAGTAGATAAATGCAAAATGTTTTCCGTCACTAAAGGTAAAATTGAATACAATAGGTACACACTCGAATCCGGAGAATCAATTGAGCCTATGGATGAACAAAGCACTTACAAGTACCTAGGCTTTAAGCAGTCTAGACAGATACATCAAAAAACTACTAAACAAGAAATGCTCAAAAAATTCTCTCACCGCCTTAATTTAGTTTTAAAAACGCAACTCAATTCCAAATGTATAATAAAAGCAATCAATACATTTGCGATACCCATACTCACGTACTCTTTCGGAATAATACAATGGTCGAAAACTGATATTAAACAACTACAACGCACTATCAATACTCACCTTACCAAACACAGGAAACACCATCCTAAATCATGCCTACAGAGACTTACATTACCACGCCAAGAAGGGGGCAGAGGGCTGATAGATGTTCACAATTTACACAACAAACAAATAATTTCACTCAGAGCTTACTTCCATGATAAAGCTGCACATTCACCACTACATAAACACATTATAGAAACAGACAAAAAACTAACACCGCTTAACCTACAAGATAAAAATACACAAATAAATGAACACCTCATAAGTACACAACAAAAACACACATTATGGTCTGATAAAGCCCTGCATGGCAGACATCGAGCCTACCTGAGCCTACCACACGTCGACAAAGATAAGTCGAACGAATGGCTTAGACGCGGTGAGTTGTTTCCGGAAACGGAAGGCTTTATGCTCGCAATTCAAGACCAAATTATAGTAACTCGCAACTACAGAAAATACATCATAAAAGACCCTAACCAACCGACTGACTTATGCAGACACTGCAACAGTGCTTCTGAAACTATTCAGCATATTACAGGAGCCTGTAAATCTTTAGCACAAACAGACTACAAACACCGCCATGATCAAGTGGCTTCAATCATACATCAACACCTAGCATACAAACACAAGGTTATACTTGACATGAACCCGTATTATAAGTATAAACCCGAAACCGTATTAGAAAATAGGCACCTTAAAATTTATTGGGATAGAACGATTATAACTGACAAAACCATCCATTACAATAGGCCAGATATCACCGTACATGATAAAACCAACAAAACAGTTTATTTAATTGACATCGCTATACCTAATTCACACAATATCCAAAGTACAATATCTGAAAAATTAAATAAATATCAAGATCTCGCCATAGAAATCAAAACTCAGTGGAGAGCAGAAACTGTACATATAGTCCCTATAGTCCTTTCATCAACAGGTATCGTTCCAAAATCTCTCACGGAAAGCCTCAACATATTGGACATGCCTACCTACACACTCCATATGCTTCAGAAAGCTACTATTCTTAACACCTGTCGCATCACCCGGAAATTTCTATCATCTTCTACACTATCTTCCACATTTTCAATATAAACCCTCCCTCACAAGCTTGGCTATGGCCCGCATGTGAAGTTAATTAAACTCTCCCATAAAGGAGAAGAAAAATAAATAAAATCTGAAAATAATAATAATAATAATTGACTTATTGTTTGTACTACATATTAAATTTTATTACTTCCTTACAGATTAATAATTAATGACATGACCTAGAAGGACTATAGAGTGTGTTATTGCCACATTTCACTCTTTAATATCAATACAACTAAAGAGACTTTAATAAGAAGAACTTAACCAGACCTGTTGGTATAGCAATAGGAATCTTACGATAATCGAACAACTTTTCACTGCGTCCGAGTAATTAAAAGACCAGTTAGTATTTCCCTAATTCCACAGCATTTTTCTTCGTACACAAACTGAGGAAAATCACGTAATAAAGGAAATGTAAATAACTAGTATAAGGAATTAGAAATCTTTCGCATTTACGTCAATTCGTTTCCTATGTTATAAAACATCAAGAGGTAAATGACACTGACAGATTTATGAGCTGGAATGCTAACTTGGACAACTGTGGATGCTTTTACGTATATATCATCAAACAATTTGCTGCCCTACTGCCGAGGCACGGGTTTCATTTGAGAAATTAGGCTATAGTCCACCATGTTAGCCTATTACAGGTTGGCAAACATCACATCCCATATTTTTGTTAACTGTTTGCATGAGAAATGTCATTCAAACAGTTATAAATACGCACATAACTTCAAAAAGTGGTCTTGGAATTGAACTTGATTCTATTGACTACAGTACACTGGATATAGGCCTATACACTAGGCTATCACAGATTATAAATATTTTTTATCTCTACATATTTCAGGTTTAATAACGACTTCAAATATATAAGATGGCAGGCACGGAACGTGACGGATAGACTCAATAAAGCCATAACGAATAGAAAAGATCACGGCTCCGTATTATTTATGGGATGGTGGCTCAAAAACGCTGATCATACCCCATTATTCCTTCAGGTATCACGTCAAATGTAACATAAAGCCCGCATATATCTCATATAAATTGTGGTAGGTTTTTATACATAGAACTGAATTTGCAAACGTTAGAAATATAGTATGTAGGAACTATTTATTTCTTTGCTTCAGTTAAAGTTCGTCTTTTTACGAATTCTTGAGACTTATAATAATAATAATAATATTTATTGCCGTCTTAACGGTTAACGCTTAACGGTTGTGGTTAGACGTCCACCCCTGGACATTGGTCCCTCCCAAGGATCGCTACGACCGTGAGGACCAGTCATGCGCCGCCCGCATCCAGCGGTCGAATTGCCGTATATTGAAATTTTAAAAAATCGTAAGGAAACCTGCGTGCTTGAGAGATTTATTTTCGATTGCATGTTAGCTCTGCTAACACGCACTAGATTACCGTGATGACCGCACTAGGTGACCTAATTGCTATAAAATTTCAGGAGAGGAGAAGACGGTAAATTGTATAATGAGGTAAAAGACACTAAAATATAATCTTCAATTTGTTGAACATTTCTCACATAAAACTACTTAAAAAATAAAGACATATAAAAATGCATTATAGCTATTAACGATTGTGTTAAGTGACTGTCTTGTTATCAGAATAATTGCTTTTAAAACAGCGTATAAAGAGACAGTTTAAATGAACAATGATTACGCGCAAAGACATGAAAAAGCAATCAACCACCGCTGGGCTAATAATGCTTGGCGTAGTGTAAACAGAAAGAGAGCCGCCATGATTAGATCGTTACGTATGCGGCGTGATCAGAGAACATAGAATATACGAGAGGAACCAGTATAGGATTTTATATGCCCAAAATGCGCAAAAAATACTTTTAAAAGGAACTGTAGTAGAAGTTGACTTATCTAATATAGATATTAATTTTCTAATAGTCGTGTAAGTGTAATAAATCAGTACTTAATAAATATAAAATGTTTGAAATTGACGCGCTCTTCCAGTATGTCAACTTTCTAGTACTGAAACGTATGTTACGTTTATAAACGCACGGAAAATAATGTGTGTGTTACGAATCGCGAGCTTATTTACACGACAATAAAGATAACAACTAACTGTAGGCACCCCCAGGGATCTGTCTTTCAGGAGGGCAGATAGTGACTATTCAGCAGTGCATGTATTTAGTAATATTAAATAATATAATAATAATAAATACGCGGACAGTATGACACAGCGCCATCTAGTTACCGAACTAAGTAACGAGGCTTGTGTTATGGATACTAGATGGTGTACCATCTAGTATCCGTACTACATCGTTTTATTTTTGTTGTAAATACATATTATACAATACATAGAAATATTCATGGCTCAGATATAAATGTCTATAGTCATCACATTAACATTTTTCCCTACGGGAATTCGAACTCGAGACCGTTACTATTTATTTATTGGGTCGATATCCACACGTTACTCACAGTACACCGGAATATTTTAAAGTTCCCATACCTATAACAGGCGAGTATATTCTCATTGCCCGGATACAAATTCAAACTCCCGAGATACTACTAAGAATTTCTATCTCTAACTACTCATTACAAGTTAACAGCTAGCATTTTTTTCCAATTTCCACAGTTATGTAAGCATGGCACGATGTATGTAAGTATAAGAATAATCAATCCTATAGAGCGCGTACTTACGTTTCAAATTTCATTGTAGACTGCTTTTGGGTGTAGATTTATAAATATCAGTATTAATATAAATATCACGTACTCGTATTTATCTCAACAAAGTCTCTATCTTGCCAGCTAAGTGTAAAGCAAAAACAATGCCAATATTGTAAACACTGAATTGTCAATGGTCAACGTTCGAGTAGACATAGGTTCTGTCTGCTCCTAAAAGATAACAACTGCAATAATAATTAGACACAGCTACACAATATGAATTTCGCAACTAAATTGAAACTCCATATTTGTGGCAACATTAAAACTTTTGTGACGTCATATCTCCTATATTTCTATGTGTCCCGGGCGGCTCGCTCGAGGTCGTGGATAAAGTGTATTATTAAGGACTGAACATCGCTCTTTTGTCATTCGATCGGCTGGTTCACGTATCGCTCGCCCTTAATTACAACTGACAGATAATGTATGGTTTGGCATTTAATAGATAGGAGATATCTGTATTAGTGTATGTAATCTATGTATTTAATTAATGTATTGGTATCAATATCAGCAGCGTGTTAAAGCGTATGTTCAGATTACACTTTAAATGATTTGCATTGCAGTATAATAATATTTAAATCTCAACTTTCGGATCCTTTACAGCATCACAAGTCACGAGCAGAATGACAATGAACGTACGGTTTGGGGGATCCTTAACTTCAACGTCAAATCAACATACAGATAAATAATTTAAAATATAAACTATAAAAAATAACGGTCGAATTAAGAATATCTTCCTTTTCGTGAAATCGGTTGAGAATGTCAAAACGTGTAAATTTTAGGGTGACGATTTTATATTTATCAAATAAAACAAGACCGTATTGACTGTAGCCCTTCTGATCAAAGACCAAATTATCATAATAAAGTCTCTTCGTTACCACAAAAGAAACAGAAGAAATAAAATGTAGACAAGACAAGATAACATAACAACAAGAGCAAAGCGAAGATGATTTTTTACTTTAAATGAAGACAAACTGATAAATAAATAATTTTATTAAGATCATATGCACTAATTCTCTCCGCTTTGAAGTCCTTGTCATGTGATAAAAGGCAAGACGAACATTGAGGAAATTCATACAGATTTTATGATTCTCATGAATGAATAACTAATTAACTATAATCACCGGTGACCTTTGAACATAATTATCAGCTCGTCCACTGAACCAAATAAAATCTGTTAACATACACTGAAGACAAAGTCATTGAACTGTTACGTCTCTGCCTATGTATACTATATTATATAGATACCCTACGAACTACGATGTATATATCGATAGCCTAGTAGTGTCACCAGCGAACTAAGTCTCGAATTCGAGACCAAGCCATGCACCACTGACTTATCGAAAGTTATGTGCGTATTTATCACATGCTCAAAAACGGTGAAGGAAAAAAAAACATCCTGAGGTAACCTCAAGGCGCATTTTCATTAGTCTTTAGTCTTTAGCGCTTGCATTCCAAAATCTCCCGTACCCC
Organism: Craniophora ligustri; assembly: GCA_905163465.1. Lineage (NCBI taxonomy): Eukaryota > Metazoa > Arthropoda > Insecta > Lepidoptera > Noctuidae > Craniophora > Craniophora ligustri. Next base: position 12,583,813 of record LR990959.1, on the reverse strand, counting down.
GCACGGGAGATTTTTGAAACGCATTAAGGCCCCCATTTGGGATATCATTTTCACTGGCCGTTAGCGCCCGCCTGCGGGGAGCACCCGTACGCTTTTAATCGACCAAGTTATCAACTGAGGAGTTTCATTTCAGAGCCTGCATGCGGGGTAACGACCGACTTAACGACTAATGAAAATGCGCCTTCATGCTTGAAAGATTTTCTGGATGGCGTGTGAAGTCTGCCAACCCGCAGTAGGCTAACGTAGTGGATTATAGCCTAATCCCTCTTAAATGAGAGGAATCCCTCTTAAATGAGAGGAGACCTGTATCCAACAGTGGGACATTGAATGGGTGATAATTTAGATACTCACTCCCAACTTAGATGTAAATAAAGCTCTTACCTGTAACAAAAATACAGACTTTGTTAATAAATAATATTTTATTGACATACATAACATAAAATAGTCGGAAATCGTAACTTCCAACAAACATATAAAAATTAAATAAAACTACTGTTTTACGGATTTCATAGCAATATGTTGATGTATTGTTTAATACCGATATATATGTATTATACTGCGATAAAATCCACAAAAAGTTATTATAATAAAATTTATAATATTCACGATAGTGTAATAAATCAGTACATTATACATATAAAATGTTTGATATTGTCGCATACTTCCAGTATGTCAACTTTCCTTAAGGAAACGTATGTTACGTTTATAAACGCACAGAAATGTATGCGTTACGAATCGTAAGCTTATTTACAAGACAATAAAGTACACAACTGCTGGCACCCCGAGGGTCTTTAAGGAAGGTCATTCAGTAGTGTATGTATTTAGTATTCTTTTTTCCTCTATCTTTTATACCACAGAGGCGGCAAACAACAGGCGGGCCGTACGCCTGTTGACAATCGGTTACTAACGCCTACGGACGTTTGCAATGCCGGAGGTGTCGCACAGGCATTGCCGACTAAGTAAAAACTCTTTTGGTTTCCTAAAATAGGGAGGTTATTAAACTGACAGCAAATGGAAATTCCTTGCTGTCAGAATATTCACTCGCCTAACGAGCTCTAGCAACCACACTCACTCGCAGAAACATACATATTTATTGTTGTCACTACGGTCTTCTGTAAGACGTACTTCCCTAGTCAGGCAGCTCAATTGGAGCGAGAAATTTCGGTATTCCGTGCCTCTTCAAAACATAAGTCGATGTATTCACGATGTACATATGGCCCACTTTATTTTCTATACAAAAAAGTTTCAACTCAACAAAGCAGGAACTCCGTTTACACAACACTAATTAGTTTAGTCCAATAGCCCGTCTCGAACACCCATCCGCTGCGCTTTTGTTAATGTTTTAGTACTAACAGCCAATTAATTTCGACTGGCAATGGAAGGAACAATTTTAATCTATGAAAACATACTGGTAAAGAAAATTAGCCTATAAAAAAACACGTAGCAATAAAACTACGTTTTACTGGTATTTTTGTGATAAATATTGTACACACATATATCCTTGGAATAAAATTGGTTCCTACCCAGGATGATTCGTGAAGATATTTAAATTTAGAAACATACAAATTTCAATAGCGACAAAGCTGGGTCCTACCTATTTGGAACCTCTTCATATATTACATTAAATCTAAATCCAATCATTCTGTGTAAGTCGGATGTTCAATAATTAATAAAATCGTAGTGTAGCTGACAGTAATTATAAAATCAAGCCACACAAGACCTCAGTCTCCACACGAAACGTCGCGGGACTAAATAATATAAATATACCGCGATAAAATCCGTAAAAAATAAATTATTTTAATATCAAGTATTCGGGTAAGTGTAAATAAACAACAAAAACATGTATTTACTAACAGACAATTAATTAATACCAACCGGTGTTGAAAGAAGATGTATATATATTCAAAAATGTTGGTAAAAAAGTAAACAAAGAAAAAAATTATCTACCTACTCACAGCCAATTAATCGCTTCTAATTAGATTTATATTTTATCGAAAAAGTTGAACAAACATCAAGGTTTTGGCCTGAGGGACCAAAGCAGCTCGTTTGAATTTCGTTGCTATTTAATAGGATATCCCCATGGGGCAGACAGAAATTACAGAATCTGACACGATGCGTATATGCCATCAGCAACTTTTGGGGTAGCCGCTTTTGGACCTTATGGTAATAATAATAAGGATTGAACTTGTGATTCAAGTACAATACAAGGTTTTCGACTACCGCATTAGTGAAGGTTTCTTTTCATGGTAAACGTTTCGAATTCAAATCCCGGTAAAGCTTTTCATTGCAAAAACACCATATCATTACATCATGGACATTATTATGTGAGCCATGAATGATTCTATTTATAATATGACATGTATTATTAAGTACAAAATAAATGCTATATCTACATATTAGTTTATCAACCACCTAGTATCGGTAAATACAAGTTTCGATGCTTAGTTCTGAAATAGATGGCGCAGAGTAAAAATGTCATATATATTTATATGTATATATAATAAATGAAATATATTTATTATATATGAATGAATAATCATATAAAATTGTATTTATGTTTAGTAGATCTTGTCAATAAAAACCCACACCTACACAGTAAAATCCTAGATATTATTTTATTCTAAGCTTATGTGGCCATCAATCTAAGCGATAAGTAACGATGTGGAAACTACAGGAAATTGAGATGATCGTTGATAAAATACCCAATACGTTGACCCCGTTGGTCTTAAACCGAAACGTAACCATACAAGTCTAGGTATAAAAAAATTATACTTAACATTATGAGAATAGATCGTTCAGACTACACCGGTAACGGTTTAATCGGATAACAGCTCATCGAAGGAAATTGTGCAATTCAACGAACCCCGTCTCTAAGGACTATATCGGCCTTGATGAAGTACTTTTCCTAACCTTTTTATTAAAAAAAGAACCATTTAATCTTTATGTACTCTACCAAGATTAACTGGATTTAATTGTGAAAGGCTTGGTTCGAAATTCCGAACTGAATGCTCAGAATCCCGTCGGAATTTCGGACAATGTTTTGGAAATGTGGAATTCAAAAGGAGTAATCACTTACTACCATATTGCAAATACCGGAGTGAGGTCTTTCTAATATTTCCCGAGTATCGAGAGGAAATCGCCCCGGGGAATCATTTGGAAACGTTTTGTATATAGAATTCTGATTTTGCAAAATACATTTTTTTTTTTTTTTTTGGGACTTGCCCACCACCCAAATCCCTACTACTGCAACTCCTGTAAACCAGGATCAACAATAGTAACTATCCAGAAAATCGTCGAGACAATGAAGTCCGACGTGTCCCAGGGGAATGATTTTAACTGTCTTGGAACCCGCAGCGAAATTAATCATGAAGTTATATAGGAGGAGTAAAAAAATATCAGTTTTTTCACTTCCCTCCTTATCAAGCGAGAGACAGAATAGAATTTACATGTCATTGATATGAGAACAGATGTTTACAACTGAGTTAAGCCCAGTTGCCAGGCACCACGGATGATAAATTAATAAGTTATGGGTCCTAATAATGTGAGCTATTATATCTGATTCCAATAATAGGTATGGCAAAAACGCTTAAACGCACGGAAATTCATCCTAGTCGCAACAAGGTCCGAGTAATAAATCACCCCAGATATAATTTGCAAACTATCGAGCATAATATTGCGTTCACTTTGCCATAGACTACACTCCCACAGGATATGATGTGCAGATTGCTCGTATTCACAGTTCGTTGAACAAGGGCACAATGGTGAGGAGACAAGCTTAAATGAAAACAATTTACTTTTAAAGTTGCCGTGTCCTGTAAGGAATTGGGCAACACAGTGGTCCACCTCCAACCAAGTCCTCTCCAGCCGCTCACGAACGGATGGAAAGAATTGGTGGAGATGGCGGCCCTTAGTAGAAGAATCCCACCTTATCTGCCATTCGTCTAAGAGTTCCTCCCAAACGTCGGCCTGGGGTTTAAACAATCTAATAATCTTAGCCCGGTCACGTTCTAAAAGGAATTCATTTTTCAAGTACACTCTTGAAGCGAAATACATTGCAGCACGTCGTTGTGCCTCGAGATCGACTGGCAGCACTCCCGCGAGTACTGGTAGTGCTTCCGTACTAACAGTCCTATATGCTTTACATAAAAATATCAATGCTAGACGCTGACTTTGAAGTAACTTACGTCGTACCGCACCTATGGTGGCCCTATCGGCCCAAACAGGTGCTCCGTAGCACATACAGCCTAGGTAAGTAGCCCCATAGATGGTTTTTAATGTATGAAAAGATAAACCCCATGTAGCCGTAGATATTCTAGTCAAAGCATAAAAGTTACGTTTAGCTTTTTCACCCACAGTTTTAATGTGTTCAATAAATGAAAAATTTTTTTCAAGTACGAGACCGAGGTAACACACTGACTCCTTTCTTTTTACGGTGACGTTATCGAACTTGATGCTAGGCGAGGATTTAAGACTACCTTTCAAGATTAGTTGAAAGGTTTTTTGCGGCGCGAATGTTAAGCGGTTCCGTTCGCCCCACGCGGATATTAAATGTAAACACGAGTGGGCTAAGTTTTCGAGACCAGACCGCGTATTTGACTGAATGAGCAGAAGGCCATCGTCCGCGTAACCAGTCAATGAACAGCCGTGCGGGAGCGGTATCGCGAGAAAATCATCAAATCCCAGATTCCAAAGGTACGGCCCGATTACAGAACCTTGAGGACATCCCATAGTCAGTGCCTTCGACACAGAATGGTGCCCAAGTGTCAGTTTAACGGTTCCGTGTAAGAAGTACGAGTATATAAGAGTGTAGATATTTCTAAAGCAACCACGACTTTTTAATTTAAGCAGTAACATCGGCCACCAAGCGTTGTCGAAAGCACCAGAGATGTCAAGGAAAATGCCGACGACGTATTTACAATTCGAATTATTTACTATCGTTCTAACAGAGAGTGCGGCGTCAGTTGTTGATTTGCCTATGGTAAACCCGAATTGGTTATTATGAAATTTAGGCCCGTCCGGTAACAAACGTGGAACAATTAAACGTTCGAGGAGTTTCCCCAATGAAGGCAGTAATGTTATGGGGCGGTAAGACTTAGGGTCGTCCGGGGGCTTGTCGCCACTTTTTGGTATTATTCGAATAAAGCCGCGACGCCATACACGCGGGAAAACGCCCTCAGAAATACACCGACAGTAAACAGTTAGTATACAGTCACCGGCTGTTTTACAGGCTTCCTTAATCATCCGATTAGATATTTTATCATCCCCTGATGACTTATTTACCGGCAGTTTTTTAACGACGTTTGAGAATTCGTCAATAGAGGGGAGGTTTGACATAGGTGACATTGGTGGTTCAGCTGCCCAGGCTCTGATCTGACGGTGGTAATCGTTGTCATCAGAAGATGAGTCGTCCGGAATAAGAGTGTTAAGTAGGCATTCCGTTGTCTCTTCTATACCAGCGGTATGTGTGTTGTTAACTTTAATGTTTTGAATATAAGCTAGGTCTATCGACCTGTTTGCTTTGAACTCGTGGTATAGGGGCGACCACGGGCCTTCACTTTCGAGTTTTTGGACAACTTTGTGCAGTAAATTATTCTTAGATTTTTCCACAGATGCTTTGTACCGGGATCTGGCAACTCTAAACGTATTTAGGGCAAGGGTGAGTGAGTCACCCCTAACTTGATGTTTTTTTAGTTTATTTAATTTTCTACGCGCTCTTCGAAAAAATTTACGTTGTTCTACTAAATAGGCACTCCACCAATCACATCTACGGATATTGGTCATAGAACCTCGACCAATGGCAATATCAGCACAGTAAGTGAAGGTGTCTGACATGATTTCAGCACACTCTTCAGCTGACAATCCGTCCCGAGTGAAGTCCTTGGCTTGTGACGCGAACAATGAACTAAAAAATTGCCAATCTGCGCCCTTAGACTTATATCTAAAATTTTGAGCTTGATATTGATTAGAACCTTGCGTTAACATAGGGATAAACTCGTACACGATTAAGCGATGATCACTACATGACGCGTCTGGGAGGACACGCCACCTATCCAAGCGGACGTCGGCACTAGAAAGTGTGACGTCAATACAAGATTCGCCCATGAGGCTGCAATAAGTAGGTGGTGCATCGGGAGTATTGTGAACTGATAGGTTCATCTCAGCGATGAAATCCTCAACGGCGTGGCGCCGTTCAGAGTCCGTGGACCGAACCTTGCCATACCAGAGTGGCGATGACGCGTTAACGTCAGCGCCAATGATTATTTTGCAGCCCGCAAGTGACCGCAAGACATTACGGAGATTGTGAATATGAGGACCAACAGGGTCAGAATATTGAAAATAATAGCTCACAACATAAACTTTAAACGATGCCGATGAAATCTCCGCTACGGCACAGTGTGGGGTCATGAGATTACGCAAAGATGTTACAGTTATGTTTGAAGAACGCGATACAAAAATTCCAGCTCGTGCTTTGCCATTAAGTTGTACTACCTTGTTACGTAAACTCGCGTTTTGATACTGTTCTTGGATTAGTACAATGTCCAAATTATATTCCGTAATTAATGTATCTAGCTCAGACGTCGCCACCCTGTCGTTATGTAAATTTAATTGTCCAATAGAAAAACCAGCCATCCTAGTTAGTAGTTAGTATTAAGCACTAGTTGCTCTAATTTCAATTTATACGTGCCACAATCTTGTGACCCGCAACGATGGTTGGACGCTTTCTTAAAACGTTTGCACGCGACGCAAGTCGGGGTAAAGTTTAACTCGTCTTTATGCGGACAGTCTTTGGTCTCGTGGGTCTCGGCACAATTTGCACAGGTGGGAGATTTAGCAGCGCAGTGTTTTCTGACATGTCCGAATTGTTGGCAGTGTAAACAACGGACCACATCGATGTCGTCTACGAAGCGGCAAGTAGCCCAATCAATAAATAATTTTTCCTTACTGTCAATTAAATGTTTACGCACCACGGATTCAATTTCTATGCCTATCCATTTTCTACCGTTATCTAACGTACGTTTACGTATTATTTTAGTTGATTTTATAAAATCCTCCTCTTTTATTGACAGCTCGCCTTTGATATTTTGGCGGAATAGCGCGGTCAAGAAAGCACCATCCTCCAAAGACGATGGGACGTCCCTCACCGAAATGCGGGGTCTGCGGCCTTTTGGCTGTTCGAGGCGTAAGCCGGCAGATTTAATCGCGTCTACTGACTGTAATTTCTTTATTTGGTTCTCGTTAGAAACGCGTAGTACGACGCCAGACTTAGCGGTTTTCTTAACGCCTACAATTTGAAAACCATCATCCGTAGGTTTTATGGCTTTCATTAACGCCTGTTTTGTAGCCGACGACGACGCGTAATCAGCTGAGCGCTCCGTGGTGGGATATGCGACTACGCACGGCAGCGGCGCGCGCGACTGTATTGCTGGGGTAACTTTAGTAGTTCGTAATTTTAACGAATCCGCGTATGACACATTATTATTAGAATTAACGGTGACATTGGATTTTGCTTTCTCTAATTCCCGCTCTGTGTGGAGTAATTTAGTTTCAGTACAGGATGATTTAATGGCTAGTAAAGAAACAATAGCTGTAATACGCTGAGTCATATCCATAATGGCAGATTTATTCGCGATGTTAATACGTGATCCTTGATCGTTGACAAGGTCATTTATTTTGGACAGATAAGTCGATGCCTCTGACACTAGGTCACAGTAGTCGGCATTGCTCGCGTCACCAACATTCAATACTGGTCTATCAGTTTCAATTAGGTTTAATGGTTGTACACGCTTGGACCTATCTTCGGGCGAAATGTAAGACGGAGACATCTCGCTAAACAAACGCTTAGAACTCGCGGAGGTCGGGGACCTGGTGGTTAGTGCACTTCGGCGGAATATGTTCCCGCCGCGATCGGGTGGGTCATCGTTATACGTAGACGCCATGAGCTTAGCTTGAAAATTAGCGAATGAGTAAAAATAAAATAGAAACGAAAACCGGACACAAACTAAACGGTCGAAGTATAAGACAAAAGTTTTTTTACGCCACCCGCAATTCCAAAAAGTAATAAATTGTACTTACCGAATCCAATATTCAACAATTAACACAAATATTTAGAATTACACGCTTAAAAACTTACTCAGCCAGCACTTAAAACAATAATACACAACCACAAACAACTCACGAGCCAGAAATCAATCGCGAAACCGAAAAAACACAAATAAAATAAGGAGCTAATTAGACCTTCACTGCACCGCACGGAAGCGCGAAGGGAAGTTTTCAAAAGTTTGCAAAATACATATTCGAGATTGCGGCCAGTGTCCAATTTTAATCTTATGCTTTGAGGGTAGGTAAGATCGTATCGGTTATAATAATTACCGCATTCCCAAACAAATGTTTGCATAAAAACATATTTTGCCGACAAAACACAATCTCGGCTATTTTACTGCGAAATGCGTTTCATTAAACTTCTGTATGAAAATATTATTCTGTATTTTATTGCGTGGTGGTGAAATAATTTCAAACGTGTTTATCTACATAGTACGTAGTAATATTCTTTAATAATAAGCTTTATTCTTTAAAAATAGGTTTATATTTTAGCAGCTATTTACGAGCTTCAGTGTTATCAATAAAAAAAACGGAAACAGTTTTTGTTTTCCAATTTTCACCAAATAGTTTGCCATATGTTATTGCATTGCAGAATTGGATCCAACATATTAATGGAGAATGTTTTTCAAAATAAACGGATTAAATTTCTGACGGAATATTTATTTTTCAAAAATCCAGTATTCAAAATTCCTTTGAGTATTTCTTGCTATTTTCCACGTGCTATTTTATACTTTTCTTCAGTGATGGGAATTCTTTTGACTGATATGATGATGAAAAAAATATCTAAAATAGTTTTGATTTCTAAGCATAACTCCTTAATATCCTTTATAATCATTAGATTGCAAGACGTCCATGAGAAACCAACGTTAATAACGCAACAGCCTTACACACTGTATAACGCCATTTTGAAATCATAATAATTTCAGTATGTGTTAATATGCTCTAACCTACTAACATACATTAGTTGACAAACGAGCATAGTGAAGTTCCCCCAGGTTTCGCAATATTCTCTAAACTATACCGCAGGCAACTTCACACTGTCTAAACATGGGCGCATAAAATCTAAACCTGACAGTGTATTTGTTGAAACATCGGCACACTGGGCGTCGTTAATCTGAACGGCAGTATACACTGAATATGAAGGGACATCTTCCGAAAACACAGGTCTCGTAAATTCAACCTTATTTTATAGCACCACAGTTCAGTTTGGATTAGTATTCTGTTATGTATAGTGTTGAAGCTGGAGTAGTAAAATAACTTTTATTCGACCCTTGCGCAAATAAAATAAAATTGAGTCGCTTTTTCTGTTGAAACTTAAAATTGCAGTCCTTTATTTTTTAGTAAAAAAAAAAAAAACATGAACATTCAATAAATTTAGTAAGCATTGTAGCAATACATATTGTACATTTTAAAAACATCGTACCTACATTTCCATTGACGTTAATGAATAATTGCACTTGATATATTGTTATTATTATACTTTTTCAAAGAGAAATCAGGAATTAAATTTTTTCTTGGCTTACATTTTCCGGCAATAACTACATATTGTTAGGTTTATAAGATAAATAAAAAAGATAACTAACTGTCAACAAAATAATTGTATTTGTTGAATGAATTGGTTGGAAACACAAACCTACATTGACTTTGCACACTTGTTACCTGAATATCGTACCTACTTCAATGAAAACTACAATACTTTTTATTTAATAATAGTGTGTATGGCATTTCAACTTCATCAACATCTTGAAAACGTGAGGTTAGTCTCACGTTTTCAAGATGTTGATGAAGTTGAAATCCAAACGTTTCAATTACGCTTGACAAAGTTTATTTTAAATAAAAACGATTTGGTTCGATTTAGGTTAATCCTGAAATCCTTAAATCCCACAATCTTCAATACCCAAAAATATACACTCAATTTTGCCATAAAAAATTTGAACAGCTCAACTTTCCCATTTGTCTTGCAAAGAAATGCAAGACATCCAAGCTATGCCAACACTATGTATAATGTAAAAATTAAGTCTCCAGCTAGCAGATTTCATAATCATATTTGAAATTCAGCGCCTGTATAAAAATTCATATCAAACCCGCACTCGCCAGCGCCGCCTATGTCGAGGTTACACAAGATGACAGCGGGATTTTTGAGGCATGTCACAGGCCGTTAAGCCGCTCTAAAACCGAAAATATGTTGCAAGCTCTTGAATAAGTTATTTTTTTATATTACGATCCTTCATATGGAGGGTTGAAATTGTTACGATGAAGCCTGGTTAAGAACCCTCGATATCAAAAGTCATAACTTCACCACAGATTTCCTATGTCAGACCTGTATGTAGTATCTCGGATCGGTTTATTCAGCCACCAAAAAACGTTGTTTCTCAGACATTTCAACAAAGGATCGGCCTCCTTTGTATTAGACACAACTGAACACTAATAATAATAATAATAAAACTTTATTTCAGATTATAAAAGAATCCATATAGAAGTATTAGTATTGCTAATACTAATGTGTATTTTTTTGCATAGCAGCCTATGATAAAGTAAAGTATTCATTATAAAAATATGGTATAAAGCTGTGTATCACAAAATCATTTTACATAAAAAAGCGTTGGATCAATATTGGTATGACAATGATCGGTGACTGATGTTTACTTGCTATCTGTTGGGCCAATTGAAAGCTATTGTGCCTTCCACAGTTTTAAAAGACCATATTGGATGAATAACATTTAGCTATAGAAGAAAGAACTTCAGTCAGAATCCATTAATACAAATATCCAAAATACAGCTGAAACATTTGAAGGGGTAAAAATAGGACTTCTATTACTAGCACTATTGGCTAAACCAGTTTTGGTTGTACCAGTGGTACCAGTCACGAGTTATAGTAAGAAACGAAGCAAATTGTAATTTATTGATTGATAATTTTAACTCCCAGATACAAAACAATGCCTATCTGATCCGGGTCTGGGTGTGTATTATGAGTGAGTTTGTGTTTGTGGGGTAACGTTACTGTTTTTAAGAAAAGGCTCCACTCACATCCGCATTACAATATCCAGAGCTCATCAAAGATTTCCTGAAGCGAGTATTTTGATAATATACTCTATTACGACAACACTATAAATATTCAACAGATGTATTTATAATACACGACTATGCATACTGAATAATATATAAATACTCGACTTTGCTTACGAAATTTCACGTGTAGTGTGTAATTAATTAATTTTAATTTCATTGCAACCGGCTATTAAAATATCTCAAGAGATTTTTTATAATTATAAAATTCTACAAACTATTTAGTCCTGTAAATATAATCGTAATAACACCTAACTTGAGAAATTCATTCATAATGATCCTAAAGTGGTATTACAAAAAGATTAAGGAAAGGAAAATATAAAACAAATTCTGTATTTTGTTAAACGAAATAGCACCAACTTCTAATTAGATCTTAACCAGTAAAAAGCTGCCGGCTTGGTGGAAAGCCAAATGCTCAATATAGCGCGCTATGAATTAATTGAAAGGGTTAAATTTCTTGCTGATGTTCCCCTCATTTTACAGAGGCCAGGCTAATTTTATGTTAAGTAAGAGGTTAAGATTAGCACAAACTTGATGAAATTTTAATTATGCACAAGCTTGCTACTTAAACTCGGAACTAAATGAGAAGTTAAAACATTTATGTTGAATTGCTACTTAGAATATTGTTGATAATTGAGAAATTATTTGCGGCGAAATTGTTTTTCCTCTTAACTGCTTCGTTGGTTTTAGTGGTCGTAACCGAGACTGCGAGAGGTATCTAAAACTACGTGTTATTGGGTTTTTCTATTTAATTCGCATTATCAGCTCGGAGTTTTGATTCGTGTCCGGTTGATGGCAATAGGCTCGCCCCTTATTACAGAAGACCTATAAACATACCGGCGAAATGTGGGGTAATATAGTACACGTCTGCCTAACCCTTCGGGGACGACAGGCGTGATAATACTATGACGCCTGTCACGCGTCTCACACGCCACGATGATAAGAACATCAGTAGTATGATTCTCGTCTCAGCTGACAGGTTTCACAACTTGCTTAGAAATAAAAAAAATTGTGTGTATTAGTGTACACACGTAAGAAGTGAAACTGCTTTATGACATCATTTTTCGAAAAATGATTTACTATTTACAACTTCACAGAAATTGGTTGAATAAAGCTAAATTAGATAAAGTTTATGCAAAAGGCTTTTATTATAATAGACATGCATTGGTTAAACTAGTTGTTTTCCAACTGTATTTTATGATTATTGATATAGGTAATTATGGTATCTACTCGAATAACATTGAATTTAAAAAGAGCGTTTGAATTAATAGTCTTCGATTTGTAGCTCTGTCAGTTCCAAATAATAAAGGGAACCAATCATAATCTTCTATTTATCAAAACGTCGATGTCTCAACCAATAGCAAGTTCTCAATAGAAAAACAAATGGTCTTGCTGTATTGGAAAAGGTATAGTTTTTAGTTGTCAAACAAACATCATGTTGCTATGGTTACCTATTCAAATAAAGATGGCGCGTACCGCAAAAATGTTTTTCCAACCCCGATAAAGAAGTTTCACTTCAATAATAATATATGGCTAAAAGACTCCAAATTTATCTTTTGCTAGTTGATATACCAAAAATACTTTGATTAGTCATATTATGATATTTTTTGGATCTACATTATACTGTTTCGGTATTTCTTAACTGACGACCTTGCTCCCTTTGCCCAGTCCCTGTTTGTTGTGACATGACAAATAAATGCTTGCCCTCCAAGCCGAGTTACAATATAATAAAAAATGTTCAGAAATGATATAACTTTTAGACAATTTCAGTGTATAGAATCATATTCTTCTTGTTGAAATACAAAAATATTCTACAAATGGCACTCATTATTTACAAAGAACAATGTTTGCACGGGAAAAGATCCCGTTTATGATACACCCGGAAGTAAATTGAGACTTATTTACATTGTAAAACAAAATTAAAGTCGCGTGGAAAATAAAATTTGGGCGGAAATTAAGGGTTAAATATACGATACAGGAAGTATGCGTACACACACACACTCGCACAAAACCCCCACTGTTCCCTTTTCCGCATTGCGCCTCTGTTTTACCTAATTAGCTAACTGTAGTCCCCGTTTACTAGTTAATTACTACGACTATGGTATAATATAGCCTGAGTATTCTATTCTGATAATGTTAACATGGAGTTCTGGTTAAACTTTTCAGATTCAAAGTTATGGTAGATAACAGTTATCTGTGAAAATTACTTGAAACTTTGAATAAACAACTTGACGACACGTTTGGCGCAGTGGCTGAGCGAATTGCTTGTCCGTCGCCTGTTACAGGTTAGATGTCTTGACGGAACAAATATTTGTATGATTTGCAGATCGAGGAGCCTGATCTGTCCGTTTGTGCATTTGACAATATACATATGCTTGAAGACGCACCTACGAAGCAGGAGAATGAAGAAGAACGATTTAAAAAACCTTACTGTACTTTATTAGGTATATTATATAACTACTACTATAGTTTTGTTTTTAAATAACATTTGTGTTTTTGCGGATGAATAAGATCTCCAAAGTTCGTTTGGGAAGCGACAATTCTGACAGCATGGGAAATGTTTGTCAGTGGACGATATAGAAGATATAGGAAAATAGGAATGTGAAGGTTTTTACAGGGTTGGTAACGCGGGTGACGTACCTAGTTTCGCAAATGTCCATAAGCAACGATAACGGCCCGCCGGTTGGTGAGCAGACCAACCGGTGCGGCGAACAGTTTATTCAGCACTCTTGGAGTATAAAAAAAACCAAGTCGACATATAGATTTTAGTAACTTTTGTTACTGTGTCATAATGCCTTCTCCGCGAGATTCCGTCACCGCTACAGTCATGTATCATTCAAGCGCCATCTATATTGTAGAGCGCGTCGCCCAAACTCTCAAGGTTGCGTCGCGGTAACAAGGAAATTTCGGAAGCGGCTGTTTATGAAGCGTACTAACATGACGTATATGAATTTTCAATATTCAATATATCAAAGCTTTTTGTTGGCCTTGTTCTCTGATTTTCAAGACCAAACACTTTCCAAAATACAATTAAGATGCAATTTTATGTAGCATGTAGTTTATATTCTTGACAATAGGTATAGAAAATATTGCAGATTAAATTAGTACAGAATGCTAAAGGTGCTTTTCGTGGTAAGGGTAATAACGGATTCGTATTCCGGTAGAGACAAATGTTTATGTGAGAAGCATGGACAATTGCACAAGACGGTTCTTTGTATAAAAATTATGTATCCAATTCACAAAAAAAAACTAGTTTTTTTAAAAATATACATTTCATAATTTAATATACCTACTGGTATTGCGAACTCAATTGAAAATGTTCGTCAAGAACAAAATGAAATCCTATGTATAATATGCCAAAAGAGGTTTGAATATAGAACTGTATTTGTCGATCGCTTTGCCAAACGGAACGCAGTTAACGCATTGCAGGAGACGCGCCCCAAATGCGTTCAACGCACCACGACCCATAGACATTTATAAACGAGTGCAAAAAGGATGTATGCATGGGAAAAATCTTTGGCACAACGTCAAAGAACTTTTTGGGTCAGTAAGAAGGACGCCAAAAAATATTATTACACGTTTTTCGATTTGGATAAGTGGTTTACTACGATGTCCCTAAACATATCAATTTAAATTTTAATCTACGTACTATCACGCCTGTTATTACCCGAGGGGTTGTAGGTACGTTATGGTTGGCAGAGGTGTACTTATGTACACCAACATTACACCGGTATGTTTTAGGTACCATGTGGGCGAGCCTATTGCTATCAACATGGCACGAATCTAAACTCGAAGTTGCTACTGAGAATTTCAAAGCACCCAAATCACTTCGTCCGGTCTGGGAATCGAATCCTCTCGCTCAGCAGTGACAACAAAGACCAACAGTTAAATTTGAAGTAAATGAAAATGTACGTCTGTTAATACAGTAATTTCGTTCCTGTTTTTACGTTTCCTGAACAGTACAATTTTAATTACCTGTTGTGTAATTTATTTGTAGGCTACATGACAGAAAAGCCACTTGCAAATTAACTGTACGGAAAAGCTATTTAATTGGATTGGTTTCCAATACAATAATCTGAAAATCAGCGCTGCAGCTTGTTATTTAAGCTTGCTGTAGCACAGTGCTGAGATAGGGGCCTTTTCTGACATCCCGCAGGGCGGCTACGCAAAAAAAATGTTCTCTGTGTAACTGTTTGTACTGATTGTAATGATGTCCTGTGCTGTGTATGTCAGAATAAACGTTTTTTCTTTCTTTCAATACAACAATATCATATTACTTTTCAACATCGACACAAAGTTAGTGAAATAATGGTTATACAATGGACATATAATGATGTACAAACATAGGCTAGTAACAATCGAATCCGAAGCGAGATAAATAAAATATTCAGCGGAGCAGCGAACTTTAAAACTCGCAAGCTTTTTTTTAGATCAAGCACAATTTTATGTGATAAAATTGCTCAAACGGTGAAGGAAAACATCGTGAGGAAACCTGCATACTTTAGAGATTTTCTCGATGGTGTGTGAAGTCTGCCAACTCGCAGTAGGCTAGCGTGGTGGACAACAGTCTAATCTCTCTCATTTGCTATGAGCGCTTGCACTCATAGCAATTTAGAACACTTTTGACATTTCAAATTTCTTTGGACATTTTCATAATAAGTCAGCTTCTATTAAAGTACATCATTGTAAAAACTGTTTTATAAATTACATAGCAAACATGACATCACCCCTTTTTCTCCGAAAGGTAAAGGTATCGACATCCCCTCACAAATTGCCGGTATGTTTTTGGATAACTTACTTTCGTTTTACGTTTTCGTAAGAATCAAAGTAATTTATTATAACTGATATATTTTTTCTCCTTTCTCTTATTGTGTTACTTCGTAATAAATATTACTTTCTTCATAGTTATTGCTAGTTATCCTTTATTTCAAACAATAGGTTGGAGATTTTATGAATCATCTATGATTTTCAGCGGCATTCTAATAGAACTAGAAACGACACGACGATAAATGGGACAAAGGAAACAGAGAGAAAATCAAAACAGTAGTAGTTATTCCCGTCAAAACGCATACATTTTTAAGTCAGAATGAGCCACACCATAAATTCTCCATTGTTTTGAAACTGTTTTCCTTTGGGAATAAAAACTATATTTCATGTCACCAAACCCTTTGTCCCTTATTTTAAAAGTTTCCGAAGTTTCTGGAATTGTTTTTCGGAATATGAGTATTATTTTTACGCTCCCAGGTCGAGCAAAGTGCTATTCTATGAAATTCTCGGTAGCAGCTCGGAGTTTGGGATTCATGCCCGATTAAAGGGAATTAGGCTTGCGTCCTATTACAGGGGACCTAACACATACCGGCGAAATGTGGATGTACATTAGTACACCTCTGCCTAACCCTTCGGGGCCGACAGGCGTGATGATATGTATTATTAAGCTTATATGCTGGAGCAACTGGGGTCGGCTCGTAGTCGTATACAAAGTATTTTATGTGATTTTAATGCATATTATAAAAACCATAACTAATTATAGACACCAAGTAACTAAAGTAAAATTTTCATTATATAGATAACTTAAAATATAAATGAGTGAAGGTAAATTTGTTACGCTTCACAACAGTATTTCAACATCGAAACAGCATTAAAACTGCATCAAAGTTAAATTTAGGTACAGCGATCGTTAAGTTTGACTGTTCGCGTTGATTCGGTTAGCTTAATCCGACGACTGTTAAATTATAATCTAATAGTTCTATATTAGGTTGTCGAGGTGACAGCTAACAGGGATTGTTGGGCTTTATTATATGGTAGTATTGTGCAGTATTTGTATTCATATATAGATTTAAAGGTTTTTATTAAAAATTACACTAATGTGATACCGTAATTATAGAAAACAAGATGTTGGTGTCCGTCATGGCACTCGCCAATCGAAAACAGTAGAATTAATTCCATAAGAATTTGATTATACAGTCAGTTGTATAATCAAATTTTTATGGAATTAATTTTGCAATTAATACAACATACTGTAGGCACCTACAGTGATTGTAATTACGCAATTAGTAATTTGGTATATTGATACTTATATTCCATCATCACGTCATCTTGACATCATTACGTTTGTATTGTTGAATATATTAATTTTGATTAAATGCATTGACGTTTGCAAATGTCAATGTAGGTATAAGACAGAAAAATGTACCGAGACTTCCAACAACAATTCAATTTAATCCAAAACAACTAGAATTGGTCTCGAATAGATTGTTTTACGAAGTTAAAATATCCACAACGTGTAAAAAATTGTCTACAACGTGTAAAAACAATATGTTTTTAAAAAGTTATCTTGCTACGTTACCGTCAAAGCAAAAAGTTACTAACAGTCAAATAAAAGCAGAATTCGTGTTAACAATGCCACATTTTTTCAAAATGTTTAAAACGCAATCTGAGCCAACAGCCAGAAAATATGTAGCGGTGGAAATAAAAGCAATTACTTGCTGGAACTTTGTCCATTTTTGTGTCTGTTATGTAATAAAGTTTGAGGGGTGTGACCAGATTCCATCACTTGTAGGGGTCTGACATAATATGGCAGAACAAAAACATTTGACCTCCGGGTGCGCTCTAGGTGCGCACTATACAGACCATACGAAAAGAGACTGCATTAACTGTTTTACTGAAATCGGTACCAAAGCTTTCAATATATCTTTTGTATAAAGCATTTAATTTATACTCGTTTGTTGTACATATTCATTAATTAATTTAATTACGCTTAATTCAAAACTTTTCATATTAAATCTTTACTTTATATTAAATCGTTAACTGACCGTCATGTTTGCGTATATGTAACTAAAGCGGTTCTGTTTACGTTATTTCCATAATGGATGACAAAATTTCGAACAAGTTCGTCGTGCGTTCGTATTAAATTACTTATATTATATTACGTATATTTGTCTAGTCCAATACGAAATAAATAACACACAATGTTATATGTTTGTGTTATTTCGTATCGTTTCGTATCGGGTATAAGTATTTTTAATGTTATATATTTTGACAGTTAACACACACGTTCAGTCAATACATTGAATGATAGTTATACAAAATATTAGAAACGTAGCGTACATAGCTGCTACGAACTGTAGCACGATTCCGCTACGACCCGGCGTAGCGGAGACGCGTTCAGAATAGTCAAGAATACTTCAACAGTTTGATTCACTAAACTTTTTACGGCTGCCATGAAAACCAATAAATTTTAAGACTATTTTATATATTTTACGAGTGTGAACGAAAATTTTATAAGACAAATCTCCGGCGACTAAAAGAGAAATGTCATTTAATTTCAGCCGCAGCCGGCGTAAAAGGTTTCTTGAGTAAAACAATGACAATATCCCAAAGGATAATGTGTCCTAGACTAAGATATTGCGGCTGAATTTGAAATGCTCATGAGACTACGTAGAGCTTTTGGATAGCTTTAAAAATAATCAATATAAATATTATGCTAAAGTAAACTATGTTATAAATAAGGCGAAAGGCTGGGTTGACTGAAACTATATGTGCCCGTTTGTAACAATTTATCGCCTAAGCAGCTGAACCAATTTCGATGCATTTAAATATGGAGATAAATTGGACCACGTATATTATGGACCCATTATTTTAATAGTGTCTATGGAGTTTCTTGCCCGGTCTTCTCTATAAGATCAACTTCTTGGAACCGTGCAACTAGAATTCTTAACGTTTTAAAATTGCTTGAAAAGTTTATTTGAACAAAAAAAAACCCTTTTGACTTGATTTATGCATGGATTTTAGTCTGAAATTCTATCATCATACTCGTGAAAGCCACCTGAACGAAATCTTCTTATATTTATTTTTCTTAATAATTTTATTTATTTAATTATTATTTATTAATGATAACGTAAAGTAATATTTACATCTACTCCCTGTTCTCATTCTGAGTAGAACCCGTGTTTGAAGATTTAAACTATTCTATAATTTTGCTAATGATTCCCCTACCCAGCCACTCTCACGTACCTCCCTATGTGTGAGGTTGACACCAAACAGTTTTACAGTTTTGTGAGAGCCAGACCACAAATGGGAATTTATTTCAATTTCGTGCTCAGTCTTAGATCCTATTAGAGGTTCCTATAGCACAACTAGAGGTCGAAGTTCAAGTAAACAATAACAAAACCTATTCGAATATACACAAAAGTATAAATTAGGTTTTTTACATGACTAAATATGCCACTTATCTATTTGGTCGTATCACGCGTGGCGAATAATTTTCGTTTCCCTACAGACCAAGTTTGCCAATCAGCACTTATTTTCTTATTAATCTTTATTATCTCTAATAAGAAAATAAGTGCTGATTGGCAAACTTCACATCGCGAAATCTTTCAAGTATACAGGATTCCTCATTTTGTTTTCCTTTACCGAGTGAACCCATTATATACACTACATTATTATCCTACTAATATTATAAACGCGAAAATTTGTAAGTATGGATGTTTGTTACTTTTTCACGCAAAAACTGCCTAACAGATTTGAATGAAATTTAGCTTACATATAGTTTATTACCTGGATTAACGCATATGCTACTTTTTATCTATATACCATGCGGGTAAAGCCGGGGGAGGCAGCTAGTACATTAGAAAAGTACATTACAAAAGTAATATAATTTTTATTTTTTTAGTAAAGTGGTATGCAGGGACCGTAGCGCGTGGCATTCTGTACTTTCTGCCTACCCCCATGGGAAAAAGGCGTGAGTGTATGTATGTATGTATGTATGCATATAATTTCCCAAGACAAAATATATAAAAACCTTTCTATGCCCTCAAGCAATAACACAACGGTTGCGTTTAAACAACAAATAAATTAAATACCCTTTACTATATCTGAAGGAGGTTTATTTTTAGTTAAAAAAATATGTTGACTTTTTTAGTAAAAACTACACAATAATATTTAACAAGGACAAAGACGGTATAAACCAGTCTCGGTTCTGATAGAAAAAGGTTCACGATAAAATCGGCCGACTCAATCAATCAATCGAAACGGCTTGCAGTAGCGTCGAAATGTTCGAGTCGGTTTTGTTTCGAACATTCCAGAAATGAATTGTAAAGAAAGAGCTTTTGTGTGTTGTGAAAACTTGGAATGTTGCCTTTGTGCCAATCTGCTTCGAACTTTTACTAAAGGCTAAACATACGCGTGTTAGCTTGTGTATGCAATCAAGCTTATCTACGTTCACGTTGGCGTAAGCAGACTAGTTTTCTAACTGCTAAGATTCTACTTTGGGTATGGCATAGTTCCTAATTTACATACTTCTTTATAAAATATATTGACTGTTAAGAAAAATAAGCATACATTCACGCCTGTCGTCCCCGCAGGGCTAGGCAGGCGTGTAGTAATGTACATCCACATTTTATATTTGTATATAATATAATTAGAAGCGAGCCTATTGTCATCCACCGAGAATCCAAATTCCTAAGCTGCAACTGAAATTTTCATAGAAAAACCCAATAACACATTGCTCGACATGGGAATCGAACCCAAGACCATCCTACTCGGCCGTCGCACTTATGACAACTAGATGAACGAGGCAGTCCTTTTTACATACAAAATGTAAGTAAACCCGTATGTAATCAAAGCTATTTAAATACAATTTCACCCGAATAAATCTTGTTTGCTCAAGTTTCTAGAACGTTTTGCTCAACTGAACAAGCTTTTTGAGTGTAGACGTATTCCCAGCGGTGACATAGAATGTAACTGAGCGCTGAATGCAAGCGTACACGGTGCTCTTAAATGCGCCAGCGACCGACATCCAGATGCATGTCAGCACCACTTGTTAAAGCTACTCCGTAAATGGTGTTATTCTGAAACTCACGTTGTGTCATTTCAGCTTTTCAATACAAGTTTTTTTTTCTACTTACCTCTTGACTAAGATAAGTGTGCAGGACAGCGACATGAAGAGTACATCATGAGTCAGGGGTAGAAATATGTTGCTTCTAACAGATTCTCTAATGGAACAGAGACTATAGAAAATATTACATGCTTAAACTATCAATTATTTTAATATATTTTATGTATATACAATTTTGGTCAACTACTAGCGCTTATCCCATGTGTGGCTTGACCATGTCGCCGATCTATATTGAGACCATGGGTACCTGAATCGTACCTTGAAATCGACGCATAAATAATATAATGTAATAAACCATATAATATATAAATAATATAAGATATAGGATAAATGATAAGAGCATTTTTTATGGATCCGTGATGTTGTTGATGTTGATAAATTATCGTCGCTGGTTGGTACCCTTAAGGTAAAAAGCGTGAAGCGTGATATGTAGGGATTTTATTTCTGGGAGTTCAATGCCTGTATTACTCACGTAAGTCACGTCGTAGTCGAATGTGACCTAAGAAGTACCTACTACAATTAACATCAGGTGGACTGACTTACAGTCGTGTCACATGAAATACCCCACAGGTTACCAGGTTACCAAAGTGTATTAAAATTTTACAACTTAACAGATGTGTGTTAAGTGGTCCCGCAGATGTCTGCGGGAAGAGATTGAGAACGTTGTATACACATGTGTGTGCATTAATTCATAAATTGAACTAGGTACTATTCTAATTGTGAAAGTTTGTTTGGGTGTCAGATGTTACTGAAAGGATTTCAAATGAAACTTTATTTCAGAATAAAGCATACAACACACAGGGCGGGCGGAGCTGCGTGTAGGAGACTAGTAAATAAATAAAACTTAAAAGAGTTCAGATTCAAATCAAGAGTAGCATCACTCACAGTTCCAAAAAGTCAGATAGGGCGAGCGAATATATGCCATTGGAGTATTGCGTCTACCGACTGATAAAATAATTTTATTAATTTTGTCGTAACCAACGACCATTTAGACCAATTAGAAACCATTAACGTATCAATATTTTATAATATTGACTAAAAAACAGCATATTATTATTGGTAAAGAATGCTATATGAAATAAAATAAAAGTATAAATGAATTATAAGTATATTCATTAAAACTCGAGCTTTATAATTAGGGGTTTGCAAGATCTAAACATCTCTTGCCATAAAAACTTTAGTTCATTTTATGACTTAGATATCTGATAATAGCCAAGAATGGCCTTTATTCCTTACTAAACATTCCCGTGTTCTCTTATCAACTGATAATATACAAAGACACTCATTGTCTCTGATATCTCAAGGATAGACGAACTGTCTCTTTTGTAAGACCTCCTTGTCGCTAATGGGTTCGTCAAAGATTCTTGCTGAAATCCACCACAGTGAACTAAGTATTAATCGACGACCCGTTTAGCTCAGCGGTAGTTAACGCTGCCTGCCGTGTTATGGGTCCCGGGTTCGAATCCCGGTAGGGACAAATGTTTGTGTGATGAGCATCAACATTTGTATCCGAGTCATGGATGTATCTATGTATAATATGTATGTATTTACAAAAAGAAAAGTATATATGTAGTATATCAACCTTCTAGTATCCGTAACACAAGCCTCGTCGCTTACCACGGAACTAGATGGCGCTGGGTAATAATGTCCGGAAAAAAATATTATTTATTTATTTATTATTTATTATTATTAATCAAGAAGCAGTTAAATGTCGAAAGAAGCAATTAAAATGAAAAGATTAATGCTTGTTTAGCCTTTGGTTTTGATGGATGGACTTTGATGGAAATCAAATCATTTCAAACCGCCGTGATCAGTAACAACAGAAGCATTATTCACAAATAAGATACTATAAGATAAATGGCGAAAATGTGTTTATCTACTTGAATAATGACGTCACAGGGGAAAAAACATGGCGGCATTTCATTACAAAAAGGCGGTTTATTTAAATGTATCTTATAATTTTACGGATACGAACTTACATTTATCCGTAGTTTATATTTAAAATTGGAGGCACCAGTCGACTGTGAAGTCAAAGGTCTTGAGTTCAATCCAAAGCGCGCACCACTTAATTTTTTGGAAGTTACGTGCATATTTATTTCACACTCAAACGGTGTAACATTGTGAGGAAACCTGCATGCCTGAGACATTTTCTCGGTGGCGTGTTAAGTTAACCGACCAGCAATATGCTAGCGTGGTGGACTATACCCTAATCCCTCTCAAATAAGAGAAGCAGTGGAGTGAGGACCAATATCCAGCAGTCGGACAGTACATTAATTGATTATATGTATATAAAAATAATATCGTACTTTTAGTAGATATTAAACTGTCTCGTTGAAAATAGTGAATAGCCCCAAATAACCTTCGTTTAATTTTTGAACAAACGCACACGGACCACTGCGGGATGCTTTTAAGTTAAAAGCTATTGAAAATGTGAGTGTTTCAAAATGGAGCGCTTCACTTATGAAAAGACTTATGACTAGTGTTGAGCCTTTTAGTTTATCATGTTCAAAAATATTTAGTTCTCCACTTCTTACTGAACCACATACGTAATTAATTTGCAAATTTAATAATTTAACCGGTTAGCGCACCGGTATTAATTCTGATTCCCGTGGTAAAAGGGATTAGGTTCCAAGATAAACATGGACATGTGGAACTGGATGGTTTTATGTGTATATTTACAACAATAAAAAAATCGTTGTAGTTTATCAAAAACATCTACTATCTGTAATATAAGCCTTGATGCTTAACTCGAAACTAGATAGAAACATAAATTAATGCTATATGTTGGAATTTATGAATATAGAACTTTTTATAGGATCAATTAACAAACTTAAATATTTAAACTGCATTATTTATATTATTTATGACATATTTATGAATGCCAGAGCAGCCAATCAAACTGAATAAGCTGGGTAGGGTCGATAGCTTTCGTACATTGATTTAAAAAAGAAACAGTAAGTCAGGTAGTTACCTATAAAAACCGACTAAACTACCGAACTAAATCACCTATAGAACTAGTATTAATATAGTTTACGTAACAAATCTAATATATAAAACTAGTTCAACTAGTATTGGTCTAGCTCGAAGTTCGTAATACTTTAAGCGTACTTTCGAACAAACGAAATTCCCGGCACTAGTTAAGACGCGGGATTCCGTGTTTAGTTCATATAAACTGGGAACGAAGCCGCTTAGCGGAGGAGCTGGAGGCTTTTTACACGTGTAGGACCGCGGTTAACACAGAAGTGTGTTAGTGTGTATCGCGTGACTTCGCTCTGGCCGTGACCGAGTTACAATAACGTAATGAACACCTTTTCCCTTAATGTACTGTATTGAATACTAATATGGTACAGCTATGATATCCTAGTACTGTGACGTCGAAGGTCAAAGGTCAGGAAATTCTCAGTAGCAGCTCGGAGTTTAGATTCGTGCCCGGATAATGGCAATAAATAGGCTCGCACCCTATTACATGCAACCTAAAAAACAAACCGGCGAAACGTGGGTGTACATTAGTACACCTCTGCCAAACTTTTCGGGGACGACAGGCGTGATGGTATTTATGGGATTCCGCATCAGACAGAATCCTTGTTGAAGTTGGTTATAAATGGTATTGACGTGCGTGGAGTCGTTGAGCTCCCTAAATAATGGTTGAGCTTCACGATGACAGATGCATGCGTCCCGTCGGCGGGAACGGGTCATCTCACAAGATTATTTCAGATGCTGCCTTATATTATTAGACCCACATATTGTGCACCAAAATTCTTTCAGTTTGTTTCAGCATTGTTTACAGAGGTCAATTAAAAAACGTTGATTACATTTATAATTACTTTACAAGTAGGGACTAAAAGACGAATATAAATATTACGATTTTTATGCGATTCCATTTTTAGTGCAAGTCGTTGATCCATTTAATTTGTATTGTACATATATTCGAGTAATAAATTCGTTCTGGTCAAGTCAAATAGTACAGATTTATTGTCTGGCATTAAATGGTCTATTCAATAGCCAATACTGAATATTGGCTTTTACGATAGATTTTGGTGAGCTGAACGTTTTATATGCACGTTCACATCGCAGTCCAAAAATGGCAAACTGCAGGATTTATTTTCAAATACTTCTCAAAATTCCATATTACTACTATTATTTATTATTATATTATTTAGTTCTTAAATCCCAGATTTTAAATTCATTAGTTATTTAGCCTTCTTTGTACAAAGGTACGCGTTGTATAAATCAACATTCGATTCCGTGAATCCGGTATGAAAAGACGTTTAATCTACGATCGTAGCTCCTCGTAGGGTCGTAGCTATACTGCTACGTATACGTAGAAATCTCGTAGCAAAGTCAATAATCACAAGGCATCCTTTGATACAGCATAGTACACATTAATACTCAATTTATAGTTGTGAATAGATCTTCAATACTTTATAACTATAAATTAATATTAAATTATTTTTTTCTTAGAATAACATAATATATTTTGAAATGGTTTTAGCGTCCATTAATATCAGCGCAAAATGAAGGGCTTAAATATGAACACCTATTTTATTAAAATCCTCAATGGTGTGTTATATTACAAAAAGAAACAACCCTAAAAATCTTTTGTAATAATTTCTTTTGTAAAAAATGTACCTATTAAAAGAACTTTAATAAATATATTTTTTACGTTCTGATATTAAACACCAAATAAAACGGAGCCACATGTCAGGATTGTAAATATTCAATATATTTGTCAAGGACAATGCGTGTATGTCGGTACGTAACCTTGTTTTATGGCGGCGTAAAACCAGCGGCGCAAAAAGATGAATGCCCGCAAAATTTGTACGCGAAAGCTTAGAGTCCCTTTGAAATGGGCTGAAAGGATTGCAATATGTTAGAGTATTTTATTTTCATTGAGAATAAACTTTCTTCAACTCACGTTTATATTTTTTTCTTTAAATTTTCACAATTAATAGATCTGTTGATCAGAAAATAATTCATAAGTTACTCTCCAACAATAACATAAGCTAATCTCACTGCTGGGCATGGGTTTCCTCTCATTTGAGAGACATTGGGCTATAGCACACCGGGCTATCTTTGTGTGGGTTGGCAGACCTCTCACGCCATCAAGAAAATCCTTCAGTTTTCCTTTACTGTTTGAGCATTCAATAAATAAGCACGAGCTAGGACTGGAAATCTCTGACTTCAAAGTCCACTGACCACACCATTAGGCCAGTACAGCTGATAATTACTTAATAACCAAATTAAACTAACTGAATAAAATCTTTTTAAATGATGCACAACGCAATTTCATCTTTGTAGCCAGTAACAACAGCATACATTACCTGAAAAGAAAGAAAACGATAATTAATATAATGTACAACTTTACATGTCTGTACCATTATTACCAGAAAGGTTTTGAACGTGTAGATGGATGGATGGAAAGGAAAAGGGTGACGTTACAGAATATAGATGAATTATGTAAAATATGATGTGGGTACAGGTAGGTACGGAAGGGAGGCTAATAGAAATGTAAGAAATCGGAGGAAATATGTACTGAACACCCTTAACACCTTTAAGACCTTAAATAAATTGTGACCAGGAAAAGTGGATGATAACAACATTAATAGATTAAATATGAATATTATTTTCTTATTGCTTACACCTACATAAATACTAGACTTCAAGAGAATAGTGTAATAGGGATAGAAAGAGTATATAGAATATAGATATTGAAAATTTTGCTTCAAACGGAAGAAATATTAAATAAATCAAACTATTTTATATAAAACTTCAAAAACTCATCATCACTCTCTCACACACATCTCTTGATTGTTTTTATTTGATCATAATGTGTCACAGTGAAGCGTAGCAGCGTACAGCTAGTTATATGTACAATATAAGTACTTAAAGAAATCCGATATTTTGGCCACATTAGTGTATTGAGTTCAGGGCGAGCCGCTAGTGTCAAATAGTCCATTAACCATTCATAAAACAGAGTGTGTTTTCCATTTATAAATTCACATTCCAAACTATCACAACAAAATTCAATTGCATACAATACAATACAATAGTTTTATTCCGAATATAATTTGCTAATTGTAGACAAAACTTCATTATTTTAAAAGCATCCGCACAGCTGACAGACAATGGCGGGGTTCCGTTTCCACTGAACTAAATATGTACCAAACAGTACAATGCAGAGCTATGTATACTTCATACTTTGCCCAAACTTTACTCGCCTAAACGGCGCCTAAAAGTCTGTGAGATAACTTTTATATGAGTTTTTTTCTCGTTTTTTAGGGTTCCGTATCCAAAGAGTAAAAACAGGACCCTATTACTAAGACTTCGCTGTCTGTCCGTCCGTCTGTCTGTCGCCAGGCTGTATCTCAAGAAACGCGATAGCTAGGCAGTTGAAATTTTCACAAATTATTTATTACTATTGCTGCTATAACAACAAAAGAAAATAAATATTTAAGGGGGGCTCCCATACAAAAAACTCTATTTTTTGCCTAATTTTATACGAATCCTTTCATGCGTGACTCCGACTTGCACTTGGCCGGTTTTTTTCTAACACGAGGATAGCAAACAAGCTTATGGCTCGCCTGATGGTAAGCGGTCACCGTAGCTTATAGCCTTTCGCAACACCAAGGGTGCCACCCGCGCGTTGCCGACCCTGTAGAAGCCGTTAAGGTTTATTTTAATAGTCCATTCTGATTAATCATCAATTCATTCATGATTATTTTCGTTGCGGGTTTCGACAGTTAAATTCATTCCCCTGGGACACGTCGAGCTTCATTGTCTCGACGATTTTCTGGATGGTTACTACTGTTGATCCTGGCTTACAGGAGTTGCAGTAGTAGGGACTTGGGTGGCGGGCATGTCACTTAAAAAAAAAGTTCCATTCTGTCAGAATAGTCACTACCCACCCTAACGAGCTCTGGTAACCTTATTCACTCGCAAAAATACAACTATTGTTGTTTCACTGCGGCCTTCTGTAACGCGGAGGTACTTCCTAAATCGGGCACCTCAATTTGAGCGATAAATCATTACTATAGATTTGTTTACAGATCTAAAATCCACTTACATAACCACCCAGATCCCGAAAAACTGCTTGCTTTCCGAACAAGTTGAACTTTCGAAGAAACGCCAAACGAAATGTATGGAAATGACATAAGCTTTCAGCAAATCGGGGGTTCATAAATATGTTTCTCATGCATTTTGCTCCAAATCGTTCGTAGATTTCGAAGTTAGATTACAACTGATCTAGATATAGATGGTGCACCAAGCCAAACGCTCAGCTTCTGCTCTAATCGAGCCGAGTATTGCCAGAGATTTTGCTGCCAAAGAATATAATAAAGAATGCTAACATTACTGTATGTATTTAAGACCATTTAACATGACCCCTCATAAATTATTTGCAATGCTAATGCTGTCTCACTCGCGTGCTTTCTGTGTTTCGTTACCTTTGTTGGCGTTTTGCGAGCCTCACTTTAGAGGGGCCAAATTAAATTGTCGGAACTAGTATAAAACGGATCATCTCTCTACCTAACGACATAGAGCACAATGCTCCCGCAATACGTAGTGTCGTTTGGTGTTTCCTAAAGGATTTTGGAAGCTTGCTTTAAGGTTCGTCTATAAGCATTTTCAATAACCTACGTAGCATTATTTATGAGTTTACGAACAATTGGCAACACAGCACAGTTGTAAACCACTTTTCAGCCTTATTATTATTGCCGTAAAGTCTAAACATCGAATACCACACTTCTAAAAAAATATAATGCTCAAATGCGGCACAATGGCCGTGCAGTCTGCTTATACACTATTAGTCTGAGGTTCAAATCGTTAGCTAAGATAACGCTGTACCTACTATAATTTTAAGCAAATCATTTCTTACTTTTATTTAGCCTCTAATATTTCCTCATAAAAATGCTTTTCCTCATCTATTCCATTTCTCACTCCCTCTCTCGATTTATATTAATACAGAGAAACAATAAATCAATTAAAAGACTTTTTGATTAAGTTAATGAAAACAGGAACCGAACTAAAAAGTGTTAGTTGCTACTCGTAAAAGCTGCGAACAATACGCGAATCCAGAAAGTTTGTATCCAATTAGCGAATAAATTAAATTGTAACAATTTCAATGGTATAATGGCTTACGGTTTAGACAAAGCCCGTAATCACCCCCGAGGCTCAAGCAAAACGCCTTTGATTATATAAAATAAGTTACTTGTTGTAAAGTTAACGAGAATAATTATTGTAGTTCATTCATTGTGTAAATACAATATATTGTCTAGATTTAGACTTAAAACAAGCAAACTAAAAAAAAAGTGTTTAAAATGCATAACTTTGAAGTATGAATGTGCCAACGAATACGATATAATAGCGTAATTCAACTAATTTACTTGGCACCAACTTCATAAATCTATACTTATCAGTTCAATAAAAGGTCTTTTATGCTTTTGTACTGTTGTTGGAGTCGGTTTCCTTTTTTTAAAGTTATTATTTTACAATTTAATGTGATGCTAAAAGTGAAGAGCTTCAATGAATTTCTACTTAATGTTGTAAAAGACAAATGGAATTAACATAATAATCATAATAATTACACTTTCGTGCTGTATGACATTAAGGAGTTTTTTATACACCTGTCCAGCACGTTTTCGTCAAAGATTAAAGAATGAGGCCGATTTTACGTTATAAAAACGCAATCATCCAGAACATAATATTATTTTCTTTATCGTTCAGTTTACATACATTTACATAGTAGACATAACAGGCCTTCTAATTTTGTATACATCAATTTTATGGTAATCTCGTGCGAATTTTAGACATTTTAGAATTCAAATTCAACACGGGAAGGCACACATCGCCGGCACGTCTTACCCCTTAAATACTATATCTTCGGAAGGACGTAACGTCGTGCATACATAAGCGGCAATCCTACTCCCACTCAGCTAGTACATTCTGATGACGTCACTTTGCGGCTAGCTAAAGAGCCATTCACACAACACACCACAAAATTGTGGTCACATTTGTTGCAAAACCGACTGTGCTGTGATTTTGTACCATATATACAGTTTAATAAGGGTCACACAAAACGCGCTCGTGAATTGAAACATGTGTGAATTAATATGTATGGGCTGCTAAACTGCTTTAGTCTGCATTAATGTCACCACAAGTGACAAAACCAACTCAGACGTGTTGCTATGATTGCCGCCAGCTGTTGTTATGTTGTTACTTATGTGGTTAAATGACGGTGAGTGTTAAGCATGTACCAACTTGTATGTATTGTGTGTTGCGGATTTGAGTGGCTGCTGGGTAGCAAGCAATACAATTTTTGCCGCGTACACGTAAATTCTCGATGGTCAAATTTATCTCGATGTATCCTAAAATTGGTAAAGGTCGCTGAAATCTGGATGCAGGTGGTCCAAGATCGGTTGTGGCGATTCTTTCGGGAGACCTACATATGTCCAACAGTCACCGTCTAACTGTTGATATGATGATGATACTAAAATTCAACATTATTTGCTAAGCAGTTTATACGTGAGAACGTAAGAACCAAATAGATAAAGCTCCTTTTGCATTTATGATATTAGTAAGTATGAATCGAAAAATATAATTATAGTACCGGGGTCAGCGATGGTATGTAATAACTGACTAATATTTGCTATTTTACTAAAAATTTGATCAAAATCTGTTTAGTAGTCTTCCAACTATTTTTAGAAAGAAGCACTTACAAAGCAATAGCACAATATACTGAATTATTGATCAGCATTCAAAATGCAGTCGTGGAACATTGAACATAGACCACAAATTGCGTTACTTAAAGCAAAGTTCACGAAAATTTGTCTGTCTAAAAGGGTCCTTAGCGCTCTATGTAGTGTTGTAGGAATTACGCCCAAATGAGATCTGATTTCAGATACGACCTCTGCTGCTAAATTATTAAGGGTCGAACGAGACTAATCCGAGAGGATTATCTAATAAGAAACATTAATATCGAACATCTACGGAAAGATATTATTATCTTTTGGAATAAGCATTACTTTTTTATGTTACATAAAAAGATTTATATTGATTAAGCATTAAAGAAAAGTTATGTAACGACAATGATAGCGACGATGTCTTTTATTGAACATAGATTTAAAGTAATAGTTTTATTCAGTCTAATGACAAGGCAAAGTGAACCTTAGAGCCCGTTTTATACAATAAACTTCTATATCTCATCATCATCAACCGACTTACAGTATCATTGCAAGGCATAGGTCTACTAGGAGGGATAAAGCTATATACATATAGTCCACCACGCTAGCCTTATGTGCTTTTCTAGCGAGAAAAAATGTCGGGCATGCTTGGTTCCTCACGATGGGTCTTGGGCCTTTATCGTTTGAGCATATGATAAATAGATACATAACTACGTATAGTCAGTAGGGATAAACTCAAGACATTTGAACAACAGTCTTCTGCTCGAATTAATAGCCTATCACAACTTTCTTCGATATCTAGGTTTAGACATATGCGCATTGTTTTGCATTTGTTCCAAAATGGTCTGGACAAAGGCGTGGTTAGAAAATCCTATTTTAAATAAACCAGTTCACAAATATGGGTCGGCCAAACTATATTTTCTCTCTTGGCATGTCCTAGTCCAGATAGGGGACAACTTTGTAAGTTTATTTTCCACTGGACGCATTTGGAATAAACTATTTTCAGAGTTGGCGACGCTGGTGAACATAAGTTACTTTTGGAACTACTTATCTTCTATAATAATTTTGAAAGATGTGATGTTTTGGGAATCAATCATTCGAGATTCGTCATATATAAATCCTAACTACATAGAAACTAAAGACTAATGA
Organism: Craniophora ligustri; assembly: GCA_905163465.1. NCBI lineage: Eukaryota > Metazoa > Arthropoda > Insecta > Lepidoptera > Noctuidae > Craniophora > Craniophora ligustri. Next base: position 12,551,926 of record LR990959.1, on the reverse strand, counting down.
TATGACAGTGTTGGTAAGTCAATTAAAAGCATAAGCTATAACATCCGCGTGGGCACGTGTATGTGTGATGTGCATGAAAATTTGTGTATTAATTTAATTAATTTGTGTAATCTGTATATTCAAAAGAATCTAGTGTAGTGTAAGAATGTTAGTGCAAGAATGTTCGCATATATGTATTTATTTTATTATTACAAGAACAAAATATAAGACATCTTGCATTTTCTTCTATTACTTTTTTTTAAAGTAGCGTAAATATGAGAGTAGTAGGTATAAATACTATTTTAATCAGAATAATATCCTAACGTGAAATGTTTTTGAATTACCATTTATTCTATTACGTATGTATAGGATTCAGTCTACCTTGACCGGTATTCAGCGAGGCTTTTAAATTTCTAGTTGCCCATTAGTGTTATTAGACTCCCCCCTCCCTCCCTTACCCTTACATCTTGCCTTCAAATGAAACACAATACTGTTAGTACCTACACAACTACTTAGCGAAAAATTAATTTGGTTAGTTTGTACTCTCCTGGGGAATTCAGCTGCAGAGCTCTGCCACTCATAAAGTCTACTTAATTTAATGAATGAACAGAACTTAGTGTATTGCATCAAATTATATTGTAAACGTTTGTTTAAAATCCCCGAAAGAACTGAACTGAAACTTGCATGATCTCTATGTTATTTTCTCTTCTCGATTCTTCCATACAGGTGCTACGATGCTTTAAATAGAGAGATACATACGTGAAATTAAAAATACGAAGTACATCAGATAAAGAAGATCAACAGGTACGCTCGTAATAAAACTTTAGGCCACCATTAAACAACTATTCAGTATAGAACATCGCCGTTTTACATAGAACGGTTATAAGTCTTTGGGAGATATATTTAGCAATAGACTTTTACGAGCTAAAATGAAGATATGTTTCTGAAGTAGTATTTAAGAAGATGACCCTCATAAAAGGTTTGGAACACACTCGTTACTAGTCTCATAATATACACATTACGCCCGCCCATAAGAAACGCAGAAACTATTGAATGCCAGGTGCTTTTTAACGTCTACGATTCTGAAATGTTTGGCATCATTGCTTTTATATTCCGTTATTCTAGTAGAATAGAATACCCTACTGGGTATAGCAAGATTTCTCGCTGAAATTGAGCTGCTCGACTTGGGGAGTACCTTACGGCAATACTGCAATAAAACAACAATAGTTGTTTCTACGAGTGAATCAGGTTTGTGACTGTTCCGACAGAAGGGAATTGAGTTCGCCATCTATATTTATAGTAACTCTTATATTTTAAGAAATCTACAAAGTTTAGGTCCTATTTTTGGGGTTCTTCAAATAGGAGTGTAAAAGTGTTTACAGCGTCGCAACGCGCGACTGAGCGACCTTTTACGTTGCAAACGTCACAGTAGCTACAGGTAATTTCTTACTATCAGGCAGGCAGTAAGCATGGTTGCCTCCAACGCGACAAAAAAAAGAATAAATTTAGTTCTTTTTTATGTGGCGTTGGTAAAACTTTGTATACTTAAAATACCGACTAAATTGTTGAGTTTTGTTGCTTTACGAATTTAAGCGACGAAGTACATTTATGACGTATTTCGCTTTAATTTAAACTTGGAAAGTCAAAACTAGCCGCAACTAAGAATGAACATAAAACGGTGAATGTATTTTATAACTGGCTGTGCCCGGAATTTGCACAAACTGACGTCACAGGACCCTAAGGAAATATTTTATGAATGAAGAATGAATGAAGTCGAGATATCGTATTCTTTTTATTTTCTACTCTTCGATATGCATCATGAATACACAAATAAGCAAAATATTATATGTAGAGGGATGATAAATTATATAATAAATTCTTCCAAACCTCTAATATAATTAAAATAACCTTTATTTAATATATACTTGCCATTTTTTATTAATGTCACATTGGTTGTATAATTTTACGTTTACGCAAAGAAATACACAAAAAGTCCAGAAACAATATAATGCACTAAACAAAAGTAAGTAATCATTTGGTTTTATCCCGGTTATATATATTTTTGAAAAATATTTACGATGACTGACTTGATAAATTGACAAGGGTCATATGCCGATGAAACTATCCTACACACGAGTCACGATTCCAATTTAATATAATATAGAGATATAGTACATTGTACATATATTTCTGTGATAAGGACATACATATAAGATATTTGTATAATGATATAGAAGGTTGCCAACCACCATCATTTTTTCAGGAAGTGTCCTGCTTTTTAGGGTATGACTTGGATAAGTTTTGAGTTAAGGAGTCCCTAGTCTGAAAATTATGATTACTATAAGTATATACTATTTTTTTGTTAATTTGCGTAATATATATTCTTCTAAAATGTTCACTGTATACATACCTAGTATACATGTAAACTATCCAAATTGTAAATTTGTATGTCGGGATTGTAAATTTTGACATGGACATCATAAAGTAATAATATAGATAGAGTAGGAGGAACTTTATTTTTTATTTAATGTAGATCTATCGACCAATATTTAGTACCAGGATAACATAACACATGTATATTGTATATGTTTCTATATGAATTATTCGCTTATCTCGCCACCCTTTGACATCGAGTCCCGCATAGTAATGAATATTTACATGTCGAGAGTTATTGAGCATGTGAGGTCGGCCATGTATGAAGATCTAACCTCGAAAGGAATATAAATATTAGAAATATCTATATTTATTTATCGTTGAGGAATATTTATGAAGCCTACTCTTGGGAGGTACTGACAGGATTTTAGATAAAGAACGCACTACGTGTAGAGAGAACAGTGGGCATCCATTTTATCCCCTTTTCAAGTGATTTTCCAACTCTTTCATTGCGATTAATACGTATACTTATGATGAAATTGACGGGTTCTTCAAAAATGAGTGATAAGGATTTTTACAGGCTATGGTAACCGCTTGCCACCAGGCGGATCGTAAGTTTGACACCTTAGTAGTATAAAAAAAATAAGACAAGCAGATTGAACGAATATACTACTAAGATTATAAAGCAATTATAGTATATCATTATAAATTGTACCAAAAAAGGTTAAAATACTGTGATTATTCAGTGGTATGATAATTTAGCGTGACAATGAGTAACTGGGCATCAAATACTCGTCAGTGAAAACGGTCCGTTGTTCCGTGACTGAGCGATATAACTGAAGAAGATTTTGCAAGTCTTTTTCTAGAGCGACATAATATTTTATGTGTATTTAAAAAAAATCAGGAGAGAAAATGTTTTCTTTGACATTTTATATTACATTTTTACAATATTATCGTTTGGTCGGTCGTTTTTTACAATTCATCGGATTATTTTGAAAAAAAAAATCATAAATAATATTTTTGACGGATCTTGTCGCAGTACATTGATCAATTCATCATCATCAACCCATTAACGTCCCACTGCTGGGCACGGGTCTCCTCTTATTTGAGAGGGATCAGGCTATAGTCCACCACGCTAGCCTACTACGGGTTGGCAGACTTCACATGCCATCGAGACCAATCCCTCAAGCATGCAGGTTTCCTCACGATGTTTTCCTTCACCGTTTGAGCTTGTGATAAATAAATACGCACATAACTTCCGAAAAGTCAGTGGTGCGTGCCTTGGGTTCGAACTTGAGACCTTTGACGTTCAGTCCACTGGTCACCCCACTAGGCTGCCACGGCTCTTGATTGATCAATTAATATTAATTTAATTCTTATATTTCGGATCCTTTAGCACCCACGGTTCCAGATATCCTGCTTCTGACCATGGATATTGTTGCATCGGGAATACATCAATATCCATTTACTGCGATAAATACGTAAAAATAAGTATTAATTCAATGTCTAATCTTGCCACAAATATAAGAGATAAGAGGTATAATAAGTGGTTACTTAAATTCATTTATACACTCTACTAGCGCCAAATCTAAACAATAAAACGGCATTTTGAGCTCTTCACGCATTGTCTCGCTGTTGTCAATTCGCACGCAATATGTCGTTTTAATGTCACGCGATTTGACGATAGGTGGGGAGCTCATTGACACGCTAACCGAGCGATTAGAAAACATAAACAATACAATAATGGCATGTCCAGCGTTATTGCGTATGAAAAATCTCGCTATGACCATTGAACATGCTATCCCGTAAGAGAACTTAAAAATACCAAAACTGCTTGTTGATTATTTCTCACGGGCTCGCAGGTTCGCCCGCGCAATTTAATACTAATATTTCCTACTTATCATCTATGAAATTCACCCCCTAATAGGGGGTGAATTTTCAAAAACGAACACGTATGTATTTATTTTTGCATAATTTCATTCTCCTTAATTTAAAAATGACGGACTTCTCATATAAACTTACAACCCCTATATCACTCTACATCTTAGAGGGTCGATTTTAAAAACAACCGTTTATCCCTTATTTTACCCCCTTAATAATAATAATAATTATTATTATTTATTTATTTAACTTGTAACTTGACTCTTGACGCTTCTATTCTCCAACTATCTCGATTGTAACCAATCTGTGTAAAATGAGTAGACATCTCATTTGGGTCATTCAATTCATTTACTGTCTCCTCTCTCTCCCTCTAGCTCTCTCTCTCTCTCTCTCTGGCTCGCTCTCTCTCTGGCTCTCTCTTATTTAACAAAGCAAAGCTATATTCCACAATGCTAGCCCTGGTTCCGGTTGACAGACTTCATACGACTTCAAGAAAATCTCACAGGCATGCAGGTTTCAAGTCAACGTGCCTTGAGATTGAATACAGTCAACTGGGCATTATTATTACTATTTAAAGACAAGACAAGACGCACCTACATATACATATACTGTTTAACAATTCAACAAATCTGTTGTCCAACATATGTACAAACACGGATCGCGTGCGAGTCAACTCGCATCAAGTCACTTGTCACGTTCGTTCAACCCCTTCGAGTTAGTTCATTCATGTCTGGCGTGTCAATGGCCTGCCCCTTTTTTGCAACTGCAACAGACCAAGCTGAGGTTACCAAGATTATTGCAAATCTTAAAGACAATTCTACTCCTGGGTGGGATGGCATCACAAACAGGATACTCAAATTCAATAGATTGTATCTTGCTGGCCCCATTGCCTTCTTATGTAACCTCAGTATATCAACGGGAAAATTTCCAATAGAAATGAAGGCTGCAAATGTTTGTCCCATTTTCAAAACAGGTGACAAAACATTACCATCTAATTATCGTCCAATATCACTACTTACATCGTTATCAAAGATTTTGGAGAAAATTATGAATGGTAGACTACTCAACTTTCTAGAGAAGAATGATTTGCTGTCTAATAGTCAATATGGTTTTCGTAATAACAGGTCAACGGAAGACGCAGTAACTAACCTGGTTGATCATGTGGTAACTGAACTCGATAGCGGTAATACATGTACTGGTGTCTTCCTTGACCTGGCGAAGGCCTTTGACACGGTTTCTAGGTGTATTCTACTAAAAAAGATGGAAGGTCTTGGTATTCGTGGTACACCACTTGAGTGGTTCAACTCTTATTTACAAGACCGCAGCCAAAGAGTTCGTTTGGGCGATAGCTACAGTTATGCCAGAGTGCGATACGGCGTACCCCAAGGAAGTGTGCTCGGTCCGACGCTTTTCATCATATACATTAACGGCCTCTGTTCTCTCCATCTCAGCAAAGCTAAAATCTTTGCCTATGCTGATGATACTGCTATCATTTTCTCTGACAAGACGTGGGAGGGTACCTACAGAGCTGCGGAGTCGGGTATTAATATACTATCCAGTTGGCTTAACCATAATCTTTTAACACTAAATGTGGACAAGACGAAGGTACTTAATTTCAGCGTCGACATAAGAACATCCTGTCACAGTCAGCTTGCACTTAAATTACATGCATGCAGCAAGGATACACATAACACCTGTTCATGTCCTAGTCTTGAGCTCGTGGACAATATTAAGTACCTAGGCGTTTTTATTGATAAACATCTTACTTGGTGTAAGCAGATTGAGTATGTTAGCGGTAGAGTGAGAAAACTGTTGTATATATTTTAAAAAATGGGCCGTATCGCTGATGAAAAACTACTAAAAATGTTATACTACACACTTTGTCAATCTGTCCTTTGCTACTGCATAGTGTCATGGGGTGTAGCACGTAAAGTACATTTAATAAAAGCAGAACGTTCACAACGGGCTATCCTTAAAGTATCTCATAGAAAACCATTACGATACTCCACTGATGTACTTCACCAAGAGACAGGCGTTCTTCGGGTTCGTCAGCTCTACATCATGGCGAGAGCATTAAAGTTTCATAAAAATGCACATAATAACATTATGATAACCTCCCAGCGCTCCCAAAGAAGAGTAAATATCTGGCGCAAACCACGCTGCAGGCTCCACTTTGGAAACAGACGCTTTCTTTATATGGGCCCATTTATATACGGTAAGCTCAACAAACAACTCAATCTATTGCCGCTTACTAGATCCAAATGCAAGATGAAAATTACCAAATTCTTGTCAAGTAAAGACTATGACAAAACTGAAAGCCTGCTCAGTATTATTTGACCTTGCCACACTACTGGAAGATCTTTAGCACTAAAACACATTTGACTACACTCCCCTTGCTGGCTTACCACCTTTTGTACTTTTGTTCCACTCACCCACCCTTACATTCACACACACACAAACACACACATACATCTATATACACTCACACATACACTAATACAGACTCATTTTTATTAACTCTCTGTAACTAAATTAACTTGTTACGAATGCCTTTCTTGGGTGAAAGAGACTAGCCTCCACGACACAGGGTATCCTAGTGTGGAGACTAGTGCTCCATGTATACATTGTATCCATAATTTTTGAACAATAAATTTTTATTTATTTTTCTTCTCCTTTATGGGAGAGTTTAATTAACTTCACATGCGGGCCATAGCCAAGCTTGTGAGGGAGGGTTTATATTGAAAATGTGGAAGATAGTGTAGAAGATGATATAAATTTCCGGGTGATGCGACAGGTGTTAAGAATAGTAGCTTTCTGAAGCATATGGAGTGTGTAGGTAGGCATGTCCAATATGTTGAGGCTTTCCGTGAGAGATTTTGGAACGATACCTGTTGATGAAAGGACTATAGGGACTATATGTACAGTTTCTGCTCTCCACTGAGTTTTGATTTCTATGGCGAGATCTTGATATTTATTTAATTTTTCAGATATTGTACTTTGGATATTGTGTGAATTAGGTATAGCGATGTCAATTAAATAAACTGTTTTGTTGGTTTTATCATGTACGGTGATATCTGGCCTATTGTAATGGATGGTTTTGTCAGTTATAATCGTTCTATCCCAATAAATTTTAAGGTGCCTATTTTCTAATACGGTTTCGGGTTTATACTTATAATACGGGTTCATGTCAAGTATAAGCTTGTGTTTGTATGCTAGGTGTTGATGTATGATTGAAGCCACTTGATCATGGCGGTGTTTGTAGTCTGTTTGTGCTAAAGATTTACAGGCTCCTGTAATATGCTGAATAGTTTCAGAAGCACTGTTGCAGTGTCTGCATAAGTCAGTCGGTTGGTTAGGGTCTTTTATGATGTATTTTCTGTAGTTGCGAGTTACTATAATTTGGTCTTGAATTGCGAGCATAAAGCCTTCCGTTTCCGGAAACAACTCACCGCGTCTAAGCCATTCGTTCGACTTATCTTTGTCGACGTGTGGTAGGCTCAGGTAGGCTCGATGTCTGCCATGCAGGGCTTTATCAGACCATAATGTGTGTTTTTGTTGTGTACTTATGAGGTGTTCATTTATTTGTGTATTTTTATCTTGTAGGTTAAGCGGTGTTAGTTTTTTGTCTGTTTCTATAATGTGTTTATGTAGTGGTGAATGTGCAGCTTTATCATGGAAGTAAGCTCTGAGTGAAATTATTTGTTTGTTGTGTAAATTGTGAACATCTATCAGCCCTCTGCCCCCTTCTTGGCGTGGTAATGTAAGTCTCTGTAGGCATGATTTAGGATGGTGTTTCCTGTGTTTGGTAAGGTGAGTATTGATAGTGCGTTGTAGTTGTTTAATATCAGTTTTCGACCATTGTATTATTCCGAAAGAGTACGTGAGTATGGGTATCGCAAATGTATTGATTGCTTTTATTATACATTTGGAGTTGAGTTGCGTTTTTAAAACTAAATTAAGGCGGTGAGAGAATTTTTTGAGCATTTCTTGTTTAGTAGTTTTTTGATGTATCTGTCTAGACTGCTTAAAGCCTAGGTACTTGTAAGTGCTTTGTTCATCCATAGGCTCAATTGATTCTCCGGATTCGAGTGTGTACCTATTGTATTCAATTTTACCTTTAGTGACGGAAAACATTTTGCATTTATCTACTCCAAACTGCATGCGAATATCTTGTGAAAATTGTTGTGTTATGTCTGCTAATTTGTTTAAACTAATGGTATCACTTGCGTAAAGTTTAATGTCGTCCATGTACATTAAATGTGATAGTGTATAATGTGTGTCATTGTTGGTTAGTGTGAATCCTGTGCTAGTTTTATTTAATAAATATGAAAGGGGATTAAGAGCCAAGCAGAACCATAGAGGACTCAGGGCATCTCCTTGAAAAATTCCACGTTGAATAAAAATTGGCTCCGTGGTCAGTGTTGTTGAGGCCTGGTTTATTTTTAGGACAGTTTGCCAATTCAGCATGGAAGTTTTTAGGAATGAAATTAATGTTGGGTGAATTTTGTAAAGATTTAATACATGTAATAGCCAACTATGTGGGACGGAATCAAAGGCTTTCTGGTAATCAATAAACATTGTACAGATGTCTTTTTTATTTTTAACTGCATTGTTCATAATAATTGCGTCTATGGTAAGTTGTTCTTTGCATCCTTGGCTATTCTTACGACATCCTTTTTGTTGCTCGGCTAATATATCATTATTGATTAGATGTTTGTAAACTTCTTCACTTATACAGGCGGTCAGGATTTTGTAGATGGTTTGAAGGCAAGTAATTGGTCTGTATTTGGCTGGGTTAAGGGTGTCATTTTTGTCCTTGGGAATCATGTATGTGACTCCGTGTGTTATGTATGTAGGTAGTAATTGTGGCGATTGAATAAATGTGTTTAGGTGATTGTGAATATATGGATGGAGGTTTGTAAATTTTTTGTACCAGTAGTTATGAATATTGTCTGAGCCTGGCGATTTCCAATTATGTGTGCGCTTGATGACGTCTATGAATGTTTCTATCGGAATAAATTCAAATTCCATGTGTGTTATATCTGTTGCCGTTTCATTAATATAGTCTGCATGATGGTTGTGAAGTACAGGATTTTCCCATATGTCAGCCCAAAAATTTCTAAGTGTATCTGCAGGAGGTGTCTGTAAGTTTTGATTGGAGTTGTCTGTGTTTGTTGATGTTAAATTTCTATAGAAGTTCTTTTCGTTGTTGACGAACTTAGCATTTTGAGCTTTACGGTTTGTACATGTTATATACCTTTTAAGTCTACTCGATGCAGCATTAAGTTTTTGTTTTAATGTGTCTAAAAAATGTACCATTTCAGTGTTTGAGTTTTCATATTGTGCGTGATTTTCATATTTAGTTTTAATTGCTTCTACTGCAGCTACTACTTTACTACTTCGGTTACCCCTAATGTATTGTGTTAATCTACCTATATTTGCTCTTAAGCTTCCTATTTTCTTTTCTAATCTAATTTGCCAATTTGGCTTTCTTTTTGATCGCGTAAGATTCTCATTTTGCGGAATGTGTGATATTTTTGCTCCATTGCATTTAGCTGCTGTCCATGCACCACAATATATTATGGTCTGCAAGGTGATGAAATCAGAATTTACATTGGTGTACTTGGGAAATATAATATTGTTAATGTATGTTACGATGGCAATAAACTTTCTAGATGTTTTTTGTTTGGGGATGTATGGTCTATTTGTGGGGTGAGTATCGGCAAAGTACAATTGAGCTTGTTGAAATGTGTTCTCTATGTCTGGGTTAGTTTCTATGTTATTAGAATGAATCGGCGTAGAGTCAGTTTGTCCAGTATCTATATTGTTTAGGAAATTGTCTTCTATTTGTATGTTTTCCATATTGTGGGTGTCTAAGGGTGTTTGTGCTACTATATCACTGTCTATACTGTTGGTTGAGAGAAAATTTGTTGTTTGAGTGTTAATTGGTGTGTCAGAGCGAATGTTTATATTTGTATTTTGAGTGTTTAGCGTCAAACCGTAGTTATCAGCGTGTTCTAGACTATTTTGTATGTATGTATTAGGTTGAATATTATGAATGATTTCTGTTTGCGTATTTCTATACTGTAATTCTTCAGCTACTTGTTTTTTAATTTCTGCTAGTCTAGCGTTATTAATGTAATTATTATTAATAATGGCTCTCCTTTGGTCCGATAACCTTTGTTCTGTAATGTGTGCGAAGCTTGGATAAAGGCTTATAAACTCTTCGTGTAGTGCCTTTCTGTAAGCAGTCTTATTAGTCTCGAGTTGTGTAATTTTATAGTATATTCTCATTATTGTTTCATTATATGCGTTTGTCCATTTCATGCGCTGTGTTGGTTGTGTATTGGTTGATATTTGTAATTGTGTAGAGTGTTGTTGTATATGAGTATGGATTAATTGTAATTCTTCTCTAACGTCATCGTAAATTTGATTTATTTTGGTTTGTGGTAGTAATTTCTTTTGGACTATAGCTCTACGTTGGTCTCCTATTCTTTGTCGGCTTACTTGCATGTTGGGATATTTTTCTAAAAATTTAACGTGAAGAGGTGAAAGATATGCGTTGATGTCTGTTTCCATATTAGTTAGGTGAAGATAGGTACGTAGGATAAATTCATTCATTTCACTACTCCATTTCCTACGGGTTGTTACAGTACTAGTGGTGGGCACAGGTTTGTCGACGAAAATTGTCTCCTGTGCAACATCCGCTGACTTTATACTAGTTGATGTTGACGGTGTTGGAGAAACGCAGATGAATTGTGACGATGATGAAATTGATTGGATAAGCGATATCGTGGAAGACGATGAAGAAACCTGCGTGTGGTTGTCATCTATAAGTGGCACATTAGCCTGAATAACTTTCTTTGTTTTAGATCTAGTAATCATATTAATCCCACGAGTAGCTAGGGACTTTCGGTCGACCACGGCAGAGCCCTGCATTCACCGTGGCAAGGGTACATGAAACTGGAGGTCCCCTATTGTCCAGAGTTCGCATACTAAAGACTAAGCCCTCCCCTAGCCATGAAGCCCTCGGCGTATGCTGTTTCACCTTGGCTTTGGATTGTATCTCTCTTAGTCAGGCTTCTCACCTTGAACCTATCCGGCATGAGTAGCTCTACCGGCGTAGCTCCAAAGATCATTGAAGCACTCAAGCCCCACCACGTCGACAACGTAGAGATACGGCGGTGGGGAAAAACTATATGCGATTAATAAATTATAAATTATATGCGACCTTAAACATACCGGCGTGGGTTTTAATGTGTGTGTAATTTGTACGCCTAGCTCTCTTCATACCATCACGCCAATAGGTAGATAGATACCTACTGATATACTCCCGCGGTTTGTACAGCATACTTTTAGGTAGGTAATATAGAATGAGCCTATACCATTTAACCGATCCAAACTCTGTCCGATCTGGGAATCGAACATAGGATTACGCCAGATAAAAAGAGTCGCAAGGTTTAATCAGCAATCAGTTAAACAGGTTTATAGCTTAAAACACTACACGTGTCTTAGTAGCAGCTAGACTCGCGAGCTGCTACTGATATATTTGGACTAACTGACTTGACAGACGACTTGATGCATTATTACTGGCAATAGGCTCTCCCCCGCTATTACATAAAAGCTAAATTCCACCGGCAAACTGCAGATATGCATCATTGTGCCTCTCTGTCTATGCTTTCGGGGTTAAAAGCGTGATATACAAACAAATGGCATATAAAATAGAGATGTTAATATTTTGTGTTGTTTTTAGGTTCGGACCTTAACGAGAAGCTCAAACTGTTACGATAATGATCATTAATTTTGCTAATAGGGATCCATTACGACCCCGAGAGCTCGTATCATTCTTAATATACCTGAATCATTATTTGTGAACGTGTCTACGTTTGTTAATGGACGAAACATCTATATTAATAATAATGTAGGTTATATTTGGCAGAATATAATACATAATATTACTTCTATAGAGAAGCTATATTTAAATCTTTTGTGGATGGTAGAGTTTTCACTACGGATTTTATAAACTTTTTTTTGACATAATTTTTCTGTCTCGGGTGCGTTTACAACACAAATATTCAGAATACATCAACGCCCGAACTCGGAGCCTGTAGGCCTTACATATATTTGTTCCGTGGGGGAACCCAAATTTGGCGGGTACATACAATCATACAAAGGAATTCCTATCTTCAAAGTGACAATCAAATAATATGTTTATCGATCGCGGCCGAATCTTTTGGCCAGAGGTGGGTCAGAGGAAAGTATTTGCGCGCGCCACATCTCACGTGTTTGACGTTGATGGGATGCTGAGCATTGCACACGTCGAGCGGTTACTAACAGGGATCCGATTCTGTGCCAGATGTTCATTCCACACGTATCTTGAACAAAATATCTACCAAATTTTGGTCCGTTTTGCGGCCACTTGCCAATATTATATTTTAATAAAAAAATTAAAGCAAACTATGTCAATGTTTCGACGGCACAATTGGTGCAGTGAACAAGCGATCGTATTCTGTACCGCGTGTTGTGGGTTCGATCCTCGCTTGCAACAAATATATGTATGGTCAATGATGTATAATATGCATTGTAATATTTATGTTATTAAACACACCGTACAGAAGAAATTCTTAATGTGGAACATTTATAAAATAACACAAAAGAGGTTTTATAGAGCGGAAGATCTTTTCACTAAATTTGTCATTATATTTATTTGTTGCATTGTTTACAAAGCGATGCGAATGGTGTTAAATGCGGTAGCAGCACATAAATATTCACGAGGCGTCGCCTCGTCGCTATCTGGAGACTCGGTGCCAACAGAGAAGATCACATACTTTGAAATAAATGCTTTATTAAGATGCAATTTTAAATGTAAGCGCTATTTTGTAAGGCCACTCATTTTAATACACTTTTTGGAATAAACAAATCATTTGATTAACTGCAGCAGCATAAATGAAATGCATAAAAAATGTTCTAAAAAGAGTTTTATATTATTGTATGTATGAGACATTCGATGTATGAAGAGTACTGCGCGATTCCACTCCATAAGATCAACTCCTTGGAACCGTCCAATTGGAATCATAACATTTTGTAAATGCTAGAAAAAGTGTATCTTTAAAATTAAAATGGATGTTCGCATGTTTGTCCTCGGTGGGGTCCTAGCTCGAAAAAAAACAGACAGTATAGGTACTAAGTAGATAGAAAAGGAAGAGAGACCCTTGCGAAGACTGGAAGTCGGTAATTTGACATAAGAACTCAACGTGTAAGCAGTAGCGTATAAAGACGTGTACATATAGGATAAATATTATATTCAATTATGAAATATATTCTAAACATCAGTGGATTCTTTTAAAAAAGAAATTGTGAAATTCAAAAGTAGCTTTAACGAAGAAAATCAGAAATTATTAAAACGGTTTTACAGTACTGAGTTATTTTATTAGCAGTCAACACGACATCTTTGCTACGATTTATGTACACAAATAAACTACTTACAACTTGACTGTATGCAAATAAGGCTGTTAACAGCAAAGCAATTGAATTTAACTTCTAAAAACTTATGTCAAACTTACTGCTAGTGAAACTGACGTCTATAGACTGGGTAAAAAAAATGCTTGACTAAGTATCTGAGGAGTTGTTTTTTTTTTGTTTTTATTAAATCACTAATGAGGCAAATGCCGCGCCAAATAATAAGCGGTAAACAAAGTCTATGGAGCCTAACAACATCAGGGTCAAGGTCAAATATGTAGTTCTTACACTTGTTTTGACAGATTTGGTATGAAACAAATGACATTTCTTCATCTCTTGACGCTAATTTAGCAGACGTATGCTCTAAGGATGTCAGTAATAAGTGGTTGATATCTTTAACTACATTATGTAGGTACAGCAATTCTATTGTTCACATTGCTATAAAAACACAATAAAATAAACAACACACTAAACTTCTGAAATAAAACTACTTTTTACGTTTCCAACGATTGGTCACAGGCAAGATGTCGGGAACATAAACTTCGTACTTAAAAATATAACGCGATGAAATCCAGGAAAACAAGTTTTATTTCGAAGTCGCATACGCGTATGTGTAAACAATTAATGAGAATATCTTATTTCGCAACATATTTTTGACATTGCGAATTTCACCCAGCCAAACAGCCGAACACTCTTAACATTAATTTCACACCCCATGAAACAGTAATGGCTCTTCAATCTACAATTAAACCTTTCATGGTTTAGAAATACCTTCACGTTATAGTCTTTCTATACGGTGATAATTGTGATCCAGTGATTCCAGTGATCACACTGTAATCACTGGAATGATTACAGTGTGAAAGCATTCATCATAATCATAACCAACTTTTTTAATGGCCCACTTTTAGGCACGTTTCTCCTCTCTTTTAAGGGAGATCAGGGTAGCCCAAGCCCTGCGGGTTGGCAGACTTCGAATACCATCGATTTTTTTTTTTAGTTACGTTATATGCGGGTTTCTTCTTGATGTTTTCCTTCACCATATTTTGTGATAAAGGAGCATTTAAAATTGAAAAGTCAGTAGTTTGTGCCTTGGAATTGAAACCTTTAACTTCACAGTCACATAACTACGCTATAACAGCTGCCTGAATGCTTCACAACTATGGAAACGTATAAAACATTGATTCTCTATAAAATAGATTGAAATCAAGCAAAGCGTCATTAGGATTTGTAAAGGATGGATTCAGATCTCTGTTAAGAACCTCCGGTGAAAGGCAACTGTCTCCTGTTACCAATTGGAAGCGACCGGACCCATCCAATTATCAGTACCTTCCAATTACCGGCGTTTCACCAGTTCTATTATTCATATATGTATATACAGTGCTTTGAACGTGAATCCATCGGTGATTCAAGTATCCGTACATTGAATGCTACTTCAGTTGTCTTATATTGATTAGTGTTGGATGTTTGTCAAACTAAGTATTATGATATGTTTTCTTTTGTTATATATGTTTACCCATAATCATTGTATGGTTGTTATTGTGTCTGTAATTGGATCTTAATTTTAGAGAAATATGTAGATTTTAAAGTCAAAACTTGATAAGACCTTTTCAAATTCATAACTTTGTTTAATTTGTTGAAAATCTGCAGTACTTTAGCTTCAGTCTACAAATTAGTCCGGAAAGTAATTCATAAAAACGCTACAATATTTCCTGAACGAGCAATTAAGGTTAACCCTACTTTTTGTTAGAGTAACAGTAAACAATGGAATAAAATGTTCACATTAATAGCTACTACAGACCACATATAAAGAGGATCACGATCCCGGGTCGTTAGGGTATCCCTGCTGTAACCACCAAATTATAGAAGACAAAAGGCTGACTCAAGAAATAATGATTATGAGTTTCAAAAACACGTGTTTTAAAATAATTATGCTCTTTTAAAAGGACTTTTGGCGACAGGGACCGACGGATATTTTGTAAGGAAGACATTCTATGACCGGCGCTTATTATATTATACAAGTATTACTTGAACTTAGAATTTATGAAATTATATATTTTTTGGCGCGTCTGCAATTTAGTACAGAATTGTGGACAATTGACTTGGATATAGTATATTTATTGAGTTTCTTTATACCTAGTATCTTGATATTTGCAACACTAGAGGTGTCGGTTATTCACCCTGAATTTTAGTTTTTTGTTGTTTTAGTTGGACCTTCTGTATTTGTTTATCACATTGATATAACCCGAGGACTTTCGCTTGAAGACCCCGGAATGTTTGTGTTCGAGAAATAAATGTTATGAAAGGGGTTTATGGCTCAATTGTATTGCCACATAATATTCTAACGACACACTTGTAAGATTCAATTGGGTGTTAAATGACTCATGCCAGTACCTAACACCGTATCTATCCTTTGAATTTAGTTGAATGAAAGTTGATTGCTCTGATATTGCGTCAAAAATTAAGTCGTCATGAAATATCAGATAGGCTCACTTTTCTTTTATTATTATTGTCATCATATCAGCTCAAAGACGCGTATTGCTTAACAAAAAGCTGTCCTATCAAATTCAAACGACTTCAACACGAGTGTTACTTTTGTGTCCATAATATAAATTTACGGAAATTAATTTATATGTCATTACTGATCAATCAGATAAGATACAATTCGGGTCTACATTAGATACTATCAATATTAACTTTTTTAAATAACTACTGTCAAGATAACATTGTTTAAACAATATTCCGTCATGAAATATCCTTCATTACAATTATATTTCTTGATAAAAAACTCAACAATACTTTAAAATTCCCAGGCTCTAGGCTCATTTTTGAATTACCAACAAATTGAAAGCAAAAACAAGGCTGAAAACTCTGCGGGTTAGAGAGTACTCTAACTTTACTATCTGGTCCATCCCGTCAAATTGTAGTCTCTTATTTTTAATAAACGCGAGACTAACTAATAATAACTTTAGCCGTCGCTAATGATAACGGACCGAAAGTTTTTTCATCAAATGTTTCTTGGACTTTGTCATTCTCTCTTATTTCCGTATATAACTTGTATATTTTCGTGTTATTACGATAAGTATTGTCTTGTTTGTTGACGATAAGTATTGGTCGTTAGTGTGAATGCTCAGCAAGTTTTTCCTCGACCTGGGAATCGAACCCAAGATGAACCCGTCTTTGTTAGACCTTGGGAATCAAACGCGTTTTGGGGTCGATTCCCAAGTCAAGCAAAGAATTATTGGATTTTACTAAGAAATTTTTAGTAGCAACTTGCGAGGTTGGTTTTGTGCCCGATTGATGGTAAAAGACTGGCCCCTATTAAATGGAACTTTAAATATATTGGCGAAATGTTAGTTCAAATTAGAACTACTCTCTCACAAGCATGATGGTATGTTAAGGACTATTTTAACAATATACTTTTGGTCAGAAAAAAAAATGTTATCGTATATACACCACAGTAAATATGAACTCATAGAATTGTAAGGCTTATTTTTGTACCGGAAAAAAGTTTGCTCTAGCAAAACATTAGGATTATCTCGTCTGTCGAGGTTGGATTTACAAAAATGAATTATCACATACAAACATCTAGACCCAAGACAATTGCCTGTACGGATTGAACCCATGACACACGCATATACAAAGGCTCGGCAGTCGTTAGCTCAGTAAAAGCGCCTATTGTTATAATATTAGCACATTGTTGCTTGAGAACGACTATAGTTACTTAAAATGTGTTTATGTGTAGTTTCACTTACTACCAAGTATTATATCAATCTACTTACAATGTTTTACTAGCTGGGTGTAGCGGTTCTCATCCCGCGGGTGCTGAACGTGAGGTTCTAAGTTCCAATCCTATGTTGATTAGAATTGCAACTGGAGTATCTAACAAAATATTTCATTAGCAACTCGGAGTCAGAGATTATAAGATTATAATTGTATTTTTTTTATTAGTTTTCGAAACAAATAGCAAAACATAAAATCATAACTTGTTACCAATGTTACACAACAATGTTTTCATTAGAGTGTGAGCTATATGTGGAACCACCAACATTTAAAATGCAAGTTTATGTTCAATAACTGCGCTACGTTTTATTAGGTTTTCCTCCGCATGTACATGTTAGTGGCAACATGTTCATACCGCAAACTTCGTACACTTTACGTACTAATTGGTTCGTTTAAATTAATTAGTTTGTAGAACTATCTGTGTGAAACGTTAATGAGGTTTTAGGCCGACCGCACATTGGACGCGTAGTCGGAAGATCGAGAAAGTTCATGCGTGTTCGTACGAAGCATCTCAATCTGTCTTATTTGTACTAAAACATGTTCAGTAGGTTTGTACCTACTGAAAATGTTTATGAAATAATTGAAATAGGTAAACAGGATGTATCTATCCTGTTTTCCTTAAAATGCATAAAAAGAATGTATATTTATTTACAAATAATACATATATTTTATTGTGGGTTCGATTCCCACGGGACACAAATATTTATGTGATGAATATAAGTGTTTGTGTTCGTCTGGGTGTTTCCTATGTATTATAAGTATGTATTTACAAAAAAAAAGTATATAAGTATTTATATCCATTGTCTAGTACCCATAGTACAAGCTCTGCTTAGTTTGGGACTAGATGGTGATGTGTAAAATGTCGCAGAATATTTAAAAATTAAAATTTATTTTTTTTTTTTTTTTTTTATTTGAAAGATATAATGTCTTGAGCACCGTAACTGCTCTTATAAATATATTTAAATCAATAAAAATACAACCTTCTCTAGGTTAAATAAAGCTCAATTTTACTAGCAGCTCATAAGCATGTATTGTCGTTTTACCAAGCTTATTCCACAGGATCATACCGCACAGTGACAATAACAACATAATTGGATTACCAGCGTATCAGCTATTTCATCCCTTGTCAATGTGGCTGCCTCCGGTGGCAGGCAAACAACAACCCGATCTGTGTAAACCACCCCTTCATCTCGCCAAAAACACATAATAGATTGACATTGATTCTCAATAACTTTCGTCGCGAATCGAGTTATAATTCTGATACTTTCATAAAATTACCTACTTGAAAATAATGGTACTTTAATCCAATAATACTACTTCGGGAATATTATATTAGAGGTCACTTTTAGAAACCAATTTTTCTCTTTGCTAATGCCGTCGACTTACCTACTGACGACTTACGAGAAAATGGAGAAATGAGAAATACCAAAACAGACGAGAATCTAGAGAATCATTGTCCTCTTTAAGGTAATTTTGGTTTACAATATGTGAGTTCAACAATTTAGGTCAACGTCTGAACTGCCCTTTGAAGAAACAAAGAAGAATCCTCCACTAAGATGACGACATAACTCAAATCTGACTAGAACGCGTCCCGACATACCTACTATTCGCATAATTTTTATTTACGGATTAACTGCTTATATTACAAAAACAATTAAAGAAAAGTTTGTCTACACTTTGAGTTAACGTTTCACGAAGTTTCAATTTAACTGCTCAGTTCTAAACTAGAAGTAAGACGTTTCTTTTCGTACGAGCAGAAAATCAATAGAGAAGTTGTCGTTTTAAAAGAAATCCGATTCCTGTAACAACAATAGAGTATATTATCAAATGTTGCAAAATCGGTTCGTTTTGCAGTTCATCTTTGACAAACAACGTGACAAGATATTTTTATATAACATTACATAACATACCATCACGACTGTTGCCCCGAAAGGTTAGGCAGAAGTGTGCAAATGTACATCCACGTTTCGTCGATGTGTTTTAGGTCCCATGTAATAAGTGGCGAGCCTATTGCCATTATCCGGGCACGAATCAAAACTCCGAGCTGCTACTGAGAACTTCATAGAAAAACCTAATAACACTGCTCGACCTGGGAATCGAATCCAAAACCTCTTGCTTGGCAGTCGCACTCTACGACCACTAGACTAGAATATATTATAAATTCATATTCGAATTCATACTTAATTATTTATTTTTTAAATTAATTAATCTCTATCATTTAAGTCGATAATATTCTAAAACTATGAGTATTTCTCCTCCTTTTAAAATATAAAAGTACAAAGTAACAGGGATCGTAAATCTGTCGGCGCGATAGTGTTGATGCTAACAACGTTAGTTCAACACGAACAGCTTCTACTTATCGAAGCGGATTTAAGTTAAAATCGTTACGGTTTTACGGTTTTCTAGCTACCGTATACTAAAGCTATAAAAAACCTGTCCGTGAAACTCTGGTGTGTTGTAGTTTTTTAATGACATATATTATTCTTCATTAAAAACTTTTGTAAACATAGTATTAAAAATCTATTAGACCTATTTATTTACCCATTATTCTAACACTAAGTTTCACCTGCGACATCGCTTGCTTATCGCGCAATAAGCTTCGTTTACGAATATAACTTTAGTTAATACTAGCTTCCGCCCGCGACTTGGACCGCGTAGTATGTGGTCAGATAGTAGCCTATGTGTTATTCTGATGTATTTATAATATAAAATTTAACACAGTGCGAGTCAGTTTTTTCCCTGTGAAGAAAAATACATTTAAATTTTGGTTAGAATAATAGAACACTACGTTACTGAGTATTTTATTGTGATGTGCATCTTATTAACACAGACGAGAAGGTATTGTATTTTCTAAGTCAATCAGGATAATTTTGGGAGATAGAACGTGCTGCAAACATCTACCTACATATATATCGATCAGTTTACTCGACAAGATGTCTCGATTTGTATGATCTTAATAGCGACATGTTGTCGAGAAAGCCTGCCAAGATACACAATAACTATGTACACAATATACAGGAATACTGCTATTTACGTATAGCAGGAGTATAGCTCTTACATAGAATAATAAGAGTACTTTTAGGACGCTTTAAAGGTTATGGAAATTCCTCGTGCTCTCTGTGGAACAGATAATATCTTCATGAGCTCTCATGAGCTTGAAATTATACTAAATGCTATTCTTTTTAAAGAAATTAAACAATTATCTAGATTGTTTTACAAATCATCTACAAAATGTTCATCGTAATCATTTGTTTATGCTTCAATGATACCTATATAACATTTGATATTTCATTAGAGAAATAATGCAGTATGTTTATTCACGTCCAGAATCAGTTACTTTGTTACTAATTCTGTTTCGTAAGTACATACTTGTTTTTTTTTAAATTAAAAACTATTCGTGATAAACCAATATTGAATAGTTTGCAGCAACACAGCAACATGTTTCTTCAACAATGGTGCTCAACATTTGCTAACCTTTTTTTAGAAACTTTAAGATAATACTACTACAATATATTACTACTCCGATATATCATGTCTATGCCCACTGACTTTAGTAATGGAGACAACAAACACTACATGAAGAGCAGAGCAGAGGGTTTAAATTTACGGACAGACGAAGCGTAGTCATTTTGTGCAAAGTACATCAGCGGTTATTAAATCACTGTTCACTTGATCCCAGAACTTCCAACACATATTTTATGCAAACAAGATTCAGTAAACATTAAATTTTAAATAGGGACTCTTTGAACTCAAGCTTCAACAAATTTTTAAGTGAAAGCTCGATAATGAAGGAAGTTTTTAGTCCTTGATGAATTTTATATAAATTTATTTTTAATGCTGACTTTATAGGTATGTTATGCTGACGGCATATTGTTGATACTTCCAAGAGTCATTTTTGTGATGTGCACAGACAAATCACCGGTAACCCATCTGAAAATGAGACCCAACAACAATAAAAAAGTCTGAGAGATAACCCATTTTAATTTGTACTTAATACATATTAAACTTACTAAACAAATAACACAATTAATTCTTCCTTATTAATCCTGACAACAATCAATTGGCTCATAGCAATTCGCTGCTTGATATGTTATGATTAAGCTACCTTGACCTATATTATATATACACGATTACACGTCTAAGAATGGTAAGGTATAGCGAGATTCCCCGATCAAAATGAGCTGGCCGACTGGGGTAGTACCTCCACCTTACAGAATATAATCGCAGTGAACAACAATAGTTGTGTTTCTGCGAGTGAGTAAGGTTACCAGAGCTCGTTAGGGGAGTGAATAATCTGACAGTATGGAAATTCCGTTTGCTGTCAGTTCTTACAAAACCTCGCAATAAAACATTTACACTCAGTTTATCTCAATACCTTTTTCAGATTCTCGTTCCAGCTTAACGACAAATAAAATGATTATTTTGAAGAACAAAAACAATAATTGCAATAATTTTTGTTTGACCTTTGTGAAGAATTTCAAATATAATTGTCAGTCATCGAAAACTCGTGACAACAACTTGATTTACTCGATATGTAATTTATTCTGTATTTTGAATGGATTCGTCCCATTGTAAAGCTAATATTGAATACATTATCAATATTTATTCAATTATTCATACATTCTATCATATCGTTCTAAAGTTAAAATTCAAAACAGTCCTCATAAAAAATCACTTCAGACATGCATAAGATCAAAGTCAAAGTCAACTACTTTTACCCCTGCTTTGTCTGGTGTAACTTTCATTTCCCTCCTTAAAGTTGAAATTTTCAGAAATTCTTTCTAAACGGATGTGCTTACATTATGAAACAAACCAACATATATTCCAAATTTTAGCTTTCTTAACTTATTAGTTTTGGTTGTGCATTGGTAGTCGGTAAAGTCAGGAGAATCGATTTTACGAGTGTTTTACTAAATATTTCTAATAGAAAAGTAATGACATGCAAAAATAATTCTGCATGACAATGATTTTGTAATAGACGTAAATATACAAAAAAACTGATTACGCGTCTCATATTGTCTAACTCGAAAATAATTGAGGTAGAATGTTGTTTTAGATGATTCGGCGTTTCCTAATACCTTGACCTAAGGCGTGTGCTACGATCAGCGTTTTTCCGGGTGCGTCGCCGCATCGATACGAAACAATGGGTCGGCCATATGTTTATTTGTTATAGTAGGTATAAGGGCAATGCCGACGAGGGTCGAATGTCTTTCCCATGCAAATATCATCTTCAATGCATATATGTACGGTTATATTTTCGACACCATCTGCTTCTAGTAATAGAGTAATATTGTATTATTTATCAAATGTGGGATGGGAAGTTTTACTATCATGGGCAATATATTTTTAGCGAGCGAAAACCTTTTAAGTGCGGAAAAAGTGCTACTAACCTACCAAGAATAAGATATTAATTTAATGGCCAAATGCTGAAACGCGTCTCAATTTTAAGTAGCTGTCAATTCTAGTGCTGTCTCTTTCATTCGACTGTAAACTGATAGGTCATTTAAAATTGAGTCAAACTTTTACTTGATTTAAAAATTAACCCCATAACGCCTCTGAAATTTTATTTGTCAAAAATACAATTTAGATTACTATCTTCTTCTTATCGTGTCAATGGCCTAAACAACTAGATTATTATGGCCTAGATTACTATGGCATTGTTATACTCAAGTATCATTTACACTATTTACAGACGAAATGAAAAACGAACTTGTTATTAACAAAGTTAAGTAGATACCTATATCTTGTGCATTAAAACTTTACAGTTCAAATCTTTCCACGATAATTACCTACTATCAACAACTTTCCGGTCACGAATACTCTGAAATACTATTAATACGGCACCATTATACGACTAATATACAGGCACAACTATAGATTATGTCCGTGGCCTTCAAATTATAATAGATCACTTGGTTTCAAGTGCTGTTTTACATGATGAGATGTATTGTTTAAATTACCGTTCGTGTCATTTGATTTTCACGAGCGTACTATGTAATGAACGTCGCACGAACCAGCGTGGTGTTTACATCATTCAGTTGATTTGTTAATGACAATGTTAAATAAGTACATGATTAGTTTCTCGTTATTTTGAACCTTATTCTGTAAAGATGATTAGTGGAGTTTGTGTATAACAACCTAATTTGAATGGACTTTATATATTCTTTTATTCAATTAAAGTCTAAAATGTCATATGATACCGCATAGGTTCATAAGAAAAAATGCTAAATGTCATATGAACTTCATCGGTTCATAAGTGCCCGGTCATCATTGGTCGTAGATTTCGTGAACATTTTCGCCGTTTTAGGTATTCGGAGGCCGCCTTTGACAAGGGTTAAGACACTCTCTGACCTGGATTCATTGCTCTTGAGTGAAACTAGATAAACATTATTGATTCCTCTTTCACGCGAATAGTTTGGAAAGTAGTTCTATTTCAACGGTATCGGATCCTAAAAAACCGTATTTATTTATAATATAAACCTTATGGCAAATTACCAAAAAAAAATCGGATTTGTAACTGCAAATCTAACTCACAAAACTTACTCTAACTAAAGATAAAATATACAGAGTAAAACCAAGCAACAAATGATACACAGTAAATAACAACAATGTTTCTATTTGCACTTCTTCATAAAGGCTATGGACATCTAAACCACTGTCACAATTAACATAATAAAACGAAGAAATATTTCATAAAACAACATTGTTGTAACAACAAGCAAAGAAAACAAATTACGAGATTAATTTCCATTTTAATATCTACAGTCGTACAAACAATAGGATGAAACATCTAGCTGATACTTGAGATAACCGTTGTTTTGTGTCGAAAGTCTTCTTTGGACTAATTTGTTACCTCACTACGTTAACTAGATCCATTTGTTTCGAGACCTATGTGATCTAGCAGAGATTTAGTTCTTCAATTCAAAGTAAACAGATTGACACAAGTTTCTCAAGTTACTCTCGCATTTTTGTAAGTCTGTTTGGACAGAATATTGTTATATTTTTTTAAACGAAATATATGCACCCTATGATTTTCTACCATAAGATTGGATTTTTTAGGAATAACTCAAATTTTCACATACACAAACGCCCAGACCCGTGACTTTTGTTTCTATTAACGTATATAGATTGTTTGTTTACTGAATAATGTAGATATATTTTAAATAATATGACTTGAATGCTTTCGACACTACCCAAAGATGGAACACACTACACACTTACTTTTGTAATCCATTTCGAGCTCTGATTTAGACACCAAGCTAACTGGAAAACTATCTCGTGAGGGTGGTAGCTAGTCAGACAGATAATTAGAGCTAAAGCAACATGAGTGTTGAATTTAAAACTTTTACAAAACGTATTTTTATCAAAAGTTTCGTATCTCTCCTTCTCTCCTAGAGGAAATGTCGGTTAGGTCGCGTACTCATACGTTCCCCATTGATACGTTCGAATGAATGTTGAATGCATTGCCAACTTCGTGAAAACGGCCGAATCGTATTTGCCGAAGTCAGTAACACAAATCAAAAAAGTTTCGTTCGATTACATAGAACCTTCTTAACTTGGGGCCTCATTTGTAGAAAAGAAGAGATTCGAATAAGTTTCTTAAAACTTATTGGGCTTCGGCCTACTTAGGTAATTCACGTCAAAATGGTCACTGAAGATAGCAGTAAATAGGTTATTGATAAAATTAAAACTTTCTTTAATAGTAAACTATGTACAAAAAGAATACATATGTATTGATTTCTTACACTTCACACAAATATAATATGTAATAAAACTATTTTAACGCGGTTCGGATCCTTTCCGATCGATTCGGATCCTTTACAGCATCCATGGTCACGGGTAGACTGCAATAACCGGTCAGTCTACCGGTAGGAAAACTAATTCCCAAGAAACTTTAATTCTGGTAAAGTCTGCAAGACTAAAATAAATTATTAAATTATCACTGCCAATCATTTAAAACAAGACAATATTATAATGACAAAACTCTTTACATCGCACAGTTTCATATCTGGACATTATGATACAGCGCCATTTAGTTCCGTGGTAAGAAACGAGGCTTGTGTTAAGGATACTACATACATACCTTGTTTTGTAAATACATGTTACATATTATACATAGATACATCCATGACTCGGATACAAATCTTGATGCTCCTCACACAAACATTTGTCCCTACTGGGTTTCGAACCCTGTAGCACAGAAGGTTAACCGCATTAATTACCACTGGGCTAATTGGGTCGTCAACACCGTTACACAAAGCCGAAGTCGAAGTCTATTCGAAGTCTGTCAGACACCCACGGTACGGGTAATCCGAGTGTCGCTGAGTGTAGCGCGTTTAATTAAGTGGACAAGCGCGTGCCAGTTCGCGAGGTGCACCGTCGGCGTCGCGTCGTAACGAGAGATTTACCTCACCACGCTAACTTAGATTATCTTTAGAGCAACATGGAGTATTACTTGATCTACGTAGACTTCTGGTGATAATTAAGAATAAGGCTGCATTGTTTGAAGTGTAAATATTGGTCGGGAAAAGTTTATTAGAATTAAAGGTTATTTATAATAACTATTTAACAATAGCTAGAACGGTACACAATTTATTTATTATTATTACACGGTTATTCAGTTTAGTCGTCTAATTCTAAGTAGCATTCTGATATAGACCTGATTCTTACACTCACCTACAAATTACAAGTACTATTCAAAATTGAGTATTAAGTCATAAGTCAAATTATGAACTTACTCAATGTTATAAAACTGTACCCATGCATAAAGATGAAATAAGGATTTTTTAAAACAAAATAATAAATAAATATTCCATTTAATACATCATTTAGTCGAAATACGTCTACTACTTGACATAGGCCTCATCTAAGGAAAATATACTTACTAATATTTTCTTTAGTGACAATATTATTCTACTAATACAAATAATATTTCATCTACCCACACTGATTCTATCTACCACTAAATATTTACCTAGCAACCAGCAATTTCTTATATAGAAAATCAAACGAAGCAAGATCGATGACGTCACACGTCACGTCGGGTATTGAGCACGGCGCCAACGGGTATACACGTGGAACTTGAAAGGATATCACCATGGTTACCGGCGAGAGGTGCCTGCCATGAATTACACACTCCGCCTTCTGGGAAATACCACAATGATGTTTATTCTATTTATAGGCGAAGTTACACGCCCTTTTAGTTGACTTACATAGACATATCGATGGGTCCTATGTATATGGGCCAAACTAACAATTTGGCCATTTTGACTTTTTTATGGTAAACGCATCTTATAGATATGATGAATTATGTGAGCTATTAAAAAAAAAGATTTCTGCATAGAAACACGATTTTTTATTACAGTATAACGGCATATGTAACATGAATTTAAACGTACAAGGTCCTAAGAGTAGTTAGAGACTTGTACGCGGGGAGTTCCCGCGCGTTTGTTTCGTAGTTTGGACCAATCAGCTGATTTGACGTCATAGACGTAGCTCAAAATATGATTTATGACTTCAAAAAGATGCAGACAAATACACACTAACTTAACTGGACTAAAATCTCAGAAAGACAAAAAATTCTTTGGTCTAAAATAAAACAAATTCGTGTAAGCCGAGATGAACCCTACATTTTATACTATAAATATGATTTAAGTGAAGATGCTATTGAAAATCATATTAAAATCTTAGATCAGCCAGTACGAACAAGAAGGCAAATTTCCGATAGACCTACAAATATTCCTCTGCAACTATGTTACAATCAGCTGTTACCAATACAACCTTCCTGGTGCTCCATTGTTTATATCTCCACCAGACAACTATTTTGAAACCTTTTACGAGAAGACAGAGCGATCCAAGGGGCCAATCATCCCCTAGACTTCCGCATATTCGCAATCTGTCTCACTCTCATGCGCGTTGATAATACCCTCACGCTCCTACCCACAGAGGCATTAAAATTGAATTAAGGGGGATGATTAGCCCTTTGGATCGGTCTGTCTCCTGTCACAACTATTTTGAAACCTTTTACAAGAATCATAATTTACGTGAAGTTAAGTAATTACTTTGGGAGCTTTAAAGCGTCTGCAAAGCAATACGGCCGACGGAAAGTGTCTGGGAGTATTCGCGACTGATGTTTAAGGATATTGCCTAAAATATACGTAAAAATCAGCTTGGAGAATTAACGTGAGGTAAGTAATATTTGTATGTACCTTGATTACCTGATACCTGAAAATTGGCCCACTAGGCAAGATAGCTGGTAGGCATGCATTCTTAGTACATACTAGCACTACTCAATAATCCACATTTGGTTCGTCAGAAAATACGGGCCGCCAGACGTCACATACAAACACGTCACGTACAAAAATAACAAAATTAAAAACCTATCTGGTGTAATAACACTAGATAGGTTTTTAATTTTGTTATTTTTTTGTAATTTTATTAAGAAAATAATAATGTGAAGTACATTATTATATGAAAGCCATAATGAAGAAAATTAATGAAGACTTATTAAGAATTTCTAGTAATGTTTGATTTTGGTAATGTTATAACTTAATCAAGTTATAAAAGTACCAAATAAAATAAAATAAAAAATAACTCCGTAGTATAATCATACTACGGACTTATTTTTTATTTTATTTACACCAAATTTATAACTTAGTTATTTTTTTTTAATTTTATTAAGAAAATAATAATGTGAAGTACATTATTTTGTCAATCAAAGACTAAGATCTCCAGTAACAGTTTCCATCTTACTTTTTTTTTGTTATCATTTTATCATGAATATACCAAAAAGACTTAATACGGGTCCATGAGTGAAGTTTTAAGACTAATTCAATTTTTATTTCAATAAATGAATAAAACTATTGCGTGTTTTTTTATTAATCAAACGATCTAACTGAAAACACAGTTCGTAGGTTAGCAGATTGTAAAACGTATAAGTGTCAATGTGACATAAATAACTAAATTTTTAAATTGCTTATATTCTTATTAATTAATTATCAACTACTTCAATTGTTATTTTATCTTATGGGTGAAAAATGTAAAAAATATATACTTTATGCTAATTAGCGTAATACGCGTATAATGGCCAATATGATACATTGGCCCTTTTAGGGTGTTTTTACAGAAAAATAATTTAAACAAAAACTAACGTAGAAGGGTCAATGTAACGTAAAAAAAAAACCTATTTATGTATACATAAAATACTATAGTATAAATGAAGAGGATAGTTGTCTTAGCAAACAAGCAAATAATCGTAAAGTTCGGTTTTATCAATCTGAAGTTAGAGTAAAATTAAACTTTGGAAGCCGGTCCTGTAAAGTTGTAGTTTTGCATTTTGGCCCATATACATAGGACCCATCGATATGTTGCTTCGTATTACCTACACAAATATTATTTTTAAACCTCGAAGAAAAGGGGTATTGTAAGTTTGACATTTGTATCTGCATATTTTATTATATATATATATATATATATGTACTAGCTGACCCAGCAAACGTTGTTTTGCCACATTATAGGGGTTGATGGACAACCCTTATCACTAAGGGGTATGAAAAATAGATGTTGGCCGATTCTCAGACCTACTCAATATGCCCACAAAATTTCATGAGAATCGGTCAAGCCGTTTCGGAGGAGTACGGGAACGAACATTGTGACACCAGAATTTTATATATAAGATACATATATGTTGATTTGTGGCATTGTAACATTGTAACCATTGAAGTGAGATTTGTTCGAGAATGTAGACTTACGTTCAATAAAATCTGTTCAACCATTCAAAAATCATCAACGCACCCGGGGTCATTTTTTTGTTGTCTTTTAAATCAGTCGTCTCTGGTACAAATAACCTCCTCACCATACAGAGTTACAAAGTTGCATTCCTATTGGAAATAATGATGAAACCTTACGCCAGCTATGAAATTATAGAAAATAGAAGCAGAAAAAATAATAGGGCTTTAATAAACAATGCAAAAGTTAGGTCTGATCATAATAATTAGGTGGCTATTGAGCTGTGAGACTAAAACCGCATCTTGTTAAAGCAACCATTCTCGAGCTCAAACCGCGTCTCCGCCGCCTGCGGTCGCCCCGACTTTATACAAAATTCAACAGTTTTATACAAAGCAACGAACAGTTTGCGCAAATATTTAGCATTATTTGGCCAACGAATCCCTTACGGAAGTTTAGTAACTTCGCCACGGTGATAATGGACGAGGGTTCTTTGAAAAAGGATTAGGTTAGAGGTTTGGTTTTGATGGTAAATCGAGTTTATTTATGTTCTATATAGATATGGTGCGCTTGTTTACATTTTCACAGTATTGATAAATTGTTATTGCCATTAGAATGCAGTGAAAGTCAAATAGATTAATGGATATAACATTGTCAGGTCATAAGTATCAACTTTATTACCAAAACAGATTGAATTTTATTAGGACTCGATAAAATGGTTAACGCTGCCTGCAGAGTGTGCACTATAGAAGAAAGCCCAATATTTCTCATTTGATAGGAATATTTTTTTTAATATTCGTAATTTGCGCGTGGCATTCTGTAGTTCCTGCCGCCTATTTGAAAAAGGCGAGTACGTATGTATGTATGAAACAGAAAATACATATAACTATAACATATATTTTTTGTCTAAGCTTAAATAAAATCGTCCTTAAAAGAAAGTTCAATCCTAAATCTACTAAACACGTTATCCATAATAAGTTGTAAATATTATTAACAGAAGAAAATAATATTTATGCATTTTAGTGGCAGCAATTTTTACGTAAAGTAAATACACGAATATAATACAAAACAAAAGCCGGCTGGACATTGGCCACGACCCACAAATACGATTTCTGACTCGACGGAGCCAGAATAGTCAAAATGAACCTAAACAAATATGAGAGCAAATCTAATCAACACAATGAGATTTCCTCTCATAATATTAGATCAACATTCGATGGACACGTTCAATCATTTTGTTTTATTTACACGCTGCTGAAGAACCTTCGTTTCTTCCGTCTTTTTATGAACTCCCATTCTTTTAAGTTTTGTATTTTGGTGGAATTGTATTTACGAAAAGATAAGCATTAAAATTCTCAGTAGCAGCATGTAGTTTCGATTCGTGCCTGGTTAGAAGGCAATATGCTCGACCCCTTTACATGAGACCTAAAACATACTGGCCAAATGTGGGTGTACATTAGTGCGCTTCTGCCTAACCCTTCGAGGACGATAGGCGTGCACTTCGAATTTCGAAAGTTGCCAGTGAAGAAAAAGAAATAAGATGTTATTTGTGTGAAAATGTTTAGGGTCGACCATACATTGTGTCAGAACCCATGATATGTGCTTCTGGGTGTTATGCGGAAATCCCATAAGAGCTAAAGGATTACCTTTCAAATACAGGAAAAATATTATCTTCACCTACTTGTCATCGCTTATTTTGGTAGATGACCAATTTTCAATCTTATTATTAAAGAAATAAAGTTGATCGTCATATTGGCAGATTGTATATAGTAATACTTTATAGAAGCTGAGTATCGAAAGATTTCAGTAACTAAACTAAAATTTATATAACATATTCTCACTTTTTCCCTTTTTTTGCGACTGACAACACCATGGTGTTGGAATGTCAAAAACGTCATTGGAATTTCACTTTTGATATGAGATCACTATGTACGCGTATAAACTGCTGCATACATACCTGTATAACATATCATTATTTATTTACGTGACTTCTAGCGACGCGACGCATCTCGGAGTTCGTGGAAATATCCGTTGATTTCTTAAAAAGTAAACCCTGACTAAGTAAAATATTTTAGCACGATAATTTTGACGTCACATAACGCATAAATTTAATGTTAATCTTTATATCTAGATATAACGGTCACATTTTATGTTTGTTGCCAATTAGACCAAACAATGTCAGGAAAAACTACTAGACGGATTTTAACGATCCCGGTCGCCGTGACGCTTGAATACATTGTGTACTAGAACTATAATATTGTAAACCTTTTGAACTGTTATCATTCAACATTCTACAATAGTCAGTCAAAATATAATTAATCAAAGATGGCCACATTAAATTGGTTCTGAACGTCGACAATAAACACAGCCGCCAAAAACGCCTGCTCTTAAAAACTATGTAAAATCAATTATGTAACTTAATTATTTTTGAAAATATTTGTAGGCATTTATGCAGTAACGTAGCGTGAGGGGGGCAATGGGGGCCATGGTCCCGGCCGGCATATGAAAGGGAACGGCACGGCCCCGGCCGGCAAATACCCACGCTACGCGACTGCATTTATGAACTTATATTTAAAAAATAATAATAGTCTTAATAGTATATAATCTACGGTAGAAATTCGCTTGCATTCCAAATACGGTAGGACCAACATTAAAATTTTGCATAAGTAAACCACAAAATATATACGTTGTATTCGAAATTCAAAAATACATTTGGGGCGTTCCTCATGTAGGAAATCAAGGCACAAGTATTAAATCTACTTCCAAGTAAAATTCCGTTTCAAAATCTGAATGTACTAATGGAATATGGAGGAGATAGCTGGATGATTTAAGAGGTACCAGTGAATGTTCCATAATTCCTATGTTACATTAAAACTTGGCCACCTTAGATATTAAATTTTGGAGACTCACTAGAGACTTCATAAGATAATTTTCAGTCGAAAAGTCAAGAGCTTTTATGCTTTTGACTCTGTGCAGTTTGAAATAACATTAAACTGATTAAAGGTTTGGTTAGGTTATTACGTTAGGTTAGGTTTTAATTTACTATTGTATACCTATTACTTGCACACCTTATACATTACAGATTAGTACTAAAATAAAATTATATAGTGATTTCTGATTATAATTAATAAACTAAACGCATTGAATGCGTCTAAAAAGTTTAGTCTAATTCTATATGCATAAGTGATCATATTTGAATATCGAACGCGTGACCATAAAGGAGATAAGCAAGAAGGTCATGCGTAACTTTCGACACATCAAGAATTTAACCACAAAAAAAAATACTGGCAACTTCGACCTACACGTTCAACTGCTATTTAAATTAGGCAATTAATTTCAGAGAAATTGCCAACATTAAGATAAATATACAGTTGCAAAAACTACACTCTAAAAGAACAAATATTTGCAAGTATTTCGAGCACTTCGCTTCGTTCACAAAGAGATCAAAGCAAATTAAGTAACGAATCGTTTGGCAAATACTTGTTTAAAAACAGAGATGAAATAAAAGGATACCTACTCTTTTTTACTTTATATAAAGAAAATATGTCGTTACGCTATAAAATGTAATAATAAAGAAACCACTACTTGGTATTTTTGTTTAGGTATTTATGACGGTGGGCGAGCTTATTGTAATTTTAATCGGGCATTATTAAGTCAGCTACATGTACTAACATAAGTTATATATCATATAATCATCATCATCATATTATAATCTAACTAACAAATTTTGGAATGTATTATTATTATTATTTTCAGATTTTGTTTATTTTAACATATTATAATAAATCCAAGATCGATTCTCGTGTCGGTGGATATTAATTCGTTCAGAGATATTGGTTTTATTAAAGTCACTACAGTGTATAAAATGCGGCATATTAAATAGGCGTTTCTAATGAGTTGAATAAAAAACCTTTCTGTCAAACCTGTTATCTTTACCGTTTTGTCAAAGCCAATGAGGACATATTTACCTGAAACAAAAGGAAAAAAATATTAGTAAATACGCATTAGTAATCACATATTTTTTGTTGTGATAGGCATAATAATATGTATATTGTATGCATCCAGTTTTTTTAACTCATCTTCAAAAGTCGGCGTTGACGTCATGAGTCTGATAAAACCCACACTTACTCAAATATAGGACCTAAGAAAACCATCTAAATAATAGTAACAAAATATACGATTATATAGCTCATTCCAATAAAATTTCAGAACAAAACTTTCCACTATTTACTTTTAATAACACAGTTCGGCAAACACTTTTCAATAATTTCATCCGGGTAGCAAAAAAGTTAACGTCGAAACGTGTCCATACAAATAGTAGTTTATAAAAGTGAAGAAAATACTTTGAAAGCTTTTATCGCGGTAGGTACTTATAGTTGGTATATTATTTTATCCCATCTGCCCAAAAATGTCAGGATTTATATCCATTTACTGCTATTCAAAGGAGTTTAATTTTGGTGCTCATTATTAGGCGTAAGATGATTCTCACGCCTAATTATAAAAATAGGCTCATAAATTTCGAAATATTTATGATTTTTTTATTTTTATAAAAAACAATTTAAACTCAAAATTTACATCTGCTTAATTTAGGGAAGTGGAATAAACGGTCATCGTCATCAATTCGATTGCGAAGCGAATTAAAACATCGATTAAAGATCACTCGATATAAAT
The DNA here is from genome assembly GCA_905163465.1 of Craniophora ligustri. Taxonomy (NCBI): domain Eukaryota; kingdom Metazoa; phylum Arthropoda; class Insecta; order Lepidoptera; family Noctuidae; genus Craniophora; species Craniophora ligustri. Next base: position 12,518,059 of record LR990959.1, on the reverse strand, counting down.
CACTCGATCCTGGATGAGGCAATTACAGCGTCGACGGACGGACAAACGATCTTATCCCCGATAAATATACAGTATTGCTTTTTCATTACAGCGGCAAACGGCATTGTTAGGTTAGCCTACTTTCAATTAAACAGTATCGAAGATGCGAGGATAAATTCCGTTTTATAAACACTGATGCACAATGCAATAAATAATAATTACACGATATTTTCAAAGCCTGATATCTCACAAATTGAATCAAATCTTGTGTATAGTCGCATTTTTTATTCGATGTTGAATGTCGATTTAGGACTAACTACTCTTTTACCTATTTTTAATAACGAGCTGAAATTTGCCGCGCTTTGCTGGGGCGTACTCTATTGCATTGACCCGAGAAATAGATAAAAATCATCTTTGAAATATCAGGTCAAAATTTGAGGTTTTGAAGCTTACATTACGAACATAACAATTTTATATACGTATATTATAGTTTTAACTAATGATATTCTTTTCATTTTGTTTCAGGTAAATATATCTTCATTGGTCTCCATATAACGGTAAAGGTACCAGGAGGTAAAGATACTACATAGGTAGATTATGTAAGATCATAACTTTAATATGATATTTCATATTGTTATAAATCAGTCTCCTGGGACACGTCAGGCTTCATTGTCACAACGATTTTCGAGATGGTTACTATTTTTGATCATGGCCTACGGGAATTGCAGTAGTAGTTACATCGGATGAAAAAAAAACTTAGTAAAAATATAATAGACAAATGAAAGAAAAATATGCATTAAGTTCTTAAGTTTGGCACAGTTTAATCGAAAACTCCAATCAGATCAACATCGTAATCAGTCGTTTGGGAGTGCGGTACTAGAGAACCAATTGTTAGCAAGGAGTAGAATCCCATGACGTTGATTAAGATAAAAACTTTATTGGATGAGACGACTTTTTAATGAGTTTTAGAGGAAACTTCGTGGACAGTAAAATGGCGACGGATTGAGGTGATTGTTTTGAAGAAATCAGGCGGCGGTTCGTTCCTCCCTAATTGCAATGTAATGAAATGTTTGCTAAAAAATCTGATTTCTCCTCTAGATCCAATACAATACAGATATGTTCTCACAAATAATATCTTTAGTAAATTAATACTCACAAAAAATCAATTATACAGTAACCTAGTACCTATTTCATTTCCATCATCACATTTTTACATAAAATTATTTAGTTCATGACCAGCAAGAACTATCAAACTCAATAAATGATATTTCGATACTTAATAAGTTTTAAAACAAAATCCGTTTTCTCATTAATAATATATTATTACAAAAAAGAATAGTATCCTCTTTTGTGAACCTGATTTATTTTGGTGAATTGCTAGAAATATGCTATACCATCTGCAAGTGAATACAGCTATTTTTGAGCGTTACAGCTAGTACCTAATTAAGAAACAGCTTTTGATTATAACTGAAAAGGCATGCAATTAAAGCTGATTTACCAACGCAGGTTTACCAACTCTTATCTCACTCTTAAAATGTTGAAATAAAGAAAATTAAATACACAAATAGAAAATGGCTACGATTAATTTGAAAATGGATAACCCATGTCAAGAATTTCGCGGAGCTGTCAAAGTATTTTTTTTATGTAAATAATTAAAGCAATTGAATTATTCATAAAAAAACTTACAACGCAAATAATAAGAAAGATAATGTTTTATGCAATAAGGTATGTTTTTCTTTTAATACGGAAGAGGACAGTGCGATTATTGACGTTAAATTGTTTTTGCCTTCTCACTAAATGCCCTTTAACTATCAAATAAAAGCTAGGTAACCACAAATTGAGCGGAGGGAAAAAATATGAACGTCATGCTTATTACCTGTATCCGAAATAAACAATGATGTCAACACAATAGGTAACACGGGATACAGGTAGAACTGACAAAAAACACAATTTCAATTCACAGGTAATGTGAATTGAAATTGTGTTTTCTGTCAGTTCTACTCACTACTAAAGGCTAAACAATACCACATAAATCATGATCAAGGAATATGACTTAGAATCTTAATGTCTTTCAAATACTGATTGAAATCTTCTGAATCGACAAACAGAATTAAAATTCAATTATATTATTATTTTCAATTCTTTATTTGATGACCTGTAATTGTAACTGTTATTTATCACATGCTCAAACGGTGAAGGAAAACATCGTGAGGAAATCTACAGGCTGGAGAGATTTTCTCGATGGCATGTGAAGTCTGCCAACACGCAGTAGGCTATGGTGGTGGACTATAGTCCAGAGAAGAGACCCGTGCCCAACAGTGGGACGATAATGGGTTGATAACGTAACGATGAATCATATTGGCTGAACTGTGGGTAAGCTTTCGTATGTTTACGTTTGGCTGATTTTTCGTATATACAATAATATACATATTAAGTATTGTGTGTTTTGGAACGAACAATTAAATTTTTTTCTCAAAAAATCCGTACGCAATCTTTTCATCAACAAAAAAGTATCATAACCTAAGTAAGTGTCAAACCCACAAAACAAGAGCTAATACTGTTATACATATTTTTGTAATAAGTACATTAATATTATTAACGACATTAAAGTTTTTTATGTACATATAGTATAACCTCAAATCTTAGAATTATAAGCAGTAAAGTTATGCCATACAGTAAATCAAATGAGAGCGAACCTTCCCAAAACCTTTGTCTTCAAAGTTAAAGATTATATTTTTTACGAAAACTTTTCATCTTTACAAGTTATATACCAACTCCTCAGAAGATTTAACATACATAACATTATCTTTTTATGTAAACAAAGACTTCAAAGGTTTTTTATACCTATAGAAAAAGGATCTCACGAGAGATCCTCGTTTTCTTTTCGAGAAAGTCGTTTAAGTGGAATATTATTGTTATCGTAGAAAATAATATACAACCTATTTTGGAATAAGTGTCACTCATACCTTGTTGTTTTATGATTAGAAACCAGATTTATTTGTCATCAAACCTAAGGATTGTTATTATTATTGAGAAGAGTTTTATTTCGATATATTATTTCATGTTTTGTTGACTTTCAGCATTTATAAGACAAGAAAAAAGGATTATACTCTACTGGTGGCTGTGAATGCTAAAAAATATCGAAAACGTTGGCTTAACTCATTGCTTTATTTTCGCGTAGATATTGTACCTATATTTTATTTCGAAAATACCGACCAAAATGCCATAAATGCCAGCAGCTTCATACAAGCTGTCAGATTAAATGGCCCATTTAAAAATCTCGGCTGCTTCTGAGCATGGAATTACGCGACAAATCTACTCTGACCCAGTTCACGTTACTAAAATTTTAAGATCTTGACGGGTGCTTAACTTGCATACAAAGCTTAAAATGCTGATTTTTAAAGCCTGGACATGCGGCTTATTGAGTATAGTGAACAGCGGCATAGTGAACGAGAAAATGCTTATGCTTAATATCGAGGAAGAAGCTCTAGGTGCAAATACTATTAAAACCTTTATGTAAACCTTCACAGACACGACGCTGTGGAAATTGAATAGAGAAGGTAAAACAAATATGAAACAGATGTCAATACGCACGCTTGTACGGTGTACCTATCAAACATAATATTGACATTAATAAATTAACCCCTTTCTATATCATCTAGCACCTTCTAACAGTAATAAACAAATGATATTTCGATGAATAAACAACAATATTTTTTTTAATCTAATATATAAAATTCTCGTGTCACAGTTTTCGTTGCCATACTCCTCCGAAACGGCTTGACCGATTTAGATGAATTTTTTTGTGCTTATCCGGTATCTATGAGAATCGGCCAACATCTATTTTTCATCCCTCTAAATGTTAGGGGTAGTCTACCCCTAAATTGTTTTTTTTTTTGTACTCTTCTACCACCAACCCCTATAATGTGGCAAAACAACGTTTCCTGGGTCAGCTAGTAATAATTATAAATAATTCAAAACATTTTGATAGACAAGAAAACACTCGATAAATATTTTTAGATGGCACGTTTGACCCATCTTAAGTATATAAAATATTGGTTATACCGTTTTCTATTTGGTTTCAAGAGTTTTTGAGAAGCAAGACCTTAAGATAAAAATATTGAGTTTATTTACTCATTGTTTGAACGTGCTCGTTATTGAAATTTAAAATAAATATTTGCAACTGCAAAGCCCAATTTTTTAAGAAGGTTGTTATGCTATTAACCATCACGTTTTTACGTGATGTGTGTACAGAAAGCCAAAAATACAATAAATTTGATTGTATTTATAGATATTTTATATATATAATAAAAGAATAGAACAGATAGATTTTATTAGAGATATAATGAAATATACTGAGCAAGTATATAAAATGTTTAAAGACAGGTTTAAGCAATTTCTTCATGCTCTACAAGAAATGAGGTGCAAGCTCTTTTTTCTGTTCCGTGTGTGCAAGGATATTATAAAATTCATAAAGCAAGAACCGACAGCAAAAAGGTGTAAGCGTACTGTCACTTGAAATGTTAATGTGCTCGTTTAATTAAATTGTATTTATTATTACCACAGACGCTAAAAAGATCAAGAAAAGTAATTGAAATTAGCTTTGTAGATAAACCTTTTTTTTTAATAATTAATGGTTATGCTTATCACATAAACATTTACCCCTACCGGGATTCTAACCTTTACCACAGCTTAAAAACAGCCTTAATATGAATATGTATATGTATGTACGTAATAAAAATGTATGTATATTAATTTTGATTAGTGTTGCCCAAATGCAAGAACAAGACGAGACTTAGCCAGTCTTGGTCTTGGTCTTGCGCCAATACACCTGGTCTTGGTCTTGGTCTTGGTCTTGCGCTCCCAGTCTTGGTCTTGGTCTTGCAGCAAGAGTCTTGCAAGTCTTGCAATTACCTATTAGTCTATTACTATTTATTAAAGTTTACTTTAAATCTTAGAAAAACGTATTAGAATTGGAACATTGTGAGCTTGAATTAACATAGCCATAGTAAAGATCAAGCAGATTAATAAATAACTGAAGATTTGATAAGAAATTCGAAAAATCAACTGACCTATATGTCGTTTTCCATGGAAGTAACTGTTTCTTAATAAACATTTATGATTTATAAGCTTACATTTGCTAAAACATGTAAAAAAACAAATTAATTGCAATAACTTGACTGTATTTTAAAGAACAATACTTATCTGTCTAGAAAGAGATTGAACCCTCAACTTATAAGAAATTTAATAAAAGAGATTTACGATTTATCATTTATTTGAATAAAAAATAAAATACAACACAAATCAACAGCTTTATCATTAGGTTATGATACTTTATATCAATTTTTTTGACCAAGAATTAATACAAAGTAACCATCTGGCTGACTCATCACTTAACCTATTTCTATGTTTTCTAATTACTAATGATGCTTTAGAAAATAACCTCTCAGCAGGTACTGAAGTTGCAGGTATTGAGAGAAAATCAATCACTATTCTTTACATATAAGTGAATGTTTTGGCGTACATCTATACTAATATTATAAAGCTGAAGAGTTCGTTTGTATGTTTGATGACAGAAGTTTTAAAATAAATAAATAAGTCCTGAACGTCACTATACCTCCAAAGTTACTATTCCTCGTGGACGAAGTCGCGGGCACAGCTAGTAAATACTTACTCTCATCATCTCTCTCAGAGATATTCGGGCTGGTAAGTAATACAAAACTCTTATCGCAGGCTTTTTATTTTATTAGTAGGTAAGTACCTACGCTTTTTATATTATTTTATTAGTTTTGTAGAATTTTTTTACACGTTTCAAGTATATTTAAAAGTGGCTACAATATTTATTAAACGGGTGATATTTGAACACTTTTTTGCTATTTTTTCTTGTAAAAACTTAAGAAATATAATGACTAAATGTACAATAATAGTACCTAAGTAATTAGTTTAAAACCATATAAGTAATCAATATTATAATATATACTTACTAGAATGAATTAATCTGACATCTACTACCTATCCTTACCATTTTATCCTAATCATAATACTACTTGCGTGATCAGTATAATGTATTCATTTTCATTCTTAGCACTCTGAAACTTATTTATTCTTTGGAACACCTGTAGGTACTCTTAAAAAAATTCGAAATTATTTTGCATGAGTATACCTACGCCCTATGGCGGCAATCAAATAGTGTCACAAATGTTATGATTTCGGCGTGGCGGCAACGATTGTTTTAGATTTCAAAAGAAGCCGCCGGCGCGTGTATCATAACCATGTACTTCCGAAAAGCGGCAAATTTCTTTGAGAAGTAAGTACAAAACCTTTGATGCCGCATTATCAAAGTGCCGATGGTTAAAACATAACTATGCATGCACTCAGTTTGATTTTAATAGATATTTTTTTATTCGCTATGTTTATGGTATTAGTCGTAATGCGCATAGGTCCAGTTTTTCATATTCTTTGATACAGTTTTTTGCGTCTCATAGAATTCCTAAGCGTACCTACCTATACACCGAACTGTTACACCTAACTACTCAGTGAAATAGCGCTAAGTCCTAGCTGCAAGACGCAAGAGTCTTGCAGGCTATGTCTTGTTCTTGCTCAAGTCTTGCACGGTCAGTCTTGGTCTTGGTCTTGCTAAAAATACGCGGTCTTGTTCTTGGTCTTGGTCTTGCAAAAACGCAAGAACAAGACCAAGACTGCAAGACCAAGACTGAATTTGGGCAACACTAATTTTGATCGCCACTACTATCTACAGCTTACTAAGTTACTGTAGGTTTTAATTACTCATTATAGTTTTTTTTTTAAGTATGTAACTTGCTTTTGAAAGTTCCAAAAACCCGAAAAGCAATCAATTATTTAGCAATTTATTTTACGCCACTACAGTGCGTTTGTTTCCCGGACGGTTACATGTTATTTCACGATTAATTAACAAAGGGACATGTCATATCGTTTTATTTAATATCGAGAGTACGGGGAATATGAACATTGTTATAAAGATAACATGTGAAATATGTACCTGGAAATTGCAATATCGAAAACGAAATCTACGTATTATATAAACAAGTTTTTATTTAATCAACTAATATCTTTATTTCCAAGAATATGACGATTGCAGAAGTGTGTATACTGACTGTTGACCCCACTTGTGCTTGTTTCCTACTTGTGTTTTGTCCCTATTTCCTTCTCACCTCTCTTGAATTTCCAACAAAAATGTTCTTAGCTGATGTTTCTTCATCATCATCACCATCATCATCAGCCTATATTCGTCCACTGCTGGACGATATTTCTTATCTATATATAAAAATTCAGTCACATATGTCAATTACTTTTCAAGTTCTTGTATAGTAATTGAGTAAATAGTTAAAAGCGCTATTTAACCCGTAAAGCGCCATCCCTCTCTAACAATACCTAATCATTTAATACTGCTTAAACAAGCTGTAATTCGGCCCCTGGACACTACATAACGAATGAAATATTGTTACGTCACCCCGATGTAATAGATGAAGATGCATCGTTTATAACCGACAGGGTATTTTTCATAACAAGCTGCTTCTTAAAATTGCGATACAATAATCGTGTACAATATTTTTTTGATTCAGTAGGAAGATGATATAATTTGAAATTTAATTGATTTGCACGTCATAATATACCAATTGTGACTTGCGAAGGTCGGAAGTTCGTTCAATGCTGCTTTTTACATTTTCTGTAGACGACTTGCACTGTATTTTTTTTATCTTCACACTTTTGTATGAACATCAATCGGTGTGCAAGGACAGCAATGAGACTGACTGCACAGAGTAGGTATGTTTGTACAGGTGGAATTAATTATAAATTAACTTTCTGACGAGCTAGACTTAAAATTTTAAACATTGCTTGTTGGAGATGAATCACTCATATCAATGTATCCAATACTATACTTACAATTACTTCTATTACCTTACTTCTGCACTATTACTTTTATAAATGTGAATGTTTGTTTTGATGTAAAGATGTTACTCTATCTCGTAAAATTTACTGATCGGATCTCGATGAAACCCTGGAATAGATCCAGGTGAGTTACCTTTTAGCAACATATTACCCCGGGAAAGACTATATAAATTTTGCGCTTTCTCTCATTATCAATAAGATTCAATATCCAAAACGATAAACATTAGAGACAGGCCAAACTATCGCTCACATTTAAGACCTAAGCATGACTGTATCTAAGAGGACGAAATATTCGAACACAAGACTCGTGACGTCATCGGTTCCCAAGGAAAGAGTCTTGATACGTTACATATACGCTGCATTAATGAGGTAACAGAATCCCTCAGTTTTAACAAACCATGCGGAGCCACCGTGTTTTTGTAGTGAAGCCAATCTGTTTACGTATTATTACAAAAACAACAAACAATATTAATGTTACTGTATTCCATTCTGTAAAGTACTTAACTCAATAGTGAAGGACAAAACACTTGTTTTCAAATAAGTCCTTTGTTTAGATCCAAACAATCGTTATCGTTGAAAATTGGGTATGTTCGTCGACAAAGAGGAAGACACTTAAACAAAATAGTAAAAATATATGTGATTTAAAACATTATTTACATGTGTTAGAAATACGGCGGTTTAAAATTACGGTTCCAAAGGAATTTTATACCACGCACAATAAGACTGGAGTGAACTACCTTCCCTGTTTCCCAAACGACTACCCCATGTAGTCGTATAGGATTTTCTCCGAAAAAGGAGTAAAAAGGTTTTTACATATTCAGCAACGCGCGAGCGACACCTGTGCTGCACACATCTATACGGCTAGGGTAACCGCTTACCATAGCATAAGATTGTATATGATATAACACGAACAAATCAAACCAAAAAACTATAAAACAGATTCTGAGTCGGCACCAATAAATTAAGAGACGCATGGGGCATCTTACTCACATTATCTAAGCTGAAGCTGACTTTGTTAAAGTATTTTGCTTGTTTGTTTTTGACCGACTTATAGATTATTTTTTTATTTATTTATATCTTTGTGAACATAGGTTACAACAGGTGTTATGATTAATATAATTAATATCTATCCCTACCATTTAATGGTGTACAAAGTCATTTAGATACATTAGTCGTAATATAGCAAGCATTTAAATACAATACAATTAAACAATATGAACAAGAAACTTTCGATTTTCAGTTAATTATTTATTGTATTATTGATAATTATTATTCATTCGGTTAATTATCAATTACCTTTAAGTAACTTTCATGACAAATTCCAAGCTCAAACACTTTGTTATTTTAACGCATGGTTTATTAAATTTTCGGAGATTTTATGATTACTTAGTGCGTGAACAGTATTTTACTATATTGATAAAGTATTTCAAAATAGGACATAACAAGGCTTTTCTCCTGTATCTTCTATTTAACCTGTCGTCCTAGTGTATGTTTCGTTATGATTTCAAAAACAGAAGTCGATCGCTCATCTACTAAATTAAGTAATATTGTTTACTTCTACGTACAAAATAATGCAATCCAGTCAGTAATATTTGCCACCATTTTCATAAAAAAAAATAAGCTCTTGTTGCATAGAATATTGTTCAAGTAGGCTTTTATTTCAATTATTTCCACTAATCACGTACTGATTGCAACGGGCCGTATAATTTTTTCTTTGTTTTCATTAACCGCATCATTAGCGGCCTTGACTTTAATAATGGACAATCACTTTACTGACGCCTTCGACGATACGGATTCGCCAGTTTACAGCCAGTTCCATGAGGCAATGTTTGAACATACATTTATGCTTGTTTGTTTAACATACTAACAGAGATAAAACTGTGACTGATAAATGCTGGTGATTCAAAATAAGACGTTGTTGTATGTACCTGATTTTCGAATGTCGCACGCTCTAAATATAGCAATCTTATCATTTCACACGTCATATTCATACAGATGATATAATGGGGTTAGAAAAACATGAAATAACTTTATTAAAACATCGATAGAAGCTTTAAATCAATGTGTACCATATGAAGTTATGTTGTAAATGTTTAGAGCTCAATTATCGAAAACAAAAGGCCAACAAAATAAGCGTAAAGGAACACAACAGCCCGCTAAAAAACGAGAAAGAACGCCCTAAACCCACGCTTTAAAACTCCCGCCATAAAACTAAAAGAACACACGATAAATCGCATTAAAACCGTACTGTACCGCTTTAAAAGCTACACGAGCAGTAAAAATTTAATTCAATATAGTGTTCACTACAAAGCCTGCAATGAAATGGATCTACGGCACCTTAACAGTAAACCGGGATTATGTGGTAGCCCCGCGACCTTCTAGAATGATCTTTTCATAGTCCACAGATCCCCACAGCTTATAGACATACGTAACACGTGTTTGTGAACTTATTCTGAAATGACGCACATTACAGACTGTTTTTCTTTAGATGTTTTAATAGACAAAACAATCTTATTAGACCTCTTATGAACTATAGAACCATATTTTTAATAAATAAGGTTCATGAAATACAGCGTCAGCAAATTACTAAAAAATACAGTACAGCTCATTGATGAATATCTACTAGGCGCTGTCGATCGCTTATTTTCGCTAAGTAGTAACAAGCCTACATCGTAAAACTAACAAGATTCAATATAAAAACCGTAACATAAGTATAATAAAAATAACGGACTACATGAGCATAGATAAATATCAAGATACTATATTTAATGTATAAATGTGTACATCGGTTTTTATTCTACAGGTAGGTGAATTGTTTTAGGACTGATGTCTACCCATATCAGATATGTAATAATAGAAAGTTTATGACTTATACATAATTATAACATAATACATTATTTATTACCAATAAAACTCCTGTAAATTATTAAAAACATTAGACTTAAACAAATATACCTATATTTTTAAATATATTTCCCTTTAATTACTTAATGTCTGAGATTACTGAGAGATCAAATTCTCTGCCACACAGAACTCTGAACAAATGATCCGAACCTGTATTCTATACTTGCAAGGATGAAAATATATTTGTACGTTCAAACGATATGTTGAGAATGTGTTTTTTTTCACGCACCTCTACAGGACACATGTTTGGGGGCAGTAAAAAACATCAGTAGTGATATTAAATTCTTACACGACACACTAAAAACACTTACACGAATATTAAAGCTAAAATAATTTCAATATGCCGCGATAAAATCCATAAAAAGTAATTCAGTATCAGTGGTGATACCTATTAAAAAGAATCGTACTTTATATTTCGTATGTCCCTAACATGAAAGATAATATTTAAAAAGGTTCTATTAAAACTGCCTCCTTCACCCAACTCCGTATTTTTTCCTTTCCCTATTCTAATTTACCAGCTGTTTTCTATTTAGTTTCCTCTTCTAACCGAAAAGGCCTTCAATGTTTTTGTTTGTAGTACTCGCAGTTAAGCAGAAACTTTTGTTAGTTAGTTGGACAATTTGCCAAGTGGTAGAGCAAATAGAGGCAAGACGTGTGGCTTTAGATTAGCAAACATGGTATGCAGAATTCGTGATTTTTCTTTGCACGGTAGTGATTTAGAAAAAATACGTATTTTCATTAGTAAAAGAATAAACTAGCATGTAGTTACATACAATTCTGTGTTTGGTGTTTGGAGAACCTGTCGCGAAATTCGTCGTGAAATTTATTATAAACAACCTGTGAATAAATACAATATGTAATGTTATAAGTTATAATATATGTATTTATAACGCTAAAGGGAAACATCGTCAGGCAACGTACATGCCTGGGAAATTTTATCAATGGTTTCTAAAGTATGCCAACCCGCTGTTGGTAGTGGATGGTGATGGTGGTGAATTATAGCCTAAACTTATTTAAATGAGAGGGAACCGTGCCCGTGCGTAGTGCTTTGACGGGAGAGGTATTCATCAGATGTATTGTGTACACAAATGTCCACATTTCACCACTATGTTTTAGGTCACATATGATAGAGGGCGAGCCTATTGCCATTAACCGGGCACGAGTTCAAATTCTGAGCTACTGAGAAGTTCTCGTTCAAATAAGTTTTGTTAGTTAAAAGTATGCTTTGACGTCAACACAGGGTCAGCTGAAGTAATAATTAGGACCTTATTTTGAAAGTCTATGTGAATATCTAAATTAACAGCTTGATATGACCTGCGTAGTTCAAGTTAAGGTTACTTAGCGCTAAGCAAGGTTAGGTCAAGTACTTATTATTTCCAAACGAAAACAAAGACGTGTCCATATTAGTGAAGTCTGTTTAAATTATAGAGTTGGTCTGGGAAGTGGGAACAATTTAGAGAAACGTTAGACGAGTCTTTCAACGCCAATTATTATATTTTCGTGATATAAATTCGATTATATGTAGTAATTTACAGCTAGATCATGTAATATATGGATTTTCTTATCAGAAAGTCTAGAATTCTCAATGTCAAAAATTTTTTATATCACGATGGTGCCAAACAATCTTACGGTGCGCCTAATGGTAAGCGGTCACCGTAGCCTATGGGTATTTGCAACACCAGACGTGTCGCTCGCGCGTTGCCGACCCTTACATACACAAATTATACAAAAGTTTATGGAGAAACAAAGTCGAATTACTGCTACAATAAATGCATGTTGCGACACTAAGTAAGTACGTCAGTTCGAGGCAAAAATATTTCATTTTGTACGAGAGAAATATTCTCATAACTTTTGAAAGAATTTTCCTGATGTGGAATTTTTGAATTATATATTGTCCAAAGAAACTAGTATGAAAAATGACCTTAATTCCATAACCCTTAGGTCACATGGGTGCTCTAAACCAGGTCAGTCTATTTCATTAGATATTCAATTTAATTTGTATGGATGGAAGAAGCAAGATTGTAAAATGAAATTATTACAAAAATACACTTTAGGTACGTATACATACCTACTTTTTTCATAATTTCATCAAATTTGTATGTGTCCACTGTATATACAATAAATTAACATAAAATTGTACATTATACATTGTAACAGATTGCCTAAGTGACTGCTAATCATTATGTAGATTCATTTTGTACGTCATTGCTATAAAAAAAGTAAAACGATTGTTCATGAACGGCGATGCGCGTGATCACCATTCGCGAACGTGACTTCTTCATAAGATACGTACTTGATGTTTTCCTATTGGTTATTCAGCACGCTATGTTCAAAAGATCAGCCAGCCCACAGATCATACGTCATCACTTAAATCATCATCGTCGTATTGACTCTAGAGAGGTCTTATTTAATAGGATACAACATGTGTGTATTATATTTATACGGCGCGACCGTGTGAAATTGTGAGTTTAAACACAAGGCAGGCACCTCTGGTTTTTTTTATTTATCGCGTACTTGCATGTTTGAGAGATTTTTCGATGGTGTGTGAAGTTAACTAATTCGCCGAGCAAGTGTGGTGGACTATAGCTTAATCCCTCTCAAATGAGAGGAGACCCGTTCCCAGAAGTGGGACAACAATGGGTTGATAATGATAATTGATGATGATAACAAAACAAAGCGTCTTTTCTGTCGATCTACCGAACATTTCCAAAATCACACTACGTGCTAAAATCATGTCAATCTCCATTCGATAACAATCCGACCACCACCAATTTCGATTTGTCGGGGAAATTTAAAGCATTTTAAATTCGCCCGACAAATCGAAATTGGTGCAAATTTAAAATATAATCACTTTTGCACACTAAGTTTTACATAATAAGTGACAGTAATCCAGGCTTATGCAATACAATAATGATTACATAACAAAAAAACAACAATCATAATAAATTGGACACTTACAAAATGCACACGATATTGAATGACATGCTTGTAAATGTAAATCCTACTTATATATAGACACAAATTCAAACAAATACTACTGTATTATGTAGATATAACACAAAAATAAGGCACATAAAACATTAATGTATGTACACTGAATAAATTACTCGCAACAACTATTAAGTTACTATTTTACGGTTTGATATGCAATTATTTCCACGAATTAGTGAAAGTTATAGGGGCACAAGAGATACGTTTTATTACAAACTATTCTAATAGAAAATAAACGAAACAATGTAATTCAAAATTGTATTCTTTGTAATTGAGAATGAAACAGAGAATGCTCTGTTTCGAGTATAATTCGTGGAATAGTTAGTATTTTGTTGTCGTATAGGCGTCTTTCGATCTACAGAAAACGCGTATCCGACCATAATCGAAAGGAACTGTCTCTTTGGTAGTCGTAAGTGCGACTGCTGAGGTCTTCGGTACGGTTCCCAAGTCGAACAAACGGCATTGATGGCAATAGACTGGCACCCTATTTTATAAGACTTAAAATTTAACGGAGAAATATGGGTGTACATTATTATACCTCTGTTTAAACCTTCAGGGACGAAAGGCGTGATGGTATGTAGAAATCGTAAGACTTAATCCACATGAAGTACATGATATAAGACAGTACACATACGTGTACGAAAGGTACTATGTTTCCTCGTCATGAATATTGATATACCTACCCAAGATTAAGTATCTACTGAATAATAATTTGTTGAACGGGCCAGAAAGGCGAATTCATCAAATAAAATGGCGTACGAGGTCTATGTGTACTGTTGACTTGCCAGCTTTGTGCTCGAAATGCACAACAAGATTTCAGTAACTCGCGTATGCTTTGTTTAGATAACAAACAACAAACATTGTTCAGTGTTGCACTGTCTGGTTTGTTTCCTACTAGTTTTTTTTTATAAAATGCAAATTTTCCAACCCGTGTTCGAGATATAGAAAAAATCTCAAGCTTTACTTAAATACTGGTTAAGTTACGGAGTTTCATATAAATCGTCGAACAAACCGAGGATTTGTTTAGTACGCTAAGTATAAGAACCTTTTAAGTTATATAAACAGTTTTATGTGTACACAAAATAAAATAAACAAAAAAAAGGTTTGTAATAACTCCTTTCTACGTTAATGTTTGGCTGCAATACATTTCGTCAGCTGCAACCATTCAGAGACTCGTTAGACCGTGAAAAGCCCCGTTAGTTCCTTACTTGTCCGCACAGTGGCGGGCCGGGTGGCGCTAGCAGTACACGCACGTGATGTATGCGCGGGCGCAGCGGTTCAGACGCGCCGGTACCGCGCGACAGCCTCCCGCGCACAACTGACAAGCGCATATAACACGCGAGTGAACAAAAAAAAAGTGTTTATATTTTATTATTCACCATTCATTTATTTCTGTGTGAAACTGTGCTTAACCTGTGGGATATAACATGTTTTTAAAGGTAATGATCAATTAAGTTAATTGCGATTAAGTTAACCTTGACTTTGAATAAGGTCGGCTTATGTTTAGTATTAGTAAACATTGTTCACGTAACAATTAGAAGTTGTAATTGCCTGTTCTCATGCTTAACGAAGCTTATTGTTTTCTTCGTGTATTGTCAATTTAATTATGTAATAGTTTTAATAGAGAATGAATTCTGAGAATTTTAAAATAAAAAATGGATAGACAATAGTTAAAACGCACACGCATTAAATGCAAAATTTATTACGTGAAGGTATTATATCAAGTCGCATGTCATCAAATACCAACTTATAGAAAATTCAAACAATATTATAACAATATAAATATATTCTTAATACAGAGTATACAGTGAATGTTAAGGATCACTTCGAACTTCTATAAACAAAATACATAAAAGCAAACTTTGACGTTTGCCAAGCCAAGTAACCTCGGCTGAATTATTTTTCATCCAATTTTCCGGATCAAAAGCGGTTTCTAAACTGATTGCTCGTGAAATCACAACAATAGCACCGCGAACCTTTGTTTTAGCCTCTTTGTCAGTATTCGAAGCTATTCAGTAAACGAAAATGTCTGGAATCGTCTCAAACCCACATACAAACGGCACAATGTATTCATTCCACTCTCTCAACAAAATCGACACATAGAGATGTCTCTCGCTTCAACTACAATTGCACTAGAAAGTATGTTTAATTCAGATGTAGCTATAGAGTTGAGCCAGAGAATTCGTTGTTACAAAATTTTCTATTATCAACAAACTGACAATACTGAGTTTTCCGTACCAGTTGAGCGATAAGAAGATAGATAGTACCTACTGATAAAATATTTTGTATCGTACACTGTACCTCTGCGTGAGATTATTTGAGAAACGATAGAGATTTTAGATTGCTTCCTATTAGACTTAAGACCGAAGTTTCGATGAACAAAGGTGCTTATAATCTCTTTTGCACGCTAATTCTATACTTTTGTAGACTTTGATATTTTTGTAAATTTATATTCATTTCAAAATGACCCTTCTATTTTACCTTTAAACAAAAATAAATTGTGTTAAATTAAATTGTAATTTTTCGGAAAATACAATGCCTTTTTACCATAGCATAATTGTAACTTTATATTATATAGAAACAGCTATTGAAAATTCCTTACTACAATATCTGGACATAACTCCGTTAACAAAAGAAGTAAGGCATACACCCAAGGAAGATCCAGCGAAGTTTCTCAATATCGGAGTAATAAATCTTAATAAATATCCGCTGCGAAGTGCTCTTAGTGCTCGATAACCAGCTATCGATGCAAATAAACGACCGTAACTCTCTTTTAAACTGGATAGTTTTTTTTTAATACATGTATATCCGGGCATTATGACACTGGGCCATCTAGTTCCGAACTAGCAAGGAGGCTTGTGTTACGGCAAAGATATATGTATATGTGTATTTTTGTAAATACATTCATATGTTTGTAACTGTCTTCTATGGGCCCCTAGTTACTCGAAATACATTTTTTTTTAAATTATTATTACGTTATTATTACAATACTACATACATGGAAATATCCATGACTCAGCTAAAATCTACATGCTCATCACACAAAAATTTGCCCCTACTTGGAACCAGGACCCTTACCACAGAAGTCAGCCTGCTGCGCTAATCGGATCGTCAAATATTATAAATGTCTTTGCATCCGTATTCAACAGTCTTCAGCTTAATCAGAACCTGAAGCCATTCGGGGAAGTGCTCTATGGGTAATACAACTTCTTTACGACCCATTGTGATAAAATAAATTTATATACAGTAGTTAATTAAATAAATCACAATAATTTTACAAGGAAAATATATAAACT
Source organism: Craniophora ligustri (assembly GCA_905163465.1). Taxonomy (NCBI): domain Eukaryota; kingdom Metazoa; phylum Arthropoda; class Insecta; order Lepidoptera; family Noctuidae; genus Craniophora; species Craniophora ligustri. The sequence goes on along the minus strand of LR990959.1, from coordinate 12,500,960 downwards.
TGATGCACGATTATCAACTATAATTTGACTTTGACACTACCTTGAAGGTTGTATCGTTAATATTACGTTCCGTTTCCCTGTACGTTGCAAAAAAAAGGATAATGATTCGTAATCGTTCATGATCAACCATGGTTACAACAAAGTTCAATATAATAGGAGCGACTAACGGTTCATCTCTCAAATGCTATGCGCAATCGAAAGTGTTTAAATTTCAGTCAAAATATATCTGTTGACTTTTGCAATCGTATTTTTTCTATAAAACTGTGATGTGTTAAGCCTCATCATACCCAGCCAACCATTCAACTACTAGGTGCTGCTACCAATACAGCTTTATCAACTAAATAATTATTATCATTTAGTAATTATGAAATTAATCCATATCGTTTTTAATACAAGCTGTACCCTGCCACACTTGGCTGTGGCAGGGTGCATATTATCTTTAAAGCGGGTTTTATATCTTGTTAAAATTTTAGCTCACAACTCAACAGGTGCAGATATTTTCCAGTTTTTGAAGCGTACACAAACCAACTTAACAATTTTATACATATAGGTTTTAGATAGATTTTCTTTTACTATCGCTGCATTTGTTTTTAAACATTGCTCTGTTTAACTCGTAACCTTTTTGCATGCCAGTTTAATTCGGATCTTCAATCAAATTCGCTTAATGTAGGTAAGAAGCTCATGAGTATTCTTTGCAAGCAATAGTGCATAAATTCGTGACTAAAATTTATTAAACCACCGAACCTAACATTTACATAACGAAATAAATGTTTGCACCATGTTTTGCATGAGTTACTTAATCATATTCGATCTTTGAGATTTGTAATAGATATTAAGCATACACGATGACGTTATAAGACATCCTTATCAGAAAAATGTTCTTTAAAAGACCTTCAAAATCTCATCTGGTACCAACTCACGTTTATTTAGTTCGTGATAATTATTTAAATAAATTATCACGACTGCGCCGACATAGTTATACAGAGATGTATTCAAATTCCCCGCATGGCGTCTCTTATCTCCCAAAGAAACTGTATCAAGGTTAAAGGAGGTTTTAGCTGGGTCTACTTTCTCTGTCGTTTTACTGCTCTCTTTCTTTACGGTATACGTGCATGTTTTGATAATTTAGCGTACTTCTGGTAATGCGCTATCCGTGTCGCACATAAAACTGACATTATGTGATGTTGCCCTTTTTTTCCACTTGTGGTACTGTTGCGTAATTCTGTCTAGCTGCTGAATACTAATTGCTAAGCAATTTATTCTTTAAACTAACAGTTTAATTAGTTCCTCCTTACAATTGTTAAGATATTTCAAGCACGTACGCATTTAATTCCCATTGCACATGCTTCCCGGAGAAAGCTTTTGGTTCGAGTGTTCGGTTTTGCCCGGTTCAAATTAATGAGGTAACCGGTACAGTTAAATGAGGTAATTTTGCCGGCGTGCGCACTATTGCGGACTTTATTATAGCTGTTTGTGGCTTCTATTGTTTGCAAATAGTATCACTTATGTACCTGTTCGATGCGATTTTATGTGGTTTTTCTATTGTATCAACAGCTGCTGCAAGTAACTATAGTTACACTTATAATTAATGTAAATCACCTGATACAGTTACTTGGTTTATGAATTATATTATATTGTTTAGTGACAGCTAAGTTCACTGACAATTGAATTACATTACTGACAATCGGAGTTGTCATAACCCTACTTTTTACGGATTTTATCGCGGTATATTGATATTATTGAACCCCGACTTTTTTTTTCTATATGTATACTTATTCTGTAATTGTTCTGCTTTTCAATCAAATGACGACACCGTTCTCTTTATAATCGTAATCCAATTATTAGCATCATGTTTATAAACAACACGATTATCTTATTATTTTAACTTTCGTTTTCAATAACCACTTGTGTTGCACCTTTTGCGATAGCTAGGGGCGTTATTGTGTAAACACGAAATAAAATGTTACTCAAAACATTAGTCGTAATTAAACTCCATCCCGTAATTAGGTGGACGTGTTTTGTCACAGATCAAGTAAGAGTGAAGGTGAAATTAGGCAACATATGCTAAAACCAACTATTACATTACACGAACGTGATTATCACGTATAACTTCGACCTGTCACCTGTTATACTTGTCCTTATATCATGAGGACCTTGTTGGGCAACTGGCCAGTAACTTGACCTACTTCAAGTATTTTGAGGAAATAAAATATTGCAGAACATATTTTTATTGTGTATCCTCGTGACCGGTTCTCGAAAAAAGGTTATGGTTTTACATACAGCCTGTTTATATATTCGTTAATTCAATACAGAACTTTTTTATCGTAATAAAGTTTTGATAAATTTAACACACTACGGCGTGTCATCTTGGCCTGTTTGATTTATTATTTTTTGACCATTATCTATTAGAATAGCTTCTAGAGCCGTACAACATCGCTGTCAAAATTAACAGATGTTCGCAGCCAATGCCTTCGCCTGTAATGAGAAGAGGAAAATATCTTACTTGAGCAGTTAGCGCCTTAACATTTCAAAATAAGAACCTTTCGTACTGGAACTAATTCTCGCTTGTAATATAATTATCACAGATACCCACTTTAAATTTAAAAACAAACATACAACCGCAACTCGGTATTCGTAAGCTGATTAGATAGCAACAACAAACTAACAAAGCGATGGGTTGCCAGTTGGAATAAAATTCTGCGGAAATTTAATCCGTTTAGCGGTTGCAAAGCGTAAATTGGAATCACAACTCATTTGTGGTGAGGGCTGTCAAATCGCTGTGCTTGTTACAGTTTTCGGCTTATAAGATGAATTGAACGTTAGTGGCGTGTAATCTTTTCATCTGATGTTTTTCGCTTTATATGTACAGTCAATAAGCGAAAGCGGCGTTGTTTTTAAATATCTAATTTCTAAATTTTTGTGGTGGTACTAAGCGCGACTGATCAATCTGCATGATGAACCCGACGATTACCAAATTTAGCCATATAAAGAAGTTCAGACTTTAGTTTTGTAACATATTCTAAGGGAATATACCACACCTTCTAATACACCAGCAAACTGTGGGAGTATTAACAATAATAGTCCTCTGTCTACCCCCACTGGGATACAAGCGTTATAATATGACAATTTTAAACTCATTGAATTATTAAAAGCGTTCCAAAAAAACGAGATTTATGACATCGACAGCTGTTATCATTACACACGATCAAATGCACGTATTTATGTAGAGACAATGCGCAGGAACTATGCTCTGCAGGGTAGTAACCGTCTGCCGCCACCTGAATCCTTATGGACAAGAAAATAAGGTCTAAATTTAAATAATGAGGTAACATAATTTTTGTTTTTAACTAATTTGCGGCAAGGAAACTCCCACACGAGTCATTTTAATCTAATTTTGATGACGTCAGTGCTTGTTAATTCATTAAAATGGGGTCGTGGAACACGGCGATAAGTTGATAACCGTCGCTACTTCTTTTTCTATTCTAGTTTTTAAAAATAATTCCATATTAGAACAAACTTTAAATCATACTGTGATATAAGTTTTTTTTTTCTGTTTGTTTATTGGTCGTATGTTTTCGGTTTTTTAAAATGTAGAACAATTTCGGTAACATCATTTGTTTTATTTTAAGGTTTTGAAAATTCATTTATTCCTTTCTTCGAGACCTCGAAGACAAATCAAATTCGAAGTCAAACAACATTTTCCTTTCAATAAACCACTCTATCGACTTTCTTGAGCCTAGATTAGAAAATCAGTTATCTTAGCACGTCCTGTATTTAATGAAGTATGATACAACTAACGATTAGGAGCGGTTAGGTTAGGTGGAGGCTATAACACGTGAAAGTGATGGCCTACTTCAAGAGGGTTGGCACTCTTGGTTACTGTCATAAGAAATTAGACCTTATTTTTCAGTTTTAACGTTTAAAATTGCGGTGACCATGTGCTGTAATTCTTCTCCTTTTGAGATGTTTTTTGTGATGTCTTTTTTTGGGAGTTTTTCGCTTTCTTTTCGAGATCTGCGTGGGTAGGGTCGTTCTATAATACGGTATTTTTAGAAATTAGAGCACAACAATTTAATTATGTAATCTATCATATAATATAATGAAAGTTAGTAATCGTAAAGTTAGTAAAACAATAACATCCACGCATTACACCATAAGGTACTAGAGAAAGCCCTGAAAATATTCTAATTATACCAGAGAAATCATGAAATCATTATGCAAGTCCACAGCCTCATAAAATTTGAAGAGAATAATTACTATATAACTACTCGAAGACCTTTAAGGCCACAATTTATTACGGTACTGAGCACAGTGTTGGACAGATTATACAGACCGTTTATGTTTGCCGACCCTATTTCAGAATTACAAGTCATCATCATCAACCCATTATTGACCCCCGTCCGATCACGTGTTTCCTCTCATTTTTGAGAGGGATTAGGCTATAGTCCACCACGCTAGCCTACTGCCACTAGTGGGTACATTTGAAAGGGATCAGGCTATAGTCCCACCAGCTTAAAGCGGTTTGGCAGACTTCACACGGAGTCGAGAAATTTTCACTACCTATAAACATCAACATAAATAGTCACGTAACATCGAAAGTCAATGGTACGTGCTTTGGAATTAAACTCGAGACCTTTGACTTCTCAGTCCGCTAGTCACACCACAAAGCTATACCTATGACGCTTTTTTTTACTAGCATTACGTCTGTAGGTAGTAAATGAAGAATAAACTCATAGTTTTTATGGCCATTGCAGTGTTCAAGTTGAGATTGAGGCAAACCAACCACGAAAAGCAAACGAGTGACGTGAGAATGTTGATATATTAAACAAAATTCGATCAATTCTTATAAAACACATCTAGAATGAACAGAGATGGAAATATTCAAATATAATATAACACACCTTTACATTATTTTGATTATTTTTAAGCTATTGCATAGCTTCTATCGCGGGCCTTGAGCGCGGAGACCGAATCCAGAAATTCCGTAACGAAAATAACATAAGCGGCACAGCGATGATACTTTTTTTTAAGCTATTGCATAGCTTCTATCGTACCTGCTCAGAGTTTCGGCGTTAGGCCTCTTTGTATTTACTTCATGGTACGACTCAACGAATCTCGACGAAGCTCGCACGAATCGAGACGAGCTGCTCCAAAATCGGACGAATACGTAATCAGCTGTTTGTGAGAAAGTATATAGGTGTATTGGTATTTATTATCTATGTACAACAGTGTTTATACCACGACAATGGCAAACGCACTTACGTCCCGTGTGATCGTAAGCGGTTAAATTTGCAACACCAAAGGTGTCCCTCGCGCGTTGCAGACCCTGTAGTAACCATTTTACCTTTTTTAATAACACAGAAAATAGGAAGACTTTTAGATTTCTTAAAATAGAAGGGAATTTACTAAACTGACAGTAAACGAAATTCTTATGCTGTCTGCATAGTCACTCCCCTAATGAGCTCTGGCAACCTTACTCACTTGCAGGAACACAACTATTGTTGTTTCACTGCGGTCTACTGCCTTTATTAGGTTTCTTTATTATTGTTTCTTTTATATTTCTAAGAAATTAAGTACTGTTCAGTTCTAATTTCGTATAGGTAATTTCTATAAAACTTTTTTTTCGAATTGTGAACCGATACTGAATTACCTACTTAACTACTGAATACGTTCGCCTCTTAAACACTTTACTAAAAAAAATGTATATTTTTTTAACAAACTAGCTTATTTCCCGCAGTAAGCGGTTACCGTAGTGCGTGGATGTTCACAACACTAGAGATGTCATTTAAAACAAAATTTATTATTGTCAATTAAACCCAATAAAATCCTGAGACTAAGTATACAATGATAGTCATCTTAAAATATTTCAATAACTTCCCCAAAATCCGAGCTATTTACTATAATAGAAAAATAAAATCCTTTTTCATATCATATAACATTATATAAGTGCTTGTTCAATACCCAGTCACGTTTCTTCAAATAGTGTTGTTAGATCATCGTAGAATATGAGCACCACGAAGTCTGGAAAAAATAAGATCTTTGTACGTGACGTCAGAAGTCTCGCTCACGTTATTTTCACAAGATAAAGGAGATTTATTATAATAGACGATAAGATATCAGGTATCTTGTTTTGATTTGGTGTGTATGCGTGGAGAGCAATTTTTGCAATGTCGTAACTAATTAAAAGAACAAATAAAATTCATATAGGTATCCATTAGCAATAATTAAATAAACTCGTTTCCAAATTCAAATCAATATTTCTCTTTATAAAAAAGAATGTTTTTATAAATTAAATAATGTTAAATAATGCTTCGGTTTTCAAATCTATATCTATCGATTTTCGAATACCAGTATATTCAAAAAAATTCAAAATTCAAAATTCAAAATGTTTTATTCAAGAAATTAGTTACAACAAATATGTATATGTTTTATAATTTTATTAGTGCTGATTAATTAATAGATACTAAATACATTGGTACCGGTAGCTGCTCCGAGTTCGGGTATTTGTGTATGCAACAACTATTAATTATTTTTAGAACTCGAATCACAATATAGGTTTTAGATGAGATAGGTTAGCGTTTGACCACAATGTCACCTGATGATAAATGACAATGTGGTCTAAAGTGGTGTAGCACGTTTACCTAGAAGATACCTATTCTATATAGATTATTGGTGACTTGAAGACTCCCAAATTGTACTAGTCAGCAAATACAGTCAGGCAGTTGATTCCATTACTTTCGTGAGCGGAGAAGGAAAAACGAAGTGAATAGTTTAGTGTGGGGCAAAGTTTAATGAAAAAAAAAGAGCCATTTTCATAGAACAGACATTCCCAGATACCAATGTAACAATGAGCGGTTATTTAGATCAACTGTTTGATCGTTCAACAGATCATGCACGCATCATTAGTTGCGTATGTAGTACTGTACCATATGGTGTATACGCGTATGAGATTAGAATTACAAAATATTTACTTGGAAATGGAATGTACGTAGTTTTTGCAATCTTATTGAAGAAGATAAACAACCTTCATTTATAAATACAGCTTAGACAATTGAGAGGTTGGTAATTACTGATTTATATTCTAACACTTGATTTATTTTAAAACATTAGCAAGCAAACACACCCCAACTAGTGATGTATTAGAAAAAAAAGAATGGAGAAAAGGATCTTTATCAACTCTATATAGTCAAGGTCAGATTGACCGTGAAGTGTTTGTTGTCAAATTCGTAAAAAGAATAGTTTTATTTCAAATACAATACACGCATAAAAGCATGATTAAGTATTTTTTTAATGACGATACGATTTTTATGTAGGTAATTATGTCAATGAAATTAAATAATACCATAACATAGTATTTGAATATTTCTTTTTAGTAACAGGTAGTCATGTAAATATTTAAGATAAGAATCTCAAAAATGTAAAAGTTGCACTAACTGTACATGAAAGATTTCAATCTAAAAACATTTTTTCACGCGATCAACTCTTTCCTATTAAGATACAAACATTACATTCATGGCATACCTATACTAATACATCAAGAATACTAATTACATCTTTAAAAACTTATCATCATCGACCCATTTTCTGTCACAGGTCTCCTCTCATTTGGGAGGGATTAGGCTATAGTCCACCACGCTAGCCTGCGGGTTGACAGACTTCACATGCCATCCAGAAAATCTCTCAAGCATGCGGGTTTCCTCACGATGTTTTCCTTCACCGTTTAAGCATGTGATAAATAAATACAAACGTAGCTTCGAAAAGTTAGTGCATGCTTTGGAATTAAATATAGAGACCTTGACTTCACAGGCCACTCGTCCCAACACTAATATTAAATTATAATGCAGGACAATTTACTTTTCAATTATTTGAAGTCACAAAATGCGCTTTCGTAAATTTCAAATCAATTTTAACCACGTATTCAATACTCTGTCTGAATTTCTATCTGTCACGCCAACTCTTGTAATGCTAACTCCATTCACCGATGATTAGTGTCGGACATTCACAGACCGACTTAACTATTAAAAAACCGGCTAAGTGCGAGTCGGACTTGCAGGGTTTCGTACCATTTATCGGCTATCTATCGCCGTTATTAATATAGAGCAAAATACGGCCCAAAAATCACGTTTGTTGTATTAGAGCCCCCTTAAATATTTATTTTATTCTATTTTACAACGGGAATACAGGCAACAGAAATACATCATCTGTGAAAATTTCAACTGTCTAGCTATCACGGTTCATGAGATACAGCCTGGTGACAGACAGACAGACGGGGAGCGGAAGCTTAGTAATAGGGTACTTAACCCTTTAGGCACGGCACCCTAAAAAAACTATAATATTCAAATATACCTGATTTACCAGCTTTCGCTAGCTCTGTCACACATTTCCTGGGAAAAGCAAAATTGTGGGCTATTTCTTATCAGAAAATTAAATCCGGAGTCGTAGATTGTTTTAGACTGGAACTTGAATAACTTTTTCTGTTAGACTGTTTGTGGACCTTGTAACACTTGTAAACCAGAATGAGTATTTTTTTTCAGACATTGTGACACAGAGCCATCTAAGTTCCGAGCTGAGCAACGAAGCTTGTGTTAGAAATATATGGTTTATACACTACATCGATTATATAATTGAGTTATTATACATAGAAACATCTATTTGACTCAGATCAAATGCCCATGCTCATCACACAAACATTAACCCCAATTGCGATTCTCACCCCTACCCTTACCACGGAAGATACCCTTTAACACCGCTGCGGTAATTGGGTAGTCAAAAGTCCCACTATCCTCGTTGTTTAAAATTCATATTACGCGAAGGCCAGATTTTCCGATTTACGAAACAAGCACATCTGCATAAGGAAGGAAAGTATTTATACAAATATCCGTGTAATTAACAATAAAGTGACTTTAGTTCTCTGCCAGTAGAGAAACTTTGTTATACCAGAAAGCTTTATATAGAATCAGATTTTAGAACATAACAGTTTATTTTAATAATTAAGTAATATTATATAAAACTGACCGCCCGCCATCGAGCAAAGGATTATGTATGAAATTCTGATCGCTTCGTTAAACTTGGAACTTAAAACATACAGGAGAAATTCTGGGTATACATCTGCCTAACCCTTCGGGCAGGATAGGCGTGATGGTACATTATGTTGTTAAATAATAATTATTATATTTGAGATTTAATCACATTGTTCCCACCGTTTCGTGAATATCGTCATATTGGCTTAGACTTTTAACTTTAACTCATGTAAATTAAGAGTAATATTCGTTTGCATAAGATACCGCTTCCCCATTTCAACGTCATCATTTACAGCATCTATTCGTATAGAAATATAATTCACGGAATAACTCCAGCTACCTTGTTAGCATGTATTTATTATATTTTACGCACATTAATTAGATAAGAAAACCTTTGAAGCAATAAATTGAAATATAAATGTGATTCCAAAAGCAATTATCGCGAAGGGCAATTCTAATTTGGCGCGAAATCAAATATTTTATGAACGTTTGAACTTTTCAAGTTTAACAATTGTTTTTTTTTCTATCACGGCTAACGGATCCCACGATGTTACAATACCTATACTACTTACTTAATTATTATTTTTTAATTACATTATATTTTATTAATATTATACATATACCAGGTGACCCAAAGAATTACGTTCCGCTCTGAGATTTTAAAAAATATATGCTCATCATCATCATCATCATGTAGGCTGGAGGACGTCCACTGCTGGACATAAGCCTCCCCCAAAGATTTTCACAACGACCGGTCTTGGGCCACCCGCATGCAGCTGGATCCAGCGACGTTTACCAGGTCGTCGGTCCACCTTGCCGGAGGCCTACCCACGCTCAATTGTTTTAAATTTTCTTTCATTCTAACCTTGTCTAAACAATAAATAATACAAAATAAAATTATCCAATTTCAGTCGCTCGGAAGTTAAGCGCGTTAAATAAAAAAATCGCACAAGTATTTTTAAATTAAAAAATGTCAGCATGCCAAAAATTTATGACAAGATTTAAAAAAGACCTTGCGGTTTTATATAAGTCTCAAGCAATAATTACGTCACTAAGGATATGATAGCCTTTATCTGTAGTCTATAACAACTTATTTCACGACTTAAAAGCCACGAGTTTTCCCTATAAAGATAAATTCCTTGCAACATCGATGTCATTACGCGATATGACACGTTATTCCTTGCCTGAGTGCACTGCTGTGCTGATCAGACCGGCTCAATTTTCGAACTAACGAGATACCGCTGAGATACTAAGATTCCTGCACTACTATAATATAATCTGTACCGTATTTTTATTTATAGGCAATCATGTGACTATTGATTGTTGAATCCAAAATTCTATCATGATATACAAAAGTTTAAATATAATTTTTAAGTTAAAATCATGTTCATTTATTTTCACATATTATTAAATTTGTTACAATAAATTGAGAAAATATGTATGTAGCAATTGAAATTTAAAAAGTCTCATGACAAGACTAAGCTTATGTGTACTGTGAAACTGTTTTACCATAAAATTATACCTATAGATAGATGCTTCACATAACATCACATTTGAAAATGCTTGAAACTTTTTCGACTGAGGCGATACTGGCGATAGGAAAATGTTTATTTTTAAAAATCAGTCTAGTATTTATTGTCAATGTTCACTTAAAAATGCGACCACGTACAATTTTTGGCATCAATGCAATTTTATGCTACAGATAAAATTCAAATACGATTTTACGTTATGCATAGAAAAACAGAAATATTCATTCATATTCCTTCCAACATATGGTCTTTTGATTCGTCTATCGGAAAATTCTATTCATGGTTATATTATAACCTTCCCGTAAGTTATGTTCAAATCTGCGCCTTCATTCCTCTATAAATTTCCGCCAACTTTCACAAGGCATCACTGAGTTTTAGAAAATTACGTTTTTTTTTTAGTTGACCGAGAAGCCATTTATTATCTACTTACTTACTTGTTGGACTACCCATGGTGCCCTGGACAACCAATTTGTTCGTAGCCACTCACGAAAGCTCTAATATCATATTCCAATATAATTATAAAGCATTTTTATATAAACTAGTTACAAATCAGAATATGATTAGATTCATTTCTAAAGAGCAATTAACCAAAAATAAAAGCTGGTTTAGATAGCACGTAAAAATATTGCCTGATTTTCAGTACATGAAAGTATTAAATATATTAATGTAATATGAATACACCTAATGACAATCAAAAACAAATCCTATACATATCCTTCATAAATAAAGATCAATCTTGTCTTAAAGTTTTCAGGCTCAATGTAAACAGAAATATGACACATCCATAAAGGGTGAGGATTAAAGATCGATACCTATAATCATTAATCTCCGAAGTCCAGGAGTACACTAGATCACAGTTCCGCTGCAAATGAAAAAGGAAACAGTAATTTCCTTTCAGCGCACTACAATCGCATTTCTGCATCTAGGGACTTGATGGATGCTCCGTCCGTGCAGTGAGCACAGAGCTTTAGAACTGTTGCCACCAATCCAATTGAAAGAGGATAGCATTTATCAATGTCTCTCTTTCAGTTACATTGTATTGTTGAACTTTCAAGCGTTCCTGGTACGTTTTTCCTACTTGAGGTCTTAATAAGTGAGCTATACAAAAGAAAGTAATCAGACTTTAATTTTAAATTTACAACTGTTAAATGTCTCTACTGTTTGCGTTATAAGGTTACGTCAAGTAGGCTTATATAGTTTCTTTCTTTCTCCATATACCTTTTAAATGTTCATATTAAAGACAAAACGGTTTACGACTACCGACGCCTGATGAAAATACATTTTCTAAAGCGTCTGTAATGACATACCTTGACGTAGGTGGAACAACTCGTTAAAACTAAAGTCACGCGAATAAAAACCTTCTTGAATGACATTCTTGAGCGTTGAAATGAAGTCCTTAGAAATTTGACAGATCTCAACAATTTCGTGAATGAACAACTCTAGCATCCAGACGAAATTCGCAATAAAAAGTCGCAGTCACAGTGTATTCATCAGATATCTGTGTAATGTTTCAAAACTACAACATTTCCAGGACACCTGTATATTATTTTCATATTTCCACCACGATAGTTACAACGTTAAGACGGAAAGAGTCAACACAACAAAGTTGGAGGCTCGTGCATTGTTGATGTAGAATTTGAATGGGCAGAAGACTAAATGCATAAAGTTTTCCTTACCAAATGTTAGAAGTGAGGATTGTAATATAATGTTAAATAATGAAAAGCTCGAATTCGTCGATCAGACTGTATTTTTAGGTATCAAACTAGATTCCAAACTTCAATGGGGACCGCACATTAAGGCTTTGACGGGACGTCGAAGTTCAGCTGCTTATGCAGTTAGAAAAATCAGACTACTTACGGATGTAGAAACCGCAAGACTCGTTTATTATAGCTACTTTCATAGCATCATGTCTTACGGAATATTGCTGTGGGGCCGTGCTGCAGACATAGAATCAGTGTTCGTACTGCAGAAAAGAGCAATAAGAGCCATTTATAACCTAAGTAGTCATGATTCACTCAGGGAACTCTTTAAAGAAATAAATATTATGACAGTGCCTTGTCAGTATATCTTTGAAAATATTATGTACGTTAGGAAAAATATATCACATCATACTAAAAGATGTGAACTGCATAATTATAATACTAGAAATAAGTCAAAATTAATGCAGCCACAGCTTCGTCTCGCTACAGATAGAATATACTTTATTGTACACCAAAAAGAATTACATTAATAATATATTATTATTCATAAAATAAGGGTACAATGGTATGATATAGTGTTAGGTTTTATAATAAAATTCCGGAAATAATTTTGAACCTCCCGGAAAATAAATTTATATCTATCGTTAAGTCTACTCTATGCAAGAAAGCATATTACAAATTAGAAGATTATCTTGTAGATAAAAAAGTTTGGCAGAATGCTAGTCCAGCTCCACAGGTTTACTAGCCTCATGATTATTATTATTATTTATATTTATTGGTCTGACTTCTTTAGTTTTACATAAAGATATATTTATACATTTTTACAAGTTGACATGCTAATTATTTATTAATAATAATTTATGATTTATTAACGCAATAGTTACTGAGTTAGCAAAATAGCTTGTAAAATATGAGACTGATGTTGGCTTTGATGTTGTTTTTTTTTTTTATAAAATTGAAAATGCCTACCGGTTGCCGGGCAGTCTGGGCTTGTCATGCTCACTCAAATGTCCTGCTGGTGGTGGCGTTGTGTGTCGGGTCTTTTTATTCCCTACAACATGGTTGAGTAGACAGACGCCGATACACACGTCATGCTCGTGAACGGGTGCTATCAGTTGGGACTGGTCGGCTCATACATATTATGGCAACCTAAATTGGTTTTAGTTATTTCCTCTCTGCATAAATCATACGTTTCACATCGAACTGCACCAGTCTCATAATTATATTACATTACATACATAAATCTTTGTAAAACAAAACCAACAATTTTGTATTTAATTTAAAAGAGTATCTATGGAGTTTCTTGCCGGTTCTTCTCCATAAGACCTACCTTTAGGAACCGTGCAACTAAATTCAATTAAATATGACAATTCAAAAGCACCTGTATTGGTCTAATTGAAATAAATGATTTGATTTGATTTCAAAGTGCAATGTGTTTGTTTCTGAACGAATTTAGAAGTTACATCGGGGAACTTGACATACTCGTCGAGCTGTTAGTACCTATTGTCAATTTTGTATGAGACTGATGAACCTACCTTAACTAATTAAAGTTATAGATGTTACATTTATTAATCATATGTAGATCACCTGTAGGTATAGAAAGCTTTCAAGTTTATTCACTTGCTTTTTAGTCGACTTAATTTTGTACAGTATTCTAGTATCTCAGTCATGCGGGACTGGCCAGACAATCCAAAATGATCCTAGGGATTGGTTAAAAATATCGGTGAACATACTTGAAATAAACACTCATAAAATATCCGTCTTTTTCGAATACAATTAAAATAACATGTACCAATTGTTCCCACTTCTATTAAAAACAACAATACTGCGTTATCATCGTATGCATGTACATATGTGGCAATTTATGAAGAAATCAAATTAAATTAATCAAATAACAGCGTATATAATAGGTACCTAATTATTTTGCGTAATAAGACATAATAATATAATGAAACAGATGCAATCTTCGCAATTAGAACGCAATTATGTTCCCTATCAAATAATACACAGAATTGATACAAAATAAACGTTCTAGTTTCTTTTTACAATAGATATAAAATTACGTATTCTCTGTTATAAAATATTCTTCACGGTTTTAATATTCAAAGAACTATTGCCAACGATTTAAAAATACTTTTATTTTTAACTAATAAACAATTTGATAAAGATGTTATATTTTACACTGCCAATTAAGAAAGCCATTTTTGAATGGTAATTCTTATTTTGAAATAAACTGCAATTGCTTGCGTCATCTCAGCATTTCATAGTCACATTAATAATTCAGTAAATTTGACATACACTCACGCCATTTTCCCATGGGGGTAGGCAGAAACTACAGAACGCCAGGCGCTACGATCCCTGCATACTACTAATGCCTCGTCAACATTTATACAGCTGGTCATGCACGCGACAGACTTATGTAATCAATAAATTTCCATTTAGTTCTTTATTTAATTGCAAATCATAATATACTGTTTATACTAAGAAAACAACTACCTATTATAACTAAATATTAGTCTGAAATACAATGAGACGTTGACAAACATTCTTCATCAATCATGTAACTAAAATAACGTTTCTCTAGTAAATAAATAGACTGACAATTTCAATGGCCCTTGTCAACGGAGATAGGAACAACTTCGAGTACTATTTCTATTAAAAAATAGTTTTGTTGGTTGAAAAGAAATTGCTAGTTTGGCAAGTGGTTACCGTAGCCTTCTTACGCTGTCATTAAATACAACAAAAATAAAACTAAATCCATAAAAAAACATCTATTACAATAATCTATCGAGGAAGACGATAAGCTAATACAGATTTCCAAAAGCTATTCTATTTTAGGAGTATTGATTCGTTGAGCTTACTTTGTTGTAGTGAAGCAGGCGAAACAAACGTTCAGTTAGCAATGAATCCACAATCTTCTAAAGGGATATTTTAAATACATCACACGTCAAATGACTATGTCTAATTAGCTTCTAGATATGGAGGATTGTTTTCAGTAAAGAACAACAGTTTACGTCTTAAATGTTAATTGTTTCTAGTATTTCCATGCATGTTGGTATTCAAAACGTTGAGATATGCCAACGGTAATATTTTGTATGATACTAAACCTTAACAATAACAATATAAAGATACAGTTCGCGCCGGAGTTATCTTTTGGGTCTCTGTATAAGATGAAACCAGAAGATCTACGTTGAGTGAAATATTATGAAACTTGGACATTAAAATATTATATGTGCGATAAACGGGACACGGAACCCAAAATTTATTACCTAGTGGTAACAAATCATTAGTTTAGTGTCATATTACACATAAGAGATCGCAACTGGGTGCTATCATTTTTGACTAAATTAAATATTTATGTGTTTTCATTATTTTATTACGTATTTCTACTATTCAAATCTAGATACTATTCAAAACTAGATCTAAATACTAGATACTTTTGGGATCCAAAAATTTGTTATTAATTCCCGTTTTATGATTTTAAATGTTTTGCCAAATACTGTATAAGATTGCTCATATTGGACACAATATTAGCCAACTGTCAATAATGTATGTCATACACTTGTCACACGCTGTAGTCTTATCCTTTCTAAATATAAATCAAGATTCAAGTTTGAATATATTTTCATTTGAAGTAAAACCATTTTTTTTTCTTGAAACGAACAAAACCTTTTCTTTGATATTTAAATAGCTTTCTTGTATTTTTTGCTATAGCAATATTAACTAAGACGTCAGACCCGGCAAAGGCGTGACTATTGATTTGTTAGCAGCCTTGTATAATACACGCTTTCGCTAAATGATATGCAAATCAACATATCCAATACAAATGTTAACGTTATTTTCAGTGAATAGTGTAAGGATAAATAGGTAAAATATGACGATAGTTTCACGAACACACAATCTTAGACTCTACTGTTAAGGAAATTATGACTATTATTTCGTAATAAATAAATACGATGATATAATAGGTCGTGATCCAATGTTTGTATTCGTGTTTACAGAATAGCAAAGCCTTGGCCTTGTACGTTATTTAAGGTTTCAAAAACACACTAGGTATGATTTATTTATAAAAAATAAGTTATACAAAACTTTTTATTCAATTTCATACAACTGTCATTGTTGTTTTCATTTTGATCTGTAATGCTACATGAAATGGAACGAATTTTCGAGATCAAACATAAGATTATGAATACTACGAAAAACGATCAAAGAAAAGTCGAACGTTGGAATACTACGAAAACCTCGGTGCGGAAAGCCTTTGTGGATCTATTTTTCTTTTTCCTTTAGCAACCAAAATCCCTGTTTCAAAATATTATCGAAAACATGTTTTTATTTTATCAATCACGTATTCTCTACAAAGTAAAACCTTTGACAATTGATAAAGCAGATGAATAGTATTATCTTTTTCATTCGTCATAACGGCAACAGGATCGAAGAAAGATATTATGTCACAACTAGCATTACCTTAGAGAGAAACCTTTAAATCAATTAATTACCAAATACAATCTCTTCAAATCATTAAGAAAAGTAGATGAAAACTATTATTTTTATTGAATTTATACAAAAACCTTCGCGAATCGTTTGGGGACAACCTTGACACGATTGTGAACTTAGCGACAATGACACGACACGATATAAACCACTGATGCGGGCAGTTTAATAATTAATTGTAATGTTATTTTATAAAATCGCTTAGCCTTCTTTTCAATTGATGATTGGTTCGCATCGTGACTAATCTGGGACGTGTTCGAGACGGAGATTAAAATATTTGATTGAATACTTTTGTTTGTGACGGTTAATCAAATATTGTTTACAGTTAGTCGGTAGAATCTGTCTGCACCCCGATCTATACTAGCATATTATGTGCAAATAATGTGTTGAATGCATTTGATACAAGCAGAGTTTAAAATTGAACATGCGTCAAATAACATAGACTGTCCCACTGCTGGGCATGGACCTCTTACAGAATGTAATGTATTTGCGACCTCACATTCTGTAAAAAATCCATACAAATTGACTATACATTATATATTACTATTGACTATTTAACACTTTTACACTTACCCAAAATGGATTGACAGAGGATTTATAAATTTTTCGGGCATAAGGTGCATCTATCGATTTTTATTTGATAAATTACAACATAATTAAATTAAAACTACTTTTTTACGGATTTTATCGCGGTATATTGGTATATTATTTTAACCCGACATCTCGGATCCTTTACAGCATCCATGGTCACGGGCAGACTGAGGTGTCGGTTGTCTTGAAGTTATAATTACTAACGGCTACGCTACATTGTTAATTATTATTGACAATCCGATGGACACAGAACGAGTTTACCGTGTCCTTCGGTCGTGCAGTTTTGTTCTTGGATTATTATATATGCCTAAGTATTATACATAGGTATACTCGTAACTTGAGCCAAATATTTCGCCCACTGATTAAATGCAATCTAAAAAATACCGTAGACCTGTATATGTTCAGCCCTACCCTACAAGATATGTACACATATGAATGAATTATTATATCATTAAATATATTTGCTAACAAGATAAATATAATCAATATATTTTGGTACTAGCTGATACGAGCTATAATCGATATTATCACGATAAAAGATAACATACAATTGTCATGTCTTATCAATGGATTCATCAAATAATTACATTTTACATAAATAATAAGGATTAATAAACATAATTATCTTATATCAACAAGGAACAAACAAATCTTGACGACTAGATACAATTTCTTAAAATGTTTTTCTTACTAATGAAACGATTCAACTTTGTGCACCGAGTCTTACTCAATTAAGCTCTATTTGAAGTCCCATTCAATATGAAATTTATGTTAAAATTGTTTCCCGTTTCAGTTCTAAAACTTGTGCATAGCACAATTTTGAAAAGATCATGTTTTTTTTTTCAGTTTATACGTTACCATTTGACTACAATCTGACTTGAAAACTCCCAAATTGTACTCGTTGGGAAAAACAGAGTCAGGCAGCTGATTCCACTTACTGCTTACGTGGGGTCAAATATTAGATAATAGTAGTAGTTCCAAATCCAATTCAATGAGTCTTAACTTTTTGTTAGTTTTACGGTCAACGATTACCTATTTCTATTATATCATATTTTATGATCCTATAAAGTCGAGATTCTATTGCAAATTAAATAATAGATTTTTTTGTCAGTTCTATTTAGAAATCTCTCGTGACTTTTTAGTTCATTGATTACGTTGTTCCTTTATTTTACAGAAGAGTGAACGTATAATTATGTTGTAGCTATGTCCTTATTCTGAAAATTAAGTTTTGATTATCTGTAACCTCTGTCAACTTGTTACTATAGCGGTATCTTCCACAATCTGCATATCTAGCGCATCATATTTGCGCTGGCAGACCTCGAAACGTGCCTTAGCGTACAAACAAGGAATTAAAGCTAAGCTTAATCTAGAAGTTAACTTAGAACCGCAGTCTGAAAACAAATAGTCAACACGCACCTACCAACGCTCGGTTTAGATTGAGATTAAACCAATTTATTTTAGATATAAGTAAGTAGTCAGTTTATAGTAGTATAATGTGTAGTCGTTTTATTGTTTCATATGTAAGATCTAGTCATAGTTTAAATCTTTGATTTCTTTTTAATAACTATGTGTGAGAGCCTGTAATTGTCTTACTTACGTAGTTCCATTTATTTTGCAAAATTAAGCAACTATAATATACCGTATGTATAACAACTGCTAATGTGCCATGGCACATTAGCAGTTGCTTTACCTGATATGTTATGTTATGTTTATGATAAATAAATCTAACCTTACAAGAGCCAACACAAAATAAAATGACAAGGAAAGAAATTTTCCCTCCCTACATCTGTAGGCAGTGAAAATACACCCACTTCAATTTTATAAATGAATGACTACAGCTGACTATAAAAATGATGAAGAGAATCCACAAGGAAAAACACATCGCTTTTAACGACACCCTACCATTTCGGAACAATGTCACACGAGAAAAAACTAAAGGTCAATGTTATGTCGCGAACCCATGACACTCGACTTTACTACTGACATTGACTTCAACCATTACGTGGATGCTACGTGAGAATATCTTCACATGTTTTGCCCTACAAAGCATTAAAAAACAAAAGAGTAGCCGCAATTTCTATTTTTACTTCTACGTTCTGAGTGTAAGTTACGTCACGCTTTAAGCTTTGGTCGCCTAGTGGTGTGACCAGCGGGCTGAGATGTCGAGGCAAACAACGTGACAAAAATCCTGCATGCCTGATACATTTTCTCAATAACGTGTTAAGTCCATCAATGATAGCTGTGATAGATAGATGTGATAGCGTGGTGGAGTAAAGCCTAATCTCTCGGGAGGAGACCCGTATCCAACAGTGGGGCAGTAAACGATGATAATGGTACTGTTCACGTTCATAATAGGTACCTATCAAATTTCAATAGGTTACTCCCTTCAAAATTTAACATGAGCCCTTAATCACGACTCTTAGAAGACGGAATATACAAGTCGTACGTTACGTGCCTCTCACGTTACAATTCCAATTAGGCCATACAGTTAGGATTGACACAACTACATTAATTCAAATTAACGGAACTCGTTCACACATAGTTCTCAACTTAGTTGAACAAGTGCTCACCAATTATAACTCATTTGAGTGGATTTAAATAAGTTGTTATACCAATAAACAGAATAACGGTTGCGTTAAGCATATAATTGTGAATGAATGTAATTATTATAATAAGTAGTTATGAACTTAAATGTTTATATGAAGATTTTCGACATGAGTGCTTAATAAAGAGAAATATATAGACACATACTAAACCGTACAAAACAAATAAAAATAAATAAATCAATTTATTTCCATACAAAAAAAAACATGATTAAAAACAAATACATATTAACAAACACAATAGTAAAATCAGTCTAAGTAATAACAGTACCTAAGTCATCGTACAATTTTACAGATCACTCACAATTGAACTGATTTGAACTTAGGATGCAAATCAGTTGATTGAGCGCGAAGCCTAAAATGCGGGCGAGCAATCGATGCAATCTACCCTATTAACTCTGCCACAAACTCACTCAACGCAATCGCTTTCTGTGGTGTACAATACTGTGATAATGTAGTTGCCAGCTCAAACTATCACTGGAACATAATATTATAATAATATTTAATTAATGTCTAGCTTATAGAAACGTACATACTATAGGTATACATAAAGAGGACAGTGAAAACTGAAACCTATAGAAACCGCAATTCAATGGTTAATCAAATGTATATTTATTTCTTTGTATCAATCTTCGGATTCGTGTTCTATTTATCAAGGTTCAGGCAGAACTTACTCAAATTATTAGATACAAGCACCACAATGCTATCCAATTTAATCTGAACTTACACGCGAGTTTCTAGGCTCCGTGTAGTTAATTAAATTCTCTGTAATTAATATCTATTGAATTACCTACACGTGTGTAAGCTAATTAATTACGAAGTAATTCTACCTTATCGAAAATCGAAAATATCTGTGCAACAAAAATTATGCAGATCTTAATCTGGGTATGAAGAAAGCTACATGGTAATATTGGGCAATGGGCAATGAGATTAAAAACAACGCTGCACCGGTTTGTAGTACACCTTGGTGTTTACAGTCGGTCAATGAGAAAATGTAATTGGTTGCCAAATATACCTGTCCGGATTACGGTGCAAAAGGTTGCGCATTTTAATGATTTACATACATGTTGTCATTTTAATTAGACGATGTTGGATAGTAATTCAAATTCAAATTTATTTCGAAGAATGAAAGTTATTGAACAGTGTCCATGTCAAATCGCTAATTGTCTAGTTGCCTAGCTGTATTTTAACTACTAATAAATTATTATTATTATCGTTTTACGAACACTTGAGCGAAGCTATTACGTTGAGTCTGATTCCATCCTGCTGGTTTAATTACAAACAAGACTAATTACAATAAGGTTTAGCGGAAAATTAGTTAGAAATCTGTGATAGGCAAGAGATACGACCATAGATAAACTTGCCTCGAGTTCGAATCCTTGGTAGGTACTCAGTCCTGACTCACTCTCGCTTAAACAGGTGTAGGGAAAATAATGTGCCGCCTTCTCAATGGCGTATTAAGTCTACCATTTCACGCTATGCCATCGTGGTTAGCCTTCCTATTTACCCACATCAACTGTTAATGCTTTTCTGACATCAGTACCGGAATGTGACCTGTACCTATGCAATTAGATGGATGAATGTGTCTTGTGAATGTTTAATATTTTACAAGACGATGTATGTGAGCAAATTGTGTTTACTACCTACTTTAGTCTAGAGGTGCTATTGTTTATTATATATATATTTCTACATATACTGCTCATTCTTTTCTATCTTTCTTTTAACGCCGCAACGCATTACTTCTACTGTAATATTGTGTGTAAAATAAATGTACATATATGGACTAAAAATAATTGAAGTGCGGGCTAGACTCACGATTCCGCAGTCAATGTGCTTTTCGCGTCACATAATACAAATACAGAAAGCAATGATTGAGCCATTCTACATGAGATACATTACCCAATAATATTACAAAACTTAAACACTAACGATAACTATCACATTACTTTATAAATCCCGATTTATATAGGAACATATCGCAAGTCTATAATTGCGTCTTGTTCGTGTTATATGCAACCAGTATGATATACTTAGATATTAAGCCTAGTAAGTTAAATGGCCCACTGCGCCGCAACTGTGATTAAGGTGAAATTGATCGCCGTTTGATGTTCAAAGATTTTAAGATATGTCGTAACTTCCTAACCGAATTGGCTGTGCTGAACCTACTAAAAACCATTATGGCTTTTAAAATTGGTAGGCCAAGTAATAACTACTAAAAACTAAATACATACTTACCTAAATACTATACTAAAATCTAAATATTAAAAAGCAATAATTTCCAGAATAGCGGCAAACTGCAAATACTCTCGCACGGTAGCGATGTTCTTTGTTTTTTATTTTCAAATTCTCATTAAAAATATAAATCAATAAAAATTAGGGCGTCCCCTTTTCACTCACAAATTTCCCCATAAGAGGATGCGAGATAGCGATTTTAATAATTGTTGTGTCAGATATTTAGAAGGAATTACGCGGCCTGCACTGGACAGGTTTCATTGTATGAACTTTTGCATGAAAAAGTCCGATTTTTAGGGGATTAAACTTTTAACCAGAGCCACCTGAACCGATAGTTGGGTAAATATTTCACTCTCAGCTGGGTATGTGCGAAGTACTGAGATTGGTTGCATACAAAATAAAATAAAAAATAAAATAAATTGTCCTGGACATTATGTACAAAAGAAATCTATTCTCCTGTGTATATGAAGATTATATTAAAAAAGCAGCAGCTATAGGAGCCTTTATCTCCATTTTCTATGATAATTTGCAATTTTTTTAAACAAAATTACGAGCAATATGATGAGACGAACAACAGTAAATAGATGTCGTTATATGTAAATAAGTGTATGTACCCAAATTTATTATTATAAAAAATATCGAATCTACACGCAAACTGTACTTACATAGGGTTTTCGCACAATACAGTTACCTATACGCAACGATATACATATAATCAGTCAGCATGAACGCATCACTTTTTCACTTTTTTTCCCCGCATACAAATAGATCCCATCGGTAACAACAATACATTATTACAACTTTACATTGCGTGTAACAGTAACACTTAACGGACTCTTCTATAGAGTTAGAATAAATCAATTCACTTCTTTTAATATTCGTAGAATTCTTAAAAAAGTACAATAATTAATATTTCCGTCATCACAGGTGGTCTGTAAATGACGTAACCTAGTTTATTTCGGGCATATCTTTCGTTCCTCGTCATTAAAATGCCAGGCAAAATGTCAAGCGGGCACTTTGAACAATGAATTCAATAAATACTAACGCGATGTCCACATGTTTCACAGGGATAATGCATGAATTTCAATTGCTGTAAATATGAAAAGTGCACGAATACGAAATAGCGATATCAGTTTAATTCGTGTTTTTTTTAATAAATGGCAAACTGTGCCGATGTGTGACATTTTGTAATGTGACATTTCTGCCAAAGTAAAGAAAAAAAAAAATAATTTGCTATGTTTAGGGTACCCAGTCGCAATAATTCAATAAGTATTAGAATTAGGTCCAACTGCTCTTGAATACTCTTGATACGTTTTAATCAGGACACGGCGTGAAAAAGTAATTATAAGCAATATTTCCTTCTTACTTGTGAAACATCTACGGTATAAAGTTACAATTAGTATTTCTATTTTGCCGACACTTCTGCAAAAGCTCGGAACAATATTTTATATTTCGTTCTGTTGTGAAGAAGGCAATCTTTATTTCGCAAAGAAAACAATTTTCTTGTTTTCTTAGCTTCTCTGTAAGCACCTAGGTCATTTATTATTCGAATGGCCGGAATTAGATAGATAGATAGATAGAATATACTTTATTGTACATCAAAAGAATTACATTAATAATATATTATTATTCATAAAATAAGGGTACAATGGCGGTCTTATCGCTAAAGAGCGATTTCTTCCAGACAACCTTTGGATGGACAGGAACACAGTGAAAATAAAACGGGTGTGGCATACTAAACTAATTAACCGACTAAACTAAATCTAATAAAGTTGTAAAAACAAAAAAAAAAAAAAAACAAATTAAAACAATAAGTCCATAAATGTCTACATAATACATATGTACAATAATATAATATATAAATATATATATATATATATATATATACCTACATATATACATAAATACAGTATCTACGTATACGTAAATATATATAAGGCATAATAAGTAATACATATAACATATAAAGCATAGTAAGACGACACAGTTTTTACACGTTAGAGTGAAAGTAAGTGTTCCTTTACACGAGTGTTGAAAGAAGTAAGCGTTTGGGCACGCCTTGCAGATACAGGCAAAGCATTCCACAGACGGATAGCCTGGACAGTAAACGACAAGTCATACAATCGTGTGGAATGCATTGGCATTTCGAGCCTCAGGTTTTCCGATGATCTCAAGTGCCTATCGTGTGTGTCATTAAGGAACTTAAAACGTTCTTTGAGATAGTAGGGAGTGAAAGGATTAAATAAAACATTATACAGCAAAGATAAGATATGAGCATTCCGGCGAAGTCGGATTGGGAGCCACTTGAGCTTTATACGAAATTCTGAAATATGATCATATTTGCGCAAGCCAAATATAAATCTGATGCAATAATTTTGGAGACGCTCAAGTTTATTTAATTGTTCCTCAGTAAGGTCAGGATAGCTGCAATCTGCATAGTCGAGGATTGGATGAAGAAGGGATTTGGCAAGTGCAATTTTGGTAGCAGTTGGGAGAAAATTACGCAACCTATATAGCGACCTTCCAGAAGCGAATAACTTGCGACTTAATACCTGGAGCTGGGGACCCCATGACAAATTTTTATCTATATGAATACCCAGATCTTTAACGGTTTCGCTATAAGGTATAACGGTACCTTCAAAAATAATTTGCGGAATTGAAGTTAAGTCGATCTTAGATACTGCTCTGGAGCTGCCAACAACAATGACTTGGGTCTTTGTAGGATTTACCCTCAAACCATGAGCTGTACTCCACTCCGCTATTTGCGCCAAATCTTTATTGACCATGTTAATAGCCTCCGTCAAGTCGTCCAGTGGGGCCTGAGAGTATATCTGCAGGTCATCTGCATATAGGTGGTAGGATGAAAGAAGATTATTGGAGATAGAATTAATAAATAAAGTGAAAAGTAATGGTGAGAGAACGCCCCCCTGTGGTACGCCGGCAACGGTATTACACCAAGAGGAAGAACGCCCATCGATGCAAATACGCTGCCTTCGGCCACACAGGTAACTACGAAACCAATCAATCGCTGTTGGAGATATGTTTAAAGAGCAGAGTATGCCGAGTAGTATGTCGAAATCAACGGTGTTAAACGCATTGCTGAAATCGAGTAAGCATAGAACAGTCAGATTTCCGTTTTCCACACCCATCCTGATGTCATCCATAACGTTTACTAGAGCAGTAGTTGTACTATGTCCTGGACGAAACCCGGATTGGAGAGGATTGAGGAGATTATTTTTACTAAGGAAAGAAGTGAGTTGGTTATGGACGAGGCGTTCTAACACTTTGGAAAGGAAAGGTAAAATAGAGATAGGACGAAATTCTGAGAATGATAAAGGATTTGACTTTTTGGGTATAGGAGTAATATGAGCATCTTTCCACATAGATGGAAAGATGCCACACGATAATGAAAAGGAAAGGATGTGACAGATCACTGGGAGGATCTCATCCAGGACAGGAAGTATCATCTTACGGCTAATGCAATCACTTCCAACCGCATTGGATGCGACAGATACAATGCTCTTCTTAACATCACAAGCAGACAGTTGATTAAAAACAAATGGTGAATAATCGGGAGTTGGAAGAGATGAAAGAAGGTTTATTGTATTTGCTTTTAAAACCCCATTACATTGAGGCGAAGAGGAGAACTGTTGATTTAATAAATCAAGATTAATATCTTTAGGAATAGCATCTTGATTTGATTTTCCAATTCCCATTGACTTAAGAAACTTCCAGACTTTAGCTGGATCTCCGTTTTCAACAGATTTGTGAATATGGCGGCGTTGAGCATCCCTACACACCTTGTTACAGTGATTGCGAATGGCTACAAATCTCTCCCGGTTTGACGCGCTGGGCCTGCATTTATACCTGGTCTTTGCGGCTGCTTTTTTATTTATAATGCCTTTAATTTCGTCAGTGAGCCACGGAGCTGGGAGGTGTCTAACTTTAACTGGACGAATTGGAGCGTGAATGTCATAAAGCTTGTTGAGGCTATCAGTGAAAAGATGGACCTTCGCATCCATCGACTCAGTGGATAGGAGGTTATTCCAGTCAATGTTCCTGGCATCGTCCCGGAGGTTATCAAGATCCATGCCACCAAAATTGCGTTGCAGGAGAATTTTAGGCTTAGGTTTAGGTGGACGAACTTTGTACGAAAGATAAATGAGGTCATGGTAAGAAAACGCATCAGCTGAGCACTGACCATGCTTAAGAACATGATACTCAGAAGATACCAGAATAAGATCAAGAAGAGAGGAAGCACAGTTAGGGAAATGATGAGTGGCATTTAACGGAAGTAGAGTTAAATTAGAAGATTGTATGATAGATTTGAATGAAGAGGAACGAGAGTCATTTTTCAGTAAACATGTATTGAAGTCCCCCATTATGATAGTATGACTGTAAGACGTAGACAAGTTTGCAACGATATCCTCAAAAGAGGAGAAAAAATCGATACGCATCGACGGACAGTAGTAGACACCAAGCAGTACCTTTGAATGACAAAGGTTAACTTCTAAAAACAAATGCTCTCCAGCATGCGACGGTGGTGGCTGTGAAGACATATCAATAATAGAGAAAGGAATGTTAGCCCGGAGATATATGGCAACACCGCCACCACCACCCCCTGTGCGATCATTTCTTATTAGTTGGTATCCAGGTAGCGAGTAGGAAGTCGAAGGGAGACATGGTTTCAACCAAGATTCAGAAACAAGGATGGCATGAATGTTCTTACAGTCAAAGGTAGCAAGCATATCTTGGTAATGAGCCGGAATACTTTGTGCATTTATATGGACTACATTAAGACTCTTAGGAACATCGGAAAAAATAGACTTAATTGTATCAGAGAGGCACGGTATACTGGTGAAGCTGTCAGTATTACTCAAAGCTGAAACGAAGCTATCTGTTTCCGATTCTGTATCACAGTCAGTCATTATGCTTGGTATAATAAACTATAGAAAATAAAATAAATAAATGTATATGTATATATGTACGTTGATGAATAACTTAATACAATTTAAATGTAAATGTCCACCCGCTAGTTGTGTGTACAGAGAATTTCTAAACTAAGTTACTAAATACAATGCGAACCACTATAACTACTTTGCTACAAGCGTCCGGGTCTACTGCACTAAATAATAAACTAAACAAGTTTAATGCTACTATGAATAATAAACTATAAGATTATGTCATCATATCATGGTTACGGAACGCACCCAACAAGTTATTGCAGGTGACATATGATGACATATTTGACACTTTGACGGATGACAACAGGTATTTAAAGTGAAAGATAAACAAGGTAACAGAAAATAAAAATTAGTAATAGCAGCAAAATGTTGAAAAGTTGCAGATGGCACAAAATATAACAAAATGTGGGTATAGATTAGAAAAGCTTTTATAAATACAAACTTGTTACCCGAACGCTGTGGCATGCTTCGAAAGAAGTTACTTTTTCACCACGGTACGCTTCTTCCTCGATACCGCAGCTGTAGATGCCGGCTTGTCAATCTCCGGTTCAGGCTCGGCAATCGTCTTTATGTCACGAAAGTCATGAATGCGACGACGCGTACCATCCGGCGTCATGACATAAACATGTCCCTGAGCAGTCCAGCAGTTGGTGATGCCAAACTTTTCACGTGCCGCCATGAACATTTGATGCCGTGACCGAGTCAAAAACTCAGATAATGTGATACCCGAGCCCTTCAACCTGGTTTTGGCTAACCAGATCCTGTCGCGGATATCCCCATCGTTGAATTTTACCAGGATAGCCCTAGGTTTGCCGGCGACAGGATGGCGACCCAATCTATGGCACCTTTTGATGACATCAGCGGCTGCATCCCTCAGCTGAAGCTTATCACGGACAACATCAGACACTACCCGGGCTGTATCTTCCTTAGATTGCTCTGGTATACCGTGAATTAGCAGCATCTTTCTGCGTCCACGCATCTCAAGTTCATCCACCGCATGCACAAGAGCCTCCAACTGCCGCTGAAGACTACCCACCGCCTCTAGAATGCCAGTCTTGAACATTACGAAGTCTGCTGCAATCCCTGAAGTGCTGCTAGCTGGGGCATTTGGAGTCTTCTGGAGCTCTGACTCAAACTTGGACATCCGTTCTTGGAACTGTGCCATAAGCTCAAACATAGAACCCTTCAGTGATTCCATGCTGTAGTTGTTGAAGTGTAGTGCAAGTGAAAGTTAAATGTTCAAGGAGATAATACACTTACTAGCAGGTGATTAAACTTAGTATGTCTTTTTCATTGAAATATATTGTTAAAATTAAGTTAAAATATTAAAATTTTATATTTTACAACAGAGTGAATTTTTGTTACTTATTGCCACAACTACCCACACAAATATATCAAATATATAGGAATTACTCTATATTAAGAAAATAACGTGAAAACGAGATCAAAAGATAGACCGGAGACAATTAGCCCACAAAAATCTTTCCTCGAGGTCTGTTTTTATCCAAAAACAAGTCCTGCTGAATGTTGTAGGCAAACTAAAGTAGATAAAACGAGATAGGAACTGTATCTAGATGAACCCGACGCTTCCCACTTCATGATTTTCTCGTTTAACTTATACAAACTAATCCGCACAGAAGTTTGTTTAATGACAATCGCCTGTCGACGCCGCCGACAGTTGGTTTCACAACCGTCGGTTTTAGATAAACCATATCAAAGCAAACCGAAATAGATTAGTTTCTATTTCAAAAGTAATTGTATTGGATTTGACGTAAATAATTTAGAGGGAAATCAGAATGTTAATAGAATTCTGCTTCAGATTTGTACTTATATATAGAAACTACCGCTTGAATTATATATTTGGAGATATTACGCAAGCAGATACCTACTCGGTACGAAAATTACGCTTTTGATGTAGATAAATTCTAGAAAAAGTTTTATAAAAGTTTATAAAACGTTCAAGAAAGCTAACGCGACTCGCAAATAGCTTGCCTATTATTTTATTCTGCATGCGTTTGATCTACCAACATGTTGTATTATATAAAGGGAGACGAAGTACAGTATCAACAAACAACTCCGTATGCATTAAGCCGATACCCTATATTTACTCGATGCAGCTAATTGAATAATTATGTGCTGGGCACAGATCGCAACTGGGGTGTCACGGCCGGAAGAAAGCGGCCACAGCGGATGTGTACAAAAAGTTATTGCATGGCCAACAATATACCCAGATAGGGTTGCCATTGTGTTTTTTATATAACCGTAAATAACACCAGTAAAATCTCGAAGCTTGACATGAATATGATCATTCCGTTTCATGTAGGTAATAATAAAATATATTTTGCAAGCATTGCGATAAATAAGTAGATATTGTGCAAAAACCGCATTTTAAAACTCATCGTATTCCATATGAGAACATTTATTCTAACGATGTCACTGTACATAATGTAAAATTATTATTCATACATAGCAACCCTAATTGCGATAATCAGATGGAAAACATGCGTGACTGACAGGTGAGCATGACAGTGTTTTACATATGAATTAGGTTAATTAATTCGTTAACTCGGCGACTAAGCGACAACAGATAAACGTGCACTAGACAATCGAACATATTTATTTACAAAAACTATTTATTATTGTACTTAAATAGAATAAAAAGATTTCCTCGTCTTTCCATAAACTGCCAGGTCATCTTTTCTTCCTGAGTCCAGGAAGAAAACATGTATCACTGGCTTCAACGGTGAATGAATACATCATCTGAGAACATGGTGTGATGGAGTAGTTCATGGGTCAAGGACTAGTTCACTGTGATGGCTCTAAATTAAGGACGTATTTAATAATGAAAATACTTTAAGCGTAGGCTATATAAATTGTATATTCATTTCAATTTAATAAATTATCTGTTTGTGCTGATAATAAATAAGACAAGGACGCGAACGTGGGGCGCGGCGACCCGATGTGTCCCAGAGCAGCCTAGCCCAGCAGTCACGTGGTCATGAGTTCATGACCTTCGTGCCATACATAATCATAAAGGAATAAAAGTTTTAAGCGAATGGCAACATTGCTCAATTAAATTAATTTGAAAAGAGATATAAGTTGTTTTATATCTATAAATAATATTTTTTTAATCAATTATCATATCCTATAAAACATTAATCAATTTCCACTTATCAAATATTTTACCGATGAGAAGCTGAGTGGTGTATCTTTATAGTAATCGGTCATCTGACCATCGATTTGTTGCCTCTACCGGAGGTATAAATTATTCAATTTGTGCTTTTACTGAAATTTTATCATAGAT
Organism: Craniophora ligustri; assembly: GCA_905163465.1. Classification (NCBI taxonomy): domain Eukaryota; kingdom Metazoa; phylum Arthropoda; class Insecta; order Lepidoptera; family Noctuidae; genus Craniophora; species Craniophora ligustri. The sequence goes on along the minus strand of LR990959.1, from coordinate 12,470,526 downwards.
ATGTATTGACTTTTACGGATTATATCGCGGTATATCATTTATATCATCAAGGGTTATAGAGAGTCTAACCATGGATGCTGTAAAGGATCTAAATTGTCGAGATTAAAACAAGATCAATATACCGCGATAAAATCTACAGTTATATTATTTCGATATCTACCACTCGCATAAGTGTAAGAAGAAAATAACCTGCTATGATTTTATAAAAAAAAGAATGATCAAAAATCTGCAGAACATAAACATGCAAAACCTATGTTTATATTGTTGAAGTATTGAGAGCGATTGAAATATAAATAGGAAGTTTGTTTATGTATTCAGATCGTTCATCAGAATAATATTATTTTAATCGGTTATTGAGTATAGAATACATGGTTTTTATATAAAATAACATAAAAACTTCAGAATGGTTTAATTGCAAATCTTTGGACGCTTGACGGACATAAACTGGATCACGCGCAAGATAACTCACCACACTATTTACTGTACCAACTTCATCTGTTTAGTTTCTGGAAATAAAATCTGACATTGAATCACGAATCGTCTCTATCTTTTACGGCTTTCTAAATATAAATATGTAGTTGAAAATTCGCGGCGGCGCGACGACGGAGACGCTAGAGGAAAAAGTATTTTTCTGCCCTAAACACTTACGTCATAATTTACTTTGAGACGGGAAGGTGTAATTAGAACATGAATGTCATCTGAGACAATAACAATATACCGAAGTTATTTAAATACAGGAGATACGCCTGATATTTTGGCTATCTGAGTTCTATTGAAATCTGAGATTAACGTTGTGCTAAAACACGAGATAAATAATCACATTACATGAATGATCAGTGACAAATATACATAGATAAATATGTAGTTCAAACACGATGAGATTTGACAGTATGTGTAAGTTATTACTGACATAGCACCCATCCAAAGTACATAATATTGAAAGTAAAAAATTACAAATAGAAAACAAGTTATGATCGATAATCGCCTCACCGATGCCGTGTACCTAAATAAAAAAAAACATAATAAAATAAAAATAAATATCTTTCTAATAAACTCTGATTACTCATTTTCAGTCTTATACGAGACAAATTTTATCAATATTTTAATTTTGAAATTAAACTACTTTTCACGGATTTTATCGCTATATCAGTAAAAAGTAGTTTTATTTCAACATCTAATATTCGCGTATCTAAGTGTAAGAAATCCATGATATTCAATTATAATAAAAACAATAATCGTTACGATTGAGAATGTAAAAAAGATTTCATTAAATTATCTGAAAGTTACATAAAATGTACTTACATCTACTTGTGCTCATAAAATAAAAAAGAGTTACATTGTCGTAAAATCCTTTTACATAATTCTTAAAAGGCTTTTTTGTTACTCTTCTTTTGTGTAACGTTGGTATAAGCAAAATTTCTGTATTACTAATACGCCGAATTAATGTTACAAACATGATAGACTGAAAACTGACAATATTACGATATCTATGAAGTTATCAAGTTCAAACGCCTGCTGCGAAATTGCTAGCAATAAGTTACGATATGAACACACTTAAATACTTAATTAATTTATAAGGCGCATGTCAGTAGATACAGGGTGTAAATACTGAAGAAGGTCAATTTAATACCGCATTTATTGATATAATCTTTCATAAAATTCTAGTTCTTACCTACTCTTATAACCAACGCGGCAACGTGTCTATATTATATAATAGGTATACGTATAATCTAACTATATTCGAGTATATATGCACCAATATTCGATGGTTCTGGACCGATTAAGTTCAGAAAATAAACTACGATTTCAGCTTAACACGCAGAAGATTGAATGTATGTAATGTATTGACGAATGAAGTAATTACTTCATTCGTGGTACCTAATCGTAGTCGAAGTACGTCCTCACAAATCTAGTATTCGTTAACGAAGTAGGTACCAAAATAGAAATTGTTACCTTTTTAAGGTCAAGTCACGTTTTCCCTTTTCAAGCTCACACTTAACAGAGACACAACAAAGTTATTTGAAAAGACTTGACAACCTCTTTTTCGGTAAATAAGGATACACTAGGGAGAACCTCCCTATTTACTACATAACAAGAGATTTATTTTTCACACATTCAGTAGAGATTTCCGTAATGGTCTATAAGTACTTCACGTTTCCTAAGGGAACTATCATAAGGTTGTGATAAATGAGATCAAGCCCATCCATAAATCGTCGGCGAATATCTTTATAATACGCTAATCTGTACTCAATAATCGCTAACACTTACACAAACTTAGTTAAACTTAGTTTTTATGGGTACCAATCTCAAATGATTTCCTTATTGCGTGTGGTTTATTATTTAATCAAAGACTTGATAGCTACTATTTATGACACACGTGTGTCATAAATAGTAGCTATCTAAATAGTAGATTGAAAAATCGCCTTATAAATGAATTATGAAAAAAAGACTACCTTGCATTTAGTCAAACCCTCATATACTGCTGTAATCAATGACGGCGATGTAAATAGAATTCAGGTAAAACACGTAAAAGTTTCGGAATACATATAAATTGTACAATAGTCATGTTTAAACACAGAGTTTACAGAAAGTTTGATGTGAACAGTGTCAATATATCATAAGGAAAGTAAACTTCTGCGATGGAAGAAAATAAACCGGTCCTTAACATTAATTTTGTCTGTGACAGTACGGCTAAGAATACAAAACTTCCTTTTCGGAAGTTGGGAAGAAACACTCGTGTATCAAAAGTATCACCACGTTAGCAAGTATTCTCATGTGTTACTGGAAAACATTTCTACTGTTTTGTGTGTGAGAACTGAACCCAAAAGTATTTATTAGGAATTGCATGCGCCATCTTACTCAGAACTCGCTTGTGCTTTTCATCGGTCAGTACAGGAAAATATCAAACAAATTATACTTACATAATTATATTATATTATACGAATTACTCAATCCAAAGAATAAAATCGTAACTTTACCATGCAACCCAAATGTGAAGTCTATGTAAAAAATATGTTTAATCGAAATACACATATAATGTTACGTATATTTTAATAATATTATTTAGTAGAAAAGAAAAGCGATTGCAAGCGTTGTTCTTAATATTTTAGCGAGTGCATTAGGACGTGGCTGTGAAACGTGCCAGGAATAAACGGTGATTATGACCTGCTCACAAGATGCGAGAGAAAAAACACAAGTGTACTTGCGTTACATGGCAGAAAAAATAAAACAAACATCGGCAACGTAACGTAGCATTTTATTTTAAGATTGAAAGTCTAAAATCTCTCGTTTTATTGTAAAAATAGGATTCTGTAAAAAAAGTATTATATTTCATAAAAAAAACATTATGTAGTTTCCTTTTAGCGTTATAATTAAGAAAACGTACAAATGATGATAATAAATCTCCGCTTCCTCAATATAATGGACTATTGTTCTTGTGTACGTGAAACATTCTGTAAAATTTAGCTCGTCCTGTACCCAGTGTACGAAAACGTCATTTACATCCTAACAACTGTTGTCCGTGAAATTATGTCTATTCAACATAAGGTTGACTATAGTTAGTGTGGATTCTGTTTGGTTTAGACTAAACTTAAAATATTGCATCATCGAATGTACGCAATAAAGATATATAAAAATTAATATAAATGTAATTAGTATCAGTTTATATTAAAACAACCGCGCCAGTATAGAAGACCAAAACACATTTTAATAAACATGTTCACCGTTTTTGAGATACAACAGAAAACACAGTTAGATAACATCTTTTTCCTTAGAACCGGATGTGAGAATCTGTTAGAGATAATCACTGGCCGAATAAAATCAAAACAAAATGCTCTGCAGATGAATTGATAACCTAGATATAACAATAAGAACATTTCTATAAAACGGAACATAACATAGTTAAACAAGCGGTCAACAACCCTTACGTAATCTTCGATAAATAATTACAAAAACTCGTCACGCTTATTGAAAAGCGTAAGTGTAATCAACAAAAATTAATCCGGCATACGAATACCGACATTATCTTGTGTTATATGATGGCAACGTGAACAGCAGGCTTAATAGGTGCTGCATGAATACATATAAAAGAAAACCATGCCCATCCAGCCGACTAGTTTTATTTATTCCTTTAAGGACAGAAGCATACAAAGAATATAATGAAGGGATATCTCTCTGGGACTGAATTTACGGTAACGCGGGTCACAAAATGCGATGTTTTTTTATGTATATGTACCTATAGAAACAATTTTTTCGGGAATGTTGTCAAAATCGGAATTGTCCGGAGACTTTTTTGTTCGTCCTTGCTGTATCTATTGTATATCAAATTAATGGTAAACACAAAGATAACGCTGTGTGTAGATAAGGAATATTTACTGAAAACACGCCATAACACGTGTGACCAGCACACATGCTTTCAATTGCAATTTGTTCCATAAAGTAATACGTTGCCTAAATAGAGAAAAAAAACGATCTTCTTTTTAAGCATACTTCAGTACATTTCATCAGAACCAAATTCAAAGTAATTGCGCCGGTAGTACCGAACGGAAGCAAAGGACTTTGTCAATGTTAATATAATAATACGCATCGCAATACAGGCGCATACGTAATTAGAGACTCCATTTGGACACTACATATTCTTTCTCTGTGGGGAAGTGCAATGGATAAGCTATGTTATGGACCACACGTCCATTTTGAAATTGCTTACTGAATTACTCTATATGAATCGCTCGCAACAGTCGCAAAAAAATGCATTTTGTTCGTAGTTTTCAGGGAAATGGAACCTTTAGTCTCCGAATGACCTGTCCAAAGATAGGGCAGCCTCTGCTGGCCTGACTATGAATATTTATAGTCACTCGGCGGGGTGAATATAGGCGTCTCACTGAGTAACGCCTGCGGTCGCTTTTCCCGGCCAACTCTTTCATTTATTTTTTAAAACCCGTCAAAGTAACGGCATTTATTTAGATCAAAATTTAGGAGACTATGAAAATTCTATTTTTTATTATTACCGATTCACATATTATTTTTATATTTATTATATTTTGTATTTATTAATTTTTGCAAATCGCTTTAAACTAATTTAATCACCGTCAACGTCATGGAAAAAAAACAAAATATTGCGGTTACTAATGTCAAGTAATTAGAGTTGCTAACAAAATATTTTTTACTCTCTTCGTATTTATTGTTAGAAAGCAGATGATAGAATCAGCACCAATCATTAAAAAAAAACAATACATTTTTAAAGTTTTTGAACATCAATTTCGGAAATACTTACGCCGTGATCTTGATCTCAAGAAGATTTACTCGAACAGGAACCGTTTATCTCGTTTCCGAATTCCGATATTACGTGTGACTTGCATACTACATCGTACACACAACGTGAATTGAAGTCATTAGATAGTCATCACACGAATCTATGCGGCAATTACGGACCGCCCAACACAGTTAGCTGACAGACGTCGGGCTAATCTGATCTCGATATGTCCAACACGTATTAATCTGAATGTAGAACGTAAATTTTATCGCACATAAACACATTTTATCCGTAAATCGCATGCACCATCCGCTCTAAAATTATAGATTCAATTACAAGCCCAGATAGATAAGGTTTTAACTACTAATAGCATCAGCGTTTAATAGAGCCCTAGATTTTATTAGAATTTTTTATAAAGCATATTTTATGTGGTAATTTAATGTTATTTAATTATATTTTTTAAATTTTAAATGAGTTAGTTTTTTTTTTTGTTTATATCGGCACTTCTTTAAGCTTCGACGTACTTTAAGCTTACATCACAGCACAGCGGTAAATCTTTTAAAACAGCTCATTGCTTTTACATGATTGCTATACTTTACGGTTTTAGAGTTCGATGCTTACGAGCTCAGAATATATGGGAGTGACATGGCCTATATATTTTGGCTAGCGCATCCTGAAATTTGAAACGTAAATAGGTACTCCTATATCCATTCCTTACATGCAAGGCGCCGTCTCTTTAATGGCGCAGGCCCATTCTGGCATAGTTTCAAATGTTCTCTGCAGATGTCATTTGCTTTAAGATTCATTAATATATTGTCTTAGAATTTTGCGGTAGAGAATTTAGTTGATGGCTCCTTAATTAATTAGTCTGTCACGGAACTAATTACAGACATGATAAAATATCCACAACGGTAATTGTTCGGCCTTTCAAGCCACAAGTCCGCCCGTCGCGTCGTAAGCTGCTGAACAGACGGACGGACTGTTATACGGTTATCCCCAATAGACGTGATCCATGACAAATATTTATGTGTAGGTATAATTTATTAAGGTTCTGTGAAAATTTACTGATATATGTCAATGACTGTTAAAGATAACGGAGAATGCCATACCGATTGGGGGCTTTAACGCGTGCACCGGTTACACCTATAGTTTTATATAAGAACAATGTATTACAGCATAATTTATTTTTAAGGCAGGAAGGGTAGTTACACCTTAGCTACTCAGCGTAACTGTGTGGAATAATATATAATGTCTTATAAACAAGAAAATGTAGCAAACAACTGAATAATAAATTCTCTTTACCAGAGGCCACTTTTTACTGTCAAAAGTAATTTATATCAACCCGGTGTGAATAATAAGAACCTTTGCTTTATGACGATAATTTGAAAGACCCAGTTATGAACGTCATTTACTCTAAAAACCTATAAAACTAATTAGTTCATCATTAATACATTTTTAACATGGACTGATCTTCTGAATCTCTTCCTAATAGAATACACATAATTATGAAACGTGAGAATTTTTACGGATAATAATAACAAGAACACTTCTACGTACATAAACATACTTTCGTTGTCATCAATATCTCTTGTCTTTGGCAAAGTTCCAGCGTTATACACAGTTTGCGTCGTCTATTTGCCGGTGCCGTATACTACCAGTACCGGAATACCCATGAACAATTAACAATATACATAGTATTTAACCCACATTGTGTGCGGTGTGACCCTATGTCAATATTTGACCAAACTGACTCAGCCGCACTAAAAGCTATATATCTTGTGCAAACAATTTTATCAAGCTCGTAGAAAATATCTTAATCTAATCTATGACGTTTTCGGTTTCAGACACTCGGTGGACTCGGTCGCGTCGTATTCTAGCCAGAATCACGTGGACCGTATAAGAGCACAGAATTTCTCAGCGGCTTCTTGTCAAGACGAGGGCGACTTCGGGTCAATCAAGACAAGCCTGTTCAGACGGTCGTCATCAAATTTGGAGTTCCCACTCAAACGACCAGAGAGCGTCACGTCCAACACCAGCTCAACAAGAAGCCGCCTTCGAGAACTTGTCGAAAGGAAATCGAGTCAGGACGAGCACAAGTCCGCAGCAGACACCGTCGGTGATATACAGTACTTTGAAAACCCTACGGAAACATTAGAGTTTGACAATCCTCGGAATTCGTTAGAATCTAAAAAAAGTCAAGAAGAGCGACCTAAAAAGAGAAAACTATCCAAAGGCAAAGAAAAGGATAAAGACAAGGACAAAGACCTTTGTGAAAATAAGAACAGGAAACACGAGAAGTACCAGAGTAAGTTAGCTGAATATTACAAACTTCCCGTACAACTCCCGCAAGACGAGTTCTATCAACATTTGACAAGATCGAAAGCAGCGGAGGAGCTCTTGCAAAAACGTTTCTCGAATTCCGACACTGAATTCAGCGGTAGCTACGGAAGATTGTGCAAACATAAAGAGCCTGAAGGTGCTAATTTACGACGCAGTCGAAGCTTGGCAGTGATCAGGGAGGAAACCTTTACTGATCTCCAGATACAAAATCACGCTAAAAGCAAGCGATCTCAATTGATACCCCGTGCCCGCTTATTCGATAAACCTTGCTTTAAAGACAGGTAATCTTGATCTAATACGCACTTTAAAAAATATTTTATACCAGTCAGTCAGACAGAGACCTCGGTTAGGGGCTCAAAAATCAATTCATAAATATTCAAATAAAATTTGTCTAGTTAAAAATTTAATAGCCTCTAAATTTAGTAAAAGCGGTGGCTATATCCCAATTAACAACAATTTAAAAACGTAACTTTATTTTTCAGGTTGCCAGGACGTGCTAAATACCAAACAAAAGAGGAAGTTTTGGAAAGTATTTACATCGATAGCACCGCTTCTTGTTTCGGAGATATAAACGCACAGAAAGAAAACGAAAAGCTAGATAACACCGAGGATAGGTCAGAAAAAGAAGAAGTAGTATCACGAAACGAGAGTCATCATTCAAGGTCAGTAAGTGGAAGTTGGCCGAATTTGAATGATGACATAAAACAGACCAACCTTTCTGAAGACAGCATTGGACATTCTCGTAACCCGAGTGAAATCGATAGTTTAGATTCTAACTACGTCAGAAAGCACTACAATTTTGAAGCTCACAGAAAGAATTATAAAGATAGTTCACCTGAAACAGATCGATCAATTACATCACCTAATCCTAGCAAAGAATTATATGTTACAACAGACGAACACTGTACTGATAACGAAGATAAAGAAAGATCTAAAAACAATACACCAAAATCATTTACAAACGATAGTTTGACAAGGAGCGAAAAGGATAAACCTATCGAACCTGAACCAGAAAGTTTAATAGAAACTTATGACAAAATTTCCATTAAAAGTAAAAATAGTGAGCGCGTATTAAGTCCACCACCACAAATTATTCCACAAATAGATGAAACGAAAAACGATATTGATATACAATCTATAGCCTCCGAAAACGACGAAATTGTGTCAAGCCCACCAGATAGCATAACTTCTTACATTTCCATTTCAATCGCTTCTTCAGACAAGTCACATAAGTTAGAATACTTAGCAAATTCTCTTGCTGAAAAAATCGATGAATACTGCGATTCACAGTTTAAAGAAAACACTTCTATCGCATCGCACAATCTAAATTCTGAAAATTATAATCAAGAAGCCGATCCTATATACACTAAAGTTAGCAAGAAAAAAACTTTTGCTGACATTCGAAGAGACTCTTTTCTAAGGAAGAACGGTAATCTTTTCAACGAAATACTGAAAAACCAAAACAACGAAGTGTACGTTAGCAACACATACATTGAAAGTGATACCTACTCAACAAAGAGTCACTGCACTTCTAAAAACATAACAACTGAACCCTTTGTTACTACTCTTATAGAAAATCAGTACTATTCACTTCCGGACATCAATATTAGCAAGTGTTTAAGAAAATCAGAACGCATTGATGCACAATTAAGAGAGGAAGATCCCGAGGATATACCTTGCGAAAATACATATGAAATAGCACAAACTCATTTTCGCGAGATATTATCTTCTAAAGGCAGTGAAAACTACGGCCAATTAAATAAAACTTTTACTAAGCCAACACATAGCATCAAAATAAAAACAAACAATTGTATTTATCTTCCAGAATATTCAGAACCACAATTAATTCAGAACTTTACCAAACTTGAAGACGACTTGAAATCTATTATAACTATCGATAGCTCCAACGCTGACGACAAAGACTCAAACTATTTTCGTTCAGATAACCATCAAAACGAGAGAGAAATAAATGAAATAGAAGGAACAATACGAAACAATAAAATAATAACAAAATCTGAAAGCCTAAAGATATCAAATTCTGATTACAGACCAGAGATAAATATAATAAAATCTCTGTCAAACGATAATATAACTAAATCAGTACAAGACAAAAAATCACGTCTAGGAATTGTTAAAAAGCACTATTCTCTTCGGCAGAGGGATCCATCAGAAGACGAAACAAATCGTATTCCTAGCCCAGACACTGTAGAAAAAAATATAAATAAAACAAGTGACTCCATAACAACGAAATTCTGTACAACTGAAGAAGAAAAAACACATTCATTATTATCACGAGTTCAATCTTTCAAGACATCAGCAGAGTCAAATATAGCATTAGTCCCACTAAGTGGTCATCAAACTATTGTAATAGATCCACCGCTCACGCAGACTCTTATTGAAAACAATAATCAGCTAGATCTAAACCCAGAGCGAGAGTTAGAATCAAAGACTCAAGAAGATTCCACTCCAAAATTGGATCAAATAAATGTTCCAGAGCCCACAGCAGAACCTCCTAGAGAATTAAGAAAAGTAACTGATAATTGTATTGACACATCGAGTTATTATACACCTAAAGACCCCTTTATAACGATCAAATTGAATAAAGTAGTGAAAAGAACTATACCAAAACTTAAAAAAGAGACTAGTGAAAAAATTGCATTTGTTCAAAACAAGTTTGAGAAACCTCCTCCAAAGTTAATAATAAAGGATAGTGAAAATTATACTGAACAACCATCATTTACATTTAAAAAAGTAAGCTCTAACATGACTAGACCGCAAATACTACAAGTAATTGATTCGAAGAGCAAAAAGAATAATACTGCTTCAAAAATGGAAAACCATGTAGAGCCTAATACTGTAAATAACAAAAAAAATGATATTCCAGTCGAAACCAAAGATACTAAAGACCATAAAAATGACCATGCCGTCAAAGAAAAACTAAACAACGCAATAAAAACAGATATTGAATATCAGGAGAAGCTAAACTCGGTTAAAAACTACTGGTCCAAGCTTATAGAAAAACATCCTGAATGTAATGAGAATATTATTAAGCAAGATTTAAAAGAAATTCAAGAGGATGTAAATAATAATAATAATGATGTAAGTGAAGAAAAAGATGAGAAAATTCAGCAGAAAAATGATGACAGTAAATGCTTTTCAGAAATATCAGTGGGAAACATTATCAAATCATTGGAAAGCGTTAAAATTGTTGACAGTATACGCAAAGTCAGTCAGGCAAAATTACAATTGTGGAAAGATGAAACTGAAAAAGTTAAAAGCGACTCCGAAATAGAAGAATCGACACTGGATAAAATTGTTAAAGAATGTGATCCAAACATTTATGATAAAACTGACGTCCATAAATCTGAAATAGAGTTTTGCAGAGACACTCCAGAGATAGAAATAGTAGAGTTAAGCAGTGACGATAATCAAAATCAAAAAACTCAAGCTACGCTTATCAAAGCAAAGGGTTATGAACAGGGGTGTGATGACTTTGATCATGTGAGATACAAAGTAATGAAGTCAGAACTTTTCAAAAACAGCATGATTGCTAATTACCGCAAAGAAGCTCAGTTCGATGGCTTATTACAGTATCTTCAAGATTACAGTTTCCAAGAACTATTGGTAAATAATAATATTGTTATTATTGAGCCAGTTCGCACAAAAGTTGAACCAGCGCCTAGAAAAAATACGGATACATGTAAAATTCCACCGACTTTATTGAAGAAAAACGATAATGCAACTGCTCAAACTGATAAACCTAAGAATGCTGTGCGAAGACATTTCTTTTATCACCCTATAAGAGTCAATAAAGAAATAATAGAAGAAGAACTTCCTAACCCAGATACAGTCAAGAAAGTAAGAAATTTGTTCGAAGATACATTGAAAATGAAAAGTCCTATGACACATGATCCACCACTGGTTAATGAAAATATTGGTTTAACAAGACGCGCCACATCCTATAGAAATCTTAACGAAGAATCAAAAGGAAATAAAAATGGTGGAAGAAAGAAAATTATACGGCAATTGACTATAGACACGAACTTTGGCAATAAGAAATGGGATAATGCTAGTCTTTCTAGTGGAGTGTCGAGCGGAGATCTGAGTTCAAACAATGAATATGAAACTGATGGCCTAAGCCCATACTCACAGAAAAATTTAAAAGATAATATATACAGCTCAAGTGAGGAATATCTTTGTGATTCAATGAACCAGGATTTTTGCTGTGAAAGTCAATACGTAAGCCCAGATATTTTAAGAAAAATAAGAGAGTGTGGAACTTCGATAACATACTATGGCGGTAAAGTGTTGACGTCAAAAACTGGTTCTACTGTGAGTCCCATGACGAAAGCCATAATGGACGAAATAAAGAGTCTTCAGAAAAACTGTAGCAGAGATTGTTACTCGTGTCAAACCAAATGTCGAGGGGATAAGTGTTCATGTCTCATAGCAGACAAACATAAGCAAATGCTTTCAGAGAAGCAAAATTCTAATACGAGTCTTGATGCATCAAATCAAAACCAAGACAAACGAACTGAAGGATTTCCAGGTTTCAAGTTTAAATTAGTAAAATCAAATAGTTGTAGCAGTCGTCTTGAGTTAACTGGTACCGATGATAATAAAAATCCTCGGAATAAATTTAAAAAACAACTTTCAAAAGATGACCCTCCACTAGTACACGATGACGAAAACTCAGTCAAAAATAAAATCTGCAGACTTGAAAGCTACAGCAAAGGTATAAATAAAGCTCCATTTGACAATAAGGATAGCGGCATAAAAAAGGATTCAGTAAAATCTAAAATTGAAGCTATCAAACAGAAGGAAGTTACACCACAGCAAATGGCACCCCTTACTGAAAGTAGAAAAGAAGCAGAGATCCTAGAGCAACAGAGTGAATGTACAGAGGATGCTAAAATAGCGGATCAAACAGACAAACAAGCTAATTCACAAACATTTGAAAAGAAATTCTACTATGTGAACGATAACTTAGACCAAAACAAAGTAACAACCGGTAAATTTGGAGAAATGGTGTTTGAAGAGTTTGAAGTTTTAGAGTCGTGCTACGATAGTTTAAATAGCAATAAGTCTTTAAAATAATAAAATATCTGCATATTATCATAAGCTTTGGCTTACGTAAATGTGATCTGTATTCAAATAACACTAATAAATTATTGCTAGTAAATATAGTACCTATTAATATAAATATGTAGCTTATAAATCATGTATCTAATTTAGTTTAAAATGTATACTTTTAACATAAATAGCTGTAAACAGTCGATCAAAGTGTACCGTATTATTGGTGATGGTCTCTTTTTCTGTAATAAATGTATTTTATGAATACTATGGGTTATTTCGTTTTGATAATCCTTACCATCAGATTTTTCGTGCTCGACTTTTGATGGTGATTTAGATCCGTGTGTACATACACTTGTGAAGAAGGAACGGCGCGCGGGCCGCCACCGACGGCACCATGACTCCTGTAAAATAATACAACATCAGTAAAAACAATAATATGTTTAAGAATAACCTTACCATTGTCAGTTCGTGTGCCATTGCACTATGAAGTGTACTTCATAATTCAAATTCAATTTTATTTATAAATCAGATTATAAATAATATCATAAGTGTATTCTAATTAGAGCTTCTCCAATTACTATCATTACATATTCCTTATGTATATGTATGTATGTTGTATGAAGTAAATACTCACAAAGAAATAGAAACTGAAATAAGATTTTATTCAACCGTGAATACCAGTTTTGCCAGTAAAACATTACAGAAAGGTTGTTCATTGTTCATGTTTAAACATTCATACTAAAAACCTTTTTGTTAACATTTTGTGATCTTAACTACCCGAAATAATGATTGGCATTAGAAGAAAATGTTTTATGGCCTTTTAACATAAATAATGACAAGCTACAGCTACGTTTTGAATACCAATTAGCAACCGTCGTGATAGATTTTCGTATTCTTTATTTATCTAACATAAATTCAGTAGTACGCCCAAACTAAGTAATACATAATTTGATAATATTGTTCTTAACAAGGTATTTGGTATCAATCAGTTATTTCCACACTAAATCGGTAACGAACTATCTTATTTCTACAATTTTCATCATTCAAAATGTTGTCTACGTCATAATTACAATGAAGATAGAGAGATGCGTGTTTTGTGATGATGATGCTTTACAAATTGTCTCATGTGAAGTTACTCATAGTGTACTTTATGAGTTCATTAGATATCTTTATTATCCTTAAGGTAAAATAATATCATAAAATCTACATACATAATAAATCAGTTCTATCTAATCTAATAAACTATCTAACTAACTTATCTAACAAACAAGAATAAAATATCCTATAATAATAAAATATCTTTGTGGAATCCAGACCCAGATTAAAATGATTGAATTGTCCATTTTCTAAATTATTTTCTGGCAATGACCTCCTTGCCCCAGCAAGCTCCTATCTTGATAGTACAGTCTGAAGAACTTAAGTGCCATGCCGCTATTTGTAATCCGACTTGATAAGAGTTTATTTCTTTAAAATTTTGAGGTAACTTAAGGAATTTTACCAATATGTTATTTCAGAAAATAGTTTGAGGAATGAGTTTTATCACATACGTTTTATAATACTTATGTTCATTTAAACTGCACATTTTATCGTTGCTTGAATATAAATAACTTATACGTCGAGCATAATTTTTACTTTAGGAAATTGCTAAGGAACTATAATGAAGGTTGGAAAATATAGAAGATTTCAGAGGAACAGCTTATTGTTGTCCTTTTTAGTTTAGTTTAGTCCCAGAACTATAATGCACTGCAATTCCTCTTATATTTCTTTATTTTACCGGGCATCTTTCCAAAAGTTTTCTACTGCAATACTGTTATTTTTACCAGAATCAGAGTCGGAGTTAAACCAAAGGAACTATTTTATTGTAGGTACATTTTATATTTTAGTTTTACTTGAGAAACATAATTTACAATATTTTGCTAAGAGTAAGTTCTACGAATTTTAATGTAATTATAAATGCTTTATATTTTTCAGAAGCAAAGATAGAACATTCTAGAGATATTAAAGTTTTTCCTTGCACATTAAATAAACTTAATGCCGTTAAAGTTACATCGTACCACGCTTTTGGCACAAACGTTTCAAATATTTACATTAGTCTCTTTTGATCATGTACATTAAACAGTTAATAAATCTATATATAAACTAATTGTTATGTCATCCGGTAATAGCAGGAAAAACTTGCCAAAAATACGGTTTAGCCTAGAACCGTTCCACATTGTCGAGTGTCTGGGTCGTTTTAATATAAATGCACCGGCTCGCGTGTGTTACGTGTTATCTGTTGCATAAAGACATGTAACGTTATCAATGTTAGTATAATCTGCTATCATAGACCAAACAGCGTGGCAGGATGCAAATAATGGACAGTTGTTAGCGCAATTGAAGAGACTAGCTCAATTCTTTCAGTTTAAATATAGCGCCCAGAATTATCTTAATACTGATCTAGGTGCTAATTTCGGCGATAAATCCGGTACTTATTATCTACAATACGCATATTAAGAAGTAATTTAATAATTAGAACGCGTTCGCTCGCCATTCAATTTCAATAATGAATGCGATCATAAAGTTCATTAAGACGGGCGATATTAAGCGAAATATATGATTCATACATGAATAACGAGAACACTGATTAGCACTGGTTACCATCCAATGCCAAGATTGGGATATTATTTTACAAAGAGAAGCACCTGAGAGACCTAATGAATATAATTCCCTGTACGTAGCTAGAGATACTGAATTCAATCTACTCAGAGTCTAATTCGAAACCTAGATGCAACCAGATCCTAAGTAATTAGAGCTGCAGTGAATAAGAACTATTTAGCGTATGTTAATGTGGTTTTATTGATGATCCGTAGACTAGATATTCCGGTGGCCTTTTTATCGCATGAACCGGTATTTACATAAGCGGCAGGTAAAACGTCAACGACCTGTGAATTGATAGTAAGAACAGTATAACCTTGGTGACATACATTTGTATGAATCATTACGTTTAGTTCGTCGTTATCATCGGTTCACATTAAAATACATATATACACTGTACTTGTTAACTAGAATTAGCTTTACTAATAAACGTTGAGTTATATTATCACGGAATATTGCCATTAAGTTAATTGTGAAGATAAAATAACAATAGTGAGAACAAATAAAATGTTATTATATCTTCGGTTTACCTTCAAATAAAACGACAATTTACATGTAAACAATAAATACATTATTACCTACTCAATTACTAGTCAAACTTTTGATTGTTTAATATTCTTCCCACTAACATTGCGAAGGGAATGCTTAATCGATTTGAACACTTGGCACTGAGCCGAAGCAAATGAAGCGATGTCAGTTTAATTTAAATAAGTAAGATCAAACTAGCAAATCATGATAACTAAATTACTATAATTTTACTCTCAACCATTTACCGAATCAAAAATTATTGTTAACTATAAATATCTAGTGATTTCCTTGATCGTTTGTGAATACCAGTTATAAAAATGTTGATTAGCTAGTTGTTCATATTTTAAATAACTCTTTTGAATATATATCCAAAATATACATCATTCTTTCTTGAACTTGAATTAGTCAATAAGACAGGTTCTCAATTTAAGCTGCTATCGTTAGATCCAAGATGAATTCGCAAAAAAAGATGTTATTTGTGGTATATTATATTTTTTTTAAATATTTAAAATGGCTATGTCGACGGTAGAGTAGGCAGAATCCCTTGTCAAGTTTTCCCTGTCCTGACATAATTCATACCATACACACGAGTGTATACACATACGAATGTGTGTGCATATTACACATGATGGGTATTAATTTATATTCATCATGATTACCTATCTCTGCGTCTCATTGCTTCTGTGTGAGTACTTAAATTTCAATTGATTTGTATTGAGTTTACTAAATGAAACTGCATCATCAATATAAATAAATACATACACAGTGAATTCATCCTTAACATTGAAACACGGAAAATAGGACTGTTCATGATAAATATCATAGTTATTGTTATTATAACAATATATGAAATTTAATACCGACGTAGGTTTTAAATAATTACATTTAAATATCCAGTACCTCATAGTCTTCGATCAACATTAGATCCAGATGGTAGATTGCTACTACGTGGGATTCTGGAACTAGCCACTTAGAATAAAAAAGAAGCAATTAGAAAATTCTAAAATTGAACTCGCTGGGAACATGTTACTTTTTAATTTGCGATAAGTACTAGCATTTGTTTTTCATTCATATAATCCAATATTATCTATTAGAATCTAATATCGACAACTGGTTGAACCTGAAAAAAATTTTGTCATGATATCCCTACTTAGGAAATGGTTTGCGAAAAATAATTTGTATTTTTATATGAAGGATCTATCGAGTCTAAAGCTTCTAGACTCGATGGATTAGAGCCGTATAAATAAAATTGTAATGGAGGACACTCATTGGAAGTCGACGTACAATTAGTCGCGTATTTGAAGGTCTCAAATGTGGAGAACTGATAACACTTCCGCCATACAAATAAATTAATTTAAAGTTTTAAGTTATTAAGCCCGGAATCCCAGTGAATACACGAATCTATTGAGCAGTCCCAACTAAGAACGTGATCCACTGCTTCACCCAACGATTCCAAAGAACGATAAAAAAATACCAAAATCCAGTACTTTCAGTATACCCTGAGTTACATGGGATCATCTGTGTACATACACATAGGGATCAAATGTAAACTCATAGTTAAGTATAAAGCCTCGTTTGTGTCCCACAGCTGGGCAAAGGGGCGTAGCAGTTATCAATTAAGGAAAAACTAAAGGACTGAATCGGCACGCATATAACGTGTAGGATATAATGTGTAACATGAGTAATGAGAACCATACTAAGTCGATGATTTCACAGCAAATAATATACGTCATAATCAGGATATGGTCCAGTATACACTATCATCCTACCTATCAACAAAATTCAGGACCTCTCATATAAGGTATTAGTTATCAAAGGACAAAGGTAAATACATATATTATACATATATTCCAAAAGGACCAATGCAAAAGGTCCAATGCTTTTGGTATTTGCTATATATTTGTTTACAAATTGTTAGAATGATCGAATCGATGTGATCGAACAACATAATGAGCAGTTCGTTCACCCTAAAACAATTTCACGCAGTATGAGTGCAGAATTGCAAATTGACCTACGCAATCAAGTAGGACCGGGCAGTTGATTGTATGTAGGTATTACTCGATTAATATCATAATTACAATTGACCTTCAGATTTTCAGGATCTTCCCCAACTCCATCTCAGCAGGTTTTTATTGACGAAGGTCAATTTCGATGTGAAACTAGTACTTCTTACTGCACGAAATTTACCTCCAACAGCCAATAAGTTATACAAAACCGGCTTTTCATGTTTTTGGCCTTTGTTCAGCAGTGGCCTTCTGTTGGTATAATAACGATGATGAGTCTACACCCTACAGTATTTATAATATTTTATAACTAAATAAGAAAGATTGTAAGGTGATTTATTTGCGAACTTTTAGTCAACTCAAAATAATTTGAATTGAAGTGTCCCTTTACTTGTCATTTATTACTTGAAATTGAGACAGTCTCAGCATTTCTCAGTAAATTTGCAAGGCAAGGCGTTTGAGGTGTTTGAGGAGGCCGGATAATTATTTACTATCGTGCATAACAAATTTGCAGAGTAGGTAAGTCTAATAAAACTAATTGATAAAGATGAAAAATTTCGTGACAGATCTTAAGATCGCGTGTTACTCTAGTGATTTGGTGCTTTGCGCTATGCTTGGTGCTGGATATAGATAAATATTTTATTTTACGCAGGCTAATATCAAACAAATTAGGTTTATATCAAAACTCCTCTCTTCTGAATACTAAAGAGACGAAGTTGATTGCATAAAAGTTTAATAAATAAGTCACTGTAATGCAGTCATGCTTTATTCTTTTTTCTTTACCGTACTTTGGTTTCCTCGATAGTATTACCCAGTAAAAACTATGTTATATATAAATAGTGATTTACAAAGATCAGGTAGTATTTAAACTAGTTTGAACCGGGGACTACATTACATTACAAATGTCCCGAGGACTGACGGAAGGCAGCTAACCCAACATGTTTATGTGTTATATCACCGACCGCACGAACAACTGCGATATGTAAGGCAGCATCATACAAACGGAATGTCGAAAATGGCGACAGACAGAAAAAAGATGAGTAAAATGTTATTATAACCATCATTTAGGGACGAACACTGATGAACAGCAGCTGTGTTGTTATTGCTACTTGCTTGTCATACAATAATAACGAATGAAGAGCATGTTATAAAATTAAAATAAAATGGCAGTAAGACGACACGGACAGAAATGGAGTCAAAGATTAACATAATAGCCATAAAGGAAGGAACACTAATGAGAAAAGTACATATTGTTCCGACCCCAAATCCCCAAACAAATTGCCATTAAGATCGCAGGATGGCGACCATTTTTAGCAGCGGTCTACTGGGACAGTGGGTTTTTCAACTCTATATAAAACTGATATTTGAATAAATGCCACAGCAAGTTATCTTTGTCCTGGAGAAAAGGTATCTGAAGATCAATTGATAAAACATAATGTTATCTAAGGTAGGAGATTACGTTACAAAACATATTGATAAGATCGCATCGATCATATTGTCTTATATCGGTGCAATATAATACTGATTTATGGACCTAGATACTATATTATGGTTAGGATAACATGCATTTAGTTTATAAGTTTCGTAAAATGTATTATAGGAGTTATATGTGTATATATTATAAGGACTTGATACAGTACACACACAGTACAGTCACAGATCATTATTTAATTGTTGATTATGTTGATACAGTTGGGTTCCTAGTCTAGTAGTGTGTTGTGGCGTTAGATAATTTACGTAAGCTTAAAAAAAAATACCTGCTATAAATGAAACCACAAATATCGTAAACGTTATCATATTAACAGATTGAGAATTACATATATTATATTTAAATTTGATCAAGTAGGTGCTGTCAAGAAGACGCAGCCGTGAATAAAAATAACGTTACAAAAATAATGAGCTATTTTCTAAATACCTCAAATTTATTTTAGGAAAAGCCGCCGCAGGCGACTCCCGTCACGCAGACTATCACAAAAGTACCTACCTACCTACATAAATGATTCTGAATAAGTTTTGACGATCCCATACAAATGATGGCAGATCGCTTATCGGAGACCTAATTCTACATAGTTGATTGTGTCACTGTTTTACAAGCAGAAATACTTAATTGCTGTCTTATCGGTTAACTTGCGTTCACAAACAAAACAAACCAGTAATGAATGGAGATCTTACTGACCACATTAACAATTGATATTTGGGTATAGTTGGATACGATTAAAATTCAAGTAGAATACTCAAAATTGAGTAAATTGCGAGTTATTTAAGAATATACCTGTATTTAAGAATATTTTTGTGGCTAACCTACAGGCTAGCTTACAATATTAAAAGATTATGGAAATAACAAGTCTAATCAGTAATAAAATTGACGAGATACGATATTTTATTGTCAGAATTTAAATTTTAATAAGTTTAGGTAAAATAACAATAATTATTACGGAACTGGTCATGGTAAAACCAGCCTCAACCATATAATTTATGGTTGAAAACCGGTACATTGGTTTTAAATTCAGAGCTTAAATATTATAATTCAATTTTTATTATCTAAAACAAGGATTTTGATAATGTCGATCCCAGATACACATCTTCAGAAAACTAAGAAAGTTTTACCATTCCCACTATTATCAATAAAAATAACTGATAACGACAAATTAAAAATAAAAACAATATTTTTGACGTTTGACAGCTGCTCTTATCGACATAACTATAGAATAGATATGCACGTGCATACGAAAATCGGTCTCGGAACAGCAATCATATATGAAACAATACGATTAAAATGTTTTAATTGGTAGAAAAACATCAAACACTTACCCTGTTATTTGACAAATCCCTTAACAGCGGTGATAAACACAAACCACGATTTATTTCTAATTTTGCTAACAATCGGCATCTAGAAACACACACCGTCGACGCCATCTTTACACTACGTATGTACAATACTGTAGGTATGTATAGTCTCAGTAACACCGGTCACCGGTCCGGGTCACACTGGCGCCGCGGAGCGAGAAAGTAGTGAGACAAACAATGCTCCCGTATTTTCAAATCAAAATATATGCTTCACTGCCTGCACTAGTCTTCAGCTAATAGGCATTACAAAGTAAAATCGTTATACGGCTATACACACAGGATATTAGTATATTACTCATACACAAAGACTTCGGCTATGTTTACTTGCACGGCCCACTTTTAACGAAAAACTAACAAGTCAGCAATACATTTTAGCTTATAATTACATGCGGATGACATAAATCATAATGTAATATAGTATTAATATTTATTTCTATTAGATACATCAAATAAGCCTGACCTCGTCATATTGATGAAAGCTGAAATCTTGAAAGGCCCGCCCTAATTTTGTTATATTGGCAGCACTGCTACATTGAATGTATCGTTTTGAAATATACTCCAAACTTACTTCTAAAGAATTACACAAGGATAGAAAATATTATTATTATTATTATTATTCTAAAATATTATTCAAATTTTTGTCCTCCAATAAAATATAATATTCAGCACTCAGCATCGAAATACTCTTTTAAATAATGTTACTGTTAAAAGATTTACTTCATAGGAACTGTATTTTATAGGTTACAATGACCTGTTTAGTAAAAACACTACGTGCAAAACACAACGTATTTATTTATAACTAGCTGCCTCCTGCGGCTTTGCCCGCATATTATATAAATAAGAATATGATATATAAAGCATATGTTAATCTAAGTAATAAACTGTATGCTAAATTTCATAAATAACTATAAAATCATACATCGTGTTTAATTAGTTAGAATATTAAACTTTATGTAACTTAGCTAGGTATGTACGTAAATATGATATTTATAATTAATTTTCTTTCGCTTTGAATATACCTATAGATAGTTTTTTTAAGTTATTTATATTTTGACTAAAAGTGAAGGATCATGTTTTGTAGTGCATACTATAGCAAAGTGTTTTGCTAGGGCGAATTTTAATTTAAAATAATAATAAGATTATTATTTGTTTAGTGTTTGTAGCCGTGTATGGATGTTACCAAAAAAGTCTGCTGAAACTTGGAAACACATTTTACTATACCTCATATATAAATTATTCATTATTCAACTCATTATTATCTACAGCTTATTCATCCTAATAACAATTATAGAATTACGTACTATGTATAATTATTTAAACTATATTATAGTAAATATAGTTATACTTGTCTGTAAACTAAATTCCATTGCTGCGCACCTATTAGGAAAAAAACAAACAATAAAAAATTAAATGACAGCATACGTCAACATGACATGACAACTTTTGTTCACCGCGATTGTTTCTCATTTTTCTCAGCGTTTTGAAAATAAATACGTTTATCAATGGCTGTACCTGATTATAAACTAAGTGCTGTCTTGTGTGGCCACTCACTGGACGTGAGATGTGTGGCGACAACCAAAGAATTCTGTATATTATCAGCTTCACGCGACCGGACTGCGAAACTATGGCATCCGGAAGGGTTAGTATTTCAATACCGTTACAAGCTTACAATGTTGTTACTAAGATTAATAAGCTCTTTTGTTGCAGCGTGAAAGACTTTGTAAACGTAGTGACGTACAAAGGTCATAGGAATTTTGTGTCTTGCATTTGCTGGTTGCCTCCCTGTGAAGCGTTTCCCGATGGTCTGGTGGTGTCTGGTAGCAATGACAACACAATACTGGGCTACAACTTACAGGATGGTACAATTCAGGTGACGCTAGAGGGTCACGAGAATGCCGTTTGTAGTGTAACTCCTGGAAGAGATTCTGGCATTTTGCTAAGGTTTGTTAAATCTCTTTGTTTATATAGCATGCTTACGATTGTAATCTTGTTCGCAGACTATCCACGATCTCCAATATGGTACATCAAATGTTTTAGCCAACCAAATTTCCATGGTCCTCCTACCTCTGATGTCCACTAAATTACTTCAAGTCTAAAATTCTTCTCTGTTTATTGCATAATTATTTACTCTAAATATTAATTAATAAATACTTTTGACAAATGAAAGCATAAAGCCCAGAGTGATAGAGTTATAGAGTCAGTTAAATAATTTATCGTTCACAATTGGTAAAATAATATAACTTATAGTTTATAATTTTATACTTACTTACTTTTTAATATATAATTATATACCTACCACATAAACAATGAAAATTCAATATGAGCTGCTTCAAAAATGTTTCAATCTCATCATATATCATCACAATAAGGTCTGATTATATTGAAATAATGATGATCTAGGGTTACTGCCATTAATTACAAAATAAACTTATGTAAACTAAATCATCTTGGAAGAATATGTATATATTAATATCATGCCTTGACTAAAGAACAAAAACTAACCATAAAAATATGAATACTTTTTCACAGTTCCAGTTGGGACAGTACTGCCAGGGTATGGAACATTAATGCAGCTCGAGTACCGCCACTGGTTCTCAAAGGTCACCAGGCTGCTGTGTGGTCGGCTATAGACCTGTTCAACAGTACATATGCCACTGCTTCTGCTGACAAAACTATCAAACTATGGAAGAAGGATGGTACTATCATTACTACATTGACTGGTAAGGATTCATTTATTTACTACATACATAGCTGTATTTTACAACAGATATTTTTTTAAATACATACATACATGCTCCTTATGCTTTGTCGCCTTGCCCAAATCCATTTAATATAATTAAAATGTAAAAAGATAACAGGTAAAGCAAAATTGCTTGCACATTTAGAATTATTGAAGATTATCTAAATTCCAGTATTTAAATTTTACTTCTTATTGTAACTATCTTTTTCACTGTACCTCAATTGAAATAATAAAAAATAGTTATTATTATAAAGAATTTTCATAGTTTAGAAAAACAGTTCCCTATATTTGTATAAAACAAACGTATATATATTGTGTAGCTTCAATTTCTTGTTTATTTATTCAATATTTTTTATATTTCAGGTCATACAGACTGTGTAAGAGGTCTTGCTGTAGCAAACCCTGAAACCTTCCTCAGTTGTTCCAATGATGCCTCTATCAAGCTCTGGACTAATAAGGGACAATGCCTCAATACTTTCTATGGTCATTCTAGCTATATCTACAGGTATGATGTAAAACTGTATATAATTTGTTCAAAGTGAATGTGTTATATTCATATAAAAAACTAAACTTTTTACTTCTTTTCAAGCATATATGGAGAAATATTTGAAAGAAGAAGTAGAGTTAGGGCCAATAGTGGACCACTAGTTATAGTAATTAGTTATTATTATATATCATTCTATAAACTATATAACTACCCATAAACAGTATACTGAGTGGCCAAATCATACTAAGGATATTGACAACCCATTTAGTCCAGCGGTAGTTAACACTGCCTTCTGTGCTATGGGTCCTTGGTTCGAATCCCGGTAAGGACAAATGTTTGTGTGATAAGCATCAACATTTGTATCCGATTCATAGATGTATCTATGTATAATATGTAGTATTTACAAAAAAAAGTATATATTTAGTATATCAACCAACAAGTATCCATAACACAAGCCTCGTTGCTTAGATCAGAACTAGATGGTGCTGTGTCATAATGTCCAGAAATATATATTATGATTACGGACTTTCTATCCAGTTCTTCCTAATAAAACCCACTTTCTAACCAAACTACTAGCTATTATTACGTATCTAAAAAATCACATGTTTCATAAACACATATTTTTTACTTAAAAAATTATGGCTTTCTTTCAGCATCAGCATGAACCCAGGAGTACAACAGGGTTTCGCGACATGTGGGGAGGACGGTAGCGTGCGACTGTGGGCGGGCGGTGACTGCGTGCGGGACATACGGCTGCCCGTGCAGTCTGTGTGGAGTATCACCTGTTTGGACAATGGTGATATTGTTACTGGTATGATGACCTCCTTTGTTAAGATAATTTTATTTTTTTATTTTATAGTGATTTTTATACTGGTATTTGATAACACGGGCCGTTTTCCGTCACTCTACGATAAACTGCATGTTGCGCGTAGGTTGGAATGATAAAATTAAAAATAAATAATTTTAATAAAAATAAATTAAGATAAAATTACAATCACGGCTTTTTCAATAGACAGAAACTATAGAAGGCCATGCGTTACAATCTCTGCAAATTACTTTTGTTTCACATCTCACATCTTATAATGCATAAGAGTGAATAAATGATTTCATTACACTATATTGTTAATACTTCAACAGGTTCTAGCGACGGAATTGTCCGAGTGTTCACAAAAGATCCAGCGAGGTACGCCGATGAAGCGACTCTCAAACAGTTTGAAGAAGATGTCGCCAAGATGCAGGCAGCTTCCCAACAAGAAATTGGAGGCTTCAAACTTTCTGAGTAAGAATAGTGTGTGGATTTGTTATGCTCATGTCGCGTCATGATGACACAATACGTCGTATTACGGGAAATCTTGTAGTGTTGTTTGAGATCCCAAGTTAGTGTCTGCTAGCCTATTGTATATTGTTATTAACCGGGCACTAATACAAACTCCGAATTGATGGATTCGTATGGTATTACCAGAATATCATACTAAAATCAAATATTAGACTGATTGATTTGTAAATCGAATCCAAGAGTTTGTCCACAACAAGCACTTTTCATCAACACTAGTAACGGATTATTACATATATATAGGACAGAAGTTTACGTATTATATAGAAATAAGTATATAATTAAATATATACAGCATAAAAATAAATAAAAATATCTGGGCATTATGACACAGCGTCATCTAGTGCCGTGATAAGCAACGAGGGTTATGTTACGGATACTAGAAGGTTCACATACTTTTTTTGTAAATACATACTAGTTCCAAACAATAAAAAAAAAACAATATCTAAATAATTATCTATCGAATAATTGTATCAGGTTACCTGGTCCAGAAGTGTTGCTAGAGCCAGGCAAAGCTGACGGCCAGACGAAGCTGGTGCGCCGCGGTACCAACGTCAAGTGCTACTCCTGGAGCGCCGCCGAGAACACGTGGAACGAGATCGGAGACGTTATGGGTGCCCCGCCTTCCAGCGAGGGCAAGACCATGTATCAAGGAAAGGTAGGGTTTTAACTATGGATCCTTTTGATATCATCATCATCGTATCAACCCTTAGACGTCCACTACTGGACATAGGTCTCCCCCAAGGATCGCCACGACGACCGGTCATGCGCCGCCCGCATCCAGCGGATTCCAGCGACCTTTACCAGGTCGTCAGTCCACCTTGCCAGGGGTCTACCCACCCCCTTTTGATATACTTAGTGGGAATACATGCCGCAGTGATAGTCTAATAGTGTGACCAGTGGATTATGAAATCAGTGGCTTCAATTTGGATCTTAAAGTGAGCACCACTGACTTTTGTAAGTTATGTACTTACGTATTTATCACATGCTCATATGGTGAAGGAAAATATCGTAACGAAACCTGCATGCTTAAGAAATGTTCTGAATGGCGTATGTAGTCTGCCTACCTTAAATAGACTAGCGTTGTAGACTATAGTATTATCTGTATTATCCATCTCAAATAGGCAGAGACCCGTGCTCGGCAGTGAGTTAGTAAATGGGTTGATGAAATACCATATGCCATAGGGCTAGAAGGAATATTTTATTATAAAATGGTCCATGTAAAGATCGAATATAACATTCAATTCGACAAATGAATAGAAACAGGATCAATAAATGGGGTTGGAAGTTTACTTAGGGTTTGAAACTGAGGGTATTAAGTTAAGTTAATTTTATGAGGTTTATTAAAACTAATATTAATTGTAAAATTGTTTCAGGAGTACGATTTCGTGTTCAGCGTTGACATCAAAGATGGAGCGCCGCCAATAAAACTTCCTTTCAACAAGAATGAGGACCCATGGGTAGCTGCTCAAGCTTTTATACACAAGTGAGACTGTTTGAAAATTAATACTTATATTATAAAATTTATTATTAATATTAATATTTCATTATCTGCCCGATGACCAGAAACTTCTAAAATTAATGCGAATAGAATAAAGTGAGTTCAAACCCAATATACGCACACGTGTAGAGGTATTTGGTATCTCCTTTGGAGCATTGCTATCACAGATAATAGAATTTTGTGTTTCTCCAGAATTAATTTCTAGCAGAATTATTTTTTAATTTAAATGTTATATTTTCTTCATTTTACAGAAACAACTTACCTCAAGTATACTTGGAGCAAGTCGCGAACTTCATCATCACCAATGCTAAATTGGATTCTCAGGCGCTACCAAGCAATGGGTAAGTAAAAGTAAAATCACATCTATTTTTTAATAGTCATGAGTAAACATATAGATAAAGGCATCCCTTTATCCATCCTTGTCCTTTAAAAGACATCCAGTCTTTCTCTAAGATCTATATTATGAGGAATCGCGTACCATCGCGGACTAATCCACTATGATAGTACGCAGTGGCGTAACAATTTGGTAAGGATTTGCCAAATAGCGCGGAACCACGGCGTATGAAGTACTCTCGACGGTACAGTATTCAACGCACAATATTCCAACAATGTTTTATTTCAAGTAAACCAATTTTACATACGCTTTTGAATTGTTAAAATTAGTTGCACGGGTGTCTTATGGAGAAGAGCCGGCAAGAAATTCCATAAATACTCTTTTAAATGAAAAGTAAATTACAAAATGGCTTCTTTGCATGGATTTGATGATTGAGCCTCTTTAAATTGAGATTGGGGGCGGCTACTATGTCCCTATCTGTTCAATTTTTTACGAACGCTAATAGCGTTCGTACCGTCTACAAATGAGACCTTAAAAGCCTCATTTGTAGATGGTGTATTGTATTAACTTAATATTTTGTAGATTCGCGGACCCATTTACCGGCTCGTGCCGGTACGTGCCGGGCTCGGGCCCCGGGCCGGCGGGCGCCCCGGGGGGCCGGGACCCCTTCACCGGCGCCGGCGCCTACACCACGGCCTCCGCCACCACCACCTCCAGCGACAAGATGCTCATACCGCATGACGCTTATATTAGGTACGTTCCAAATTGTGCCAATATCCATATATATACACCTATATGTATATATCTATCTATACCTACTAATAATAAAGCGGAAAAGTTTGTATGAGCGCACTAATCTCGAAAAATAATAGACAATTATACGACCTAATTAGTCCAACGGTAGTTAACTCTGCCTTCTATGCTATGGGTCCCGGGTTAGAATTCGATGGGGACAAATGTTTATGTGATGAGCATAAACATTTCTATCCGAGTCATGGATAACAAAATAGTATATTATGTAGTATTATCAACCAACTGGTATCCGTTTAATTTTCGAACTGCTACATTATCCCTGAGTAACATAAGCTATATTTATTACTAGAAAGAATTAGGGGTCTGTACTAAAACTTGAATTATGTAACCTGAATTATGTAATTTTATATGCAACGTGCGAAGTCGGAAAGTGCCGCTAGTTGATATTATAAATTGCTAAAGTATGTCTGTCTGTCTGGAAAAGTACTAGTTTAGAATATTGGAGTCTTGTTTCATCACTTATCGGACAATTTTTTGGAGACTAAAAACGATTTAAATGTCTATACTATAAGACTTGACGCTAGTGTATACACAAATCTTTAAAAAAATTAAAAATTAACTCCAAATCCAAACAATTTAACAAATTATTTTAATTATTAAATTAATTCCTACAGGAGATTATTAAACAAATAAATAAGTATTAAACTGTTCCAGATTCGACCAAGCTAACTTGAAGGCGATACACGACAAACTAAAGGAGTTCAACAGTAAAGTGGGCGATGGCCTGAGTGCCTTGACCGAGGAACAACTGGACAACGTAGTCAAGTTATGTGAACTGGTAATATTTTTTTTCTGGTATTTTATATATTGCTATTTATATTTTTAGACTATTTAGGGCACATCATGTAATAGCACTACTTGTATATTATATGAATTTTAAATTGAATTCATGTTACTATTATACTACAATAAAATATTCGGACGAATTGAGAACCTCTTCCTTTTTTGAAGTCGGTTAAAAACAATCAATATACATATATTAATTTGGCAAATTTTTGTGTTATGTGCACAGGCACTTTACCTAAAAATTTGCCTGTATCATTATTCAACCTGTCAGTAGATAACATTATTTTTTTGAAGAGATGAATATTATTACATGTAATGGATGTATCTATGTATAATATGTATGTATTTACAACAAAAAAAAGTATATATGTAGTATATCAACCATTTAGTATCCGTAACACAAGCCTCGTTGCTTACCACGGAACTAGATGGCGCTGTGTAATGTCTAGAAATATTATTATTATTAGAACACTTAAAAATTTGGATAATAATTAAGAAAATAATGTTTCTTGTTACAGAATAATACTTACAATAACGAAACCATCTCGTTGCTAAAGACTATGTTAGGATGGCCCAAAGGTATGTTGCAATATGAAACAGTTTAACTTTTATCTACAGATTAAATATTTTAACATTGTAAAAACTATTGTACACACAACTATTGTACTGCTTCAATTATTTACAATCGGAAATTGAAGGAATGACAATATTATGATGCTGTATTCATTTGTTCGGTTCCATGCACGACTACTGAACGTAACATCCTGGGTTCGATACCTAAGTGAGCTGGGAGTTTAAATTAGTTCCATATACGAGCCCTAACATATTATACTTATTAAGTTAATATTGGTGTGATGGTATGTTATGGTTATGAATGAATAAACAAAGTAGAGCTGTGGTAGCCTAGTGGTGTGACCAGTGGACTGAGATGTCAAAGGTCTCGAATTCGAACCCAAGGCACCGCACGCACCACTGACTTTTCGGAAGTTATGTGCGTATTTATCATAAGCTCAAACGGTGAAGGAAAACATCTTGAGGAAACCTGCATGCTTGAGAGATTTGTCTCGATGGCATGTGAAGTCTGCCAACCCGCAGTAGACTAGCGTGGTGGACTATAGCCTAATCCCTCTCAAATGAGAGGAGACCCGTGCCCAGCAGTGGGACGTTAATGGGTAGATGATGATGATGAAACAAAGTAGGTATAAAATCTATGGGGAAAACGGCTACGAACACAAAACATTCTCTCTACATGTAAGGAAGAAATAATTAAAAGTATAATAATCCGTCTTGCTCACGTGTAACACTGGCACTAAACAAGTTGACTATATTTTTATGGTATTGCATGGACGGTCTGTGCATTCCCTAAGACTTGAATAATTTCTAAACCCATTCTGTAAACAAGATATTTAGTGCTTTATACATTTTATGCAATAAAATTTGTTTTTCTTTACAGAAATCCTGTTCCCAGTGTTAGACGTTACTAGGTTAGCTGTTAGAAATAAAGAGATCAACGGACAAATATTCGACACTGCGTATGGACCGACCTTCATCAAATATTTACTGTCACTGTTAACTCCAGGTATGTATATATTGCTATATAACACATTCACATGTATGTATTAATTTGATCATCACGCGTTGTATAAATGATGACAGATTTTCAAATTTCAACATGACACTATCAAGTACGCAGCATATGAGTTTGTTTTGCATTATCATAACTTTGGTCATATGACTGTAGAAAACTGGGCATAAAAGTCAACGTGATTTGTTAATAAGAGCATTAGTTGCCCTGTTAAGAGTATTGAATTGAACATTCACGAGGACTTTATTAAATGTCCATTATCAACCCATTTTTTTTACTGTCGTACTACTAGGCACAAGATCAAGACGCCTTTTATTTGAGAGGGTTTGTCTTAATTGGCTATAGTCCACGCATAGTGCTTCTTCCCAAGCACATCTTATTGAGAAAATCTCTCACGCATGCAGGTTGCGTTTAACTTCGTTTGTTCAGACCTGTTTCGACAGGGTTTGTCGCTCTCACATTGGTTTACGAGTAGACGACCTAATTAGTTAAGCGGTAGTTAACACTGCCTTCTGTGCTATGGGTCCCGGATTCGAATCCCGGTAGGGACTAATGTTTTGTGTGATGAGCATAAACATTTGTATCTATGTATAATATGTATGTATTTGCAAAAAAAGAAGTATATATGTAGTATATCAACCAACTAGTATCTGTTACACAAGCCACGTTGCTTAGCTCGGAACTAAATGGCGCTGTGTCATAATGTCCAGAAATATTTATTTTATTATTATTATGATAATAATATAATTAATAAAAAATAAAATAATATTATTGGCTGAAGCCAACAAGAACGTTGTCTCTCAGACAGTACACGAATCCTTAACCCTTTAGAATAAACAAAGAGGCTATATAATCATAGTTATCTTGTGACTGTGTAACACAGACAGTACTATTGTACTTTCAGATAATCTGCCAGCAAATCAAATGTTGGCGATGCGCGTGCTAGTGAACGCGTTCAGCGACCTGCCCGGAGAGATGTTGGTGTTGGCGGCGCGGGAGAGCGTCGTGCACTCTCTCATATGTCTCACGCAACTCAATAATAATGCTCAAGTAAACAACTCGCTTTTTATCGTATTTTGTTAGAATACCGCATCAATAAAATCAGTTTTAATCAAGCCTCCGTCCCTGAAATTGTAAATACAAGATATATATAATCACCTCACTTAACATAGTTATGATTTATATAAAATTAAGTAGTGGCCTGTTTGCCCACAACTTATTTGTCCATTTAGAATATTGTTAACAGTTTTTTTTAAAGTGACTGGATAGTACACTGTCAGCACTGTAAGTGTTGTAACTACAAAAATAGAATTATTACATGCATGGTTGTCAAACCATTTCTTTTGTAATAAAATATATGTATTTCAAATTTATTTTTTTGTCTCAGTTTATCTTACAAATCTTGTTCCAAGTAAATTTCGCACAATGTCAGGTGCTGCGAGACTTATCTATAAATAAAGAAATTCATAAAACTACAGATTGCTGCCACGTCGCTACTGCTGAACCTATCGGTCGCGCTCGCGCAGCAGCCTGACAGCGTGGAGCTCGCTGACTGTTTGGTGCAACTTTTTAACAAGATTACGGACAATGAAGCGTATTTCAGGTAACTTAATCATACTACTGAAAATGTTGTGGACCAATTTAAGAGGTAAAGAAAATAAATTGACGACCTGATAGGCGCAGCGGCTGAGCGATCGGCTTGGGCGTCACGGGTTGCGGGTTCGATCCCCGCACGGAGCAAATATTTGTACGTTCTACAGGTAGTTGTTCCGGGTCTGGGCGTTTGTGTATGTGAAAATTTGTGTTTGTAAACGCACCCACGACACAGGAGAAAATCCTAGTCCAGAAAACTGATGATTCGTTTACAAACCTAGAATATAAAACTCAAGTAAAATCATATATGAAAAGGTAGATTTAGGTTCATTTCCAGCTCATATTTCAAATTCTATTTAGAAGAAAGACTGATCTCTGTAACTTGACTGTTTTCTTTCACAGAGGTTTGGTGGCCCTAGGAACTCTACTAGCAGAATCTCCCAACAAACTACAAATCCAGACTAGAATAGTGTCCAACACCCAAGTGCACAATAGGCTGAAGAAAGACAGTGAAAATATTAATGACCCTAATTTTTCTAAAATAGCTACACTGTCCCAACAAATAATTAGACTGTTATGAACGAAACCCTTTCAAGTACTCGATAAGGCTGTTATTTATATTACTAGATTTAAAAGATCATTTTTGTATGTTCATATTAAAGTCTTCTTACTGGGTTCGATTACTTTATTTGCTCTTAATTAGCGCCTTTTTAAATATAATTGAATGATTATTATCGCCAAATGGTAGTATGGTGTAGGGTAAATTTCCACTGCCTTTAATGATATAGTACTGGATCGTATTTAACCGTCATTTTATATGCCTTTCTTAAAAGATGAGAGATTATAGAGCAAATTAGATTATAGAACTCCCTATATCTGGTTAAATAAGGTCGTAAACATATTGGTTAATTGATATAATATATGGTTATTTAAAAATATTGACAACTTGCTTGTCTATTTTTAATATAGTTCAACGTTAAATAAAACACTGAAATGAATGCAATGTATATGTATTTATTATGTACATTTTGTTGACAACACTACATTCACTTGCTACTCCTCATCAATGGAAGCATGGTTTTATAACAGACGTATGCAGCAATAATAAAATTGTATAAAATATTAAAATAAAACTCTTTTATTTCATAACCTACAACTTTACACATACATTATAATTTCAACTAAATATATCTATTTAAATCAGACATTTTTAGTTAATTAAGAAAAAACAATAAAAAATAAATACTTTACTCGTTTATACTACATAGATATAGGCATGATACCTGGAAAAAAGTTAAAAAAATATAATTCATAGGTATACATTAAAGTTTGCATACAGAAAATCGTCCCAATGTAGACGTCCAGTCTTAACATGATAAAAATAATAATATACTGATTACGTTTCTAAGGTGCTGATTCTGTTATTTACCAACTTATTCAGGCTCTGTCTAACAAAAGTAACTTAACCCCTTCACTGCCCAAAACCCGAATTTGGGTCGATATTACAGCAAGGCAATAATTAAGTCAATATTTAAGGTATATACTTATGAAGACTTTTTGACATAAATGAAAAGAATATGAAAACGTCTTCTTAAATATAATAAAGTAATTAAATTCATTGCCCAGAGCCCTAATATAATGTCGACCCAGGAGCCGGGTACTGGGCAGTGAAAGCAATAAATTTTGAACATATTGTGACATAGATTATTTATTATTCTACAACGTTAATTTAGTCGAAAGAGGGTACTTCTTTTAGAAATATATAGATAGAGGGGTTCATGACTACTCGTATTGGAAACAGTAAACTACACTTGAGCTCGCCTTGGGCCTCACAGAATAAAGCCTTTGGTTCCGATTGTGATACGAATACCTATGGCATACACTAAGTTCCCGACCCTTTTTTTTCAATATTGACTGTAGAAACGGGTAGTTTGAGTTAATAGCAAGTTTAGTACGATTTGCAACAGAATCAGCACCCAATACAATGTGATATTTTATGAGATAAGCGTGTTTTATGAGTAACCGATTTTATATCACAAATTGTGTCGTAGAAGTTGTGGAACCTTAATTTAATTGAAGATAAAACTGTTCATGACATGAAAAGTAAGCATCGACTTATCTTCTTATTATGTAAATACAGCCGGCCGCATAAGGAGTTTTGTTGTCCATCTATCATCTCATCACCTGCTCCATTAAAATCCAAACCGATTTCTAATAAGGCATGTCGTTTACTAGCGCAATAAGGCAAAAACAATAAAATGGCATGACAATGTGTAACAATGATCAGATCCTATATATTCAGGGCTGCCATTCGACTGGTTTCGTTCTAGACTTATCTAGAAGTGTCTTTGAGTGGTACTAAAAAGTCATTAATTGTCATAAATTACAGTCGTAACTGTACAGGGTTTTCGGACTTTATGTCCGATATCAATGGTGTCAGTGGCAGCCCTTTTAATACAACCCAACCCCGTGTACATGCGACCAGCAAAACTTTAAACTCAATTACTTTTTCTTCTTCAACTCCTCAAACCTACGGTTCAGATCATCGAAATCAATCTCGTCAGGGGCGTTGGGTGCCTCTGGTCGGTTGTTGGATGTATTGGAGTTGTTACTGTGAGGCACTGATGGTAGGATCAGGTCGGAGGGTACTGACGGCAGCTCAGGAAGCTCCGGGAAGTGGTTCTGGTTCTGGGGCACCCGGGAGCGAGGCTGCGGCGTCGGCACATGGGCGGGCTGCAAGCAAAAGTTAAAGGTAAAGGTCGTATGCTTGTTTGCAACTCTTGTAATATAAAAAAAGGATCGAATATAACTATAGCATTCGGCTCTGTAACGCATATATACCCGAAGCCCCGAAGGTAGGCATATATTACTATATGAGAGCCGGCTATATAAAATGGTTTTTGCCTTTAAATTATAAAATAAATGGAATTTTACGAATATGTTACATGTGCAAACTATTATGAATTTGTAATTTAATACATAAAACATTTCTCCACCACGAAATTGAATATGACACTCGCCAGCCGTGCCCAAAATTACTAACACTAAATTTAAAGAGGTGGTTCTCCGTCGAATGGCATGCGTGCATGTATAATGAGGGTCAGCCATTTATAAAATTCGAGTAAGTATTTTGTCAATGTTGCAAGCAAAAATAAAATAACTTAAAACAATAAGTACCATATCATGGTGGATGCTGTCATAAGCAGGTGGTAGATTGCTCATTTCGTCCTGAAAAAGTAATAAGTGGAATCAAGCATAAAACAACATGCATTGAATAATAAAACTTAATTAGTCAATGGGTTACTGAAAAGAAGCCACATTTACGGCAATTCCTTTACCTGTAAGAAGCTATTGCTCAATGTTTTAGAATCCACTCCAGGCGGGAGATGGTAGCCCGCGGGTTGACTGGGTCCACCGAACGACGGCGGCGGTGGTGGGGTAGCAATGAAACCCCCCACTTTACCACCAGAAGGTTGCTAGAATAGTGCCAATTAGTCACACAATTAGTATGGCTAAGAATCGTTAGAACTATGTAAGCTGACAACAGAAACAACAAAGTAAGAATATTAATAAATAAAATCTTCTATACTTTCTATAGTATTACTACACTGATTAAAAATATTAATTCTAGTAGTGACATCAACAGTGCCTAAAATTTTCTTTTATTAAATACAAAATATTAATTTATTTTCACTTGTTAAGCAATTTGTTTATTAAGAGAAATATTCTTAATTTACTTACAGAAGGATAGCTGAATGGAGTCACTGATGGTGGAGGTCCACTGGGCAAATTGGGCATTTGTGGCATGGACATGGGTGGCTGCTGCGGATAGCCAATGAAGCCAGGAGGCATTGGAGGACCGTTGATGTCTATTAGCATCGCATCTCTACCTGTAATATGGCATAACATGGAGTTAAAATTACGTATCAATAAGTATATTTATGTGATAATATTTCAAAGTTGATTCGTGCAAGCTTCAAGAACCCTCAAAGGTCTACACAACCAATCAAGTTCAAATTTTGACATGATATACAACCTATTTCAACTATTGTTTTTATCTTTAACCACAATGTACCAATTTATGCGAAGTGCAGCAGGGTAGAGCTAGTTATGTATAAAGATTCTATGAATGTTTAAACTAATATACTTATAAAATTTCCTTTTCTAGGTTTATATTAAAATTTTTGGAGATAAATATGTCACAACTTACCGAGAAAACAATAAGCCCACTATATGCTCACTAAAGTTCTCATCCTACATATAATTACTGTACAAACATCACTATTTTATTACTAATACAAAGAGCTCCTTTTATTCTACTGCCTCTAATTTCATAATATACTGTTAAAAAATGTATGCATACCTACATATTTAAAGTAGTAAGTAGTATTGTGCTGCTGACCTTATAAAATTTTTCCTACAACTGTATGTAAAGCTAAGCTAAGACTACTGGGCCATTTCATACCGCTGCACTCATTGGGTTGTCAATAAAATGAAAAATACCTCACCTTCCTCTTCTCTCATGACCTGTTCATCAGGAGTATACTCCACATTATAATTCTTCGCTATTTCTATCAAGTACCTCTCAACCAATATCTTTGGTGGACTCTGAACAGACATCTTATGTTTCAACTTATCACTCAGTGTATTCACATTCTCGTTTCTGCATGCATCAGCATAAATCTTTCCATATTTTGCTGTGAGCAAGTCAGATATTATTTTTAATTCCTGAAAACAGATAAAAATAGTTACAAAACAATGTGATATCGACTTGAATTAAGCTTAGACACTTACTGACAAATAGACAACTGAAAAAGTATACCAGTTGGTCAAAAGTAAATTATTACAAAGAAATTATTTTTAAATTGATTTTCAAAAAGAATAACGGCATTATAACAAGACTAGATAGTTGTTATGCTGACATATTTCTTGACTTAACTAAAGCTCTTAAAGCAAATTAATGAATGAATGATGACTTCCTCTACTGTTTTTCTCTATTTTTAGATTATTTTAAATAGAATTTTAATTATATTTTATTGCATTTTAAATTATATTATTATTATTGTATTTTATCATAGTATAGGTATATAATGAATGTAATGTCTGTAATTGTTCTATGGGCCTAGTTACCTGAAATAAATAAATGAATTTAATTTAAAAACTGACGTTGTATAATTCCAGTACAAGCACTACAACCAATATTTATACCTAGAAATATTATTACAAATAATAATATTTCTAGGTATAAATATTACAATATACATAATATAATATATCTTCACTGATTACATTGATTTAAATAAATTAAAAGTATCCTATGAGTTAATCTGGCTAATAATACATACATATACTATCTGTATGTGAAATTTCATAATTCACATACAGATAATAACAACTATACAACCATACAAAACTTTCACATTTATAATATTAATCATTGTTTTTCTGTACAATATTGAAGCATATCTTAAGCTTTCTTTATGATTTGGTGTAATCTTAAGGGGGACAAAGTCCAATCAGGACATTATTTATTAAAGTACAATGGGATAATTACTTGTACATCTGTATGCATCCTCGGGGCTACCCATATCAGGCTGGATATGGCTTCTGCAAGCCCTTCATCCAACTCCTTCATCTGGGTCACAAGTCCGAACCTTGCCAACACTAGGTCACAATACATTTCTACTATTTCCATAGCTTCCACCATGTAATCTTCCCTGAAACCAGATTGTGTTGGTAAATAATAGACTCAAATCAAAGACAATTTTGCAACAATAGGACCCTACACTACAGTAGAATTAGAAAAATATCTTCTGGATACTGGATACCTTTGCTACATGGTCTAAGTGATAGCATTAAATAGTCACTTATATGGCATTAGTACCAACTAAGGCCATATAAGTAACTATTTAACTAGTCATCCAGTAGTTCCATGAAGTCTACAGTTTATGTTTAACTCAAAACTTTTTAGTCCAGTAAATAAACTCGTTCATTAAGTAATTATCAACCTACGGTCAAATCCAGTCAATTACGATACGACATGACGCATTGCATTAAAATAAAAGGAATCAAAATACTCCCTCAAGGTCGGGTTTGTTTGAAATTATTGATATTGATAGAAGATTAGGAGTGTTCTTACCGGATGATGTGTTCCACTCTTATCTTAGCTCTCTCACTTTTACCAGCAGCAATATATTCAGCAATTTCCTTCCTAGCTTTCTGCGCCAGTTCAGTTTTCTTCTTCTCTAATAACTTTAGTCTATTTATCGCTAGACGTAAGTGAGTTTTGAGTTTAGTGTAGTTGGGATTTGTAGAAAACATTTTGAATGTGGATTATTTAACAGTAATTTAAATCACACACGGGATTAGGAATGACTAACGCGAAAATTTACTTAATTATTGTTTGTTTGTATGAACTGGCAGTATTAATAATTACACTGTGGTACGAACTATGAATCACCTCGTTTCTCGTCATTCGTCAACAATGTTAAATTCAGTGTTACCAACACTTTCAACTAAACATCTACAGTACTAATCTACTTGGTTTATCATCCATCGAGTTTTTTACCAGCCCCTTTTTATATTATTTTATAGGATTTAATGTTTAAGATTCCCGTGACCCGTGTCTTATAATTATTACGGTCTGAATGTTTATTTTCAATATTTTTTCTTCTTCTTTTATTAAAAAAAATTTACTTACCTACTATGAAAAGAAAATGAAAATGAGTACTACAATTTCTACAATCGCAATAGATAGCTAGCTACATACATTACGAGTACACAGACAAACCCAATCTCAAATCTAGGATGGATTCGAGAAAAAAAAATTGTAACTTAGATCTTAAAAATTGGAAATCAACGATAGCCGATAACGATGATTAAGAATTTTGATCTATTTAATTTTTATTCAAATGATTACAGGTAGTTCTTTAAACTCGTATCCACTCGTCTTGGGATCGTAAGATATCCTAATTCGTTGTCTCAGGCAATAATGTGGCTTAACTCTTATTTATAATTTTGGCATCCTCTCCCAATTTCTCTGTTTATTACACCATTACTAAAATTGTCACTTTATAGTAAATGGGTGGCTATCGATTCCATCAATAGCGATCTTGAATCTTCGCTATGATTATACTATCAATTGTTCCATTTTGGTCTCGTTGTCAACGACGAAGTTGTAAGCTAACATTATTATTGGTAGGCATAATTATGGATTTATGGTCAACGAAATACCTACTTAATAACTCTCATCCGCTAACTAGCGGATGAGAACAAGAATATCGTTGTAGAGAACTCTCTACAACGATATTCCTGTTGATTACGTTTTGTTTTTTGGCCGAAACCGAAACTTCGGTCCGACATTAAGTACTATTGAGCAAAATTTCAAATTAGAGTAATTCTGAACAATTTTTGCCATATACGTACATAAATGTGGTACAGATGATGTATTCACTTCACTTTGAATCAGGTATTAAACGTAAGCTAGTAGGTAATTAGTATGAAGACAAGTCGAATCTATACCTATTCCTTTTGTTAGTTTTTTTTAGCAATAGAGTGGGAATCTTTAAGGACGGACGCACAAATGCTGAGGGCAATCGATCTACTTAGTACTGTCGGATAGAATAATCTATGCCAACTTTAGTATGCAATACATACGAAAACTAGATAATTGGTGCTTTAAAAATAAAATAAAAACACTTAGATTAAAATTTTGAACTCGAAGATTTCATGCCATCGGTGGATATCTTTGATGGACTGGACCCAAACTAGATATAATAATAGGTAAAAAAAAACACTGATTTATAAAAGTTAACATTTTATTTTGTTATCATACAATTATATTATGAAGATCTTAATACAAAGATAGCCATCATAAATGGCTATGAAAGTCCAGTCTACACTAATAATAATAATACAGTAGGTCAACATTCGATACATCAGATTAGTAAAAAATCTTACGTTAGGTACCATATTTTTACATATCAAAATTATATTATAAACATAGACAGAGATTTACATAAGTATACATTTCCGATTTCCGTATTTTGATCCTACTTATAAATCGTTTATGAACTATGTTAAAAGCGCAACAACTTCGTAACAAAAATATTGAATTATATAAGTATTCAAACTTTGTGGAAGTTTAGTTTTATTCAAGTAATTATCCTACTTTTCATGTTCGATAGTCATGCAAAACTATTTTTATATTGATTTAACATTAGATATTCCTATTACAGTAGACCTAGCCTAGGTACCTACTTACTATTTCTAATAAGTAGGTACTTCTCGAAACGTCCCGTAAGTTTTAACACTTACGACAGCTAGGTACATACCTACCAGGTGAGTATGGCTAAGTTTTCTTACAGACGAGCGACAGTGTATCGGCGACAGATCGCGAGCCTGGTCGACGATGATCACCGACAGTCAGCGACCCCTAGCTAAGAAAGTCAGTCACCGATTGTCTTTTATGAGTCCTCGACTTACTGCGCCATGTCAGTTCAACAGTCATAGCTTAAGAGCATTTTCAAAATGAGACTGTGACATCGATTTGTTAATTTCTGCAGTAAAAAAGCGTTCTCTTGAACTATGTCTGTCGGCGACTCATAAACGATAGCCAGTCGCCAACCGACTCAGCCAGGGATCGCCAACTGTCGTCGACTAAGTTCGCGAGCTGTCGCCGACATATTGTCGCCCGTCTGTAATAGCCGTAAGACAGAATTTGTGTCGGCGAATAATTTATTTTCGGATCGTCGGATGTCAGATCTGTACAACAAAGCCATATAAATTCGTAGCATTATCTCGTCAAAAATTGTTTCTTTTACATATTTAATATTTAAGAAGGTAAAGTAAAATATTATGAAGGCTCTCGCGGGTTGCTCCACCGAAGGTTCAGATTGCCAACTTGCACTTAAGTTAATCTATTTTTTTTTTTTACTATCTAAGTACATAACATTTTAACCGAAACCATGTAATCCAAATGAATACTACTATATAATACTTTTCAAACGAGACTAATAAAAATATATAGTAGAAATCTCAGAATATCATGGCACATAATTGTATAGACATGTACACGAAGTAGTGTTGCCTACAAATAATTTTATACATAACAATTTAATTGTAAATGTGAATTGACATTCTTTAATACTTATATAATGCATAAAACACGAATACATCAATATTAAATAACAGTGCAAAATAACATTTTTCAATACATGTACAGGTATAGAATTGTAAAATCTAACATTAAGTACATCAGATGACAGATCATAGTTAATCAAGTTACATACTTTAAGTAGGTATAAATAGAAATATTTAAGTATTTTACGTAGGTGTTCTCACGTAATATCATAATCAAACAAAATGTTATCATAATAATAATTTAAAGCAAATTAAGTTAGCTAAGCTCGTTAAAATTTTATATTGTCCCATGAGAATATTTATGTGATAATTATTGTCACATCGATGATTCCTATAAATGGATTTTATATCAAATAAGTCACGAGTACCTATTTACAAACATACTATAGTAAAAAAGAGAATCAGCATTTGTAAATAAGTAAAAAAGTAAATAAAAATAATACTGTTAATTACAAAACATAATACTTATAATGGACAGCCTTACGTCTACCTATAACTAGATCTAACATTCAGTCATTTTCGGAAAATTTATTATTACTCGTATCACTAGACTTTTTAACAATTTTATTGTGAGAATTTTCGTAGTCATCATGCAAAACAACTGTAGTGGCGCTAACATTAGAAGGACTCGAGTGTGTGAGGTTGGTGCGATTACTATCAGCCAAATGTTCTAGTTCGTGGCTTTCCAAATTTGGGACTCCTGAGCAAACAGAGCTTACTCGAGATACCGATTTCCTCTCCACCGTCGGTGATTCCTTTGAAGAACTAGATCCAAATAAATGTAGCATAGAACACAAGAAAAACGTTGCATACGTCCAACTGACAACCATTATCAGAGCTAGAAATGATCCAATTTGAGAATATGGTAAGAGATTGGAGCGCAATAAAAATATACCAGCAAAACCAGTTGTCAGCGCAGCGGCCGCAGTTGGACCTGAAGATGAAGTCAATGCACATTTGACTCGCGCGGACTTTACGCCGTTTGCATGTGAATAACTAAGAGCATAATGAAGACTAAAATCCACTGCTAACCCTGCTGACGTCGATATGGCTACACTTTCTAAAATATTGAGCTTCCAACCATTAAGTACCAATATACCTATAGTAACGGTTGCGGAGAATATCATGGCTACTAATGCACATATACTAACCACAAGGCTGAAAGTTGCCGGTACAAGTACTATAAAACCTAAAGTGGCCGATAAGATTAGGGCCATCACAGTACCGCTAGCTAAAGTATTTTGTAGATCAAAAAATTGTAAATCTGACAAAAACCAACCATATCGCAATCCTTGTGGCGCATTTTTCAATTCCTGCTGCGTCCAGTTTTCTACCTGGAGATAAAAATGATCCATTTCTGTGTAGGACATGGAATAGGGAACTACACTTTCGAATTCTACTACCATGGCTGCAACTGACGGTGGAGTAGCACTCCTAAGAAATTTAGGCCCTGCCACACCTGGCATAAACAGCTCACGAGGTGTTTGATACAAGGACTCCATAGCTTTTATGATACAAAATTTGAAGACCTCTTCTTTGTATGGGAATTGTGATGTTTCACAGCATGGTGTTCTGTTTATTTTGGCGATGTGGTCGACACAACGTCGACTCATATACATTCTAAAACTTTCAATAAAACAATTAGGAAGCAAAGGACCTAAGGTTGGTTGGAAGAATGGTTGAGCTTTAATTCTGGTACAAAATCCTGCCAACCACTTTTGGGAATTGGGATCTGAGAT
Organism: Craniophora ligustri; assembly: GCA_905163465.1. NCBI lineage: Eukaryota > Metazoa > Arthropoda > Insecta > Lepidoptera > Noctuidae > Craniophora > Craniophora ligustri. The sequence continues at coordinate 12,427,795 of LR990959.1, read as the reverse complement.
AGAAAATTTTTCATCTAACTCTAAGCGGCCCTTTGATGCTGGATCCATATGATTTCCATTATCAATAGCTTTTACTCCCCACACCCATCTTAGTGGCATTCTACTACCTGTGCCAATATCTCTTCCAAATCTTTCAAATAGGAACTTACTACTATAGAGCATATCATATTGCTCAAAAGGGTGGGAGGTTTGAAAAAGTTGAAACTGCTTAGAGTCCGGCAATTGTAAACCGGGAAAGTAAAAAACAACAACTATACTGCCAATTCCGATAGCACCCAATACTATAACAAACATTATGTGTAATCTTGTGACACATGTTATGATAAATCTATTCAATATTACTCTGATATCTTCACAAAAATCATTTATTCTTTTATACATAACATCTAAATAATTTACTTGATTTCTATGCATTTTAACATCTATAATAAATACTGATATAGGTAACAAACTAATCATTAAAAAAAAGTTGACTAGAACAGCTGTACCCGCAAACACACTAAAACAGTTTATTGCTGGAATGTAGCTCACAAAGGAGGCAAAAAATGCAACTGCAGTAGTCAAGGTGGTAATGAACATTGTCGTTATGGAGTGCTTCATAGTTTCTCCAAGTATTTGTACTAGTATAGTTTCACCAGCACTTGATAAATTCTTTATATCACTCAGACCATTGTCTTGACAAGCAACATTGTCTCGAATGAGTTGTTTGCTAACCATCTTCCACACCTTGACATAAAGAAATGCATCATCGGCTCCAATACCTATGACAACAACTATTACTAATAAATTCATAAAGGGAAAAAACTCCAAATTGAACACATAGATATATAAAAAGTATGCAATACCAAGTGAATATGTTATAGCTGTAAACAACAGTACAGTGAGAATTACTGATTTTGTGTAGATCCACACACACACAAATACAAATACGCCACCTAAACCTATTAACCATGTATCTTGTATTACCCATAAGTCAAAAAGTGCATTTTTCAGTCCAAAATCTATGGCAGGGATAACAAGTGTTTCATAAGATAAATTTGAACTTTGCAATTTCTTGTAATAAGGTAACACGGTGCTGCTTCTAGGTAATGGTAAAAACACCATGACATTTTTTACATAACTCTGTGAGGGATCTGAAGGTGGGAATGCATCAGAATCTATTAAATAAAATAATAAATTATAAATAGCATCATACTGGGAGCAATACTTTGGGACTTTACACCTATCTAAATCACAAGAAGACATTAATGTGAAATTGTGGAAATAACCTGAACATTTTTTCAAGATTGCAACAGTGCTGCTTACATCTTCTTTGCTTAAATTTTCACAAGAAATCTTGCCTGATATTAAAGCAATATAATTTGGCACACTCCACACTGGGCAGCAGAGTTCTTCAGCATGTAGATCCCTTTGGCACGTTTTGTAGTATTCTGCTCCTCCCCATTCTATGAGAAGTGATTGTAGTTTACACATTCTTTCCACATTTTCAAATGTTAGTAATGATGTGTGATCAGTGTTAGTAATAACTAAATGAGCATATTCTGATATGGGTGGTCCGCATGTACCCGATGCATAGTTGTGATGGATGGGTCGGTCTGGTTTACGTTGCATTTCTTTTATAGATACCCACTGTTTCCTTGTGTGGTCTTTTAAAATAACAGTGTCATCATCTTCATATGTTTTATTTTTCCCAAATCCCCAATGAACATGACCATTAGATATGTTAGGTTCTGATGAAAGCCAGTTTTTTTCCAAATGAGTATTGTTGCTAGAGTTTACTTTTTTCTTTTTGTTACGTTCTTTATTTTTTTTACGTCCATGGCCCGATCTGGGTCGGTCCTGTCGTATCCTGTTATAGTATGTTTGGTTCATGCGTATCTGATCTTCAATTTCTTTGGGATTTACCGCGAGCCTTCGAGATGGTCTTGTCTCGTCGATGAGATTTTCCCATGCAATGAACCGATGCGCTAGTATTGTGCCGCGGGTTTCAAAGCCTACAATAGGATCAGAAAATGATGGCAAATCATGACATACTAGCGGGATCACAGTTAGAATGGTTGATATCACAGTTACAGTGAAAAGAGCAAGGTAGGAGTGACGGACGATAAACCTGGCGTAGACCGACAACATTTTTATGTAATAATTTCTCGGACCTCATAGTTATTTCACTGCACCATCTTCCCACAGTAGCGTAACACATGCCCAACTAAGATTAGCTAATGTAAATAAACTAAAGGGGGGTCACATTTTGCAAATTAAAATACTTAACACATAGGGAAAATGGAAGGAATAAAAGTTTACCCCTACACAAAATACACAAGTGTATGACAGTATGACTGTAGTGGGCCACAGGTTAAATAAACTTATTTAACTTATGTCAACTATTGTCAACCAATAGGAATATGTCAAGGTACCTGTTATTAGGATCATGTCAATATTGTCAATGACACTCAAATGACAGGCAATATTGTTGCATTCAATCGACTAATTATTATGATAATTGATAATTAATCATCAGTCGGTTATGTACAGTGGATTATGAACTGGAATAATAATTAGATATTTTATTAGTAATTAACTATAATGTTGTATACTATATCACTAGTAATATGCCTATTGGAGGTATGTTCATTTTTCAAAGTTGTAAAATAGTTAATTGAACTGCTATAGAAATATACATTCATCATAATGTCAGACAGATGAATGACTTCCACTGCTGGACGTAAGCCTCGCCCACCTGCATCTAGCAGATTCCAGCGACCTTTACTAAATATACATTATAGGACTGTTTTACATTAAAATAAAACAGTTATTATGTGCCGAAAGAAAGACACAGCGTTTATGTGAAGAAGCTGTCTATGATCTTGCCATCAAGGAGCATATTTAGTTAAAAACATACCTGTTTGTCTCTGTTTACTGAAGTTACCATGAATTTCCGGCAGGGGTCGAGCGTCCTTCCCGCGCGTCCGTTGATTCACTTCATAGTGTCTTCACTCACCAGCCAGGCCCTTGCTCTAACGCTGTGTCTTTCTTTCGGCACATAATAACTGTTTTATTTTAATGTAAAACAGTCCTATTATATGCCTAGTCGAAAGACACAGCGTTTATGTGAAGACTTGTTTGATATCTGCTGGTGATGGTAACTGCAAACGCTATGTGAATTGGATATAAATGTGTAAAATACCAAGAATTGTTTCTCATAGTTTAAACATTTATTCTTATTAATAATCAATTATTATTTTTTCTAACATTACATTAACAAAATATAAAGTAAGGATTATAAACGACTCATTTATATAGTTATATATTATTATGTAGTATGGTTATCGACTACTACAATAAACAAAATGTTATAAATAAGATATTATAATAATTTGGCACTCAGTCTCATGATCATTAACAATCAATATTATAAAAAAGGTGCATCTACAGTAGATGCTAATTAAGATCAATTCTATATTTGTAATTATCAATTAAAATATAAACTCTAGACACATGAGAAATTTGATCTAAGTAAATCCTCATTTTTATCTTTCTGAATGATTTCCCTGCAATGAAATAAAATCTTCTTAAAGTTTTATCACTTTTCCAATTGCCTGTTTTTAGTCTTTCTTCAATTACAATGTACATTTTTCCACCAGCCTTTGAATGCTACTGCAGCTCTAATACTCCCTGGTGGTGCACTTATGCCTACTGCTTTAAAAACAAATTTAACCCATCCTGCAATTAGGGTTCTAGTAGTTGGCTTAACTTACCCTTTAAGAGGAATAAATAAATAAACTGGATATATTACTATTTACCCGACTATGCTGCGAAGTCTAAATTAATTGTTTGATATGTCTTACAGGACATATATGTACAGGGCATTTGGGTGTTTCACCAATGACCATCCTGACTGCCTGTAATGGCTTGAATCTGTTATTATCCAAACCTGGACCACAGCACAATGATGTCCTCTTCTTCTATGCAGTTGTTTTGAGATATGTCTAGTAAGGTAAGGTCATGTATTCTTGGACCTGATGCTAAGAGCAAAATTAATGCAGTTCTTCTATATATATCAAAAAGCGAATTGGTGCTATAAACAGTGGTTTCTAACCAATTAAATAATAAAGGGATATGCCATAAAGGCGATTTTGTAGGTTTGAGTTTAATCAATGCAATGGCTTTTATTACTTGTTAACAAAGGAAATTTTTTGGAAAGGTTTTCTACTGTTGAAACACAATAAGTAGAAATAGCAGATTTATGTAATAATATTGTGTTATAGTATATATAACACAATATTATTGTATATTTTTTGTATATAGTGTATATTGTATATTATATATACATATACACTATAAAATAGTTATAAATAAAGATTTGTTAAGAAACCTTGCAACATCTCTGCCATCTGGATTTTTATTATTAACATTATTTGTGGTGGAAAATGCTAACCACCTGTTTATAGGGGTTTTGTATGTGTTTAGAGTGCTAGTTCGCCAACTGCTACTCAATAATTGTATTTCCTCTCTATTCCAGTTTGAGAGCTGATCACCCCCCCCCCCAATTTTGGGAGGTTTGATTCAGGTTTGGAAGGACAATTTGTCCACCTGTGGGGGACCTAGACCTGTTGTTTGATCGATTAGATTCTGCTGCAGATCCAATGTTGGCAATGGATCTGCTAGGGCTCTGGCTTTGAGGTCGGTTAACCCAAAGTACTGGTCCCAATGTGGGACTATTAAGGTGAACATTCCCTTGGCTTTGTTCAAATGTGCCAGTACCCAAGGGACTAGATTGGGTGGGGGAAAACCCAGCCCAACTGACAGTTCCAATTTTGACTGGAGGCGTCGCAGAAAACTGCTGACCCATCTGTCGAGTCCCAGGTTACGTACCGCGGGACGACTGCGGTTTCTTTTGATGCAAACAAGTATATGTCTGGCACGCCCTATTTTTTGAATATTGCCACCCTGGCTTGGATTTGCAGATGCCACTTGGGCACAGGCTTTCCTCTTGAGAGGTGGTCTGCAATCCTGTTTAACCTCCCTAAGAGGTAAGAAGCCGACAGCGTTATGTTGAGCTGCTCGGTCAAGTGAAGGAGTTTGTCTGTTAGGCCCAACAGGGGTAAGGAATGGGTACTCCCTTCGTTCCTTATGTAGGCTATCAGGGTGCGATTGTCTGAGTGTACCAGTACGTGTGCACCCCTCATGTCTGCACCTTGTTGAGATAAGGCTGTATACACGGCATACATCTCCTTCACATTGGAGTGCCACTTTAGCTGGCGAGGACTCCAATTGCCCGACAACATTGTGTTGTTCAGGTGTGCTCCCCAGCCCGCGTCCGCCGCGTCTGTGGTTGCACTTTTAACCTTGCATTTTTTAGCCACTTTAGTAACTCTCCTCAAGAGTCTACTAGAGGAGGTAACATCCTCTCTTGCCTTGGTCTGCCTCCTCTGAATGATTTTAGTAAAATCGGTGTCCTGCGATAGTGCAGGTGACCATTCAGTGTCGCTAAATTGGTAAAGTTTATTATACCCAGCCATTTCTGTACCTTCCGGAGACAGGTCATTTTCTTTTACAATAAATTGGTTGACATTTCTGTTATATTCAGTACTTTTTTGACAGGAAGAGATATTAAATTGGATTTTGTGTTCCATGTCATGCCTAAGTATTCTAGTTACTGAGTTGGGGTGAAAAGTGATTATTGATAATTCACTTGCCAACCCAACTTTATCAGGGTTCTACAAGCTTTGCTTGGTTTTGATTGGTTAAATAAACTATTAATAATTAATAAATGAAAATTAATTTTTATCCTCATGCGTCTCTGAAGGATTTCCGCAATCCATTTGGTAACAGAAGCGAAAGAGTGAGGGGCTGATGAAGCCGAAGGTTAGGGCTGCTTACTGCAATATCTCGCCTCCATATATTATACGTAGAAAACACCTGTGGGTTTCCTTTATGCATAAATGAAAGTAGGCTTGGTAGAGGTCGATTTTTATCATCCAGTCCTGATCTTGAAGGAACAGAATAATATCCACTCGAGAAATGAGTTGGAAATGACGAGTTGAGACATGCATATTCAGTTTTCTTAAATTGAATATGAGTTGTACTCCTCGTCTGGGTTTTTATCAAAATCATCTTTGAATGAAAACCCGGTGCAGTTAATTTTAGTTTCTCTAAAATGCCCACTTCCTTGAGTTCGCTTATGACTTGTGTCATTTTTGCTGATTGCTTTGTAGCAAATCTGGTTATTATTTTCTTGCAAGGATATTGCACGGGAGGTTTTGTTAAAAAAGGGTATACAGCCCCTGGCTATAAAATTTTGAACATATTTGCTCGCCCTCAGCTGTGCTCATATCTGAACATGGTACCCCCCTTGAATATCCTGCTTTGATAGTCACTTGTCTTTATTAATGTTGGAGTTGTCATGGGAGTCTGTGAGACAGGGGAATATTTTATATGATAGTTATTATAGTAATTTTTCTCAACTTTTGATTTATTTTCCTTATAAAATTTTCTTGATTTAGAGGACTATTTAATTTTTTTTATTTTTATTTAAGTTAGTATTATTACTGTCACTAAATTTATTTTTATTCTTTAAATAACTTGGCATGTTTAGCCACACCTGGGATCTCCCCAAAGAGTATACCAGCGGAATACGAGCATCCCTATTAATTAGGTGTTTCAAACCGGGTGGAATGTTTTGAAACGCAATTTTTAAATTGACATTGTTTATTTTTTTTTTAGAATACGGTCACATATAACCTCAATACATTCTGCCTATTTTGCGCAATTAACCTGCATACATGACTCCATATTTTTATATGATGGAGATAACAGACCAAATATTTCTGTAAATTTACCCGAGTTTGCATTAAGTTCCGTACCTGCATTAGAAGCCTAATCTATGACGTCCTGTAAACCATTTACTTAAATAGTTGTCGACTATGTAAGACTGCATTCGATAATCCCGCTAGTAAATGTTCAGTATTAGTTAATAATCTGTTCCCTTATTTAAATGACAGAGCTCCTCATCTAATTTCAGACCTGTAAATCTCACAATCACATCGCTACTCCGGGTAGCGAAGTGAGCCTGTAATGCTTTTTTATATCTTATGCCTTTCCAAGCTTGCGAGTTAGACTGTTGTAAATTACTGATTTCCGCTAATTTACTTGGGTCAGCACTAGGTATAAAGTTATTATTAACTTTCCTAATGACATATTAGTTGTAGGTATAAAAGAAAAAATTGTTTCGGACATCTTGGAATGGCCGGCATTATCTGAACTATTATGAGTTTTGTTACTATTTAATGCATTTACGTATGATGGAATCTGAGCTACGCACTCTGAAAGGAAATCGACTTGATTTATTGGCGAGTCTTAACAGGTTTCGACCTGCTTCGACATCCGCCTGGATTTATTGTTTGGTGGTGGGTCCGCAAAACCCTCCTCATCTTCTGAAGATGAGGAAGAGGTGCTGCTTTCTATTGAGCTAGAGCTCCTAGCACTTCGCCTCCCTCGGGAGCGACGACTTGCGCATCGGAAGCCTCCGACTGATTCATAAGTACAAGTAGGTACTCACCTAACTGCCGCTAACGACGACACCCACACACACTACATTAAACTTATGCGATAAAGTACTTATTTCAGCTAAAAAAAATAAAAAATCAAAGTAGGAAAACTTAGTTCTCACTTTTATAACTTTGGAAAATTTTCGCTCCTTACGCGACGAAAATCACAAACGCTATGAAGTGAATCAACGGACGCGCGGGAAGGACGCTCGACCCCTGCCGGAAATTCATGGTAACTTCAGTAAACAGAGACAAACAGGTATGTTTTTAACTAAATATGCTCCTTGATGGCAAGATCATAGACAGCTTCTTCACATAAACGCTGTGTCTTTCGACTAGGCATATAATAAGCAGATTATAATAATTCGTTTTAGCTTGGTAGAGCATGTGCCATCATTTAAAAACGAGCGCTGCATTAAAATGAAATTAAATTCTATTCTTTCATTTTTAGTCATCATCATCATCATCATCAGCCCATATGGTTTTTAGTCATACTTCTTATAAATTCATAGACAAAAAGCATGAATGATGACAAATTATTTTCCTGGCAATTATGACTCATTGTTATGTATTTTTTGATCAGTAAAACAATTTAGATCCTTGTACAGTAGTAGATACGAGAAACCTGTTTGGTATTATTGATTATGACCTTCTAAAAATATTTCTTGAAAATTTTTCAACATTTTAATTATTATCTTGTAAGGTCACAAGAACTTCATTATAAGATAATTTTAGTGTAGCAACCCTCTTATTGTCTACGACAACTTGTGATCACAAGACCTCTCCGTTTTTGAGTTTTCTGTCAAGGCAAAAATTGGGCGAAAAAAGGCCGTCCCTTTCGGGAATATCGGGTAAAACAGCTCCAATTTGCTCAAATAACATCTCAAGATGAGGTACTTCCTAACTTACATTTTCGCGTTGATGCTGGTGATCGTGATCCCGATATGTTCCATGTTCTATCTTCTCAATGGAAAGGGTGAGCAAATAAGCGTCGGATGGTTCCTGGAGAATACGTCCCCGTACATGTGGGGAACGTTGGGCATTGCGTTGTCTGTCGCCCTGTCAGTGGTGGGCGCTGCCATGGGAATCCACACGACCGGAGTAAGCATAGTTGGTGGAGGTGTCAAAGCACCCAGAATCAAGACCAAGAACTTGATCTCCGTCATCTTCTGCGAAGCCGTCGCCATCTACGGATTGATCACCGCCATCGTGCTGTCTGGAATGCTGGAGAAATACACTGAGCCAATCACAGATATATCTATCAAGCAACAGAACTGGATGGCTGGTTATGTGATGTTCGGTGCTGGACTTGCTGTGGGCCTTGTCAACTTGTTCTGTGGTATAGCTGTCGGTATTGTTGGCTCTGGTGCTGCCCTGGCTGACGCAGCCAATGCTGCCCTGTTCGTCAAAATCTTAATTGTGGAGATTTTCGGATCAGCCATCGGTCTCTTTGGTCTTATTGTTGGTATCTACATGACATCAAAGGTCAAAATGGGCAACCAGTAATTTAAGAATGAAGTAAAACTTGAATCTAAGTGTAAGTATGAATTTAATTTTTGCATTTAAAGCATAAGTTATCATGTAGTGCGGTGTGAGAAATATGTTAATTTGTAAAGTTCAAAGCTCCATAAAACTTGTAAAGAAAATTGGGTTTTAATAAGATTCTTTAAATATCTTTATTTAATACAATTTGTATATCTAAAGTCATATTATAGTTATGATATACACACAATATTGTTCTCTTTATTTTAAGCCATACTTCATTGTAACTTGACTGTTGTGAATATTAAGCCTAAATTAGTGTTTATATCATTATTATTAATATGAGATTTAAATTATAATAATAGGCCTAATAGGTAATCTAGGTCACATGATCTTGAAAGTATAACTTTGGTATGTTGTAATCAATATCCTCTTATGTCACTTGACATAAATCAAAATAAAATCTTGTTCTAATTTTATCTAAACTTACTTTATATTGTATAATTCTCTCTAATGAGATCTATAATGTTATAATTTTTTTTGAAGAACTAATTAAATATATTTGAGACATTAATGTGAGTTTTTTTTTTAATTTACAGTGTACACCAGCACTGGATGTTACCAGCCTTGACCTCCCCTTACTATCAGAGTATCCAGTGCCCAAACAAATAGTTAACTATCACCGAAGAAGCTTCATGTTATATCATTGCAGTGTTGAACTTGTGTTTCCTGCCTACACTTTGTTGACGTGTTTATAATAATGTAAATTATTTTTTTAATCTTAAAGATCAATAAAATATCTGATCTTAGCACCACATAGTAAAGTAGCTTAAAGTAAAATTAAAATTTTGATGTTATAACTGTACTGTAAATTGACATTTATTGTTATTTCATATATTATGGCATTTTGTGCTAAGATTGCAGATATTTGAGCTGAGGTTTGGATTGTATTACAGTATTTTATTGACAACTTTATAGTAAACCACCAGTTGAAGATTATGTTGTATTGAACCTCAACATGTCCTCATGTTGAAATGACTAGGTACACATTGTTTTTAGAGTTTCTGTGGCCTAAGATGTTCTACCTTAACATAACTTCAGTACTGTACCTAGACATTTATAAGGCTTATACATTCCAATAAACCTTGTTTCAAGTTTTGTAAAAGCTTTGATTGGTCAGTCTGTATCCCCTGTTATTCATAGAAATAAACTATAATGTACATAAATTACGTATTTGGTGTGATAAGCTATTTTCCATTAGACACGGATTAAATATATTAGTGGCATTGATGACACTGTATTATAGTCGTTAATGGCACTCTACTAAATTACAATTATGATGCACAAATTTTTCATAAATAATTCTATAAATATCACTAATGAGTTTTTCCAAAATATCCTTACTTTCTTGGATTTTATTTGTTACCATCTGTGTCTGTTTGGAAAATATCTAAATTGTTAATGTTCTCTGGTATCAATAAAGCATTGTTTCCCTTTGAAATTATATATTAATCAAATTATAACTCCAAATAATTGTAAATATTAGTTTGCTTCCCTTACTAATTTATTGTACGTACTTGTAAATTCATCTGCATAAACTTAACTTTAGGAGTTGTTGTGGTGTCACATGTTGTTGGCATATTGTATATCAATCGAGAATTGACATTGGCTACTTAGCACAGTGTTTATATTGGAACAAAACGAACGAGAAAGTATTATATCAGTCCTTAAAAACAGTTTACTGATGTAATTCTAAGTTAAATATATTTTATTTGTGCAAATGTAGATATTATGTATGTTGATGAATAAATAGATAAAAAGTTGTAATAATTTTATTTTTCACATAGTTTCATTAGGTTGCTTGTGCGCAATTTTATTGCATATAGGTATAGTTTTTACACTGAAGAACATTTTGAATGGTCATAAAGAATAGTTTAATTAATTGCTTGTTTCAATTTAAGTTAATGATAACATTTTATTTTACCAAAATAAAATTTTCGGTGCGTTCTCTCTCATCACAATGCTTAAATTAGATTCCATATTTTTTGCGATAAATCATAGCACGAATGGATGGAATAAATTAAGGGTCACGGTTTAATTTAAAAAAATGTGGAAAGATGTAATGTCCCTGATTTTCGCTTATCACCTTTACATAGATCACGTCAGATCACATGCGAATTAATGCTATGTTACGTCATAAGTTTTGATCATGGAAAAGTAAAAATGGTCATGAAAAACCAAATTCAAATAAGCCCAATACATACAGGTACATATTTTTGTTGTGATCCTAGAGCTGGCTATTTAATAGAATTTAAATATTATTGTTACAGCGCAGAGGACAAAAAATCAGTCAGCTGTTTAATCAATTTATTGATTTTGTGATATCACAAATGCGCATGAGTGGTGCTTCACCTGTCATGTGTGATAAGAATATGCACGTGTGTGAGTTTAAGCCAAAAGTCTATGGGCTGTTGCCTGAGTATTTGTATAGTTTTATACGGGATATTTTAATATGAGGTATCAGAATACCTATTTATGTATATCTAGGTATTAGTTTCATGTGAGATATAGGTAACCAATTATATCAATTTTTAAAACTTGCTGGTACGCCTCTGAAGGTTTCTTCCTCGTAAAAAGTACCTGATTTCGTTCAAGTGATGTAGGTACCCCCCTTATAGAAACCTGGCCAAGTCCCTGGAGACGCCCGCTCGAGTGCCCCCTTATCACCATAAAATAGGTATAAATCTGAACTCCGGAGATGGCTCTGGACCATACGCTCTGTTGCTGGGCTTGCAACCACCAAAATTATTTCCACAGATATACATAAGTAATACTATAGAATAAAATACTAGGGATAAGTCACATGTCAATGAGTAAAACAAATGAAGATTTTTAGCAATAAAATATTTTATTTCATTATAAAACAATTATAATGTTTGTACCACTATTTTATAAACGTTGCATGTAAAGTATGTACTTATAAAATGGTGAAAAAAGATACATAATATCACAAAATGGAATGTTTTAATTCTTTGCGCTAGCTGGACAGCACGAGTCTTCACGACGCGGACTAAAAGTTGGGGTTTCGTTAGGGACCAACCTACCCCGTCATCGGCCGAAAACCCCTGGCATTTTACGCCCTCAGCTACCCTACTCCTTTATTTTGGTTGTAGATTGTTGAAACTGACACAAAATATGTAAGCCATAACCTACTTATTTTATTTCAATGTTCTAATATATTAGTCATTTTAGTCGTGCTGCCCCGTGGCCTTATTAACCATGATATGGCGTGACGCGTTTCTGACGCGCTAGATGCTAATGTCAAAAGCAAACTCTGTATATAACAATAAATACAGAGATCATTTTGGACATTGACTGCCACAGTAAATAAGTCCCCAGCTAGGCCGAAGCTTTATATATAAAAATGAGCCGAATAATATTCATCTCTAAAAGTGGCAAATCAGCAAATGCTTAAGTTTTACAAAGCCTCTTACGTGTCTAAAAATGCAAACAGAGGCATTAACTACGTTTTGAGCTTGATAATTGGAATGTATATATGGTGGACATTTTTCACCCTTATTTGTATCTTTATAAGGTCCAAGAGTGGACTACAGCCAAGTTTTCAGTAAATACGTAAATTTGATCAAATCATCGTTTTGGTAATTAAAACAACAAAGTGTTATTACTATACCAAATTTGCTTTCCGTCCATTGAAAGTATAATTTTATAAGTTGAAGGTATTTTGATATGGGTAGGTTAGTAGGATTTCAAAATACAGGGGATAGGTTACGAGAGACATAATAGACCTTGAAGACTAAGTAAGTGCGTAGGTACTACGAGTAAAAAAATTGTAAAGGAATTGACTTCCTATATTGTAATTATTTATTTAAAAGAGTATCTATGGAGTTTCTTGCCGGTTCTTCTCCATAGACCTACTTTTTGGAACCGTGCAACTAGTTTGACAATTCAAAAGCACCTGTTATACTGGTCTACTTGAAATAAATGTTTTGAATTTGAATTTGAAAAGTGATTCTTATTTGATAATTTATTTTGCTTTCATTTAATTATAGTTATTGTTATGAATAAATAATATTAGAAACTACTTGAACACCATAGATTAAGAATAATGTGAGATAAATTGCCACTTTTAACATAATTTCAAGTTACGAATAAACGCCTGGATTTATTTAATAGCAAACAGTCGTAGTTTGGAACGATAATATTCATATACTTTGTTCATATTCATAGTGCATACTACGAACTCATTAAATATTAATTATGGCAATCTGACACTAGAGAATATCTAAATAAAGCTTTCACTTAATATTCTACGATTACTGTACTCCCTAAATTAACTACTAAAAGTGTAAAAAACTATTATTTACAAAATAGGTGGACTCTTCGTTAAAACGCTAGAAATGCACACAAAACGCTATTTACATACGAAGTCTGAAAAGAATTGCAATATTATAATTTCGACTTTAGAAAATAATGTCAGTCCAAATAATTGGAAGTCGGATTTTTCTAAAACACTGAAATTAAATAAATTAACTATAACTTGTCATGGAACTGGGTAGGTACAGAAATTGAGTATTAAATAAATTGTGTTAACATTAGAAAACGACAAAGTTCATTTCTAAATATTATCTTTACCTACACTTACTTACCTTATATTGTTTACAAACGATAGATTTGGTTTTCTTATATAAAAATAACAGTAATTCATATTTTGCACTACAATATTACATTTGTAATACATTTACCGAATTACATTACAAAACATTTTTTTGTAACTTTTGTCAGCAGTGTTAGATAATACTTAATTGGTATGAGTATAAATTAGCTTCAAGTCCTTATTTATATTTATAGTCAAAGATTGGAATCTTTATATATTTTATATTTTTAGTATAAAGATAAATCGGTAAATGTCTACAAATAAGCTAAATTAATTATTTACATGACTTTGGGTGTCATTCCTATGTCATAGTACCTATATACACTATCTTTCATACTAAACACGCTGAAATTAAATGTTTTTTATTTTTTTCTGCTAAGTAAGTACATACCTATGAGAGTTGTTTTGATAGAGACTTTTAGATTATTTATTATGTACACGTCTATATTGGTAAAGGTCAGTAGTAAGATAAAAGCTTGTCCAAACTTGTGCACCTGCATGAACAATGCAGTTCCCGTGTAATAATGTACACGACAATGCTACAAGCACGCGCATGGACAATGTGATGCGTCCGTAGGTATTTTACGTGCTAAACGTTCACAGTTCGTGCGCGTGCCCGGTCTAGACCGACCTTTACCCAGTTTTTGGGCCCAGTAAAATTATTTGTATCGTAGAATTGATTTATAAATATACACATGCCTCTCACTAAGATGTATAAACATCTTAGTGAGAGGCATGTATATTTGTATTTGCTTGAAAATTTAAATCTAAGAACAGACTTTCAAATATGAATAAAACTAATAATTTAATTAGTATTCAATCGATGAAAAACTACTTCAGTTCCACTATAGTTCCTACTTAAAGCACGGACATTTAAATTCAAAATAAATACACGTTATTTCTACACTATGGCAGTGGGTACTGATTGATCGACAGTCTTTGCATAAATTAACACTAATTATAATAAAATTACTAAGAAGTTTAATGTTAAATTAAAAACTAATTGAGATTCATTGGAAATCTTGTACTATTTAGCATTACTCAAACTCTTGTCTCTGCATCGTCTTCAGTAGTAGATTTCCTGTAATTGTTAGATAGTTTTGTTACATTTAGGCTGAAATAAGATGGACCCCTATTTGATGGAGCTTATGGTGGCAGACAGATTTAAATGAGGGAAAGATAAGAGGAACAGTATACATGCAGGACATACAATATTACTTAATGAAATATTAAGCAAATTAAAAACCAACTTCCATTCGAGCAATATAAATCAAAATATATCTTAATGAATTATTATTAGCGTTATTCTGTCAAAACCACATTTAATTAGATATTCTAAATTTAAATGAACTTATATTTTTTTAAATGTAGTCAAGACTATAAATAAAGATCATTAAATTACCTCCTCCCTAAAATGGTTGAAGATGATTTTGCGCGCGGCAACACCACCGGTTAGCAAAGCAAAAGATGATTTACAATGAGTGTTTCTCATACAACCGCCACCATCTATTGACAATTGTATTATTATGACTGGATTTATTAACAACAAAAAATATAAAATATCTAAACGAATTTCAGTACAGGCAACATTTGCTTTTTATTAGGGGTCTTCACTGAATGTACTCGCGTATCTGGTCTTTTAGATAAATTTGTATTCTAGGCACATATCAAACATCTATCTAAGTATTTTAATCTCTGGAATAAAACTCGTGAATCAGTCACTAGAATCAGTCGCTCAGTCACATCGTGCCAAATAGCAGTATTTTTTTCATCAAGTACGAAATAGTATATTTTCGTAGGTACTTAAAAAAAAACAAATATTGGACTCCTGAAACTCGTTATCAGAATTTTGTATTCAAAGGTTTAGCCATTTTATAAACCAATGGGTTTAAGAAGAATTATTATTATAACTAAGTATTTATGTAGGTACAGTTTTTTATAGTCTTGTATTATATCCTTGAATACGAAATCCTCGTTCAATAATAACATAAAATGCATGCATTGAATAATATTTTTATTAGATTCACGGCATATTAATAAAATGCACACTTACTCGCTAGTTTCTCCCATACTCGCTAATGGCGCCCCCATCTGCTGTTGATTCTCACCTTAAAAAACAATAATGTCAGAATAATAAATAAAAACGCAAATAATTGTCTATGGAATCCAAAAATAAAATAAAACAATAAACTAAATGCACTGGTATTTTGATAAAAAAATACTGCGATAAATTGAAGGCATACCTTAAAGTGTCCGACTAAGTAGGAATTTATCTTAATGATAAAAAATTAAAATATTTATTTGTCACAGGACCTAGACCTAGATAAGATAATAGTTCTACAGTCTACCTAGTCTAGACAAACTTGCTCCAAGCTGGTACAGTTACCTGGATGTGCCATGTCATTACTACGGACTTGCGGTGGCTGGTTGATCCCACGCAAGTGAGCGTGGTCTTCCTCAGCTAAAGCAAGCAAAATAATAGGGTCAAAAGCAGTTCACAACGTTCAAATGCTAGAGAAAGCTCGACACAGGCCCGGATTTGAAAGGCCCCTTAGATACTGTGAAAAATGGCGCCAATATCCAAAAAATATTCGCTAAGGGCCCTTTAATGGCTAGCCTTTGAACTATATAGCACCTAGGTGCCATATAGACTTGTTGGTTCAAATAGAAATCCGGACCTAGATCGATAGTAACAAAACAATATAAAATAAAGCACACTCTCAATGTACACAACAAAAAAACGTAAAGTTGGTTTGTATTAATATAGCCAGCTTAAAAAAAAAATTGTCTTGAGAGACTAGAGTATTTACAAATGTTGACACAAAGAACATAATACAACCTTCTGTGAGTTTAAATATAATGTGAGTTTAATAGTTTTTGTATTTACAAGTTTTTATTTAATTTCACCTGTTAGTATTTTGTTTAATAAAAATAACTATCTGTTCATACTGGGTCTTAGTAGTTGAAAAAAAATTATAATAAAAAATAGATCAAACCTGCTTAGATGATAACATAAAAAAAACAGTTAAAACAAACACAATCACACATAAAAAAACACTTCACGTACCTGTATAAGGGAACAGATATTTGTCATGATGTTGATGCTTGTCCGATCCCTCCGACATCCTGTCATTGTAGTCACCGTAGTGACTATCCATCTTCCTCTGATAGTCATTCTTTAGCATGGTAGCAATCCCGGAATCCCTATAATCCCTCGGTGGATACCCGTCGTGTTCTCGTGTGGAAACTCCCGAATCTCTAAAATCCCGAGACCCGTACACATTTGTATCGGCGTTCAAGTACTTTGTGGGGCTGTACCCGTAGTCTGATGTTCTTGAAGGGAGGTAGGTCTTGGACCCGTAGGGGTTGCCGGGCAGTCGGTACATGGTCGGAGATATTGGGTAGTTGGGGTCATAAGGTATCTGTTTCTCCGTATCATTCGGTAGAACTCCGTACATCAATTCGTCTTCCATTACACCGTATCTGTAAATAAGTATTAGATTCGTGTAACTTCATCTAGTGTTAAGCGCGTAATGTTTGCGCGTTGTAATGATGTATTAGTTAAAAATATTTGTAATATACATAAAGTTTAAAATCACCATATTTCCCTTCATACATTATGATCAGTGTTTGAAAAAAAACGCGTAAGTAATACCTATGTCTGGTGTTGCTCACGTCAAAAATATTTTTAATGGCATTAAGATAGGCAAACAGCGCAAGAAACATTTTATAACAATATAAGAGTTTGCAAACAATGTTTTAGGAACTAGAGACTACAATCAAGAAGAACAGTAATTATCCTGGATGTAAAGGCTTTAGACAATAAAGTGTTGAGTAAAAAAAATATGATTATTTCTAAAACATAGTAACAAACCTGTTATCGAGCGGTAGTCTGGACGCGTCTACGCTGGCCACATAGGTGTCGTGTACGTTCTCCAATATAGAGGGCTTCATCCGGTGGCGGCTCAGCTGGTATACGTCTGACGTTAGGTCCGGGTTCGGTAACGGGTTGGGGGAAGGTGATGCCATTCCCGCGTTCATGCCCTCATTGTCCGACCCTGTCTCTTGAGACCAGCGACCCATTTCAGGACGATTCGGATCTGGTGAAATAGTAGTATTTTTATAAAGATTAAGAAAAGGCATTAAAATTGAATTTCTCCAGATTGTATGGCCTTGCTTGAGGAAATAAACTCTTCACAAGCCATTAAGAAAAACACTTATTTTCTGATAACGTATACAGATGTACTTATCTAATATCTATGCATGTATTAAAAACCAAGATTAAAACGTCGCTGGCGATAATTGACAAAATTATTTATTGTAGCCACTGCGATCATCATCGCCTTAAAATTACTCTAAGCATATCGTTTAAGATGGACTAGTATAGAGTAAATTAGTTTGAAGATTGGATTACTAAATGGCCGGATTACTTATAGACTAAATATCCATGTCATTAGTGCTCGTGCCGAACAATATGTCTACATGTTTAGATGATGACTTACCTTCCCTGATATGGGACGGCCATCTTGGCTGCATGGCAAGTGGCGCTCCTTCAGTAATATTTGGCAGGTAACTTGTATTACTGCCACTTGTTGCCCGATCTCCTGTAAGGAGCGTTAACGTTATAAAATGGACACTTTGAAATTCCATTTTACTAAAGGAAATTGCAAAAGAGTATGAAATTTAATCTGTTTAGTTCGTTCTAAAAGTAATATTATTAGTAGACGAGGCAGTAACTAGTGAGAGTTTGGGTCTTCGAGTGTTGGACTTGTCATTATTGGCAACAGCTCATCCCTACTTTTAAAGTTTAAACTTGTTCTAATTCATTTCGATGGAGCGATAAGGTGAAATAATAATTAATTTAAGTGGTACCTTGCTTTAGGCCCCTTGATCATTCTAAATTCTAGATGATAGATTCTATCACCTAGAATCTAGATGATCCCTATGAGCTGAAAGCTGGATCCGCCCGTCGCGGACCAGAGGGAACTACGGGCAATGTCTCAACTGTCAAATAATAAGTAGCAAACGGAGCTTGGCTTTCTAGTCTTGAGATCACTGGGGCTAGGTTGAGGCTGTGGGCGCTGTATCTACCATTTCTATATTAGGTAATACGAACTAGTAGCAGACGGTGGGTGACTAGATCTTCGGGTGCTGGTCTCGTCATCATCGGAGGAGTGGCTGGAGGCCAGGTCGAGGCTGCGGGCGCTGCCGTCACTGTCACTGTCCGTCGCCTCCGTGGCCTCTTCACCAGTTTCTCCAGTAGTCTCACCGTCTGTTGCTGTCTTGCGACGGCGTCTACCTTCATCTGGATGACAAACAATTTGAGAGGCTGATTGTTTAGCGGTGGATATTATGTTATGTGATAATTGAGGCGCTGGAACCGAGGAAGAATGAATAAACCGGCAGAGAAGTTAATTTTCGTGTGTATCGGACCACTGTCACAGATAGATGGGGCGTGTTGCCACAGGACACAAGTAATGTACATATTTTAATGGAGGTTTTGATAACAAAGCTGGTAACCTGAAGATACTATTTGTTTTTCTTAATATTTTTTTTCCTATTACTAACAAGAAACAGTTGTTTGTATATCTAAAGCAGTAAGCAAAAGCCTATGGACGTTAGTAAGCAGTTGTGTCAAGCCCATTTTATGACGTCACTGTAAAGGCTCGTTTCTCCAGCAATAATAGCCTTCTGGACTTATGCCCTGTGTCTTCAAGAGAATATAAAGGCTTACCGTCTTTCCTAGTGTGCAGTGAAGAGTCGAACCCTCTCAGGTACGCGGGCATGTCGCTCGCGCTCGTGTTGTAGTTGGATGTTGAAGTGCTCGTGTGACGAAGTTGACCGTCACTGCGACTGTGAATTAGTTATATCAAATTTTCAACTGCTATAAAGCAGCGACAGCTTAGTCATATGGCTGTGTATTACCAAACCATAGATCTAAATGAGTTTGAATTCAATTCGGAACGTCTTACGTGCAACCTTAATATCATGCGCATATTTTTGAAGTGAAAACTTCTTTAGGCGTGAGCACTTTTTGGGTGAACAAAAATCATGGAACTCGCGTCATCGTCATCAAACGATTTCCATGAACTATATGTATATTGTGTATTTACACTATACATGTAGTGTATGTACATAGATATACCTCCTTGCGTTTTCACTTCTATCGGCAGTCCCCAAAAATGATTTTTGCATGTATCTTTCATTTAAGGGTGTAATCATTTAACAGCGTGGTGGATCACCTCAACTTAAAAGGAGACCCGTGCCCAACAGTAGGAAAGTAAATGGATTAATAATATTTTTTATGATTGCATCTATTCCCTGAGTTTTTTAAGGGGTGTAACATGCTTTGCGATAGGTATAGAGCTGCGTAGACCTACACGTCTGTAACCTACACTCTGATTGAGTTTAATATGTGCTGAATTAATATCAAAGCATACCTGTAAGGGCTAGAACTAGTTTTGGTAGTAGATCTAGATGTTGTAGACGATGCGGATATGCCTATGTTTCTCATCTGCCGTCCAGGCTCTGTACTGCTGTGATATGCCAGGGAGGACCTAAGAAAATAGATTGTAATGTGTTTATTTTCTTATTAAAATATGTTACCAGAGCTAATTCTTATATATATTAGCAACAAATAAACCGGACCAGTTATGTAATTATATAATTGTTTCGGTGCGGGAATTGAAACCGTGATCCATGTTTAGACGCAAATGATGATCGATACAGTTATTTCGCCAATCGTACATTTTCAGACAGAGTTCACTAAGGTTTTTGCAATATTATAAAGTTCATAATGTTTACCTGTTGACTTGTGATAAGTTTTGGGCACTGGTGCTGATTATGACAGATGTGTCGACTAGAGGCACTTTCTTGCCCATACATCTTAATACCGTCCTGAAACACATATTACAATTAGGACCTGTTCATTGTTGAAGTGATCATTTTCTGATGAAATTCATATCGTTGCACGTTTTCCTGTATTATGGGTGCATTTACAGACACATTTTTTTCACATACACACACGAATCTGATTTCTTACCCTTCCATTAAGAAATTATTGATGCCGCTTCTCTTTTCTGCCCGCTTAGGGGATGATTACCGGGACAAAAACTAACTATACCTATATGTCCTTTCCCGGGACTCAAACTATCTCCATACCAAATTCATGTAAATCGGTTCTGCGGTTTAAATGTGAACGAGGAATCGATGGAAGGAGGTGTTAGTACCTCATCTGGAGAAGGAGAGGTACTCCTCTCTTTCTCCTCTTTTTCAGTTAGTACCTCAACTGGAGAAGGAGAGGTACTCCTCTCTTTCTCCTCTTTTTCAGTTAGTACCTCAACTGGAGAAGAAGAGGTACTCCTCTCTTTAACAAACACCTCCTAGTAGTATTCCATCAGGTATAAGATATTATGCCTGATGGACTACTGCCAAAAATTGTATGTCGGGTTCTGTAGTAGCAAACTTCACTTGAGCGATGTAGGATGAGCTTCGTGATTGGTGGATATGAGTGACGGATTACGGTTTTTAGTCGTTGTGTATATTTGTTTTATGTAGCGATATAGTTGTCGCTACAGAGGCAACAGACAGACTGACAAACAGATATATTTTTTCATTTATAATATGAATGATGGTATGTAACGTACCGGCGCAGGTTTTCGCGCACGCGCACGTTGAAGGCGATGTAGCCGAGCGAGGCGGCGGCGGCGTGCGCGGCCACGCCGGCCGCCAGCGCCGCCGACAGCGCGCCGCGCCGCGCGCCCGCCTCGCTGCCCAGCAGCAGCGCGCTCGCCCACGACACGCACACCAGCGGCATGCACACCACGCTCACGCCCAGCAACATCCTAACGTGTACACCATTCATTACAATTACTCAGCTAAGAGCTCATACACACGGACGGCACGTGGCCAACAGCCGACGACAAGCGTCGACAGCTGCCGTTGACTTCGGCGAAGAGTGCAGTGCCGCCTGTTTGTATGAGCTCTAAGACTTGTATATCTTTCAAACATTTTCGGGCATTATCTTAGACATCTCAAAGGCATTTGACAGTCTCTGTCCCAATACTTCTTAAAATAACACAGTATATGTATTGACGATATTCCTCCAAATCTTTTTCAGGATTACGTAATAGATAATAATCAGTGCTGATGTTGAGATAGAATATGGTGTGCCTAAAGGGAGTAATTTAGGACCCCAGTGTTCCGAATATAAATGTGTTGAAATGACCTATATCTTCTATCTCTTAATAAATGTTCTATCTTCACATACGCTGACGTTACAGATTTACGAATCCACGCAAATACCTGGAGCGAAGTGAACTAATTTGCAATAAGTAACCTAATATTGTCATAAATTGGCTCTCAAGTATTTTGGGACTATAACACCTATTAAATTATAACAAACAATATATATATATATATATATTCTCTATTTCACTAGCGACGCAACCAGAATCCCCAATCACCGTGAAAGTGTGGCCTCTTTCCATAGTTTCTCACATTCGATACTTGACAGTCACAATCTATCCACGTTACCTCAGATTGCCGAAGCCAATGACGTGGTCGCGCACGGTGAAGGCGGCACGCGTGGCTCCGGCCAGGAACACCAGCGCCGCGGCCGCATACACCGCCGCCGGGATCACCACCCACCACACCACCGGCTCGTGACAGCTCACCCAGCAACTGGCACGACAACAGACATACATTTTAATTAGACTCAACAATAGAAATATTACATAGATACGCAAAATCGTCACTGCGATTTCTATCAGTCGCAGTAGGTATATGTACATGTGGGGTATATACTCACAACAGCGCGTTCCCGTACTGGTGCTGGTGGTGCGAGGCGGCGAGCGCCAGCGCGACGGCGGGCGCGGCGTACGCGGCGGCGAGCTGCGCGCACAGCGGGCCGTGGTTGACGTCGCGCAGCTCGCGCACCAGGCGCCGCAGCTGCCAGCCGTCGCACGCGCACCACGCCAGCGCGCACACCCACCAGTAGTGCAGCGACATCGCCACCAGCTTGCACGCGAACTACACATATAGATACCAATGACTACGAGACCTTGTTGGAAATTTGCTGAACACGTCACCAAATGTCAACACTACCGCAAATCAGACTTATGACTAACCGCTACTACCCACATCACTGAATGTAGTGGCAGAGAGACTAAGAGACTGATTTGGAGTGATGATCATATCAGCCCCATCGCTCCCATCGCAGAACTGTTACTAACCCCCTATGTAGAAACGGAAACAGCAACTTCGTCGCACTTCAAACATTATACACGCAGTCCAGAGAAATGCACGCTGCCCTGGCAGGGCATAGCGAGATTCGCTATCTATTCGATCACTCTTTTGATAATCTTCTAAAGTCACTAGCTCCGCGGAAGAATATTGTGCAATGACTTATTCGGTCGCCATAAAAACATTAGTATAAAAAAGCGTATAAGTGTACATACCTCGTTCTGAACTAACGTAGTCCTGGCCTTCAATGCGATGAGGTATAGCAGTTCAGCCATAAACACGCAGAAGACGAGATGCTTGTGGATGGAGTTGGAGACAGTGGCAGCGCCGCCACGCACCAGACACAGAGCGGCCCACGTAAAGAAGAGCAGCGGCAAAGATATGCTAAATGCCGTGTAAGATGTTACCGACTCTAGCAATGATGGTTCTGGGATGAACTGTATAGTCGAAAAAAGAATGGTTGAGTTAATTTGCATATATATGTAGTATAAGTGAAAGGATAAGATTAAGATTAATATAGTTAAGAATATGATGTAGACATTGAAAAAAATAAATGTGATTGCTTGCCTCAATATCAACTTCGTCGACCAGAACAGCGAAGGTCGACAGATGATTGCAGGTGCAGTTGATGAGAAGCGGCTCACTGGAGTAAGACGACCAGTCGTAGTCGATCTCGGTGTGGCAACCAACGCGAGACCATTCTCCAGACCTGCCGAAAATTATATATATTTATATATTGTTACCCATACTAAGACCGGCGTTCACTGGGGGAGGCCTACGTCCAGCAGTGGACGAATATAGGCTGATGATGATGATGATACTAAGACCCTTTTCAACGGTTTTCGAGCAGTTATAGACAATTAATCTTTGAGAAGTGATTTAATTAATTCTAAGGTAACCACTGGATAAACCACTGGATATATTGCCTAAAATTGTAATCCAATGTATAGTTCTGTGGCTAGTTAGCAAGAACACTTAAATTTTAATCTATACAGTAAATTTCAAGAGTTAAATAATTTAGTTCGACTCCTAAATTGTACATAACAAATAGCGTTATTTATATGAATTGAACTAGGTACAAAATTCATTGTTATAAAAATAGACTTACCCTCTTAACGTTGACCAATGAACACATTGCGGATTCGTCCGAGACCCGAACGTCTCTCTATCGATATCCAGCCACATCTGCAGTCTGATTGGTCTTTTGAGTCTGATCCCACTGAGACTCCTGTACACCAATTTCTTATTAACACCGTCTTTGCTAGAATTCCCATTATCCATAACTAACGCCATTACTTTGGGTCCGTCGTTACTTTCTAGTTTCTCTGCCACGTAAGTAGATTCGTTTTCTTGCAAGTTGTCGCTTGTGAAAGATTTCTCTTGTTTTTTGAATGTTGGTTGAATGACGACGGGTCCGTGGTTATCATGGTTGGTTTCGTCTTGGGGCCAAGTGTTTTTGGACTGGGGAATCGGATTTAGGTGATTGTTGGTGTGAGTCTGATGTGTGCCTTTGTTCGCGTAGATGATGCCTGTGAAAATAAGCTTTATTACGTGCGGCTGCAAGGACCTGAATACGTTTTATTTTTAATGAGTGACTACCTTCTTCTTTTGCAAGATAATCGAAACCTTTTATACTTAATATACCGAAGATTAAACAGAAGCAACATACCTTCAACATCCTCCATACTGTTATCCAAGGAGTTATCCTCATCACTGGCCTCTTTAGTCCACACATACTCAGGGACATATAGAGCCAGTTGCAGTATAGGCGATCCCACAGTTATGTTGACACCCCACCGTTGGGTGACGGACTCATCCATACGCAGAGGCATCAGTTGTGAAGTGTTCCGCGAGTATTGGAGGTAGGAGAAAACGGCGCGTGATTCGTAGTTAGTTTCCAAATTCTCTGAAATATGTAAAAGTTGCTAAGTATAGTTTGTTTTAGGAAAGGGAATTTCTGGATGCATTGGTGAGTCATGAAACAGTGTAGAATAAGGCGAATTGAGATTTTATTTATCAGAAGTAAGACCCTCTTGGAGATAATAGAGTGGTAAGCAATGAAGTTTATTCATGTCTCATCGGTCAATAAAATTTTTGGTCTATAAATTTAGATTGGCTTACGATAAAATGCGAAAAGAAATTACTAAACTGAAAAAGAGAAAAACTAACAGGAAGAAGTAAGAAAAAAGTGTAATCTAGGTTCAATGTTGGCAGGATTTTCTTTACTATCATCTTATATGTCCTAAACTCGCTGAAACTCACCTTGAACATTATTATTAGTTATTCCAAGCAGATCCAACGGTAGCAGAACTCTGGTATACTTATCAAACTTATTCTTGCTCTTCACATAGTTATTATACTTCGGGAACGACACGGTTGGGCTAGACGGTTTCCTATGTTTGTTGATTTTCCCATTGGAGTGGTACAGTGGAGTTTGTATGGGAGAATGTAGGAAAGATGACGTGTCGGGCAGGACAACGCGTTCTGTGGTGAACGAGTCGATGTTATATCGGTTAAGCTCTGTCGGCTCAAAGCCGTATATTGATTCTGCTGTTACTATATCCACGCCGATTACTGAAACAAAATGAGAGCCCAATAAATAAACCTGATATTTGTTCTTATTTTGTCTGGGTACAATTTAAGTTAAATAAGCTTCAGAATCTCTTTCTCTAAGCAAGTGAACTGTATTGTTCTCTTGAGAATATTTTTTTCCATAAACCGAATCATCTGAAACCTGTTTTTATTTAAACTAGAAATGTTGTCAATTATTAAAATAATATTTAACCTTTTTTAACAAAAGAATTTATAAACGTTGTCAATGGAAATGCTGAGGACGCTCTTGAATGACATGGATGGATAGAATATTTAGTTAAAATTAACTTTACTTTGATAAAATCATTCATGAAATAAGGGTACAATAGTGGGTTTATCGATATATACCTTTGACAAAAACAACATGCATAGATCTCATTGGTAAAGTCTAATGTGTTTGTAAGTGTGTGTGTGTGTGTGTCAAAGAACCATACATACCTAAATCATTAGTAACAATCTCAAATGGACTGGTGTAAGTGTCATGCTGGCTCTCTGCCAACACCGCGATGTATTTGTCGAAGCGTTGCAGGAGCAGTTCCATACCGTGGCCGGTCAGCTCTCTTATTCGTACCCATTCTTTATTGTAGCGGACGTCTAGGATTGTGTTCGCTGATTTTATTACGTTCTGTCAAAAGAATTGGGTTAATTTTTATTTATCTTTCATTTACTGGTTGCGTGGCAAAATATTTTTAGATAGATTAGATAGATAGATAGATTGTTTATTTCTGTAAATAGATCTTTGAAAGACACTTTTACAAGTCATGTGTTTTATGAACTAGATGGCTTCGTGCTTTTTCCTAATTGACAATTTGTATACGACATAAAAATGTACGATTAATCAGACGCAGAGGGATGGTAGGTCTGAAAGGTAACGTTGTTTAAAGGAGTCCGTTTGAGCCACAGCTATTTTTGACATATATTTTAGTTATTGTTGCCGGTCTAAGCAAACAATATAAGCATGCCTTTTTATAAAATTTTGTCGGAAAGTATTCTGTATTTGTATTCTGTACAAAATTTAATGGCAAAATACTTCTTACTACATAAGAGGCCTAAGGATAAACATATTAGTTACTTCAGATCATTATCTAGTTCTGGAAGGTATAAATAACATCCACTTACTCTGACATAATCTTTATCCTGGCTATGCGTAAGGTTCAATCCAGCTTGCTTCATCTCATACTGCAGCAGCTCTAGCAGTATTCCTTCAGCGACTAGTACGTCAGCTCCATAGAGCTGTGGCGTGTTGTCACACGCTGACGTTAGGTCGGCAGCGAGACGAACTCCGACGAACGTGTTCACTGATAACTCACCTGTTTCTATCTTACTTAGCTATGGAAGAAACAAGGAATGTTGTAAATGACAATACGGTAGGTATAATTTCTTTTTTTTAGTGACGAGTTGATCGGCCAAGTGGTTGAGCAATCGGCTAGTGTGTCATATGTTGTTCGATCCCCACACGGTGCAGATATTTTTACGATCTACAGATAGTTGTTCCGGTTCTGGGCGTCTGTCTTCGTGAAAATTTATGATCGTAAACGTACCATACAGAAGAAAATCTCAGTATTAACTCTAATATATATGTAGTTGCAAACGTTGCTCTTAGCAGCATTGATTTAAAAATTAAACCCTTGTCGAGCCATAAGAAATCGTTTTAATTGTTTTACTTATTTTTTGGCCGTCTTCTGAATAGTATGATCAGAACCTGGAGAGATTGGACCGGACCTAGCCTGGTTTAAAATATATTTTTTATTTATTGTGTCCAACATTTGGGCAAACATCTCCGCCAACTCCCCCAAGGTTTTGTGCCTTGGACGTCTTGGACGTCATCGTATAAAGCTACAATAAGTGAGTTGGTTCCCACCTGTTTCCTCAGTTGGTAGAAGGTAGATGTGGTACAGTTGAACATGTCCGGCTCTTGCCACGGTACCACTTGGGCCTCATCACACATACGAGTCGCTTTACCACTGGTTCCTTGGAAAAAGAAGGAAAAAATTACGTAATGTTACTATCTACAAACAATTAGTATGGAATTCCATTACGTATTTGAGTCATTAAAATTGGTTACATAAATTAATACAATTTATAATATTTTTCAGAAGTTTCGGCTTAAGTTAATTTAGAAAGAAACTTAAAGTTAGAAAGAAAGTTACCAAACATCTGATAGATTGGACCAGGACACGCTATATGTAATTGCGAAAATGTTGTAGGTCACGCAGATAAAGTCGTAGCAAAAGCTACTTATGCTACATTTGAGAT